>CM065330.1:5068312-7568312 GCA_033032175.1 Saturnia japonica
TCATATCTTATTCTTGTTGTAAGTTCTTTGTTAGTGAGACGTAAACAAAGTTATTGTGTACTTTCGATATACATTTTTTTCCTTCTTGCCTATAATTAAATTGTATGCCGTCTTTGCCTATAATTATTAGTGTCACAAGATGAAAATGTGTGGATGTTGACTCTGTTAGTGAATTATGTAAATAAATAAATGAACATGTAAATTTAAATCAATATTTACAGTATGAATATTAAAATTGACATTTATCTACAAATACTTCTTTATAAAGGAAGATTTTGTGTGCCAGTATATCCGTTGAATGTGAGACAGGGCGTCATTGTTGGAAGCAATTTGAATACCTCGAATGCCTAACATATTTCATTTTCCTAGGCCTGTAGATTGTATATCACGTTATATCCCCCATTCTAGAAACACAATCATTAAAATGTATGAATCATTAGATTTCAAAGTTGATAATACAAGGTGTCCAGAAAGGGTATCGGGTATTTGTTTTCGCGCCATATTCGAAACGGGGCGTCTAAAGTGCGGGAGTTCGTGGTCCATTTTGTGGAGTTTTAGTCACGATGGAACAGTACTCGGGGACGCATCGCGCATTTTGCGTTTGGCATTTTTGGCAATTGTCTTCAGATCGAGAGAAGATAAGCTAATGATCTATAAAGCCGTGTCTCCTGTGCATGTTGAGCTTTACACACTATAAAAAAACATTTTTTTATAAACACATTTCGTCTCCTGTTTCATAGACTTGGCACACGTGTAAAATATTTGCTGAGTGACAAAACATCATGCCAAAAATGGCTTAATATGTAAAAGATGTGCTTGTCTTCGAATATCGTGCGAGTCATGCGACATTTTTTTCTTGAGAAAATATTGTATTCCACTCCCCTTCACCTTCATTCACGAAGGATACATGTTCGGATGTATTTCGCCCAGCACGGAAAGCGAAGCTATTATGATACCAACTAAAATAAAGCTTCATGGGCAAAAATGTCTAGCGAAACAATGTTTCGTATAGACCTTATTGTGTAGTGTGTAAAGCAAAATACGTGCAAGAAACACAACTATGGCCTTACAAATACTATTATCAAAGCGTCGAATTAATACTATAGTTGAGGGCCTAAACTATGGCTAGACCTAGTTCGGAGATATTACTGGAACGACAATTTCCTGTTTTTCATATCTACTACGCGGAAAACTTGTACCTACTTATTTGTTTAATTATATCTATTGAGAACAGCTTTTATAAAATTTCCTTTACTTACATTTTTGTTCCCAAACTAATTTTTTCATAAGATGAAACTCCGTTTATCGAAATGAGTTTCCAAGAATTATGTGCAAAGCAAAAAATATAAGAATTCCAGAAATGTATCTAAATACAATACAGTTCATGAATAATGAATACTGTAACAAATGACCTATGTCTAGAGTCTAGACACTAGACAAAGACCAGACAGAAAAGGTATAGAACAAATGTTAGTGTTTCCATTATTTATCTGCACTGTGTTAATTTTATATACATTAATTAAAGGTTGTAACACAGATCGTGTTGGTCGGAAATCAACAAAATTACTGGATAATGCGTTTATTTTGCAGGTCCCAGTAGGAGAAGTCCGCAAGTCCAAGCTTTGAAGTGTTACCGCACCACCTACTGTAGTCGTACAAGATAAAGGAAATCGGTTAGAGTTATCTAAGAAACTGATCGAGCTCAGAATCTTCTACATCTCGGCCAAAAGCTTCCCCTCTGGTAGACTTAACGTATTTACTAATTTAGACTTAATTGAGCTGGAAATATTACTATCAAGCTTAGAGAAGCTAATTGGATATAATTTAAATTTAAATAAAAATTGTACACACTTAATTCAGGCACCCAACACATTAATGCTATAAGATCAAAAAGTCTATAAGTGGACTAAGGAATTTCAGTAACTGGCCGTTCAATTCTAATACAAATAGACAACGAAAAAGGAAAATCATTTTAGAAAATGTAGAACTACTACCTGAACCGGCAGATGTTGTTCTACCGTACAGCGCTACCTATCTGATCCTAACATACTTATAAATCATCGTCTCGAAAAACCAATATATTACGTGAATATGAGTTCAATGATATAATCATTCAGAAATTATAGAATCACTAACGGATTCAGACAAGGTTTTGACGCTTTGAGCAACGTTGGCGATGTGGAGCCGAGTTCATTATTTTTAAACAACAACTGGAGCATTTCAGTGTTTCATGTTAAAACATGGATACATTAAAAGCGGTAGGTTGGATCGCGACCACCATACACATTGTAATAAAATAAACATCTTCACTGTGATTTTGTGAACAGGTACTTTTTTATTTTTGGTATAAAATGTATGGCTCACTGTGGTTAAAGCCATACATAATACTGTTTCTGAATTGGTAGGCTTATTTTAAAAACGAACGAGTGAACGAGGAACATAGAGCCAGATAGAATGAGGGTCAATCGCAAATAATTTACTAATAACCGGTTTCATAACTAAATGTACATAAAGAAAGTAATTCACTTGTACCTCTACTAAAATATATCCACCCTTTTAGTGAAAGTACCCACGTTTTTATATTAATACAGCTAAGGTGGCAAACAAGCATACAGCCGGCCTTATGGTAAACGGCTACCGTAGCTCATGGACGCTTGTAATATTATAGGTTCACTAGTATGTTGCATACCTTGAACTTCCTACCTTAACGACTTCTGAAAACCCTACTCACTGCATGAACATAACACAAGGATAATTGGCTGCAATCTTTTGTAGGGTGAATGTATTCCACCAGTCGGACTGTCCCAAGTAGAGAGACACCTCCAAACGCATTTCTCTGTGCCCTACTTAAGTAACTTATATATTAAACCTAAGTATTGTAACTTTTTTCGACCAAATGCCGATGAAAGGTATGTAAGCCTTTAACATTAGTTAACCTATAACCATATAATAGTAGACGTGACATTATTATTTCAGAGTACCTAAACATGAAAGTTAGTATAAGCAAAGAAGCTGAGGAGTACCTAATAGGTTATCGTGGTATTGGCTTGCATGATGAGCGATGAAAGCCTTATAACCAGAAGAATTTTAAGTATGAAGATGGACAGATACAAGCGTAGAGGAAGACAAAGAAAATGTAGATGTATTGTTTGAGGAATGGTATATGTACAAAAATGTGAATATAGGAGCTGATGGAGGAGAGTAGAAGAGGAAACCATGTTGTGCCAACCCTAATTAGGTTGGTTAAGGGTAAAGAAGATGGTTTCGGTGAAAAAAAACATCGTGATGAAATCATAGATAGCATCGTGGTAGGGCAAGTTCTGATGCCGACCACTGATGATGTCACCTAAAGTTTAATGAGATTGTGACCAAACGCTAAGCCTATAAAGAATACAAAAGAGAATCGTAAACTAGGCATTTTTACAAAAGACTGATCCGTAAGCTATCGTATTCAAACATAGATGAAATATAAAGTAGTTGAGATGTCTCAATAAATGAACGTACATACATACATACCTACATTGCATCATGTGAACCGAATGACCTCGTAAAAAGTAACGGCCTGTATAAGGTTAACGTTATGTGTTATCACAGTGAAATTCAGTATTGAAACTCTTCGTTGTGTTTGCCAACCGTAGCACTTGTAGACTAGATTTCTAATACAGTTTTTACATTAAATTATTTTATTTTTAAGATTTAGTAATAATAATATTATGTTTTTATTGTGTGAAAAATTAAATGTTAAGTTGAGGAAATATGTAGGAAAATTTTCGAAATGCTTAGAAGATTTTAATTTCATAATCTGGCAATGCGCGCTGTATACCAGTTCTAAAAATACTTAAGCGTCCTTATTTTCACTGTGATGTTACAATAAATGTGTATAAATAAGTTATAAGCAATCTACAGAATGCCTTTGGACTTCCTTTGCCGTGACTTGCTTTGGGGTTCCAACTGAAAATCCCGTGCGCCCCGTGGTACTTCAGTATATGCTGAGCTAGACGCCCTTTCTTAATGGCAGGACACGTAGCTGGATTATTTGTTAATGTTTTTTTTTTTTTGTGTTTAAGTTATACTCAATTTATGTTTAGCGTGTTTTATTCATAAGAATAAATGTTTTCTTTCTTTCTTTCAATAATTTCCGGTAAAATTTGTACCCATTTTATTTCTATGCATTTTCATCTCATTTATTTAAAACACTTACAAAAAGCACCACAAATTACTACACTAATTTTATCTGCAAAATATTTTGCCGAGATAACGTTGCGTGGCAGAGTTGCATTGTTGAAGTTGTTTACGCATTCACATTTGGGACTGAACAAAAAGCAAAATATAGAATACATACAGAGTGCAGACTTCTTATATTAATATCCTGATTGTAGCTAGGCTTGTATAATTACAGGGAAAATTGTCCCGCCAAACAGCCTCATGATACTTCCGTGAACAATATTTCTATGTGAAATCTCTTTAAATATATCGGTATAATAAATAGCAGAAACGATAGAATAAATAATATTTCCGTACATTGCCTCAATTTTACATTAATATGCTCGCATGACGAGTATATTCACTTTTCGTGTAGTTCTAAATTGACCCGAATTATATTAAAATGACCGCATTTTAACAATATGCAAAATTAATGTAGAGTTGTAAAAAAAGTCACCACACTTTACAGGTAAACGATATTTATATTATATGCATCTTAAGGAAAAAACTAAGTCTAATTATATGTGTTAATCAAATGGAATCTATTTTGTATTCGCCCCGGACGACAGCTTCAAGGGGCGGCGAAATCATAATAAAATATGGATGAAAAATAACAACTTGATTCACAAAGCAACTAGCATCCAGCGTCTATCAATTATTCATTTGCACCCAGTTGGATTTTAACCACATCCCAAGGGTTTACTCTGAAATTATGAATAAAGAATCATAGTTGTTTCTTTCAAAAAAATTTCACTCATGAAGTCACAGAAATGAAAAAGTTAAAAGAGTGCAAATTTATTAAAGTGTTTCTTATTGTCCCGATCACAAAAAATGCAAACCCATTATTATATTTGTGAGTTTTTTCAAAATTTATCTAAAACGCTGGAGCGAGGGGGTGCCACTATCAAGTATTTGCCCCGGTTCAAAAAAATCAGCTGTAGGTATATTCTTATTATATGTTGTGGAATTTTATATGACTTCTGCTGTTGAAAATACTGTAGGACTTGGAGTCATTTTCTTAAACAAGAGTTTATATCAACAATGGCTATGTCATATAAAATTCCACAACATATTTAGGTCCTTACATATTATGCAATTAGCGTTTTGTCGTACTGACCACTTTGATCTCAAATATCTCCTCTTTGGTTAAGAATTCCGAATTCAAATTTATAAATTCATTTAGCTAGTACATTTGAGTTTTGAAAATAGTCATTCATTTGTTTTTTTCTCATTATTTTTTTCTTTAGCGTCGCTTATTACCGCACAATGGAAAACATGAAATATCGGTATATTTACGAGTACGAGTTCTACCGTTGCACCAGTGCTGCAGAAACATTTCAAAGGATTAATGATATATACGGCGCTGGTGTCGCAAAAGAACGAACGGTACGTTTTTGGTTTCAACGTTTTCGTTCTGGAAATTTCGACCTTCAGAACCAACCCCGTGGACCGCCGGAGACCAAAGTGGAAAATGAAGAATTAAAGGCTATTGTGGAAGCGGATCCATCACAAAGCACTTCAAAAATAGCTGCAGGCTTCGGGGGGTAAGTTTTAAAACTGTATTAATCCACTTGAAGCAAATCAGGTAAGTAAAAAAACTTGAACGATATGTACCTCATGAATTGAGTGAATCGAACTTGCAAACACGCGTCGAATGCTGTGTTACTTTGCTCAACCGACACAATAATGTAGGGATTTTAAATCAAATCATTATTTGTGATAAAAAGTGGATACTGTACGATAATCGGAAGCGCTTGTCGCAATGGCTGAACCCTGGAGACCCAGCCAACTCCTGCCCTAAACGAAAATTGACTCAGAAAAAGTTACTTCTTAGTGTTTGGTGGACTAGAGCCAGTGTTTTCACTACAGCTTTCTAAAATCTGGTCAAACGATTACTGCAACTGCAAACCATGAAGGAAGAACTGCTAAACAACCGAGATTGGTCAATCGCTCTAGGCCACTGCTGCTTCACGACAACAAAAGACCACACACTGCACAACAAACAACCACTAAGTTAGATGAGCTACAATTGGAATGTCTGCGATATCCACCGTACTCTCCGGACCTTGGTTCAACAGATTACCATTTTTTCCGGAATTTGGACAACTTCTTACAAGGAAAAAATTCAATTCAGTTGCAGCAGTCCAAACCGCCTTCCAAGAGTTTATTGATTCTCGCCCCCATGGTTTTTTAGTAAAGGGATCTTTGAACTACCTAAGAGATGGCAAAAGTACATAGATAACGACGGTGCATACTTTGATTAATTAAAAATATTTTACAAAAAAAAAAAAAACTTTATATTCCTCCCGTACAAAACGCCAATTTCATATGTAAGGACCTAATATAATAAGAATATATTAACCTTATTGTCTGTCATTAATTAATAATTTTAGCTTCATATTATGATTAAACATAGTAGATTCTAAAAAATGGAATTTAACGAGAAAAAGATAGAATTTCATAACATCGATAAGGCGAAAAGGCCTTTGCTGTGTTTTCTCCTAGGCCCTGTTCAGATAACGCGTCAGCGTGCCTTAACGCTGCGTTTAGAAAACAATATGTCTGAACAGGGGCTTCGTGTTCCACAGAACTCGTTTTCAGTAAAGCGACATATTTAACCTAGTGGTCATAAGCGCGACTGCTATGAGCGATGTCCTGGGTTCGAATTCCAGGTCGAGCAAAGTGTTATTGGGTTTTTTCCATGAAATTCTCAGTAGCAGCTCGGAGTTTGGTTTCATGCCCGATTAATGGCAATAGGCTCGCCCCCTATTACATGGGACCTAAAAACATACTCGGCGAACTGTGGGTGTACAAATCTACACCTCCGTCTAATCCTTCGGGGAATACAGGCGTGATGGTATGACATATTCTACAGTTTAGCTGGGTTCTTTGGGTACCACATCAGTTACTCCAGATCTTGGAATTTTCTGGACCATTAGAAAACCGCTCATCAGATTGAATAGCTTTTACTAATGCCCCGTTTTGATAGCTTTCAGGTACTCCAGACTTTCGATTTTTAATGTTCTATCAGAAAACTCTCTTCAAATTATGAAATAATTTTTACTAAGGCGGCATTTCGATAGCTCTTTATAGTTTGACGGCGCCGCCTTTTGTTTTAAGAAGTTCTGTATTTTGATCGGACCGCAATATAAATTGTACCTTGCCTTTTTAATTATTGTCTTCTTCTTCTTCCTCTTCCTAACTTGGCAACCGGTCCTCTCCAATGAAGACCATTACTGCCATTGTCGAGTGAGTTATATTGTCGAGTGTTATGACGACTCAGTAGCCTAACAAAATGGTGGCTCCCTTGTTAGAACTTTCTATGGAATTTTTGTGGGATCTCGGAATGAATGCTTTCAGCTTATATTTATAATCCACCTCACATAGGCACAAAATCAAACTATATCATGCAAAACGCCACCAATATTACATAATATAGGGTCAAAAACCTAAGTAAATGAATTAAAAATAACAACCACATGTCACTTCAAGATCCCGCCAAAAAACCATTAGTGTGTTAATTATTGTCAGTTGATTGAACAATACGCCAACAAACGCGATATATATTCTCTATGGGACAAGACATGTTCTCCCTATAATACGGCCAATCGTAATTGTCTTGAAAGTCAATGTACCAGTTTGACTTACACATACCTCCGTTTGATAACTTGAAGAAAACCTCTTGTAACTGTTAGTTTGAACTGTGTTGGGCCATGGATATATTTTTCCTATTGCAGCCGTTTGATATGTTGATATATTGTGTAAACTTGTAATCTCACCTTGAGACAAATTGATGTGAAAAGCCGTTGAACGACATAATCTCTAATCCCTTCCCACCTTTCCCTTGACTGATTACCGGTGAATTGTGGAGCAAGCCATTGTGTGTCATACCACACTTCATCGAGGGTTCAGATGAGAAGTCTTCCACTGCGCTAAATTTTTAATCCCTGAACACTTGATGGAGAATAAGATTATTAGATAATTTTTACTCTGACGGTATTTCGATATCTATGATAGTTTGGCTGGGCTCTTGGGTTTCACGTCAGGGTCAAATCTTCAAGTCCAAATTTTGATAGCTTTCCTTTTACGTGGGTATTAAACCCTATTTCTGTGCTAAGTTTCAGCTCTCTAGGTATCGGGGAAGTACTATTTGTATTTTGATGATTATGAGTCAGTCAGAGTCGAAACTTTCTAGCTTTGCACCCCTATAATTTCTAAACGGGTGTACATTGTAGAGTGCCATATGTACTATTAGTAAACAAAATTTCATCCTTCTACAATAACTCAGTGCTGTTAGACAGAGGCGTGAAAATATGAATACGAAATGTTCCCGATAATGATAGTACCTACCCTACAGTCGTGCCATACGCTCGACTTGGCCCTTGACACCGAGGAAATAACAGATACTGTGATGATATGTATTACAACTTTCGACTCTATGCAGCATCCGGTGACCTATTTCGGTTTCATGTTAAAAATAGACGGACCACTTGGTTATTTCACGGCAGACGTCGTACATAATCATTATTTACGTTACATTAATTTTTATTTCTTCAGTTTAATATTAATTTTAGAGAGAGAAAATTCGGAGATAGGTACATTACTAAAGACACTACGTTATTTGCTGTGCAACGATATAGGTAACTGTTCTAAATCCCATGTAGGTTTACAAGTACCCTCCGAGAACGGTGGTAACCAGCAACAGATAACTTCACCAACGGTCGCCATCTATACAATTAATAAAACTGAAGTGTTTGTTTGTAATGTCAAAATAACAGCTTTTTACTAAATACATATGAAAGTATGTACCATAACCATAAAAGAAAACCCATTTTTAAAATTTTTGTCTGTGTGTCTGTTTGTTCCGGGTAATCTCCGAAAAGATTCGACCGATTTTAATGGGACTTTCACTGGTAGATAGCTGATTTTATAGGAAGTAACTTAGGCTACTTTAATTTTATAAAAATAATTAGTGTTCCGCACAAATAAAAAAGAACTGGTCATGATGAATCAATTGAGACGCTTAAATGGCTTACGCTGAGTAAACCATAAGAGATATAGCAAATTAATGTACTAAATAATTTTAGACATTAAATATACCTACAAAAAAGTCAGCGAGAGTATGTATCTATATTTTAAAGAACATCCACAATAAGCATTTTTGTTTTTAAAATAACCGGGAGCGGGGAAAACAAGATTCGCGCGACCATTCTGTAGTACACGTGAGCGAAGCCGCGGGCACAGCTAGTTGTGAAATATAAACGAGCCACAATATTGCTACACCAATTTTTTATAGTAGCCCGGTAAAATAACTTTACAGCGTCTGATGATAAGTACGGTACTACAGTCTGAAAACAACGGCGACCGTCGTTTATACAGATTTCATCGGCAATTTCCCTTTTTAAGTACCTATACATAGTTCAATTCATTTGTGCGTGCAGCCCTATGTGTGCGTAAAGCATGTTAGATAAAGTAAGTAAGTGTGCGTGTCAAGAGGTACAGTGAAGTACACAAGAGAATTCTATTAGTTATTTTACTTATATTATGTCGAAAAATTTTAGATCTTATTTTTTCTAATTTAAAATAAATCAACAGCTAATTTATGTAAATAAATGCATGTTTATTGAACATATTATTCCTTATCACTACCTCTAAAAATAACAAATAATGAACTTTTTATTAATTTCATTATTACCGTCACTTTCTGTTCAATATTATGTAAAGCAATATATTTTTTTATATCTATAGGGTTTAGGATGATATGGCGGTATATTGTTGAATATTATCTTTTGTTAAGCTTTGGCCCTACGGTTAAAAAAATAGAAACAACGGGCAAAGTTAACAAGGTATTTATTTAGACACAAGAAAAAAACAGACTATTCCCTTAGAATTACTTAAAGCTAAATGAAGACATTACTTAAAGGTAGTTTAAAAAAGAAGTACAAACGTATTCCGAGGGAATATACAAGTTGGAGTGTCTCGGCAATCAGACAATCCGTAGGCAGTTTCCGTGGCAATAAAGAATAAATAAAATAAGTTAAGATTAAAATTAAATAGCTGCGAATCCATGTAGCGGCAACGTCGGCTCCCGGTTACGCGGCGCCCGCTGTTTTACCACCCGCCACCGGGGTTTTTAATAAAACTGCAAGCGCGCTCGTTCGAGAAAGCGGCAATAAATTTGGATCACGCAGACGCGCAGCACGAACCCTCTAAGATTAAACCCAAGTGTTTAAGAAGCACAATACCAACACTTTTTTAACGTAATTAATTAATCAATAATCGTTCGGGTTACTTGCTGGCTGCATGCTGTTTGTGCCAGCGCTACGCCGACTCGCCCTCTATTGAAAACTCAGCTGCGGCCTACGTACATTCTATCATAGCGCGTATGCAAGAAAAGATAAGGATTGTGCTGCCGCGGGTTTTAAAACGTTTTTATATTTCTGCGCTGTATATACTTATAGAATTATTTATGTGTAGTGGTTTTACAACATTACACTTTTTTAATTAGAATTTAGCGTTATATTTTGATCATTGTGATACAACGCATTATATAGCATAATTACTGCTTTGGTGAAACATTTTCTCCGTGACGAACTAGACATTTTTATTACCGCCTGTACCAGTAGAACAAAGCGATCAAAATACGTTTTGATCGGAAAACGACTACCACTGCCGCATTACTGTCATACGAATAAAGAACTGCATTTTTATTAACTCGCGCACTTAAAGGGCCGCGCTCAATAAAGGGGTTGAAGTCTCTATAGGTAAGGTCCAGGTTTTAAATCCTTAATTAACTCGACCAATGTTCAGATTTTGTAACAAATGGTTAATATCATGGCTGATGCGTTTTTTTTTATAGTTAAGCCAACCAATTGTGAAATATGTGACATTTGTTAGAAAATTTTATCAATCGGCTTACTCATAGTCGGCATAGGCGTTTATATTTTTGTTATCGGTTTTGAAACTTTAATATCAGTAGGTGATCCGTGCGAATATTATACCACATTATAGAACGTAAACAGTCTATCTAAGAGCTGTTGTTTAAGTTGATAAATTATTGAATAATGACGCTTTGAATATTTTTCGTTACCATTGAACAAATGTAATTCCTAATAAAACAAGTTTTTAAAATCATTTTTATGGAATATATTAACATTAAACTATTTTTCTGTGTTTTGTCAAGAGCGGAGAAATCATTAATTTTTATAGAGAATTAATAAAAAAACCTTTGAGACACAATATACTTGCACGATAAAAAAATTTACAAACGTATCATCGACATTACATTCTTTCTTCAAATAGGTGTTCTTTATGTCCACTTTATATAATAACTAAATGGTATATTTTTTGTTAAGCAACATTTTGCATACCTTCGACAATACGAAAGTAAGCACAAATTGAATCAGCCCTGACGGAGATTGGTACGGAAATAGATTGAACCTTGAAGTAGCATCCTTCATGCCGTATCCATTTTACGTGAAACCTTGACCTGACGGTGATTGTAAACATATCTACTGTTTTATTTAACAACCTCGGCCTCCGTGTGTAAAGAATAATTGTATTATATCGTGAAAAATCATTCACAAAGTGTTTTTGTTTTACCCTGCAGATACACAGTCTGCACTCTTTGGCATATTTATTTTATTAATTTTGAGAAATCAGTCTGCATTTTTTGCATATTTATTAAGGTATATGATAGCCAGACTTTCGAGAAATAGTATTATAGGCTATAACTCTCAGTTAGCTTTAAATATTGATTTTTGTTACGCAAGCCGGAAGTCGAGGCTCTCCCGAACTGCTTTAACCGCGAGAGCTTGCGTAATTGTTAATGATACGGAAATACGTTGTTCTATAATATTATTGTTACTTAGTATATCTAAAAAGTCAGGGATAGCATATGCCTTTTTCTTATACATAAGACACAAAAAGGTATTTTGTGACAAAGATTTGTTGAAAAATAAAAAGAGATTTATAAGCATTATTTTTAGACATGGCTTATTAATTCTTGCAAACAAAAGTTACTTCATCATAAAGACAATTTTATGAAGTTAAATTTGGCTCTTTATAGTATGCTATTGGGACACATAGTTTAGGAGATGATGAAACATTAAAATAATTTGTACTTGCGAAGAATAATTACGATAGACTACATGGGACTACACGGTCTTTGTCGGATAACATTAACACGGGTGAAAACGTGTGGCACAACTAGTATAATTATTCACGCTACGACCCTAAGAAGCGGAGCAGTAGCTATTAACGTCAAGCAATCTAGCAAGCGGTAGTCAAGTTTAAGAAGAGAGAACATTGTTATTAAAATTTCTACAACGATATTTTCATCAAATATTTTAGATGCCAGCCAGCTTCCGGTGAAAAAAAACATCGTGATGAAACCATAGTATGATGGTAGGGTGGTAGATAAAATGGCCTAATATCCTATACTGCGTTTTTTAATCACATGAAGTAAATTGTTAATCACTAATTTGAAATTTGAAAATAATGTTGTCTCATATTTCAAGTTCGTACGAAGCGGACCTTCTGATATATTCTGTGGTGAAACTAAATGGATCTACACTGTTCTTATGTTTTTTATCAAACATGAAAAGTAGAACATCTTTAGTTTAAAGGACATTGGATTTCTTTTTTATCCTAACTTGTGAGTTTATTAACAATGCCTTTGCCACTTAATTTTATGATTTAATCCTATTCGGCTTGTGTTAATACCTAATAGATAATATATTAGGTCGGGAAAAAGTATTTTCGTATAACGTAGGTATAAAGTAGTTATAAAATTTCTTTGAATGTACTATTTGTATCTGGACGGTTTTGGTAACATTAAAAAGTTTACATTAAAAATAAAATAAAAAAAGTTGTTTCCCGCTATTTTTCATTTGTTTTGCTTTCTGTAAATATGAGTGAATCTAATGAAGAAATTCGACAATATTCGAATATTCGAAAATATTATTACAAAAAAGACAAAACTGCAACTCAAGCAACGAAAAAAAATTGTGATGTTTATGGACCTAAGACAGTATCAGTAAGAGTAGCACAAAGTTGGTTCAAACGTTTTCAGTCCGTAAATTTTGAAGTTAAAGATGCACTTCGCTCTGGCCACCCTGTTACGAATAAAATCGACGCCATTTTTTAAAAAGTGGAGCAAGATCGGCATATCAGTAGTTACGATGTGGCTGAAGAAATGGAAATTGACGACAAAATAGTTTTAATTCATTTTAAGAAAGCTGGCTATACTAAAAAGCTTGATATTTGGGTACCACACGAGCTCACTGAAAGAAACCTAATGATTAATTATTGAGACGTAATGAAACCGAGCCGTTTTTAAAGAGATTGATAACTGACGATTATAAGTGGATCACGTACGACAAGAACGTGCGAAAAAGGTCCTTGATATAAGGTCAGCCAGGCTCACAGACTGTGGCTCTAGGTATCGGGGAAGTACTATTTGTATTTTGATGATTATGAGTCAGTCAGGTCGAAACTTTCTAGCTTTGCACCCCTATAATTTCTAAACGGGTGTACATTGTAGAGTGCCATATGTACTATTAGTAAACAAAATTTCATCCTTCTACAATAACTCAGTGCTGTTAGACAGAGGCGTGAAAATATGAATACGAAATGTTCCCGATAATGATAGTACCTACCCTACAGTCGTGCCATACGCTCGACTTGGCCCTTGACACCGAGGAAATAACAGATACTGTGATGATATGTATTACAACTTTCGACTCTATGCAGCATCCGGTGACCTATTTCGGTTTCATGTTAAAAATAGACGGACCACTTGGTTATTTCACGGCAGACGTCGTACATAATCATTATTTACGTTACATTAATTTTTATTTCTTCAGTTTAATATTAATTTTAGAGAGAGAAAATTCGGAGATAGGTACATTACTAAAGACACTACGTTATTTGCTGTGCAACGATATAGGTAACTGTTCTAAATCCCATGTAGGTTTACAAGTACCCTCCGAGAACGGTGGTAACCAGCAACAGATAACTTCACCAACGGTCGCCATCTATACAATTAATAAAACTGAAGTGTTTGTTTGTAATGTCAAAATAACAGCTTTTTACTAAATACATATGAAAGTATGTACCATAACCATAAAAGAAAACCCATTTTTAAAATTTTTGTCTGTGTGTCTGTTTGTTCCGGGTAATCTCCGAAAAGATTCGACCGATTTTAATGGGACTTTCACTGGTAGATAGCTGATTTTATAGGAAGTAACTTAGGCTACTTTAATTTTATAAAAATAATTAGTGTTCCGCACAAATAAAAAAGAACTGGTCATGATGAATCAATTGAGACGCTTAAATGGCTTACGCTGAGTAAACCATAAGAGATATAGCAAATTAATGTACTAAATAATTTTAGACATTAAAAATACCTACAAAAAAGTCAGCGAGAGTATATATGTATATTTTAAAGACAATCCACAATAAGCATTTTTGTTTTTAAAATAACCGGGAGCGGGGAAAACAAGATTCGCGCGACCATTCTGTAGTACACGTGAGCGAAGCCGCAGGCACAGCTAGTTGTGAAATATAAACGAGCCACAATATTGCTACACCAATTTTTTATAGTAGCCCGGTAAAATAACTTTACAGCGTCTGATGATAAGTACGGTACTACAGTCTGAAAACAACGGCGACCGTCGTTTATACAGATTTCATCGGCAATTTCCCTTTTTAAGTACCTATACATAGTTCAATTCATTTGTGCGTGCAGCCCTATGTGTGCGTAAAGCATGTTAGATAAAGTAAGTAAGTGTGCGTGTCAAGAGGTACAGTGAAGTACACAAGAGAATTCTATTAGTTATTTTACTTAAATTATGTCGAAAAATTTTAGATCTTATTTTTTCAAATTTAAAATAAATCAACAGCTAATTTATGTAAATAAATGCATGTTTATTGAACATATTATTCCTTATCACTACCTCTAAAAATAACAAATAATGAACTTTTTATTAATTTCATTATTACCGTCACTTTCTGTTCAATATTATGTAAAGCAATATATTTTTTTATATCTATAGGGTTTAGGATGATATGGCGGTATATTGTTGAATATTATCTTTTGTTAAGCTTTGGCCCTACGGTTAAAAAAATAGAAACAACGGGCAAAGTTAACAAGGTATTTATTTAGACACAAGAAAAAAACAGACTATTCCCTTAGAATTACTTAAAGCTAAATGAAGACATTACTTAAAGGTAGTTTAAAAAAGAAGTACAAACGTATTCCGAGGGAATATACAAGTTGGAGTGTCTCGGCAATCAGACAATCCGTAGGCAGTTTCCGTGGCAATAAAGAATAAATAAAATAAGTTAAGATTAAAATTAAATAGCTGCGAATCCATGTAGCGGCAACGTCGGCTCCCGGTTACGCGGCGCCCGCTGTTTTACCACCCGCCACCGGGGTTTTTAATAAAACTGCAAGCGCGCTCGTTCGAGAAAGCGGCAATAAATTTGGATCACGCAGACGCGCAGCACGAACCCTCTAAGATTAAACCCAAGTGTTTAAGAAGCACAATACCAACACTTTTTTAACGTAATTAATTAATCAATAATCGTTCGGGTTACTTGCTGGCTGCATGCTGTTTAAGTGTGCCAGCGCTACGCCGACTCGCCCTCTATTGAAAACTCAGCTGCGGCCTACGTACATTCTATCATAGCGCGTATGCAAGAAAAGATAAGGATTGTGCTGCCGCGGGTTTTAAAACGTTTTTATATTTCTGCGCTGTATATACTTATAGAATTATTTATGTGTAGTGGTTTTACAACATTACACTTTTTTAATTAGAATTTAGCGTTATATTTTGATCATTGTGATACAACGCATTATATAGCATAATTACTGCTTTGGTGAAACATTTTCTCCGTGACGAACTAGACATTTTTATTACCGCCTGTACCAGTAGAACAAAATACGTTTTGATCGGAAAACGACTACCACTGCCGCATTACTGTCATACGAATAAAGAACTGCATTTTTATTAACTCGCGCACTTAAAGGGCCGCGCTCAATAAAGGGGTTGAAGTCTCTATAGGTAAGGTCCAGGTTTTAAATCCTTAATTAACTCGACCAATGTTCAGATTTTGTAACAAATGGTTAATATCATGGCTGATGCGTTTTTTTTTATAGTTAAGCCAACCAATTGTGAAATATGTGACATTTGTTAGAAAATTTTATCAATCGGCTTACTCATAGTCGGCATAGGCGTTTTATATTTTTGTTATCGGTTTTGAAACTTTAATATCAGTAGGTGATCCGTGCGAATATTATACCACATTATAGAACGTAAATAGTCTATCTAAGAGCTGTTGTTTAAGTTGATAAATTATTGAATAATGACGCTTTGAATATTTTTCGTTACCATTGAACAAATGTAATTCCTAATAAAACAAGTTTTTAAAATCATTTTTATGGAATATATTAACATTAAACTATTTTTCTGTGTTTTGTCAAGAGCGGAGAAATCATTAATTTTTATAGAGAATTAATAAAAAAACCTTTGAGACACAATATACTTACACGATAAAAAAAATTACAAACGTATCAACGACATTACATTTTTTTTTCAAATAGGTGTTTTTTATGTCCACTTTATATAATAACTAAATGGTATATTTTTTGACAAGCAACATTTTGCATACCTTCGACAATACGAAAGTAAGCACAAATTGAATCAGCCCTGACGGAGATTGGTACGGAAATAGATTGAACCTTGAAGTAGCATCCTTCATGCCGTATCCATTTTACGTGAAACCTTGACCTGACGGTGATTGTAAACATATCAACTGTTTTTCTTTAACAACCTCGGCCTCCGTGTATAAAGAATAATTGTATTATATCGTGAAAAATCATTCACAAAGTGTTTTTGTTTTACCCTGCAGATACACAGTCTGCACTCTTTGGCATATTTATTTTATTAATTTTGAGAAATCAGTCTGCATTTTTTGCATATTTATTAAGGTATATGATAGCCAGACTTTCGAGAAATAGTATTATAGGCTATAACTCTCAGTTAGCTTTAAATATTGATTTTTGTTACGCAAGCCGGAAGTCGAGGCTCTCTCGAACTGCTTTAACCGCGAGAGCTTGCGTAATTGTTAATGATACGGAAATACGTTGTTCTATAATATTATTGTTACTTAGTATATCTAAAAAGTCAGGGATAGCATATGCCTTTTTCTTATACATAAGACAAAAAGGTATTTTGTGACAAAGATTTGTTGAAAAATAAAAAGATATTTATAAGCATTATTTTTAGACATGGCTTATTAATCATTGAAAACAAAAGTTGCTTTATCATAAAGACAATTTTATGAAGTTAAATTTGGCTCTTTAGAGTATGCTATTGGGACACATAGTTTAGGAGATGATGAAACATTAAAATAATTTGTACTTGCGAAGAATAATTACGATAGACTACATGGGACTACACGGTCTTTGTCGGATAACATTAACACGGGTGAAAACGTGTGGCACAACTAGTATAATTATTCACGCTACGACCCTAAGAAGCGGAGCAGTAGCTATTAACGTCAAGCAATCTAGCAAGCGGTAGTCAAGTTTAAGAAGAGAGAACATTGTTATTAAAATTTCTACAACGATATTTTCATCAAATATTTTAGATGCCAGCCAGCTTCCGGTGAAAAAAAACATCGTGATGAAACCATAGTATGATGGTAGGGGGGGGGGGGGGGGGGGGGGGGGGGGGGGGGGGGGAAAAAAAAAAAAAAAAAAAAAAAAAAAAAAAAAAAAAAAAAAAAAAAAAAAAAAAAAAAAAATTGAAAAGTAAAGAAGACATACTTAGTCAAATGCTTGTCAAACTAAGAACAATTTTACAACATTTACAACGGAACAATAGAATGTACTGCGAAAGTGTTTATTCAGCAACCTGTACCTTAAAACCGTATTATATTAACAAAACACTAGACTCTGGAGCCATACACAAAAGGTAACTAACAACGACATACAATCGTACATTCACGGATAGGTATCAATTACGTGATAGTATTTATTATTATGAAGTTACTTATATAAATTAATAAAAAGTCCACATGCGATCATGCAATAAATCATACCATCGTGACATCCTTATAACCTCACAAAACAAATCACTACAATTAACACTTGATAAACCATTGCATAAACAACACTATAGAAATTATAATAAATGTAAATTTGTTGTAAATATGACTTTTTATTATCGTCCGCAGTGACGCAACGCGAGTCGACGCGGCAAAATGCCGCAGAATACTAACGTATATAACTCGTTGAACTTTGAACGGCACAGCTTTTGTCCATGAAAGCTACATAGTTAGAGCTTTTGCTTTACAAACTTCAGGAACGTATTGGAAAACTCGGGAGTCACGCCACATAGCACGTTACTGTAAAATGGAAACTGCAAAATTGGATTTCAAACGTATTTAACAAAGTAGAGGAGTTCTTATCTAATAACATTACCTAAGTAACTAATTTATGTAATTACGTTGCATACTTCATGATGTTGTATTCTATTTAGTATTTTAAATTTAACTAGCGACCGCCGAATGATCGAAATTCGACCAGTGACTTTTTAATCATAGACTATTTTCTGTTTGACATTTGCATTATGAACCTAAACAATGAATATTATATCACTCGCTGTCACTTTTCATTAAGTGACGATGTCCATGCTTTGGGGGGTCTAAGTTCAATGGCACTGGTCGGTTTAGGATTCGCAGTATTAATTTATTTTATTTAATATACCAGTAACAGATATTATAGATAAATTTTACCTTTCTCCACTCCTTCTCCATATAAACTTTAACCATGCCAAATTTCAGTCTTCCGTGCACGCAATACGCTTAAAAAGGCACCGAAAGCTTTTTTGCAGCAGTGGGGAAACTCCAGAAGTTCTTTTTTACAGTAGCAAGGAAAAGTGAAGGCTTATACCTATTCCCAATTTTTTTATGAGATGTAAGAAAAATTTTCCTGTTTTCGGATTTTTTCCTTTACTTTTGCTATAAAAGATATTGCATATTGCCAAATTTCATGATTATAAGTCAACTGGAAGTACCCTATAGGTTTTTATTCCTTTTGCAAGTGTTAAAATATGCGACATAAACAGTCGTATCTTTTGATTGCGGCGACGTAGAAGTTTGATTTTTTCAAAGCTCCAAGAGATTTCAGACATGAATATTTGATACTAATTTCAACTTGATACCTTCACGCACTCCTGAGAAAAAGGGTTTTGACCGAGATACAAATATACGGACAACAAAGTGATCCTATAGGGTTCCTTTTGATGTACCTACAGAACCCTAAAAAACGGCAACCACCGAGAGATAGGTAATCCATAGCCCTTCATCGCTGACATGCCAACCTGCAAGCACCTCGGTAGATGAATAAACATTGACCGATCCCGAAACGCGACAAACTATAAAAGAGGACCTCACTGTCACGAGTTTATCACCGTATGATAATTACTATTACAATTATCATTTTCATTTTCTCTCTGCTAAAACATAGGATAAAATTTGCAGAAAAATAATACTGGTTCCTTAGTTCCAGAATTTATAAGAAAGTCAATAAAAAATTCAATATTTTTCATCTAAATAAAAATAATTGTATAATGTGAAAGAATGTATTTTTACTCTAAACTATGATGAATCTGAACAGCTCTGGTTAGACAATTATTGTAACTATCAGTAGGTACCTATCATTCAACATCTCATTTCTTGCAATTAGGGCCTTTCTAACGTACAATCGTCCTCCTATTCTTATTTACCCCTGCACACACACATCTCGCACACTCTTGTAGCACTTTTAAGGTACCTAGTTAATTTATAACAAGTATATTTGTATTAAATGTTTATATATTAAAAATAAGTAGATTCTTAGAGAATAATGTTTTGTTATAAAAAATATTACGCCGCAAGATGTCTTTCATTGATTTATTTTTTCCTTATTTTTGTTCTATTAGATTGTAAAAAAACCTGTTACCCAAGATACAGGATCTCTTAGTTTGGGTGCATTTTTTGCATATTTATTAAGGTATATGATAGCCAGACTTTCGAGAAATAGTATTATAGGCTATAACTCTCAGTTAGCTTTAAATATTGATTTTTGTTACGCAAGCCGGAAGTCGAGGCTCTCCCGAACTGCTTTAACCGCGAGAGCTTGCGTAATTGTTAATGATACGGAAATACGTTGTTCTATAATATTATTGTTACTTAGTATATCTAAAAAGTCAGGGATAGCATATGCCTTTTTCTTATACATAAGACACAAAAAGGTATTTTGTGACAAAGATTTGTTGAAAAATAAAAAGAGATTTATAAGCATTATTTTTAGACATGGCTTATTAATTCTTGCAAACAAAAGTTACTTCATCATAAAGACAATTTTATGAAGTTAAATTTGGCTCTTTATAGTATGCTATTGGGACACATAGTTTAGGAGATGATGAAACATTAAAATAATTTGTACTTGCGAAGAATAATTACGATAGACTACATGGGACTACACGGTCTTTGTCGGATAACATTAACACGGGTGAAAACGTGTGGCACAACTAGTATAATTATTCACGCTACGACCCTAAGAAGCGGAGCAGTAGCTATTAACGTCAAGCAATCTAGCAAGCGGTAGTCAAGTTTAAGAAGAGAGAACATTGTTATTAAAATTTCTACAACGATATTTTCATCAAATATTTTAGATGCCAGCCAGCTTCCGGTGAAAAAAAACATCGTGATGAAACCATAGTATGATGGTAGGGTGGTAGATAAAATGGCCTAATATCCTATACTGCGTTTTTTAATCACATGAAGTAAATTGTTAATCACTAATTTGAAATTTGAAAATAATGTTGTCTCATATTTCAAGTTCGTACGAAGCGGACCTTCTGATATATTCTGTGGTGAAACTAAATGGATCTACACTGTTCTTATGTTTTTTATCAAACATGAAAAGTAGAACATCTTTAGTTTAAAGGACATTGGATTTCTTTTTTATCCTAACTTGTGAGTTTATTAACAATGCCTTTGCCACTTAATTTTATGATTTAATCCTATTCGGCTTGTGTTAATACCTAATAGATAATATATTAGGTCGGGAAAAAGTATTTTCGTATAACGTAGGTATAAAGTAGTTATAAAATTTCTTTGAATGTACTATTTGTATCTGGACGGTTTTGGTAACATTAAAAAGTTTACATTAAAAATAAAATAAAAAAAGTTGTTTCCCGCTATTTTTCATTTGTTTTGCTTTCTGTAAATATGAGTGAATCTAATGAAGAAATTCGACAATATTCGAATATTCGAAAATATTATTACAAAAAAGACAAAACTGCAACTCAAGCAACGAAAAAAAATTGTGATGTTTATGGACCTAAGACAGTATCAGTAAGAGTAGCACAAAGTTGGTTCAAACGTTTTCAGTCCGTAAATTTTGAAGTTAAAGATGCACTTCGCTCTGGCCACCCTGTTACGAATAAAATCGACGCCATTTTTTAAAAAGTGGAGCAAGATCGGCATATCAGTAGTTACGATGTGGCTGAAGAAATGGAAATTGACGACAAAATAGTTTTAATTCATTTTAAGAAAGCTGGCTATACTAAAAAGCTTGATATTTGGGTACCACACGAGCTCACTGAAAGAAACCTAATGATTAATTATTGAGACGTAATGAAACCGAGCCGTTTTTAAAGAGATTGATAACTGACGATTATAAGTGGATCACGTACGACAAGAACGTGCGAAAAAGGTCCTTGATATAAGGTCAGCCAGGCTCACAGACTGTGGCTAAACCTGTGCTAACTCGAAATAAAAAAAAAAAAAAAAAAAAAAAAAAAAATTTTTTTTTTTTTTTTTTTTTTTTTTTTTTTTTTTTTTTTTTTTTTTTTTTTTTTTTTTTTTTTTTTTTTTTTTTTTTTTTTTTTTTTTTTTTTTTTTTTTTTTTTTTTTTTTTTTTTTTTTTTTTTTTTTTTTTTTTTTTTTTTTTTTTTTTTTTTTTTTTTTTTTTTTTTTTTTTTTTTTTTTAACCATGCCAAATTTCAGTCTTCCGTGCACGCAATACGCTTAAAAAGGCACCGAAAGCTTTTTTGCAGCAGTGGGGAAACTCCAGAAGTTCTTTTTTACAGTAGCAAGGAAAAGTGAAGGCTTATACCTATTCCCAATTTTTTTATGAGATGTAAGAAAAATTTTCCTGTTTTCGGATTTTTTCCTTTACTTTTGCTATAAAAGATATTGCATATTGCCAAATTTCATGATTATAAGTCAACTGGAAGTACCCTATAGGTTTTTATTCCTTTTGCAAGTGTTAAAATATGCGACATAAACAGTCGTATCTTTTGATTGCGGCGACGTAGAAGTTTGATTTTTTCAAAGCTCCAAGAGATTTCAGACATGAATATTTGATACTAATTTCAACTTGATACCTTCACGCACTCCTGAGAAAAAGGGTTTTGACCGAGATACAAATATACGGACAACAAAGTGATCCTATAGGGTTCCTTTTGATGTACCTACAGAACCCTAAAAAACGGCAACCACCGAGAGATAGGTAATCCATAGCCCTTCATCGCTGACATGCCAACCTGCAAGCACCTCGGTAGATGAATAAACATTGACCGATCCCGAAACGCGACAAACTATAAAAGAGGACCTCACTGTCACGAGTTTATCACCGTATGATAATTACTATTACAATTATCATTTTCATTTTCTCTCTGCTAAAACATAGGATAAAATTTGCAGAAAAATAATACTGGTTCCTTAGTTCCAGAATTTATAAGAAAGTCAATAAAAAATTCAATATTTTTCATCTAAATAAAAATAATTGTATAATGTGAAAGAATGTATTTTTACTCTAAACTATGATGAATCTGAACAGCTCTGGTTAGACAATTATTGTAACTATCAGTAGGTACCTATCATTCAACATCTCATTTCTTGCAATTAGGGCCTTTCTAACGTACAATCGTCCTCCTATTCTTATTTACCCCTGCACACACACATCTCGCACACTCTTGTAGCACTTTTAAGGTACCTAGTTAATTTATAACAAGTATATTTGTATTAAATGTTTATATATTAAAAATAAGTAGATTCTTAGAGAATAATGTTTTGTTATAAAAAATATTACGCCGCAAGATGTCTTTCATTGATTTATTTTTTCCTTATTTTTGTTCTATTAGATTGTAAAAAAACCTGTTACCCAAGATACAGGATCTCTTAGTTTGGGTATCAGGGCATGCTATATTTGTATTTTTTTTTCTTCTTAAGAAATAAAATTTATTATTATTATAATATGTACGGTGGTACAACACGCAACAAGTCTAAGCATACTACTATAGCAGCTGTTATTTCTGATGTGTGGTGGTCGTGATTCAGTCGGTCATAATTGTCGAATTCTATCACCAAGCAAATAAGTCTGTAACATACTTTGACCATTGTAAAATATCAACTAAGGTTTTGTTTAAATACCTAGGTAAAACTACACAATTCTTAACTACTTACGTTGTTTGGGCTAAAAGTGTTTTTCGAATAATCTCATAATCGGGTAAAGTATTTCCATGTACTATGGCAGAATCTCTTCCGCGGTCTTAAGGCATCGCTATTGCCTTGGACCCCCCACTGGAGTACAGTGTTAATAGGTCGTTGCAGCAACAGCGCCGCAAATGCTGCTCTAAAGAAGTTATAGACTAAAAGTGCTCACAGTGGTGGAATAAGTCGTGTAAGTGATCCTGCGGAGAAGGTCTTCAAGGATAAGAAGCCGGAGTGCAAAGTTAGTGCTTTGCCTTGTTATGAGACTACGACTTATGGCCCAAGGGGATTCTACCATATTCATCACAAACCTAGATAACGCAATTTCAACAAAATTATACAGTCCACTAACCACCCACGCCATCCATAGGAACTAAATACTTGATTTATAAACATTTTATTTATACATCCAAATGATTTTAGACTCTGTAAGACTAACAACAGCTTTTTTAGGATTTAGGTTTGCACATTACCGATTTACCGGACAGTAAATTCCAGGACTATATCAAACAGGTTAGATAAGAATCATTATGTGAATGATAGTAACGACTTAATTAATATGACTATTATGAAGTGATGATGATAAACTAGTGTAGCGTAATGTTAGGTCTGTAGATAAACCTGATCGAGTATCTCCTCAGCTCTTTGCGTTGACTGGGATGTTTCCCGAACCGGTAGTAGTATAATAACATTCATAAGTGCCTTCTTAGAGCCTAAATTGAATAAAGATTTTTTATTGTGTCTTTGATTTTATCTTAACAAGTGTAGGTAGGCATCTGACCTGTAAATTATTGTTGTGTATCGGGCAAGAAGCCAAAAATGTTTAATTAAATAATTACCTTGGTAACACATATTATACTAGTTTTTTTTTAAAATAAGCTTTATTTGAATGCCGTTATTTAAATTGTATTACAATGTTAACGTCAAGCAATCTAGCAAGCGGTAGTCAAGTTTAAGAAGAGAGAACATTGTTATTAAAATTTCTACAACGATATTTTCATCAAATATTTTAGATGCCAGCCAGCTTCCGGTGAAAAAAAACATCGTGATGAAACCATAGTATGATGGTAGGGTGGTAGATAAAATGGCCTAATATCCTATACTGCGTTTTTTAATCACATGAAGTAAATTGTTAATCACTAATTTGAAATTTGAAAATAATGTTGTCTCATATTTCAAGTTCGTACGAAGCGGACCTTCTGATATATTCTGTGGTGAAACTAAATGGATCTACACTGTTCTTATGTTTTTTATCAAACATGAAAAGTAGAACATCTTTAGTTTAAAGGACATTGGATTTCTTTTTTATCCTAACTTGTGAGTTTATTAACAATGCCTTTGCCACTTAATTTTATGATTTAATCCTATTCGGCTTGTGTTAATACCTAATAGATAATATATTAGGTCGGGAAAAAGTATTTTCGTATAACGTAGGTATAAAGTAGTTATAAAATTTCTTTGAATGTACTATTTGTATCTGGACGGTTTTGGTAACATTAAAAAGTTTACATTAAAAATAAAATAAAAAAAGTTGTTTCCCGCTATTTTTCATTTGTTTTGCTTTCTGTAAATATGAGTGAATCTAATGAAGAAATTCGACAATATTCGAATATTCGAAAATATTATTACAAAAAAGACAAAACTGCAACTCAAGCAACGAAAAAAAATTGTGATGTTTATGGACCTAAGACAGTATCAGTAAGAGTAGCACAAAGTTGGTTCAAACGTTTTCAGTCCGTAAATTTTGAAGTTAAAGATGCACTTCGCTCTGGCCACCCTGTTACGAATAAAATCGACGCCATTTTTTAAAAAGTGGAGCAAGATCGGCATATCAGTAGTTACGATGTGGCTGAAGAAATGGAAATTGACGACAAAATAGTTTTAATTCATTTTAAGAAAGCTGGCTATACTAAAAAGCTTGATATTTGGGTACCACACGAGCTCACTGAAAGAAACCTAATGATTAATTATTGAGACGTAATGAAACCGAGCCGTTTTTAAAGAGATTGATAACTGACGATTATAAGTGGATCACGTACGACAAGAACGTGCGAAAAAGGTCCTTGATATAAGGTCAGCCAGGCTCACAGACTGTGGCTAAACCTGTGCTAACTCGAAATAAGGTGATGCTGTGTGTATGGTGGGACAGGAAGGGCATTGTTCATTATGAGCTGTTACCGGCCGGCAAAACCATCGATTCGGATCTCTACTGCCAACAACTGATGAAATTAAAGGAAGCAGTTGAGAGAAAGCAGCCGGAATTGATCAACAGGAAGGGTGTGGTCTTTCATCTCGATAACGCTAGTACACACACATCTTTAGCCACTCGGCAAAAATTAAGAAAGTTTGGCTGGGAGGTGTTAGTGCATCCACCATATAGCCCTGACCTTGCACCTTCAGATTTTCACCTGTTTCTTCAGGTTTCTAATTATTTAGGTTCTGTAAGGTTAACATCAAGAGAGGACTGTCAAAACTATTTGTCGCGTTTTTTTGATCAGAAGTCCCAAAGTTTCTACAGCAACGGGATCATGTATGTATCTACTACCTACAAAATGGCAGAAAGTCATCGAACAAAACGGCTTGAGTTTTCATATAAAAATGCGAAGAAAGTTTTCCACGACCTATTATTTGTTTTTTAGTTTAAGATATATTTTAAACCTTAAAACATCAGACGACACCCGAGCAAGGACAAATAATGTCTGTAAATAAATATTATCGTAACCGTAGGCCGTTCGTCGCTATTTGAATTTATGCCAAATAATGCGCACATATTATTAAAAATGCAAATTAAATTATCTTGAATGTTTATTATTGAAACAAGCAGTGCCTGTCACGCAATTTAAAATAATTTAATTGTTACAGCTTTTATCTGTACGCCGTCTTAGAAATTACCAATTCGATTTTAAGAACTATGTTTGCATTACCTAGATAGCCCGTTTATTGTGAAATGTTTTTGTCTATATAATTTAATGCGGCTGATATTTTTCATCCTATCCCTCTACCTGCAATTGCACCTGATGGTAAGTGTGATAGAATATAAGCAACGGCTACAGCCACGACACATCTCGTCGACGTCATAGTTATTTGTACATTGCGATTTTACCTTTTTTTGAAAATTGATGCAATTATTTTAAATATACTAAGATGTTGTACGTTGGTTACGCACCCAATATTTTATGCAATAATATTATATTGCAGTTGTAGATTGTGTGAAATTGAAAAGTAAAGAAGACATACTTAGTCAAATGCTTGTCAAACTAAGAACAATTTTACAACATTTACAACGGAACAATAGAATGTACTGCGAAAGTGTTTATTCAGCAACCTGTACCTTAAAACCGTATTATATTAACAAAACACTAGACTCTGGAGCCATACACAAAAGGTAACTAACAACGACATACAATCGTACATTCACGGATAGGTATCAATTACGTGATAGTATTTATTATTATGAAGTTACTTATATAAATTAATAAAAAGTCCACATGCGATCATGCAATAAATCATACCATCGTGACATCCTTATAACCTCACAAAACAAATCACTACAATTAACACTTGATAAACCATTGCATAAACAACACTATAGAAATTATAATAAATGTAAATTTGTTGTAAATATGACTTTTTATTATCGTCCGCAGTGACGCAACGCGAGTCGACGCGGCAAAATGCCGCAGAATACTAACGTATATAACTCGTTGAACTTTGAACGGCACAGCTTTTGTCCATGAAAGCTACATAGTTAGAGCTTTTGCTTTACAAACTTCAGGAACGTATTGGAAAACTCGGGAGTCACGCCACATAGCACGTTACTGTAAAATGGAAACTGCAAAATTGGATTTCAAACGTATTTAACAAAGTAGAGGAGTTCTTATCTAATAACATTACCTAAGTAACTAATTTATGTAATTACGTTGCATACTTCATGATGTTGTATTCTATTTAGTATTTTAAATTTAACTAGCGACCGCCGAATGATCGAAATTCGACCAGTGACTTTTTAATCATAGACTATTTTCTGTTTGACATTTGCATTATGAACCTAAACAATGAATATTATATCACTCGCTGTCACTTTTCATTAAGTGACGATGTCCATGCTTTGGGGGGTCTAAGTTCAATGGCACTGGTCGGTTTAGGATTCGCAGTATTAATTTATTTTATTTAATATACCAGTAACAGATATTATAGATAAATTTTACCTTTCTCCACTCCTTCTCCATATAAACTTTAACCATGCCAAATTTCAGTCTTCCGTGCACGCAATACGCTTAAAAAGGCACCGAAAGCTTTTTTGCAGCAGTGGGGAAACTCCAGAAGTTCTTTTTTACAGTAGCAAGGAAAAGTGAAGGCTTATACCTATTCCCAATTTTTTTATGAGATGTAAGAAAAATTTTCCTGTTTTCGGATTTTTTCCTTTACTTTTGCTATAAAAGATATTGCATATTGCCAAATTTCATGATTATAAGTCAACTGGAAGTACCCTATAGGTTTTTATTCCTTTTGCAAGTGTTAAAATATGCGACATAAACAGTCGTATCTTTTGATTGCGGCGACGTAGAAGTTTGATTTTTTCAAAGCTCCAAGAGATTTCAGACATGAATATTTGATACTAATTTCAACTTGATACCTTCACGCACTCCTGAGAAAAAGGGTTTTGACCGAGATACAAATATACGGACAACAAAGTGATCCTATAGGGTTCCTTTTGATGTACCTACAGAACCCTAAAAAACGGCAACCACCGAGAGATAGGTAATCCATAGCCCTTCATCGCTGACATGCCAACCTGCAAGCACCTCGGTAGATGAATAAACATTGACCGATCCCGAAACGCGACAAACTATAAAAGAGGACCTCACTGTCACGAGTTTATCACCGTATGATAATTACTATTACAATTATCATTTTCATTTTCTCTCTGCTAAAACATAGGATAAAATTTGCAGAAAAATAATACTGGTTCCTTAGTTCCAGAATTTATAAGAAAGTCAATAAAAAATTCAATATTTTTCATCTAAATAAAAATAATTGTATAATGTGAAAGAATGTATTTTTACTCTAAACTATGATGAATCTGAACAGCTCTGGTTAGACAATTATTGTAACTATCAGTAGGTACCTATCATTCAACATCTCATTTCTTGCAATTAGGGCCTTTCTAACGTACAATCGTCCTCCTATTCTTATTTACCCCTGCACACACACATCTCGCACACTCTTGTAGCACTTTTAAGGTACCTAGTTAATTTATAACAAGTATATTTGTATTAAATGTTTATATATTAAAAATAAGTAGATTCTTAGAGAATAATGTTTTGTTATAAAAAAATTACGCCGCAAGATGTCTTTCATTGATTTATTTTTTCCTTATTTTTGTTCTATTAGATTGTAAAAAAACCTGTTACCCAAGATACAGGATCTCTTAGTCTGGGTATCAGGGCATGCTATATTTGTATTTTTTTTTCTTCTTAAGAAATAAAATTTATTATTATTATAATATGTACGGTGGTACAACACGCAACGCAACAAGTCTAAGCATACTACTATAGCAGCTGTTATTTCTGATGTGTGGTGGTCGTGATTCAGTCGGTCATAATTGTCGAATTCTATCACCAAGCAAATAAGTCTGTAACATACTTTGACCATTGTAAAATATCAACTAAGGTTTTGTTTAAATACCTAGGTAAAACTACACAATTCTTAACTACTTACGTTGTTTGGGCTAAAAGTGTTTTTCGAATAATCTCATAATCGGGTAAAGTATTTCCATGTACTATGGCAGAATCTCTTCCGCGGTCTTAAGGCATCGCTATTGCCTTGGACCCCCCACTGGAGTACAGTGTTAATAGGTCGTTGCAGCAACAGCGCCGCAAATGCTGCTCTAAAGAAGTTATAGACTAAAAGTGCTCACAGTGGTGGAATAAGTCGTGTAAGTGATCCTGCGGAGAAGGTCTTCAAGGATAAGAAGCCGGAGTGCAAAGTTAGTGCTTTGCCTTGTTATGAGACTACGACTTATGGCCCAAGGGGATTCTACCATATTCATCACAAACCTAGATAACGCAATTTCAACAAAATTATACAGTCCACTAACCACCCACGCCATCCATAGGAACTAAATACTTGATTTATAAACATTTTATTTATACATCCAAATGATTTTAGACTCTGTAAGACTAACAACAGCTTTTTTAGGATTTAGGTTTGCACATTACCGATTTACCGGACAGTAAATTCCAGGACTATATCAAACAGGTTAGATAAGAATCATTATGTGAATGATAGTGACGACTTAATTAATATGACTATTATGAAGTGATGATGATAAACTAGTGTAGCGTAATGTTAGGTCTGTAGATAAACCTGATCGAGTATCTCCTCAGCTCTTTGCGTTGACTGGGATGTTTCCCGAACCGGTAGTAGTATAATAACATTCATAAGTGCCTTCTTAGAGCCTAAATTGAATAAAGATTTTTTATTGTGTCTTTGATTTTATCTTAACAAGTGTAGGTAGGCATCTGACCTGTAAATTATTGTTGTGTATCGGGCAAGAAGCCAAAAATGTTTAATTAAATAATTACCTTGGTAACACATATTATACTAGTTTTTTTTTAAAATAAGCTTTATTTGAATGCCGTTATTTAAATTGTATTACAATGTTTAGCGGTTGATAGTAGCCCCTTTCTATCTTATCACATGATTAGTCTTTATCCATACACACGATGAATGGAAGTCACTACCCGCGGCTGTTTTCTGTTTAGTGCGGTTCTCGGTTGGGCAAGGTTTGGGACTGATCGCATACATCCGCTACAGAACCGACGGAACTGTTAGTTGTACCGGAGAGTCGCCATTGTAAAGTCAATACGCTCGCGAGTGTTCGACCGCTAAGAGCAAAAAAGGAAGTCTTTACGCCGTTCATGCTAACTAACACTGAAGTGTCTGGGGTTATTCGTAATCGTTCCACAACCTTCACGCAGACCTGCTAAAGCTAAAGCTGGACGTTCCAGAAGAACGGTAAGTGGATTTGCGTTGTTAGTTACAGGCCTTTTGCTAACTTAGGGTATACTGAACACTGAAAGTGGGTGTGATCATCAATATTGGTCCTTCGAAAAAAACCAGCTCAAAGTTGATTACCATCATCAACAGTGAAAAGAAAAGAATGCATCAGTTTTTATTGAGCGGTCGCGTACCATCTTCGACCTCGTCTCGTACGTATATGCTTAGGGGCAGATTCTCAGCTTAAATCTTGCTATTTAATACAGCATTTTTTTTCCAACTGACTATACTGTAAGTCTTAAGACCCTAGAGCCATTATAAGCTTTGAAAGCTTCACCGGTCTTAGTAAAAAACGATGTCTATAACCCTGAATGTATGATTGCTTAATAAACTTTTTGCTAATTGTTGTTTACATTTCGTAATAATTGATAATATTTCAACACCCTATATTAATAACATAACAGTTTTAATTACAATAAAATAACACAAAGTATACTTATGGGAAGCTAATATACTTAATAAAAAAATTATTGAACTATGAATTCTTATGTCCACGTATTTTTTTTATTAGATTACTATTTATTTTATTACTAGATTCATTATTACTTGACTAAAAATATTACTTTATTTTTTAAAGATATTTCTGGTATAAAGTCACGTTAATTAATTAATTACAATTCGTATACACAATGAGCTTTAAAAATAGATGTCATTAGATTTACATTTGAGTCATGGTCTCAGAAAAAGAAATCATAAAGTTGATAATCTCATTAAAACGGATCTACTTTAAATAAATCTTCTTAGAATCTACCGATGCGATAATGGCTCAGTGGAGCTTGTACGGACTCCGCGTCGATCGAGGTGAGTTCGAATTTATACAATCTGAGCTTCTCGGTGAAGGAAAAAAATCGCGATGAAACCATAGCATTGTGGTAGGACTTTTTCGAATACCCGCCTGGCTAGCTAACCACACACAAGTTGAAAATCTGTAACCGAACACCAAGAGATTATATGTATTTATATAAATATATTGTATTTTAAATGTTCTTATTGTGTCTTACAAAGTTCGTACAAAATTCCATAGACATGAACCATTTAACATAGATTATCCGTAGACAAGTATCATAGATTATCACTTACAACATGTGTTCCGGCAGCTGCACACGACAGTCAATCACTTCCAGACGGTAGCCAAGTAATTTTTATATAGGTAGTAACACGAAAAAGTCATCGCACTGTACGGGATGGTAAGTAAGTAAGTACTGGATATAGGTAAACTGGCTGATCACGAAACGTGCCAAAGCAAAAGAGAGTGCGTGTCGTATGAGTCTAGACTTTATATTTTAAAATGCAAGCGTTATGAGGTAGACGGAAGGCAGCAGATTTTACTTTGCTTTACAAATTGATCCACGGATTGGTTAACTGCGAGGACGTACTTAAACAAATTAAGTATATTGTATCCCGTGAGCTTCGTTAGCCTAGTGGTCGTTAGCGCAACTGCTATGAGCGAGGTCCTATGTTCGAACCCCAGGTCGAGCAAAGTGTTATTGGGTTATTTCAATGAAATTCCCAGTAGCAACTCGGAGTTTGGTTTCGTGCCCGATTAATGGCAATAGGCTCGCCCCCTATTACATGGGACCTAAAAACATACTCGGCAAATTGTGGGTGTACAAATTAGTACACTTTTGCCTAACCCTTCGAGGAATATAGGCGAGATGGTATGTTATGTTATCCCGTTAGGGCAGCCGGTTAACTAACAGAAAAACTTTTGTGACTCCTCGTTGCAGAACTAATGTAGCACAACACTATCCGTTGTATCGAATGTTTTCTTGAGATAACAGTAGTATATAACACCTGTTGTTTTTTTTTATTTCTGCTTTATGCCTATATAGCCAATTTGGCCAATGTCAAGTGTGACAAATAATATTTACGATACATTTCCGCAAAATAGTTTTCATCAATCAAATATCTAGATTCCAAGGGATTGATGATTCCGTTGTTTGCTAGACCGCGACCAATATTACATTTCTAAGTTTAGTATAGGTAGGGATATTTATTCCAACATCAACTATCAACTCTTATGTAATAACAGTTTTCTTGGTTAAAGTGTGCTTTACATACGACTTTGGTATGAGTTAATCTGGGTTAAAATTCATATACCTATAGATTAAATATAGGTTGCGAATATTTTAAGCAGCAATTTAAAAACTTACCAGTTCGAATTAATGACGAAAATATCCGAAATTCGGGAATCAAAAAAAAAAAAAAAAAAAAAAAAAAAAAAAAAAAAAAAAAAAAAAAAAAAAAAAAAAAAAAAAAAAAAAAAAAAATCTCGGAAACCAACGACAATAATTATGTAGTGGTAATGAAGTGACATAATAATATTCACAAAATTTTTATACTGACTCTTGATAAAATAATAAAAACGATCTCAAAAGTTTGGTCCAAACCGGATTCACTCAATTTCTAATTGCTATAAAGACAATTTTTAACAAAAAAATATTCCTATTCCTACAAAAAAAGAATCAACTAAAGCGGTAAACATCCATGAAAATATTACCTACATTTGAATTGAGAACCCCTATTTTTAACCTACTTTAATAAAAGACAGAGATCAGGTACTCGATTCGAAGTACTTAATTTACTTTTTTTTAATGGATGTTCAGCCATAACTACCTTGTTTATGAATCGATTTGGAGGATTCTTTTTTTGTTGGATAGGGGATATCTCCCATTATAATTTCAGTGACTTTGGACTGTCAACTTCGGAGATACAAGAGAAAAATCTTCAAAATCATTGAAGTTGATTTTCTTTTTTGTTAATAACTGTCTTGTTTGTAGTCTGTTAAAATTCGAAACAAGTAGATAGATTACGTCAATTAGTAGGTATATTTGTGCATTTTTAGACTTTTTGGCACACGTAGTAATATACACTATTATTTCCAGCGTTCTCGTCACATTAAAATATTAATAACTAGCGCTTTCCCCGCGGCTTCGCTCGCATCATTGTTGTTATGACCCATAACAATATACCTATAGGCATGTTTTTATGTCCCACCTAAATTGTAAAATACCAACATTCATAGATATATCTTCCAATATGACGAATTTTCATAAAAACTTTAATAATTTTTTCAACACCTACCTTTACGCTAACTTATCTTTAATATCAAAAAATCCTTGCTTAGTGCGCAGCTATAGTATAAAACTAACCTACATGCAAATTTTCGTGGTCCTCGGCCCAGTAGTTAGGGCCTTAGGGCTATGCGTTGATTTGTCAGTCAGTCAGTCAACTATAATAATATAATGCTTTGATGATGACTGCGCTGCAGGCGTGTGTTGAATAAAATTAAATAGAACATACATAATTTCGAACAAGATACAAGTACTTAATGTATGATACAAAGATATTATTTTTTATTCGTTGATTTAAATATTCATGTTATTGCAATTTACTGAATTTAGCTCTCGATGTATTTTGAGATTTTTAAATAATATTACATGCCAGTCAGAATAAATACTTAAGTATTGTATATTAAAACTCATATTAAATTGTATTTTGATTCAAATTGTTTGCAAATACCTATGGTCACTAATAAAATTATTATTATTATTATATTAAAATCCAACATTTTGCTTAAGTTTGTTATTACTTGGCAGAATTTGATCATTATTAGCACGACTATCGAATGGGGTCATAATACAGTAGGAATGCGTTTTATTTTCCGAAATCAACGGGTTCGTTTGATAGGTACAAATACTGATTATTCAAAAATCCAATGATGCGGTTTTGGTTTTTATGAAAATAGGGCCCAAGACTCCTTTGAGCATTTTTCGCAATAACTCATAATTAAGGATTTGGTCTTCTACACACACTAGATAAAAATCAGCCTGTATATTAGATAAAAACAAATTTATATATAACGTAGTAAAGTTTTTATTATAATTTAATGTAACACCACACATTACAAGACTCTCCTCAACGATAACGCCACTATGCATAGCACGTGACATCATACGATCACTCGATGAACGGCGCCGGCCGACTTGGCGTCGGTGCTCCTATAAAGCGCAGGGAGCTTAGTGATTAGGGCATTTCAGTATTGTATTCGCATAGGAACGTTGCTCTGTCCGTGGGATCAGTCAAGTGATCACGGGCAACAAATCGTTTGTTCAAAATGTGCATCTAGTACAATTTCACTATCTTTACATTTTATATATGACATTGAAAACAGTTTTTGTATTAGTTCTAAATAAATGTATCTATCCATCTTCTAATGTAGAGGGTTTTATTACAATAAAACAATGTATCAGATAACGAAATAAATAATTATATTTATCACAAGAGCCGACGACAACGCACGCGGTACAAAGTAGAAGAGTCCATTAAATATTTACAATTTACAAACCGATTTTTACAATTACCATAAATTATTATGTATTTATTCTCGAACAGAACATGTTACATTCGTAACGTATTAAACGCTAGCGGATAATTACACCCATATGCGTAATTCTCCGTTCATTTTACTGTTTATTATAAATACACCTGTCGTGTATATACCGAAACATTCATAGGCATATGTTTATGTTAGATACACCCGGCGTATATACTCGTAAGCATGTTTAATTCTCACGTCGCCTTACTGTTATCTATAGATACACCTGGCGTATATAATAGGGGTGTTGCGGATATTCGCATCCGCATCCGCAAATGCGGAACATTCACATTAATTTAGACATCTGCATCCACATCAAACGATGCGGAGCTTTTAAGGCTTCGAATTTATAAGTGCAAGGCGCAAGCGATAAGTAACGACATGTAAAGAAAGTGGTTGGGGTCAGTGTGGTGGAAAGTTAATTAGGTTGAAGTTAAAGAGTCTGAGAAGACAGCAATATTACTATTTATGAAATATAATTCACCAATTTCTAAGTTTAATTATTAAACAAAGTTTTTTATTATAAAATTCTAAACTCAAAATGCTAATAAGTAAGACTAGAAACTGTATTAGTTTTGTTCTCAAAATATGATTAATTAAATATTAAAATTAACTCGATTTTCATTTATTTATGTACTTAAAATTCAAATATGTTTAAAAAATGCTAAAATGTGAGCTTCTAATAATCTGCATCCGCAACAACCCTAGTATATACTTAAACATAGGCATATGTTTAATTGACAAGTCGTCTTAGGTACTGTTTATATAATATAGATACACCTGGCGTATATATTCAAACAGGCATATTATGTTTAATTCTCAATTCGCCTTACTGTTTACTGTATATACCCCTGGCGTATATACTCAAACATTTCATTAGGGTCGCTACTAGTCAATGTGTCCAAGAAAACTAAACTTTTAATAAAAAAAAATTTCAATCTATTAATAAATAATTGGGCCGAGTGGTGGATGGAAGGAGGGCAGAACTTCATCTATTTGAAGTGTTGAATCGAAGAGTATAAATACATTATCTCTGTTAAGTGGCAACCATTCTCGTACTATAATAGTTATTGTAATGCATCCACTATCCAAGCGATATAATACGTTCATATACGTCACATTATCGACTCTTTCCGCTACAAAGGGCGTAAAAACTAAATTATAGGAAAATTGACTTTTTGATACACTCTTACTTAGCTTTTCACGCTCTTTATCTCAGTGTTTTTAAAATTAAGGTACAGTGAAAAAGAATGGTCACCACTACCATAGACTTTTTTAATACACCAATATTTTCAAATGCAGGTCATAAATTATTGTTTTATATTACGAAAGCAAACTTGTATACACAAAGTATAAATATATTGTATAAAGTGGAGCAATAAAAGTATAAAAAGTGTCATGTATGAATTAGTGTAGTTTTTTGCTCATTACCAAAAGTCTTTAATTTGGACTTACGCCCTATGTAGTGGAAAGAGTTGATTAACTTCCTAAAGCCATCTCCACAATATTATGCAATCACTAAGAATCTTCGCTGTCCACATCATTTCGGCTACCGTGACCCGTATCCAAAATCGCTTCGGCGCTCGGTATAACTATCACATCGGTCATCACGTTTTTCACGCACCCTATATCGCAGACGCCATCTTTATTGCTCTCACAAGTCGCACATACGTCAACATCCTCTATATCACTACTTCTGCCCTCCATATATCTAACTATATCTATATTATTGTCCATGTGCTTCGCTATATCGAAGCCCTTGTGAACGTCGACGGTCGCCTCCGAGCAGAACATTGAAATCTCCGAACAAATACGTTTCACGTTTTCGTCTAAACACGCCGTGTACGTGACCTCGTCGTCATTGTTAGTCGATATCCTGACGAGTTTCTCGTCATCGCCGATGACGTAGCTGACTTCACTTGTGCCGCTGACGTCATTCTCGTCAAATCTGTTGTCGATTTTTATATAGGTAGTAACACGAAAAAGTCATCGCACTGTACGGGATGGTAAGTAAGTAAGTACTGGATATAGGTAAACTGGCTGATCACGAAACGTGCCAAAGCAAAAGAGAGTGCGTGTCGTATGAGTCTAGACTTTATATTTTAAAATGCAAGCGTTATGAGGTAGACGGAAGGCAGCAGATTTTACTTTGCTTTACAAATTGATCCACGGATTGGTTAACTGCGAGGACGTACTTAAACAAATTAAGTATATTGTATCCCGTGAGCTTCGTTAGCCTAGTGGTCGTTAGCGCAACTGCTATGAGCGAGGTCCTATGTTCGAACCCCAGGTCGAGCAAAGTGTTATTGGGTTATTTCAATGAAATTCCCAGTAGCAACTCGGAGTTTGGTTTCGTGCCCGATTAATGGCAATAGGCTCGCCCCCTATTACATGGGACCTAAAAACATACTCGGCAAATTGTGGGTGTACAAATTAGTACACTTTTGCCTAACCCTTCGAGGAATATAGGCGAGATGGTATGTTATGTTATCCCGTTAGGGCAGCCGGTTAACTAACAGAAAAACTTTTGTGACTCCTCGTTGCAGAACTAATGTAGCACAACACTATCCGTTGTATCGAATGTTTTCTTGAGATAACAGTAGTATATAACACCTGTTGTTTTTTTTTATTTCTGCTTTATGCCTATATAGCCAATTTGGCCAATGTCAAGTGTGACAAATAAAGGTTAGAGAATTTAGTTGCCAAGGGTTCGGTGTAATATAGAATAATCCCATAAAAAGGATATATTGACACAACACAAAACAGTCAAAAATTAATACTTGTTTGCCTTTACTAAAAATTAAGGATGTCGTGTTTTGAAGTATAAATTGCTCCATGTTTTTGTAATGTAAATATCATTCATCATTGTTCCTTGTCATTGCTCTTGATTACTAAATATACAGTTGTACACCAGGTATTTACGATGGATTTCCACAAAATAGTTTTCATCAATCAAATATCTAGATTCCAAGGGATTGATGATTCCGTTGTTTGCTAGACCGCGACCAATATTACATTTCTAAGTTTAGTATAGGTAGGGATATTTATTCCAACATCAAATATCAGCTCTTATGTAATAACAGTTTTCTTGGTTAAAGTGTGCTTTACATACGACTTTGGTATGAGTTAATCTGGGTTAAAATTCATATACCTATAGATTAAATATAGGTTGCGAATATTTTAAGCAGCAATTTAAAAACTTACCAGTTCGAATTAATGACGAAAATATCCGAAATTCGGGAATCAGCGTTGAATGCACTGTTCACACATTTTCTTGTTCACTTCGCACTTAAGAAACACAAAAACGGATTTTCTACAAAAAAAATTCACTGGATTATTTTTCGATAGTGGCCCTCCGTCGATTCGAAATCCCGATTTCGAACAAATTCAAAATATAATTCGAAATCGGTTTAGACGTCCGGGCCGGTCAGGCGCTGGACTATTTGAATTTAGAACAGAGCGCGACCACGCATGTGTTCCGGCCGTAAGCTATTTATAATTTTCGCTGGGCGAACACTATTAAGGCTATTATAGATTGAACTGTACGTCTCGAATTTTTCTATGTAGATTAAAGTAAATTCTCATATATCCAGAGTTCATTCTAAAGTAGTTTTATGGTGTTGAATTGTTCGAGAAATAAATAAAGTTACCTAGATCCAAGAAAAACTTTAGCGTATAAACAGTAAAAAAATCTCGGAAACCAACGACAATAATTATGTAGTGGTAATGAAGTGACATAATAATATTCACAAAATTTTTATACTTACTGACTCTTGATAAAATAATAAAAACGATCTCAAAAGTTTGGTCCAAACCGGATTCACTCAATTTCTAATTGCTATAAAGACAATTTTTAACAAAAAAATATTCCTATTCCTACAAAAAAAGAATCAACTAAAGCGGTAAACATCCATGAAAATATTACCTACATTTGAATTGAGAACCCCTATTTTTAACCTACTTTAATAAAAGACAGAGATCAGGTACTCGATTCGAAGTACTTAATTTACTTTTTTTTAATGGATGTTCAGCCATAACTACCTTGTTTATGAATCGATTTGGAGGATTCTTTTTTTGTTGGATAGGGGATATCTCCCATTATAATTTCAGTGACTTTGGACTGTCAACTTCGGAGATACAAGAGAAAAATCTTCAAAATCATTGAAGTTGATTTTCTTTTTTGTTAATAACTGTCTTGTTTGTAGTCTGTTAAAATTCGAAACAAGTAGATAGATTACGTCAATTAGTAGGTATATTTGTGCATTTTTAGACTTTTTGGCACACGTAGTAATATACACTATTATTTCCAGCGTTCTCGTCACATTAAAATATTAATAACTAGCGCTTTCCCCGCGGCTTCGCTCGCATCATTGTTGTTATGACCCATAACAATATACCTATAGGCATGTTTTTATGTCCCACCTAAATTGTAAAATACCAACATTCATAGATATATCTTCCAATATGACGAATTTTCATAAAAACTTTAATAATTTTTTCAACACCTACCTTTACGCTAACTTATCTTTAATATCAAAAAATCCTTGCTTAGTGCGCAGCTATAGTATAAAACTAACCTACATGCAAATTTTCGTGGTCCTCGGCCCAGTAGTTAGGGCCTTAGGGCTATGCGTTGATTTGTCAGTCAGTCAGTCAACTATAATAATATAATGCTTTGAAGATGACTGCGCTGCAGGCGTGTGTTGAATAAAATTAAATAGAACATTATTTTCGAACAAGATACGAGTACTTAATGTATGATACAAAGACATTATTTTTTATTCGTTGATTTAAATATTCATGTTATTGAAATTTACTGAATTTATCTCTCGATGTATTTTGAGATTTTTAAATAATATTACATGCCAGTATAAATACTTAAGTATTGTATATTAAAACAAATATTAAACTGTATTTTGATTCAAATTGTTTGCAAATACCTATGGTCACTAATAAAATTATTATTATTATTATATTAAAATCCAACATTTTGCTTAAGTTTGTTATTACTTGGCAGAATTTGATCATTATTAGCACGACTATCGAATGGGGTCATAATACAGTAGGAATGCGTTTTATTTTCCGAAATCAACGGGTTCGTTTGATAGGTACAAATACTGATTATTCAAAAATCCAATGATGCGGTTTTGGTTTTTATGAAAATAGGGCCCAAGACTCCTTTGAGCATTTTTCGCAATAACTCATAATTAAGGATTTGGTCTTCTACACACACTAGATAAAAATCAGCCTGTATATTAGATAAAAACAAATTTATATATAACGTAGTAAAGTTTTTATTATAATTTAATGTAACACCACACATTACAAGACTCTCCTCAACGATAACGCCACTATGCATAGCACGTGACATCATACGATCACTCGATGAACGGCGCCGGCCGACTTGGCGTCGGTGCTCCTATAAAGCGCAGGGAGCTTAGTGATTAGGGCATTTCAGTATTGTATTCGCATAGGAACGTTGCTCTGTCCGTGGGATCAGTCAAGTGATCACGGGCAACAAATCGTTTGTTCAAAATGTGCATCTAGTACAATTTCACTATCTTTACATTTTATATATGACATTGAAAACAGTTTTTGTATTAGTTCTAAATAAATGTATCTATCCATCTTCTAATGTAGAGGGTTTTATTACAATAAAACAATGTATCAGATAACGAAATAAATAATTATATTTATCACAAGAGCCGACGACAACGCACGCGGTACAAAGTAGAAGAGTCCATTAAATATTTACAATTTACAAACCGATTTTTACAATTACCATAAATTATTATGTATTTATTCTCGAACAGAACATGTTACATTCGTAACGTATTAAACGCTAGCGGATAATTACACCCATATGCGTAATTCTCCGTTCATTTTACTGTTTATTATAAATACACCTGTCGTGTATATACCGAAACATTCATAGGCATATGTTTATGTTAGATACACCCGGCGTATATACTCGTAAGCATGTTTAATTCTCACGTCGCCTTACTGTTATCTATAGATACACCTGGCGTATATAATAGGGGTGTTGCGGATATTCGCATCCGCATCCGCAAATGCGGAACATTCACATTAATTTAGACATCTGCATCCACATCAAACGATGCGGAGCTTTTAAGGCTTCGAATTTATAAGTGCAAGGCGCAAGCGATAAGTAACGACATGTAAAGAAAGTGGTTGGGGTCAGTGTGGTGGAAAGTTAATTAGGTTGAAGTTAAAGAGTCTGAGAAGACAGCAATATTACTATTTATGAAATATAATTCACCAATTTCTAAGTTTAATTATTAAACAAAGTTTTTTATTATAAAATTCTAAACTCAAAATGCTAATAAGTAAGACTAGAAACTGTATTAGTTTTGTTCTCAAAATATGATTAATTAAATATTAAAATTAACTCGATTTTCATTTATTTATGTACTTAAAATTCAAATATGTTTAAAAAATGCTAAAATGTGAGCTTCTAATAATCTGCATCCGCAACAACCCTAGTATATACTTAAACATAGGCATATGTTTAATTGACAAGTCGTCTTAGGTACTGTTTATATAATATAGATACACCTGGCGTATATATTCAAACAGGCATATTATGTTTAATTCTCAATTCGCCTTACTGTTTACTGTATATACCCCTGGCGTATATACTCAAACATTTCATTAGGGTCGCTACTAGTCAATGTGTCCAAGAAAACTAAACTTTTAATAAAAAAAAATTTCAATCTATTAATAAATAATTGGGCCGAGTGGTGGATGGAAGGAGGGCAGAACTTCATCTATTTGAAGTGTTGAATCGAAGAGTATAAATACATTATCTCTGTTAAGTGGCAACCATTCTCGTACTATAATAGTTATTGTAATGCATCCACTATCCAAGCGATATAATACGTTCATATACGTCACATTATCGACTCTTTCCGCTACAAAGGGCGTAAAAACTAAATTATAGGAAAATTGACTTTTTGATACACTCTTACTTAGCTTTTCACGCTCTTTATCTCAGTGTTTTTAAAATTAAGGTACAGTGAAAAAGAATGGTCACCACTACCATAGACTTTTTTAATACACCAATATTTTCAAATGCAGGTCATAAATTATTGTTTTATATTACGAAAGCAAACTTGTATACACAAAGTATAAATATATTGTATAAAGTGGAGCAATAAAAGTATAAAAAGTGTCATGTATGAATTAGTGTAGTTTTTTGCTCATTACCAAAAGTCTTTAATTTGGACTTACGCCCTATGTAGTGGAAAGAGTTGATTAACTTCCTAAAGCCATCTCCACAATATTATGCAATCACTAAGAATCTTCGCTGTCCACATCATTTCGGCTACCGTGACCCGTATCCAAAATCGCTTCGGCGCTCGGTATAACTATCACATCGGTCATCACGTTTTTCACGCACCCTATATCGCAGACGCCATCTTTATTGCTCTCACAAGTCGCACATACGTCAACATCCTCTATATCACTACTTCTGCCCTCCATATATCTAACTATATCTATATTATTGTCCATGTGCTTCGCTATATCGAAGCCCTTGTGAACGTCGACGGTCGCCTCCGAGCAGAACATTGAAATCTCCGAACAAATACGTTTCACGTTTTCGTCTAAACACGCCGTGTACGTGACCTCGTCGTCATTGTTAGTCGATATCCTGACGAGTTTCTCGTCATCGCCGATGACGTAGCTGACTTCACTTGTGCCGCTGACGTCATTCTCGTCAAATCTGTTGTCGGCGAGCGTCAGAATCGCCGAGTCCGAGTTGTGCGATTTCAACGTATGCGATAATTCCGTGTCATCGTGTGGTAGTTTTATGTTATATATATTCGATTCGCTGCCCATTATTGATGTTGTCGATGTATCTAGTGTTGGTAATTCCTGTGACATAACATCGATAATTAAAACAGAAACATTATCGAATGTTCGAGACTAGAACTACCTCAAATTCTTTGATTAATAAATATAACTTTTTTTTTGTAGTTATACTTGTTTTGACGAATTTGGTTAACAAATAAATTGAGAGTTGATAAATTCCGACAAAAAAATCAGATATTTTCTCATTACCAAGAAGGTTGCGAAAATCTAAGATTATAAAGTTGGCCACTAACGTGTATTTCTCACAATTGACATTGGCGAAATTGCCTATATAGGCAGAATACCACATTCAAAAAAAAGTTGGCTACGAAACGACATGTTGGCAAAGATAACTTACTAGTGCTCGCCATCTATTAAGGGTTTACTGCATTACAAACTACAAATAACACTTCGAACATAATTTTATAGATATAATTAGTAAATAAAATTAATCATGTTATGATATAATTGTGTCCTTCTAAAGAAGTATAACCACTAACGCGCAACAAAAATCATTCCTCAATATTTTTTAAATTGAAATATAATTATAAATTAAATAGAATCGTAAAAACATGGCAATTTAATAGATATGTTTAATCTATTTAATAATAAAGAAAAAAAGTTTCACCTGATCGTCATTGTAGCTACCGACGCTTCTAGAGTGTCGATGTTTTATCAAGTTCATCGCCGACTGCGGAGGTTGACCGTCCACTGAATCCTATAATAAATTAATTAAAATAATATATCTGAGAGGGTTTTTTATACATATACCAGTTTCTGTAATTCGGTATCTACACATTTTGTAAACTTACACAAAAATCTTGCGGATCTCTAACCAATTCAGAACAGGTAGAAATATAGTTTGATAAATTGGAATTTTAATGTCATAGTGCAAAAAGAAGTTTCACTACAAAAAAGTGTAAAAGAAACATTAAAAGCACATAATTTTTGATTTGTACATACACCTTTTTTTGCCTATCGAATACCACCACCAAAATGTGTTCCGAACGAATTAATGTAAAAACAAACAATACATTTTACAACGAATTTTTATGTTACATTTTATAATGAACAATCTGAAGACATTGCAAAATGGGTTTACTTGCAAATACCTTGCTTCTCGAAGTTTCTCTTGTAGATGAAAAAAAAAACCAAACGTGTAGAGACGGTACAAATGAACGGACAAATATACCTTGAACCTGTTGAACGGCCTGTACTTTCCTCTGTCGGATGCGACGAGACTGCGCAGTGACTGGGTTCGCGGACATTGGTTGTCCATCCAACGGTACGTACCGAACAGCCTTGAAGTCTCTGATCTGGTGATGAAAAAAAAAATACACCGGCCTATAAATACCAAGGGAGAAAATCTCTGTACTTGAATAATCGGGATCGGCTTGAATTTACGATATTGAAGTATAATCTCCTTTCCACACACACAGAACAAAATTTTGTTTTAAAATTCTTCATTGGTTGTTAGATTTTCTGTGTAAGTGACGATACGGGTCAAGATGATAACACGCAAGGTCTACAAGGGTAACTGGATTTCAAGTGCAACACATATACAGTGTGTATTAAAAACCCCGTCGGATCCGTGAAGGCCGTCGGATACGTGAAGGTTAAGTTATTAGGTATCGAGATTATATTCTGTATATGTTATCTATCTCCGATTATAAGTTAAAAAAATTACCCCTAATAAAATGTAAAAAATTTGCAAAATTTTAGGGAAACTAAAACTAAATACATATGTTAATTTTAAATCGCAATAACATATTTATTTTCATAATAAATCAAATTTTTTTTTTTTTTGGTGATGCCATTGGGGTACCTATAAACCCTTTTCGGATTCGATGGGGGTTTTAATATATATTGCATAGGTGCTTTGCGGCAGATTTTCTATTTCAGAGTGATAGCTAGAAAAGTATGGCAGGTTGTGATATATCACCCGCGATATATCACAAAAATATCACTGTAAAATGTAGCTCGGGTCCTATGTCGGATAAGAGATTTGAGCACGACATAACATTGTATCGGGGTTTTTCTTCGATTGTTGATTTCAAAGACATTTATTTCATTAGTTACAACGAAGACTTACATTTATATTGTTTAAAAGTACAGAGGTAGATTTTTTTTGTCACTGTTTTTCACACAAAATTACACGCAGATGAAGTAGAGGCTACATCTTGTTCAATAATATAATACTATTACGTCCGTCGGTAAAGAAAATGCCGTTATACATAGCGTTAATATTTATTTTTACTCGGTGAAAAAAAAATGAAATGCCTCGAACTATATACATCGTTGTTTAGAATGGGTAATGTTTTGCTTTTAGACTATTTTTTGTTGGATAATTCAATGGGAATGATAAGTTTTGTATGAGTAAACTACGGTGTTTTTAATACCTAAGAATACATACTCGATATTTCGAGCACCTACATCCTAGGGGAATCCAGAGAACCCGAGAGTACTGAACATTTTCTATTTTTACTCAGATCGTAACATTACGATAGCAAAATAATAATATTTAAAATAAGCATCGATAAATAAAATAAATGTTAGAAAATAAAACAATTTTCACCGTCGCTTCAAGGCTACATCTGTTAGCAAAAATACTAGTCTAGTGAGGAGGCACAGTGGTCGACTTTTTGGGCATAATTGATAAATATAATATGATTATTCTGAATGTATTAAATTATGTAAAATAAACAGTAAATCAGAATTAAAATAAAACAGTGCAGAAAACGTTATACCATTGCAAACCATGTGCAAATGGATAAACCGTCTAGCACAGCAAATAAACAGAGCGAAATTTTGAAATGGTCCCATAATCAAGGTAGTGAGACTGCTGAAACAATGTTGAAGATGCCTTAGGCTTGTAAAAGTAAATAAGCCACCCGCTCCAAAGTATATTTTTGATGAACAAGCTAAATCCTTTTTTTTGTTCATCTATACATATAATACAATTGCAACGAGACCGTGGCTCTTACATTACATAATAGTTTTGAAGCAACTTGAAATAAGGATAGATCATAGCTCGGATTAACACATAGAATAACAATTATATTGAGTATAATTTACTGTACATACTTATATAATTCAGTGTTTATAATAATACATTTTAGGCTATGTATGCTCTGCACTCAATAATACTAAACCACCCTTATTTTATTTGAATATATTCTATACAAAAATTTGTATTGTTTTTAAAGTGAAACATCTAATACGGCGGGTCAGATCAGTTGTTGGCCCTCATGTTGGCGGATGTTGGTGTGGCGACGCTTTAATCTCTACGTGTGCAGTGTGGCTTATTTTTTGAATAGACAGAGTGGATCATTTCATAGTTTCATGTTAAAACATGGATAGATTTAAAGCTGATCGCGACCGCCATACACAGATTAATAAAATAAACATCTTCATGGTGTCTTTCTTTTGGTTTGCTGTGTTTCGGCATTACCCGGTGTATTTTATTTTATATTCACTAAGATGGTTTACATCTGACGGACGTCGTGCGACGACCAAGTTTTTATTTATTAAGTAATCTTGCTCGGGGGAGCGGGGGCTCCCAGCTATTTTAAAGACAAAAATGCTTACTGTGGGTTTTCCGTACAAATCGATCCAACCGTTTCGGAGATTACCCGGAACAAACAAACAGACAGACGGACAAATATTTAAAAAAATGGACTTTTTGTTATAGGTATCGTATATACTTTCATATACATTTAATAAAAAACTTTTTTTTTTACCATGTTTGTTATCCATGTTTAGCGTACTTACAGGTTACCTGTTAATCGACACATATAAAATATAACCGGTCGTGATATATCACACGTGATATAAAAGTGACAAAAAATAACTTGGTGTAATTTTAGTTATATTAAAGTAGCTTACAAGTTACTGGGTGTGGTGAGCAACCTTTGCAGGTTGGCGAGGGTCGGCCGTATATCCGTAACGTGCAGTCCGCGACCCCACAGCAGTTGAGCGATGCATTTATTCAACAGGAACAGAGCGTAGCGAAACAATGTTAAGTCTCCACCGCGAGCGAATAACGGTATGCTGTTAAATCAATTACGATAGGCTAGATATAACTTTTTTTAGAGACATTCAAATATAATTTCACTGTTATATTAATTATATTTCACCTGTTAAATGGTATATAAAGTGATTGAACTGTATTTAATGGAAGTTTTTGAGGATTTAATCCTGCGACTCCTGTACGACATCTGTTTGTAAAATCAATTAACTAACGAACTTTATTTTTAAAGACAAAATTGAAGATTACTTAATTAAACAGCAGTTTTATTCCTTTAACAAAGTAATAATTCTTTTTCAAAGACAATCTATTTCGATGTTCTCATCTGTCATGTGTCCTACGATGACAAATTGTATTTTTTTACTTGGCCATAATCTCACCTGATGCTAAGAGACGATGTGGCACAAGATAGTAGCACACCACGGCTCTCAATTGCAGCTGCCGGAACTATAAGTGCTTGGCGACAGATTTCTATATTTAAAAATATTATCACACTCATCGATTAGTGAGTTAGAATTCAACAATAATATTTGACCCTAACAAGACTTGTAAGGCCACGTGCGCACTGAGCGGCTAGCTCTCCGACACGATGCGGTTCCAGTTACGGGTAACTGCCACCAGGTTAATCACAATTGTAACCGCATCCTGCGAACGCGATTCGCGAACGTGCGGTTAGAAGCCTTCGTGGTTTGCGGTTTTATCAACGCATTTCCAAGATGCACGCGTCGTTCGTCGGCGAAGGACACGTGCGCCGTAAATGGCGGGCAACCGCAAACTAGCACTATCCGCGTAGTGCGTATAGCAACCGTCCGACTGGCCGTCAGTTGAGCTACAGTACTCCGAGCCATCGAAGCGGTTGGCCGCCAGCCGCATCAGTGTGAATACTATAGCGCCTCATATACTGATAGCACTCACAATAGAGAGAGTGGTAGCGAGCACTTTTTGTGACGGTCAGTCGCGTGTGCTTTTTACAACATATATCACTTCTGAGAAACCCGATCAAATAATTTTTTATTACGGTGACCGGACTGCTAACCGCGTTCCACCAAACCGCATAATGCGTAAGTCCCTAAGTCATACAAATTTATGAATATATGATATAAATTTCTTACTTAGGGTCCGGTAGATCGGGAGTGACGTCCAGTATCTTAGTGGCTGATCCGAGTAGGGTGATCTTGTATCGGAGCGGTTGGTTCAGAAGCGCCGCGGCGAGGCAGGTCGCTTGGGCCACGAAACCGGCCGCCACTGAGTCGCTAACCGGATTGTTAGCTCTCGGATTTTCATCACCGCACACAGGCAACGGTACCCCAATTATTGACCACGATGTGAGATCCCGCTGTCAGGAACAATATGGATATAAAATTAACAAGCGAAAGTGTGGTCAACTGACGTCATCGTGTGAGTTTTTGGCGGGATCTTGATCTATCATATAATGGATAATATTTTAATTAATTGGAGTTGCTGGACTTCCATCGACCGCATCCCCGGGTGGTGGATAGGGGAATGCCCCCCAGATTTGGGAGGTACTAGGGAAATCAAATACCTAGCGCGAACCAAAACCAGTAGGCATGGGCATGCCTTCAGTCCTGTAAGACGCGGCCTAAGGGATCTCACCCTGACAGAAAAAAACAACACACAACAGAAAAAACAAGACATAGATCGAATTCTTTTAGTGGGTCCTCCGCTTTGACTGACGTTCTAGTACCGAACGAAGTCGTCTCAACAAATGAACCTGCCAAAGATTCACAATCCATTGAACAAACTGATATAGAAGACCAAAACGATACTCAAAACTGGCAAGAAGTGAACAATCGCAAAAGACTGAGAAGCAGTCCTGAAACAAGGTTACGAAACCAGAAACAAGCAAAGCTCACTTATTGGCTTGCGGCTCCTTATCAACTTCTAATAGCTTTGCCGAACTAGCAGATACTAACCAACCAAAAACTACTCATATCAATACGCAACAAGCAATAAGACCCCCACCACTCTTTATTGACAAGGTTAGCAATATCCAGCCACTTACAAAAATGCTAGAAAGTGTAGCCTATGGAAACTATGAACTCAAAATCTTACAAGGCGAGCGTGTTAAAATCCAAGCAAAATCCCCCGAGTTCTACTCTACTATATACAAAGAACTGAAAAGCAGAAACACCGAGTTTTTCACTTACCAACCAAAACAGGAGAGGAGCTTCAGAGTTGTACTAAAACATATGCATCCAACAACTGACATTGAAGAATTGAAACAAGCCTTAGAAGAAAAACACCACATACCCACTAATATCTGGAATATAAAAAACAGTAAAACAAAACAACCCGTACCATTATTCTACATAGATTTGCAACCTAGTCCTAACAACAAAGATGTTTACGGTATTAAATCACTACTTAACTGCGGAGTACAAATTGAGCCACCTAGACCTAAACGCATAATCCCTCAATGTTCCAACTGCCAACAGTATGGACATACACAAAAATTTTGTCACAGACAACCAAAATGCGTCAAATGTGCAGAATCTCATCACACCACTAACTGTCCCAGAAAAGAACGGTCTGACAAAGTCAAATGCATACTCTGCGAAGGAAATCACCCCGCCAACTACAAAGGTTGCATTGTTTACAAAGAACTGCAAAAGGTGAAGTATCCGACACCTCAATTCAAAAAGCCTCGAGCAATCCAAACAGAACAAACAATCAGTGAAAATCACACAAGTACTGAGACAGGGATCTCATACGCATCAGCTGTTAAAAATGCCACAAAACCACACACTAATAATAATCATACAAACATCCAACTAAATATGGCGGACACCCTTCGGACCTTCCAAGAATCATTACAAGCACTAATGAACCAAATGATAACGATGACCCAAATGCTGGTACAGCTCATGTCAAAATTGCCATTACATTCACTGCATTAAAACTATGTGTATGGAATGCTAATGGCCTGTCCAACCACTCTAATGAGTTAAAATTTTTCGTCAAATTAAATAAGGTTGACATTATGTTAATCTCTGAAACTCACTTTACGTCTAAGAGTTTTTTTTAAGTTCCAAACTACACATTATACTATACTATGCATCCAGATGGCAAAGCACATGGAGGATCAGCTGTCTTAATCAAAAGCAACATTAAGCATTATCAGTCTCAATTATACTGTGAGGATTTCATTCAGGCGACAAATTTGGTAGTATGTGATTGGACAAGCAATATTACAGTATCAGTGCTTTACTGCCCACTTAAGCACACCATTAAAGAGGAGCAGTTTAATGACTTTTTCAAAACATAGGAAGTCGTTTCTTAGCCGCAGGCAACTACAACGCCAAACATACATTTTGGGGCTCCAGAATCATCCTGCCTAGAGGCCGCGAACTTCTTAAATGTGTGCAGGCAAGGTCTATGAATGTTATTTCAACAGGTCAACCTACATACTGGCCCTCTGATAAAGGTAAAATACCCGACGTTATTGACTTTTGTATCACCAAGGGAATAGCAAAAAATTACATATCCTGCTGCAGTTGTTGGGACTTATCATCGGACCACTCTCCTATCTTAGTAGAAAACAAGACTGAGATAAAGGCAACTATTAAAAAATGCACACTGTATAACAAAAGGTCTAACTGGTCCCTTTTTAAAATCCTTATAGACAATGCAACCTATCCTAAAAAAAATTTTAGTTTAAATCACATTAACTGCGGGTACAAATTGGATCAGGCTAAAATAATCTTAAGTCTTTGCACAGTTTTCATTTCAAATTGTGAAAAGAAGCAGGTCGTGATATATATCACCCGCGATATAACCAGTCAAAAATATCACTGTAAAATGTAGCTCGGGTCCTATGTCAGATAAGAGATTTGAGCACGACATAACATTGTATCGGGGTTTTTCTTCGATTGTTGATTTCAAAGACATTTATTTCTTTAGTTACAACGATGACTTACATTTATATTGTTTAAATGTACCGGAGGTAGATTTTTTTTGTCACTGTTTTTCACACAAAATTCCACGCGGAAGAAGTAGCGGCTACATCTTGTTCAATAATATAATACTATTACGTCCGTCGGTAAAGAAATTCCCTTATAGATCGCGTTAATATTTACAGTACTGTGAACAAAATAAAACCAAATGCGGTACTTACAAAAAAGGGTCAAAATCAATAATTAATGCCTCGAACTTTACATCGTTGTTTAGAAGGGGTAATGTTTTGCTTTTAGACTATTTTTTGTTGGATAATCCAATGGGAACGATAAGCCTTTTATGTGTAAACTACAGTGTTTTTAATACCTAAGAATACATACTCGATATCTCGAGCACCTACATCCTAGGGGACAAAAGAGAATCCGAGTATACTAAACAAATTTCTATTTTTACTCAGATCGTAACAATAATAGTAAAACCATAATATTTAAAATAAGCATCGATAAATAAAATAAATGTTAGAAAATAAAATAATTCACCGTCGCTTCAAGGCTACATCTGTTAGCAAAAATACTAGTCTAGTGAGGAGGCACAGTGGTCGACTTTGGGCATAATTTTAACCCATAATATGATTATTCTGAATGTATTAAATTGGCTAAAATAAACAGTAAATCAGAATTAAAATAAAACAGTGCAGAAAACGTTATACCATTGTAATGCAAATGGAGTAAACCGTCTAGCACAGCAAATAAACAGAGCGAAATTTTGAAATGGTCCCATAATCAAGGTAGTGAGAATGAAACAATGTTGAAGATCGCTCTTTAGGCTTGTAAAAGTAAATAAGCCACCCGCTCCAAAGTATATTTTTGATGAACAAGCTAAATCCATTTTTTGTTCATCTATACATATAATACAATTGCAACGAGACCGGCTCTTACATTACATAATAGTTTTGAAGCAACTTGAAATAAGGATAGATCATAGCTCGGATTAACATATAGAATAACAATTATATTGAGTATAATTTACTGTACATACTTATATAATTCAGTGTTTATAATAAACATTTTAGGCTATGTATGCTCTGCACTCAATAATACTAAACCACCCTTATTTATTTGAATAATTCTATACAAAAATTTGTATTGTTTTTAAAGTGAAACATCTAATACGGCGGGTCAGATCAGTTGTTGGCCCTCATGTAGGCGGATGTTAGGTGTGGCGACGCTTTGGATCTCTACGTATGCAGTGTGGCATATTTAGAATAGACAGAGTGGATAATTTCAAAGTTTCATGTTAAAACATGGATAGATTTAAAGCTGATCGCGACCGCCATACACAGATTAATAAAATAAACATCTTCAGGTGTCTTTCTTTTGGTTTGCTGTGTTTCGGAATTACCCGGTGTATTTTATTTTATATTCACTAAGATGGTTTACATCTGCGGACGTCGTGCGACGACCAAGTTTTTATTTTAAGTACATCTTCCAGTTGCTTCGTTGTACAGAAGTCCCGGAACGCTCCGCAACAGCTATATTAAAGACAAAAATGCTTAGTGTGGGTTTTCCGTACAAAATCAAAAACCGTTTCGGAGATTAACCGGAACAAACAGACAAAAGAACAAAGGAAAAATATAACAAAATGGACTTTTTGTTATAGGTATCGTATATACTTTCATGCATTGAAAAAACTATTTTACAATCAAACAAACTTCAATTTTTTAATTGAAATTAATCTCTGAAATGTAAAAAATCTAGTAATCCCAATGTCTATAGGGATACTGTATCGCCCAGAAAAATTTACAACCTAGTTATCTCCATTTAACCGTTTAAGGTAACCGCAATGACATACTAAAATATAACCGGTCGTGATATATCACACGTGATATAAAGTGAAAAAAATAAATTGGTGTAATTTTAGTTATATTAAAGTAGCTTACAAGTTACTGGTGTGGTGAGCAACTTTGCAGGTTGGCGAGGGTCGGCCGTATGTCGGTAACGTGCAGTCCGCGACCCCACAGCAGTGAGCGATGCATTTATTCAACAGGAACTTTAGAAGCGAAACAATGTTAAGTCTCCACCGCGAGCGAACAACGGTATGCTGTTAAATCAATTACGATAGGCTAGATATTAACTTTTTTAGAGACATTCAAATATAATTTCACTGTTATATTAATTATATTTCACCTGTTAAATGGTATATAAAGTGATTGAACTGTATTTAATGGAAGTTTTTGAGGATTTAATCCTGCGACTCCTGTACGACATCTGTTTGTAAAACCCAATTAACTAACGAACTTTATTTTTAGAGACCAAAATTGAAGATTACTTAATTAAACAACAGTTTTATTCCTTTAACAAAGTAATAATTCTTTTTCAAAGACAATCTATTTCGATGTTCTCATCTGTCATGTATCCTACGTTGACAGATTGTATTTTTTTTACTTGGCCATTATCTCACCTGATGCTAAGTGACAATGTGGCACAAGATAGTAGCACACCAAGGCTCTCAATTGCAGCTGCCAGAACTATAAGTGCTTGGCGACAGATTTCTACATTTAAAAATATTATCAGTAAAATATTATTAGTGAGATAGAATTCAACAATAATATTTGACCCTAACAAGACTTGTAAGGCCACGTGCGCACTGAGCGGCTAGCCCTCCGACACGATGCGGTTCCAGTTACGGGTAACTGCCACCAGGTTATCACAATTGCAACCGCATCCTGCTTAACGCGATTCGCGAACGTGCGGTTAGAAGCCTTCGTGGTTTGCGGTTTGATCAACGCATTTTCAAGATGCACGCGTCGTTCGTCGGCGAAGGACACGTGCGCCGTAAATGGCGGGCAACCGCAAACTAGCACTATCCGCGTAGTGAGTATAGCAACCGTCCGACTCTGGATTGAGCCTACTAACAGCAATTTACAATGCAATCACCAAACTTCAATTTTTGCACCCCAGTGGAAGGTTGCACAAATAATTATGCTACTGAAACCGAATAAAAAAACAGAAGACCCAAAATCATATAGGCCGATTAGCTTATTGCCCATTCCAGCAAAAATATACGACTCCCTAGTATCTCTACGAATATAACCAGTTATAGAACAGCAAAAGATTATACCTGAACATCAATTTGGATTTCGTCGACAACACGCCACCATTGACCAGATTCATAGGCTAGTAAATGAAATAGACAAGTCTTTTGAAACCAAAAAGTACTGCACTAGAGTGTTTCTGGACATATCACAGGCGTTCGATAGAGTGTGGTATGAAGGCCTACTATTTAAAGTTAAAACCTTGCTACCCAACTACATCTACAAAATTCTGAAGTCTTTTATAGAAAACAGATTTTTTGTAGTCTCAAACGGGGAAGCAATCTCTGGCCTCTGTCATATCAACGCAGGTGTTCCACAGGGTAGTGTACTAGGACCAATACTCTACCTGATCTATACGTCTGATCTACCTACTTCCGATTGTATTACTACTGGAACATTTGCTGATGATACTGCGATTTTAGCATCCCACGAGGATCCATCAGTGGCGGCGGAAATCCTGCAAAAAGGACTAAATGACATCTCTACGTGGTTAAAAAAATGGAGAATCAAGGCCAACGAATCCAAATCAGTTAATGTCACCTTTACCTTAAGAAAAGGCATCTGCCCACCAGTAAAGCTTAACAACCTAGAACTCCCACAAACAGACCATGTAAGATACCTAGGTTTACACCTGGACAAGCGACTCACCTGGCAAAATCATACAATGACCAAACGCAAACAACTAGGTCTACAAACGAGGAAACTCTTTTGGCTAATTGGCCACCGGTCACACCTGTCACTGAGAAATAAACTCCTTATGTACAAAGCAATATTGAAACCTATCTGGACCTATGGGATCCAATTATGGGGACAGCCTGCCACTCCAATATTGAAATCCTGCAAAGATTCCAAAATATAATGCTGAGGATGATAACCAATGCCCCTTGGTTTGTTACAAATGAACAACTGCATCATGACCTACAAATGAAAACCGTTCATCAGGAAATCTTGCATCATATAAAAACCTACAAGGAAAGAATAACAAACCATTCAAACAGCTTGGCAAGAAACTTGATGGAGGAAAAACAAACAACTCGCAGACTAAAACGGAAAATGCTCCAGGACATACTTACATTCCAGTAAATTAAAGTAGGATGCGACACAGGTCGCATACCGAGCATGCCAATTGAAACTCGACCAACTTACTATTTATTGTCCCAGAAAGGTGACAGATTGTAGTACATTTAAAAAAAATAAAAAAATATGACCCTATATTGTGTAATTTTGGTTGCATTTTACATTAGTTTAGATTTAGATTTAGTTTGGTTATTGTGCAATGTGAAGTGGATTATAAAATAATTAAAAAAGAAAAGTTTATTTAGCAACAAAGAAAGACAACGTGTCCCCAACTATCAAAACTAGGGTAACCTGTATTTTGGCAGTTGGTTCTTTCCAAGAATTGATATTTAGACTACAAATAAAATTAGAACAATTATGATTGGGTACAAATTTGTGTGTACACGTGACAGATATGTGTGTTGGGTATTTGTTATTTGAGTATGAGTGTACGCATAATTGTGTATGACTTCAGTTATAGCGTATATTACTGAAATACATTAATGAGAATAGGTTAAGTTGCAATTTTAAATAAATCTTCAAATTCCTGATAGGTAAGATTTTGTAACCAGTTCATTGTTATATTTAGATTGTGTCAGTGGATAAATAAAGAGACTTGTTTACTATATTATATAACATATTACTGAGAACAGTATAGTGTCGCTTTACCAGCTCGGTCCTGTGAGATGTGGAAGGATATACCGGGTCTTTTACGGAGTTTAAAAATTTAATCAAATGGAAATACATATAGTTACCTAGCTGCGAGAACTGCACACTCTCTGTACAGTTAAGTTGTTGGTACCTGAACGGTTTCATTGTCATGGTTTATAGGACTGCTCTTTGAGCTCTTTCTAATCGAAAAAGTCAAAATGCGATGGTGCTGCCCCAAACCGGGTTACAGTAAGTAATAATAGATTGAACTAACGCGTAGTAAATTCTTTTAAGAGTGTTAAAATTAGCAGAGTTAAGTAGGTTTTTAAATACGAAGATTAATTTCCATATGTGATTTGTTTCATTTATTTATATAAATGGATGGCCAGTGGCCAATGCCAATACAGTATGATACAATTATAATTAAAAAGTCAAAACATTCTTCAGAGTACTAGCGTTTAAAGGCCTCCACCACATGCTTTAATAATGACCTTAACACAATAACCGAGTTAAAAAAATAAATGATAGCAATGAAGTTGAAAATATGTATGTCGAGAAGTTAATATTAGTCAAAAAGTCTAACATAAAAAATAAAATAAACTCTATCTCTTAATTATCCACAATAAATAAAAAAAGAGTGAAATAGTGTATATAATCTATGCATAAAAATGACAAAAAATAATAATATCATATTTCTATTACAATCCACAGATAATAGAATCAGTCAACAATAGATAATAATAAAGGATGCTTTACAAACAATCAATATAATAAAATAAAAAGAAATACTGTCCAGGCGGTTTTTATAATTTCATATGTGGGTAAATCGCGGAGTTGGCGGCTAGGTGAGATATTTTTTATGACGACCGTCAGTTAAAACTAATTACGGGTCGAGAGCGGACGACGTAGTGTTTTTTTATTGGTTTAATATTGCAATCCTGGAAATACCTTACAATTTAACTTTAGTACGTTTGTGTGGCAGTATAGCGGTGCACCGCAAGTAGAAGTCGCATCGATCAAGGTTACTAGGTTTGCTTCATATGGTTTTATGAAAACACCTGGATTGGGGTAACCAAGCTATCCTGGTTTGATTTGGTTTTTTTGGAGATTCGCGATAACAAATACTATAATATAATAAAATTAAAAAAATAATTGTTTTCAGATGTTTGTTCCATTTATGCGTTTGTTCAATGAATATGCCTAAATACTTTATTTCATTGGTGAGGGTAATATCTGTCAATTTGCAGTTTACAATAACTATACTTTGTTCATCATAAGAAGTCCTGCATGAAATATCCCTAGAACGTAAATTGTTACGTCGTGCAAACTACCTTTCTTCTTTAATTTCATAGCTCAGCTGTTGTCGGTGAAGCAATTGCCAATGTTCCCTATCCTTAGCCTTGATATGGTAAGACAAGTTCTTTAAAACAATTTTGGTGGGAAAAACTGATGGAAAGTGAGGCAGAGGAAGAGCTAGAAGAAGCCTTTTCCAACGAATGAAGGATAAAGTGGAACTCGTGTCTTATTAAGAGATCAAAAGAAAGGCAAACTACTATATAAACTAAAAACATGCATTTCATTATTAAAAATATACTGATAAACACTATCAAAACATTTTGCAGGACAAAATCCTAAATAACTTCTTCTATACAATGATTTTTACTACGTGCAGCATTACTTTCTACATTACTTGAAACCAGAGTAACTAGTAGATGAAAATAATAAAATTAATAAATTGAAAATTAATCGTATCAATAGTACAAATAAAAAATTAATCGAACACCATATATATAATTTATTTGTTTCTCATTTTAAAGGACGAACAACATACCTGATCTATATAAAAAATTTGATGCAGTTGGTTAAGCAGTTCGCATCTCCTGTTCGCCAAAGCAGCATGAGACCTGGCGGCCAGCTCCCGGAGCGCGGCGCAAGACTGTCGATTCTCCCTCAGGATCTCGGTACGACGCGACAGTGTATGATAGTCTTCCATTAATTCTAAACCTGGAAAACCATAATTTGGCAAACATAATACCGGGTGAATTCGTTTACTTTAGTTATCATGAAATATGATAGAGTTAGGGCGCAGAGAAATTTCTATGAAGATTTCCCTCTACTTGGGACAAGCCAAATAATCCCTTGTGTTGTGTTCCTGTGGTGAGTAGGGTTTCCAGAGCTTCTTGGGGAGGGGGGGGGGGGGGGGGGGGGGGTTCAATGTTGGCAACGCGCTAGTTGATACGTATGGTATTACAAGCGTCCATACGCTACGGTAGGCGGTTAATATCAGGCGGGCCGCACGCTTGTTTATCACCTTAGTTGTATTAAAAAATAAAAGATTTGTGAGCCTCGAGCCAAAATTTGTGGGCAAAGTTTTGTCTTTAAATAAAAACTTAAAATAAAAAACTTACCAACGTCCTGATTGTCTTCAGACAATTTAGTGTGCCTCTCTTTCAGTTTTCTTATGTTGGCTAACTTACTATCTCTCTCGTCTGACAATATTATGCTTTTAAATCTCAATATTTCTAATTGTTTGGTCAGTCTCACATGCTCCGCCCTTTGGAAGGGAGACGGTTTCGTCTGTAAATCATTAAAAATATATGCCAAGAAAAGATTATTAACATTTGGATAATTTAAATATTGAATTTATTATGACATAATGTTTATTCAATATTATATGTTGTAGATGGTGGTAAATAGATACCACCAGAAAAAGGGGATAAAAACTTATATCAATAAACAAACAAAGAATTAATATAGAGCACAAGAGTAAGCGGCCTTATTTCGTAAATAAATTGAAAGCCTGATGCCAAATAAATAAATGCCCAAACCAATGCATATAATATATGCAGCTACAATATAAAAATACCTAGCTCCACTAGCACTTTTCCCCCAGAGCTGTGCTAAGCGAGGCTGGACAAATTAAGTAATCTTATTGGTGGATTTTTCCGCGCGCACACAATTGAAGATGTAATAATATAATATAAATAAAAAAATAATGTTAATAATATAATACAAAGATAAGATTTAAATAAAAAAATAGGTTCTATCATGGTGCATTATCAGAGAGACACACCAGGAGCGACATTGAAATATTTGGCGTCGGCAATTATCTGATAAATTTAAATCAAAATCAATCCATATGATGAGATGACCAACCTTAAAAGTTAAGAGATCATTCAATTTCAAAGTCAACCTCGGTCCATTCGAAACCGGCCTATCATCTTTAATCCTACCATTCTTCAAGTTTAGTTCTGAAGATTTATCCTCATTAATACTGACACAGTTGTCAGAGGAAAACAGATTCCTCTGAGATCTTCTCCTAGCTTTCACTTTGCCATCCCAATCGCCTGGTTGTGACCATGCATCAGTCAAAGCAGACTTCCTATAAATCCTCTCTTTTATCTCTTGCACCGCGTCTTGTCTCTTCTTTATTGAGTATTGTAAAATGTGCAACTTTTGGAGCTTTGTTGCATTATAACTCGGTCTTATTTCCGATTTTAAAAAATTCAATGCCATATACCTATATTTAGGTACACCATCTGTTTCGTTTCTCAAGTCGTAGCTCTCTGCTGTCTCGCTAAGATCTATTTTACTACCAGACAATTCGTCCTTGGAAGCGATTTTATACAAATGTTCACAGTTCACGTCAGTGAATTCTTTGACGTACAAATTTTCCGGTGAATGTTCGTAAATTTTACTTTCACTAGAACCATTGGGTCTTTCTAAACTGTCCTCAAATCTCCTATCTCTTTGACTTTGGTCAATATTTATACTATTAGACTGGCGTAAACAAGGAAAATTCTTCTGGAATCCTCTATCAACGGGACTATGACTTTTAGAATATTCTTTATCAGGTGCCCTTGTATGTCTGTTCGGTGATATCGACCTGCCCTCTTTTAGTTTTTGGGTTGTTATAAATTTAGATTCTAAAGTAATTTTTGATAAGTTCGTTCGTCCAGATGAGCCGGAGGATAACGAACCGGGATCTAGTTCGTTTTCATGCGGTATAACGTCTAGTTTAAGACTTTTATACGAGCAGAAATAGCCTCCGTGCATTTGAAATACTAGGGTGTTAGTTTTGAAACAGTCTGACGTGAAATTCGAAGCGAGATTTGCTCCGATGTAGCGCATACCACTAAAATATACACCCCATGTTTGGATCACAGTATCTTGAGGGATATTACTGTCCTCGTTTGGATGTAGCGTGTGACACCAAATCCTAACGATGACGTTTGTAGACGACATGTTTTGTGTCATTTCTGGAATATAAAATAGGAAGCACATAATATTAATAAATATAAGTTTACTTTTAGCCTATTTATTAATAATCAATTTAAGGGTACTAAGTTTCCTCACAAAAAACAATTCTATTACTTATATATGTATGCACATAAGTGGAAAGAAGATGGTTTGTGACGTTATCGATTTGTTCGATTTCATCAAAGCTATTGATGCAGAGTATTCTGATAATCAGTTCTAAATGAATGCCGTACGGGAAAAGCTATGACACATAGCTATTAGTTTATCAATGTCTCCGAATACACACTAGTTATGATAAAATTATGAATAACACTGTCGTCACAAAAGCATCTGCGTATCGTTTTTGTCGGTAACTATTAACCTATATGTCACATCTAGTTATCGATTTAATTAAAACATATAAACTAATTACATGTTAATTTAAACCGCAAAAATATTGCGATACGTTATAAAATATATAAATAAATAAAATTGAAGTGTATGTTTGTAATGTTAAAATAACAGCTTTTTTACTATTTACTTTCTCTGGCAGATCAGATAGCTGATGTTATAAGGAATATTTTAGGTCACTTTTATTTTAGAATAAGAATCAGGGTTCCGCACAAATAAAAGTCATTATGGATAAACGACGATATTGGGGCGCTTAGAAGGTTAATGCTGAGTAAACCATTAGAGATATGTCAAATTAATGTAGTACATAATTATAAGACCAACAAAAGTCAGCGAGAGTATATGTCTATCTTCTAAGGATCACCTACAATAAGCATTTTTGTCTTTGAAATAACGGGGAGCGGGGGTGGCACAATTCGAGCGTTAGCACAGCTAATAAACTATAAAATTTTAGTTAAGTACCTAGTAATTTGCGCGAGGTAAAAATGTTTATAGTCAAATGACCGCTCTATGTGACGGATAGAGAAAGACTGCCGGTTGCAGCCGCATAACTTTTATACTGCCCCCCCCCCCCCCAGATTTATATAATAAACTAGCTTTGCCCGCGGCTCCACTGGCGTGGACTACAGAATGCCAGTAGTAGTGACTCCGCTTCCACCCACGGGAGATCACCCGCCAGTTATTTTAAAGATAATTAAAGTGCTTTTTTTTTTTTCGAGCGGAACCCTAATTCTGTTTCTAAAATAAAAGTAGCCTAAATTGCACCTTTTAACATCTGCCAGTGCCGACAAAATTGGTAAAACCATTTCGGATATTCTTCGGATCAAACAGACGGACAGTTTTTTTTTTAATAATTCTTTTTTGTTATAAGTACGGTATATAATTTCATATACATTTAGTAAAAAGCAGTTATTTTGACATTACAAACAGACACTTCTATTTTACTAATTGTATTATATAGAGTATTGTATCACATGGGAGATATATTTCAAATACCTGAATCAATCTCTTTCCATTTCGGATGCGGAGAAGAGATCCTCTCACTGGTGTAGAAGGGTGCCGACATGGACGTATGATGCAGAGTTAAGTAGAAACTACACTGGGATGTGCCCCATTCCGGAGGGCGGATGTTGTAGCCGACAATCTAAAAGGAAAAAAGTCGGTAACATATTAATAATACGTGAAGAGAAGACTACGAACTTCATACTGCAGATGTCAAACAGAAAATAGTCTATGATCAAAAAATTTAACGTTCAAAATTGAATTTAATGTATTACGGTCGAATCTCAAACACCGGACGGCAACTAGAATATCTATCTATGCTTTGACATTAATTTGAAAGATTAAAAATATTTACATCTTCAGTTAAAAAGATAAAGATGAAAAAGGCAAAAATTCACTTTTGGTTGGCCTAATGACAAGAAATGGTTAAAAATGAATAATATGAAATATAACAAGCTGTGCCTGCGTCTCCGCTCGCGTGTACTACAGAATGCCATCGGTCGAACGCACGCGTAAATCGTACCGCCCGCCGGTTATTTACAAAAACAAAAAAGCTTATTGTGGTCTTGTAGGTGATCCTTAGAAGATATAAATATGCTATCGCTGACTTCTTTGTAGGTCTTTTTAAGATATACAGATAAGTAGTACATTTTGTTGGAATATGAACGCAGCCCAATAGCTTTTACTGGCTGGCAACATTTATTGTATTTTTGATATGCTCTGTTATTGCTATTTCCTGTTCCTTTTTGGTATTGTAATATAGATGTCATTTGTCATTCCGTTCACGCCTGTCTTTTATTTTCTCTTCTTAAGCTTAACTAATCTGATCGAATAATCAATAGTTTGCTATTACATTTATTTGATATATCTCTAATGGTTTACTCAGCGTAACCCATTTAAGCGCTTTTTCCGAATTTGATTCCCCATTACATGATTTACGTGATTTTTCAGGTTAAAAGAACTTAAACCGACAGTTTACGGCATGGCAAAGTGATGTTAAGCACACTACAATCTAAAAAGAACAACAATCTCCGAAGTTCGCAATCCATTGACGGTCGTCGTCATGCAAGCGTCTCGATAGCTGGATGTACTGATACTGGCAGATGCCGAAACGCGACAAAACAAAAACACTTTTTACATCTGGCCACATTTTAAGACTACAAAGAAATACATCGGTTGGTAAATAATTTACCCATTTCTTATAGCTACTTTATAATTATTGTAGTAAACAAGTACTTACTAGTTGTAGTAGTACTTAGTAATTTAATACTTTTAAATTACACAATTTGATAAAGATTAATTTTAGAGTCCTCTGAAGAGCCCCCCACCAACCCGAACCTTCGACGTCAACAGGTCTATTTGAGTATTTAAGTGATTAAAATAATTAGTATAAACTTTTACTTTTTAAAATACAATTGAATGAAAAATAAAAAAGTTTTTTGATACCCCTTTTTGTTATTTCTATTTATTTTCTATGCTCTTTTAGCTACTTTTGCAAGTAATCGATATATATTAGGTCGAATTGCGATGCAGGCGTTAATATGCACATTTACGTAAGGAGTTTTTGGCGGGATCTTGAAGTGACATGTTGTGGTTATTATTTTTAATTCATTGACTTAGGTTTTTTGATCCTTCACTATGTAATGTTGGTGGCATTTTGTAAGATATAGTTTGGTTGTTGTGCATAATTGAAATGGTTTATAAATACAAAGTAGGAACATGCATTTTGAGATGTCACAAAAACTCCCTAGATAGTTCTGACAATAGAGCGACCCATCTTTTCAGAAAATCTTATTTTATATAATAGAAATTTTACAAAGGCTTAAAAACATCGACACTGGCAAGTGCTTTTTGAGGTACCAAAAAGAGAAGAAGAAAACATTTACGTATGTGTAGCAGGAGCACAGCGGATTTAACACCATGTGCATGGTGGTCGGAACACAGACCACTGCAATTTCATACGCCAAGTGTATACCTACCATATCTTGTACTGTCATCATATATCAGTCATACATATAAAACAAAAACAAAAAAAAACACGATAACCTCTTCACCATTCTCAATCCTGACTAGCTGTGCCACACAGTTTCACCTCTGTTAAATTTATTCTACTAACTCTACCACCCCACCACTAATAATACACCTTTGTAGCCTATCGTTGTTCTCACTTCCTGTACTAGCATTCAGCTTGCCAGATTGCTTGATGTTCATAGCTACTGCTCCACTCCTCAGGATCGTAGCATAAAGTTATATAGCCTAAACTTCCTCAATAAATAGGCTAAAAAAATTTTTTTTTTTTCAAATATCACTGGCAGTTCCAGACATGTTGAAAAAAACAAACAAAAAGATCTTATTCTCTCTCTCTAGTGTTAGTATATATTACTACACGTGCATGAATGAAGATAAAAATAAAATACTTATGTAATTTATTATAATGTATGACGGAGCAGATTTACACAATAGTAGATATACACTGTAACGTAGTAAAATCGGTACCTATAAATAATGAAGCGATATAATAATATTCGTTTAACTTCGCGTACTAAAATAAAAAAAGGCGCGCTCTTATCTTAGCTCGTCCGATCGCGTGCTTTGAATATTAATGAGTAGAACTATGCGCGTAAGCTTTTTTTTTAGAACTGACTACTCTGCTAGCTTTAGGGGCCCTGAAGCCTCTGACGGCTTTTACAGCTTCACCAGACTTGGTATGCGCGTAGGCATTGATCGGGCGCTTTAAATAGGACGCCCCACGCCGTTCCCACCATTTCGCGGCTGAGTGCCCTAAGCGCTCGCCCCCAAGTCCGGTGAAGCTGTAAAAGCCGCCAGTGGCTCCAGAGCCCCTAAGGCTAACAGTATTAGTCACTTCTAAAAAAATAGCCTGAAGACAAGCCTATTTTATAACGTAGTAACAGTGATTGTGCGCGTTCTAGAACATGTGATGAGTAACGAATAAATTATTAAAACGAATAAAATACAAGTATTGTGAAATTTCCAGCACGATCTGCAGGGCTAGATTAGGAGACTAGGAGACTCATTAATTGCCGTCTTCACGAGCGATGACGCTGCTGGTTTACATAACCCCGGTAAGAAATTAGCATATTATCGTTCGTTTATCTTCAACACTTTTAGATGAATACCGCCATTTTTTTTTAATATCATGATCGTACACGTTTACTTTCTCAATACGTTTATTACATACTTTCTTCAATTTATGTAACGTTTATTAAACCTATTTAGCTTACGAATTTAAAACGCGGGCGACCTTTAGTCGGCCTAGGGTTCAGATTGCTCAGATTAATTTTCATTTCACTTATACTAAAAACTACCTCCGAGTAATAAAACGAGAATCTCCGTGAAAACAAACTATCCGGTGTAATAGCTTCTAATAATTTATTACACGATGCGTTCCAGGTCATTCGGGATTTTTTTGGTCGTAATTGAATATAATCTATCTACGAACTCCATTATATCCCACTAAACTTATCTCTAAGATACTGTTAAGACCTGTTACAACCCGATTAAAAAGATAGGAGAAAATCCTGTTCCCAAAATATCTCGAAGCAACTAGAAATTTCTCAGGATATCGAAATAATGTTCTCGTCGTAAACAACCGCGGCGCATGTTTGTGTAAACATCGCAGTTTACACACAAATTTATAGGGCTTCACCTCGAAAACGTCATCGATTAGGCATTGAAAGTAAACATCAAGAAAAGTCGCGACTCCTCACGATGTTTCTGCGGTCGTTTAGTGTAGTTATATAATCGAATCAGTCGCGGCGCCGAGGCAGTTCACTTTTGAATTACAAATCGATAACAACGAGCGATAAAAGACAGCGAAACCACAGTGTAATAAATAACAGTGTTGTGAGTTCGTGTAATTTGTAACTGTGTGGAATTCAAATAAATCTTCTTCATGTCGATCAACGGCATTTTCAATACCCATGGGTGTAACAATACGTATATACCTACTTTCCTTCCTTTTTTTTAACCTGTTTGCAGCTAAGTCAATGATGTCGACGTCTAGTTTATAAGTATATCGAAGAACAACAATGATATTATGATAATATGTAACAATTATGATATTGTAGAAGAACTATTGCAAAGGGAGGACCCTCCGACCAGACGGGTGTTATGTCTGGCGGGCAGCTGCCCAACGGTTGTCGTCGGGTTCTTGTATATATACTCAATTGAAGAGTTAATTTCTATAGCGCGATGTAGGATGCGTCGTATGTGGCTTGATAGATATCGCTATGTAGATGTCGCTACAATATGATTAAGAACAATTAAGATATGTTAAATCAGATGATAATCTGGGCATAATGCATCCATATAATATTTATCTGATAATATGCATGCATCAGTCACACCACTCCTCTGTTTATATAGTGCTAGCACAAACAGTGCAGCAAGGTAAGGCAGCACTTATCACAAACGGGACGTCACAGGTGACAGTCAATTTAATACATTTGTTTTTAGACTGCCTGCGAGCACCAACATGTATATTATCTATATATGTATATCTATCATAGTAATAAATATATCTTAAGTAAATTAAGATATGGTAAATCAGATAATCTGGACATAATGCATCCATATAATATTTATCTGTAATGTAGATGTATCAGTCATGAGTCATGAGATACCTTTTTAAATATCTATTTTATACATAAATAGAATACAATAATATAATATAAGCCACAATATGGTACTCAGGAACAGTTGTTATTGTGGTTAACTTATTAACTGAGGTCTTCACTATGGCACAGATTAAGCCATGTCTTCAATGTCTTCAAGCTGGTTGTTGCCTGCTTTTAAAGCATGTGCGGTCACAGAGCTCACCTGTTGCTATCACACTCTGTCAATAGTGCAGATAAATAATACAAATATTAAGTCATTATTATGGGTTTCCACAATCACCTAAACTTGATTCTAAAACATAATATATTGATTAATAAGATGTGTTAGTAGAGGAAACAGTCTTCATCACAATAATTTTGTTTACCGTTCCCAGTATATAACTACAAAAGGTGCGAGTTCATGATCTGATATAATCAAGATAAATTTCATCTATAGCAGCACTATATTTACTTCAAATTCAAGAAAGAATTAAGGTCAGGAGAACCAGAGTGGCCTATCTGCTTTTTTCAATCAATTTATCTATTTCCATATCATATTCATAATTTAAAATGTGCTTTTACAAAACCACAGTGGCCAAAAGTTATCATGCTGTCATCTATATAATTGTTTTTGTCCTTGTCAATTAACAGATTACTAACTTGCATTATCTACTTCATTATTTCAGTATGGATTTATTTCAAACTATACTATTTATATATACAATATATACTTTGCATGCTATTCTCACTCTTAGGGGCTTTCTAAGAATACTGTTTTTGTATAGAATAAAGTACCACAAAAATAATTATAACATTTATTCCATATTTTCAAGGTCAGGACTTTTAGCTGTATGCCATCTCTTATTAATCAGGCCTTGTTCTTATATATTTTGAGTGTTGTCACAGGTAATCGTTATAATTTGTTTTAAAAAAACTACAAAATACTAGATATTCATTTTTTGAATTATGTCACTGTAAAATGGGTTTTAAACACTTATAGTTGGTTAAATGCATTAAATTATACTTTACTTTTATCTATTCAGCACTAGGTGAACGTAAAGTGAGTTCAAATAAACTTCTTTTATTAACGAATTTTATTAGATTATAATTATGTAGGCGTTTGTTAGTAAATCTTGGTAACCATACCTTACGCCACAGAGTACTATATTACTCTGAGCCCTACGCAGTACGCACTTTAAATACTCGTTGGATTTGCTAAATAAAATATAGTTAATAATACCTGAATAAGACTTCGCAATCGTAGTTGTTGGGTCGCCAACGGTGTCCACTCCCTACATCTCGGCCTTCCGAACATTATTCAACACTTTTCACAACAATAATAAAACTACTAATGTACTAGATATGACAACTAATTTATAGGCAATCGAAATAATGAATCATAATAATAATTACGATATATATTATATAAAACTAACTTCCCTTTATTATTTATACACAGCTTATTATGAATGCATTGTTCAGCTGATTGTACAAATGTCAAATTTAGAGGTGAGGTCCACATTACCACCATATTACTTATAAATTATATCGACTAAACTCACTTTTTAGTAAAACTAATTTTATAGTAAATTGTTTATGTAAATATGTTTAATTAATAAATTTTATTTAAGACAACTTTGTTCACATTGCATCTCTTTGGATTAATAGCGAGACATGTATTTTCATTTGTAATAGTTCGCAGAGTGCAACGCAGCTGACCACTTTTAAATAAACCACTTTTAATATAAACAGGGTTTTATTTAAAGCATTAGAACACATTTATAATATTTATATCTAACACGAAAAGCAGACATCTTTATTTTTTATAATAGTTTCGTGACACTTAAAATAGGGATGTGAGTGGTCGATTCACAATTCATATACATAATTTTTGACAGTAATATATTGTTATTTTAACAAGTTCGCATGCAAACAATGTATAATAATAATAATGGTATATTTTGGGCACGTAGGTAGATTTTTGTGACCAATATTTGTCTTTGCGGGCCAATAAACACGATCCAGGGATTTTTGGCGGGATCTTGACATTTTGTGGTTTTTATTTTAATTAATCTACTTTTTTTACCCTAAATTATGTAATTTTGGTGGCATTTTATGTGATATAGTTTGGTTATTGTGCTTACGGGAAATGGATTACAAATACAAAGTGGGAACATGCATTTTCAGATGTCACAAAAACTCCCTAGATAGTTCTGACAAGGGAACCATCATCTTGTCAGAAGACCCCACTTATTGGAAAATTTTACGCAGACTTGCAAACATTAACACTGGCAAAGTTCTTTTTGCGGCGCCAAAACAAGATGAAGAATATAATAATAAGTTAGGTACCTACTTTATCGTATAAGTATATTAAAAAAATGAATAAGTGTGTGTTCGTGTGCTTTATGTTTAAGTATCGTTCTTCCGATTGTACAAGACAAGTATTGTTGGCACTTGTGTAAAGGTTTCTGGTATATTACCATCAACGTACAAATAGGTGTGCGGAGTCTTTTAACCCTTTAAGTATGCACAGTTGACAGAAAACAGATAAATTTTGAATGGATATCAGCAAGCCGAGAAGAGATCTAAAGTGTAGTTTATACTCGTAGTAGGTTATAAACTTTAATATTCTCAATACAATTTAATTATAATATACTTATTACTTTCTGAATTCTGAACCCTACAGGTTTGGAGGGTTCATCGGTAAGCGGCGCCTTGAAACCTAGAACACCATAGAGCCCCAATTTTATTCAAGCTCTGAGTACGTTCAAAGTTGTAACATTGTTAGAGAGCCCACATTGGTAGAGCTTGGGCCTTGGGGCCACCACTTCAGCAATCTCTACAGACATTAACGATTAGCTATACCTACATAGATTATACACATATTATATTTACATACCTATTGTATAAATATAGACTCGTACCTATATATTTTATCAAAATAAATAAAGACGTGTCTGTTTGTAATATCAAAATAACAGCTTTTTAATAAATGTATATTTATTTAACGTACGTTACTTAACAAGAAGTACCTAAACAATTTTATAAAATTTTGTCAGTCTGTTTGTTACGGCTAATGTGGGAAATGGTTGGACCGATTTTGACTGGACTTTTCACTGGCAGATAGAAGATGTTATAAGGAGTAACTCAGAATACAATTATGGTTCCGCGTAAATAAAATAAACATTTTTATCTTTAAAATGACCCGCGCCGTCGCAGTCGTGTTTGTGGAAGCGGGGTCAACCACAATACCGACGGTATTCTGTAGTCAACGCGAGTGGAGCCGCTGGCACATCTAGTACGTGCATAAAAGAAATCAATCAACTTTTAATTTTTATTACAATCTAATTAAAAATTGAATTTTGTTTTACTTCTATTTTATTTGACTGTTTCAATTAAGATGCAGTGTGCTTTATTAATTTTGATGTTGTGTTCCTTTAATCAAATACAATGTGAGGTAGGTAGTTGTAACGATTTCCTTTTTTGTTAGTTATAGTCATTATTAAATACATATGTAAGTAAGTACAATTATTGTCTATTAGTATGATTAAGATTTTCTTTAAGACGTGGATTTATTATCAGTTCGTATTCAAGCAATTTCAAAGTGAAATCTATCTATCTATCTTTGCATCTCGTTGCTACCAGAGTAATCCGGAAGGATCGGTTTCAGTGTCACTTTGTGGCGTCCCTCGTGAACGCTAGCACTTGGCGATTCGCTGCGAGTGATTTCCTTGGTTGTGCGTAATTTTGAATCCGTGATATCTTCTACGGTATTCATTTAAATTATATAATGTAAAGGACATTTTAATCTACATTACATGTATGTACCTATGTATAAGGATTAATATTTAATTGGAGGAAATAGCTTTGCAAATAACCTAATATTTTTAATTATTATGTTGAAGATTAAAAATGGTTACTGTGAGTCAACCTTTGGAGATCGGAATCCCCCATCGCGGACTTTTCTCTAGGCTTTTTGAAGAACTACATTTCTTTAGTAGGTACCTACATTATATTGATGTATCTCAAGGTTTAGCTAGCGTAAGCCATATAAGCTTTTTCTACTATAAAAATCTAAATTACTATGAAAACCGCACAAAAATCCGTTACGTGGTTTAGAAGTAAGCGGACAAACAGACAAACAGACGAGGGATAGCGACATACTTATATTATGTATTGATATACGGCAACTGAATAAGTACAAATTGTTATGGTTCGCACTACATTCTAATCTTCAAACAGGGATCTAACAAAATGGTGGCCGGCTTGGGAAGTTTTGTGACATCTCAGAATTTGCAATAAAACTAAAGTATTACGCAAAATGCCACCAGTAATGGAATAAAAACCAAAAACTACAGGAAAGACTAAAATTCCAATGGAGCATCCCTCGGGTTCCAAACATCTTCCTCTTCCCTTACATATAAACCTATTTATTTATTTATATAAGCACACATTACAGATTATAAACAAAATAAGAATAAATCTCAAAATTTTACATGTTTTAACTAGCTTATAATCCAGTTTATTAGTGCACATCAATTGGAATTATTTCCCAATAGGAAAAAAAAGAAGAAAGAATTTGTCACTTGCGTGCAGGATTACATTATAAAGAATATACTAGCTGTGCCCGTGGCTTCGCTCACGTGGACTACAGAATGCCCACGCGAATCTTACTCCCCCGCTCGCGGCTATTTAAAAGCTTATTGTGGGTGTTCCTTAGAAGATACATGTATACTCTCCCACTTTTTTGTAGGTCTTTTCAATGCTTATGATTATATAGTACATTAATTTGATGTATCTCTTATGGTTTACTCAGCATAAGCCATTTAAGCGCCCGAATTGTTTCACCATGACCAGGTTTTTTTTATTTGTGCGGAACCCTAATTATTTTTCTAAAATAATAGGAGCCTAAGTTACTCCCTATATCATCAGCTATCTATCAGTGAAAGTCCCGTCAAAATCGTACCAACCGTTACGGAGATTACCCGGAACAAACACACAGACAGACAAAAAATTTAAAAATGGACTTTTTGTTGTAGGTATCGTATATACTTACATATGCATTTAGTAAAAAACTGTTATTTTGACATTACAAACAGACACTTCAATTTTATTAATTGTATGTATAGATTAAAATAAAGTTAAGTATTTTTGAATTACATATCGGAATCGACTTAGATTCAAGTTACATATATGAATAGGATCCATATTTAGAGCGTTATAATGTTCGATATTGTTGTATGAGCGACACATACTTGCTATTGGACAGTTGAAAGATATATTGTTTTTATAAAAAGGGATATGATATATTTTTGTGTTTCTACTACAGATTTCGATGTTTGAAGCATACCATGCTCAGAAATTGTGGACAGTCTATAATAGAATTAATAATTTTATGAAAATAAATTAATTCACTTGCTTGCCTTCTACTAGAGAGAGAGTGGAGATTTTAAAGTGCTTGGCACGTTCTATGTGATTAACAAGTGTTCTGTTCATCCCATCTCTAAAGCAAATTGATTTCAAGAAGCGAGTCTGTATCCGTTCAATGATATTTGTATGAGTTATATAGTATGGAGACTAAACTACACAAAATGATCGTCATGTATTTAAAACCAACTATAGGTACAATGAGACTTTTAATTTCTTAACGAGAGTCCCGGGGATTACCCCGAACGTAGGTACCAGTTAGTTTCTAGTGAATTTTGAAGTATGTACCCTACCGCCAATAAATTACATACGATTATAAAAAAAATGTTTATTAGTTTCTTCTCCGTAGATTGAAGATCAACCAGTTGATAGTTTGGAAGATGAACTGATGGCTTTGCTAAGCGATGTGACCTCGGAGGAAAATGTACCTTCAGTGGAAGATTCCGTCGAATCTGCTGGCACGGAAAACTCAAACGAATTGCTTTTACAAAATGAAGATACTGATGAAAAGCCATTAAATTCTGAATCCATAAAAGAAAACAAGATGAGTGAGGTTCGATAATACATCGGTACATATATTATAACCAAAGTATTTTTTTAAGAGAGACGCGATGGCTCAGTTGTATTGTTCTTCTGACAGCACGTCGACAAATGTAGCTTCGAATCCTTTTTGTGAAGAAAAGCATTGTCATTATCATTATCACCTATACATCATATACGTAAAGATTATGTAAATATGATGCATAAATGATGTCAGACCAAGGCCACGTGTGCACTGGGTAAGGCATTTTCTAAAGACTTCTTGGTTGGCCGTTAAATTCAAGGTGAAAATCTGCTTACCGTACTTACCTATCTGTAATATGTACGCGAAATGCATATTCCTTAGGGCATCATAGTTTAACGGCGGTGGTGCTCTTGTCGGCAGTCTCCAGCTCTTGACATCGTGATACGACACGACTCCCTATTTTTTCCTTCACTGGCTGAATGTATGTCCTTCTTAGTCTTCCTCTTTCCTTAAATTTTTCCTTATATGATCGTTTTTAATAGGTCGTCGTGCCGAATCAAATGGCACACCAATTTCCCCTCCTATTTTTAATCATCTCTTCATTTGTATTTTGTATCCATCCATCTAATTCTCTCCATTCTCCTCCAGCACTACATTTCAAATGCTTCTAACTTCCCTCATCTCTCTTTCTAATTGTCCATGTTTCAAGGCCATATTAAGGCTACGCTCCATGCATTTTTTTTTCTCAAACATGCATGGAGATATTGTCATTGTTTTCGAAAAAAGAACACGTAAAGTATTGAATTTACGGACATGCCAAGAATTATAAAAGGAATCCAATCAAAGAGTATTTAATAACCCCAACACGCCGTTTCATACAACATTGCTGGAGCGTTGTAATGTTCCAAATTCAAAAAAACGCTCCTGTTATTGATTTGATTTTCTTTATTCGTAAATTCGATACTTCGCGTGTTCCTTTTTTCAAAAATAATGACAATATTTCCATGCATGTTTGAGAAAAGCACTATATATACCTGGCTCTAAATAAATATTTCCTCTCATTAAAATACTTTTTTGACATCGCTATTCGGGCTATATCAGATGTAGATTATGTATAGAAGTATTACAAATACTAATATACCATAGATTTAATATATACTTACATTTATGTAGTATAAGTGCAATACATACACCACCAAAAATATAGGTAGGTACAGAAAAAATTTATGGAATTGAATTATATACTTATTCACGTGATCTAATAATATGTATTCCTTACATTTTTTTGTTTTCTGTTATTGTAGAAAGCACAGATTACATTTGTTTAAAGCAGGTAGAAAGGCAACTTGACTAGGGTCCCGCTAGTTTCTAAGAAAATTTCACATTACAGAAATATTTTATACTAAAGAAATAAGGAAACATTCTTACCTAAATTCGACTGAGTTATTTAATGGTTAGAAAATCAAGTTAATCTGGTAAGTTTAAATACTTTTGTGCATTTGGTTAGCATTTTAACTCTGATGAGTCGCTCTGAAGCTTGATTAAGTTCAAGAAAACTGGTGATGTATTAATTCTAAAGGTAGGTAGTATTAGGATTAATATGATGGAAATGGTCATTTCTGTCCATTTTTTAATCTTGTCCCAACACAACCTTTTTTCGCTTTTTTTTTTTTCAGGAGTCACTGAAACGACTCATGTCCGAGTTGTTAGCTGGAAGCACTGCAGACTTATTTGGAACTAATCCACATCAAAACCAACCTGATATATATAAAGATCTTGGAAGAAGATTTGTTTTGCAGTATCCATACTCCGATGTAAGTACCTATTGTGTAATATTTTCATTAAAACGAATGACATTACAAAACCTAGACCTTGATTGTTATTTGAGTATTTGTTTGAAATATTTTGTATTGTTAATTTCAGATACCAGGAAAGTTTAAAAAGAGTGAAAATGCGAATAAAATAATACCACAAGCGGTAAAAATTTATACAAAAAACATTAATATTATTTAAAATATATTTTTTTAAATGTTTTCTGGACTATTGCATATGATTATATTATAATCTTTTAGGCACCACCTGAATTGGTGTTAGCTGTGGCAAAGAAATCAGCACTACTACAGGCTTCTAAACCACAGAACCCAACAGATGAAGTAATAAGGAAAGAAATATTAAGAACAGGGGTAAGTTTTATTAGTACCTATAATCTTAAAGGTAACCATTGTTTTCTTCTTAATGTACCACCCGATATGGACCGTCCATAATTTGGATAGATTGTTTTAGATACCTAACCTTAAAATTGATATATAGAAAACATAAAAATAAAGAGATTTAAAGATTTTGGACAAAGGGCATATGACAAATGAAGCACGCCGTAATACTCGTGACAAGGCCAATAAAGCAAATAAATAATAACTCGTGTTAGTTGAAAACAAAGTTTTCGTCGTGGTAAAATACCTACGTTGAAATACGCAAATAGAAATACGCTTACTTGGCCTCAATCCCATCCCATTTCACGTACTCCATTTGCCTTTTGTTCTTTAAACTTTTTTAAAGTGTTTAACGGTTATACCGATTCTTTTAGGACTACTGGAATGGAGTATGGAAGGAAGATATAGACCCAATTAGTTTATTGAGAACTAGTGATAGAAATAACAAAAATTTGGTAAGCCTAAAAATTAATAATACATCAAAACAAGTTTATCTTTACCTAAGAATGTAGATGTAACTGATTCGATTGGTATTACGGAAAAGGTAATTTTAACAGAAATTAATTTCAAGATGCTAAAATGTAAGAGAAATCTAAATATTATTGTTTTGTTCCAGGAAACTATTAAGCTTCAAGTCATGCCTGGTTCGAAATTTTATGAAATGGTCAACAAACTAAAAGATATCTCATCTAGAATTGCTTATGTTGTTAATAAAAATAATAGTTAAACTATTTAAAAAAGATAATTTACATTTTATTCCGTTATTTTTAATGAGATATTTTTATAGAATTTTATTTGGGAATGTCCAAGTCTGATAGAATCGTTCGTGAAGCCTTTTAGACACTTTCTACGATTTGGAGAAGACTGAACCAAACCCGCGGACTGTTTTAACGGTTCTTACATTTCATTAATAAAAATACATTAATTAGATCATTATAATTATGGTGATCGTTAATGGTCTTAATATGATCACCAAAATTAAGGTACACTTTTAAGTTAAATTTGGTTTTAATTTACATATCCAAAATTATATGGATCTCGCATTATGTTGACGACTAAATTATTAGTATCGTGCCTCCATTCGTCAACCGGTATCTTCTCTGTCTTCCTAGCTTCACGGTAACATTTCATTACTTGTGCTTTTATTATCTTCTTCTCTGGTTTCTCCAAATATTCAACCATTTTCCTTAAATCATCTCTCACCATTCTTTGGCGTTTAATTCTTTGCACCTCCCCGTACAAATAATTAGCTGTTAAATAATGATCAGCCATGAAATCAGTGATTTCTTTTACTTTCCTTTCTTGCTGTGATTTTAGAAGTTTCGCTTGTTTCATTTTCTCATGCGCTGCTTTAACATCTGTGAATCTTCTTTGTATTTCATTTGAATCTTCATTTAAAACAATATAGTATTCTTTTTTCTTATTATTGATGTCATATAATTTGTTTCTTTCTCGGTTACCTTCCATAATATTCGGATTTTGTATAATTACTAAATATTTATCATAATACAATATTTTTGGAGGATATATCTGTCGATTAACTGCATGTGGTTTTATTGCATTTAACAAATCTTTTAGCTGTGAGGTTGAGACATTTTCTAATATTAGTAACATCTGTAATTTATAAAAACCCATAGACACTATATTTGTAAACCATAATAAAATATACCTACTAGATATGTCCATTTGTTGTCAAGATGTTTGTCTAGCGTTCAAAAACTTAATATACCATATTTTGCAAATAAAAAAGAGAATACTACAAGTAATTTCAACGCAGTTTACTTTTGGATAAGAAAATAAAAGCTACCGGTAGCACACGATAATCGCGTCCACCATACAGCAGGTCACCAGTCATAGTGGCACGGTTAGGCGAGTCGCATTCCGGGATCAGCCAATGTACATCCAGTAATTATTCCGGGTGACAGGGAACTGTTTCCGACTGGATCGCGATCACCACATGGTGATAAGCCCGACATAGTGACTCTCTTTTGATTTGTCCCGTTTCGGGATCAGAGTGTATATGCTGCCGAGAGGCTTGCAAACCGATATTGCCGATCTCTCGGCGGCCGTCGTTGTTTTTACCAGACTGCGAAAAAGGAGGGTTATGTTTTCGAGCGAATGTATGTATGTCTATTTCTTTGGCACTCTCTGCAGCCAAAACGGCTTGATGCCACATACGAGGTGGCTTAATAGTGGGAGTGGGTTAATTACGGCGTCTGGGTATTAAACCAAAAGCAAGAATAGTAACAATTTTGTTTGTCAAATGTTTTTGTTAAACTGACTTCAAAACAAGGAGCAGTTTACTCAATTAGAATGTATATTTTATATGGATGGTCAGCGATCTTTGTGTATGGAACGACTTAGATGATTATTTTTTCGTTGGGAAGGGGTGGTTACGATTTAATTTCATTGGCATTGGACACGAAACTCCTAAAAATCATTGAAGGTGGTTATTCCTTTTAAATAATTGTCTTGTTTAAATTGTATAATGGTACATTCATTACAGATGGTACCATTTTTGTTGTGAATACTATGACAAAAATAATTATTGCAAGTTTCTATTATAGGTACAGTGATACTTACTATTAAAGTTTTGAGAAATTGATTTGCATATGTATTATACATTGTTCACAACATTTTACTAGAAGCTGTTCAATCCAAATCAATAAAACCTAGGTAATAAAAAGTATTTCAGAAATAAAGTGTTTCTTTTATTATCTTAATAATGTTTCTATGGCTATGAAGGTAGTAAAATTGTTTTCTTAACAATAAAAAAAAAATAAAAAATTACGAAATCCACGTAGGTAGGTAGGTATATTATGCGATTCATAGACAATAGGTTGGTATTAATTTTCAGTTCCGGTTTAATTTGTATTCAGTTTTAAGTAATATAATGTGCAAAAATATACATTGTTCAGGTTTAATAATATCAATAATTTTACTACTTAAATCTGATAAGGTATTATTATTTAATTTTTTGTTGTTATATTTACTTGTGTCCCCGGCGTTGCTCGCATGGACGATATAAGAACGCGTAATTCTTATACAAATTAGTTTCTTAAAACTTTGATAACTTTTTATTGAATGCAGATATCGTGATATATATATTTAAATAATGACAAGTAAGTAGTAAAATAAAAACAAATTTGGCTAAAATCAGTCTTGTCGTTTTTGCGTGATGCACGCACAACGACAAACCTAAGCCATTTTATTTAAATAGAATAAAATTATAAATTATTTAACTAAATCCAAATATAATATTATCGAGTTTGATGATGATATGATGATTTGAGTTCGATTTTATGTGATGAGTGAGCATTTTCATTACGGAAACTAATCCAATAAGAAAGTCAGTAAAAACCATCAATTTCTAGTATTACAGATAACCCTATGGGAATGTACTTTTTTTTTTTAAATTTTAGCGGGAGTAGTCGTTAATTTTATAAACGCTTATACTATCCACACTCATCAAAAAAGTCTAAGCAACATGTACTAATTTAAATTTTAGGATGGTTCTTCACATTATAACGTTGTATTTTATTTTTAAAATAATATCTTTAGGGTTCTATGATGTAAAAATAACAGCTGTTGTCTTTATAAGTTCTTTTAATAACATAAATGAACAATATTATTATATACTGTAGAAACTAAGATACATAAGAAACTAAACTTTTTTCTTACAAAATGAAATTTCTAAAGAAAATGTATTTATTGTGAAAGAATAGAACAATTTAATACAAAGTATGGGCTCCTCTGCTATTCAGAACTTGTCGGCAACGATTATTCATTGAATGAATGAGGCTGTTTATGTCATCTTGCGGTATTCGCTCCCAATGGAATTGTAGCAAATCCTTCAGCTGTTGGGTTGTTGTCGCTCCGTCCAAGTCCTTCAAAACACGTCTCTGGAGCATGTCCCATGCGTGCTCAATGGGGTTGAGATCTGGCGATTGTGCAGGCCAAGGCAATACCCGGATGTTCTCCGTTGCAAAGTATTCACTAGTTCGCCGAGCTGTATGTGAACGCGCATTGTCATGCATTAACCTAAAATCGGAGCCAAAGGTTTGTGCAAATGGGTAGATATAAGGTCTGAGAATATCCTCAATGTAATTTTCAGCATTCATGTTTCCATTTACAAAAACGAGCTCAGTTCGCCTGTTCTTCATAATACCCGCCCATAACATAACTGTTGAGCCGCTGTATGGATGAACTTCCTGAACGCGCCTGAGCCTTTCAGTATTTCCGGGCCGACGATACACTCGCACCCTTCTTATATCTGGCTTAAACATGAATCGCGACTCATCGGAAAACATAATTTTATCCCATTGTTCCTGGGTCCATGTTATGCGTTCTCTACACCATTCATATCGACGAGCGCGATTCCCGTGACGTATCGGTGGTCACCTGATTGGACGTCGAGCTGGTAGGCCGTACTTATGCAGTCGATTTCGCACAGTTTGAGGACTTACATCAACACCACTTGAAATTTGTAGCAAACATCATCATCATCATTTTTTAACATCGGCTGGCGTCTTGCAGTCAGTTGTATGTACCGGTCTTGCCGAGTGGTTGTACTCCTTTTACGGCCTGGATGCTGTTCAGCGGGCTCTCCTGTATTATTGTAGCGCTGCCAACGACAACAAATAACACTTCTATGAATGCCAAAAGGTCGAGATACCTGAGATTGATTACTTCCCGCTTGCAACATCCCTACAGCTCTTTGCATTTCATCTGCCATCAAATGACGTCGCTTCATGACGTAAAGAATATCTAACAATTCAATTTTGTCGCTAACTTTATTTAAATGGTTGGTAAAATTTATAAAATCAAGACTAAACGTAGCAATTAAAACGCACTTAAATTTAAACAAATTCGCAGTCATTTGAATTTTATGAAAAAACAAAACAATCAAATTTTTTTTTTGCAACCAGCCAATATGTCATCAATAACAAAAAAGTTTACTTACCTACGCACTTTGTTTGAGTAAATATTTAGAAATTAATTAACATAAATGGAAAAATTTGTAATAGCACGCATGTTGCTTAGACTTTTTTTGATGTGTGTACTTTGTGTTCGTGGTTTATTTATATCGGTGTTATTTAATAAATTATCGAAACTGTATGAATAAATTTACATAAAATCTAAGATACTAGCTTTTACGCGCGACTTCGTTCCCGTAGTTTACGAACCACCTCGCGCGCCGTTTATTTGTAAAATACTTGTACTAATTCATAAACGTTCGCGAGCGAGCGGGCTCACCTCACTTTGTCTTTGGTATGCAGTGTTGGTTTTAACTGTCGATTAATCGATATAGTCATTTTCACTATCGATTATTCAATCATTAGGATTAAAGTATAGATAGTTTTATATTTAAATAAAAGTAATTATTTTAATATAAGGTTGCGATTTATAATTGCTAAAAAAGATTAGCGCGTATGACCTTTTTTTGAGCTCGTCAAGTTACCCAACTATGTAATTGCGGAATACGCGAACGACCTTTTTGAAGTGAAAACATCTTTTTAACACCTATTTTAACTCGATAAAACGAAAAAGTGTCACTAAAAAGAGACAAACACATAAGGATTTAGCATGCGAGAGAATGAAATAGAATACATAATACAGTATCTCCCTATTATTACGGTTTCCTCTTTGTACGTGTACGTGCACCTGCATATTACGAAGCCTTGGGGAAAAGCATTATAACCAGCGTATTGTATATTTCACGTGTATCGTTTATGTGAATGTTTTCTGAAGGTCGCACCTCTATCGCGTGTGAACTGCACATATGTTTTTGTTTACATACATTCTGTACAAATAAACAATCGATACAAAATCGAGTTTTTCTTAAAAACTAAAAAAAACTATGGATACTATCGGATTTTCAAACAATTCATATTATACTAACACTATATGTATGCATAGGGATAAGTAAAGAAACTCACAAGTTGTGTGATTTATCTTTCTAGATTGAAGGAGTTCGATATTCTGTTCTACCAGAATTCAGATTTATTAATTATCCTCAAACAGTATATATTTTACCAAGAAGATCCCAACCTGTACGAACAACAAAACCTTTACATATACGTAAAATATAATATTTTTAATAATTAGTCCTTATACAAGGTGTCCAGAAAGGGTATCGGGTATTGGTAAGTTCAATGAAACAAAAATTATTTCTATGCAATAAAAAAGTTTATTGTTTTATTATTAGCATATGAATTGGAGAATTATTTGGAAAAGATGATGTTATCCAAATGATGACCGTTACGTTGCTGGCACTCTTCTAAACGGAAACGAAGATTGGCGATAACACGTTGACACATAGCTATCGATATTGCTGCCATTTCTGACCTGATGTTTTGCTTTAACTGGGTTAGATTCGTCGGATTGTTTTGATAAACCTTACTTTTAAGGTATCCCCATGCAAAATAGTCAAGCGGGCTAAGGTCGGGGCTTCTGGGAGGCCAGTTGATGTTACCCCTTCGCGAAATGACTTTATTAGGGAATAATTCGTTAACAACTTCCATTGAGTCATTTGAGGTATGGCAAGTGGCCCCCTCTTGCTGGAACCACATTCTTGAGTTGAAACCTGCAAACTCCTGCAACTCTGGGACCAAAAAATTTCGCAACATATCGCAATAACGGTCACTATTCACATTAATTGCTCGGCCTCGTTGATCTTCATGAAAATAAGGACCAATTATGCCTTTAGCAGACATAGCGGCCCAAACAACAAACCCCTCCCCGCACCCTTTAGATGCCCCGTTTCGAATATGGCGCGAAAACAAATACCCGATACCCTTTCTGGACACCTTGTAGTATGTTTACATATAATAATCTTCAAGTCTTCTAAAATCTTCAAGAATACTTTATGTAAATATAAAAACATCGATTGTGATTTTATTTATATTTGTTAATAGTTACCAAATATAAATCAAAGTGACAATTTTTATTATATTAAGCCAATTATGAAATAAATAAAAAAAATGTATCATTCCATTTTTTTTAAACTGTATTACTTTGTATTTCATTGTCTATAAATTATCATACATTTCAGTCAGCTTCTTCAGCTTGTGCCAACTGTTACCTTTAACTCATCCCCACTCAGTAATCTCTGCTTCATTGAAATCCTCTATCTTCAACTTTTTTATACTTGGTGGTAAGTTATCACTGTAACCTTCAAATATGCTGTTGTAAGTCCATGGCAGATGGTAGGTAATGCCATTTTTGTCCATTAGTATTGTTTTATCATCAGACGTTTGTGATTTTTGAGATTTCTCGTTTTGCAATCTCTGGTACAGTACTTCAAATGAGGGCTGTGCAAAATCTTGTTTGATAATATTTTTAGTTGTTACTGAAACAACAATGTTTTCATTCTTGAATTATCTATGCAAAAAAATAAAATTATTTTGTCTGTTTGTAATATCAAAAATATAGCTTTTTACTAAATGCATATGAAAGTATATACTTAGGGGCATTCAAGTATTAAGTAACGCAATTTTCGAAGATTTTGAGTCTTCCTCCCCACCATTTTTCTGTACCCCCCCCCCCCCTCCCCTCTTTAAACGTTACGTAACAACCAAGTCAGCAAGTCAGCATGAAAGCTTTTGTAGGCCAAGAACAGCTGATGATGAAAATCTCCATGTATTAAGGATATTACAGTATGAACTCACTTCACTCACTAACAACACCGACTACAGCCATACAGTCGAGGGATTCCTTGTAAAACAAACGAAAAGGGTTGCCAGCTTGGGAGAACAAAATAAAAATGACATACAATACAATCGAGGGATTCCTCATAAAACATAAACAAAAAGAGTTGAGATCTTGGGAAATTTTAATTGCAGTTTTTTAATTAAATAAAAAAAAAAAAAAGAACAATGTTACGTAAAGCATCGTTCTAACCCTCCTCCCGGCCTGTAAAGCATCGTAACGTTTTACAAGACCCCCAAATTGCATTACGTAATATTTGAATGCCCCCTTGCAACAAAACAATTTTTTTAAATTTTCATCTCAGTTTTGGATATTCTCCAAAATGGTTGGACCGGTTTTGATGGGACTTGCACTGGCAGATAGCTGATGGTATAAGGAGTATCTTAAGCTACTATTATTTTAGAAAAAAATAGGGTTCTGCCCAAATAAAACAAACTAAAGTAACTTCTATATTCCATGTGATCAGATAAATGTCCTTGTTTACCATGGTTTGAAAAAATTTGATAATGGAGTATAATAATTATCAGATAATTATCAAAAATTGATACAATATAATATATTAACTACAAAGTGATGATTTTTCTAAATGAGAATCCTTAAAAACCAACATGATCCTATTTCATAATATGAGCTATATTCATAACCAAAAATACCACCTTTTAGCTGAAAATCTGTCATCTTCAATTGATGTTCTGGTAGCCATGTTTAGAGGTATTCCCTTTTCTAACCTTATTTACTATTATTACTAGGGGCGTAAGGGGTTCAACACCCCTCTTACATCTTTAGAACTGGGACACCCAAGCCTACATCTTTTGCACTTGGTGTACCAGTCACCCTTGTGTTTGGATTATACTTTGCTTACCATCAGAGACAGTACAGTAAATATGTGGTGTTACTAAAACAAAAAAACTTGACCTCTGATGAAATTTTTTTTTAAAGATTTAAAGTCGATAACACTCAAAGACTAGAGGTACTAGCTCTCAAGTGGAGCTTCTAGAACACACCTATAACTACTAGGCGGCTGATTTTTACTTGAGAGTGGTAGCTAGTGAGAAAAACTTTAAATTACTTTAACTCAGAAGACATTTTTATGCCCTTTTTAGTAGTTAAAAACTTGACGGCAGTACCACCTAGCAGATCCTAACGTAGATATGAATGTTGTCCCAATAAAATAAACATATCATTGGAATATGAGCTCAATCCGTCGTCATTCATCACAGTTCATGATCACTCTCAGATGTGTACAAGATTTCTTTTTATAAGATTAATCACTACTTACCATATTCTTTCATGGCGTCTAATTGCTCTCTAGTATAATGAGAGAATCTACATATACCACCAAAATGACAAGAACCTTGAGCAAATCTACTGCATGGCTTTTTATTTATCTCTTCTGCTAATATTGTTTCTGGATCTGAAATATTTTATATACAAGCTCTATATGAATATTTCAAATATTATGGTTTAGTACTAATATTTGTTTTTTTATGAACACTAAAGTAGTTCAATAAACTCAAAATTATAGACAGTACCTAGTTAATATTAGATACATGGTGTCAAAGAATATCTCAAACACCAAACCCAGCGTCACCTGTGTTTGGTACAGCCAATAAAAAAAAAAAATCTAGTTATGGTTAGTGGCTAGCCAATATAATTAAAGTCAGCATGGATTTTATAATATATAATATTTATATTAAAATATTTAATAACAATTTTACACATACCTTTGAACTGCTGATAATGCTCTTGCACTATCTTTTGATGAGCTATTCCTTTATTGTGCGTTTTTACTATGGACGGTGCTGAAACCATCATTTTATCACAATATTCACAGTGATACCTTTTACCCATTTTGAATTTACGAGTTTTACGACCTTTTCGGCAAAACATTACACTCAATTACACCATAGAAATTACACTCCTCTGGTTATTGACCTATGATTACACTATAATGTGTTTACTGTTTTGATATTGACGTTATCATCTTCTTCTTGTTTAGGCGCCGGAAAAAGGACTTGCCATTGTCAATAATTCTAAGCCTTCGTAAAATGGGATTTCCAGTATCAAAGCATTCGCTAAATTTTCCAGCGTCAATGTTTTCAAGCTTTCATAGTAATAGGTATTTCATACAAAGTGGCGACTAACAATATGGTGGTCTCTTGTTAGAACGATCTAGGGGAATTTTTGTGAGATCTCAAAATGCATGCATTTTGCTTTATATTTTAATCCACTTCACATATGCACAACAACAAAAATTGTATTACTAAAAATAATATAGGGTCAAAAAACCAAAGTTAATGAATTAAAAATAAAAACCAAAACATGTCTCTTTAAGATCCCGCCAAAAACTTCTTTGATTCTTCTAGCATCTCATTTTGTAATGAAATCAACTCTCGTTCACTGCCATTTTCACTAATTTGCGCTTCTTCTTAATTGTTCATGAAACTCAGGTCTTCTTCAGTTGGTGTCCCATTCCTTTCAATATTTTCAGTTTCTAACGGCCGCTCTAGCGGTGACGCTGCTTGCTAAAAAGTCGACATCATAGAATATTATTCTTATTAAAAGGCCATATTCCTGTCACTTTGAATCCTTCAATGGCATTGGCACACGCAGGCAAAAGTGTTCATAATTTCTTTAAAGCAAATCATAAGCATTAGCAGTGAAAATAATAAAATCTAACTTAAATTGAATGATTTAGGTATCAAATAAAATATTGTGTATAAGTGCGCGCGCACTCTTGCATATAATAGCACGGCGCACCCTTGCACCATCCTCTTCAAAACTAATTGAAATCTAACTACAACGTCATCATATAGAAGGAATGCGAAACTTATCCTGACAACACATAATTGGACAACAACTTATCCCAACTAAAGTGTTAAAAGCAATTTACCTACCTCTTTTATATTTATCACACTCTTGTTTACTAAATCCGTAATTATTACATTAGATGCGACCAAATCACTTTTTGTATAGTAATTCCTTCTAAATTATACGTAAACACGCAGGAATTTTAAGCACTATTCTTTGTTTTACTTATGACAGTAGACGACTGAAGATAGCTGCAAGTCACTGTATTTTGATCGGTTAGTGGGTGTGCGCACTCTTGGACACCGCGCACACTTGCACCACCCTACCCTACTTATTTACGGTCTTCGGATTTTTTCGTTTAGGTACATGTGCTTTATGACATTACTTCTTGCAAAATTTCATGATTCTATGTCAACTGATAATATCCTATAAATTTTTATTCCTTTTACTTGTAGCGACATCTCTCGCCACAACTTACGCATCAATGCATCGACACAACTACGTAGCGACACATAGCGACATCTATCGAGCCACATAGGACGCATCCTACTGATCCTACATTGCGCTATAGAAATTAACTCTATCGTTGAGTATATATACAAGAACCCGACTACAACAGTCGGGGCAGCTGCCCGCCAGACACTGCACCCGTCTGGCCGGAGATTCCTTCCTTTTCTATGGCGGATGAGGAACTTTACTCTCTGTTCCTCACCTCCGCTAAAGTGGTGACCCCGACGTGATACGTCAGCACAACCTTCTTCACAAAGCTACGTCATCATCACTTCCTCAAGCTTTCGAGCAGCGAGTCAATACAGTCAGCCAGAATCCACGGCTACTACGGGGGTATCCTGACGATACGCATGCAGCGGACGCACATTCCTGGTCAGCCCCACAGCCTTCTCAGCGACCTTGGCACAGCACACTGCACTTCGGCCGGGTCAGCAAGCAGCAGAAAACGCACTTCTCTCCTGGTCGACGCAGCAGCCAATCACCCGCAGACAGTTCCGCCTCACCGTGAACTATGCGAGATCATCCCGACTCACTGGGGCAATCACCGCACACAGTTTCGACTCACCGTGAACTATGCGGCATCTAGTTCCGACTCACTGGAACACTCCACTGGCCCGGCAAGCATCACAAATGGACGACTCAACCTGCTATTGACCTCTGGTCTCGGAGGGGAGTGATGTAGCGACATCTCTCGCCACAACTTACGCATCAATGCATCGACACAACTACGTAGCGACACATAGCAACATCTATCGAGCCACATAGGACGCATCCTACTGATCCTACATTGCGCTATAGAAATTAACTCTATCGTTGAGTATATATACAAGAACCCGATTACAACAGTCGGGGCAGCTGCCCGCCAGACATAGCACCCGTCTGGCCGGAGGATCCTCCGTTTTCTATGGCGGATGAGGAACTTTACTCTCTGTTCCTCACCTCCGCTAAATACTAATGTAAAAATATGCGACATAAACGGCCGTAGCTTTTAATTGCGATGATTTAGAAGTTCGAGTTTTTCACAGCTCCAAAGAAATCCAGCCTTGAATATTTGTTATTAATTTAACCTTTACACACTCCTGAGAAAAAGAGTAGATAGGTGTTGACAGACAGACGGACAACAAAGTGATCCTAAAAGAAGTACTGAACCCTAACACTGCTCTTATTTCAACTTTCTGTTGAAAATATCACTCATAATCCATAAACAGTTTACCAAATTTATTAAACTGATCTGAAGTAAGATAATCGATGACTCAAAAATAAATATCACTATAACGGATAGATATGAACTGCTTCATATAACATTTATATAATATAAAAGACATTTTGTCGGGTCCGAAACCCGACAAGTGTGTACGAGAAGTTAGTATTTTAATGCACTAAGGCACCACACCCATGAACGAGTATATCGCGGCTATATTATCGTCTTGCCAGTACTAAATTACGCTCTTGTCTGTTACTGAAATGAGTTGTTTTCAAGAAAACAACTGTGCAACGAGTTATTGCGGACACGCGGCACTCCGCCGCGACTCGCGACTATACTCAGCCGGGAAAATAATCGTCTCGTGAAATCACCCGACGAAAGTAGCGATCTTGGCGATATTATCATCATCAAAAATCGTAGAGATGGCGCCTAACACAGTAGTTTATCTAATATATTAACGGCTCCAACGTTTTGGGTGAAAAAAAATCAAGTTTACTTATTTTCTTTTTTTATAAGACACCAAGCTCAGCTTGGTCGCCCAGATATTACAAAATAAACTGGACAGTGTGGACTATGTACTCTGGGAAGCAAAGGAAACTTACAGGTGGCTACAGATTTGTTTTCAGATCTGAGTAGGTGCCACTATTATTTATATTATCTACATTCTACATTGATAGTCATAGAACATGATGTGATAAAACTTGTTCTGGATAGGTATTATGTTATCCTAACTGCAAACCGCGCAGACATAATGAACAAAGAAGAAAATTTGGTACTCATTGTACATATTCAATAATAGTCATATATTAACTGATATCTGGGCGACCGATCTTACAAAAAAAAAAAAAACACCTATCTAGGTATACTTGGAATGTAAAATACAAAGTTTCATCCAAATCGTTAGAGCCGTTTCTGAGAAACCAATTACATATAATTATATTAAAAAAAAATCCTCACTTATTATAATAAGATAATAAAATGGGTATAGAACATACACAGATAACAACATTAAATAATAAAAAAGTTAACGTAAAGAAATACATTGTTTTATTTATTTTAAAACTAATGCTCTTTGAAAGTTTTGAAATTACCCGTAGGGTAAAATATAGCGCATATTATGATGTCCTTGAAAACGCTCTTGTATCCTAACATGTTTTTCTTGTATCGGGACATGTTGATTAACTACGTAATGTGATCTCTCTCCTTCATTAAACTGTTTCGGGTTCACCGAACTTTCTAGTATTTTGTTTAGTACTAAATTAGTTTCTGGAACATCTTCGATGTTACTATTTGTATTTAAAGACGGCTGTGGGGTATATGGATATGAATTAGATTCAGGATTGTCCAATGTAAATTCATTATCAGTGTCTTTCAATGTTTCTTCAACTGAATGTAAAGTAGATCTTTCTCTAAATGGTTCAGTGTATCTTATTACATTCGGTATAATCATTTCTTTACTATCAATTTTTCTTATTTGTGTTGGTATCGGTAAGAAGCGGGAATATATAGGTGAAGTGTAAAATATTCGTGGAGCAGGATGATTCATGCTGTAGTACTGTGGAGCCATAACGGAGTGGAAGGTATTTTCATCTGAAATATTAAAAAATAAAATGTTAATATTGTAGCAGTGTTAATATAATTGACATGAAAAAAAGGTTCCTTTTTAAAGATTACTAGTATTTTGTGCACTGACAATTATTTATGTTTTTTTAAGATATACAATTATAGGTACATTAATTTTATATATCTCTTTTGGCTTACTCAGTGTAAGCCATTGAAACTCCCCAGAAGCGCACTTTCTCTGCCTTTTCACTGCTTATTTCGTATTTTGCTTTATCTAACAAAATATACTAACCCTATATCCTAACCACAATATAGCTGTGAATAAAAAAAAACTATGTATTATATATCGGTTAAGTGGGTTTTGCGTGAAACGGACAGAAAAAGACAGACGTTTACTTTTATAATATACTATAATATATATATATATTATATTATATATATATAATAATACGATACCTACTTGTACAATCCGAGAATAAAGAGTAGTCTTTAATGAAGTAATAGTAAATTTTTCATTTTATATGCTGGAGTTTGATTTACAATATTACAAATGCCTTCAAGCGTAACGTGAGGAGATATTAATTATGCTGGACGGAATAACAGCGGCGACCGCCGGATTGATTCCGATCTCCAAGTGGTCTCCGTAGTATTTGGATTATACTGTGCTTTACCATAAGGGCTTACCGTCCTTTTGACTAGTTACTATAAAAAAAAATTAATTGATGACAGATTTTCTACATGAAGGAAGTAGAAATAGTAGCCAGACGAGAACAGGAAAATACATCACCAGCGCGTGATGGTTTCATCACAACCATTACCTTTAGCGTAAGTTTAAAGTCATTATAGGATTCGAATCTATGTCGATCTACAAGGTGACTTATCATGCAAACGCTATGCCATCATCAATTCAATGTCCTTTAAAGACGTTCTTGTTATGTCAGCTTTGAAATACTAGAGTAAAATGTTTAAGTTGATTAATTCCGAAGTATTACTAAATGAAATGTAATATTTTTAGGGGATCGTGTTCAAAACGTGTGTGAACTATAAATACCATATTATACTACATCTATGGAATACCATTTTTTTATAGTAGTTCGACAAATTAACAGTACTGTCCCTGATATGTATGCACAGTACAATACTAACACAATGGCGAACACTGAGAGATCGTAATCCATCGACAGTAGTCGCTGTCATGCCTGCCTGCAACAATTTAACTGAATATTCAAAGGCTGATGCCGAAACGCGACAGGCAAAAGCGAGCCACAATAACGAACTTTTCCCCATATGCATGGTGGTCACGACCCAATCGAGAGCAATAATAGTGCTATCTCGGTCTCCTAGTTAATTCTTCAGAAAGAAACTCCTTGAATACTTTATTTAATCTCTTTCACGCGTCTAAACAAAGGTGAAAGAGAGAGCAAAAACTCTGCAAACTTGGCAATTCAAAGGACTCTTGCTAATCTTGCGCTGCTTTAATTGATAGTCAACGTAAGCTATTAGGTAAAATTGGAACAAGATTGTAATGCCTTTTGCTATAAAAAAATCTTGGCATGCCAGCTGTTTAGGGTAAAATATTGCTAAATGTATGAGCGCACCAGGCGGCTAAATTGCGGCAGCTAGGCCGGAATGAAAAACTGATACATACTTTCATTTAACTTTAGTAGATTTGAAGCGTATCCATTGACAAAAGTAGGTAAAAAAGGGGAGGACCATTTTGAAGCTTCTGGGTTTTTCTTTTCAGGTATTCCAGACCTCGCTTTCACATTTAGATCACCGTGGTAACTTAACGTTCTTCTCGATGGAAACATATCATCGTCGGTTTTATTATTATTTAAAAAATACTCTTCCTCTGGCATATCTTTATGATTATCTTCCTCGTAATCCGTATCATTAGTCCATGATTTGAATAATCGAAAGTTTCTGATTCTTCAGTATCTATGTTAACGAAACCGCTTCTCTCTTCTATTACGTTTACATCGTTTCCGTAATCTATACCAAAGGGACTGTCTGTTGGTTCTATTTCCAACAAAAATTCAATTTCTCTATTAGAATTATTATCCGTATCAGCGTGTGTTCCATTTGGGGACTGATCTATCCTGTTCATTACTGGAGCTTTATTTGATTCATTTGAATCAATTAAAATTCGAATGGGAACAATGTTTATTAACTGAATTAGTGGTTGTTTTAATAGAATGAATACCTTTTTTACCAATAAGGTCATTATCTGGGTTGAGACCTGTTGCAGATGTTGCCTGAAAAAAGAAATGCAATTTATGATATTGTATGAATATGATTTTACTTTATTTAATTATGATTTATTAAAGACAACTTTAAAACAAATTTTATGTCGAAATCTGCATCTTCTGCGTCTGAATCTTAACAATAACTTCTTGTTCTTCTTACCCTTCCACATAAGTAGGATCGGCATAACATGTTTTCTTCTTTCAATCTTCTCTATCAATTAATATCATCTCAGTATTCACATCGTATAAACGTAGGTATATAATTCTTAACACAAAGCATCCTTCCCTTGCAACAAACATCCATCCATATCCTATACCCTTCCATTTTCATACTTAACATTCTTCTAGATATATTTGTATGATTTTCATCCATTCTCATGACATGCTTATATCACGATAATCGATTTAAAATTTTTTCAATTTTCAATGTTAGGTCGATAATAATTGAGTTTAAATCATCGCTTGGAAGAGTATCTAATCCTCTATGCTTTAGTTAAGAGTTTAATTCTATACGACCATACAATTAAAATTAATTTTACTCACTCCTAATTGATATGTGAATGTTATAATAGTCGTTGTTAAATTTATAAATAGCAATATTAGTTTCATTTTAAAGTTTCTAGATAAATTGTTCGCTTTAGAAATATTAAGTTCAAACTAATAAATCTAAATATAAAATATTTATGATTATAATATTTCATTTATGTGAGTATGAAACTATAAAATCAATTTTCACATGTGACTAATAAAAAGTCGTAAAGCGGTATGTTAATTACTTTTTTTAGTGCTGATTAATTTTCACGCTTTTTAGACTCACTGCTGAGCTTATTATCTTATACTATGATATTGGTAACAAAAACAGGTACACATTCAATATATCGGCGTCGTGCGTCATTAAATTATCATATTTAAAATTTGCTACGGTTTTAATAGCTAAAAAGTTATTCATAAACGAAATACACCATAACATCATTGTACGTTGTAATGTCTATTTCTAAACTAGTTTGTATTCCCTTGTTATTATCTGGTATCTTATATATCTTAAGTTCGTCGTGGATTATTCCCCAGCGATAAACCATTATAACATTAAAAGCACTTCTTAAAAGCCTTTCTATAGTCGTTAAAGCCAATAGAAAACGAAAAAATGTATATTAACATACGTAGTGAATGATAATGATGTCTGGAAGTGAATCCCTCTCTGTGCATCTACTAAATTATATGGTTATTATTAATCTATGTATTCCATTAGATATTATTATATTATATTAATACTAATGTGCAGATAAAACTGAACGAGTTTCTTGTCGGTTTATCTCGATTACTGAATGAGATATTTTCCGATTTGGTAGTCGTACTTTAACGTTCAAAAGTGCTTACTTAGGACATAAATTGAATAAAGAAATTTTTGATTTTATCTGATCACGTGATTCAACGTTGAGATATGTATGTGTAAACATTTTTACATTTTCTGTTGGTGTTAAGAATTATAGACAGGCAACGTGGCAAGGCCCCCGATGATGCTCTAATTTATAAGTGTCGCCGATCTACTACAGAAAATGTAGAAAGCAAGTGATCGACCGCCAAGCTACTACCACCACAACATTTTTTTTAAATGGCTTATAATACTTTAAAATTAAACTAAAATGAAGCTCGTGGTGGTCGAGTGGTTTAGACCGGTGGAAATTCGATACCAACGAATTTTTCGGAATTCGTGTACATTTACCCGTTCAAATTGGTAACACTATGATGAGCTGACGGTGAAGGAAAACATCGTGAAGAAACCTGAACGCTTAAGATATATTCTTGCAGTGCCTCTCTATGTGGGAAAAATATAAAATTGAAAAATTCTCAGCGTTTGAAATCGCCAATACGTCATGGGTTCGGGTGGTGATTAAGCCTCGGTCTTTGTCTCGGGAAGAGACCGTTACCCAGGAATAACATACTTACAGACTGGAATTATATTATTATTTATTTAAAATGAAGGTGCAAACTCACAAATCATAACTCTTCTCTAGATTGGTACATGGCGGTGCCCAACCAAAGGAGTACCAACCGAAAGCCAAATGACAAGTTTTTTGTAAACTCTTTGTTGGTTTAGCATAATATGGCAACAATCTCACCTGTTGTTATGTGACGATGTGGCCCAAGATGGTAACACGTTAAGCCTAGTGGGGAAACTCGGTCTCATGTGCAGCAGATTTTCAACTTGAGAGTGGTAGCTGGCCAGGCGAGTATTAGAAAATGCACTACCACCATGCTATGCTTTCATCACGATATTTTACTTCACCGAAAGCTCAGGATTATTGCAGGGATTCGAACTCACGTCGATCGGCGCAGAGTCTGCACACGCTACCACTGAACCATTATTTCTTCAAAGAGTTTCTTATTTAGACGATTGTAATATTTAGGTACCTATGATTAATTTAATTTCTGAAAATGTTGTTTCGCGCAAAAAGTTTATCTAAATAATCCGATTAACTGTGGGCAATTTTTTTTAAAGCGCTGGTATTTATCTTCAGATATAAAGACCTAAATTTGGGATTAAATACTCTAGATTTAAGATGTAGATGCGCGTCAATATTATCACTACAGGTAAAGTAAACAAGGTAAATTATTAAAAAGGAAACAATAAATCCGGCTGCAATAAAAACATTTGACTTAAAAAATATCATTTTTCTTTTTTACTTGATTCTTAGACGAAGTACTTAGATATTATATAGCCTATGCCACTGTCACAATTAAGACGAATCTAACGACACCTCGTATGCTAAAATCAATCAAGCCGTTTAGGTTACAGAGCGTGTCAAAGAAATAGAACCGAAAATCATAACCCTTCTATTTCGCAGTCAGCTAAAAATGATTATAGAGGAAACATAAAACCTGACTGCAACAAAAACACTTGACAAAAAAAAAACCTTTTTATTTGATTCTTAGACGTCGTACTTAGATATTATATAGCCTATGCCACTTTGACAATTAAGACACAGTGAGGAACATAAGTTTTAAAATAATTTTTAAATCATTCATTTGTATGAAAATTGAAGGGGGATATGACATTGTCAAGAATAAATCACATTTGAGAAATAATTATAATATTAATTAACCAGTAAATACGTAATACAGAAAAACTATCTAACAAAATTAATATTTGCCAGAATAGTATAGAACGAAGCGTGATTGGAGTGAAAAGAAAGATTAGAAAAAATTAAAACAATAACAAAATTTAAAATGGAGATTGACAGGACACATGATAAGAAACAAAACAAGGAAATGGACTAAAACAATAACAGAATAGTATCATAGAGAGAGTAAAAAAAGCTGAGGTAGACAGAAGCAAAGATGGAAGGATGATATTAAAAAAGTAGCTGGCCCAACTTGGATTCAAATAGCAAGAGATATAAAAAGATGGAAGTCTTTAGAGGAGGCATTTGTTGATGGACAAGCCATATTATAAAAACCGGTTGTCGATGAATGAATATTTATCTTATTTACTTTGTATATAATTAGCGTAAACACCTACTGTACATACAGTAATAAAGGCTTATTTTATTTTTTAAATATAGTGTATTTACGCTATATTCGCTATAATACGCTATATTGTCTTAATCAAGTTACGTTCTAAAGTAGTGTTCTAATAACGACTTTATTAGAAATTACAAAACAATTAGCATCCGTTTGAAAAACTAAGTTCTACTCTGTTACTGAATGTTCTATTGTTTTCTGGTTCAGTTGCCTATCGTACGACTGCTTGTAATGACATATTAACATTTTGTTAATCTTCAAATGTTTTCATTTGAGTCATTATATATTATACAAAAGAATGTATGTTTTTGTTCAATAATATTAGATTAAAATTATAATACGTTATTATGGACTTAAATAAAGTGAGTATCAGTTTTATATTTTTAACAATATGGTATATCTTATTATATTAAGGAAACAATTCTTATAAATATGTAATTGGTTTCTCGGAAACGGCTCCAACGATTTGGATAAAATTTCGTATTTAGATAATGTTTTACATTCCAATTTCAAGTATATAGGTGTTTTTTTAATACCGAGCAAAGCTGACGTTATAAAGAGTAACTTAGGCTACTTTTATTTTAGAATATAATTAGAGTTCCGCGCAAATAACTTAAAACTAAAACGAAAATTGTAGTGGTTGAAATAATTCGAGCGCTTAAATGGCTTACGTTAAGTAAACCATAACAGATAATATATCAAATTACTTTAGTATATAATTGTAGACCTTAAAAAAATTACAAAAAAGTCAGCGAGGTACGTTTATATATCTTGTAGTACTAACCACAAAAAGCATTTTTGTCTTTAAAATAACACAGAGCATTTACAGAAATACAGAACCTTATTTCTTATCTATGAGCACAGGCTATGCCAGAACAATAAAGAAGAAATTAATATGCTATTAAATTGACATATTTCACTATAAATCATATTATGTTAAGAAGATAGTTTTAATTTCAAATATTTTCATAGACCTTTTTATACAAATATTGCTCATATTCTCGGATTATCAATTTATTTTGATATGGTTTTATAACTTTTTTAAAATGGTTCGTTGAATTTTTGATTCTTAATAATTTTGATAAATGTTAAGGTTAGTTTTTAAGTTATTACAAAATAACGAGTCGTTGTCGTTTAGGTCGTATGATTAGTACGTATGGGAATGTAACTAATAAAGTTACATTTTGGCTCCTATAGAAAAATAAGGATATGTATCTAGTATTTGAAATAGTACTATATCGTGGCCTGCCATCGTCAGAGAGTCGAGAGGCAGTTGCCCTTAAATGGGCCACGAAGCTGGTTGGTTGGTATAAGCCTATAAAATAATAAAAATGATTGGAACGGGGTTTTCTATTGCCGAATGGAAACTAAGTTGATAAAAGTATTCAACACGATGTGACACTGAAAAAGACCAACACATATATAAAATATAGGAGTTTCAAAACTTTGATCGTCGTGGAATTGGCCCTAGCGTGCTCTGACCAGATTTGTATGCACTGTTGTATACACAGTACGAGTGGTTCATGGTTCGAGTTCCGCTGATTTAGGAATTTTTATATAAGCTTTGTTTTAAATTTTGTATAAAAAGTTATGAAATTAAACATTTCTATCTGAACTTTAAAAATTGTGTCTCGTTATAAAAACTCTTTTGCGTATTCCATTTCCTATGATTAAAACAATATCCATATACATTCATTTGATCTATTAAAGAGACAATAAGGTTTTACACATGTCTGAACAAGGATATATTTAATTTCCATTGAACAATTATGTTTATAAACATTTTCTTAGGTAATCTCTATGTCTCAAGAAAAACCGTTAGTATAATAATTATTAAATGAAGAAGGTAAAAGTATGTTAAAACTAAGTAAAGAAAACTTGTAGTTAATGAGTTTTTTTCTTTATAATAGCTCGGTAAATTGCCGGAATTGTCCCTGAAAGTAAGGCCAGTACAATCCTAACACGACGGCGACCAGAGAGAGTTCGGTAATCCAACAGCGGTCGCCGCTGTCATGCCTGCCTGTATAAATACCTCTTCACGTTATGCTTGAAGGACCCGATTTCGTAAGAAAGAGGGAACATATTCACTGCAAGATGGTTCCACAGTTTCACGGACGGCAAAGAATAAGAAGGAAGTTAACCGTAAATCTGTGACTCGGAAGCCCAGCGCGCGTGTTTTTCTTGTGGAAAGGAGGGGAGGAATTAGATTGAACACTGTATTTAAAAAAAAAACAAATTGTAAATACCTTTCTTATTCCGAATTATATAGACAACTCCGGAACCGTCGGTTGGTGGACCTGGTAATTTCAAGGTGATTGCGCAAAACCAGCAGGAGGAAGATGCTTTCGACTATGTGAAATATCGAGAAGGTGTAAAGTTCACTGGGTAAAAAGCTATATATCTTTTTATCTCGATCTTATTTATATAGTTAAAAAAAAATTGTAGGTTTTATAGGTTTTGGTGACCACAACCTCACCTGATCTTAAGTGGCGATGTGGCCCAAGATGGTAAAGCACGCTAAGCCTAGTGGAAGACTGACTCTCGAGTGCAGCTGCCGAAGCACATCTATTGGTGTTTGGTGACAGATTTTCAACTTGAGGGTGGTTGCTTGGTAGGCGGGCATTAAAGAAAGTCATTCTGGAAATTTTGACCTACGAAACAAACCCCGTGGACTGCCGGAGACCCTAGAAGAAATAAAGGTCATCGTGAAAGCGGATCAATCGCAAACCACGTCAGAGTTAGCGGCATGCTTCAGTGTGAATGATTAAAAAATTTAATTTACTAGAAATAAATTGGAAAAGTGAAAACGCTCGAGAAATGGGTACCGCATGAATTGACTGAAGCACACCAACAAACACGCAATGAGTGCTGCGTAACATTATTCAACCGTCACAATAACGAGAGAATTTTGAATCGTATTTGTGACCAAAAATGGATCCTTTACGGGAGTCGGAAACGCTCATCACAGTGGTTGAATCCAAGAGAACAGGCCAAATCCTGTCCCAAGCGAAAGTTAACTTAAGAAAAGGTACTGGTGAGTGTTTGGTGGAGCAGTGCTGGTGTCATACACTATATATTCCTAAAATCTGGCCATAAGATAACGGCAGATCTGTATTGTAAACAATTGCAAATCATGATAGAAAACGCTAGCCGTTAAACAACAGAGACTGGTCAATATCTCTAGCCGATGCTGCTTCAGGACAACGCTAAATCCTATACTTCACGACAGACGGTTGCTAAATAAGAGTAACTGCGGCTTGGAATATCTACGACACCCACCATACTCCCTGGACCTTGCTCCAATAGATTACCACTTTTTTCGGAATTGGGACAATTTTTTGCAAGGAAAAAATCTCAATTCCAATGAGGCTGTCCAAACCGCCTTCAAAGATTGTATTGATTCTCGCTCCTACGGTTTTTTCAGCAATGGAAAGGAAAAACGAGTATATTTTTGAAGATAACACGCACGCTTGAGTTTTCTTGGCATTGCCCTCAACCAAGTTACTTGCTCCCCGTTTAGATATGCGGTTAAAGGATTGGTTCCTCCCGTCTCTTTTCTATTTCTCCCCGCCCGTATGAAGACTTGCTGTAATAGCACCGATGAATGGTTCTGTCATCTGAAAAGCAATGAGAATGGCCAAAAGGTAGCATTTTATTGATATTGAGAAGAAACAGAGTGGATGAAATCACAGGGCCTTGATGACCTCCTGCTCTTATTGACTTGAATAGCAAATCACATCTTTTTACAAGGACACGAGTTCTGCGTTCATGTAAAAACCACACATTTAGTTGCACAGGCTATCGGGAAGTCCATATACCGGAAGTATGGGGAGAAGTCCACGGTGCTAAACCCTATAAAAAGCCTTTGCTATATCTAATAATTGTCAAAAAATATTAATGTTTAAAATAGTAGTGCATAAATAAGATAAATCTGGTGGGTAGTCTATAATAATATTTTTTCAATATTTATAGGTTGCTTGGCTCAGTGGCGCATTTGGTGAAAGGTGCCCTGGGTGCAGGTATTCTAGGTGGACACGTGGCTTACATGAAGGCGGGTGTATTTGTCTCTATACCTCTCAATGTACTTTTCGGACTCTACATGTCGTATTGTTTATACGTAAGACTTATTTTGTTATCAACTTTTTTAAATAACTCCTATGATATTTGAGGTTCTGGATTAGCCGTTGTATATCCAGTAATCAAGCGGGATTGTAGGGTATCTGTAACCGATTGGGTCGCAACCACCATACTCATAGTATAACACATTTCGAGATCAGCCAGCTGTCGGCTTTCAGGTCAATCTGGCAGCGACGGCTGGCGTTGGAGTACTTCTGCTACCATGCTAGTATATAAAGGAAAATCTGCTGAAGCATGCTATATAAATTAAAAGAACTAGCAATAATGTTAATCATACCACAGTTTGCCTTTTGCAGGAATCGACAATGCGACATATGAATAAGTAAAACCAACAACTCGTACCGTAATCCAATAACCTTTTTTTAACCGACTACTGCAAAGCAACAGATATGATTTTAGCAGTCTATGTATGTTTGTATTTACGTATGTTCCACCGTAGCGTTTAAGCTACTAGTCCAATTTTAATAAATGAGATGTCTATCGATTCGTTATTATGTCCTGGGTGACATTTTATACGAACATTTAACATCCAAAAAAGTTGGGGGTCTCTTATTTTTTTTCTATAGTAGCGAGTGGTACGTTAAATGAAAGAGGAAAATATTCTACATTTATAAATATTAATACAGTATATTATTTAATATAAATAAAATATACCAAGCGATAGAACCAATTTTGTACTATTATATATTTCATTTCCGTAGTTGGGTTACAATTAAAAAAAAAAAATTATAATTAACGACTTTAATTAACGTAATACCTTGGTTTGCTTAATTCAGAGGTTTTACTTCAAAGCCGTTTCGAGTTCTATGACAGAGATATTGAGTTTTTTGTTTGAATTTGAAGACTGCTGATTTGTTTGCCCTGTGGTAATTAGGACCATGTTCCTTCCAAATAAATCAGCTTTGAATCCTGCGCGGTGCCTCGTGACTTCTAGTTTTATCTAGCAGCTGTTTTTGAAAGGCTCGTATTCCAGGCTTAGCGTGTTGCGATATTCACTGTTTCATTAATTCACTTGATGATAGATAAAACATAAGTTTTATTTCGCTATATATACATAATATCTCAACGCGGAACTCTGAAGTGATTTAATATCAATTTTTCACCCTGTTTATGGGAGTCACAATAAATTCAAGTAACATTGAAAATCCGCTTTCAAAGTATCCTCGTTTGTTTCGTGTGTTTCAGTTTTATTTATTTGAGAATGATTTATAAAGGTTCAAATCAATGTATTTATTATTTTTAGCCGACTTAAAAAAAATGAGGAGCTTCTCAATTCGATTGTAGATATATAGACATATACCTATGTATACTTTTTATGTATGTTCAGCTATAACTTCTTTGTTTATAAAACCAGTTAGATGATTCTTATTCTGTTGAACCTCAAGTGTGGTCCCGTTTTAATTTCATTCGCATTGGAACTTCAAATTCGAAAATACACCACAAAACTCTTCAGATTCATTGAAGTAATTTTTTCTTTAAAAATAGTTTATGTAAATAATCAATATTAATTACAGTTACTTGTGGACTCTACACAAATTAATGTGTAAAAGGACAAGGATTCCATTGCTGTCATATCCTGATGCTGGTGAATGTGCTGTAGCTTGTTTCCCTAATCCGAAGATTGCACGGTTTTCTAGAGTTTTCAGGTAAAGATCTTTAAAGAAAATATTTAGAGAAAGCATACTGGATGTCCAGATAAATTGCTAGTGTTATAAATTACTAGCTATGTCCCGTGGTTTCACCGTGTTAAACTTTTTCAATCAACTCTTCACCACGCCGCTAAAACGCGCCCAAGTAGCTTATCGTTCATCTCACTTCTTATTTTTACTTGTCCGCGGCTTTCCAAATTGCTTGACGATCATAGTTACTTTCATACATACCATCACGCCTATATCCCCAAGGGTTAGGCAGAGGTGTATTAAGAGTACACCCACAGCTCGCCGGGTAAATTTTTAGGCACCATGTAATAGAGGACGAGCTTATTGCCATTATTCGGGCAAAAAGCAAATCTCCAAGCTGCTACTGAGAATGTCATAGGAATAACAATAGAACTCTGCTCGACCTTGGCACCAGAACCACTAGGCTAATGAGGCAGTTAGATGGGTCAGCACGAACAAGAAATTTACTACGTCTTATCTTTACCGCACTGTGAAGCTGTGGAACTATTTCCTGGCCAGTGTTGTACCCTTCTTCCTATAACATGGAGTCCATCAAACATAATGTGAAGAGACACTTGAGCAGGCCGGCTTGACAGCAACGACTGACAATGTATTGTAAATCCCACAGTAGTCGTCAATGTTATTAGATTGCACTATGCTCATCATCAGGTATGCTATAGTCATTTTATCGAGCAACGATAAAAAAAATACTATAGGCGCTTGTTCATAGGATTATGGTATTTTATAAATGCACGTGGCACAAGGCGAGGGAAGGAACAGGACGTCCGAACAGCTTCACATTCACTATAAACTTAAGTTCTAGCACATTTACGATAATATATTCGAGACGAACAAAATTGGTTTGATCGTAAGGTATTTTAATGCACCTCGTACGGTCGATCACTTTTTACCGTCTGTCAACCCTATTGCACCAGTCCAATAAAGCGTCGGGGAGCGGTCTTGGTAATAGGAAAATAGCCGGGAGAGGGAAAGAGGATTGCGCCCGGTACCACGGCTTATAATTTTTTAGCGTAAACAAATACTGTTCTGCTGATTAGAGTCGTTGCGTGTAGGTTTATGACTGTTCTCAATAAATGGGCTATATAATGCAAAAATATTTTTTCATTTCTAATCAACGCTCAGGTTTATAATGAGATTTGAACACACATTGTTCAATGATGTGTCTGAACAAACTACCCAAAACCGTTCATTACTTCTAAAAAAAATGCATAGAGAGAGTAAAAAGAAATTGATAATAATAATTGAGTTCACGAGAACCAGAGTGGCCTAGCTTTGTTCGATAAAATGACCAATCAACATATTCATAGCCAAAAAATATGTTTTACAAAACCACAATTGTTTTAAGTTATTTACGTGATGCTATTATAGATTGCATCATGAATTTGACAACTTTAGGCTGTTGTGGTATTGTGAATGAATATTTTTAAATTATGAATATGGTAATTGGTCAAATTATAACAAACGAAATTATTAAAAGGAAACAAAAAACCCGACTGTAACAAAAATGCGAGTAATTTTTTTTTCTATTTTCACTTTTTATTTGATTTCCAGACGTTGTACTTAAATATTATATAGCCTATGCCACTGTCACAATTAAGACGAATCTAACGACACCTCGTATGCTAAAATCCATCTAGCCGTTTAGGCCACTGAGCTTGTTAAAGAAATAGACCTGCCCCCCCTTTTTTGCAGGCTGGTAAAAAAAAAGCAGACATGCCACTCTGGTTATCGTGGTTCCAAATATAATTATTGTGAAAGACATTTTTTTTCTCTCCAGGTATATGATAGATTCGATTATATGCATAGATTTGTTTGGAGCTTGCGCATGCTATCAAATAATCATAGCTAAATCCATTAAACAATTGGTCGAGAATAAGGAAAAAACTTCGCTACATGGAATTGCAGGTATTTTTACTATTTCAATAATTTATTTTACGAATGTTATGAAATAAATCGGCCTGCTATAATATGATAAAAAAATAATAGTACCTATATCATTACAAAAAAATAATAATATTATTTATCTGTAAAACAGGATTCCCCGATCTTAGAATTTACTTGGCGGCCATGATTATACCTATTATTTTAATCTGTCTCATAACACATCTAAAGTGGCTCGCGCCGTTTTCTATCGCAGCAAACGTCATTATACGTAAGTTTTTTAAAACATCTGTCAAAATATTTATTTTGGGGATTTTATGATTTTTTAAGTTTCTGAATACATATTTGATATTCCTTCGGTACGAAATGAAAACAATGTATGGACTAACAGCACATTCTACATTTGGATGATATATTGAATATATTTGATTAATTAAACATACGTTCCCTGCTATCATAATTTTATTGTATAGCCTAAATAAATTAAAAAAAAAAAAAACATGTTCAGCCGGGGGAACCCCGTCAGGAACAAAGTTACTAAAATATAAAACAAATAATATAATATTTAAAAATCATTTATTCTAATTCATAAATAAAACAACGATGTAAGTTTTATAATTATATGTACCATAAAAATAACTGATAAGTCACTGAATTAGTGAACGCACGCCTATTTCACGGGCCCACGCTGAGGGGCGCCCGCCCGATGTATTTTTTTGGAATTTGACGGCTGCCTGAGGAAGGTATAAACAACCGACCGCGCACGATACTCATCTACTCGAATCTCTTTACTCGCACGCACACACATGCTCGTATATAATAGAAAGAGACAGAGAGAGAGAGAGAGAGGAGAGAAAGTTGCATGGAAGGGCATACCTAACGCTTTTTCTTTACGTGACGATTTCTACAATTAAACTCTTACCGCAAACCGCGTTAAGGAACTTGGTTCTAAAAAGTTGCACAATATTTCGTTGAAAGTGTGAATATAATAAACTATTGTTCCCTTTTCAGTATTGTGCATTGGCATAGCAATTCATTATGCTTTCGAATACAATTCATCATTCAAAAATCTAGTTCCGTTTACAAGTTATTACCAATACTTTGAGTTCGTAGGTATGACAGTGTTCAGTATGTCATGCGCCGGTGTTGTTATCCCAATAGAGAATAACATGCGTGAACCGAAGAAGTTTCCCTACGTGTTGACCATTGGTAAGGTGTTTTTTAACTTCTATAATAAGTCATAGCATCGAGCGCTTGTTTATAAATTATTCAAGATTACCATAAATTCTCTCATTTTACAAGTTATAGTTATTTGCCAAGTTAGAACTCCCATATCACAAATTCTAACATCTATAATTAAAGGAATTGCTTTTGGCTTTTTTGATCTCAGTTGTTTTATGGGTGACAACGTGAAACATCGATTTTACCGAATTCGGCCCATTTTTCATATTTACGTTTTTATTGGGATGTATATTTTCAGAAGGTAAACCGATCGATTATTAAGGTCCGTACTCACTTTCTATATTATGACTTTTTTGAAACGGATACCGTCTTCTAGGTACCCTTCATCATTCATTGCGTAAAGTCTAGATACTTTGTTGTATAATTGGTTCTCCCTATTATTTTTTGTATATACGACAAAAATATAGCTGTCCATTAGCACAAAACGGGTATAAATAGCGTCTTACTCATCAAATATACAAAGGTTGTGCGCAAGAGCAATTTATTGGCTTATATAATTTTGTATTTATAAAGTACCTACTTTGTAGGAAACTAAATAGTAAAAACCACAAATTCACTTGGTTAGTAATGTTGTGTCCTTAATATAATTATTATGTTTTCAGGCATGGCTCTTGTAATTCTATGCACTTTTTTGGTCTCATTTTTTGGTTACGTTGCGTTCTTAGAAAAAAGTGAGGCACCTATTACTGTTAACTTTCCTATGTTACTGTTAGTATTATTCTTCTTGCATTTAATTTTTTAATTTTTATAATATATATACTTATGCATTAATATCCTGGCCTTTAAACGTAATACAATACGATTGTTTCTTTATTCGTTATGTTTAAGTTAAAGCATCATAAAGGGCTATGCTCGGAGTTCCTTTGCGTGATCAAATCGGAAAAGAGATCCGCATAAGAATTAAAGTACTTGACATAGCTCTAAAGATTGGTGGACGAGGTAGTAGTGGACAATGCTTGTAGGACAAATGGGTCGAGGTGGCCTAAGAGTTTTCGAGTGACGGCCACGTACCGAAAGAGGTAGTATGAGCAGACCCGCCACAAGGTAGACCGAAGACTTAGTAAAAGTAGCGGGAACCCGTTCGGTGTAAACAGCGCAAGACCGCTCATTCTGGTGATTAATGGCGGAGGCCTATGTCAGGCTATAGACGACTTTCGGTTAAGATGATGATGATAAAGTTACGAACTTGATCTATTTTTCCAGGTTTCCGAAAATCCTCAAAGGACTTATTGCTGCTATGATATACGTGACCCATGGCCTAAACTTTTGGGTGCCTTTTAACATTATATTTTACTATTTGAAGAAACGACACACCCGGAGGGTCCTAATGTGGGAACTGATTTATAGAGCTCTATTTGTAGTATTGATTGCTGCAGTTGCTATAATCTTCCCAAATATCAATGCTTTGATGGGATTTGTAAGTATTAATTAAATTATGGGAGAGAATTGTAGTTTCTTTTACTTGAGTTATTTTTATCATATTTGAGAGTACCTAAGGGTATACACACGATTCATAGAATAGGAAATTTCTAATTAGAATTCGTAAACTTTTAGAAAGAAATAATAGAAATTGCAAAAGAATCTAAACAAAGTTTGGTTCCAGAATCTAATTTGAACAGAATAGATTTATATCATCGTATAAAATACAACAAAGTCAATAAAGTTTTAGATGAATTTAGCTAATATTTTGAAATACCTTTACAATAAAACATTTTTAAAGGAATATCTTATCCCAAATATTTGCTCATATCAGAAAGAAAAGTAACGAGAGCAGAGATTAATTGTGTATTAATAAAAAATATTGCCAAGAAGTCTATCATGAATTTATAGATCGCTAATGATCTATGAAACTGAAAAAGGTGGAAAGAAATCGCCTGTTTCTTAAACAAGCGAAGATATAATATTAAAAGCCACATAATGAGATTCACTCCTATCGAATATTCTAATAATATTATGAATTCAAAGGTTTTTGTTTGAGTGTTTGTCCTTCAATCACGCTTGAACGCCTAGATATAGAAGTTGTGGAATAGGACGATAAGATATTTTTTTTGTAATTGGCTTAAATAATTAAGATGCAATTTTTTTGCTTTTCATTACATTATCTACATGTAAGTCATGCTATGATTTATGTATGAGTAATATATGTATACATGACTTAGGCAGGTTTAAAATAGATATTAAGTTACGAAAATGTTCTGTTGTGTTAATGGCAGTAAAGAATTTATCATACTTCGAATTTTCAGATCGGCTGTTTTTGCCTTTCAAACATGGCATTTATTTGGCCAAATGTCATCAACCTTCTAGTAATTTGGGATCGACCTGGTCTAGGCAAGTGCAAGTGGCGTTTGTGGAGATCTTTGATTCTTATCGCCATCGGTGTATTTATTCTTATCTGTGGATCCCTGGTTAATACTATGGAATTAGTTAGCGTCTTCATAAGAGTCGATTTAAACGAGTGATGTAATTATTGACATTTTTTACATATTTTTTATGGGTATTGTAAATTTTGGCGTTTAATAAAAATGTAATTATTGTTTTATGTAATAATTAAAAAAATGTGTTTAGTATGATTTTTATTAACAATACCATTTTAAACTTATTTTTAAAGATGTTAATGCCATGATACTTAACCTTTCATTGTGTTGAAGTATCTTATTATATACTTATATTTACTATAATATTAGGTATCTACATTTTTAATTCTATATACATAAAAATTAATTTACAAACTAGCTATTAAGCCTTTGACATTCGAGTAAGTTCCAGCAATGAATAATAAAACTCCAACCATTAGGACAAATATGTTCTTCCATAGCCGCCATTTAAACCTTCCAAGCCCTGGATCTTCCCAGACCACAAGAAGTTCTATTAATGCAGGAAATATGAAACCCATGTTGGATAAACAGAAAGCTCCCAACTGAAATCGAAATATTACCATCTTGATTGCAACATCAGCTCTGTAAACCATAGTAATTTGATACTATGATATAATTATCACTGTAAGAAGTTAGTTGTTAGTATTTTCTTTCAATGAAAAATATATGCAACTTTTTAACTAATTGACAGGCATTTAAATAACCCATAAAATAAAATAAAAAATACAAATTTAAATTTAAAGTATCATCAATGCTTTCATCAAACCAGCTAATGCTCTTGTTAAAAAATTGTACTTACCAAACCCATTAAATTTCCAATGTTAGGGAATGCTATAGCAACAGCTGTTATAACCACTATGAATATTGCTCTATATACTCTTTCCCAAAGCCAATACTTTTTGGGATCATGTTTCTGTGAGACGTAGTGCCAAACTAAATTAAAAGGAGCCCAAAAGTTCAGAGCAAACGTAACAAATATCATTATAGCCATCAGACACTTTAGAACTGTTGGAAAACTGTAACAAAAACAAATTATCTTTCTATCTTTATCTTATTATATCAAGTGAGCAATTATTGTATTTATATATATATATATATATATGTAATTGGTTTCTCGGAAACTGCTCCAACGATTTCGATGAAACTTTGCATTTATATAATATTTTACTTTCCAAGTTTACCTATATAGGTGTTTTTTTTTTTAATATAAGGCATCGAACATAGCTCGGTCGCCCAGATATTTAATATTTAAAAAGATGCAGTGTAACTGTGTAAACTTTAACTTAAAAGACTCTAAGGTATTTAATTCCCGTCCTGAATTATGAGTATAATCTGGCTCACAGAGAAATAGATCATGGTAATAATTAAGAACAATATAATATATACTGTAATTGCTTCGATATCCAGTAAGGCAGGTACCATAGTGGTGTAAGTATTGAATAATATTACAAAAATCAGTGCCTTTTTTTCCATTATAGAAACATGTAAACTGGTCTAAGGAACTACAACTACATGGTAGCATCTACCACCCAACGAACAAATAAGCAAATTCTTACATTTCCGTACCATGCGAATGTGTAATAGTATGTTATCCAAGATGTTATCTCATTTCTATTACATTGGTTTCTTAAATCGAAGTGCAAAGAGGCAGATCAGCGAATGCTGGTGAAATCTGTCACAAATGGTCGTCGTTCTTTGTGGATTTATCGTATTTACCATCTGTAATATTCTCATTCCAACATAGATGAAAAAAATAAACAAACAAGAACTTACGCAATACTTACATTTCCGAGGGGAAATTCAGTGTAACAGGTGACACAGAATTTTCTCCAAAACCCCAGTATCCAAAAAATCCAACTAATATTAAAAACGAAACGACCACTGTCATTCCTAAAATTACAGACACAGCTGTTAAATTGTCTTTTAATACATTAGCAATTGTATAGAAAGTGTTATTATATAAACAAGTCGAGACTTTTTGATTTGATTAATAATGTCGGTGATAACTAAAGTAATCTTTGCTATGAAATTACATGAAAACAGTAGATCCTTAGAGATAGATAATTTTTATGATCTGGAAAGGTTAACAGTATATACGCTGGAATTATACTGTAGACAAGTCAATTAGTGTTCTTCAATTTAACGTATTTATGTCGATATATATGTCTTGTTCTGTTTATGGCCATGCAGTAATTATTTCATGTTTAAATTGGCCCCAAAAATATTTCAGTTTGAAATAGACTTGGCTGTGATATTCTATTCAATTCAATTGGGAAAACTGGATGACGTTTTCCGGTAATGAAAAATGCCAAAAATCTACCCTTTATTAATCAATAAATCGCTAAACATGTATGCTCACTAAGGAAATTATGCACAAAATTAAGGTCACACAACAAGCTATGGAGTGTCTTTTAAGTGATATAGATAAAAATACAGATATCCGGCGAAAAAATAGTATAGGATATCGGGGCCCATATAACTCAAAAAGTCATTAGGCTGGTAACTTGCTCAAATATTGAGACTGAAGTAGGAATAGATTCTCGATAAATTGGTGGTCAAGAGACTGCTAATGGAATGTAGAAAGACCGGTGGCGAGATGGGTCGACGATATCACAAATCTCGTTGGGAAGACCTAGACAAAGCTGGCACATGACAAGGATGATTGGCGTCAAAGCGAGGAGGAGGAGGCTGAAAGGTTGGAAGGTTAAAAAGCTGTCCATGATGGTGAACGTAATTTCTTATTAATATATTAGATGATTTTAAAAAGTATTACTAACCGGAGCACAATACTAAAGGAAACTGTTGAGGGTTTTTCATATTATTTTCAATAGGCAGCGAAACTCCGATGCCTTCCATACTGAAAACGACAATGCCGCAAAATTCAAAAAACCCAATGACGTCCTTCCAAGCTGGAACTGTTGAGATATTAGGTGCCACTCTTAGGCTGTATACCACTGTTGCGATTACACAGGCGACTGAAAATGTTATTATTGTGATCAATTTTTTTAATAATATTATATTATACTAGAGCTATGCCCGCGGCTACGCAAGCGTTATTTACTACACAATAGTCATTTACATCCCGTAATTTTTATTTTGTTGACAATAATTCATATACCCGTATCATTTGACGAATGGCATGTATTTCCCGTATACATAATTTTGATAAAAATCGGTTGAAAATTATTATTCTTTTGTACGATTTCTAATTCTTATAGCCTCTCAATTATGGTATGATGTATGGCTGACTACAAAATTTGATCAGAATCTGTTGAGAATTGACGAAAATTAATTTTTTTGACCTTTTTTTTGTATTTTTAGAAGTAATATTGGAAATTATAGCCCATCACTTATATAATTACTAATACTTACCGTGTACAAATTTTCATCAAAATCGTCTTAGAATTAATGATATTTTAAACTTTTGGAAATTCTTTTTTTTAAGTTTCATAAAGTGCTATTTATAATTGTTATTGCTCATCATTCATGGAATTTCATGTGCATTCATACCTATATTTTTTGTGTACACAATTTCATCAAAATCGGTCAAGAATTAACGAAAATAGGTTTTATTTTAAGATTTGTAGAAGTGATATTAAAATGTATTAAACTTATCAATTGACCAATGATATAAGCACCCCGTGTACAAAATTTGATAAGAATCGGTCAAACCGTTTTAGATTTAAATTCCGACATACAAACAAACAGACAGACATCAATTTCTAAGGGCATATTTGTAATCAGTTTCGTCCATATACGCATATCAGGTAATTTGGACAAGAAATTTACTATACAGACAGAACTACATATTTATTATTATAGCTACGTTATACTTATAAAACAATCATATTCTAAATAACTAAAGCAATCCACGAATCATTTGTTTTACTATACCACGATGGTGGCAAACAAGCATACGGCCCACCTAATGGTGAGCGGCTACCTTAGCCTATGGACGTTTATAACACCATAGTCATTACAAGCGCATTTTCGAGCTTGAACCCCCATAACTAGTCCAGGGAGATCTGGAAACACTGAGTAACACAAATTTATTTAGCTGTGATCTTCTGTAGGGTGGAAATATTTTACCAGTGAAAAATTTACTTAAATACTTAATATCTACAAAGAAGTAATTAATTAAGTAAGTATTGTAATTTTGTAATTAGTACCAATCGATTAACAAGGTCTGCACAAACCCAATAAAACTTGTTGCCCTTAAGATATTACAGCGGATGAAATCTTAACAATATTTTGACTCACCAATAAAAATATCAGCGATAAGTGTAAACGGTGCTAAATATTTCAAAGTAGTTATCATACAAAGTAATAATATTGGAACTAGTAATGCAAGAATATACAGCCTCAAGTAATTTAGGTCTTCAATGTTAACCTCATCAACGTTTTCAATGAGCTGCTTAATGGTCTTCGCTATTATGATCTGATAGACGCAGCAGGCACCGAAGAGATCGATGCATATCGTTAGATCGACCGCATATCTGGAATTTTATTAATGGGAGTTAAAGAATATACATTTGGATGGGCAAGATCGCGAGGTAGCAACATATTTGCCGATTGACAAATTCGTTGATATATCAGCAATTTAAAAGATACCAGTATTGCACTTATAGGTTCAGAGGTTCAGAGCAGCATTTAGCTAACAATTGATGCCTATTTGGCCCAAGTAATTTATTTCTTTGCAAATATGTACCAATTTATTAGAATGTTTATTTGATTAAATGTCATCTCATTCTCTTTTCGAAATAATTCATGTTTTTGAGTGGTTTATGGTGTTAAAAATAAATACTGTAGTTTGTTTATCTATACTAGCGATCGCCCTAAGCTAGAAATTCGACCAGCGACTTTTTGATCATAGATTAGTTTCTGTTTTATATTTGCAGTATTCATGAACCTAAACAATGAGTATAGTTTGGAATAAGTTCATTAGCCGCATCGTAAGAAGCCGCGATCGCTTAACATTAAAAGAAAAATTTGGTATCTACACCACTTGCTGTCACTTTTTGTTGAGTGACAATGTCAATATCTTGTAAGGTCTAAGTTCAATGGCACTGGTCAGGTTAGGATCGTAGTATTAATTAATTTAATTTAATATAATAATAACAGATATTATAATATATATAAATTTTAGCTTTCTCTACTTCTTCCCCATATAAACTTTAACCATGCCAAATCTCACAGTCTTCCGTGCACGCAATACGCTTAAAAAGGAGTCCGAAGTTTTCTTCTCACGTATTAATATAATGATGATGAAGTGAAAGTGAGTCCTAGATTCGCATACCTAATCTATTATGCATAACGGTCTATGATTATGGATACGTAATATTGGATATTAAGCTTCTATTGAAGGTTCTACGATTCAGCAGTGCTATAACGGAATATTGTCATTGGAACCATCTGTTTTGATTTGTATCACGCAATAGTCCGCTTTCAATTAAGGCCAGCTGGAAAGAAACTTGGCCAGTTTATTATGAACGGCTAACATGAAAATTCAGTAGGCGTATTCAATAATCTTTTTAAATCTTAACATATTAAAATTTAAAGGCAGGGACATTTTGAATATGAATTGATTGCAATATTGCACTTACCTAAACCATTTACTGTACTTTCTTAAATTTGGGAATGGTCCAACTTCTAGTGAGGCTTCCGCGACATCTGGATACGACATTTGTGGTATATGTAGCCGTTTGTATAATATTTGCGCTGATTTGACTAATAGCTAAAAATAAAATAAATAAAGAATTATATTTTATTTTATTTCAGCGATTTGTGTAAGAGTGATTTAATAATTCCCACAGGCCGCAACCTTTCATATAATTATCTATATTAAAAACTAGCGGTCGCTCAATGATCGAAATTCGACCAGCGACTTTTTAATCATAGATTGTTTTCTGTTTGACATTTGCAGTGTGAACCTAAACAATGAATATTATATCTTTTGCTGTCACTTTTCATTGATTGACAATGTCAATATTTTGGAGGGTCTAAATTCAATGGCACTTCAGGTTTAGGTTTCGCGGTATTAATTTTATTTAATTAAATATATTAATAACAGATATTATAGACAAATTTTAGCTTTCTACACTCCTTCTCCATATAAACTTTAACCGTGCCAAATCTCACAGACTTGCGTGCACGCAATACACTTAAAAGGTGTCCGAAGTTTTCTTCTCACGTTTTAATATAATGATTATAAAAGGAGAACTGACTGACTGAGTAACATAATATCAACGCACACCCACACTACTGAGTCTAGGTCCTTAAAAATTTGCACGGGAGTTCCTTTTACACTGTAAGTGAGCACTAAACGGAGTATTTTTTGGAAATTCAACCCCTAATGCGGAGAAAAGGGGATGAAACTATGTATGAAAGTCTGTTGTTGTTTTTTTAAGATAGATCTATGAAAATTGTTTTCTTTTGTTTGAAATGCTACCGAACCAAACGTTAGATAGACGTTCATCGACTTTGGTTAAAAACGTAAGACATTAACATCGTGTCTGTGACGTTAAAAAATGGGACATAAAAACATGTAATGGGACATGATCGAAGCCGCAGTATATAGAAACTCCGACATTACGCGATAGGCGGGATTGAATGATAACTGTGCCAGTAGAATTCGCATTACTCAGGGTAAACTTTTGTATAAAACTCATACAAAATATATTTAAAGAGGAATAAAAAGTAACGAAGACAGTAGATTTGAAGAAAAATACATAATCAGATCTTAAATTAATACAAACAATTATGTATAATGTATGTAAGTATTTTTAAAAAAGAGAAAAATGAACCGAAATTATTTTGATATAGAATTAAGGCTTCATAACATTTGCGACGGGTAAACAACTTTTTCTCTTAGACAAAACATTTTCTTATTATGATTTTTTAATTTTGTTTAAATAAAGTGAGCTTCGTTGGGACGAATATAGGGACATTAAACACTTCTTAAATTGATCTGTGCTCTTGTAACAATATTGCAACAGTACCTTATTTCATCGAATCTTATTACTGTTTATGTATTACAAATAAATATAATAGAAGTGTCTCTTTGTCATGTAAAAATAACAGCTTTTTACTAAATGTATATGAAATTATATAGGGTACTTATAAAAAAAACATTAATTTTTTATTTTTGTCTGTCTGTTTGTTCCGTCTAATCTTTGAAATTAGAGTTATAAGGAGTAACTTGGGCTACTATTATTTTAGAAAAATCATTTTGTTTCCGCACAAATAAATATAAATTCGGAAAAACGACAATTTGGGGGCCCTTAAATAGCATACACTGAGTATATTATAAGAGATATATCAAATTAATTAAGTTAATAATAAAATTTTACATCTTAAAAATACCTAGAAAAACGTCAGCGTTGCAACCACAATAACCATTTTTTTCTTTAAAATAACCGGGAGTGGGAAAAGTACGATTCGCGCGTCTGCCCGATCAACGGAATTCTGTAGTCCCCGCGAACGCAGCCGCGGGCACCGCTAGTATTATATAGAAAACGACTAACATAATATTATGCATACAAAATCATTAATCAAAAGTATGTACTTAGGCAATTTGTTGTCGAGATATTAATGTACTTACATGTACGCAGTATGTTATGTAGAATCCGAATGCTATAGTAACTAATAGTGAAGTCCAAAGTCCACATTTCATAAATGCCTCGTGTATTCCCAGTATGCCGCCGCCGAGACAGCCTTTTATTAGGTGACCTGTAGATTCTAAAGTACTGAAATAATAAAATAAATTTTCATGTTAAGTTTGTAAATAATGTAGAACTAAGATTTAAAACATGTTTGAAAATGTGTTTGAAGCAATGATGGCACATTAGGGCTTGTGTAGACGGCACCGCAGATGTGCCGCAACCGCGCCGCCTCCGTCGCGCAGCCGCCGCGCTATGCTGTGTACACGCGCAACCGCATAATTGCTATATTTACTGTACCTTTTTATGTAATACATTGCTAGCCACGAACATCATACATGTAGGCATAATGAATATTATGAATATAACTAAAAAAGGAGGTAGTGTTTGCATACTATATGTAAAGAAATGGCTAAATAAAAGTAAGAAGTCAAATAAACGCTTATGGGTTCATCCTATTTTGATGCAAAGAGAACAACATGGTGGATTCCATACACTTTATAAAGATCTACGAAAAGGTTAGTGTAAGTTTTGTGATGATCTTCGGATAAATATCAAAACATTCACAAATTATTAGATATACCTATTATATGCAAACACTAATTTTTTTTAGGTAAACTCAAATGTTCATTATTTCCTACACGTATAATTTTCGTGTCTAGCACTGTATTACATAAAAAGATACAGTGATATAGCAACCATGCGTTGCCGTCTACACGAGCCAGAAGAAGCGAGTTCGGACGCGGCACATGACACTATAATACTGAGCCTCAGTTTCTCGGTGAAGAAAAACGTTGTGAAACTATAGTATGAGGGGTTTTAGAAAATGTCCTACCACTATGCTTCTATCCTCAAGCTGAAAATCTGTTCTCAATCACTTATAGCACCCAGAGTACCTTAGTTATTACACGATATTTATTTTTTAGTCTCTTATTCAAAAGTAAGGTTAATGTGATAAAATAATTTATACGAATTAGTCTATTCCTCTATTACTATATAGAGGTAAAGTCTGTCTGTAAAAAATAATCTCTGGTTGTCATTTGCGCGTTGCCGTCCTTGGACCCTCCTAACCTAAGGAGCTCTGAAAACCCTACCCACCGCAGGTACTGGAGGTATTCTACTAATTGGACTGTGGTGGAGAGATATCCTATTCTCCAAAGAAATTGCCAAAAACAATGTTAACTTTTATATTTTAATTAGCAGTGACTCGTGGCTTCACTCGCATGTATAGGTATTCCTATTTCCTAGCAGTTTATTGCTGAAAACAAATCACTATACCAAATATAAAAAAAAAAACAACGTTATTTCGTTCCCAATCGTGGCAACTACAACTAATAACGATCCACTTCTTAAAACTTTATTAAATTTTTATTGAACGGAGATATCGCGATAATTTTGCTTTTTGATAAGGACCGAGTATCTAAGAAATAAAACGAAAAAAGTGGCCATTATCTAACCAGTAGTTTTTGCGTGATGCGTGTACAACGGCAAAACTAAATGATTTTATTTCTATAGATCGATTTGCATGAACGAATTCAAACGATTGCTAATGTATGTATAAAAGATGTTTGAAACTTTTATAACGTGGGTCTTCAAAAAAAAAACTTTTTGCGTAGTTTATTTGATGAGACTTCGACTTCTGAAAGTGTTAAATTTATCACGAAGGTCATATTAGTTGAAAGATGAAACAGTTTATGTTTCGTAACGTCGAACTAATGAACTTATTATAAGGTCCAAGTAAAGTTCATAATAATAAATGGTCATTGTGCATGGAATATTTTGATATAACTTTTGTGTCATAAGCTAGGGTTTAAATGAAATCATTAAGTGTCATGCTAGAACTAATAACAGAAGAGTATCTGTCAAGAATGTTTCATTTAAACAAGATTTTCAACTTTAACACGAATTCACAAATTTACAACTAGCCAGAAGAGCAGAAGAAATTTCTTTACCACCTTGTTATCTTTACATCTTCACTAGGTTACAATTCTAGATTAAAAATAGCAAATTAAGACATGATTAGGTAGAAATGGTGGTCTAATTGCCGACGACAATTTCTTTCAGGCAATTTTTAGACAGAAGGGTTCTTGAAAAAGAAAGAGGAACCACCCTTTTTACAATACATGGGCTGAAAATATTATAAAAATAATAATAAATAATAAAAATATTATCTTTGATTTGATTGTATTGATAGATTTGTGTATTTTAATTATAACAAAATTTACACTATATTCTTCATTGTGAATTCGAAGAATTACGAATTGAGAAAAAGACCTGGATTCTTGTGAAGAAGAAAGGCCGATATAATCCTTTTTAAGTGTAATCTTATTGACTTACTTAGTGGGTTTTTTCGTAGATCTATGAGCGAGGAAGTCATAATCATCTTTATCAGGGTGTAGGACATACTTTTTTCTGCTATTCTCAGGCGGCTGTGGTGGGGGTTTCGCTGATGAATTTTGAGCTTCTACGCTAGTTTGTTGGTTCATCTGTTTAAAAAATAGTTTTTATGTTATTATGTAGCATGTAGTAGCGGATAACAATGGACGCTGAAATTTGGGATGTAAAAATTGACAGATCAAATCTCTCACGTAAGCATGGGCATAACTATCATTTTGGCCAGGGGCTGGGGGGGACGCAGCCTAGGGAAAAATTTTAACATTTTTTTATACTAGCTTGGTAATGTAATTTTATAGCACCTATTGGTAAAAGACCGTTACATTCCAAAAACAACGAACTCCTGCATGAGCTGCGAACTGTACCCATCAACGAGCACACATATTATACGAACATGCAAAAAGTTGTATTTCCACGTATACAGGTTGTCGGGGCGACCTTTAGCGGTGCAAGTCCTTATTAAATTCTTTTCTACGTTGAGGTTGATTGCCACCACCTCTCCGTGTTTGTCAATCACCTCCTTTCAACGATACAACTCGTCCGCTAGAAGATCACTTGTAGATCGATTCGCACAAAAGCCATATTATTGTCGATAGTTGATTAAGGCCTGATCTTTTGGGTATGTGTATTTATGATTTGTTCTGTTACTTTGTACAAGACACCTTACGACGATTGGATAAACCATGTAACCATTGGCATCTCTTAAAATTTGCCACCTGGGTCGTGGCATAGTTGGTATAGACGTGCCAGTGCTGAGGATTTCTAGGCTGCACAGTTTTAAGGACTATCTCTGGGATACCACTAGGACCACTGGCGTCCTAACCATCGAGCGAAAATAAATCTTTGCGTACGTGCCTAATACGAATATTGGACATCGTGACAACGCTATTTAGTATTATAAGCGGTTGCGAGTTATAACTCTCGAGCCTGGAGTTAACCACAAAGACGTTAGCCATTAAAGTTGTTTTCTCGCTTGAGTTGTAGGCGAGTACCTAGTAATATACATACGTTTTATAGTGATAGTCGTTATTTTGGAGAGTATTTTGAAAACTTTTTTTAACAAATTCGAAAGTAAGAAATGTAGGAAGCTTTTTTTTTCTGATGATAATGTGGATTATTAATATTACTATAGACTCTTTATTTACAGATTAAGCAGCATGATTTATCTAATCATAAAAAGCATCTTGTATTTTAGCCATGCCGAAATTATTATAAGGAAATTATTGTATAGAGTTAAAATCGTTTAAATACGAGTCACAAATATTATGATATATTCGTGTTTTATTTCTAGTGAAAATATTTATTTTTAATTATAACGATTGAGTTAAATCAGCATACGGTCTGCCTAATCGTAAGCGGTTACCGAATGCTATGGATGCTTGTAATATTAAAAAGACCATCGGCATGTTGTCCACTAATTAGAAACCAATTTACTCGTCCATTGGTTGATGGGAGAAAACTCTTATAAAATTGCACTGATTAAAACCATCTAAGTTTAAAGGTATGAGGAACTTCCTACTGATAGTAAATGGTGTGATGGTAGAAGATAGCCTGTGGCATCAAATTTATCACTTTATGGAAACTCAGCCAATATACAAATGGTAGAACACATAGGAGGGGACAAAATCTCTCGTTAGACTTAAAGATTCAATGCTTCTTGTGAGTTTAGGATTGTTGGAAGCTCGTCGTTGCTTTGGGACAAATAATCCATCTGGTATCTGAGTGCTCATGCCCAAAGAATACAGCTGTGCTCCTTACGGTTTCTGACTTGTTATTGATACAACTGCATTATTTGCTCTGGGTTGATGTCCAGCTACGCTCTATTTAGTCATTAGTTACATTATACCGAGTTTGTACTTCACTATATTATCTCGGAAATTACATCCGGATGAACTAGTTCATTTTGGTAGAAATTTTAGAAGCAGTTTCGCGTGGCTCAATAAAAACGGTAAAAATCGATTTTATAAAAAGGGTTATAAATATTTGAAGTAAGATTCTCGATTATGACGTCACTTTAGAGTTTATAAAAACGCAAAACCTGTTCAAGAATTTTAACACACGTGGAATGATATCTCTTTGAATATATTATACGTTTTCCTTGTGTATAATCAATGTGGGGATTTGCACGATGTACTCTGGTAATTACACGTTTTACTACTAATAAAGAATCCTACAAAACATTCAGTACAAGAAATGGTAACATCTGATATCGAGAGTTGAGTTGCTTTGGTTGTCTGATTACACGAATTTCATCACAAATCATCCAATATTGAATAAATATATCATGTCTGCCTAATCTGTCTTCTAACCTGCATAATATATCTCCTTGTTACCTCTTCACGACTAAACGTCTGAACGGGAGGTTTTGGCGCGATCTTGAGCTATTATTTTGTGTTTTATTTTAATTAATGAACTAGGGGTATTTGATTCTTTTTTATGTAATATTGGTGGCATTTAAAAAAAAATATATAAACTGAAAATATGCATTTTGAGATATCACAAAAACTCCCTAGATAGTTTTGGACCCACTTTGAATATTAGGAAATTACTACGAAGGCTTGAAAATTGACAATGGCAAGTACTTTTTGTGGCGCTAAAACAAGAAGAACAAGAAAGTCTGAATTGATCCCAATGGAATTTGGCATAAAGGTACACCTGGAGAAGTACATAGTACAAAAACACGTAGACAAAGTCGCAGGAATAGTTAGTCTAACATTTATTAGCAATGTGAAATTACGTTGATTTGAATGTTTGCCCATCAATTTGCTCAAATAGTTGGATGGATTTTAATGAAATTTTCTATAGAAGTCGATTGATTGTTTTGGGGAACAGGACATAGGCAACTTTTATGGACGATAAAACTTTTTTTATTTTTTATATAGCCTATATAATTTTGGAAATAGTTTTCATGTGGTCGTATTTATTACAGTATGAACGGCGATTTTAATTTTTATCCGTGATTTAAGATGAAAGCTATTGATGATATTATGATTAGATGAAACTGCCAATTCATTTTATTTGAAATTTAGTATTATATTATCAGTGTTTTTCAATTTAATAAAGAGAACAGCACTGCTTGTATAGAGATGAATGATTTAAATAATTTGGACTGTACACGTTAATGGGAACTTGATAAGGTTCATAACATGTATCATTCAATGAGTGCACACGTTTATTAATAAAAAGAGGCAATTTAGCAAACAAAACGAACTCCGTATCATGGCTCTTGGTTTAATTTAAAATATACTATTAATTAATTTGTTAATTAACTAATCATATTAGTCATTAATTTTATTAGTTTTAATAACCATTAAAATAGGTTATTTAAAAATAAAACAAGTTTATATAAAATTTTCAAAGTGATTCGTCATTGAAATAAATACTGTTTTATTAGTAGTTCAATTTATTTATTGAGTATGATTGCTGTCTGAGCATTCCGTGATCACTATTAAATATAACGGCATTGTAATTTTATTAAAAAGGATATATTTTGTTTTAAAATATATAATACTTTGTAATGTTAGTGGTCTCTAATAAATAATTAGGTCCCAAATTTTCTGACAATTTTACAAGTTAATTATATAGTTTTAACCTTTTCTCCATGTTCATGAAATATCAAGAAATACTTATCCTCTGTATTTTATAGGCTACTTATATTTTTGTGTGTTATGTAATGCCTGGAATTGTCATGAAAGCGCTAATGTTATACTTTATAATATATTTTATATAGGAACATTAATTAGGACTTACAGAATTAATATTCATTTCCATTTTTACAAGCACTGTATCACAACACGTCCGACGCAGTTCGTTGTAAGATTCAGTATCACTGAGACCGTCGTTTGCAGCTTCTTACAAACTCGTTTATGTAGTCGCGTGCAAGGTTAAATAATCTTTACAATATTAGGCACTACGCAAACGTAGACACTTTTTGTTGCTCACACAAGACACATAGAAACCGCAGTGGTTTCTGTGTTCAGTATTGGCAACTGGACACAATCGGTTGTTAGTTTTGAACACTGACCAGTTTTTTTTTGTTTTATTATTACAAAATGACAACAATTATGGTAAACAGCAGTGACCATCGAGAGATCGGTAATCCATTGCCGGTCGTTGGTGGCATGCTGGCTTTAAAGCCTCTCGGCAGCTGCATGTAAACTGGCTCATCACGAAATTAAAATACAAAAGAGAGTAACTGGACGTGTTTATCACAACGTGCACCATGTCCAGTCTGGTACAGAGCCTTACCACCCCGCTTAATAACGCGTCTAAGCATGCGATGGAAGACGTTACACATTATCGTTTCCTACCACCCAGTCATTGTGGTGTTTGTTATCCGTCAGTTTAAAGAAGAATGTCGATGTAGAACAAATAAGTAGACATTAAGGTTCTCGATCGAATTCGATCCTGGATGCGACAAATATAATAACCTTATGAAAAAAGTCATTTCGCCGAACTGTGAAGTGTGTAAAAATAGAAGATGTTCAAAACTCGTTGGTGGAATGAATGTGTTAGGTATGAAATAAGCAGAAGTCGTTTGATTTTATGTTTAGGGTTTCTTTAGATCTAGGTATTTTTCACAGTATATTAGCGGAACCGAGTTCCGGTTCGCCTGGACGTATGCTGTGGAACTTTATTGTTAATAGTTATAGTATATGGGATTAAAGCATGTAGTATTTTTATTTAGTTAGTAGTTTTATTTTTTGTAGTAATTTATGTAATATTGTAGAATGGATATGAACCGATGAGGCTGGCATACACCAAATGTAAGAGCCCCATAAATAAAGAGAGAAAAAAAAAAACAGGTGACTAATTTGTGTAACTAGTACAATTGTATAGAAATTTATTAATGTTTTTGTCGTATGTGTCAAGTGGAAGCAACTGGATAAAAATAGTGTCTACGTCAGTGCAAGTAGTGGTTGATTGTATGTTGGCTATATGAAAATAAAATGTTCACTGGTAGCTTGTATTCGAAACAAAACACAAGTGTCTACGTTTGCGCAGCGCCTTAATATAATAATTAATCAAAATATGGTAATGATCCCAAAAAAATTCGATAGACGATAATTTGTGTTAATTATTTTTAAACTTATATTTGAACATAGTAAAACTTTTTATACGATAACGTTTGGAAATAAACACAACTGATGTTATGAGAATGTGGCCTATGATAGTAACATGCTAAGCCTAGAGGGAGATTGACTCTTCAAGTCTAGCTGACGCAATACATTTTTTTTTACTGAATGTACTGTTAGCTTTAGGGGCCCTATAACCGTGGCTTTTTTTTTATAACATACTGTACTGTTACGGCTTTTACAACTTCACCGGACTTGGGGGCGTGCGCTTAGGGCACTCAGCCGCGAAAAAACCGTGGCTTGGGAGAGAGCGCTTAATGCACTCAGCCGGTAAAGCGTGGGTAACATGCGCGTAAGGGTGCCAAGTGGCCGGCCTCGGCTTCGGCTGTTTCCTCAATTCCAATGAGGTCGCGATCTGACTAATTTCCTATCCGTTGAAAATTCGAGCTAAAAGATCCCTTACAGAACCTATGTACCTGTGTGTTGTGCACGTATATATGTACATATTGTGTGTAATGGTGTATGTGGGTAGCTAAGGGATTGCAAGTGCAGGTGTCACCTGTATCCACCGCAATAGATCTACAGCTACAGGTGCTTGGGGACAGATTTTCAAATTCGTAGTCTTCTAGCCAGGCGGGCATTAGTAAACTCTACCACCATGGCAGATGATGATGTGGCTGTGTAATCTATCAAAGTGCTGTGTTACTTGGTATCTTGGTCCTACAGCGACTCGCAGCCTCATTACATGATGCATGCTAACGTAATATTTTGAAATTGAAATTTCTTAAATCTCAATTCGGTAGTGTTGGTCAAAGAAAAGGTTGTTAATTCCCGATTTGAAGATAGAAATGACGATGTTGATATAAAAAATATTACCGTCAATCAAAAGTACATAATGCTTTATCGTTGTTTGAGTAAATTATGTTGACTTGTTTGATTGTTGTTTAATTTGAATATAGTGGTTTTATTGTATACTAGCAGTTCCGCGGCTTTGCTCACGTGGACAACAGAATATCATCTATCGGGCATACGCGCGAATCTTTCTACCCCGCTCCCGGCTATTTTAAAGACAAAAATACTTGTTGTAGGTGTTCCTTAGATTTTTTTGTATGTCTTTTTTATATCTACAATTATGCAGTATATTAATTTGCTATATATTTCATGGTTTACTCAGCGTAAGCCATTTAAGCGTCCGAATTGATTCACTATGACCAGTTTTTTTTTATTTGCGCGGTATTATAATTCTTTTTCTTAAATAAAAGTAATCTAAGTTACTCCTTATAACATCAGCTATCTAGCAGTGAAAGCCCCTTTAAAATTGGTCCAACCGTTTCGGATATTACCAGAACAAACAGACAGACAAGCATCTGTCACATTTACAATAACATGCATAAAATATTGATCTTAAAATAGTGTATTATCTCAATACCATATATATCCGTGCACACCCGCCGCCCCACGCTCCGCATATCATTAGGAGGGTCGCACTTATAGTAAACTATGTAAAATCCTGTTTTTTTAAATTTCAGCTAAATGAAACCGGGCTAAGAAAAGTACCATCATTTTTAATTATATATAATAAATGTAAATTAGTTGCAAGGAAGTGTAATATAATATTCTATTCTTCCATGCGTGCGTTCTGTTTATTTGCACTACATTGCTGACAATGGAAACATCTTCAAGTTTATTATCTCATTAAATATCTTTTTATCAGTTCGCTTTTATGTATTTACATATGTTTTAGTTAAACGTTCTTAAAAACGTTTACAAATAACAGATAAGTTGTTTTATGTTTTGACAACGTCTTCTATTATTTCTAAAACGCTAGGCCATTGTTATTCGATTGAGAAAAAATTATATATTTTTTTGTGTAACGGAAATTTGTAATGAGCATGTAATCGACAAAGCTTTTTTTAAATAATGCTTGACAAAAAAAAACTATCTAGATAAACTTGGAAAATAAAACATTAACCAAATATAAATTTTCATCCAGATGGTTAGAGCCGTTTCCGAAAAAGGAATTACAATTATATAATACTATCTGGTCCTGCAGGCGTTTTCTTTGCCCTTTCCAATGTCAATAACGCGATCATAATGCCATCTATCCCTATTTTATGTTTATGATAACTTTTACAGAACCATAACGAACAAAACAAATCTATCGCTCAAATTGTAATTAAGTCACATCCATTAAAACCCAATAGAAAAGAGCCTTTTTAGTTTTTTCTAAATTTCCCAATTTTCCGCAGTTATTTTTTGCAATTATTTTATCATTAAAACCTTAATCGGACATTAAAAAAAATATCCAAATAAGTCGAGCCGTTCTAAAGTGGTGCACTTACCAACTAAAAACATTTTATTGAAGGGAAACTTTTTTTGGGACGGTGTGAATTGGATTTTATAAAATGAAAATGTGTAACGAAAAAGTGATAGCTATATATTTATATAGGTTTCAGGCTGTGAAAGAATAAGATAGAATGTGTTTCTCTATATAGTTTCCCTATTCTTTGTCTATTATTAATGTACTTGAAATATATATAAAGAAAATTCTACCGCATGTGAACTCACACTCAATTTTATTTATTTATATAAATACACATATATACAAGAATAGCCTACTTAATAGTAGTATTATAGACCAACTGTGCTCGCGGCTCCAGTTACGTGGACGACAGACGAACGCGAAATGTTTAAAAAATTCCTACTTTCTTAAGACTCATATAATTAAACGATGTAGATATCTTCGTAATTTTCTTTTTGTTAATGATCAAATATCTAAGGAGTAAAACAAAAAAAAAATTGGTCAAAATCTATCCAGTAATTTTTGCGTGATACCACGTGATTACGTGATAGATTTAGATATGTCGGTGGTAGCTGTTTGTGTTTGTATTGTATTGTGCTTACTTACCATTAGGGACAATACCGTCAATGTGCCGAGCTATTATAAAAAAAATCTGCTTACGTAATACGTGGACTTCCCATAACTCACATTAGTACCTAATATAGATTACATTAATGGACTTCATTTAGTTTTTTTTTTTTTTTTTATAGTTTGGGGAGGGTAATACCCCCCCCTAAAAGCCTCTAACATAATCAGAGAGAGTATTGTCTAATTTATAATAATTCCTTTCATTTACCCGAATAACACTCCCAAACTTTATTCAATTCCTAATCCTAAGCACATACTTCTTTATTTAGCTAACGGTAACGATCGAGGATTTTATAAATAGATAAAAAAGGACAGTCATATTCAATATATTATGAATATTTATCTGAGTTACTAATATTTAATACTTTAACTAACATACTAACAATTTACTAACATATTTAAATACGATATGTTTCATATATCTGCAAAAAACACAACATATTAATATAGGCACGATGCAGTATTAAATTGAGACTGTGGCCAGATGAAAATGAATGAAAAGAAATGATAAGAATTCTTCGTCAGTGGACTGCAAACATCACGATATGAGGTTTCCATTAACTTGATATCTATTCGCAGAAACCGAAGGACGAGATGAAATGAATTACTGTGAAGAGTTTTCATCGTGTGTATTGTGGTCATTACCATACAGTCGAGTTTTAATAAGTACTAATGATCCTCCTACCGTATTTCTGCTAGCAAATAGATTCCATCTAGGGCAGGGTTTCTTAACCTTTTTGTAGTAATAAACCACTAGCAACATTTAAAAATTTGCGGATCCCTTCCAAACTTTATTTTTGATACAAAATAAACTTTTTATTTATTTTTACAGTGAAAGTAAGGATTTATTAGTATTTATTTATCGTTTTATTAACTGACAACAATCCTCAGCACTCATTAACTCGGACCCCTGTAACAATCCCTGATCTAGGAGCTAGGGTCCGTTTATACAGACAAGTTCAAATGGCAGAATATTGTGGAACTATTTTTCTAAATTTAAGACCTGTAATAATTTGAGACCAATAAAGATATTGTATTGTATTAAGCTTTAGACCCGATTCTCTCCATTAATGCATACATTAATGAACTATGAATAATGTATGAGGATGTATGTGTACCGTGTAAACGAGATCGTCTTGGATATCTGATTCGTTTAGTTGTAGACGGCACAAGCAATAATTCAATAATAACTTTGCTTAAATGAGAATCGATACAAAAACTACCTTTTAAATTAGACTTGTTCATTACCCATGAAGAGACCAAAGACAATCGTCCTTGTTTGGAGTAGTAATCGCTTATCAGTAGCGTCTTTAGATGTTACTTTGGACGTATGTTCAGTTACAATGATGCAATAATAGGCTCCTTTGATTAAATAAATTTAATAAATTACAGCGTTAATTGCCGAGATTTCGAATATAAACAAAAATTGCGGTGAAATCATAGCACTGTGATAGGATACTTTGTAATGCCCATCCTCAAGTTGATAATCTATCGTTAAGCATCTAAATGTGTATTTCGGCAGCTGTACTTAAGAGTAATTTTGCTCTCGACCTAGCTGTTACCATCTTCGGCCACATCATGGATTAACTTCAGGCCACAATGTGATCAAACCTCTAAAGTAAAAAATAAAGGGAATATTGTGATGTAATCACAGTCTGATGGCAAGCATTTTTTTAGTGATACTATTTTTAGGTCTACACATAATTCTAGCTTTAATATATTACCCCAACACACACGCATCACGCATCACAGATCTTTTCTTAACATCGAGTGAAATTATGGTCAAAAAGAGCTTATAATATTTTTATAAAACGTTTAATCAGCAATTTTAAAATTTAAAACTTATTCCTCCTTCATTAGTTTACTTAAGTTCTTCACCAAGATACTTTTTTTATCTTAACATTATTAAACTGTTTGTAAATATTCTAATTTATTTGCTAAACGAACTGAAATTAATATTAATTAGTAAAATAGCCTTCACTGCAATTGTCTCCTTACACATTTTTCCGGTGTCATGTGTGTTCATTGAATTCCAGTTCATATCCATACAGCTCATACGGTACTATGCAGGGAACATTAATGTTTCAAACATCATTAATTATTTTGTATTTTAGTGAGGACATAACTTATTGATATATCACATTGTTTTTAACAGTACCGTATTTTGCAAATTTTAAGGCACCATATTTTATGAAGTTGAGCTTGATAGAGCTCTGGAGACTTCTTACTATTTAAATAAATAAATGCAGTAGAAATAAGAGTGCTAAGAAATTAAGAGAACATTGTGATGTGAAATAAGATAGTCACACGGATTGAAAAAGGTATGGTTAGATGAGATGGTTTCGGCATATAGAGAAGATGAATGAAAAAAGAATGACTAAGAAAGGTCAGGTTAATAGTACTCTAAACTGAAAAACATCCATGAAAGAAGCGAAAAATGTATACCAAGATTGTAGCAAGTGGAAGAACGTGATCTCTGCCTACACCGTTGGGAAAGAGGCATGATTTATGTATGTATGTTTGAGGTAGCCCGACTGGTCAACCCTACAGATGATCGATCCTAGCCAAATAAGCTTGTGTTGATATTGCGGTAAGTAGGATTTCCAGAACTTAACTAAGTGTTGAAGGTCAGAAATGCACTAGTAATACCTATGGTGTTATAATCAGGCGGCTACGATTGTTTACCTTCTTAGATGAGTGAAAAAACAATTAACTAAGTGGCTATTAACCCTGCAAATTTATTAGTTTGTGTTTTCTCTGAAGGAAAACTCAGACGTCAAACAAAGCATTGAAGTAGGGCGTTTCGAATGATCGAAAAGTTAATCCTCAGGTTAAAAATCGACGTGTTTCGACAGCCACATTTGACAGTCAGTATTATTTAAAATCTAAACTTCTAACCTTCAACTGAATCATCAAATCGGAACGGAGTTAAAAAAATGATTCTCACTACCTATTAACCAGGTTGAGTCGTCGTCCTAAAATGTTATTTCATTTTATAAGTCTTTTAAAATCGATTTGTTTTTAAGACAAGTATGAGTTAGAAGACTTTACACAATTTGTTATTAGGAACGTGTGCGAAATACATATGCAGCCTTCCCTGACAGCCATCACCAAGTATAGGAACCGTAAATATATTTAAAAAAAAGTTTATTAAATCACTGGCTGTTGTCCGCTTTCTTCGCTGGGCAATAAAAAAGTATTCTATTTCCTAATCCTTAACGTATCTGATTCCTATGCCAAACATTACAATCCATCTACGTCTATGAAAAATATTATTTAAAATTTATATACACTTTAAGTGGTAAAGTTTGTGTAAAGAATATGTTTGTAGGAATTATTAATCCGATGCTAAAAATTATTTCAACAATAGAAAGCTAAGTTATGACCTTATGGCCATAGCGTATAGTTCTTCTTCTTCCTCCTAACTTGGCAACTAGTCCGCTTTAATGAAGACCGTTACTGCCATTACAAGTAAATATTATATCCTGTCTTATAACGATATCAGTGTCCTAACAAGATGGTGGCTCCCTTGTTAGAACTTTCTAGGGAGTTTTTGTGGGATCCTAGAATGCATTCTTTTAGTTTTTATTAATTATAATTCACTTCACTTATTCACAAAAACCAAACTATATCACGCAAAACGACACCAATATCAAATAATATAGGGTCAAAAACCTAAATGGAAAATAAGCTGCATCTAATGGTTTTATTGTTAGTTACAGTAGCTCTGGTTTTCATGCGATACTAACAGATGGCGTTATAGCACAATATTAATTCTTTCAAACAATTGAATAATTATTATAATAAATGAACATAATTAAAAGTTACAAATTAAACATACGTAAAAGTTACAGTAAAATTTGCATTTAATCAAATGTAAATTTGATATTTTATGTAAATTTAGTTAAACAAAATTTTGTCTGTGGTTAAAAAATAAAAGATATCTCTTCTATATGGTGACTGTGTGCGATCAGAAGCGTTTTTATTTCTCCAACATTTTTATTAATCACCAGCGACCTAGTTTGAATGCCATATTTTAGCTATCGAGTTAAAGGCTCTTATCACTAAGTAAATAAGCTAAAAATAAAAACCACAATATGTAACTTTAAGATCTCCGCCAAAAACTCCTAGCGTATAGTTATTTATAGTCCTCAATAAATAAAAATACAAAAATAATTAATCTGAATGGCAGTTTTTTTATCGAAGCTCAGCATACTGACTACACTGTGCCTGGTGGTGAGCATAGTGCAGTCTAATCACATCGGTGGTTACCGTGGAAGTAAATCTGTCGTCAGTCGGTGCTGTCATGCCAGCCTGCTCAAATGACTCTCCATTAAGTTTGATGAACTCTATATTATAGAAAGTAGGGAACACAGTACGGTAAAGATAATACGTATCAAATTTATTTGTTTCATGAAAATATGAAGGTTAGGTTAGTAAAGCTGTTGCTTCAGAGCCCAGCGAGTGGTTCTGTTATGAAAGGAAGAAGAGGGAATTAGGTTTAACAGCTCTTCATAACACTCGCTCTAATACAGGTTTAGAGATTGCGAGTACCAGAATTGAAGGCTTATAAAGTTTCGTGCCGATTATTAAAGATGTCTAATCATAATTCTAGTAAGAGACCGAGGTAGAGTGAGATGAAATTGGTAGAAGCATGCAAACAAGTAGTAAGTACGTTTTGATAACTTTGTGACTGAGGTCCAAGGCATTAGGGCCCGAATCCCTTTGAGGGCCGTTACCGTCTCGTAATGATAATTACTCTCGGGCTGCTGATCGCGGCCTACGGATTCTGTTAAGATTATTTTATTTATCCGTTTCAAATTATTTACGCAAAAAATCATGCCGATTTATTTAAATAATTTCAATGGTTGAAGTGAATTGGTTGATTTATTAAATAATTTCAATGGTTGAATTGAATTGGTTGAAACACAGAATTGATTGATTTTTTTTTGCCGCATGAAAGATAATGATTTAGGTAAAAAAAATAATATTTTAATATATGTTATATATCATAATAAAGCGGAAAAGATTGTTTGTCTGTTTGTTTAAGATCGTTAATCTCTGGAACTATCAGTCGGATTCAAAAATTCTTTTTTAGTATGATAGCCAAATTCATGAGAAATAGTATGTGATATCTAATATTAGGTTGATTTATGAGCATTTATTTTTAGGCATGGTATATGAATCCTTACGAACAAAAGTTTCTTATCATAAAGAAAATTTTTTGAAGTTATATTTTGCCCTTTATAGCATGTTATTTGGACACTTAATTTAGGAGGTATTAAAAATTTATAATAAGTTATACTTGCAGGATATGAGAGAATTACTATAGACTACACGGGTGCGGTGCTGCGTTTGGTCTGAAAAAAAAAAACCTTGAAACCGTGGGACAAAGCTAGTATACATGTAAGGACGTTTACTAAACATTGACTGTTCTTGTAAATTATTATACTCGTATATATTTATAATGTTTCACTATTTTAACTAGATATTATCAAATGTAACATGTAATTTATTACCTTAAGACTCTGCTGACTTAGAATTTCGTGGTTTAATCCATTGTAATAAGTTTCAATTTTATGCTTAAAAATCAACAATATAGGCATTTTGAGGAACATGCTTTCGCTAACGATCTATTTTATACTTTGGGTAAATAACGATAAAGTTTAGTTTTGTGTCTTTACTTACTTAATTATATACTTATTGTTTTGCAGACTATTCTTTTTGTTTTTTGTAAATTTAAAATTCAATTATAAAGCAAATATAATATGGTTTTGCATAGTAACGACTTAATACTGAGATTCTGACAGCTATGTATTATTCTTTATTTAGTATTATTATTATGTTCAATCAGTAACTAGCAATTAATGTTTTCTTCTTTTTATTTCTTTTATTAAATGGCAACTGTGTTTTTACAAAATTCTGCAATTTTCCAACATAGCTTCAATTAAACGGCGCTGGCGGCTCCCTTGTTAATTTTTTTTAGGAAGTTTTTGTTGCAACTTATAATGCATGTTTCCTGTTATAATTTATAATCCGCTTCACTTGTAATCAATATTTTCAACTCGGAATTTTAATAAACTATTGTGCCACCGTTTCAGAATAACACCACCCCTCAGGTTTGACCAAAGTTTCCTAGTCCGAGTATTACGGTAGTGAGCGCTAAGCAATTTAGAAGTTTTCCTCTTCAACATTCTTAATACAATAATTACATACATAACTTTTTATTTGTAAGACGTTCACATTTTGTTGGCACCCTTCTATCACGGTGTTTATAGAGCTGGAAAGAAATTAAACACAAAAACCCTGGTACAATGACATTATATTTATTTATAAAACACATATTATTATACATTAATTATTTAATATATTTATTATAATTTAATACAGTCTGCTGTTTGTAACTATCTATAGAGTGTAGTAGGGTCTCCGTTATAAAAAAATTAAAGCTAAAAAACAATCTTAAGTGATAAAATATTGTTTAAGTGAGTGATAATCATTCAAAGGCAAAATACTGGAACAAGTTATAGGTTTTTGCGAAAAAAAATTCATCTTAAAGCTAGTAATTAGACAGACAGAAAAATGTTTCAATGTTTGTATGTTACTAGTATACACTGAAGGTGTAAAATGCGCTTGTACTCATAGAGAGTCCAAATAAAATTAGGAGACAGTTCTTGAACAGCGTTAATCTGAAATTAAAGCGATTTATTATTTTAACAAGCGTTTTAAGCTACAGTACTTTTTTTAGATTAGATCCACAATATCACCTGAAATTAGGGGATATCAAAGATGGTATCACAATACTAGAATAGGGAGTTTTGAAATGTAACTCCTGGTCATGTATAGGTGCTTGGTGACAAATTTTCAACTTGAGGAAGCTCGCTAATAAAATTACAGAATTCCCTATCACCATGCAATGATTTCATCACGTTTTCCTTCAAGGAAGACTTAAGCTCAATGATGGATTGTAGGTTCATTGTTGTTCGTTGATGTGGTTAGATTGCCTTGAAGCATAGACCTGTCACTTTGTCGTGTTACGATAAACAAGTACATAAGTGAATCTTAGTAGCTAAAAGAAAGCGCGGTCTAAAAAAAAATTGAACAATACGAATTTTTTAAATCTATATCTGTCGCGCTGAGTCCGATACCTCACCGAGTAGAGTGCGAAAGTGACAACTGTAGTTCGGATCGATTATGCCTAAGTAAAATTGACAAAATCATAGTTTCCTATTCCCTTGTTTCTTCCTCAAAAACTGGAACGATTTTAATATTTTTTTCTGTCTGTATGCTTTTCATTTTCTTTTTGTAGTCGTCAAATTTGTTTGCTGGATATGACGGTAAAAACAGCAAAATCGTTATTTTAAAAGGCTCCCAGTTTTTATAATAAGAAACTTATGAAATAAATCAAAACACAGGGAATATGGTAGTAGTAGATATAGATTTTACGGTATAAACATATTTGCTCTAGTTTACGTTTATAGAATATGTTTGTATCAGCAAATCACTGCCCGCGTTTCCTCTTAAGATTGTAGGCATAAAAACAATTTGGTAAAACTATGATACCTAATTCACAGTTTCATAATTTAAGGAATTAATATGCTTATGATTTATACGCATCGTGTATGGATTCGTATAAAAGATTTTTTTTATTTTATCTTCTACATGTCTGAATAAACGGAAAACAAATTTTATTTTAAACAAGATTATACTCCAACGTGAAGTAAATAATTTTCTCTAATGACTATATGCAGTAGATACAAACAATCAATTTGTTTCTTCCAAAATATTATTAGAAACGATTTGGATTTCCTTTATCATGTACTTTACGTAGCAGCACCTATTCTAACTAATTAACTTTCATGAGATTTCAAGATTTCAAGATAAACCGGTACAAAGACATCTTTTGCTAGTTCATAGGAACGTCGCATCTGTAAAAACATTTTATTTTTCAGTACCGACCTCAAGGGGTCGATCCTAGCGTGCAGGTAAAATAGAAGTCAGTTTTTTGCATCTTATGTTTCAAAATTTAAGTTTAAGTAATAAGTAAATATTTTTGTCTGTGAGTCACGTGATTTGAAACGTGATTAGAAAATGTGACGTCACCATTCGGGAAATATGCATATTTAGACTCTTGCTTGAGTTCTCGCACTTGTCACTGTTATCTTGCAAAATGACATTTAAAATGAATGATGACGTCACTGGACCATAATCGCGCGTTTTTGTGTAGTGTTTTTTATCTCAATGAAAAAATATTTTTAAATCACTTTTTATGATGACTAATGAATAAACATATTATTCATACGTATTATTTTCAACATACAAAGCTTTTAAAACAATTTTCCAAAAGTATTCAACTCCCGAATTGGTTTCTCGGAAACGGCTCCACGATTTGGATGAAATTTTGCCTAATGGATAAGTCTTCGGACTTCGCATCCGAAGATTGCAGGTTCGGGTCCTGTCACGATCGCCAGCCACTTTATGTCTACGCTTGACATTTGAGAGTTTGAAAGAAAACCCTTATTTCAAATAGATATATAATGATAAACTTTACAATCGCCTATTATATTAAAAAAAACGTTGTGGCGCGGCGGTCCTTGGCTAACGAGTCTGCAGCGCGGCGCCGGCGCAGATTCTCATCCCACGCGGCAGCGCGGGGCAGTGAAGTGCGCGCGTTGACAGTATTTATTTGTAATGTAATGTTTTATGCCTGTTTTATTTTTGTAAGACACGGAGCTAAGCTCGGTCGCCAATATATGGAGAGAATTAAAAGTGAAGAAAGTACTACTTACCTGGCACAGCTTCCAGTCATTTGCCAAGTCACAAACGTGTCTATCACTGGAGGAAACACAAAGGATACGTAGGACAAGCAAAAACTACCCAACTGAAATAAATTTTTATTTAATTACGCTTCATTTAGATTTTTATTTATTACATTTCTTGAAATGTTATTTGAGTTTTTTATAAATAATAAGCCACTATAATTTTCATTACAATTTCATAAAATATAAAAGTGCTTTAAAATGGTATTTTTTATTATTTTCGATTCAACGACAACAACCTCTACAGAGACAAAGGTAGATCACAGAGAATTCTCTTTGGTGTTTTTCCGGTATTTGAGACAAATATCTCCAATCTACAGCCAAATAACCTTGTTCATGCAGTAAGTACAATTTCCACAGTTTTTTGGGGAACGGAGCCTTAAGGTCAGCAACGCGCTGTTGATATCTCTGGTGTCATAATTATCCATTGGCTACTTTACCACATGACATCAGGCGGCTGAGGTAATAATGTCTTTGGACAAAGTTTTAAATCATTATTTAGCGATATTTAGAGGACATAATTGAAATACATAATACAGGCTTTCTAAATTGTAATAACAGTAGTAAAAAAGAGTAAAATTCTAAAAATTGGATCAGTAGTTCGGAAAATTATCTCCTCTATATTATAATCTTTACCTTTTTACAATATCAGTATAAATGTAGAATTAAATTATTATGAACATTAGCCAGACAAAAATTGAATAAATGACAGCGGAGAGATTAAGTAATTAAATAAATTGTATCTAAGCAAATCGAATAAAGTTATTAATGTTAAAGTACATTTGTTTGAATGCTTGTCCGTCAGTCGCGCTTAAAAGGCTGGGAGGATTTTAATCAAATTTGGCATAGAAGTCGATTATGTCGTTGAATAGGATATGGATATATTTTTATCGCTTAAAGGAGCGGGCGACCAATGGCTATTTGACATATTGCGTATTTACACATGGACTGTCATTCACATTAATGACTATGTTTTTATGAATAAACGAGACGGTTATGGATTTTTCATTAAAATTGGCTCACAGCCTATTTACGTAAAATGATCTCGTCTTGTTACGAGCCCTATAATCCGGTCTAGTTCGGATCTGGTTGAACAAAGATTACATTTTGATTCGAAGTGCAACCTAACTTCAAGATGAAATTTTAAAAATGTACTTACAAATTCCATAAGTTTGATTAGCTGTGGGAAGGCTACTGATAGACTCGTGATTAATATCACGTGTATAACTCTATATACACTTTCCCATAATCCGTCTTTTCTGAAAAATTGCTTAGGTTAAAATGGCTCTTATTAACTTATGTAAGCTGAACATAATTAGGCAAAGTCATAAAGGTATTCAAGTGACTTAAACTAAGAAGATATTCTATACACTCAAAAGTTATTTAATTTTGTGTATATTTTAAATCTGAGGTGGCATTTATTAATAAAAATTTTTTTTTGGAGAATGATGTTGACTTGATTATTCGCACTGACTCATTCTGGTAACTTCTGGCATTGCTTCTAGTTACCTTGTATTAATATCATCAACAAAACCTCTTTGGTATTAAAATAAGCAATCAGAGAATTTTTCTTGGTTTCATTCATTTATACACAATTGCCTATGTTTTTTACAATATGTTGTAGCTAAAATTATATGAACCAATGACGGACCTAATAATATAATGTGGTTCAGTCGGTAGAGATGTTTGCGATTTGATACAATTATTATCTGCCACTATACACCGTGAGGGATCGATGATGAATGATAGTTAATAGCTGGTTGGAGGTGTTGCCGAATATAAAATATGAGTTCAGAATATAATGATCATCATTATATTAATACGTGAAGCAAAACTTTCTATCCCTTTTTAAGCGTAATGTATGCACGGAAGACTGTGAGATTTGGCATGGTTCAAGTTTTATGGAGACTCCAGAAAGCTAAAATTTATCTATAATATCAGTTACTAATATATTAAATTAAACAAATTAATACTGCGAATCCTAACCCGAACAATGCCATTGAACCTAATTAGACCCTCCAAAATATTGACATTGTCACATGACAGTAAATGATATAATATTAGGTCCTCACATATGAAATTAGCGTTTTGTCTTACTGATCACTTTGATCTGAAATATCTCGTCTTTGATTAAGAATTCCAAATTCAAATCTATAAATTAATTTAGCTGGTACATTTGAGTTTTGTAAACAGTCATTCATTTGCTTTTCCTCATTATTTTTTTCTTTGGCGTCGCTTATTACCGTACAATGGAAAACATGAAATATCGGTATATTTACGAGTACGAGTTCTACTGTGGCACCAATGCTGCAGAAACAGTTCGAAGGATTAATGATGTGTACGGCGCTGGTCTCGCAAAAGAAAGCTAGGTACGTTTTTGGTTTCAACGTTTTCGTTCTGGAAATTTCGACCTTCAGAACCAACGCCGTGGACGGCCGGAGACCAAAGTGGAAAATGAAGAATTAAAGGCTATTGTGGAAGCGGATCCATCACAAAGCACTTCAGAGATAGTTGCAGCCTTCGGGGTAAGCGATAAAACTGTATTAATCCACTTGAAGTAAATCGGGAAAGTAAAAGAACTTGAACGATGGGTACCTCATGAATTGAGTGAATCGAACTTGCAAACACGCGTCGACTGCTGTATTACTTTGCTCAACCGACACAATAATGAAGAGATTTTAAATCGAATCGTTACTTGTGATGAAAAGTGAATACTGTACGATAATCGGAAGCGCTCGTCGCAATGGCTGAACCCTGGAGACCCAGCCACATACTGCCCTAAACGAAAATTGATTCAGAAAAATTAACTTGTGAGTGTTTGGTGGACTAGCGCCGGCGTCGTTCACTACAGCTTTCTAAAATTTGGCCAAACGATTACGGCAGATATCTATTGTCAGCAACTGCAAATCATGAAGGAAGAACTAGCTGCTAAACAACCGAGATTGGTCAATCGCTCTAGGCCACTGCTGCTTCACGACAACGCAAGACCACACACTACACAACAAACAACCACTAAGTTAGATCAGCTACAATTGGAATGTCTGCGACATCCACCGTCCACCATCCCCGGACCTTGCACCAACTGATTACCATTTTTTCCCAAATTTGGACAAATTCTTACAAAGTAAAAAATTCAACTCCAATGCGGCACTCCAAACCGCTTTCAAAGAGTTTATTGATTCTCGCCCCCCATGGTTTTTTTAGTAAAGGGATCAATGAACTACCTAAGAGATGGCAAAAGTTCATAGATAACAACGGTGCATACTTTGATTAATTAAATATATTTTACAAAAAAAAACTGACTTTATATTCCTTCCGTACAAAACGCCATTTTCATATGTAAGGACCTAATATTCGTTGTTTAGGTTCATACTGCAAATGTCAAAAATAAATTAGTCTATGATTAAAAAGTCGCTGGTCGAATTTCGATCATTGGGCGACCGCTAATATATTTAAATACACTTAACATGGTAGAAAACTATAACTGATATGAAATTATAGAGAAATAAAATTATAGAGCTTACTAGTAATAGAAATAAAGTAATGATACGATTTTGTAGAAAAGGAATTGAAAACCATATAATACATAATGTAGTAATGAGCATCATTTATCAAAAATAAAGTTATTTGTTGAATCGTAGAAACCTCGGAAGCTTAATACTTGCTAAGGACTAGCTAAATGTATAATATATACTTGGATAAACACTAAAACTAATGCCAAATTGATTTTTAAATACTGACTTATTTGGAAAATTCATATCATAGGTAAACAAACATGTTTGGAATTGAATATTATTCCATAATGGATAAAGTTATGTTGAGTTTTGCCGAGAGTAAAAAATAACACATTATTTTAAGAAGTTTGACGTAGTGTGCCAAATTTTTAAAGGTAAAGTAAGAAAAATAAAAAAGTAAGTATAATTATTGAAGTAACCTTCCGTGTTTCTTGCTGATATAATGCCAGACCACACGAAACACCACCCAAAAGTGAACAGCAAACGTAATGCAAAGCATTATAGATAATAAAAACTGCATGACGATTGGAAACCTGACAGGAACAAAATATTTAAAGAGTTTAATGATACTATGACCTATTGGTGCAATCAAACCAGTCTTGTCAGAATGCTTAATATTGTTATTCAAAACTTGAAACGAGTAAATTTGTATTCTTTTCATTCTGTTGTAATAAATGTAATAATGTTAGGCTCGTTTAGTGTTATCCTGGATAGTGAATTAAATCTAATTTGAAAAAAAGTATCGTACGAGTGTGCATCTACTTGTAAATCTAGGATTAGGTATGACAATTTACCATGACCAAGGAAGGACGCAATATGTCCAATGTTGCTATTCCATTAATGTCTGTTAAACACTTTTTAACAAAAAAGAAAACCAACATTGCGACTGAAATCAAAATCGAATAAGACCACGATACAATGTTATGTCGTCCTGAAATCTCTTATCTGTGATAGGAGCCGAGCTACATTTTAAGAAGCGATTTGTGTGTTTTAATGATTTTGTATTTTTGAGTATGAATAAATTATCTACACGAAAGATAACGGCATTCGATTACTGACGGGTTTAACAATAGGTATGAGCTCAACGTATAATTAGATTATTCAGTCTCAATAATAAACTGAAATTCTAATGTTGCACGCGCAATAATATTAACAATTAACTAACAATGAATTACAATTACAATAATAATAAAAAATTGTGCGTTTCGGGACGCTTGACAGAAGTGATAACTTAAACTAATTAAAAAGAAAAAAAAAACAAACGATAGAGAGAAACGGACGCTGGCGAGGATTCGAATCTGGGACTTCGGCCATAGCAGTCATGCTTACGAGCGTATTGTTAGGTGACTGAAACTATGCTACTATTAATAGCGCCGCAACGCGTTATGTTACGAAGTGGTTTACCCTCCCTTAAGAATTTATCACTTCAATAAATTAAATAAATAATACATTACAAAAAAATTATATTAGAGGAATTATTATTGTGTTTTTATTAATTAGGTAACTGATTCTCGATATACTCTTATCACTAGCACATCCCTAGTGTAGCCATAGTGATAGCTGTCAATACTATCCGAGCAACATTTTATAAAGTATAGAGTATCTCAAACGGCAAAATGAATATTGGTAATATTACGTATTTATTATATTCAAATATAAAAATTTCATACTACGTACATTTCCATAGTTGGCATGTGCAATGTTACAGGACTCTGACATTCTTCACCCCATGCCCAATACCCGAAGAAACCAACTGTGGCCACTGACAAAATGACAATGGTCATGCCTGTAATATTAAATATAATTATTATATTACATGAAGAAATCCATATTTTTTCAATATTTAAGATTATATGTGAGGTTATGAGATTGCTCCAATAGCGATTTTTATTGATACACTATTAAAGCTATGCCCGCAGCTGCGCTTGCGTGTACTACAGAATGCAGTCGAAGAGGCACACGTGAGAAACGAGCTATTCCCGATGCCGGTTACTTTAAATATAAAAATGTTTATTATGGGTCATTCTTAGAAGATAGAAATATACTTCTCCCTTTTATGTAGGTCTTTTTAATGTCTACAATTATGTACTACATTAATTTGGTATATCTATTAGCTATTTAAGCGCCCAAATTAATTCACCATGACCATTCTTTTTTATTTACGCTGTACCTTAATTCTTCTTCTAAAATAAAAGTAGCTTACGTTACTTCTTATTGTTGCCAGTGAAAGTTCGGCTCAAACTAACTAAGTTATTTATAAAATTTACGAATATTTTAAGGCAAGAAAATCAGATCTCAATTCTACTATACCATTTCCATTTCTTTATTTTCTCGAGGACAGCTCCTGTGAAAACTTGAACGAGCTTATTTTTTACATTATGTATGCATTATTTTATAAAAATATAATGTTTATACACGTACAAGATTATACCAGAGTTGGAGAAACTGATAGGGATGGAGCTATATCGATAAACGTAACACGATAACAGACCCGATATTTTTTTACAAAATGTAAGAAACTAAACTACTGCCGGATACTTTTGTACAAATTTATTAACTAATATTATATTTCATTGCAAGATGTTACACGTATTAATTTCATGATTGATAATGTCAAATTCTTCAAAATTTTCGAAGCTGTTGTAAATTAAGTAGGTATAGGTAGGTACTCGACAATGAAACGAAATAATTATAACGACAGGTAATCTTTATTTATTTATTTTAATCAAAATCTGATGAATCGTCACTGTCACTAGATGAGCTCTCCCCAACATTTATTATAAGTTCCTGTACTTGAAAAAACCTCCCACCTTGAAAAAATATATTTGAATGTTTTTGTTGTATTTGTTCAAAATATAATAAATATATGCGATCGATATCATTACTTATTTGATCACAACACTACAACTATCAAATTAGAACTGTCATCGAGAAAATAAAGAAATGGAAATAGTATAAGCATAAAAATTACATTCATGTACATATAACCATTGCCAAGGATACCTTATTGGCAGAACAAAGCGTGCGTAGCGTTGTCAATTCAGGAAGAAGTATGGAAAATATTGTGAAGTTTTTTCACCAAGAAAACCCAATCAGATGAGAAAATAGAAGATATAAATTGTTGTTGAAGATAGATTACTCAGTAGAGAAATGGTAAAAATGTGACAATCACGCAAAGAAAGTGGTGGAAGAGTACTTAAAAAATAACCATCTCAGCGATGAATGAATGGCACGCTTACAAAGTTGTGTATTTTACGTTTAAAAAAAGCCTGATTTAGTGTTTGTCGCTTTAATATTGATAGTTCATAACTGCCTTATTAGTCCTAGTGGTCCTAAACGCGACTGCTATGCTCGAGGTCCTAGGTTCGATTCTCTGGTCGAGCAAAGTGTTATTGGATTTCTCTATGAAATTCTCAGTAGCAACTCGGAGTTTGACTTTGTCTGTATATCGTCAACATGTCTGAAGTACCGTCGTCTACATACTACATACATTTAGTTCGTGTAAAAAGTGTAATTTTTCTTTTTGCTATATATTTTATTAGAGACCGGGTATATTTTAATGTTTAATGCTAGGACACGACAATTGTGACCAACTGGATCTTGACCACCATATACCATTTACTATCATACCATTATACCATACCATCATAGTACTACGCTCATCAGCCGGTGTATATCCAGTAATCAAACAAGATAGTAGGAACCTGTACCAGACTTGGTCGCGGCTACCATCACAGTCCCTATCACAGTAATTCTCTTTTGGGAGTTTTTGGTGTGATCTTGAAGTGACATGTTGTGGTTTTGATTTCCAATTCATTATAATGGGTTTTGACCCTATATAATGTAATATTGATAGTGTTTTGCGCGGTATAGTTTGTTTATTATGTTAAGTGAAGTGGATTGTATATATTAACTGAAAGCATGAATTTCGAAATGTCACAAAAACTCCCTAGATTGTTTTAAGGGAACCACATTGACACTGGCAAATTCTTTTTGCGGCGCCAAAACAAGAACAAGAAAACTCTCTTTTGTTTTGTCGTATTTCGGGATCAACCATTGTACACCCAGCTGCTAAGAGCCTTTCAGGTCGACAAGATAGTAATGACTGTCAATAAATCAAAGTTCTATCGGTGGTCGTCGTTGTTTTTGGATTTTACTCTGGTTACTACAGCCACAGTGTATTCACTTAGCCGTGCTAGTTTAAAAAGATAAAGCAGAAACACCTACCACACTGTACCACTATAAAGAAATATTTTGGTTTCCTCATATTGTTCTCGACGGGCAAAATAACTGCCACGCCATCTAGACTGTATACGCAGATGCTGCAGAATCGGATCAGACCCACGGTATTTTTCCACGTTGGACGGCTTTTTATATTTTGATCAGAAATCAAACTGTAGTACATCGCAGCCGCCACGCATATTGCTGAACATAAATTTACATTATCTGGTAAAGATTAAGTGAGATCACAGCAGGTAGGTAGGTAGGAGGTAGGAGTAGGTTTGAAAATTTCGTTGTTTGATTTTCCGGCTTATGTACATTTTGTCAATACAAGTTATCACGAAACTACCTTTTAGTTAGTAACAAAAAAATATTTTTTGTTGACTACCACCCTACGCCTATTAAATATCTTTACTTAATACTAATAAAAAATGATTTGAAACTGTATTTTTGAGTATCAGGTTTACAGTAAATGTTATCAGCCTATTTAAAGTACAAGTCATGTTGAGGAATTTTGACTCTCTGATAAGCAAGTGGACAATTTTTCATAAATTCTTTATTCATTATTACAGATTTATAAAGCTAGGAGTGATATAATTTCACTTAAATAACGCAATAGAAGTACATTTAATAACCTCTAAACGTATATAAATTTTTAAATTTCCGCGCAAACGATATCGCAGAGCGCATGACGTCATACATAGAATGAGTACTAAACAAACCATAGATGTAGTATATTAAATGAAACAAACACAGAATATTATAAGGCAACAACAGATGTCAGCTCAACGCACCAATTGGGTAAACGTACCATTACACACGAATGACGTCATGCGTCATTCTTTTCACATGATAAGCAGCACAAAATATTCGATGTTATTTATTAATTTAAAAATATAAATAAATACTATTTCACAAAAAAATTTATTGAATGATGATTACAATATTAGGAAGATTATTTTCCACTAATTTTTTTTTGTTGTTTTTGTCCGGTTGCCTATTGACCTCTTTATTTGGAGTTCTATTGTTGGGTCGTCCGGAACATTCTTGCTGTATTTGAAGGAGCATTAAAACTCAGGACATATTTATATTTTAACACAACCGCACTCATAAATTTTGATATTTTTAATACTTCTGCTAATTCCCTTGTCGTAAAGCGTGGGTTGTTCTCGATCAGAGCTTTGATCTGATTTTCATGTGGAGGTCTTTCCTAGGCATTCTCGAACTTCAACACTGAACTTACAAGCTAAACCTACATATTTTCTGTTTGTTATGTAACGCGCGCCGCCGCGCCGTAACTAGCGAGGCGGGATCGGAGGGGGGAACAATTATTGCGCCATGAGACGTGCGTGCGAGAAGTCCATTATTTTTCTGTACAAATATTTTTCTATATAAAGTAATAAAGTTTAAGAAGCACAAAACTGTCTCATTCAAATCTATTCAAAAAGAGCGGCGTAAACACTGTTTGTATGACCATTCCGGTAAAAAAAAAAACATTAAATGTCAATAACACATATTATCTTCCTCAATATTCAAAGCCGCATACAACTAATAAAAAATAATTTATTGTAAATAAACTTTTTCGTAAATATGTCTTAAGTACCGTCGTCTATATCACATGTAGTTCACGCTACTTATTTTCAATCGCCCCGATATATTTTGACCTGCCCTTATGTCGCCAACTAAAATTGGCACGAACTTTCCAGACAAGCTAATACAATATTTTCTCCTATACATTATCTTAGGTATGTCTGGTTTATTTCTATGTTATATACATTATAGGCCTAAAACAGTTTGCTTTTATATACGAGGGCGGCACTGAAAATTTCGGGAATCAAGGAAGTGACACAACATTACTATTTAAAAATGTATTTATTGCTTTTCGAAGTATTCTCCGCGAAATTTGACAAATTTTTCCATACGATGGAACCAATCATTGAAGCAACCATTCCATTCGGAAGTTGGGGTCTCCAAAATGGCCGTTTTGTAGGCGTCCACAGCTTCTTCAGGTGATGAAAATCTCTGTCCACGCAATCTATTCTTTATTTTAAGGAAAGTATAGAAACCATTAGGGCTTAGGTCGGGGCTGTACGGCGGATGGTCTAATAATTCTATGTTTTCTTGCTCTAAAAACTCTTTTGTTCTGTGCGCGGTGTGAGAACTCGCATTGTAGTGATGGAGGATGATGCGGCGGTTGCCGTTCTCTTTACGGAGTTCAGAAACGACCTGTGGCAAACAAATGCTAGCATACCATTCTGCATTAACCGTTCTTTGTACCTCAAGAGGAATAGTCGTAACATGGCTGGTTTTGAAGACAAACGTGGACACCATTTTTTTTTGCAACACTCCGTGAACAAATAATTTTTGTTGGCTTTAACTCATTTTCGAACACCCAAACTCGTGACTGGTTTTTTGTTTCGGGTTCGTACGCGTATATCCAGGATTCGTCACCTGATACGATGTTGTATACAGCATCTGAGGATCCTGCGTCGAATCTTTCGAGAGTTCTGACGCACCAAGTAACGCGAGCCGCTTTTTGCTCTTCACAGAGCGAATGCGGTATCCATCGGGAAAACAACTTTTTTACACCTAATTGTTCATGCAAGATTATTTGTATTTCACTCATGCCAATGTCTAAAGTTGCCTGAATTTCGTGGTATGTCACATGTCGATCTTCCTCAATCAGCTTACGCACAGCATCAACGTTTTCTTGGGTGACTGCAGTTTTTGGACGACCTTGACGAGGATCATCACTGAGCTTGACACGTCCACGTTGAAATTCAGCAAACCAGCGATAAATTGTGGTTTTGGATGGGGCTTCATCACCAAATGTAGAAATCATCCGGTCAACACACTGTTTTTGTGTTAAACCACTTCGAAAGTCATAATAAATCATGGCTCTTTAATTTTCTCGAGTCAATTCCATTTTCTCAACGACTACACAAGTTTGACAAAACCTTGTGACAAGACCGAGAATCTTTTTTTAAATAAATAAATTGTATTCGATTTTTAAAACCAAGGAGTTTTCAATTAAAAAGATTTTAATATGACAGGAACAGTGGAAATATTCCATTCCCGATACTTTTAGTGCAGCCTATGTAATTCATCAAAACAAAAAAAAAAAAAACGAAGAAAGCTTATGAAACTTACCAACGAATATATCTGCGATGAGCGAAAACGGAGCTAAGTATTTCAATTTATTTATCAAGCATAACACGATTAATGGTATTGTAATTATCAATATGTATATCCTAACACTTAATTGATAGTCTTTGATGTTTGAAGATACCGCTTCCATTACCTGTAACGGTTGAATTAATTAAAGTCAAACCAGTTAAATCAATATTCAAATGGTTTACGTAAATTTCAAATACAAACTTTAACATTGCTTGTACAGTTTTAGGGTATGTTTTCTTTATGAATTGATACGTAATATGAAATAACTGATAAATTATTTTATGAAAGAGGATGTACGAAAGGTTTTAATTTTAGTATGATTAGAATATGATGGAGCTGATGTGTCCATTGTCAAAAGTTCCTAAGCAAAAAAAAAATGAAAAAAGAATAGATACGTATAATCACGATTTTGGAATCGATCCTTCGTCGAAGCGAAATAAGTTAACAGAAAAAGTTCTGAAAAATCCTCGTGTATTCCAAGACCCGACAGATGTAAAAAAAAACCTATGAAATTTAATAAAAGTCTTACCTGTTTAAAAGTATTCGCTATCATTATTTCATAGATACAACAAGTGCCACATAGTTGTAAAAACAGACACAAGTCGACTATATACCTACAAACACAGACATTATAGATCAAACTTAGAATATAACTATTGAAAATCTAGACGTCTAACTTGTAAATATTCGAACGATTTACACAGTTCTCTCTTTTAGAAATGGAAAGACCACAGTATCAAACACAATATTTAATATTATACTACCAGTATCAACTGCTAGATGCATATAACGAATCCTATTCAAAAACCATTAAAGTACTTTCAAATGGTTTTAAAATTCCACTCAATTTCAAATTTTAGTAATAACTTCTTCATCACAATGTTTTCATCACCGGCGAACATATTTGAAATTTGTTTTAAGTCTAAAATCTAGAGATACGCCCAAAGAATGCTAATAATGTGGGAGGTGGTTCCTATTTGAACTACTGTAGCTTTATTATAAAACTAGTTGTAACTGCGACTCCGCTCGTTTGGACGACAAAATAATGTAACAATCACAGTTTCTTAAAACTTTGATAACTTTTTATGAAGATATCCTGATTTATTTTGACCAGGACCAACTATATAAGGAGTGAAAAAAAGGTAGATCAAAATCTGTGTACGTTATTGGGTTGATTACCTAAACCATTTACTGTATCTTCTCAACCCAATACAAGGTCCTGTCGCTACAGCCACCTCGACGAGATCAGGATAAGTGAGCTTCGGTATTCTTAAAAGTATGTACGCTTTTTGTGCAGACCTTACCAGCATCTATGAAGAAATATTTATTCTAAGTTATTAAGATTTGAACTTTCGTTGATATTGATTTTTAACCATTTGGTTTAACGACACTTGAGTAATTAACCATTACAAATAAATCTTCATATTCTTCGGACTGTACTTATTGTAGCAATCATTGTACTAATTAAAGAGATGGGTCAGTCATGGTGTGCCATGGTTAGATTCTAATTAAAGGGAAGTTAAAGCGCTAGCCTTAAGCTTCGAACTCCACAAGGAGTCTAAGATTTCGGTGAAGGAAAACATCGTATTTTCTAATGCCTGCCTGCTAGTTACCTCCTTTAAGTGAAAAATCTGTAGTCAAGCATTCTATACGTGTGTCCTGGCTACTATACTTGAAGGCTTTAAGATTAGTATTTCATCATCTTAGGCCACATCGTCAATTATTATCAGGTTAGATTGTGCTCAAATGCTTACCTCCCGTAAATGTATAAAAAAATTATATTAATGAAATAAAATTGTATATTATTTGGTTTTAAAGTGTATTTATCTAACAATATCAATATATCAAGCAATATTATCATTAACCATCTAAATATGCCACTAAGTAGTCAATATTGTTTTAATTTGAATGAAGAAAATTTAAAGCATTGATAAATTGACAAAACGAATCAAATAAAAATTATCTTAATTCGACTTAGGCCCTAAGAAGGCACTTATGAACGTCAAAACACTACTGCCGGTTCGAAAAATATCCCAGACATCGAGAAGAACTGGTAAGAAATTCGATCGAGTTTATATTTTTTTTTAACTGTACAAGTGTTTAAATAACATTTACAATAATAATAATTTTGTGGATGCACAGAGAGGGAGTCATTTCCAGATATCACACTATCATTCACATAATGACCCACCCTATAATAATCTTTTGATATAGTAAAACTCGCTTGACATGGTCCTTGAACTTGTTGTCCGGCAAATCAGTATTGTGCTTCGGAATCTTATAGAACCTAACAGTATTACCTAAAAAAAATATTAGTCTTTCTAAGTCTAAAACATGATAGAACTAATTTATCTCTATTTTTAGTATTAACATTGTGCTGATCTTTCATCCCTTATCACTTTGAAAGATAAACCACATAGATGGAGTTCAATAAAACTATGATGTGTGCGATTACCAAATTACCAATTTATAATTGAACTTTACCAGCATAATATGAGATAATACAATTCCAAGTATAATAGTGACAACCAATCCAGTCCATAGTCCGGCGAATTGGAACCCTTCGTGTATACTCAAAATTCCAGCACCAAGGCAGGCTTTTATTAAATGGGCCGTTGATTCGATGAGACTAGAAATAAAATAAAACTGCTAATGTAACTCTCGCCCTCCATTACATGGAACTTAAAAACATACCCGGCGAACTGTGGGTGTACATTAGTACCCCTCTGCCTAACCCTTCGGAGATACGGGCGTGATGGTATACTTACTTAGTAGAATAAGTGATACGTCTCTCAGCCGTGAAATCATATTCTTCTCTCTCGGCTCCAGGATATACGTAGTAAGTTGTACTTTCTCGACTACCAATGTACTGACTTAGACTTGTTGTAGACGAAAAATCTCTTTTCTGAATAAAGGAACAACTGAAAATCAACGTGATCTGACGAACATGCTAAGTTGGATGCTTATAAATATATTAACGTGACGGGATTAGCTACAGGGTTCACAAACTAAAACGCGGCAGTTATGGTACCACTAACATCGAAATTATTTTTGTTTCCGTATATTGGATTAAAACCATCGAACTTTATTGATTTCTGCTCGAGATGAGCAATTTTTTTAATTCTTACAATGGTAAAATTATCGTATCTTCGTATAATTCGAAAATTTGCTATCGAAAATGAGAGTTTTCGTACATGTGAACCTTGATTAGCTATCAGTGTGTTCTGGTGGATGTACTCGAGAGATAGCCCCTTTTGAGGTATAATGAGTTGCGATCTTCGATCGCATCTTTAAATGAATCCAATTTGATTCTAATAACATATAACACAATCAGTGTTGGTACAAAAGAGGAACCTTTTGTACTAGCGTAATGTTATGATAGCGTTTTGTAAACCTATTATTACATCATTAAAGGATGCTATAATTTTTGACTGACAGTTCTGTTCACAAGAAGTTTTAATGAATTAATTAATCTATCATTTTTCACTGAGTTCTGTTCACAAGAAGTTTTAATGAATTAATTAATCTACACTTATCATTCCTTTTTAAATTTATGTGTAAATATTTAAGTTTACTGTTCTGTTTGGCATACAAATTATGAAAGATCCAACCCAGTACATTCGTTGGTATAATCGATACTTACGGGAGGGTTATCTGTTTTATCTGAAGAAGGATCGTTTTCCTTGTCCTGGAAATAAACAATTATTTGTACGTAATCCCCTTTCAATCCAATAAAGATTACCTTCGTATACTAATTAGTGAAGCCTTAGTACACTGTGTATGATAGAAGATTTCAGCGAATTCTTCAGATATTCACAAAGTTCAGTCATGTTTAGGCTTTGTACTTAACCTCATATAATTTATACGACTAAAAATTAAATCAATTAGCTATCAGTAACGCATTGGAAAGGTTTAAAAAATAATAAATAAAAAGGTATACAGTTACAATATTTAGGTAAAATCAACGATAATAATATTTACCTCTATCGGACTTGACATTTTCAGTAAAGTTAAACAAGATCTCTATGCTCTCGCTTTGTTTTCTGACAGACGCTAGACGTGCTGATAAAAACTTAAGGTTGACTTCGCATTTGAATAAGTTTCATTTAGATAGTACTTAATGATTTTATCATCGTTAATCTGTTCTCAAGTTATTTATTAAGTTACAATGTTTAATTTGTATTATAATGTTTCTTTGCTTAGTGTACAGATATGAGAAATCTCAATTCTGTTGCTTAGTTACATTTGTTGGTAACAGTTGTTTATTATTTGAAGTTACTTTTAATAAATGAGGTGGATATAAAAATTATATAAGTAGGTTAAATATGATATTTTTATCTTTACCGAAGTTGGCGAGATGTCCAGTACATTATATTAGGTCCTTACATATGAAATTAGCGTTTTATATGTTAAAAGTAAAATAAAAAAAATAATTATGAAATTATACATTTAATCAATCGAAGTACCATTATTATCTATGCACTTTCGCCATTTTAAAGGTAGTTCATTGATTCCATTGCTGAAAAAATTGTAGGAGCAAGAATCAATAAAATCTTTGAAGGCAGTTTGGACATTCTCATCGGAATTGAATTTATTTTCCTTGCAAGAAATTGTCCAAAAAGTGGTAATCTGTTGGAGCAATGTCCAGGGAATATGGTGGGTTTTGTTATTGACAGTTGAGTAATGTAATGCAGAACTCAATAGGTGTTTGTTGGCGTGCTTCAGTCAATTCATGCAGTACCCATTTCTCGAGCTTTTTCACTTTTGTTAGTTAGTTTTTTTTTATCACTCTAACTAACTAACTTTGATGTGGTTTGCAAATGATCCGGTTCAACGATCACCTTTGATTCTTTATTTTCAACTAGGGTCTCCGGCCATCCACGGGGTTTGTTTCGCAGGTCAAAATTTTCAGAACGAAAAAGTTGGAACCAAAAACGTAACGTATTTTCTTTTACAGTAGCTTTCCCATACACATCATTAATCCTTCGAGCTGATTTTGCAGCGCTGATGCCACAATGGAACTTATATTCGTAAATAAGGCGAACGATGTCAAAGAAAAATAAAATGGTGCAAAAATAAATGAATCATTAAACTCGAAACACAAATACACAAGCCTACATTTGGAATAAATTTGAATTTGGAATTTCTAACCAGACGCCGGATATTTGAGATCAAAGTGACCAGTTTAACAAAACGGCAATTTCATATGTAAGGACCTAATATTTATGATTAGCAGTGCCACGCGTCTTCGCATGCGTTGATTATGTAGTACTAATTTTCATTTCGTAATTTTATTTTTATTTCTATTATTTAAAATTCATATTGAGGAATGGCATATATTTCCCATGAAAAAAAAATTGTTGAGAATTGTCAAAAATTTATTTTAATAGATACATTTTCTTTTACGATTTCTAAAAATAGTATTGACAATTCTTAAAGCTTGTAAATTATGTAATGGCATTATGTACTTCCCGTCATCAAAGTTTCATCAAAATAGATTAAGAATTAATTACAAAATTAAGTTTTATTAAACATTTCATATAACCTATCAATTGTGAAATGACATATACATCCATTGTACAAAAGCTCCAAAAAAAATCATGTTCCTGATCAGTGTCCTATTTAGAAAGTCGATCAAGAAATTTGGATAAAATATTTGATGTATAGATAGAACTACATATTTATTAATATAGATAGTTAAGCTTACAAATCATTGGGCTCATGAAATAAAGAATTAAATTCATTGAAATATTTATTTATTTAGCATCTCTTACATTTGGGAGTTTCGGTGACAAGTGTTATGCCTTTTGTGCTAACGTTACACTCATCTTGGCCACATTCATCACTCTCATCACATTCACCTCTTTCACAAGGGTCTGGCGTTGGTTCTGGACACTCGAATTTATCTTCGCATTTTTCTTCACATTTATCCTTTTTATTTCCTGCGAATTTATCGCTGCAGTCATCAGCACACTCGTCCCTAGCTGCACATCTCAAGCTACTGGATATTCGTAGGAAACTTTGGAAGAATGGTGATCGTAGCATGCTTTTTTTATTCGATCCGATCTTATCACGGGGTTGCATGTATCTATCTTTACTATTTTTTAAAAAGTCTTGCGTTTCTAGAGTTAAATCTTGATTTTCTCTGTACCTATTGCGATTGTATTGGTCATCTAATCTGATTTTATTACCCCATTGACGGAATCTCTGTTTTTTATTCCTATTTCTTGGTCGCCTTCTATCTCTGTCAAATCTATCTTCGTCAAACGATAGTTTGGATTCTAACAATTTAAATGCGGATTTTTTCTTGTTTAACTGGAAAAGTAATAATTTTTTTATGTTTTTTGAAATAATATAATATTTATAGTAAATTTATATAGGTAACACTTTTTAAAATTATTATACTTAAGGATTATTTAAATTTATTGGTTGAGAAATTTACACCATGTTTAAAACAATTAATGTAAAATCTAATGATTGTATTTATAACGTTTTTACGCAAAATGAAAGCAACGCTTTACCTCTAAATGTTTTTGAGCCCCAATAAAATCAAAATACTATCAACAAGAATATTGAAAAATGATTTTTAATATACCACTTTTTTATGCCTGTTTTTTTCTTTTTGTTGGTTGATTCCGTTAATCTCTGGAACTACCAGTCAGATTTGTTTTATTTTTTTGGATTTCAGCGATAGTAAATATTAACCAATATGGCAATCTATAGGGGCAAGTAACTGTAGTTATCAAACGGGCATGTACGATCAAAATTTTACGCGGGTGAATGCGCACTTCTACCTTATATATAAAATAACAAACAATGGTCCATTCAATGGATATGATACAATTTGATACATGAATAATTCATCTAAGTCACTAAAAATACATTGCTTTATTGCATTGCAAATAATATTAACTTTGTAAGAGTTTTCTCAACGACATTTACTCGCAACAACTTTAGCTTCTTACGTTACGTTACGTTACGCCTGACGCCTGTAACACTAGCGGGAACACTAGCGCGTTGCTGATCTTGAACTGCTCCCTTATTCAAAGAGCTTTGGAAACCCTACTCAGTGTAGGAATACGACACAAGGTCTGCGATCTTTTATAAGGTGGAGGTATTACACCAATCTGGTTACCTCAAGTAGAGAGAAATATCCAAAGAGATTTATCTGTGTTCTATCTCTCTTGTCTACAACTATTCTACTGTAAGTTTACTGTGTATTCAAAAGATTACCTGGATCATTTCATACAGATCCTTAAGAGGATCCCGCATCTGTTGTCTCATTTCAATACTCTGGGAAACCTTAGGATTTAACAGGCCATTTAAGTTCTCGGTGTCAGAGTTGTCAAGAACTAAGATGAGGGGACGGTTTTCCTGAGAGGCTTGCTTATAGAGGCGGGAGAGGATTCCTTTGTCATCTCCGCTCACTCCATTAAAGCTCTGTGATACAAACAAATAATATAGAAAAAAAGACGTATTTAATTTTTTTTTCTTCTTTACCAGTTTCAAGGTTCTGAAGTCCTATGGAGAAATTAATAGAGACAAAAATGCAAACATAATGAAATAATTTGGTTATACATAATAAATTTAAATTCTGTACAATTAAAACACCACAAATACACTTAACAATGTCGTTTGTTGATATTTTTTACTTTTAGGTAAATAAATAATATTCAGAAACCTTTGTGAAGCATATAAGGGACACTACTTTATTAGTAGCACTATGTTTTTCTAGTAAACCTAGAAAACGAAAATAACAAATGTAACAATATTTTGAACATTAAAAAATACTAGCGGTCGCCCAATGATAGAAATTCGACCAGCGAATTTTTAATCATAGACTATTTTCTGTTTGACATTTGAAGTATGAACCTAAACAATGAATATTATATCACTTGCTGTCACATTTAATAGTGTCAATATTTTGGGGGGTCTAAGTTCAATGGCACTGGTCTCGTTAGGATTCGTAGTCTAAATTTATTTAATTTCATATATTAGTAACAGGTATAGAGATACATTTTAGCTTTCTGTACTCCTTCTCCATAAAAACTTTAACTATACCAAATCTCACAGTCTGCCGTCCACGCAATACGATTAAAAAGGATTAGAAAGTTTTTGCTTCAAGTATTAATATAATGATAAATAATCTAAGAACTGTCATGTTAGTTAATCAGATTTATATTATTAGATAGCGCCTTGAATATGTTTTCATTGGCATCAACATATTGCATTCCTATTTTATTTTTTCAATGAAAACACTGAATTTATTTGTTAGTAGAGGGGAATAAACTTTAAAATTATAGTTGATTAATTAATTTTGATAACGAACTAACCGAGATATAGTGTTGCCCGGAAAAAATACATTGGAGAAATAATATATATTACAATGTAATAAATTATGATATATAAAAAAGGTAATATATAGTGATATGTACAGGTAGTCAGCCTTCTATTTATACTAATAAACTAATACTAATATATAATAAATAAAGTGGAAGATTTTTTTTGGATGTTTGTTTGTTTAAGCACACTAATCTCTGGAACTACCAGCCGTATTCGAAATTTTTTTTTATATAATAACCATATCACGAGGAATAGTATAGGCTATCCAAAATTATGATACAAATCTTTGTTAGCCTTAAATATTGATTTTTGTTATGTAAGTCGGAAGTGAAAGCTCTCTCAAACCGAAAATGCTGCGCGTGCGCTGGCGTAATGGTTAATGATACGTCAATACAATGTTCTACAGAAATATTAGTCCTTAGTATATCTAAAAAAAAGCTTGTAATATCATATGCCTATTTCTTATACATAAGCCACAACAAGGAATTTTACGACAAATATTCGTAGAAAATTAGGAGTATATGGGTGCTTTGACGGCGCGATGTTTGTCGGATAAAATTAACACGCGTGAAACCGTGGCGCACAGTAAGTAAGATTATAATAGGCTTAACATCGTCAAGCACAAACTATTGATTTCATAAAAAATATTATAGACGTCGTTTTTTTTTTCTAAAGTTGTCTATCCCGGATTCTGTCTGTCTGCAGCTTTGTTTACATAAAGCCAATTAGTAAAACAGTAGAAATCTTATAGTCTACCTGAGTGAAACAATGGCCGAAAAGCTAGTTAAAAATAAAATGAATACAATGAAACTGAATGTAACTTACGAAAATTAATGTCAAGAACATAATAAATGTTGCAAGTCGAGATAGACGAGACGCCATTGTGTTCCCTTTGATGTCTACCACAGCAATATATTTCAAATTCATTTCAGCTACAAGTAAAGTTAACGCTTCAATAAATTTTTTAATCATTCAATTGTTTTTTCAAGTTTGTAAACATTAATAATTAAAACTTGTTAATTTTTATGAAATGATAAGTTTCCCACAAAATATTCGAATATTATATTTTTAATCTAAAAATTTTATAGTATGACTAGCAATCATCCGCGACTTTGAACATGTCAATCTATCTATATTTATAAAAAATCACCTTCCGTATGTTTGTTCCGTAAAAATCGAAAAGTACCTAGTGAATGGGTTGACTTGAAATTTTTACATAATTTTATACCGAAGATACCACGGGAACGGGAAATTTAAAGTATTTAACGTGGTTTAAATAAAAACAATTATATCTGAGAAATTACTTTATGTATTACATTTTTTAAATTGTACACATATTACTATTATCACTCATTTGATTTTACATATTTCTAATACTTTTGATTTTTAATCGACTTCAACAAAAGACGGAAGGTTACTCAATTCGGATGTATATTTTAATGGATTTTCAGCCATAACTTCAATGTTTATGAACCGATTTATGATGGATAGGGGGATGGATTTGGGGATACCTCAAGGGTGGTCCCATTTTAATTTCATTGGCATTGGATATTCAACAGATACACCAGGGAACTCTTCAAAATCATTCAAATTGGTTTTCTTTTTTGTTAAAAATATCTAGTAACAAATCATATAATAGGGTATGTACTCAAATTTATTCTATGGGAAAAGATGTACTAACTTTTCAGAACTAATTTTTTTTTAGTACTACGGCAAATTGACGGTTCTGCTGCTGATGGTAAGCACAGTGCCATCATAACACAACGGTGACCACCAAGAGATCGAAATCCAGCGACGGTCACCGCTGTCATGCTGACCTGCAATACTTTAACTGGATATGCACAGGCTGATCCCTAAACGTGACACTATGACGCGCTTTTCATCCCATCCATGGTGGTTACAACCCAGTCGGGAAAAAACAGACCTACCACCCCGCTGTCGCTATTTCCTCGTTCGTTATAGCAATATCTATTAAATATATGTAGGATTTAATTATAAGAATACAGTTTCTGATCAGAGTTGATCATGAAAGGAAAGCATGTGTGCCTAACGTCAGATTGTAAGATTGTAATGTTTTGTGTTGTACGGCGGAGGTTGCATCCGGCATTAATATTTTAAACTGTATTTAAAGAGTGTGATTACGTATCGACTTAAAAAAAAAACCGAACCGAATAATAAACACTAAATATACAAGAACATAGCAAGCAATTCACTAGATAACATTTTGTATTTAGATAATATTTTATTTTCCGAGTTAGCCTACAAAATAATAGGTTTTTTTTTGAAAAATATAACGCGAAGGTTGGTTTCCCAGATATTTGTGTATTATCTGTTGTACTTAGCCCTAAGAAGATCACCTCTATTTCATATTTGGTTGGCTCAAGTGGTAATTGAAGATGCGAATTCATTGATTTTAGTCAAACACTCAACATAAAATCACGGTACATCTTAACTGTTTTTTCGATTATGTGCCTAAATAGAAATGAAAAATTGTATTTTGCTTTAATTTTTTTATAGTGCCACGGTAAAGTGAGGGCATTATGCCTGATAGTAAGAACAGTACTATCTGAAAACAATGGCGACCACCAACTGATCCGCAATCTATCGACTCAAATTGATCTCTTGGCAACTGATTTCTGGATATACTCAAGCTGATCCTAAAAGGTGACAAACGAAAAGACTGAATCACTGTGTGGTTTATTACCATGCTTGATTAATACATACTAGCTGTGCCCCACGGTTTCAAACGTGTTAATTTTATACGACGCACCCGTGTAGGTAATCTTTATACTTTGTGGAAACTATCAACATTTTTATGAGAAATAAATTAATTTTTCAAATTATATTATAGCCTATGTTACTCGTTGATACTGCAACTTTACATTGGTGAATGAGTTTTTAAAATTTGTGCAGTAGTTTTTGAGTTTATCCATTACAAACCAAAAAATCTAATCTTTCTTCTTTATAATATTGGTATAGATATATTTGCTTATCCCCGAACGTGATATACCTAAGCGTGCTAATACATTGAATGTTATATATACCTGCTGTATTTTTTATTTCTAACGTGGCAAACAAGCAAACGACCCGTCTGATGGTAAGCGGCTACCGTAGCCTATAGACGCTTGTAGACTACTGCAGAAACTCAACAAAAGGATATTTGGCTGGTATCTTCTGTAGGGTGGAGGCATTCCGCCAGTCGGACTGCTCTATGTAGAGAGAAATCTCCAAAAAAATAATCTATACCCTACTTCTCTCTATGGTATGTCATAGCATATACACCAGTATCTATAATTATAATATTATTTTCGTAATTTAAGTTTTAATTTACAAAGGCATTCTCGGTTCGGTGCTGATGTCTTTTGTCTAAAGGAATTCCTTTGACATTAAAAGGAGTGCCTGTAAAATATTTTATCGCTTCCTCGCATGTATTGAAGGCATGGAAAGATGGTATTTTAACTTTAAGAGCATACCTTCTGAACATTCCTAATTGCCAAAATGGAGTTTTTCGGCGGAATCTTGATGTGCCATTTTATGATTTATATTTTTATTTTTTTTATCGTTCTAAGTTTAGCGTTATGGGCACAAACTGATCTTAATTGACAATGTGGCTTAAGATGGTAGCACGCCAAGCCAAGTGGAAGACTAGCTCTCAAGTGCAGCTGCCGGTAGACACCTATTAGTTTTTGTCGAGAGATTTTGAACTTGAGGGTGGCAACTAGCCAGGCGGACTTAGAAAAAGCCCTAACACCGGGCTATGGTTTCTTCTAGGTTTTTGTAGCTCAGGCTCATTGCAGGGATTAGAACTCACGTCAATCGACGCAAAGTCCGTACACGCTACCAACTGAGCCATCATTGCATCATTGTGTTCATAAAGTTGAGATATTATGTGTTTTTGGCTGCATTTTAAGTAATGTAGTTTAGTTATTGTGCACAAAAATAATAGCTAGAAACTTGAATTTTAAATTGCCATAAAAACTGGAAATAATGTTGGAAACAATAATAGCTCGGTAGTAGCGTGTCCGTACCGTACACCGCGTCGATGGACCTGAATTCGAATCCCTGCAATGAGCCTGAACTTTCGGTGGAGGAAAACATCGTGATGAAACCATAGCATGGTGGTAGGGTATTTTCTAATGCCCACTTGGCTAGTTATCCTCAAGTTGAAAATCTATCGTCAAGTACTCGTGCGGCTTAGCATGAGCATCATCTTGCTTTCAGAGTTTAGCGTGTTTAACAAACTAGTGATCACCCTAAGGTCGAAATTCGACCAGCGACTCTATTGTCTGTTTGACATTTACTGTATTCATAAACAATGAGTATTATCTACATCGCTTGATGTCACTTATTGTTGAGTGACAATGTCAATATTTTGGAGGGTCTAAGTTCAATGGCACTGGTCGGGTTGGATTCGCAGTAATAATTTATTTTATTTAATATATTAGTATTAGATTTTATTGATAAATTTTAGTTTTCTGTATTCCTTCTCCATATAAACTTTAACGATGCCAAATCTCATAGTCTTCCGTGCACGCAATACGCTTAAAAAGGTATCGAAAGCTTTTGCTTCACGTACTAATATATAGATAAACTCTTCTGCTTTATTATGTTATAGTATAGATAGTATCGGCTATAGAAAAAAAATGGTCTCTGAGATGTATTTTTTTTATTAGAAATATAACCTATGACTTCTGAGATTACTGCAAATAGCTTGGTGAGAATATGCTAAGAGACATCTTTATATATGCCAGTTTGTTTCAATTTCGCGTACGATTACTTATGAGGAAGTGCCGTCTGCAAGCCATTTGAAGTATATGCCTTAACAGAAATATATTGCTATTGCACTCTGCTCGAAGCACCAAATAAAGAACGAACGTGACAATTGCAGTTTAGAATAATTATATCTATGTAAAATAGGCAAAATTATAACTTAGAATTATTCTGCTTCCTCCTCGAAAACTGGATCGATTTTAATTTAAAAGAAAAAAACAATATTATGACAGAAAGGAGTTTGGATAGGTATATACCTTTATTACGGTTTCTTTTATTTTTATACTCATGATATTTGTTTGCTGGAATGGCTATATAACAGGGCAATTTTAGAACTTAGAAAATTTTGTAAATCTGGAAGGCTTCTAGTTCTTATAATAATTAATCTATGGAAAAATAAGGTATAGATTGTATGACAAAAAATTATAATTATTATGCTCTAATTCCATTATCTAAGGATGGGTCTTAGGAATACGTTTGTATGGTCTAAACACCATATGTGTTACCTCTTAAGTAAGATTGGATGCATAGAACCAAACTCAGATCAAGGTATAGGTTTCGGATAGGTTTACCAATGAATATGATGTATGATACAGATTGATTTGTTTACCCTGATATTCGATGGTTCAAATAAATTTAAAAAATTTGTTAACATTCATCAATATAATTAATATTTTCAAAATCTCCAAGATGGTGGCATTGTTTTACCACATTTCGGCTTTTTACACTTATTAGGCTTCGGCGGCGACGAACATAAATTTGGTTCATCAAGAGCTTCTTGACACTTTTTCGGACAAGAAGGTCTCTTTGGTGGACATTTTTTCACACATTTGTCGACTTTTTGGCAACGGGCTCTTAGAGCGGAGCGAAGCATTTGCTTGGTGTCTTCGACGCTCGAATCCAATTCATCCACACTATCAGTCTGTAATAAAAAAAATAAAAATGAATGCTTTGTCAAAGGTTCGATATGTTGCCGCTTGAGTCTATCTTTTCATGATTACGAAGTTTCTGATAACAATATCTTAAAAGGAATGATTTTATTATTTATATTTCACTGGATAAGCCGGCCAAGTTTAGCTATGGCTCAGTCTAATAATTCCCAAATACCAATTTTTATAGATCAATCTTCAAAAATAACGATGTTCATACAAATTATCGTCCCCCTTTTCACCACTTTAGAGGTTAAATTTCCAAAAATCCTACGTTTGTGCTTGCTCATCTATAGTGAAAAAATAATTCGCATGCAAATTTTCACGGCCCTAGCGCCAGTAGCTTAGGCTGTGATTTGATATGTCAGTCAGTCCCTCAATAATTATCCTTTTATTTAAGTAGAAGATACAGAATTAGATTATTAAAATTAAAAATTATTTACTCTTAAGAGATGATGAAGAAAATGAGCTGCATAACTCTTTTCTGTTCCTCTATCATCGGAATCTTCATTGGTCTCTAGACCATCGTCATTGTTAGTAAAAAGATTATCGAAATCATTGTTGACTTCTTGCGTTTTTGCATTTAGCACTAAAACAATCGGTTTATTTTCTAATAAAAGATTTTCTAGAGCATTTATTTGATTATGTTGTTTGAGAAGCAATGCAGGATTAATGCTCTGAAAAAAAAATATTGCACTGTGTTAGCCTTTTTAATATTAATAGAGATTTACTGTTAAAGCCGTAGATAAAGGTAAAAAACTCTCAAATTTCTAGCACTTAATTACTGTACCTAATAGATTATAAGCGTCTTGAGGTTTTTAAAGTGTAAATTTAATTAAAAGATTATTATAACTAATTATCTGCGTGTTTAATATAGATGTACAAAATAATTTATCACTTTATTGTTGATAAAAAAAAAAAAAAAATATTTCTATCGATTATCTTATGACAACCGAACAAGACAGATAAAAGTATATATTTCTTATAAAAAATCGCATATTTAATAAGAAAATTCTACAAAAAAATTCATCGGAAAGAAAATTCTACGAATTTTAAATTCAATAATATGAAAATAAGAAGCAAAGAAAGGAACAGCCTGTTTTTTCAATAAGAGTTTTCATTATTTTATGAATATCAAGGTCTAGCAAAGTCGGCTACGCCTTGCTCTGCCGTTACGGAATCCATAAGAAACATTGACCAGATCGTTGCCAAATTTTACAGGATCACCCGCTGGGTTAATACGAATACGTCTGAAAATGCCATCAAAATCGCTCCAGCCGTTTTGGAGTCCACAGTTTTGGAACACACATAGAAACGTCGATTTTTGTTTATAAGACAGAAAAAGAAGATTTGTTCAGAAATTTCGATTTACCTTTGTGTGACAATAACGACAATGTGACGACAGTGTGACAATAAATTTTATTATAACCAGTAATGTTGTGCTTAATAAAAATATTGTCTGCGCTTTTCAAGTGAAAGTGACTTCTATGTGAGTTATATTAGGTATATGTTAGGGCTAAAAGTTCAGAAACACTTACGATTGTAAATATAAATGCATAATATAACACAGTTTCTATTCAACGTGTAAACACTCAGCATGTTGATTGATATCTAAATATATTTTTGTTTTGCTTATAAAACTTGAATGATTTTCATTAATTAATTAAAAATGTTTACTAAAATATTCGCTTTATAAAATTTAATATCCGAGTAGGTAGGTAAGTCGTTCATTATTTTGATACGGTTGTGTGGACTTAAATGTATGTATAATAATATGTTCAAAGTATATCAAACCCGATGGGAGGGCGATAGATCAAAAATAAATCTGTATAAAAGGCAATCTATATATGACCCATGATATTTTGTAAGTAGATACGACATTCACGCTCTTACATGACATCGTAAATGGTGGGCAATTGCCCTCAGTTCACTTTCGACTTGAATACTGGCGTGAGCGAGAAAGAAACTTTTATCCTTTTTTGACAACAGAGTTTCCGCCTTACGCTTTAATGTCCTATCTCTTTTGTTTCAACATACTGATACCAAAATTTGTATCCTTGTCAAATTGCTTTTAGTAAGAGTATAACATATCTATTTATAAACCGTTATTGGCGCTGACTGATAAAATTTACAAATTTTGGAATGTATTTAAATTAATGAAAACAAAAAAAAATTGTACGACATACAATTTCTATTGGAATGTTACCTAGCGTGCAAATTAACCCGAGCCCTTTTTATCAAATGGCAATCTCTTCCCGTAACAGTAGACGTATGTAAATTATTTACGACGACAGTGACTTGTTACAGGTTAAATACAATTAACATATTATGTATTTTTTAAAGTGAAAACTTCTTTAGTACCGTTGTGATTTGAAACGCGATGTAACGAAAAAGCGACACTAAAAAGAGACAAACACGTACATCTATAGGATTTAGTCCGCGAAAGAATGAGATAGAATACATTCAACACGGTTATTGTAAGTTCTGAATTTCACAACTATGATTGTCGTCGAATTGGCCTAGCGGTGTGACAGCCAGACTTATACGCACTGTTGTATGTACAGTGCGAGTGGTCTTTAGTTCGAGTTTCGCTGCTTTAGGATTCTTAAAAAGAGATTTTATAGAAGATATTATTATGTTTTCTGTAGGTTACACTTATACAGCGTGTGAACTGCTCACAGTATGTTGTTATCTTATATATTTCTTTCTCTACCTTCGTATTTTTTGCGAATTTGTATTGATACTGTGTTTTATAGAAAATATTTTAATTTTCATATTTTTTTTGTTGATTTATGAAGTAACAAACAAGTGTACAGTCAATCTAATCTGAATTGGTCACTGCAGCATATAGCTATTTGTCAAGTCAAATTTTCAATTCGAGGCTGGTAGCTAGAAATTTGTAAAACCGCTACCACCATGTGATGGTTTCAACACGATGTTTTCCTTCACCGAAAGCTCAGGCTCATCGCACGTATTCGAACTCACGACGATCGACGCGATTGCCATCCTCGATACCACTGAACCATCATTGCTTTACCTGATGGTAAGTACAGTATAATCCAAAATCAAAAACGCCCATCTAGAGATCGGCAATCCATCATGACCATCACTTTCATGCCTGTCTGCAAACCTCTTGTCAGATTGATATAAACTGTCTGATCCCAAAACGACACGACTAGCATACCGCTGTGGCGGTTGTCACACCTATGTTGGTCGCTATCCAGTCGGACCAAGAAATGCTGGATTTTTTTAATGAAAAATGTTGGTTTAAAATATTGAACCCTGTAAGGAATGAATATGCTAAAAAATAAAATTAGGGAAATACTATTTAAAAATCAGTTGGTCCAATTTGTTAACAACTAATCGATGTAACTTTTATATTTATGTACCATATAAAATAACTGATAATCCATTGAAATACTGAACGCGCGCCTATTTTGCGAGACCACCCCCAATATTTTCCATGTTATCGCTGCCTGAGAAAAAGTTATATAGCCGGCCGAATCAATACACTCATTTGTATATAATAAGAAAGAGACAAAGAAAGAGAGAGAGAGAGAGAGTCAAATGTAGGGGCATAACTCCTTTTCCTTACGCGACGATTTCTACAAGTCAACTCGTACCGCAAACCGCGTTAAAGAACTTCGTTCCAAAATCATCGTTTTAAACTATTTTATAGATGCTGCAAAACTATTACTTTATTAGTAGTCAAATAGCGACATAATTCATGGAAGCAACATAATTTTAATACTGTATACGACCATAAAAATATCTTTATTTATTTTATGTTCGCGCGGTGTTTGTTTTATTGCGATTTTGTTTGCCGATAACTCAACTGGACCTGTGTCTCTACTGTCCTCGGAGTTGCTGATAGAACTGTGAAATAGATAGGAAAGTGAAAATATTTAACAGTACTCTAACTTTTTTAAGTTACACTTACCTATAAAAATTCTATACCATGAGGTTACTTGCTAAGCCTCTTGATTTAGTGTGGTGAAGATAGATACACTAAATTTTATGAAATTATGTTATAAATGTAAAGAAATTTCTCTGTGCCCTACCCCTCTCCTATTTCGTTTAAATTAAATTTCAAACGTCAACGAACATTTAGATATGGACTAAGGAAGAAAACTCAACTTTCACCCGTCCATCCATCCATTCAGCCAAAAGATGTTCACTGTTGGACATAGGCTTCCCCAAAAATCGGCGAAACGACCGGATCTACGCTGCTCATAACTAGCGGATTTCGACAATCATCACTAGATCACTGTTTACTGTATCCACATCCGCTCAACTTCCTCTTCAAGAAAACATCCGTTCTGCATTCGGATTTCTAAACTAAGTTGGATTGGCCATTATTATAGATTTTATTGATATAATTTTTCACAACTATAAGTTTGGGCTTTCTGTAAATTTACAGAAGTTTTTTTGTGAAAATAAAATAGTGACATACTGTCTATGACACTTACTGTGAATTCTGCTCCAGAGTTCTACCGGGAACAACGGAGTTTTTCTGTTTTCATAGCTAGTTCGTTAGTCCGATGCGTGTAACTCACTCGATAGCTATATCATGCGGGTATAGTTTTATTCCTTTGAGACCGCAAAAACCTATTGAAAAATATGTTCCATAAAATTTTGTTAATTTTATCCCTGATACAACGCTACTACTACGCATATATATTGTGCGTAAATCCATATTTTCAACCCCAAAACGCAAATCCCTGTATTTTAGCATGTCTGTGTCTGTCTGTGGCATCGTAGCTCCCAAATGGCTGAAACGATTTTGATCTAATTTTATTTTTAAATGTAACTTGATCCAGGTTGTTCTTAGCTATGATCCAAGAAAATCTAATCAACCTTTTGAAGATTATAAGTTCTTTTCTAGTTTATAAATCGATATGAGCATTTTGTACAAGTCTGATCGATTTGAAATTTGGTATTCTTTTACTTTAATGATAATAATAATATTTAAAGAACATGACAACCTTCACCTGATGCTGCAATATCATCTGATAACTGCAGAATACCTAAATCCTCACCAACTCATAACAGAGATATCGTGTTTGGGCTGATTGAAATAGTCTCAATCATTAGTTTACTAGTGAAGGATAAATTTTCTATATACTCTGATTTATAGCGATAACTTTTTTACAGTTGGATGATAGTGAATGTGCTGTGTCTGATGGTAAGCATATTATAGTCCAAAACAACGTCGACCAGCGAGAAATAGGAATCTATCAACAGTTGTCGTTATCTTGCCGGCCTACTAGCTTCTCGTATCTCTTCTCTAACTGATCCCGAAATGCGACAAACTAAAATAGAGTCACTGAACAAACTTGTTACTATGTCCATGGTGGTCGTGCCTCAGTCTGGTACAGATCCTCGACACCCTGCCTGATTGCTGTATATACATCGGCTGACGTCGGAATAAAACATGCATAAGCAAGCCACTATGGCTGGTGTTACAACTGCTGTTTCTTACAAAAAAATAATCTTTACCAAATGTGACGTTAAAAGAGTAAAGACATTTTTGAGAAAAAAATTCTACGAGTGTTTAGAATTGGGGAAAAACATATTTCTGTTGTTTTTGGAATTTTTGTCTGTCGGTCTTTCTGTCTTTCTGTATATTTGAACGCCGATCATGCAAAATTTTATGAAATTAAGTATTATTGTAGTTTATAGTCTGAAGGTACAGATAGGATATATTTCTAGACGTATGAAAATTAATGTATGGAACATAAATTGTGTTTATTTACATTTTTAAAAATCTATGTATAAGTAATATTGTAATATATTAAAGTATAAAATGAAATGAAGTTAAATTAAACGAAATGAAACCAAATTATTTTATCATAGTTTTCATAATTTAAATCTTATCTAGAAAGAATAAACAAAAAACGTATATATTTTATTAGCTATGCATAGATGCCGCTATACGCTATATTTTAGTTTTATCACGTATTAAAACTATCACGAATTTGGTTTGACTGTTATTGTTAAACTTACGTATATTTTCTGTAAGCGTTCATAATAATTAATTTTAGGCTGGTTTTATTCATTTTGTAGATTGCGTATATTCTTTTTATATTTGTAAATTTATCAGCTATTTCGTTCCTTTTTTTAATAGTTGTCATTGTTTTATGATATTTTTTTGTCATATCGAGATTTTTATTAAATTATACTTAACATAAATACAATAATGCTTCCTTATTCACTGGATATTAAGGATTTATAAAAAAACTCGGCTCTCCTAAAGGATTGCAAAGCCATAAATTTTTATAATAAATTATGCGGCCCAAATGTCTTCAGGATAATATCGATTAATATTTTAAATAATTTTACTTACATATTCTTCAAAGGGATTTTGATTCATGGTGTTATGACTTGGATTAATATTAAATCAATATGCCTGACAGAAAGTAGAAGGAATTTTCTCCATTTCCATTACTTTAAATAAAGTGATATCCGTTCGTCCACAGGAAATTAGGGAATACCGTCAAGTAGGCGTGAGTGATATGAATCGTATGTAGATATAAAATTTATATATTGCTACAATATTGCTAAATCGTATATCGGTCTGTAATAAAACTAGGTAAATATGGAGTGAAATACTATATTACCCTTCAAGCGAACAGCGATATACCTTTTTCATATCGAATCAAACATATTAAGTGAAACAGGCATAATCCATACAATTGTAAACCTTATATTATAAAGTATAAATCAGAAAAAAAAATCCTAACGGTTTGTAGTTATTTAATTTTATTTTACAATTAAAAGGAAAACTTGCAGCTCAAACAAAAAATATATCATATGAAGGTAATTCTGAAGGCCATTTAAAAGTTTTCACGAATAAACAATAACAATAGATGAGAAGTTAGATCGGTTGAAAGTTTAAATTACAGAAAGAATGAAGATGCCAGTTTATTTTTAAGTTCAGAAGCGAAGGTATTAAACAAGTCGTAGCTTAAGTTAAATTGAATACATGTTCTTATAGTAAAACTATAACGTCGATAATTGGCATTAACCGATGGCGCGTAGCGAAAATGTGGACTTCTGAGGGAAGTAGAATGAGTTCGGTAATAAATGCTACTCACGAGTTCTGGACAGTCCACGACTACACCACATATTTTTGAAAGAAATGTTAAATCTGCTATTCGCCTACGTTCATGTAATGGGAGAAAATGGAAATATTTGCAACATTCCCGATAATTAGATAAATAGCAATTTAAACCGGATTTGCTGATAACGTAAACACTTTTTTTGAATGCGCTCGATTCTATCGATATACATATATGTTTATCATAATTCGGGTTTCCCACTTGTGAAGCGTACTCGATGTGACTGCGTACAAACACACAATAAAGCATTTTAAAAGTTTTAATATTCTTAAAATCAGTTATAAGACGGAAGATAAAACCAAGAGCTTTAGTCGGCTAATTTATAATGTTGTCAATATGTTCATCAAAAATCACCTTCGAATCAAAGGTGTCTCCAACGTCCCTTTATGGAGGAAACTCTATTTATAAAATTTTCATTTAATTTATAACTGAACACTATTAGAATAGGTTTCCTAGTAAAAGTGCATACCAAAAATTTGGGAACATTTTTTGATGGCTATTGTCTTAACAGTAATTTTGGAATATATCCAGATCCTATTGAAGACAAAACGTGTCAGCTATAGAATTTATATTACATAATATGTTCATATCGTCAGTATATGATAAAATTTTTAACTTAGTAACAGCTTGATATGTCATTTAAATATAATGAAAAGTAGAGGTCCTACAAAGAACCTTGGGTACTCTATAAGGAATAAGTACACTGTTTGAAGTTTAACCATTTAGTACAGCCATTTGGCATCTATTTCTAATGTACGACATAAACCTCTAAATCGATTTCCACGGATTCCAACAAACAGTTATTTATACAGCAAGATATCATGGTCAATTTTATCAAACGCCTTACTATAATCCACAATGTATATGAAGTCTACTTGTAAAGGATCAGACATAATATGAGGTAAATAACCGTTTTATCGTTTCAGGCGGAAGTAGCAAAGAAAATTTGGATAAAGTAATTGAGATAAATAGTCACTGCAGAGAATAAGTTTAGAGGTAGTAGACCTACCTCGAAGGAACCTGTGCTGGTATTCACTCATAGTATGTTTTAAGGCTAAGTACAGTTGGTTAAATACTATTTTTTTTCCAGTAATTTAAGAAACAGCCATAATTCACTGATAGCCGAATTTTTCGACTTTATTCTTTGGAAATTTTTTTGTGAATTGAGGGTAATGTATGATGATTTTCAAATGGAAGATATCGTTCCTCCAAATAAAGATCGATTAAATAGCAGGATAACCAGGGTGGTATGAATATTTGCACAACTAACGGGTAACTTATCCAGTTCAGTTGACTTATTCAAATATAACCCTTTCAATAATGTGAAGACTTTGTTTTTATCGAATAAATATCACAGGGACATGTTACATTAGATAGGATTGGATACTCATCATCATTTAGTAGATAGTGCGATGTATTGTGAGAAAACGTTGAATGAAAGTACTCACTAAACATTTCACAGATAACGGGTCCACTATCTGAGATTTTGTTCTTTTAAGTCAGTGAAGCTGGATAAGAATTATAGTGCTCTTTGGTTTTAACATAAGCCCAGAACGCTCTAGGTGATTTTAATATATTATTTTCGATGTTTCATATATAATTATTATACAATTCTTTCTCCAGTAATTTAGCCCGCTCACGTAGTAGAGCGAAATAATCAATCTGAAATATTACCGTATTTTGTAAATTTTGGGTGATACTTAAATTTTTAATACTTATTAATAATATGAATTTATAGTTAGCAACAAAAGTTCAAAATTCAACCTTAATTTTACACTGATAGGTATTTAATGTTCATTTCCGGTTCAATTGGTATTTAGCGCAGATTGACCTTTGGCATTGAAGTACGAATTTTGGCCAAGTGTTCATGGAACACTTATAGGTGACATGAAGTTTTATAGTTTATAAATACATACATATATGCCTGTAATATTTTCTGGACATTTCATACAAATTTAGATAGCGGGTTATAAGAATAAAATAAATAAACCCGATATCAAAATTAGTAAATAAATTCGATTTAGTACACTGCAAATGCGATATTACCCACACCTATTGACTGAACGAGACTGAGACTTCTGCTGAACGAGATACTAAGAAAAAGTTTTAGCGTCCCAAAAATAAATGCCCCAGGAACATGTTATACGTCGTTATGTATTAGGTTAAATTCACAGCGTAGACGTACGGCAGAATATAGATCGATCGAAAGTAGTAAATGTGAGGCAAGACTGACAGCTAAACCTGAGTAACACGGTGCGTCTCAGGGATCCGAGATATTCACAAAGCATGAAACACGGTTAAACAGTCGATGTTGAATTTCAGAACACTTATAAATTATTTTTTTATCGCTGTTTTTCATACACCAAATTCCACGAGGACGAAGTCATGGGCGCAGCTAGTTTAATAATAAAGTAATTAATTGGGAATTAGTATATTGCTGCCTTTTCCCTTTTATATCTTATATCTAGTTATTTATCATAACTAAGTATTTCTTTATTAAGATTTAATAAGGTATGTTTGTTATAATTTTAATAATATTGATGGAAACTTAATTAGTGCATGTGTTTCTTTGTATAAGATTGATTATAAGTAAAATGATCTTTTTACACAAGACAACTAAATAAAATGTAGTAAAATTTATGCTATAATATTTGTTTTGTTACAGATCATAATCTAAACCATTGCTTTACAAGAAAAGATTAAATAATACAAGGAATATATTTCTTTAAAAAAAAATTTTAGAGCAACCATTATTTTTTATGTCGTAATACTTTTTTCATATTTCCTCATCTGATGATCATCTTAATGTTGACGAACAGCCTAGTATTTTTAATGGCTCGTTTTTTGCCAAAGGTTGGGTTGTATTCTTATTGTGAAGTATCAAGTTGTACACCAGGATGTCTTTAAAAAAAACATCTGATAGCCATGCAGATAAAAATTAAAATATAAACAGTAGATATAATAGCATTTTATTAATTTAGAATAATAAAAGACCGTATGGTGTCGTGGGACACCAGAGAGGAACGAAGTTCCTTATTATGAAACTTTAATTTCAAATGTTATGATAAAAATCGAAAAAAAAAACTTTACAAAATTATCCTAACACCTTTATTTTATTTACTATGATTTATAAAAATATATAATAACTAGCGGTGTGCCCGCGGCTCCACACGCGTTTGTTACTACGAAATAATTATTTAAATCCCTTTATTTTGACTCATATTGTTGACAATTCATATGCCGTATCAATTGAGCCGTGTACAATTTTCATCAAAATCGGTTGAAAACTATTATTCTAATGTACAATTTCTGATGCATATTAACAATTCTTATAGCCTCTCAGTTATACTAGGTATGATGTATGATTCCCGTCTACAAAATTTGATCAGAATAGGTTGAGAATTGATGAAAATTAAACTTTTTGAATTACTTTTTTTAATTCTAGAAGTAATATTGACAATTCTTATAGCCCATTAATTGTGTTAATAGTTAGACTTCCCGTGTATACATTTTCATCAAAAGCGATTAAGAATTAATTAAGAAACCAAAAGAAAATCATAGATGGGATTATTACTGTTTGTGTGGTATTATCAATATATGCCAATATGAATCCAACACATTAACCATCCCAATAAAACTTCAAAAATAATTAAAATCATACCTTATTTTACCGGCCTACGAGAAAGTGTTTTGAAAAACGTGAAAGCCCTTTTATTCCTTTCTTACCAAAAGCATAAATATGAATGGCTTCTCCATACAAACATCCACCCAAGTTTCATTTTCACCACATGTGGAATAACACAATGAAATAATTCACTTGTAGCAAAACTGTATAATCCAGATAATTTACAATAGGTATATCGCTTAGAATGTATGTTTATGTGTATGCGAGCCGCGGTTTGACAGCGCCATAAAATAATACAGTCATTATACCGTACTGCGTACATAATTAAACAAATTAAAAACCCTTCAGCCAATCTTAAAAAGAATACTGGACTATCACTTACTAGGTAATTATTAGAAATACAATACACTTCTAATTAAGTATAACACTGTCCATAAATCAACATTGATATCGCTGTCATTACAAATCAACAAACTGGTTGTCATGGAAGCTGATATTTCCCTCTTACATACTTTCATCTCCTATTTTTTACCCTTAAAGTTTTATTTTCGCTACAAAAAGTAACCTATGTCCTTTCCCAAAGTCCAATCTATCCCTACACCAAAATTTATCAAAATTGGTTCAGTGGTTTAGGCGTGAAAACTTAACAGACAGACAGAGTTACCATCGCATTTATATATTAGTATGGATAATATACAGCTATTTACATGAATAATAATAATAGTCATCAAGTAGACTATACATTAAACCCTGGTTTTGAAGAGTTCCTTTGTGTATCTTCGAAGTTGAAAATTCAATGACAATGAAATTATAATGGGACCGCCCTTGAGATATCCGCTATCCAACAAAAAAGAACAAACCAAATTGGTTTATAAGTAAAAAAGTTATGCTGTGTTCAGCAATTAAAAAAATTAAATTAGAAAAAAAATATTAATACTAAAACTTTTATCTTATAAATATTCAAATTAAGTTACTTCAGTATTAACTGAAGTCCGAAGTAAAAATTAAAATTAAATTGTGTGAGGCGAGAATTCGAACCTAGGACTCCGGCCACAACAGTCACGTTCACGACCGCTAGGCTACGAGCGAGTTATTAAGTTTTATTGAAATTATACTACTATTTAAAAAAAAATCTTACGTTACGGACATATTTTCCCGGTTAGTGTACCCCTCCCCATCGTCCCATAAGGAACTTCGTTACAAAAAATAATGAATGATTATTTTGTTTGATTATACCCTACTTAATACTGAATTGAAGAAAATAGCTTCGCAATAACCAAATACTTTTAACTAATATGTTAAAGATAAAAATGGCTACTGTCAGTCAACCTTTGGATTTATGCATGCATAAGCCATGGCGGTTTTTTTTTTGCTTTTTAAAGAAATATAATTCTTTATAACATTATTTTGATGTATCTTATATAGTTTAGCCAGCGTAAGCCACGTAACAAACTAAAATCTCTTTTAACGACGTTATTACAAAACATTGAATTTTCTCTACTATTCATAAACTTAATTAGAATATATTGCTTATGCCGACTTTCCTTTAAAAAATCCCTAAATGATGGTGAAAACGTATAAAAATCCGTTGCATGGTTTAAAATAAGTAAGCGGATATGTTGTAAGTGAGTAGACCAGACTCACATGACGCTCACATTTGAGGCTTTGCATAACATACAAGTGGTACAGAGAGCCATGGAGCGGCGCACCATGTTCGACATCAAATTACCAGATCGAGGTCAAAATTGTCGAAATCCGATGTCGCGCGTCCGCGACATTAGAGAGGTTATCAAAAAACTAATAAAATGGAATTGAGCAGGATATTTTGCCAGGCAGAGTGACGGTAGGTAGTGGTAGCCGCGGCTCCGTTCGCATAATTCAAAAAAAGTATTTAACGGGATAAAAAGTATCCTATATCATGTGTACCAAACATTCATATCCGTTTGGCCATTTTTGCGTGATTGAGTAACAAACAAAGTCACTTTCGCAATTATAATCTATCATTATCATCATTTCAGCCATAGGACGTCCACTGCTGAACATAGGCCTCCCCCATAGATCTCCAGAGCGACCGATCTTGTGCGGCCTGCACCCAACGGCTCCCAGCGACCTTTATTATGTCGTCTTTCCATCTAGTGGGGGGCCGTCCTATGCTGCGCTTTCCGGTGCGTGGTCTCCACTCGAGAACCTTTCTGCCCCAACGGCCGTCAGTTCTCCGAGCTATGTGCCCCGCCCACTGCCACTTCAACTTGCTAATCCTTTTGGCTATGTCGGTTACCTTAGTTTGTCTACGGATCTCCTCATTTCTCATTTGATCTCGTAGAGAAACACCAAGCATAGCCCTCTCCATAGCTCGCTGAGCGACCTTGAGCTTTCTTATGAGGCCCACAGTGAGCGACCACGTCTCTGTGCCGTATGTCATCACTGGCAACACACACTGGTCAAAGACTTTCGTCTTGAGGCACTGAGGTATTTTGGAGTTTTTTTTTTTTTTTTTTTTTGTATTTTTTCGACAACGTCAACAAATACTCAACACAAATAAGGACCGTTTTTGGAATAATATAAAAGAATTGTACGAACAATTTTTTACTAAATGCATATTAAAGAACATATATACAATACCAATAACAAAAATACCCATTATAATCTATACAATTAATAAAATTCAATTGTCTGTTTGTAGTGTCAAAATAACAGTGTTAAAGCATCAACTGAGTATATAAATTCGTTATTTTTAACTTCTACCGCGATAGATGGCGTCGTCACGAATACCACTCGCGCTAACGAAATGTAATGCAATTTAAGGTACTATGTAATCTTTTGAAAACAAATTCCTCTCGGCCTAACTGGGTGTTTTTTCGACAACGTCAACAAATACTCAGCACAAATAAGGACCGTTTTTGGAATAATATGAAAGAATTGTACGAACAATTTTTTACTAAATGCATATTAAAGAACATATATACAATTCCAATAACAAAAATATCCATTTTTTTAATTTTTGTCTGTCTGTCTGTTAGTTCCGGGTAATAGGTTATAGGGAGAAACTTAGACTACTTTTATTTTAGAAAAAGAATTAGGGTTCTGCAGAAATAAAACAAATACTGGTCCATGGTGAATCAGTTTGAGCGCTTAAATGGCTTACGCCGAGTAAACCATAAGAGATATAGCAAATTTATTTAATAAATAATTGTAGAAATTAAAAAGACCTATAAAAAGGTCAGGGAGAGTATATGTCTATCTTCTAAGGAACACACACAATAAGCATTTTTGTCTTTAAAATAGCCGGGAGCCGGAGAGCAATATTCGTGCGGGCATTCTGTAGTCCACGTAAGCGAAGCCGTGGGCACAGCTAGTTTTAGATAAGATTGTAATGGACAGACGAAGTTCAATGTAATATTTGGTATAGTTGAGTCTATAAAACTAAACCTATTTAGCTCTTTTTATACTTTATAGAATTCCGGTGCATTTCCAAACAAAATTCGATTATAAATCGCACTAAACAAGTCGTTAACTGGCTGCGGACGCAGTTAACTGAATACCCCGGCTCAAACGCGGTATTCGGACGAAGTGGTGGCCAAACATTTGCGTCTATCCCATTCTGTGGATTTCTATCGATTTCGACGAAATTTAAATGCAATTTTAGCAACGTTTTCCGAATTATTTGTCTCCGTTTGGGATGTATTTTATATAGGCAATATTTGTTGGAAGATTTTATTCCGTTATTTGGTTTACTTATTGTTTAAACACCTAACACCCTGATGGTTTCGAACTGAGTACATTACATATAGTACATTACTGTACAGTCTTATACATAAATATTGTTTATATACAATTCATAAATATATAGTAGAAGCTTTCTACAGTTGTTTGACGTCATAAATTCGGTATTAATTTCAACTGTATACCTTAAGTCCTTTTCGAGCAAAAAATAAAACTAAATATAATTTGGTTGCAATAAAATTTAACACTGGATTAGAAATTTCTTATTTTATGTTTTTTCCCTAAATTTTTATTACAAGACTCCTTTTAATGCCATACTTTAAAACTGTAGGTTTGCAGAAATTACTCTATAGGTATTAATAAATAATTAGTCCCCGAGTGCGACTTATAAACTTTTATTATTAAGGGCTGTATCTTTTTATTGTGGTAACATAGAGACTTGATTTTTTTTACAGCAGTTTGAGTTCATAGTGCATAGTGCGAAATTTCAAGACGAAGAAGAAGAAGAAGTCGGCGGGAAGTGCCTTATAGGTTTTGATAATCGGTTCGTGAGCGTTATTTCAACTATGAAGTGCCGTATCTATTTAATTTGTTAACCTAGTAAATTTATTTATTTATAAGCAATATTATTTAGTATATGACATTCATTTCAACTTTATATGTACTTAGTTCAAGTCGTTTTCGAAAAAAAGTGTCTTGCCACACGGACAGACAGCCAGTCAGGCGGCCAGTTAGACAAACAGATAAACGGACAACAAAGTGATCCTATAAGGATTCCAAAAATTTTCCTCATGAGTTATGGAACCCTAAAATAAGGGCAAGTAGCGATTACAATTCATGCCATAAGAGTTCTGTATTGTTAGATGTTTTTCATAAATCATATTGTTTGTATACTATTCTTACTACATTCAGCATAATCTCCGACTCACGATGGCGCATGTTTGAATGACAAAATCTTTTATTTTGCGGGTGCTCACATAACAAATATTTGCATGTTATTGTTAGTTACAGCAAAAGTAACTTCATCACACGGGACATGAAACTCATTGTTTTTGGTTTATTCCTTTTACGAGTAGTATGAAGAGCTTTATCTCTTTATTGCATTAACCTAGAATCTTAATTCTAGATCAGGATCATAGAGATCAGGAGGCAGGAACGTGTTTAAATGTGTATATTTTAGTTTAGCTCGAATTTCTAAAGAAAGGGAATTAGCCAGTTCGCGACTTAATTGAAATTCCGTCAACAGCCCAAGCCGAGGTTCGGTCACTTTGGTACCCTTGAGCATCTTACCACGCATTCGCGGCTGTTTGCCTTAAGCGCTCGCCCCTAAGCCACGGTGAAGCTGTAAAAGCCTTCAGCGGCTCCAGGGCCTTTATTACTAACAGTATAATCAGTTCTAAAAAAAAGTTAAGCGCGCTCGTAAAGAATTACAGGTGATGCGTAAAAGCGTGACGACTAAACCAACTGTACTTTTTGATGAACTTGTTACTAACCGCGTGCGTTATAGGGAGACAAAAAAATTGCTTGGAAAGAATTACAGTTATCCCATGAGAAGCCAGTGAGCCACCAGAGTAAACAGCAAAGTTCGGGAGATCTAGGTGCTACTCGAACTGCTATTGTCGGTTGATCTCCACGAGACGATTATTCTTCCAACTGCGACAGTTTGCCTCTTGTCCACAACATCACGCAACGGGCACGCAGCGAGTTGTTAGCGTTCTTCTCGTCGATGTAATTCGACGCATCTCCGCGATAGTATCGCCGCACACGGGATAAAAATTGCCTCTAAAGGAAATAGGGTTTTTAAATATTTTTTTTCCTTTTCGACAAAAACTGTTTATGTACTTTAATGTAACTTGCATGGATTGCTCGCTCATCATTCAGCTCTAGATGTGTTAAGTTGAAGCGACAGGGTCTTATTGAAGTTCAGCTTCCATACAAGAAGAATCTACTAAGACGATGTTTACGACAAAAAAGAAGAACCCTTAATATATATAAGTGAATAAAAGTGAATTATCTATTTCTGATTTAGAAATAAAAGCTTTCTCCTTAACTCATAATTATGATTATTGCTACGTTATCAAAACCCAAACATGCGTTTTTTTTTCTCTATCTGTCGTTTTGTTTGTCCGGATAAATCTCTTACGCCTAAAGCCATCTTTAAGACACTTTTTATGATTTTTCTTTTGAGGATAGATTTCGAATGGCTACGCTACTCGACCGACAACATTACAAAATGTCAAGACCCTAAACACAGTTTTACGTTTTGTGTCTACATAATATAAAAAAAGTCTGTGTCTACATTTTTACACATTACATTGTACCTATTATAGCACAGAACGCAAAACTACTGAAATGTTCGTTATAAAATATAGGATAGGTAAATTAAAATCGATGACAGATAGTCCCTTTTTGATCCTGTTACCTGTATATTACAAGTCTTTTCACATATTGCAAGAATCAGCTAGTTATGATTAAATATTAAACATTACAGAGTTGAAAATCGAAGTAAATCCCTGTTTTTACAAGCCCACTTTCTAATCAAATGTTCAAAATTGGAATTTTAAATGGGAAAGACCACATCCCGCCTTAACCGTTCCTTTGCCATGCTTGGTAGCTACGTTGTGGTTCTTACCATTTGTTTCTACGTCTTGTATTTTAATATTATGTGGCTTTTGCTTTCGAGATTTAAGTGAAAAATTAATCGTTCCTTGATTCTCTTCTGGTTACATGAAAAAATGACAAACAACCTAGTAGATAGCTTGGAAGATATAATTATTTTAGTAACACTTGTCAACAAAACTGTTGTTCGAGTTTAATTTTTTTCCTTAGTTGAATAGTTTTCAGTAATCTTTTTAAAGTAATGAAGAGTACAAATTGATGATGGTATTTATATAATAAAAACAAATAAAAACTTCCTATTATTTGACCAGGTTAACATGACAGAGACGGCTGGTGATGGATTATAAATCTCTAGGTGATCGCCTTTGTATTTCAATTAACTTAGCTTACCATCAGGCCGTCACCTTAGTGTGCTAAAATAAAAACAAAATACATCATAAGAAAGTAAATCATAGGGATTTCAACTGCTACTCAATCGTGACTATTTACTTTTTCATTAATGGCAGATTTGGGTCATGAATGATTTTTTAAACGTGTATAAAGGTAGAAATTGTTACCTTATTCACTGTTCTCTATATTATAATACTAATAGTAATATGTATGTATTGTACACTTTCGGCATACTGCTATAGAATGATCCTGAATTCAGTTGTATCCACTGTATCAAAGGGCTTTTGGCAGCGGTGCCCGGAATGCTTTTGAAAATTAGTATTCAGAGTGTGGCTTTGGTATCTATGTGAAAGTAATTTATAGTTTTATTATTTGCATCGCAAAGGGCATTTTCAGTGTAACATTATTTATTTGTAAACCATAAAAACAAAGCACTGAATTTAAGTGAGTGAAGTGTCGGATTTTTTGACTAAGGCCAGCTAGCAGCTAGTTTAGATGATGCACTTGCATAGAAATAGTGACTGCAAATTAAACATGGAATAGAATGTTATATTTCTCATATAGACGATTTTAAAACGTATTAATTAAAAATAAGTTTAAAATTGAGTTACATTAGTAAAGTTGAACACAAGAAAACATAAAAAATGGATATGTCTAGAGATTTATGGGGCATATGTAAGAAAAAAACGAAGTTGCGCATGGTGCGCCGCTAGATAGCATTTTGCTGAAGCAGAACTAATTCTTATAGGTTATGTTTTTCTTTATAGCTGCTTTATAATTTCTTAATAGTTTAAAGTAGGTTTTTACATTAAAATTCATTCACTTCTCGAACTCACATTCTTCCAACGATTCGTTCTTAATATTTGACCTGTAATAGGGGCAATCCACGTTAATATCCATTTCGCAAAGGGTCTCGGGGTCTTTTCGTCGGGTCGCGTTGGGTGCCTGCAAAATTTACGATTTCGCTGGATTTACAACCGTCATAAAGTATTCAGTGGGCGCCGAGCATTTTGCCTTTCCAAGTTTTGTTGCTTCTAGTTTTAGATGTTCTCGTATGTCGTTACATTAGGTATGTTATGCAGTAGCTTCCCAGGGTGGATCTTTATCTTTAACTGAATTATATTTTTAAGTACATGGTGAACTTATTCTTTTTAATCCATTGTTAACAGAATCAAAAGCTGTGTGCAAACTGTTATCTCTTGTCAGAGTAACAAAAGAGACAATATATTTAAACAAAGGCACTTTAATAAATTTTGTTTTTGTTGTTAGATGTTGTTATCTAACTTTCATCAGTATGGTTAAATAAAAGAAAATATCTAACAAGTACCACTGCTACATCATACCGCAGTTAAGCGTTTGACAACAAGTTTTCAACTTTACGGTTCTCATTTTCCGGTAAGCTGGAAAAATGCTATGGGTGTATGATGATTATTTCCTTCACTAAAAATTCAGGCTTATTGTACGATTTGAATCTTAGTACTTGGTTTGTGGTATTTAAGCTTGTTAGCACTGTTTCAATGAATGATCCTCACACTATGATAAGTTATAATTGTGATTAAAACAAAAAATTGCACTTTCTAATGAAGAAATATTTACATCAATAAACTTGTATTAGTGAGACCTTCGCATGTTAAAATCTATATTCATCCATACGGAAATAAAAGGCCGAGCGGTTACTTTAGTACGACTAAAAGCTTAGGCGTTCTCAATGAAATTCAATTTACATTACAGATCTGAACTCTAATAATCTTACAATACATACAACGTTGATACTTTTTCTAGTCTTTATTTTTATCTGGTCGTTACAAAGAATATTGTTCATTAGGGTTGTTAGATATATACGATTAAATATAAAGATATAGGTAACGTCTTTATAGTTTAACAGTCAGGGTAACAGTTCCTTTTCTATTATTTTAAGACGTAAAAAGGTGTACAGGCAATTCTTCCGCTTCAAAACGTGTAAAGGGGCAAGCATGAATAAAAAATTATTGCTTAAAAATTCAATGTAAAAGGACCCTGGGAATTCAGTATTCTCTAAATAAATATAAAGTACTGAAAATCATTTGAACTCATATAAATTACCTAGAGTTGACTCCAACCACGAACTCGATTACTCAAATTATATCTGTTGAAACTTTGTTAGAGATTGTGGAAACTCAGAATTTTGTGCAGATTAACAATTTATTTACGGTTAATGGTTAAAAGGTAAAGAGTTAGTGGGAGAAATGTATTGTTTATGGTAAATTTTTTTTTTATAATTTAGATTTCAGGAACAAGGTAGATTTATATTTTACTAGAAATTCTTAACCCAAGTCAATAGATAATATTTATTGATACTTTCGGTGTCAATATTGCTAGTTTTACTTCTAACTTCTTAGTTTTATAATTCGTTAAACAATGTCATTAAAATCTTGTTTCAAAATGTAAAATACCTTCTCGACGCCCTGAAAATGTTGTAAAGACGTAAATTATGTAGACATTACTAAGTTTATCGAGACACTTCAGGGAATGAGCAATATGAAGACTTGATGTTATTTCCCGAACACTGCCCAACCTGGATTCTCTTGCTGGTCCCTGCAAAATATAACACCGATATGCGCAGGGTCGTTGGATTCGACTGGATGTAGTTGGATTAGTACATAATATGACCTATTCATTCCCCGTGTTGTTCAAAGTATTAGCCGACAGAGGAGTTAACAAAGTGAGCAATATAATAGTAGATTACACAACAAATGAAAAAAGAGGGAATTCAATTCTAGGGACTGAGTTGGACCCCGAGAGCATCGAAGGTTCTAAAGTAGAATCCTGGAGCGAGAGTTATGTACTCTACTTTTTACCATTGACTGCGAGAAAACTTCTTAGGCGGTGATGCTTTTTGTTGTCACGCTTAGAGATCAGTCAGTGTAAATGCAGTAATGAAAGTATGAAAGAAAACAGGAAAGAAAGAAGGAAATAAAGTAAAAGAAAAGAAAGAAAATACATTATTGCCTTGAAAATACGGACACACAGTTTTTACAGAGAAAATTAACATTTCATTGAACACTACAAATTAAAGAAAAAAAAGTTAAGATAAATATGATAAAGATCACAACCACCATACTCATAGGAATGTCACTTCTATTAGTCCAAGATCCCAAAGCAATAAGACACAACTTATTTTCTAAAGCATATAACTTTCGGTTCTTAGTAGTCTCTCGTGTACTTTTTAATACCTGTACGTTTGTGGAGTTGGCTCTGTGACACCTGCGCAGGTACCAGGTGAGAAAGGTAACTAAAAATCAGAGTTACATAACTTAAATTTTAATGACTGATTTTTATATATATTTTGTAGAATATTACTCTTAAGTAATATCAAAAAAATCAGACGTTTTCCATGGGCCAGAACTTTTGTCAGACGCTTTAAAGACCTACAAAAAAAAATAACTTAATTTATTTTTAAATGTCTGATTTTTATATATGTTATTAAGATAAATATTACAAAGTAATATTTAATCAGTCAGACAAATTGTAATGACCAAACATCCCCTAAACACAAAAATTACTCAACTATGAGTATGAGCACGAGAGCACTATGCATGCGTTTCAAAGCGAGTGAGACATCCATGGTAACTCGGTTTTCCCTTCTTACATCCACAATCTGTTTCAGTCTACTGTTTGTGTATGTGTATATGCCAGGTGCACACACTGTATAGTATACAGTACAGTTCTATATTCAGGTTTATGAGACCACATGTTTTTGTCAGTTATATCGTGTGATTTGTGAGTGATATCAAGTTATTTTCAATAGAGAATATGGAAGAATCCTCGGAAGCATCTTTAAAATGTTAATATAAAATGTTAAACAATATAACTAGTGACGATGAGGATGATGACTTGAGTGGACAGTATCGTGATGTACTTAATGATGAAAATTCAAATGATTATTATGACGATGATGAAGATGATTAAGAGACAATCAAATTATTTCATTAATTCATCATTATTAATTATTTCTTTTATTAAAATTATTACAATTGATATATTTTTTTAAATAAAATAAAAATGATTCTTTTTGAAAGACAATTGCTCCGAAAAAAAAAAAAACATTTTTCCCTATATATCAGTAATATATATAATTACTTTTAAAATCATTATTATTTTAATTAAAAATTTCATCTTATTTAAATAGATATGAAAAAATATGAAATTGAAAGCAGTAAGTATTTTTCAAATATGTATTAAGATATTTTACTCTGAAGCGCATGCGCATAGTGCTCTCGCGCTCATATTTATAGTTGACTAATTTTTGTGTTTAGGGGATGTTTGGTCATTGCAATTTGATTTATGTTATGATTTCCATTTGGTCATTAAATATAACTTTTGAATATTTATCTTAATAACATATATAAAAATCAGACATTTAAAAATAAATTAAGTTCATTTTTTTTTGTAGGTCTTTAAAGCGTCTGACAAAAGTTCTGGCCCATGGAAAACGTCTGATTTTTTTGATATTACTTCAGAGTAGTATTCTACAAAATATATATAAAAATCAGTCATTAAAATTTAAGTTAAGTAACTCTAATTTTTAGTTACCTTTCTCACCTGGTACCTGCGCAGGTGTCACCGAGCCAACTCCACAAACGTACAGGTATTAAAAGGTACACGAGAGACTACTAAGAACCGAAAGTTCTATGCTTTAGAAAATAAGTTGTGTCTTATCGCTCTGGGATCTTACACTATATCACGTATACGTCCAATTTTTTTATTCATCTGTACATATAAATGCTTTGTCCTGAATGACTGACTGACGGATCAACACACAGTCTAAACCGCTGATCGTAGAAACCTGAAACTTGGCGGGTGTGTTCTTTGTATGGCATAGGCATCCGATAAGAAAGGATTTTCCAAACTTCTACCACTGAGGGGGTGAAAAAGGGGGCAAAGTTTGTATGGGACAACGTGATTCCTTGGTCCAATCTACTTCAAATTTTGCATAAACCTTTTTTAACAGAATTGATGGAAGACGTGTTTCGTATTTTGTTGAAATTCATCCCCTAATGGCGTTAACAAGGCGTAGAAAGTTATGTTGGCGGTGATTTGCTTCGAAGTTGATATCAATTCTCTTTAGTGCTTGTGATTTAAAATACATTTTATTTTGACACATGTTTGAAAACTCAATCCGATTTTATTCAAAAAAGGTTGACCTCACTTATTCTTTAATAATATAATATAAATACATTAATGACAATTCTATTACAATAATATTCTCACATTAAAAAAATGAATGATCTGATAGTTTCATATATACGGATATATCTGTAGCTCTGTCTGTACATGAAACTTTTTTCAAAATTTTGTGTTACATAATTATCTTCTATACAATTAATAAAATTGAAGTGTCTGTTTGTAATGTCAAAATAACAGCTTTTTACTAAATACATATGAAAATATATACGATACCTATAATAAAAAGCCACTTTTTAAAATTTTTGTCTGTCTGTCTGTTTGTTCCGGGTAATCTCCGAAACGGTTGGACTGATTTTGACGGGACTCTCAGATGGCTGCTTTTATAGGAAGTAACTTAAACTACATATATTTTACAAAAAGAGTTAGGGTTCCGCACAAATAAAAAAAATGTCATAGTGAATCAATTCGGGTGCTTAAATGGTTTACGCTGAGTAAACCATAAGAGATGTAGCAGATGAATGTACTAAACAATTGTAGAAATTGAAAAGACCTTAAACAAGAGTCTGGGAAAGTATACGTCTATCTTCTAAGGAACATCCACAATAAGCATTTTTGTCTTTCAAAAAGCTTGGAGTGGGGGAGCAAGATTCTCGCGGGCATTCTGTAGTTCACGTGAGCGAAGCCACGGGCACACCTAGTAAATTATACAATTCGTGCTTGTCCTAAATTTAAAAAGTTTTTATTCTCTTGTGAGTAAAAGAGTGTTTTATCCACTCTTATCGATCAATAAAACGACAATGACAATGATTTCTAATGACAATGGTAAAAAGGTTATTTCTTTATTCGTTTTAAAATTGATTAACATAACTTATTAAATATTGAAAGTGTTTTTGTAATCTTTTGAAATTGTTTTCACTCTACCAACATGTTTCAATCGAAGCAAACTTCAAAAACATTTGCAAATAGATAGATTCGCTCGTTTCGCTAAAACTCTAAGCTCTTACAATATTCATTATACATGCGTAGTTTACATTCAAGTTAGAATTAAGTTAGTACAACTTGTACGCGGCGGTAAGTAAGGGCAGGTTAATTTGGATTTATGTTTCTCGGAGGGTGGATTGAACGAATAGGTACTTAAGGTTTTCCTGTACAGTAAGTAATACAGTACTATTGGTAATTTAATAAAAGTTAGTAAAACGCATTGATTTTTTATTTCAGTTTAGTTAAGCACATTGTGGCCAATCTCTTAAGTCGTTCAACAGACTAATAATTATTGGGAATAAACATAACAACAAAATAAAAGTATATATAGATATACTCATAATCATCATACCGCTCACCTTTGTGCGATATTATTAATTTATCATGCGACGCATTAACAGGAAGAGAGGTTGATCGTATCAAATCGCGGCCGCCTCTCTCCCCTAATATTTTGTTTATACATAAGGTGATAGGGCGAAAAAAATAAAAAGTATTAAAAGTAAAAGAAAAAATTACTAACAAAACTTCAGAACTGTAGGCACTGTAGCATGTTCAGTTGATTTCTAGTTTTTTCTAGAATGTATGCATCAATTCATGCATGCAATGCAAATAATTTTTTAAAGTGAATTTCGTTAGGTAGGCAGTTTTGGGATGGAAAAAAAGCATTGAACTCTCATGACCCGAGCATACATATATACAAATGTATATATGATTTATATAGCATATTTATATAAAGATACATGCATTCAATTAATAAAATTGAAGCGTCTGTTTGTAATGCATAATCTCCGAAACGGTTACACCAATTTTGACGGGACTTTTATTTTAGAAAAAAAGATTGGGTTCCGCACAAATAAAAAAATGGTCACGGTGAATCAATTCAGACGCTTAAATGGCTTACGCTGAGTAAACCATAAGAGATATAGCAAATTAATGTAGTATATAATTGTAGGCATTAAAAATACCTCCAATGAAGTCAGGGAGAGTATACGTCTACCTTTTAAGGAACAATAAACATTTTTGTCTTGAAAATAGCCGGGAGCGAGGGAGCAAGATTCGCGCGGACATTCTGTAGTCCATGTGAGCGAAGCCGCGGGCACAGCTAGTTTAAATAAATATACTAAAAGAACGAAAAGTTCTTACGATTTCTAAAAAAAAATACTTCCCAAAAAATATTTCTTAACAACCCATAAAAAATGTTTACAAGTATGTGAAGCTAAGAAGCATTTACTTATCGAACTACATCCAACGAGCTAACAATTTATTTTCCTTTAGACACGATTAACAAATACCTTCTATGCTATAAGAAAATATATAAAATTATTATTAGACGTGGCATGTAAAATGAAGTGACAAACAAAACAAATAAAAATGAATTATGAATATAAACAAATAGAATTTGTATATTATTAGTTTACAAAGGGGTAGTTCAGGTTTAACAGTATTTTAGAAGCTCTTTATACATTAACCACCACTTCAAACAAACACAAAGGTGTGTATTAAAAAATTAACCGCCTTTATTGTAAAAGGTGCACGCTGGAAAAGCTTTCCGTGAGGTTCAAGTGTGTTTCACGAAAAGGACAATGATGCGACACTTTACTTATCGATATTTTTTATTTATTTTGTATGTGGGTGTGATTATTGAAGCCGTACATTAATTAAACTTAATATTCGTACTAATGACTATCTTCTATCTATTACTGATTGACTGACTTCATTGGCTTTAATTGTGAATGAAAGCTTTAAAAGGCGTTCGACGGCTAGAGCAAAGCCCCAAGTCCGGTGAAGCTGTAAAAGCCGCAGCGGCTCTGTTTTTGGATAAGGCCCCTAAGGCTAACAGTGTAGTCAGTTCAAAAAAAAAGAAAGCTAGAGCAAAGATATTCTCTTTAGGGCCGTCGGACGCTTCACATTAAATAAGGTTAATTACTGTTGTGTATGATTTTAACCATCACCAAATAAATGCACATTAAATGGCTTAGTTAATAAGATTTGTCCCTATAATAATAGATGTGTCACCAGAATGGAATCACCAAACATTATCAAAACGTTTACCTAAAACTTCTTAAAAATTATTAGTATCTGGCACTGCTGTTGGGTTTCCCGCTGTTTCTTATAACAATTTATTTATCATAATTTCATTTATATGATGGCAAAAATATTTGTTAGAAATAGATATTATAATAACAGAATACATATTGGGAATGAATATAAACTTTGGTGACAGAAAATATTATTGCCTTTGGTTTTATTATTCACCAACGATGTATCTTGGTCGACCCGAACGATGAATGAATGACGTCATTGATGAAGACGTCGTTACACGACACGTTAATGTTATTACTCCTACATGTATGGACTACGCTTTACCATGGTCACATTAAATTTAAAAATCATACAAAATGTATAACTACTAGTATACTTATAACGAGGTACCCATCACTATAAGAACGCTATGTCAGACGTTATTGATAAAACAAATATGCGGGATAAAACAAATCAAGAGAGAATCACGGTGATGGGTTTATTTAGTCATGTTAACTCTCTAATGATTTGCATAGATTATGTTTTACTTTTGAAATTTACCCATGGTGCGTTTTTTATTCGCATGAAGTAAAATGACATTTCATGTGTTGCCAGTTTATTGTGTTTTTAAAATAGTGATGTCACCAATCGGTACTAATCATTTACCCGTATGAAATATTATACATATTTCTAAGTTAAAAAAAAACATTGAACCCTTCATAACATGTGAAGTTCAAATAAGGGAAACATGCGCATCTCTCGTGGGTCATCCAAAGCATTCTTTTTTAATTTATCTTTTGCAGTTGTTCGACATAATATATTCATTTTATAGTTTCTTGAATTATGATAATAGTAAATTATCAGGTATGTTGAATAAAACAAAACATTTTAACTATTAATAAATAAAAATCTTGAATACAGTATTTAAAATCTTACGATTCAAATAATTGTACCATAAAATATACGGTAGCATAGCACTACAAAAATAAATGTGACAACATTATTTTCAAGTTTGACATTATTGATTATCAAGTTACTCCGTGGGAATAAGATGTTTTTTTTTGTAATACACCAAGCGCAAAATTCGATCACCTAGATATTAATAAAATAAATATGAATCTAAATAAAGCATTTTGTTAATAGTAAAGTAAGCATCTTATAATTATTACTTAATACGATTGTAGAAAGAAATTTCTTAGTATAACTCGTGAGCGACAAGTTGAGACCTGAGCGCGGTGACGTCATTGTCATGTCCTGGTACAGTGAACAAAAAAAGAACACAACTAGCTTAGCATAGTAAGAGACTAAAAAAACTATATTAAATAATGGCGTTGCGCGCTTTACAACGCGGGTGTCATCGGGGAAGCGGGTGGGAAGTCGCATTCCGTGCGGGTCTCAACTTATCGCGCACGAGTAGTACAGTAAAAGTGGATTAAAAAAATCGTTAAATTATCGATACCGAGTAACAACCCGTAACTATTCTCGACAATATCGTAGGCTAGTTCATTGTTCGTAATTATATTAGTCTCACAGAATTGAGTTGAATTTAAAAGCTTCCTAGTTTAACAAAATTACAATATACGGGTGATGATTATAATTTGATTCATTTGCATACTCGCCGCTGAACTAGATATGTAGATATATTTAAAAAATAATAAAGACATTAAGCGTATAATAGAGTATACAATATTTATAGAATACGAGTGCATTTATTTATATACAAAGTCAAATCATCAAAATAATATATAGGCTCTGAGAAGGTACTTGAATGAACATTACCATGCTGGTTCGGAGAACATCTTTGTCACAAGGAGATGTTAATAATAATATTGATTAGGAGAGCTTTATTAATTTTCGTTATTATTATTATTTTTAATAGTTTTTAACTTCAGTTATAAAATACAATGTTTTGATTTCTGTAATCATTTATAATTGGCCGAGTTAAAACCGTAAGCTTTCACGAATGTTACATTTTCACAATTTTTAAAAAAGGTTAATTTTTTGGTGCTCCTTAAATAAAATATAAATATATAACAGGTTTTTTTTTTATTATATGAAAATTGTATTAATAAGTTTATGTATAAGCTGGTATAAGTTAAATTTCATATTAATTATTGTCGATTGGAGAAGATTACAAAATTGATTTAAAACTGATTATTTGACAGTCTGCGATAGAAAGAGGTATTTATGTACAAAGCGTTAGTATATCATATGCTAAGTTAGTAAGTACCTAATTTTAGAATAAAAAGGTTATTGTATAACGAAACCTTCCGTTTAGATAGAGTTTTAAGTTTTTTTAACAGACTTCAAAAAAAGGTTCTCAATTCGAATGTATATTTTTTTAATGAATGTCCAACCATAACTTCTTTGTTTATGAAACGATTTAGATTATTATTTTTTCGTTGGCAAGGGAAATACCTCAAGGGTGGTCCCATTTTTATTTCATTGGTATTGGATATCGACTACGAAGATACAACAGTGTACTTCTAAAAGTCGTTGAAATTGGTTTTCTTTTTTGTTAATAATTTTCTTCTTCTACATGTCATTTATTTTGTTATATATCTCCAGTATATGTTGAGCTTTAAGCGAGTAAGCAAATAATTAGTAAATATAAATAACATAAGATGCAATATGAAATAAATAACGTAGGAAAATAGTAATAAAAATGATTTGACCTGTCCAAATATTTTATTAATTGTGATTATGAATTTAGTTTTTATTTTATTTATAAAGTTAACAAAATTTCTACTTTTTTTTATTTTAGGTTAAGAAGATAAATACTTCTTCGTTTGTTTGTCAGTTTGGATAGTTATTGTGCGCACAAGTGCGAATGTTTTCTGTATTGGTACAAATATAATTTATTACAATAAGTGGTGCGCAAATAATTTCATTGGCTCAGCTTTAGAATCGCTACCATCGAGTTCAGACAGTTAGATCACTCTATAGTTACGCTAAATAAAAATATTCATAATGCGGAAATCAATAGTTTTGAAGAAATTGAATTTTTAATTTCGTATTCTTTTGTAAATCTGACAATACAAATGTCAATTCTAAGTATACGTAATTTCTCTCAATTGTTAGGCTATACGAATAGTCTATAATAAGAGTAAAAATAAAATAATTAACTATTCGCTACTGCGTAATAACCGCGTGCGGACTCGCGGTGCACCGCTAGTTAATTTTGATAAAATTCAAGGTAAATTAAAAAATTAAAAAACAGTCACAGATTACCTACCGTATTAATTTAGACCATTCCAATGTGTCCAAACACGATATCTCTGCTGTAGGTTCTAATATCCCTGAAGTAACATAATATCGAATTTGAACCCGATCAGACCTGTGGAAGATGCTCACATCCATTCATCAACTAGAAAAGAGAGCTGATAGTCCACAAAAGTTCGAGCAGATTTTCTTGAATCTAAGCTTGAATTGAAGCTAAGAAAAATGTCGATTAAGACACCTTTCAAATAAAAATAGAAATACTACAAACAGATACTTATAAACTCTCAGAATCGGGAATTAAAAACATACACTATTTGTATCTACTTTATAATTTAATAGCTGTATCTATTATATTTATCACAATAACATCGATATCAGAGCAATTGAAAGACAAACTAATAACGTTCGGATACCGAATGGTTATCCCACAATTAATTAATTAGCGGTTAAACGTGACCCTTGTCTGTGCGGAATTATTTGGAATAACGATTTACTATTTCAACCGTTTAATAACGTTATTTCAAACAAATTTAACGTAAAACATATAGATACAGAAACGCAGCTTCGGTAGACCTTTAGTTACATGCGATCGACTGTAGCGCTATTAGGGCTGGCATTTATAATAAAATATATTATTAGTCAAACGAATTTTAATAAAAAATATTTTTTAATAAATTATTTAGATTTACACTTGGTTAATCTTAAGAAGGCTCACAAACCATATGGGTTAAATCAAAGTAATGTACCTACTACAAAGTTGTAGAGCAAAAAAAATGTGTAAACAAAATTCAGTGATAGCATTCGTTTATCTTTTAAGGATCGTCCACAATATGAATTTTTCTCTTTAAAATAACCGGCAGGCGACCGCTGTGGGTGGGAGCGGGGAAAGCAAGATTCGCGCATGTGCACAACCGACGGCATTCTATAGTTCACGAAATCGGAGCCGCGGACAAAGCTTAGCCTTAGGAGTTGAACAGTAACTATGAACGTCAAGCTAACTGGCGAGCGGTAAGCGTAGTGGTACGACAAGTGAAAACGATAGCCTACATGGGTGCCTTTGTCGAGGGTCGGTAGGGAGTTGGTTTAATAAATTTAATTTAATTTAAAAACCAGTGAGACCATGCGGCATAGACATAAAAGACAAAAAAATAAAACAATGGTTACTACAACCAGACGTACCGCATGTCTCTCATCTGAAGCTTATTTTACATGTTATGTTCTTTAACAAATCTTTAAAATTATAAGCGCCTTGTTTAAAAGTTATAGCAAAAGCATTCAGTGTCGAAACTAAAGTGTTATAAAAGTTACAGGCGCTAGATTTACTTTTACTATAGTACTTAACTGTTTTTTTATAAGTATAACTAAAGTGGCAAATAAGCATACGGCCCGCCTGATAGTAAGCAGCTACCAAAGCCTATAGATGCTTATGCTTAAGAGCTTTGGGGCTGCGATCTTCTGCAGGGTGGAGGTACTCCACCTTAAATATTGCAAAATCTCAAAAAAAAAAAATCTGTGTCCTACCTCATCACAGAAATAGATAACCACTTTAATTGGAGTTATCAGTTATACTCTGCATGTATTAAGTTGCTCGCCATACTCCCTAAACTTTCCATTATAAAGCGTAATGTGCCCTATAGAATTATCTTGCTAATGTCTAAGGTAGAGCTATTGTTGAGTCTGTTGTTTCGTATGATCTAACCAGCTATGGACACACATTTAAAACTTACCACGATAAGATATAGAATCGGCAAACTCGTTTTTTAAAACGATTAGTACCAATAAATATAAAAACAAATACTGTGACAACCATGTCGGTTTATTTAAATATTGTAAGGTATTATGTTCGCGCCGAGTATTTGTTGCTAATAGAACAAATTGAGAATACCGATAAACAAATACAGTCAAAACCGTTTACTGCGACATCGTTTAGAACAACATGCCGGTTTTAATAACCTAGAACAAACGTCCCGGCTGAATGCTATATGACCGCCTTATTAAAAACATTGCTTTATACGACATTGCTAATAACGACATACCTCATAAAACGACCACATTTAACTAATATTTCGGAGAATTAGATCTGTTAGAACGACCGGCTAAGCTGTATTGTAAACAATTTGAATAGGTATCCACATTTGTCTTCAATGGCTATTAAAATCAGGAAAGAAAACAATAGGATTTAGTTTAGTGTAGGGTCTTTTCTAATTCTTAGAAACAAAACACGTGCATGCAGTAGAGTCAAAGCCCACATCTTCATATCTCTTCAGTTAGTTTGCTACATATCTATACACAAGACGCACCAAAACTTTGTGGTGTTATTCGTGAAACTTTCAAAATGTCGCAAAGAAAAAAAAAACAAATTAATATTGAAGAAAAATCGCGTATTATATCCAAGCTAGAGAGCGGAATTTCAATCAAAGACTTAGAAAGGAATATGGTGTATCACACTCGACAATTTCAACCATTTGGAAAGAGCGAGAAAAAATTCAAACGCTTTATGTCAATAATTTTTTGGACATGAAACGAGCCAGAACAATGAAACATACGAATATTGAGGAAGCTTTGTTAAAGTGGTTTAAATATCAAAGGGCTAATAATGTGCCAATAAACGGACCGATTCTTCAACAAAAAGCTAACGATTTTGCTCAACGTTTTGGCGAAGATTTTGTTTGCTCGTCTAGTTGGATTCAACGTTTCCGGGCTCGGCACGGTATTGTCGGCAGGAAAATGAGTGGTGAAGGTGCTAGTGTTGATAAGGATACTGTAGAAGAATGGATAACGCAAAAGTGGCCTACATTATTCGAAGGCTACGGACCAGATGAAATTTTTAACACAGACGAAACTGGACTTTTTTACAATATGAAACCAGACAAGACTTTAAAGTTCAAAGGAGAGAATTTTTCAGGAGGAAAAATGTCTAAGACAAGATTAACGATCATGGTTGCAGCAAATATGACAGGATCCTTTAAAAGAAAGCTTTTAGTTATTGGCAAAACTAAGAAACCATGATGCTTTAAAATAATACACTCACTGCCGGTAACGTATGAAAACAATGTGAAGTCTTGGATGACATCGGACATTTTTGAGAGATGGTTAAGAAACTGGGACGCTGAATTGAAAGGAAACGAACATAAAGTTCTACTTTTGGTTGATAACTGTCCTGCTCATCCGGCTGTTACTAATCTAAAATGCATTAAACTTGTGTTCCTACCACCAAATGTTACATCTGTATTGCAACCAATGGACCAAGGTGTAATAAGGTATTTAAAATCTCACTATACAAGACTGCAAGTGTTTAAGTTAATACAAAACCTTGACAGTAGCGACCAAAAAAGCTTTACGGTTCTTGATGCCATCTTGATGATATCAGAAGCATGGAAAAACGTTTTACAAAACACTATAGCTAACTGCTTTAAACGTACTGGTTTTAAAGACCTCTTAACAATAACCTCAGATGATGTGACTGATGATGATAGAGAGGACAATATTTCTCTTGCTCAATTAGCCCAAAATTTACGACCTGCTTTATCTACTACTGAAGCAGCAGAGTTCATTGATGTAGATAACTCTATTGCAATTTGCGCACGAGCTGAGGAAGATGATATTGTACGAGATGTTCAAGAGGAAGATGACGAACAGGAAGACTCTGAAGAACAATTTACTGTACCAACTTTGAATGATGGTATCAATGCTGTTAGTGTATTAAGAAAGTGTTCTTTTTAATGAACAGTTCCATATCCACAGCAATTATGACGATACGTTAATTAAAATCCAACCTTAATTACAAAATATCTATGCACAAAAGAAGTGTTTCAAACAGACCAAAATTACAGATTTTATGCTCACAGAAAAATAATACGCAATGTACTTATGTGTAATAAACAAAATGTACATAGTTGAATAAATATATTTTTCCAATAATTCCCTATCGATTTGTTTGTACTTGCACGATACACATTAAACATCACCGGTTGTTACAACTATCGGTTTTTACGACTGAATATGAGCAGTTCCTTCGATGTCGTTATAACAGATTTTAGCCAGTTTATAACCAGTGAAATATGCATTAAAAATATTATGTAAAAATGACTTCTATGGCAGGCGTACAATATATTTTCACAATACCTAACACTATAAATAAAATACCACTGGACGTTAGAGATTCAATAAATAGTAAAAACATGAAATACAAACTTAAAGATTACTACATCAACTCAATTTTATAAGTATATTAAATTATAATGAACTATTAACTGAACGTTAGATTTAATAACGTTACCGATTTATATGCGTTGAATAAATCCTCAAGCCACGGCATGCTAAGACAAACCCCAGAGGTTTAATGGGATGCCATTAAAAAAGGTTGTAAATAAATTTATTAGTGAAATAAATAAATATAAAATGCACATATAAAAATACATGAGGGTAGTTGAAGGTAAACCTGTCAGACGTAATTTTGCATTTAATCAATAAAATTCAAATCGAACATTCACAGTCGTGATTGGAGCATGCATTTTGTATAGGTCAATGACTATAAAGTTGCGTCCACATTTATAAAGTGCATAAAGCCAGTAAAATTCTGTAAAATTACAGGAAAGCGAGAGGAAAGATGTCGTTCTTCTTCTTCTTCCTAACTTGGCAACCGGTCCTTGAAAGATGTTGTTATTACACATCAAAAATAACGGCTTTTCTTTATGAAGTTTTAATAAATGTATCAGTCTATAAAAATGTATTTTTGTAATGTAAAAATATCAGCTTTTCACTAAATGTGTATCAAAGTAGAGTATACGTTATAACAAAACACTTTTTTTATTGTCTGCTTGTTTGTCTGTTTTTTCTGGGTTATCTCCGAAACGATTGGACCGATTTTGACGAGACTTTCACTGACAGATAAGTGATGTTATAAGGAGTAACTCATCCTACTTTTATTTTAGTTAAAAAAATGTGTTTCCGCGCAAATAAAATAATACGAAAATGGTAAGGGGTGAATCAATTCAAGCCCTTAAATGGCTTACGCAGAGTTGAGCCTTAAGAGATATATCAAATTAATGTATTGCATAATTGTAGATTTCAAAAAGACCTACAAAAAAGTCAGTAAAAGCATATTATGTCTATCTTCTAAGAGTCTACCACAATAAGCATATTTGTTTTTACATTTTAGAGGAGCGGGGTTAGTACGATACGTGCGTGTGCGCGATTGACGACATTCCGTAGTCCACGCGATCGCAGCCGCGGGTACAGCTAGTGTTACATAAATTTCAAGTAAATTAAGGAGTTATCAGAATTTATGAAACTTTTTTAAATAGAATTACGGTAAAAAGACACCCCTATACCTGATTCTACTAAAGAACAAATTCTAGGAATATAGTATATTAACTCTACCCTCCCAATACATCCTTAATAACTTAATGTATATTCGCAAAATACTAGTCAAGCTAAATTTTGACAAATATTAGCACAATGTTAATACTGGAAATAGAGATAAATTAGTTGTACCGTGTTAGACTTTAGTGAGACTAATAAAAGTTTTTTTATGTATTAGTGTTAGGTTCTATAAAAAGATCCCGACGTACATTATTGATTTACAAGACAACGAGTTCAAAGGACCATGTTAAGCGGGTTTTACTTTCAAAGGATTATTATAAGATAGATCATTATGTGAATGACAGTGATGTCTGGAAATCACTATATTATTGAACATATTATAAAATTAACACTTGTATACTTGGAAAAGAAAGAAAATAAACCCAATCGAGTTTCTTGCCGTATCTTCTCGATGTCTGGGACGTTTTCCGAACCGGCAGCAGTGTTTTGACGTTCAAAAGGGCCCGTCTTAGGGCCTAAATTGAAAAATTAGTTTGATTTTGATTTTGTAAGCCCAGTACAATCTTAAAATATAGGCGACTACCGAGAGTCCTACAATCCATCGATGGTCGATGCTGTTAAGCCAGATTGCCAACGTCTCGGCAGACTAAGGCAAAGTCACTGTGAAAGGCTTATCAACCTTGATTACTGGATCGATTGGAACGATTGATCACGAAACGCGACTAAGGAGTTCACCATACACCTGGTATTGATGCATGGTGGTCGCGACCTAGATGGACACGGCCGGTTCTGTAGTGACATGTTAGCGTGTAAAATCTTACTGTCTCGACTTACTTCTTGTACCTACTATATTAGTGACGTCGTGTATATTTGCCATTAGCATTAGGGAGGAAAACACAATCATGTTACAAACTACTCTAGTTAATTTAGTTCCCACCCTATTAAGCATCTAATTGAAGTCATTGTGTTGAGGGTTTCGAATACATTGTTAAGATCAAAGAACTGATTTGTGCTGTTTCAATATCCATATGTTACAGACAAAATTTAGGAAGATACTTTTATCTATAATGTTACCTCTGTGATTAAAGAAAATGCCGTTTTATTTCGCGTAAATAAATTCTTATTACTGAGTGAAACAAAATTAAAACAAACTTACTATACTGATCTTAACTATACTGAACTACTTATACTATCTCTTTCTATGGTCCTCTTATAGTTTTTTTTTGTTTTATCGCTTGTTGTTTCCAGTTTGTTTGTTTGTACAAAACAGAACTGTCCTGGCTCGGAACACACCAGGTATATACCAAAATAAAAGGAGGTTCGAGATCTCTGGAAATGCCTTGAACTTTACGGCATTGTTCTTTCTTTGATGATACAATCGAAGCGATAAGCTAAGTATAATATTTTCTAGTACCTACGAATTCTCGAGTACATTCTAGATGATTCCAGATATTTCGATAATAAAGATTTATTTTCTATTTTTGGTGAGATCGTAATAATATTAAAAAATTATGTATATACATTTTTTTTTAATTATGTGCTAGATAGCTATTTTATAAGTCACTCACGTTGAATTCTGAATTTAACTCACTAGTAGCTTGAAAATAATACTTTTAGAAAACATTAATATTTTTTTAAATTCTTAATCGATTATGATAAATTATATATTATTATCAAAGTAATTCAGAAATTGATAACTTATAGAAATAATCAATATTGCTTCAAAAAAAAAAAAAAAAAAAAAAAAAATAGTAGAGGTGACAGAAGTGAAAACTCAAAACAATAGAATAACTGTGTTCTTTTCTGAATTTTAAATACATTATAGCTAGTACTATTTAAATTTCATAATTTGTAGACTGCTATTACAGCATGTCGGTGACGCGAAATCACAAGATTTTACCCATCCAAAGAGCCAAACACGCATATGATACAGTCGAGTATATACAATGTATTAGAGTATATATGCCCTATAAGTTTATATTACTTTAGTTGTTTAATTAGTTATTACTTTATATTATTATGCATAAGTTTTTACCCTACCAAAAATCGCTCAACGCCGCCAAAGAAATTTTCACTTCAAAAAACTTTTTTATAAAAGGCTTTTATCTATATTTCAGTTGTACTAAAATGAAAATATAAGTTTTATGCAAAGGTTGTGATGAATGTTATTTATAAATGCATTAACTTATAAGCTTGTAAAGCGAAAGAAATTAACTTAGTTTCAATAATTCCACTTACACCTTATTTATTTGCACTACAAACTATTAAAATTATATACTATATTTAATTTTAACCTTCAGGACAGACCTTGCATAAATAAATTATATTCGTTTTAGTACAACTGAAATGTTGATAAAATCATGTACTAAATAAAATAATAATTAATATTTTTTATCGTTTTCTTCTCAACGAAGATTTTCATTTGATACCCATATCAAACCAATGCTATCTAGCTGACCGCCAGCACCAATGGTTAGCCTAATTATATTATAACGTATTGCTCTAAAGTCTATTTCTAGAAATACGTCTCAACAAATCAAATTCAAAAAAATCTTTATTCAACTTAGGCCCTAAGAAAGCACTTATGAACGTCAGTACACTATTGCCGGTTAGGAAAATATCCCAAACATCGAGAAGAACCGGTAAGAAACTTGATCAGGTTTATCTTTTTTTTTTCAACTGTACAATACGAAAATAGTACTTAACTACATAAATATCTTGTACTAACATACTTCTGTACAGAAATTGGGTTGAAATTTTCAAGGGAACGATCACCTTACACCTAATAAACGTCGAGGAGGGATTCACAAAAACTATCATAATTCAAACTTGGACCGGCTGTGATTCCCATCTCACGTAGTCCATAGATCTTATAATGTTTCAGACATACCAGTGATTAATATAACCTATAATTTTAAATCACAGGCCAAAAGGACATGATTACGATTATGCCTTTAAAAAAATATCGCCTACCTATTTTTTTATTTGTATGTCCGGATTTTACGCAAAAACAGTGTCCTCCGTTTTTATTTAATTTTGTACAAGAGAAGCTTATGACATTGTTCAGTTGATAGGATATAAGAATTTTCAATACTACTTTTAGATATAGTAAAAGAAAAATTGTTTTTCTTAATTCTCAACGGATTTTGATGACATTTTATACACGGAAAGTATAACATGTATTATAATTGTATATGAAAATAGGCTTTAAGAAATCGTAAACAAGGTATGAAACTGAAACAAAAAACCTGACTTCAAAAAACAAACACTGCAACTGCAACACTTGAGTAAGAAAATATTTTTCTATTTTTGCTTTTACGTAATTCCCAGGTGTCAAAATTCAATTTATCAAGCCCTTTAGGTTACAAAGCGTAACAAAGTAATATACATACATACGCCCGAAAAACATAACCCTCCTTTTTCACAGCCGTGTAAGGATTTTCACAACTAATTTTATAAGATATTTAATATCTGGGTGCTCGATTTTTTACAAAAAAAAATCACCTATCTTGGCAAACTTGGAATGTAAAACATTATTTAAATACAAAGTTTCATCAAAATCGTTCCAGCCGCTTCCAAGAAATCAACTACACTTAAAATAGTATTAGATATAAATTGTCAATAATTACTGTGAATAAATTGTAATAATAATGGATGAAAATAATTACTATATAAACAAACGAATGCTAATATTTTTATAAATTATCCATTGATTGTCATGAATGTTTGTACACGAAAAATATAAATAATTCCAAAATTTGCTAAACTATACGAATTGTGAGTAAAAACAAAATTACAACTAGACGAAAATAATTCTACGTAATAAATGCGTGCAGAGCCCTATTAGTAAACCAAGGCTAAATATAAAATCCTTTATAAAAATAAAATTGTCACTTCAGTTTATTCTAAAGCCAATAAATACATGAAAGCGGTTACAGTTGTTGAACAAAGGAAAGGAAAAGGCGTGTCGTCCGCTTTTCACTTGATTTCGAGCTACTACTTTTTGCTACGAAAATGTTATAAAGGTGATGTATAACCGATCCCTTTTTATCATCATACCTACGTTCGTACAAAAATTAAGCGTCGAGTTACAAATATTCATGTATCTATACTTAGGTACTAATAATATAACTCAAATACTAATCTCTGGAAGTATCAGTCAGATTGGAAAATTCTTCTTGCGATTCATAATTCATAGTATATTTTATTACGGAAGGTGTAACAAATACGCTAGAAGACAGCATTCACGAACAGTGATTATTGTAGTGGACTTAATAACTGAGGTCTTTACTATCGCCGTGAAAGTAAAACCAACTTGCGTGTGCTAACGTGGTTAGACTTCTTGCCGCGATAGCAAATAATTCGCGATCAACTAATTCCCTATCTGTAGAATTCGAGTTAACTAACCATACATATCTTTGCCTTTTGGGAGGAAGGAAGGAAACATGTGTTCTGTCGTTTTTTGACTAACTAGAATTAAAAAAAAAATAGGTCCCTTACAGAACCTATGTACCTATGTGGTGTGCACGTATGTATATAAATAAAGTGTATAATAGTGTGTGTGGGCAGCTAGTGATTGCAAGTGCAGTGGCATTTGTATCGCGCGGCGGCTGCTGGACTCGAGGGCTCCACACCGAGGAAACATACCTATATTTAAGTTGCCGCAGAAGAGGGTGGACATGTACGGTAGCGAAATTGACCACCCGTCCTCTGCGGAGGGAGTAGTGGTTTCGCGGGCGTGGGCATTAGCACGCTGTTTTTGGAGAAATTGTGGAGTAGTACGCGTTTTCTTTTTCGATTTTTGAAACCTATCCATTAAAAGGCCTTACGTTTGAGGCGACGCGGTCGATTCGGTGCAACGCCTCTGCGAGCCCGGGGAATAGACGTACGGCCCATAATCACATGACACGATTCTCTGACTTATATTAAATAATATCTTATTTAATACTAGCTCTGCCAGCGCTCGAGTGATTATCCCGCAACCCGTTATTTAAAAAATAAAAATGCTTATTGTAGGTGATCCTTAGAAGAAAGATTTAATATTCTCACTGACTTTTATGTAGGTCTTATTATTGTCTACAATTATGCGGTATATTAATTTGAAACATCTCTTATGATTTACCCTGCGTAAGCCATTTAAGTGACCGAATTGCTTCACCATGACCAGTTTTTCTACTAAATGTTAGTGAAAACCGCATTAAAAGCGGACATACACGTACATAGGGGACAGATAGCGAAAATCGACTTCATTTACTATGTATAGATAGATATGCATTCCAGAGACTTCAATTATATTATTTGGTTAGAAGATGACGTCTTGATAGGGGAAGCCAGTCCTTGTCCGGCAAGACGGAGACAAGTACGGGAAGTTACAACAACGATAGTCTACATGGGTACGTTGGCTTCGACACGGCGTGGTGAAGAAATAATAACAAAGATAAGAATAAATATAACACGAATGAAACCGTGTGGCAGAGCTACTTTATGTATATTTGATATATGCTACAAACTGATCAGAGAAAACGATGTTGTCGTCAAAGCTCAAAGGACAAAATGTTCACTTGCAATGTAACATAAATACTATATGACCGAAATAAAAACAGAAATAGCACTTGCTGACGACACAATAGCAGGTATCTTTGTACCGTCAGTAAAAAAATCATAAATATGAGTCATATTTCAAATACTTATGATGAGTTTCTTCACTGATTTTTGTGTCGATCAAATGTAACCTTTGTAAAGTAAACTAAACTATTAATTACATACTAATATACATATAATATATAAATACTTCTTCTTCCGTCCATTTCAGCCTATCACTCGTCATGTCTGCTTTCACTCTCCGTACACGCATATCCTCTTTCACACAGTTCATCCGAGTCTTTAAGGGCGGTCTCTTTACACATCATCGCTAACTATCATATCCATTATCTTTTTCACCGCATGATTTTGATCCCTTTGCATAACATGCCCATACCAGCATAATTTCCACTCTTCAATTTTTCAGTCACTGATGCTACTCACAGGCTTCCTCTAACATATTCATTCTTTATTCTATCCATTCTTGTCACTCCGCACATCAATTTCAACATACGCATCTCTGCTACATGCACTCTCCTTTAATCCACCGCTTTCGTAGCCCAGCATCAATTTATTATTAGTATAAAGTCGCTTCCCGCTGTCTGCCACTCTGTACGCATATATCTTTTAAATTATACAACGTACTTTAATGTGGTTTTCACTATAATTTAGGGATTTACAAAAGTTTATTTAAACAATACATTCTAATTAAATTTTTGTATAGTCGAGAAAATTCAATGATTTGTAACCAAGTCGTCAAAAAAATATTCTCGAAGGCTTTCATGGCTTACGCTGGCTAGCTTTATGAGATACATAAGAAATGTTCTAAACAAATGTAGTTATTTAAAAACCCAGAGAAAAGTTCGCCATGGCATGCATATGTATATCTCCTAAGGTTGACTCACAGTAGCCATTTTTATCTTAAACATTATAATTAAAAATATTACGTTTTATGCGTAGCTCTCTTCTCAAATTTAGTATTGACATTTATAGAGATAAATTTGTTAGTTAACTTAGGAATTTAATGTAGATTAAAATTGTCCTTTACAGTTTTTCGATTGAAATAAATGAATGTCATAGAAGATATCACGAATTTAAAATTACGCGGGACCAAAGAAATCCCTCTCAGCTAAATGGTCGCGGTCGATTCGCTGGCAGTCCTCCGCACCTAAGAAGAATTGCGCATAGCGAGCTAAGCGCACTTTTTCGTAACTATGAATTTACATAACATAACACCACGCCTGTATCCCCGAAGGGTAAGGCAGATATGTACTCCTACAGTTCCCCGGGTATTTTTTAGGTTCCGTGTAATAAGGGGCGAGTCTATTGCCATTAATCGGTCACAAAGCCAAACTTCGAGCTGCTACTGAGAATTTCAGAGAAAAACTCAATAAGTCTTTGCTGGACCTGGGAATCGAACCTAGGATCTCGAACACAGCAGTTGCGTTTAGGACCACTAGGCTAATGAGGCAGTTTTAAAGTTATGAACTATCAATATTAAAACAATAAACTCTAAATCAGGCTTTTTAAACATAAAACACACTACTTTGTAAATTATATCCGTGCGAAGCTAGACAGAAATAAGATGTGCAAAAAAACATTTAACGAAATCACTGACTTTTTAATCCTACTGCTACGGGCGAACCCTATATAGAACGACCCCTTTTTAATTCATACCGGCTTTACAACAAGTGTAGCAGGGGTGGCTATTTTTAAGTTGAAAACGTCGGTAATGAATGCTGAAGGATAGTAATGTTTCATGTATAAGTACTTTATAGTCCCGTATTATTTTTAACAATTAGTATTCACTATTTTACACAATTTTTTTCTTTTTTTATCGTTATAGAATTAGCGTTGAAGGCCACAATCTTACCTGATCTTTAGTGACGACGTAGCCCAAGATGGTAGCACGCTAAGCCTAGTGGAAGACTGGCTCTCAAGTGCAGCTACCGGAACACACCTATTGGTGTTTGGTGACAGATTTTTAACTTGAGGGTGATAGCAAGCCAGGCGGGCATTAGAAAAAGCCCTACCACAATGCTATGGTTTCATCGCGATGTTTTCCTTCACCGAAAGCTCAGTCGTACACGCTACCGACTGAGCCATCGTTGCTTTTTTGATTTGACTATACATACTGTTGGACAAAAGGGGCCTTAAGGCACTCAACCGTGAAAGCGTAGCAACAAGTTCAAGATCTATCTATCCGTAATTTGATCTAACTAACTATACATATATACATGTCACTTCTCTCTATTTCACAAGTAACAAGAAAACACTTCGCTTGCACGTTTGCTTTGCGCAAGTGAGAAGAACCTAATGCCACAGAGTAGTTACTTTCAGCTAACCTGCGATATTGTAAAAAAAGCACTGTATATATTTTTGAAGTTATCAATAAATCTTTTAACGTACATAGATCTATCTCTACTTGAGACAGTCCGACTGATATAAAGGTCCACCCTACAGATGATCGTAGTTAAATGTGAGCTATGCTCCTGTGGTGGACTGGGTTTCTATAACTCCTTGGAGTATGAGGGTTCAAGGTAGGCAACGCGCTAGTAATTAATACCTATAGTATTATACGCATCCATAGGCTACTGTAGCCGCTTTATGATTGTTTGTCACCATAGTTATATAAAAAAACGCGTGCTATGAAAAATGATGAAAATGATTTTTTAAGATAAACGCATACATTGTAACTAAAAGTACACACACTACACTGTGAGGTAAGCAACCTAAACTTCTTGTTTTATTATGGTGAAGATGTCTAACGTAACATCCAGTGTGACTATTCATAGAAGTATAACCTCTAACAAGTGAAGCCCAAACTAGCGACTAGCGATTTGATGTTTAAAAAGCATGATTTAAAGTTTATTGCGCTTTAGTATTGAGATTTAAATGATCTAATGTAAAGGACAATTTTAATATACATTAAATTCCCAAGTTAATTAGTATATTTATTTGGATGAGGGTTGGATAAGATATCAGTGGTTTACAATACAATAGCTTTCACCATTATCACCATTTTTTAGCTGAAAGACGTCCACTCCTGGATATATGCCTTCTCTAAAGATCGTCACAACGGCCAGTCCTGTGCTGGGCTTCCTGCAACGTTTACCAGGTCGTCAGCCTACCCTGTGGTGGGTCTGCCTACGCTGCATCTTTTAGTATAAAGCTGCCACTCGAAAACTATTCGGACCCATTGGCTATTCGTTTTACGTACAGTGTGCTCCCACTGCCATTTAAAGCAACTCTTAGAACTACGTCAGTTACTATAGTTCTTGTGCGGGTCTCTTCATTTCTCATTTGATCAAGCAAAGAAACATCGAGCATAGCCTTCTTCATTGCTTTTTGAGTGACATTGAACCATAGTTAGCGACCACGTCTCAGAACCATATTTAATCACTGGCTACATCACTGGTCAAACAACCATTTCGATCACTAAATACACATTGCATGTTTCCCTCCTTCCTCCCAGGAGGAGGGGAACATGCATATGAGTATATGTTATTTAGCTCGTTTTTGTAGGAGTAGGGAATTAGCCAGATCACGACCTATTCGACCTAACAGTGTAGTCGGATCAAAAAAAAACACTGGTCAAACACTGTCGTTTTGAGACACTGTGGCTTGCCAACGACATAGAGTAGTATTTGCTGCGACCATGAAGGACCTCACTTTAATTTAAGAAATATTCAAATCAACAAATAATTCATACAAACACTGCGTACGTTGTGTAAATATTTGTCGTTTAGTCAGTGTGATAGCTGTATTCATTTATTTTGTAATTACTTGCAATGTATTATCAGTCAATAATGATAGACGATACATTGTTACGTCCTTTTCTAAAGTTAGCGTTGTCGCATTTATCTCCCTCGCACGCTTGTCACCCGCTGATCAAGCTTTTTCACGATACGACGCAGTTGCAGGTGCAAATTCTAAGTATAAACGTAAATAGCACATACTGTACAGTAATATTTTGTTCATAAACATGTTTACGTAATAAAATTACTTGTATGTAATTATAATTAACTGAGCATAATTATATACAGATTTCGAAAAATTTTGAATTACACTATTATTAGGTGATTAATAATTCTTTAACCTTTATTCTAAGTAAATATAAGAAAATAGTAATATTTTAAATAGAAAGGCATCTTGGTAAGGTCCAAGGCCAATGAAATTAAAATAGGACCATCCTTAAAATATCCCATTTTCAAGGAAAAAAGAATCATCTAAACCGGTTCATAAACAAAGAAGTTATACCTGAACATCCATAAAAAAATATGCAGTCGAATTGAGATTTTTGAAATCGGTTAAGAACAAGGAACATCGAGAGATCAGCAATCGACGACGGTCATCGTTGTCGTGTCGATCTGCAAGCTTATCGGCAGCTATTATACATTGGCTGATTATTAACTGTAATACTTTCATCTGCTTCATTATGATTGAGTAATAAAATAGAAGCTTTCATATTTACAACTGTAATAGGTTTTATGAAAGACCTTAAACTACTAATCAAAAAGCCGAGAACTTTCTTTATCTCATTTTTCCTGTACAAATTTTTATTTTTTATTTTTTGTTGATTTATCTGAAATTCGTCAGTATACTGAGCGCACCAACCGACCTTGTATAGCGAAGGATTGGCGTTGTTTTTTTCTCAAGAAGACGTTCAAACGATATTGCCTATTCTCGCGTCATGCTTGGCAGGTTCGATATAGTTTCGAACGGTGGTAGCTCGGATATTATTTTCCCATACGTTGGAATGTTACCTGACGTCATTCTGGAAGGGTCAATTTTTTATTGCATTTATTTGCACTGGATGGGGGGGGGGGGGGGGGGGCTAGACTTGCCATAAACCACCAAGGACACTCGGTAATATATTATGTTCATGAATGATTGACTTATTTTTAGCGAGCCGACATATTACGAGAAAGTACATTTCTTAAATCCTAACCGAGTATTTGGCGGTATTTTGATCTGTCCATGGCCTTTATTTTAATTCATAAACGTATGTTATCTCACATTATATTACGTAATACTAGCTGTGCCCGCGACTCCACTCACGTGGACTACATTATGCCATTGGTATTGTGGTGGCGTCGCCTCGACGAACGGTGGTCGCCTGCCGGTTATTTTAAAGATCAAAATGCTTATTATTTCAGTTGCGCGAAACCCATTTTTTTTTTCTAAAATAGTAGTCGCCTAAGTTACTCCCTATAAAATCCCCTATCACCACTGAAAGTCCCATTAATAACGGTCCAACCGTTTCCCACGATTAGCCGGAACAGATACACAAAAAGACGGACAAAAATTATAAAAAAATGTTTTTTTTTTTAAGTACCGTATATTCTTTCATAAGCGTTAAGTAAAAAATTTGCTATTTTATTTATTTTTATAAATTGGTGGCATTTTTAGTGATAATTAGTATAGTTTGTGTAGTAGTATGTATTAGTATAGTTATTGTGCATAGGTGAAGTGAATTATAAATAATAACTAGAAGTATTGAAGTTGTCAGAAAAAGTCCCTGGCCATTTTTAAAAAAAAGCGCATCCATCTTCTTAAAGTGTTGCTTGAACTCTGAAGAGTAGATAAATATTTTATACAAGTAACATTGGCAACGTTGCTATTAAATAAGACAGAGTTTGTGATCAATTTAGAATAAGAACCCGTTAAATCTAATATTTTAGTAAAAAATCTAACATTGGTTATATGCATCAGTTTATCTATAAGTATACTAAATATACATAACAGCATTAAACTGATAGTAATGCAAGTAATAAACACTTCAATAATAAAATTGAGCCTCAAAATAAATATTTATTAATCAGCGCATCGAGAACCCTTTAAAACAATATTATTCTAAAGATAAATAACTGCAGACGCGTCAATTCTAATTTTAAATGATTGTATATTATGCATGTTTACACAGGAATATACTCGTACCGTTAATGGTATAAAAGTTATGCAGTCTGGAGCAACAGACGACAGAAACGGTATGATAAACTTAGCATATTAGAATGAGATAGCAAAGATGCACGTTTCATAGATCAGGTAATTTAGAGGAGTTGATATTTCTTGTATTTTAACCCCTCCGCAAACAGAGGGCTTTTGCCCTTGCTTTTAATGTGAATGACTGTGTATCTTTCCGTGTTATATTTGGCTGTCATATAAACGGCTGAACTGATTTTGAGAGATTTTGATCTTAAGCATTTTTTTGTTCAGTCATTTGAAGATTATCAGCTCTTTTCTAGTTGATTAAGGATGTGAGCATCTTCCACATATCTGATCGAGATAATTTTTGTATTAAGATACTTCAGTGATATTAGAAGAATATGTATTGATAACCTTGATCTGATGCTGCAGAATTATTTGGAATCTGTAAGATACCTAACTCCTCACCAACTTAAACTAAAAACTTTGATTTGAAAAACTCTTTTATATATTTCATAGCTTGCATTGAGGAATATTATAGGCTATAGTTCTTATTTTACGCTAAGGTTTATAAAGAGTGAATCAGTAGCTATGAACGTTAGGCAATCTGACAAACTGTAGGTTAGTTACCTGACTACAAGGGTTCGTAGGCGGCGGCCCAGCACGGCTCGGGGAAGAGGTGGGCCCGTTGGATTCGAAATTAAAGTATTTTGTTTCTATTTCACAATACAATCGACTTCTATGCCAATTTTGTTTAGAGTCCGTCCAGTTGTTTGAACCTGATTGACGGACAGACATACAAACAAACGTATTTTCATATCTATAGGCATAAAGTAGAGAGTATGATATATTAATATCCTTCATACAATTTACATTACCGACTCGTGCGCCACCTATTACAAACTGATTGCTCTATTACATAGTGGTGGCAGGTGTGCGGACACCAACTCAACAAATTTCATTGCAATAGGATTAACGGATAGTGAATAAACAAACAAATACATATTCATACAAATATCAATAGCGACGCTCGATCCTGCGGCCAAAAGGCCCCCTGACCTCCCCCCGGAAATCGGATACGATAGATTGGACGGTGAAATAAGCTCATTAGTGCTAGTTGATGAGTTTAGTTGTAACTAAACCAATCTTACTAACCTCAGCGTGTATAAAATCAGATAAATTAATGGTTAAAATTAAAATATACCTAGAATATTATTACATATATAAAAAAAAAAAACATTCAATCACATAATCTCAAATCAATGTCTATGCATTGTATAAAGAAAAGTCGCTATCCCTTCTTTTTGGTGGTCTGCTTCTTCTAAACCACGCAACATATATTTATTTATACGGTTTTCACTATCAATTTTTACAGATATATTCCAATTAAGTTTTTGTATTGGTAGTAGAGAAAATTAAATTCAGTTTTAGCTTAGATTCAGTTTATTTGTATCAAAATGTATGCAACTATCTATCTTAAAACTGATTTGGTTTAAGCCTCCCTAAAAGCTGGTATACCTAATGCAAATACCTGTGTACCTTGTATAATAACTTGTACGAGGCGCCATCTTTTACCAATCTGTTTAACTAACGTGAGAGGTGTTACATAACTTTCATTATATAATGTGCGCAATATTCGAACAGGTCAACTAGCTTTATCGTCAAAGTTAATTTTGAAATTAAAATATTAACGAGAATGAATATATGTAATTTTTTTTTCTTAATTTTACTTAAAATAAATATATTTGGGGACACAATTTCACACACGTCCATTTATTTGCCAATTAAGCAATCCTTGTATTATGATAGCTAAACAGCTGATATACATATATATAGAAATCACACCTAGACATACAACTAACAATTATGCTCATCACATAAATAACAGTCGTTTTCGAGGATCTAAACCGCGACCACTCTGCTTACTACCACTGTGCCACGAGGCCTGATGAATTATTGTTATAATGAAAAAAAACACTTCTTGGAAATAAGCACTTACGTAGTTTCATAATGAATTAAAAATTATCAAAATTGACGTATCTGCCCACGCATATTCTATGAAGCGAGGGCGGGAAAACATTTTCATCAGGACAGTACTCTGTTGAACTTTGCGGCTCACGGTCGCTACGACGCGCTTAATAATCGATTATCGAAATACGTAAATAATTTTGATCATATAATTCTCTAATCGCATTTATATTTTCTATATGTTTTTCATTAAGGAGTGAAATTTAATTATCTCTTAATGAGATTTATTTATATATTTTTTATTTGTTAAGTGTGGACATTAGCTAATTGGATGTATACCTTTAATAATTAACAAATGGTAAGTAGTGTACAATATTTTTTGCATCTAAATAACTCGTACTAAGAAATAAAATCTATGTTTTGTTACTGTTCATTCTACAATATCGAATCACTAAAGAACGAGTTCCAGAAATTTAACACGTTCATCCACCAAATTAAATGTTTATTATTATTGTATTTTATTAGACATTATTGTATTATATTAATACTTTTGAAAAAAAAAAAAAACCCAATCGAGTTCCTTGTCGGTTCTTCTCGGTGACTGGGATATTTACGATATTAGATTATTATTTATTTATTATTATTTTCGTTTTGACTTAATTAGAGTCTTCATAGAGCCTAAATTGAAAAAAAAAATTTTTGATTTGATTAATTTTGATCAATAATATTAATTAAAACTTAATTAATTTTTTGTCTACAAAAGAATTTTCTTTACAATAATATTTTTACTTTCTATCTGTGTCTTATAAGAAACCTAAAATTGTTAACACGATTAACTATAATTCGATTTTATACGTACATTTAACATTTACCAAGGGATATTATGTTATTGTCATACAAATTATACGTCATAATACACTTATAAATGCGTCTCGTAGCTTATAAAGACTTATGACACGCAATGTGCATAGTAAAGTTACTAATCAATTTCAATTTTTGTATACTGAGTTACGTTCATAAATCTTATCTTAAAACACATAGATGGATTTTTTCACTGTAAGTAGCTTCTATTCTGTTTGCCTTCAGTCACACAGACCCAGCACTTCCCTTTGATAGCCCACTGTGATCAGAATAAACAAAGAGTAATTATATAAAAACCTTTTTTTTTTTCAAATCTCTCCTAAGTATGCCAATATTAGTTGATTGTCCCAGCTAATTTCATCTTTCAGGCTGGTAACATAGCACGCACAGTCTTTGTTACTTGTTGAACATAGCACAGATTTTGACAAATGTAAAATCATTTTTCATATTACCAATTGCAAATAATTATAACTCTTCTTCTTAATTTGGCAGCTACTTCTTTTTATTGAAGACTATTACTGCCATTATCGAGTGAATATAAAATGTTCTGTCCTATTATGTTTTCAGTATCGTAACATGATGTTAGATCCCTTGTAAGAACTTTCTAGGGAGTTTTTGTGCCATCTTAAAATTCATGGTCGATTTTATTATTTCCAATCCACTTTAATTATGTGCAATATCCATGCTTTATTATGGAAAATGTCACCTGTATAGTGTAATACAGGGTCGAAGAACACAAATTTATAAATAAAAAACGCTACATGACAGTCTGAGATCCCGTCAAAACCTCAATAATTATAATTATATTTTATGGTCTTTAGCTACTAAAAAAGTTATTTCAACAAAGCTTAACACAAACAAATTGGTCACACCCGAGTTTGGGTACGTTCGACGTCGAATAATATTTCGTCACAGTACAGATTTTGTCCTAAATCAACTTTCCCTTATAAAGTACATTAAAAAAAGTGTTAAGGGTGAATCGTGTTTTTAGAGAGTCCCGTAGAGATATTATGATATAGCATTAGAGAATATAAATATGGGGACACAAATTCACACACGGCCATTTAATTTCAAACTAAGCAAAGCTTGTACTATGCTAACCAAATAATTGATATTATTATAGTTACATACCATGTATAAATATTTAACACCCAGACACATAATTGACAGTTATGCTTATCACACAAAAGTCAGTCATGGGCGGGGATCGAATTAGCGAGCTCTCGGTTCAATATGGCTTACTACCAATGCCCCACGAGGTTTGTGTATACATGTATACATATATTTTTTCTTAATTCATCAAAAATTTAAAATACTAGCTGTGCCTAACAGCTTTCCACATTGTTTGATATTCGTGGCTACTACAGTTCAAGTTGTAGCGTGATTTCCTCTCAACTTCCAGGGCCGAGGAGAAAGGCACGAAAAATTGTTATTAATGCCATCTATGAGAGCCAAAGTGTAATAAACTATAACCTTAAAATACAAAAAGAATTTCTCAAATCCATCTGGTGCTGGTGGTTATAGGTAGGTATGGTTTTATTACTGTTATATTTTCAAAATACTATGATTTTTGTACATTAAATTAAGAAAAATATATTGATCTTTAAATTTCGTAAGCGCATATAAACAATAAATTAATTATTATTCCCAAAAAATCATTACAATTGGTAAGAATACTGTAATATTGTTAAAAGGGATCTCTAAAAGAAAAAAAAAAGAAACAAAGGGATTCGATCAGTAGCGTAACACCTGTTGTCTTGAGACCTCGTTCCCATACTACGAGGTCGAAGTCAAAACCTGTTTACATAAAAATAACCCAAAAAAACATGGCCGCCTCAAGGGATCGAATGATTATATTATTTCTTGTTCCGTCGGTCACAGATGTTAAGGTTTGGAACTTTAATTTTACATTTAATATTATTTATGTTGCTATAGTGATTATAGAGAGGTAAGGCACAAGCGTTCATAGGCTTCGGTAGCCGCTTACGATCAGAAAGAATCATGGAAGCTTCTAATATATTTCTGGAAATGGAGCTCCTCTTTCATTAAAATTCTATAGAGTTACAATAATTTTCCCTTAGAGGGTACGACTTTAATAACTTTACCTTACAGTTTTTTTTTTAATAACGACTATCGGTTCCTAGTTTGGCTACGAACCATCGTTTCGATAAAAGAAATACATTATGTGAATATATTAGTGCATTAAGATACTTGTTTAAATACTATGTTTAGGTTTTAGCGATGTAGCCCAATATGTTGAAGTGCAGCTGCCGGAACACACCTATAGACGTTCTTGGCGACAGATTTTCAACTAGACCCTGGTAACTAGCCATGAGGGCATTGGAAAATACCCTACCACCATGCTATGGTTTCATCACGATGTTTTCCTCCACCGAAAGCTCAGGTTCATTGCAGGAATTCGAACTCACGACGATCGATGCGGTGTCCATACACGCTAATAACTGAGCTATGATTGCTTATGCAGGAACTGTCGTGTCCTTTCGGAGTCCAAGAGCTTAAATTAAAAATAGATTTTTAAAAAAGCTCAATTGTTCATAAGTTATAGAATCACTAACACATGATTTTTTTGTTTAAGGTGATATACGCCATAAATATTTTAATGTCGTCCTCAGAAATTTAGTACTATATAAATTTCACTTAAGGTTGGCATTTATAAACCACACACGTAACACCTTATCATTGTTTAAAATTACAGCTTAGCAAGTACGTCATATAATGCCAAAGCTTGCTTCTAGAGTTACGAACACCTGCTGTTTAGCTAATTTGTCTAAACAACATGATATCACTGTGTTTGCTGTATCTAGAGAAATACGGTTTGCGAATGACTTTGATCTTTAAATCTCTATTCTTTCATCTATCCATTATTTTGGGTTGGCTCTCCTCGTTTTGATTCACCAGGATGGTCTGTCCTGTAAGATTTTCTGTTAACTTGTCTCTGATGGTTGCAGTTTGATCTTTGACGTTATTGTCATGTTACTGTGATTTTTATAAAGATCAGTGGCATTGCTAGGGGGTGTCTTCAAATAGCATTTGTCCGTGAAAGCGTAAAGTCGAGAACACCAGCTAGTGTTATGATAAAAATATAAATTCACAAACCCTCAATACAGGTAAAACACCGATGTGTTCTTGCTATAATATACACAACAAAATGTATCGTATGCTTATACAAATCTATAATAGTTCCACAAAGCAAATAATATTAAATTAATTTTACTGAATTTTTATAATGTGAAAATAACTAATCTTTTTTTAAATAAATATTATGTTAATTATCTATACTTACTTAATTTAATTGAGACATTTTTTTTGTGTGGTTGTTTGTTTAAGCACGCTAGTCTCTGGAAGTATCAGTCGGATTTGAAAAATTCTTTTTGTATAAGATACCCAGATTCACGAGGAAAAGCATAGGCTATCTAACATTATGCTACAACTCTCGGATAGTTTTAAATATTGATTTTTGTTGTGTAAGTCGGAAGTGGAAGCCCTCCCGAACGGCTTTATCCGCGTGCGCTGGCGTAATGGTTAATGATATGTAAATACAATGTTCTAAAAAAATATTGGTCCTTAGTATATAAAAAGAAGCCCGTGATAGCATATGCCTACATACGTAAGCCACAATAAGGTATTTTGCGTTTTTTTTTTATTGAAGTTAAAAAATGGATTTTTCGGCATTATTTTTAGGCATGGTATATATGTATATACTTACCAACAAAAGTTAACTCATCTAATAACAATTTTATGAAGTTAAATTTTGCCCTTTATAGCATGTTATTTGGCCACTTATGGTTTAAGAGATAATGAAAAATTAAAATAACCATACCATCACGTCTGTGTCCGCGAAAGGTTAACTACCCTAGGGGGCTAGGGTTGTACTAATGTACACCCACAGTTCGCCGTGTATGTTTTTTAAGTCTCATGTAATAGGGGGTAATAATTTGTACTTTCTGGAAGTTATAAAACAAATATGATAGGCTAAACGGGTGCATTAGCACTGTGGTGTTTGTAGGAAAAATTAATAAGTTTTTATGTATTTTTATTACAAACGTACATACATATTATCATTACGTCATGTCCCATCAGACAGTAGGTAGGTACTTGTTTGATTTGGTATTTTTATTAGTGCAAGCAATTAAAAAATATCGCATGCATACATACCTATTTTATAGTTTGTTTAAATCGACTGTCAACATAAATTCACTTATTGATCAAGAATAACAAATAGACAGACATTTAATTACCATATTGTAAGTATTTATCAAATAGAAGGTACCTAGGTAGGTACTAAAATATGTTAATAGCGAAGCGTCTTTTCCTCATTCTGAGTGATTTGTATAACGCGGGCATAATTTTTTTTTAGATCTGACTACACTGTTAGCCTTAGGGGCCCTAAAGCCGCTGCGGCTTTTACAGCTTCACCGAACTTGGTCACGGGCATCATAATATGTGCGACGCTGTATTATAGCGGGGCGCTCCGCACTTGCTACACTAAGCAACGCCCCTTACGCTTCAATTATTTTTCGACATAGGCCCTTAACACTGGTGTAATCTTGGGGTACAGCTAATATAATATATTTTGAATATTATAATCAAATTAAAATAATGTTTGTAGGTATTTACAACAAAAAAAATATTTTTACGTAGTTAAAAAGCCAGTAAAATTCACATTACTTTATTTGATGGCTGATTTCACTATATCGTAATTCCGTGATATGATGCGCGCGCAGCTTTTAATTTTGCCTTCCATATAAACACGCCAAAAAAGTGTAAGTTTAAAATACATATATAAAAAAAACTTCTCCGGTTTAGTTTCGAACGCCAATCAAGGGATTCGCAAAGCATTGGCTCCAGCGATTGGGTTAACAGGCCAAATGACCGAACGTTTACTTTTTAAGCTTAATAAAAAATCGTAAAATTCGTAAATCGGACACAAGAGCAAAGCTGCTTACCCGACAAACTTCTTTACCCTCGAAGAACTATTATTGTCATGGGGCGCGTATATATGTGTGTATGCTACCTAAGAAACCGAGGGTTGTCAAAGTTTTTATTCACTACCTGGGATAATTACAGTGCTTATCTAATTATAGTAACTAGCGATCGCCCTAAGGTCGAAATTCGACCGTGACTTTTTGATCATAGACTATTTTCTGTTTGACATTTGCAGTATTCATGAACGTTAACAATGAGTATTATCTACATTAGTTGCTGTCACTTTTCGTTGAGTGACAATGTCAATATTTCGGGGGGTCCAAGTTCAGTGGCACCGGTCAGGTTAGGATTCGCAGTATTAATTTATTTAATTTAATATATTAGTAACAGATATTATAGATAAATTTTAGCTTTCTGCACTCCTTCTCCATATAAACTGAAACCATGCCAAATCTCACTGTCTTTCGTGCACGCAATACGGCTAAAAAGGTACCGAAAGCTTTAGCTTCACGTATTAATATATAGATATCAAAAGAGAAAAGATAGTCCCTATCGTACGTTTTCCGATAAAACGGTTCACAGTCATTCGGTATGTGAATGTTAAATAAAGTTTAACTTTGTCTGTCCAATATATCCTTGAAAGTTTAATATATGCTCGCCACAACATAAATGAACTAGATTTTAATACTAGAAAATAACACAAGTTGATAGTTCAATATAAGTTGGTCGTTGGTCTTAAATACCAATAAAAGATTTTGGGTAATATTGGTAGGTTTTATAATAAAATCCCTAGGCATATTATCGATTTGCCGGACAATATGTTCAAGAATCATTTCAAGCAGATTTTACTGTGAAAAGGTGATTATCATAGATGGTTATTATACGGTGGAACATTACGTCAATTATAGTAATGTCTGGAAATGACTTCCATACATCTAACAAAATAATGTAGTTATTAATTGTAATGTTTTGCAAACCGGTAGTATTGTTTTAAAGTTCATAAATGCGTTCATAGAGGGCCTAAATTGAATAAATTGATTTTGATTTTAAATTGCGGTAATTAAATTACAACATGAGTTGCAACCCTAAAGCGTTTTAGTCCGACCCACACCGTATCAAGTTTTATCGTAAATTACCGGCCCTTAACTTTAACACACGTGAACGTTTCAGACGTCTCGTCAACGTATATTATAAGGAGTTAAGATAATTAGGTAGTATACTATACTGAATTTAGTTTTAAAACTTATAAATAGAACAAAAAGATAATTATTATGGATATTTATATACTCTTATGTAGGTAAGAACTAAGAAGCCATACTTCTTTGGCATAGCACAAGACATTTTTTAACAAGAAAACCAATTTCAATGATTTTGAAGAGTTCCCTTCTGTATCTTCGAAATTCTAAGACCACCCTTCAGTTATCCCCTATCTAACAAAAAAATAATGATATAAATCGGCTCATACCCAAAGAAGTTATGGCCAAATATCCAGAAAAAAAATATACATTCGAATTCAGTAATCTCCTGTCTTATATATTAAAGGCGATTAAACCAAAAATTACTCCAAAAATGTCAAGTATTTCTTGTTTATTTTTAGTGTGTTAAAATAATTTACTGGTGAATAAATAAAAAATATTTTAATTTACCAATATTAATTTTAGAAAATAAATTTTACACGGGTGAAAAATGTACAACAATGTAAAAATATACAATGTTAATTATATTTGGAAATTAATATATGAAAAAGTTATTTATGTCCACTGATTTTATTTGATTTTTTTTATCTGCAACAAAGTAAAATAAAAGGGTATGCGGAAATTCATTTCTACTGGGTTGCTTAAGAATATTTATTTGTAAGTTAATCACGTTTTAAATACTGGTTGAATTAGGTGCTGGTTTCACAAAAGAAAATTCAATAAAAATAAAATCCATGCATATTTTTGAATACAGTTCAAAGAAGAAGCTCATTAAGTTTTTACCGACCTCAAACAAGACAAAGGTTTAAGTTTAATTAATAAGCTCCGTTAGTGGTAGCTTCTACCGCTTTGGACAGAGACTGTGACCCGAATGCACATTGCCTTTCCTTTAAACTCTGAACACAACTTTTTACGAAGCCACACATTAACATAGGCTTGGACCACTCTACAACTTACTTGCCCAAAATATCAATACTTACCATATCTTTTAACCAGGTATGTATGTAGTTACATAGAACATTTGACTAAAAACATATTTTTCTATTTATGCTTTTTAATTGATTCCCAGACGTCGTACTTAAATATTATATAGCACAATATATGTCACTCCCATAATTAAGACGAATCTAACGACACCTCGTATGCTAAAATTCATCAAGCCGTTTAGGTTACAGAGCGTGTCAAAGAAATATACTACCTACATACACACACTTGAAAAACAGAACCCTCCTTTTTCGCATTCGGGTAAAAACAACTTCTAACGCGTGTACAGTTCACACATCCACATTTTTAACACTTTTGTTTTTGACTAAAATCTCACCTGACGTTAAGTGACGATGTTCTCAAATTATAACACAATAAGCATATTTCAACTTGGCCTACCGCCATGTTATGGTTTTATCGACAGGAGATCTGTGAATTTATCACGATGTTTTCCTTCATCGAAAGCTCAGACTTATTTGAGGATTCGAATTCACGTCGATCGATGTGGTGTCCGTACCTTCTACCACTAAACCATCATCACTTCGAAGACTTCAAATATCATCAATTAAATTCAAAGCAATAAATCCACAAATTTAATGACACTTTCAAACTAATAAAATCTTTAACTAAATTATATTTTTTATCTCTAAACCCGATGATGTAAAATACAAATATCAAGTTTCCTGTAATATTACATATATTATTATAATATGATTATTTCAAGAAATTGGATACCCATTGCTGACAACATAATGACTTTTGTGATCGAAAACGTGTAGCCGCAGGTAATAATGCTGCGGGATTCGATTCCCGGATTATGTGGTTTCCTTTTTTTGCTCGCCCATTTAACGGTCGAGCGGGCTACTGGTATTTGATTTTGTTTCCATAAAAAAATATTGAAACAATCTAACTGATCGTGTATTTGAATGCGTTATGACAAACATTTTGCTCAGCCTATCCCACAAGATATTTGTTTGAATTTTTCAACAAAACTGGAGTTATTTTACTGATAAATAAATGTTTTCTTAATATATTTTTTATCGTTTATAGGTTAAGCATTATGACCACAATCTCACCTGATGTTAAGTGACGATGCCAACTAAGATGGTGGCATGTTAAGCCTAGTGGCAAAACTGTCTCTCAAATGCAGCTGCGGGTACACACCAATAGGTGATTGGCGACAGACTTTAAATTTGCGGATGGTAGGTAGCCAGGTAGGCATTCGAAAATAGTCTACCACCATGCTATGGTTTCATCACGATGTTTCCCTTCACCGAGAGCTTAGGCTCATTGCAGAGATTCGAACTCACGTCGATCGATCAAATGGTGTACCAGAATCAAACCTTAAGTGGCACTGGGCGTGGTACATCGCTCGTAGAAGGGATGGCCGATGGGGTCGTATAGTTCTCGAGTGGCAGCCGAGTACCGAAAGACGCAGCGTGGCACAAGGACCTAGTGAAGGTTGCGGAAACCCGCTAGATGCAGGCACCGTAAGACCGGTCGTTGTGGCGATCTTTGGTTGAGTCTATGTTCAGCAGAGAACTTCTTTTGACTGAATGGATAGATGGAACTATATAATAGGGTTGAAATCGCGTTTGGCAAATATAATAGACGTAGCGAATTATCATCGAAAGACATATTTCTTTGATGTTAAGCATTCAATTTAGCACAATATGACTATTTAGATCTTGCAGGGGCAATTGCTTTGTTGAAGGTTAGCCATCGATACGTCATTACTCCTCAGAACTATGTACAATTATCACCTAAAATTTTTCATATGGGAACACAGCCGTACAAATACTGAATTGGGGTATAAAATGGTGTTACCAGAATCATATTTGTTCTACCACCACGTCTTCCGCTAGGACTGATTAATGGGTCGATCAACTTTTTTATTGTTCAAGCTTAATTCCAAAAACTTTTCTCTAGCGATAAATCTACTTAAGTCTAGTGATTCTGAAAGCTATGTAAGTGAATTTAGTTGATCTTGGGATCCACTCATTCCTGATTCGATTACGAAGAAAAACTCCGAACATAGCCTCTTCAATGTCCTTTGAGTGAGCTTGAGCTTTTTTATCAGATACAACGTTAGTATCTGCTTCTCAGTGCCATACGTCATTACTGGCAACACTCACTGCGGTATCTTGGCCGAGAAAACGTTACGTAACTTCCCGAACACTGACCAAACGAGTTCAGTTCGATGATCAACCTCTTTCTCTAAATTGGATTTACCTTTTGACAGTTTGTCCTAGGTGAAAATAGTCGTTAACAACTTCAACCATAAAGTCTCTGATCTTTACGAGAATTGGTTCTACATTGGCGTTTGGCATAAATATAAAATAAAAAAAAATTGGTTGCCTGTAAAGTCGGTATACGGGCGAAAGTTTTACGTGACAACGACTTTATGTCTGTCTCTCTCGCTCTTAGGCGGGCTAACCATGCCCGAGTGGAAGGGACGCGTGCCTCTCACTCGCTCTCATTGTGAGCGCATAACGTGAGCGGAGCGTAACGCAGTTTCTTGAAGTGTCACCCGGCAAACCAATTTATAAGACGTTGTCACGTCAATAAATATGAGGAAACAATTTCACACACGGCCATTTAATTCCAAACTAAGCATAGCTTGTAATATGGTAACTAAACAGCTGATATACATACATATATAGATATTTAACACCCAGACACACACAACTGACATTTATGCTCATCACACAAAGTCAGTCATGGGCGGGGATCGAACCCGCGACCTCTCGGCTCAATAGTAGTAGCGTTTACTACCACTGCTCCACGAGGCCTGTCTTCGTGATCTTCGTGTTGTCCAAGTTCATTTTAAGACTACTTGCTTAGAGATTCTTCTATGTTATTAGCACGTTATTTGCGTCACGTATTTACCTTAAAAATGTGCTTTTTACCAAACAGCTGTCTTTAGCGCCAGCTCTACTAACACTTGCGCGATATTTATTACTTGCTTTTTTACTTTCAAGGTATACATTAATATTCCGATAAGTTTCATTATAGTTTGTATTACTGTTTTAATAGTTTACTCTTTAGTATTTTTATTATTAACTAGCTGTGCCCGTGGCTTCGCTCACGTGGACTACAAAATGCCCGCGCGAATCTTATTGTGGGAACATGCTTATTGTGGGCGTTACTCAGGATATACGTCTATACTCTCCAGGACTTTTTTGTATGTCTTTTTAATACCTATAATTATATACTACATAAATTTGCTCTATCTCTTAGGTTTACTCAGCATAAGCCATTTAAGCGTCCGATTTGATTCACCATGTACCAGTTTTTTTTTATTTGTGAGGAACTCTAATTCTTTTTCTAAAACAAAAGTAGCCTATGTTACTCCCTATATCATCAGCTATCTATCATTGAAATTCCCGTCAAAATCGTTCCAACCGTTTCGGAGATTACCCGGAACAAACAAATAGACAGACAGACAAACAAAAATTAAAAAAATGGGCTTTTTGTTATAGGTATCGTATATACTTTCATATGCATTTAGTAAAAAGCTGTTATTTTGACATTACAAATAGACACTTCAATTTTATTAATTGTAGATATTTTTAAATATTTTGTAAAATATTCTACTACTACCAGAACTTAAAATGTCGGATGAAAGGTATAGGTTAGAAATAGGGTTCCTTTTCTGGGAACGAAATATTAAAAACGAACTCACAACCTACGTGTATTTATTTCTACAATAACAAAACCACTAATATGATTGCGGGCGAGCGGTATAAAATTATAAAATTAAAACAAATGTAATAAACAAGATGGATACGATTGTCGTATAGGAGAGCAGGTGTACGTACGGATATGGACCGTTTCACATCTACTAGAAAAACTTATGTCTATATACAGGACGTTGCATTTAGATATTAAAAATACGGCTTGGTATCATTAAGTAATTTATTGAAATTTACTCCTTAATAATTGGTTTTCATTTATAGCCCGCGATACGCAAATTTGAGTGAGAGCAAAATTTAGTGTTAACAAATAAAAAAGTCTTTATGTTACCTTTCCACGCAGTATATTCGCGCATCTTATACTGAACGCGTGTATATATATGTACACTTTGTTAATCTTCATATTTCTAAGCAAAAATAGTTGTAACGATGTAGCAGTATATTTAGTAAATTTAGTAAGGTAAAATCTCCTTAGTAATATATCGTTACAAGACTTTCAAATAAATTGCTCCTTTCAAAAACTTGCCGCATAGTTCTGTTCAAAAATTGTACAATTTCTTCGTCGTTATCGCAGAATAAATCATCTTTATTTCGAATAAATGTAACAAAGAATAAGTAGTTAAAAAATGCCTGAGATGACAGTTCACTAAACGTGTTTATCCGCGCTAAATAGTGTCCAGAGCGTATTTAACTTTGACAGTTCGGTAAACGTATTTAACGCCTTAAAAGTGTTCTTACAAGACGCTTGTTTCATTTAAATTAAAAAAATATTGTATAAATAAAACTTAAACACAATTAGGACAGTTGGTAAAAGACGACCTTAAAATAGAAATTTAAATTTAAAATGAACAACATGTATCACCGAGCGCCACCTTCCTCCTACATCGATAATAATTGATAAGGCCGTCTCACTCTCACTCCGGTTTATTGACCTAAGTAAAAAATCCCCACATACCTATGACAAATATAAGACGAACTCTATCTTGTCTCATGTAATATCAATATACAGCTCATATTATACTCGATGATCTCACAAACGCGACAACCAGTTTATGTTGAACCAAAAATCTACACATTTGTTGTATAGTATGGCTTGTAAAACAGATACGTAACAAGATCATAATAGGATATAAATTTAAAACTATTATAAGTCAATTATTAAATATTTTGTACACCATTGTAACAAGACGTTATATTTGTAAATAATTATGGGGTACAATTTCACATACTTTCGTACTCATTAAATTTCAAACTAAGCGAAATATTATATGTATGTAATATAGGAATATTTTTTAACAACCAGCCACAACACTGACAAAGACTGTTTGATTGAAGATACTGACTGACACTGACATTTTTATGGTTTAAGGGCTTTCAGGTATAAACTAAGTTCTTTATACCATAATTGTTTAAGTACATTTAACATAAACTATGCCTAATTTAACTTATTAAGTACCTTATATAAAAAGTTATGCTGTTAAGTATAATATGCTATGTAGTATATAGATTGCAGCCTATCACTATTTCGTCGTTATAGTTTCAGTTCCAGTCCTGGTGGTGGACTGATTAAGACCTGCGGAATATCTACTTGATGTCCGAAGGTACAAACTCCGGCATATACCAACGAATTTTTCGGAATTCGCGTACATTTACTAATACTAATAGTGTTTTTTTTGTTCTATTAAAACTTAGCAATTTGCTATTTTTTTGTATTGATTTTTTTCTTAGTTTTGATAACAAATGATTTATTTTCAATAAAATAAAAAAAAGTAATTTGCAAGTTAGGTTCACTATATTTTTAAAGGTTACCTTAATCTTTAGTAAATTAATCACAGATAAATAAGTCAATTAATTTTGTTACTACACTAAACTACAAAGACAATAACTAATGTAAACACATTTTTTTTTATTTGAACAATATTTACCTGCTCTATTGGTTTTCATAGGGTTGACCCCCTTAGTAATATACCCAATGCCTCCTGTCTAATAGAATGTTTGTAGCGGATAGTGAGACCAGTTTTTAGTTGATTGCATCTCACGACGTAACGCTGCGGCTTGCGGTTTATTCGAAGCATGCGCTGGTCTTGACAACTTTTCTAGCAATAATATGTATAAACACAAGGTCAATGGACTACAATACCTGATTCTGTTAATGTAGATTTTTGTTTTGATTTTAGGAACGCATTGTACGGAGTGTTATTCCTATAAATGTTAACTATTTAAATAATATAACAATGTATATATATAGTATAGATATTTTTATTATTATATATTTCAATAATAGGTGGTAGGACTACCATCTACCACCGACAGCGTCAAAAGGATAATAATTTTGACAGCTCACAGTAAGGATGAGGTAGTGTATAATCGTTAATGAATCTTTTCGATCATCGATATTATTGTCATAGAACTTGGACTCGATAGTTGCATGGCTATTAAATAATACCTAATATAAATTACTAGCTGTGCCCCAAGGTTTCACCCGTGTTAATTTTATACCAAAAACATCGATAATGCACCCGTGTAGGCAATTTTTTATACTTTGTGTAAAACTATCGACATTTTTATGAGGAATAAATTAATTTTTCAAATTATAATATAGCCTATGTTACTTGCTGATACTGTACCTTAACATTGGTGAAAGAATTTTTAAAATCGGTTCATCAGTTTTTGAATTTATCCATTACAAACAAAAAACAAACAAAAATTAAAACCTTTCCCCTTTATAATATTGGTGTAGATTGATGAAATAAATCCTATTTATTAATTTATAGAACGCTACACGACTGGCATTAATCTAAAAAAATATAATCATTCATGAGGTCAATAGTGGTTATTTTTTACAAATAAGTAATTGGGCGATAGATAATTGCAAATAATTTTACTATTTACAAAAAAAAAAAGTTAGCTATTTAGTTATTTGCTTGATTTATTTTATTTCAAAACCGATTTCGATAGTCTGTGGTTGTACATTGTGCGTGGTACTTCACTAAGTGGGCGGTACCCATCAATGAAGTACAATATTATTTGTAGTGCCGTTTACCGGAAAAAAATACGAAACTTCATGGCCCTGACCTGTCAACATTATCATTCTAAATTTGACAAAGTGTAGTCATAGTGATAAGCTAGGCAAGTCGCGTTTCGAGATAAGCCGGTGTTTATCCAGTCATAAAGCGGGTGGTAGGGATCTTTAACCGACTGGACGCAACTAACATGCACATGTCACAAGCCCGTCATTGTGACTCTATTTTCAACAGCTTTTCGGGTTCAACTAGTTTGTTTATACACAGTTGTCGGCATGAACGACGAACCTAAATGAATTTCTAATCACTCACTGTTCGTCGTTTTTTTTTAATTGTACTGTGCTGAAACAATTTTTATGTAGTTTTCAGATTAATAAAAAATTGAACCCGAGAAAAAATCCACGCAGCTAACTAAAGGAATTAATTCCTAATTATAAAATTACTGGCTGTTGCCCGCGGCTTCGCTCGCCTAGATATTTAAATACAAATTTTTTGGGAATACTCGGTTCTCTTTGGTAACGCACCGAAGATAATAAATAAATTTATTTTTCATAGAAAAATATTAAAATCACAATTAAAAATGGGAAGGTGCGGGTAGGAGGCTGAAAATGTAGCTAGCAGGTATTTTTTTGAAACCAAACAAAAAAAAAAAAAATTACGACTAAATATACCTAGGTACTTTACGACCTATTCTTCTCATACCTACCAAATATACCTATCAGTCTAGTCGTTTTGGAGGAGAGCGACCACAAACTCCATGCCACGCGATTTTTAAATATAAGATAAAAAAGAAAAACTGAATAGAAATTGTAGAACATCAAAAACATCGAATGAAATCAAGATCGCCATCAAGTTCAAAATGCCATTCGTTATAATATATAGTAGTAACTGAATGCTGCCAATACGTACCTCGCCTTAATGATATAGTATCACAATGGTCACAAATAAATCCTTCTAGGTTCGTTCACATACACAGCGCAGTGTAAAACTTGTGTGAATAGCTGCCGTACACCTGGCATTGTGGAATGCACTCCCGCGATAGCCTCTGGTACAAGTTAAAAGAGATATAACACTTTTTATACTATTGGATTTTGTACTTGTAAATGTTACCTGGGCGACCTAACTTCGCCCGTGTTTTTGCAGTAAAAAAACACTTAATTAGTAAACATGAAAAGTAAAACATGATTTAAATATAACGTTATATCCAAATCGCCAAAACCGTTTCTGAAAAAGCAAATACTTAGTTTAAATAATAAATTGTCAGTTTATTGTATTAGATATCGTTAATTTTTAACCGTCTTCAAAACAAGGGGGTTATCAATTCGGTTGTATTTTTTTCCGTATGTATGAATGAATAATTCCAAACTCAGTATGGTCATGTATATAGATTTTTAACAATCAGACATTGTATTAACAATCATGGTTACCATCATCACCCAAAAGGATTAAACATGCTAACGTAGGTACAGCTAAATTGTAAATATTCCTGTTACTGCGTCCCAAGGTTTTCATTTTGACTAACGATAATATCAAAAAATCAGTAAACATTATTTTCCCTGTTAGGGCTAGGTTGACCTTCATTAGTACCTGAAATTAGGGTATCCAAAAATGGTACAGTTCCTAGTTTATATAAACATATGTATATTAATAATTTTTAATAAAATTCACATACCTATTTTTATTTTTGCAATGGTAACTTTTATATTTATAAACGCTGTTGGGACTTATAATAATCGCGGCATAATCTAAAATACACTTACATATACATATTCAAATTTTATTGGTTAGGGCGGTTTATTAAATGAGTTAATTTTCGACGTTATGTATTCATTATTAATATCAAATTCCCACCGTTGATACAAAATAATAGGGCATTCAACTAAAAATATTTTTTAAAATTATTGAAAAAGTAATCTGTCTTTCGGCTACAACGCATGAACTAATAAAATAACCACAAGTAACCTCCCTATAATCCAGATTAACTACCGCGGACTATCCGAATATGAAAACCGATTCTTAAGGATGTATCGCCCGTCTCTTATGATTCGAACCACGTTGTTTTCGCTCATAATTGTTACCAAGCGTGGAACTCTAGTTTACTTGACTCGTTACTTACCGGTTATGAGATGTTATTGTTTCTATGTGTACCTTATCAATAGTGCAATATTACCGTGAATTCAAACGATAGAGTCTATAATGGTCAGAATGTTGCGTTGTTGTTCGTGAAGGTCGATGAGCATGTAATTATGCATACCATGGCAGTACTTATTTTGAAAAAAAAAAGAAAGAATAATATTTATCTAATAATACAAAGCTAAAGAGTTTGTTTGTTTGGTTGGTTGAACGCGCTAATCTCAAGAAAAACTGGTTGGAAAGGAAAAATTATTTTAGTGTTGGATAGCCCATTTGTTGAGGAAGACTATAAGCTACATAACATCATGCTACGATCAATAGGAGTGGAGTGTCAATGAAAAATGTTGCAAAAACGGGGAAAATATATTCCTTTTGAAAGTTTCCATTGCGTGCGCTGCGTAAATGGTTAGAGTTACACAACAATGGTTGATGTAAGACGGAATTGTTTCTCTTAAAAATTTCTAAAGAAAAGTCCGCGATAACATATGTCTATATTTTAAGGTTGTCGTAATATAATCTTTTTTAGGGTAATAAAATTTCTATATTAATGCATTGTTTACAAAAGTGTTTTTATAAACATGGTATTAATCCTTATTAAAATAAATATGTTATTCATCACAACTATTAAATTTTGGACAAAATTGCCCTTAAAAATCATTTGATTTCAATAAATATCTTAGGAGATATCACAGTTTTTAAATAACTCCGAAGCAATATAATAATCAAGTAATGCGCATGCATTTTAGCGAAATGATATGGCAGGCGGGCGGTACCAATAAATTGTATTGTAGATGCCTACGACATTTGTTAAGAAATTTCAGATAAATTATTTGTTCACAGATTGTTTTAACCAGAATTTAAATCAGAGATCATATTAAAAAAATAAAAGTACTATCGTCTGTGTTAAGAGATCAATGAAATAAGCTCCAAGATTTCTAATAATAAAGGAACTGCCTAAGAATACGAAAAGGTCCGTTACGAGGAATAAGTTTTTTAATTAAAAATATTTCACTCACAATCGCCTGATGAATTGGACGTACAAATCCGATTATTAAGGGCAAGTGTTTCCAGTTCGTACTTGCTATGAGGAAAATATTAGTAGAATTTTATTTGTAGTAGTAATAATACGGCATTGTACTTTATCATTATATTAATATGTGAAGAAAAACTTTATACCCCTTTTTAAGCGTATTGCGTGCACGGAAGACTGTGAGATTTGGCATGGTTAAATTTTATACGGAGAAGGACTGCGGAAAGCTAAAATTTATCTATAATATCTGTGACTAATATATTAAATTAAATAAATTAATAATGCGAATCCTAAACTGACCAGTGCCATTGAACTTAGACCCTCCAAAATCTTGACATTGTCACTTAATGAAAAGTGACAGCAAGTCATAAAATATTCATTGTTTAGGTTCATATTGCAAATGTCAAACAGCAAATAGTCTACGATCAAAAAGTCGCTGGTCGAATTTCGATCATTGAGCGACCCGCGACCGCTAGTAGTAATAAACACTGTAGGACAATCCAAAAACAATGCATTGCCGATCGTTGCTGTTTCGGCAAATCGTTCCTCAAACCCCTCCGTAGGTGGATATATACAGGCTTACCTCAAAATACGATACACCAAAAGACACTGTGACGGCTTCAAAACCTTGTGCATGGTATTCGCGATCCACTCACGTGCAGAGATTGTGTCCTACCACCCAGAATGTTCGATGAATGTAAAAAATAAAAATAAAACAGTATAAAACGTTACATAAATTTGGTCATTAGGATCAATAAATCATAGTATTACAGTTTATTTATATGAAAATTATGGATTTTTATTATCGTTATAAATTCTCATTTATCTATTTTGGATTAACTTAAGTTGAAGGTAAGTGATAAGTTAGTTTCTTAGGACATTGACATCAACAAGTTGTCATACAATTAGTTTTGCTGTTAATACCGGTACAATAAAGGAGGTCAGTTTTAAGCTAGTAAGTAAATACAGCGTTAAACTCTATATACCGCATTTTATTAATCGGGTATTTTATTACGTTATGAAGAGTTTTTATCATACAAAGAGAAATATATATAATATAATAGAAATATATAAAACAATAGAGAACATGTATGTATTTATTTGTTATTTTATAAATACGTAGATGGTTTTAATCTTGATTACATTCTAAAGTTGGAAAGAAACTAAGAATATGATGACATAAAAACAACTATAGCAATAAGACGATAATAGACAAGTATAGAAAGAAAACACGTGCTATTAAAAACAAACAAATAAACAACACATTTCTTAGAATCCCATTATACGTACGAAATATTTACGACTCGGTGTCTATTACTGTGTTTGAATTTCAGTGAAATCAATAATGACTAAATAACGACGTATTGTTTCACTACTGAGAGTGGTTGCTACGTTATATAGAGTGTCTCAATGTATGGATAAAAATATAAACTTAACAAAACCTCGTAACTTGTACGTTTTAAGATTTTTTCGTTAAATTGATGTTTGTTATGAAGAGTTTACACTGTATATAAAGAGTAATTACTATTAAATAATATATTGTTCTTGTTAAAGCATTATATTAATCAGTTACTGTAAATTGTTTAATTATTTGCTGCTACTCGGTGTTAAAGTTGGCATTAAACAGTGGTACATAGGACGTACTATTTGGTCAAACAAAGATCCAAATTAATATTTTAAAAACTTAATAATTATAATATAATTAATTAATAATACTTATAATAATTTCATAACAATAACGTTTACCACTGTTTTAGCAGGAAGAAAATTCTTTATACTAATTATAATGTAACATTGTTACATGACATTAAAAGAATCTATACTATAGATTAAAATTATAACATAATTTATAATCTTAATATTTAAAACAATAAGACTTTAAATCTTACTTTATTTAGACTTTAAAGTAGACTTTAAAGTAAATAAATAAAAAAATCATCTTCAGTAGGTTCAGTAGTTGAACGTGTGAAATAATCCTAAAGATAATCTCTAATTCAACCTCTGATAGAATTATTGCACACGAGTGAATAGTTTGGATACTATCCAAGACTAAAAACTACTCCGTAAATCATGATACACTTAAATTTCAACTTTAATTTTAATATTTTTACAGTGCAATTTTCTATGTACAATAGCAAGGAACATTTTAGCACTACAATTGGAACCTTATCGTCAAAGAGTTAGGTCTGAATTTATTTTAAGATTAAGCAATGCAATTATAGTTAAAAAATTTAAGTATATATATAGGGAGTTACGAGTTTATTGCATTTGGAGTTAATGTAATTTCGTGTTCGCGATTTTTATAGTTTCTATACGTAGCTCTATGTGATTTACATTTACTTTAAATTTGTACGGAATAACCAGAAAATATATTATGAAATAATGTTACTCCGCAGCTTCGCACGCACTACTAAACAGTGATCATTTTCGTCTCTTTTTGTGATATTATTTACAACTAATTTTATAGCACATCAATTATGGAATGGCGCATACTTCTCATGTAAACTTTATAAAAAAATGCATTAAGACTAATATTTTTTATTATTATTCTTATAGCTTTATATATAATATGTTATTCTTCTACTACATTTTATCAAAATCGGTCAAGTAGTTTTTGAGATAAATCTGGGCATATATATTCTTAATTAGTGTCCTGTACAATAAATGTCTATCGGGAAGCATGTACTTACATACAGAACTACACATTTATTGTATAGGTAAGACTTAAGTACTGTACTGAGGGTAGACTAAAATATTATCGTCGCAACGCCGAACGATAAAAGTAGGTATAAAGAAACATAAAATAAAAATGTCGTTCATTACGTAACAAGCTTCCTGCCATGATCCAACGTTTCGCATAATTAATTACTTTTTAATAATTCATTACATAAATCCAACATTGGAAAACACACCAAATTGTAGTGTCATCAAATTCCTTCTAACGAACAAAAATAAACTGCTTTAATACTTGGAACTACTACGGCCTCACCGAAAGATAAAATTCTCATAATATAACCAACCCCATATTTACCTTTAGAAGCCATACAAATTCATATTTCATTATAACTCGTACTTAAATTAGGGACATTGAATCTCAAGGGCTATTCAATGCAGGGGGGTTTGTGAGCTAAAAATATACGTAAATAATTTATTTTGAGCTTGTTATAACTTATGTTGAAAGCTTTTACCATTGCGGTTTTGTGGTTTCGGTTGTAAAATGAAATGAAATTTTAATTAATTGATGATTAAATTGTAGCGCTTTATGATAGTACGTAAGCGTTTGTAGGCGTTAAAAATGTATTTTCAAATTTATGAAATTTATTGGATTTTAAGTAAACAATTTAAGTATGTAAGTTATGTAAATAATGTTTAAGCAATAATAACTCAGTGGTAGGCGTGTAAGGACATCGTGTCGATCAACGAGACTTAGAATCCCTGCAATAAGGCTAAATTTTCGGTGAAGGATAAACATCGTAATGAAATCATAGCGTAGTGGTAGGGCCTTTTCTGTTGCCAAGCACAAGTAATTGTGTTCCGGCAGCTGCACTTGAGAGCCAGTCTTCCACTAGGCTTCGCGTGCCATCAATTAAGATCAGTTGAGATTGCGGCCACAACTCGCTCATCAAAAACTACAATGACATAATTACAATAAAGCCGAAATTCCTTAGGGGTAAAACGGATCAACGGAGCCTAAACTGCTCATAGTAGAAACTGTAAAGTTGGAGGGCGTGTTCTTTGTATGACGTAGGCATCCGATAAAAAACGATTTTCTGAAATTCTATCCTTAAGTGGGTGAAAAAGGGGAGCATAGTTTGTAGGAAACAACGTGATTCCTTGATCCAATCTACTTCAAATTTTGCATAAACCTTTTTTAACAGAATTTATGGAAGGCGTGTTTCATATTTTGTTGAAATTCATGGGTGAGATTCATAGAGTTAAAAAGGGGTAGAAAGTTATTTTGGTGGTGATTTGCTTCGAAGTTGTTATCAATACTTCTTAGTGCTTGTGATTTAATTTAAATTTTATTTTGACACATGTTTAAAAAAAGTATGTGTATTCAAAAAAGGTTGACCTCACTTAATCTTTAATAAAATAGTACCAATAAATTAATGACAATTCTACTACAATAATATTCTCACATAAAAAAATTGAATGATCTGATAGTTTATATATCTAGTTTATAGTTTTTATATATCTCTAGCTCTGTCTGTACATGAAACTATTTTCAAAATTTTGTGTTGCATAATTATCTATTATAAAATCTGATCGCGAATATGAAATTTAAAAAATAACTGTCAGTTTGTCTGTATATCCGGAAATAATTCATAAACGGCTTGATCGATTGTTATAAAACACGTAACTCTGTAATGGTTTGAGAATATTTACTGAAATAAAGTGAAAGGATACCAAATTAATCTAAATTATTTTATCTTTACATAACTTTCAATAAAACCAACAAATGGAAATATAGGTTATTTTGAAGTGAAAACTTCTATAGGGAGTATTTTATAGTAATTTTATTACTAACGTTTAATATTTTACTAACGTGATAAAACAAATTTGTTGTGTGAAACAGTTTTCATTTACAAGTTTTAATCTAAGTTCAAGCAATTAATTTGGATATCCAAAAATAACAACTGTTTGTTTAAGTTTTAAGTTTTCACTTCTGTCAGCAGTCCTCATGACTGCTTTTTATTTTTTTATTTTCCAACAGTATTCATAGATATCACTGTACGGCTTGATTTAAATTATCACATAATTGGTTTGATATTTATTGTCACACTTAGAGATATTTTCTGAAAGCACGTTTATTAATAATTTAAGGCTGGGCTTTTATTATTATTTTTAAATATTTTTTTAGATAAATATCAAGGATATTTTTAAATATTGAATACTACACTGTTAGCCTTAGGGGTCCTATCCAAAAACAGAGCCGCTGCGGCTTTTACAGCTTCACCGGACTTGGACACCAGACATACTATAAACACTATAGTATAAATGGTAGGTACACTGGAAAATAATGGTTTATAAAAATATAGTTATTAAACAAACTTAAAGTTTCGTAAAGGATTGCAAAAGTCAACAGTTTTGTATGCCTTTATGCGTATATATACCCCGAAGAGTTAGGTAGAGGTATACCCGAAGTTCGCCGTGTATATTTTTGGCCCCATGTAAGTAATAGGGGGTGAGCTTATTGCAATTAATCAGGCACACAGCCAATTTCCGAGCTGCTAGAGAATTTCATAGAAAAACCCAATAACACTTTGCTCGACCTGGGAATCGGACCCAGAACCTCGAGCATAACCGTCAGTCTTCATGTATTTTAGATAATATCAGTATGATTGTTAAACTTTGATATGGATTAACATTTAACATTATTTTAGTTGGTATTATAAAAGCTTAAATGGGTCAAATACTGTATGGTGAGATTGAGACGAGGTTTTTATTAATAGTTGCTGTTTTTCATACACGAAATATACCACGTGGACGAAGTCGCGGGGGCACAGCTAGTTATATATATTTTAAGGGCATCGTTTGTGTTATTGTATTTTATAAATTTGTTTGTTCAAATATCTATTATTCTACGATCCTTTTAGGCAAATATATTCTATCAAATTCTAGTTAATTAATTGTCTAAGCACGACAATTTGGCGCCCAACGTAAATTTTTATTTGTCTCTCATTAGAGTCATTAACTACGAAAACGGTTGATTATCCTTATACGGAATGTAGCGACATCTCTCGCCACAACTGACGCATCGACGCAACCTCACTGTTCCTCACCTCCGCTAAACGGAACATGAGTTCCCAATCCTAAATCGGGATGCAACTTAAAGACGCTGTAATATTTTTAGAATTCGTTAAAAAGGGATTTCTCCTTTAAAGTTAAAACTACGGTTATTTTTTTCCTAAGTACTAATTACTATGTCTTTGATCTACTTTGAGGTTCATAAATAAAATGGTACCCAATCCCATCCAGTTCGCTTGAAAATGAGAGTCTCAAATTTCAATGGCATTTCTCTTTTATTAGTAACTAGCACTTTGCCCTTGGCTTCGTTCGCGTAATAGTTGTCTTTATGTCCCATTTTTTTTTCACGTCACGTTTCAATGTTAACGTCTTAAGTTTCTGACAAAAGTCGATAATAATATAGCGTTTGATTCGGAGGCATTAAAAATCAATTTTCATAGGTCTAGCTTCAAAAATGACGAATTTTCTTAAAAACTGTCATCCTCCTTTTCACCATCCTAAGGGTTGAATTTCCAAAAAATATCTTCCTTAGTGCTCACTTACAGTGTACAAGGAAAACGCTTGCAAATTTTCACGGTCCTAGTTATAGAAGAAGATAAGAAGTATAAGAAGTTATATCAGAACATGCATAAAAAAATATATACATTGGAATTGATTAAGCTGAGTCTCTTTTTGAAGTCGGTTAGAGGAATCATAAAAATCTGTCAAATCATTTTTGAGTTAAACCTGGACATACAAACAGAGAGACAGATACACTTTTTACGTCTTATTTGTGACACTGACTTTTATAGTTCTATGTCTAGCGGTAAATTTGGAAGAAAAGTTACCAGCACTTTGAGGCATATCAGGTTTCCATGTTTCTAACTCTGTTATGTTATAATATTTGATCGTTAAAGCTTATAGTCAGAAGTGGTTATTAAGGATTATTAATTACTTCCTATCAGGCAATACTCCTTGAGAATAATTTCCCATTTCAACCTCTCGTTATACGATCCGTTATACATTGCGGGAGGCTCGGAATATCGTAATACTAGGTTTGATAATTTTCTACGTTAGGGCTGCCACATATATATACTACGATAACTATGATGAAGATATAGACATTTTGAAGTGAACATTTGTTTATTATTATTGTGATTCGAAACGCGATGAAACGAAAAAGCGACACTTAAAAGAGACAGACACATAAATCTATATAGGAATTAGCCTGCGAGAGAATAAGATAGAACATTATCCCCGAAGTATTGTATCTCCGAAAGGTTAGGCAGAGGTGTACTAATGTACACCCACAGTTCGCCGAGTATGTTTTTTAAGTCCCATGTAATAGGGGGGGGGGGGGGGGAAGCCTATAGCCATTGATCGGGCACAAAGCCATCCTCCGAGCTGCTACTGAGAATTTTCATAGAAAAATTCAATAACACGTTGCTCGACATGGGAATCGAACCCGAACGAACTCGTCGAACGAACCGTTGCTCTTACGACCACTAGGCTAATGAGGCAGTTATAAGATTGAATATATTAGTATACATGGTTAATGCAAGCCCTGATTTTCACGATTATGATCATCATCGAATTGGTTTGTCTTTGTAACGACCAAACTTGTACGCAATGTTGTATATACTTATATAGTACGAGTGGTTGATAGTTCATGTCCCGCTGGTTTGGATTATTTATATAAACTTTTTATATTTTATTATTATTATAAAAATTATATTAATATCTGAAGCAAAAACTTTGTACCCCTTTTTAAACGTATTGCGTGCACGGAAGACAGATTTGGCATGGTTAAAGTTTATATGGAGAAGGAGTACAGAAAGCTAAAATTTATCAATAATATCTTTTACTAATATATCCAATAAAATAAATTATTACTTCGAATTCTAAACCGATCAGTGCCATTGAACTTAGACCTCCCAAAATATTGACATTGTCACTTAATGAAAAGTGACAGCAAGTGATATAATATTAATTGTTTAGGTTCATACTGCAAATGTCAACCAGAGAATAGTCTGTGATTAAAAAGTCGCTTGTCGAATTTCGATCATTAGGCGACCGCTAGTTATTATAAAAATGAAAGCATATTATAAACTTAATCAGTACATTTAATTTATTAGTACAGTTATTTAATAATACTTTGTTCCTGTCTTACTGTCGAGTTTTTATTCTTTATTATTTTTCTCAAAACGCTGGTCAAGTTGCTGTTAGTACCTTTATAGCTGGTTTTACTTATGACTATGTATCAAACTGTCAAATAAGTTCTCGATTGAGTAGTATGTAGAACTAGTAATGGAGACTGACTTTTGTAAATGTTTTGTTAGAGTCTAATTTGAGTAGTTTTAGATTTTACACCATAATTATATTGAGTATATTTTTCCGTTCCTTTCTGTACATTTCCACATCCCTAATTACGACTTCACGATAGAGACATTGGTAATTATGTAGTTGGTAAGCTTGGAACAGGCCTGGTTAGATCTCTGAGGAAATTAATGTATAAAGTGGCCGCGTTGGAAGGCGACTGTCGGCAAAGGATCAACCTAGGTTTTCAACTTTCGGTTGCAATATTCTTTCTATACTTTTTTTAAACTTTAAGGTAATAATAAAAATATGAATAAATATATATTTTTACACTAGCGCTTTTCCCGGGGCTTCGCACGCGTTTAATTGAGTTATGTTTCTTTATACGTTTATGTCCCATTCTAAATGTATTGCTAAATACCAATTTTCATTGAACTATCTTCAGAAAAGATGGATTTTCATATGAACTTACATCTCTTTCACCATTATAGATGTCGAATTTCCAAAAATCTTTCCTTAATGCTCACTTACAGTATAAAAGGAACCTGCATGCAAATTTTCATGCGCCTAGCCCCGATAAATTGGGCTGTACATTGCTCGAATTGGGCTCGTATGTCAGTAAGTTAGTCAGTTAACCTTAAATCTATACTAATATTATAACGCTGAAAAGTTTGTTTCGTTGAAAACGCTAATCTCAGAAACGACTGGTCTGAATCAAAAAAGTGTATTAGTGTTGGATAGCCCATTTATCAAAGAAGGCTATTAGCTATTTATTATCACGCTACAACCAATAACAACGGAGTATCAATAAAAAATGTTGCAGAAACGGGGGAAATTTAATCCTTTTGAGAGCTTCCACTGCGTGCGCTGTGTGAATTATTAAAGTTACGTAACAATCATATGTAACAGAATTATTTCTTTTAAAAAGTTCTAAAAAACAGTCCGCCATAGCATATGTCTATCTTTTAAAGTTTACCCAAATCTTTTTATGGTAAGAAAATATGTTCTAAAATAATAAAATATTTGTGAAAATGTTTTATATACATGGTGTTAATCCTTATCAAAATAAATACGTTATTCATCACAGCTATTTAATTTTGGACAAAATTGCCCCTTGCATCATTTGATTTCAATAAATATCTTAGGAGATATCACAGTTTTAAAATAACTCGGCAGCAAAATAATAATCAAGTAACGCGCATGCATTTTAGTGGAATGATATGGTAGGCGGGCGACACTTACAAATTGTATCGTAGGTGCCTACGACAATTGTTAAGAAATTTCAGATAAATTATTTGTTCACAGATTGTTTCAACCGGAATTTAAATCAGAGATCATATTAAAAAAAGTAGGAGTACTATCGTCTGTGTTAAGAGATCAATAAAATAAGCTGAAAAATTTATAATTAAAAAATTTATAAAATAAACTATTATATACGATGTTGGATGTTTACATAAAAATTGTTTATACTGAAGGCGTTTTAGTTATGATGGTACAGTGATAACGTGTATGGCTACCGCGTCGACAGACGTGAGTTCCAATCCATAGAATAAGCCTAAGCTTTAATTGACGGAAGACATCGTGATGAATCCATAGCATGGTGATAGCGTTTCTAAAGCCCACCTAGCTAGCTACCATCCTCCCTAGCTAGCTACCATCCCATCCTCAAGTTGAAAACCTGTCAAGCACCTATAGGTCTGTTCGGGCAGCTGTACCTGAGAGCCAGTTACCTCCCTAGGCTTATCATGCTACCCATCTTGGGCCACATCGTAACTTAACATCACGTGAGATTATGAACAAATGGTAAATCAGTTAAGAAATATAACAATAATATACCTTTCTTAACAATCTTGTAGTTATGTATGTATCTTTAAATAATATGTAGGTATCAATTATAAAGGATCATGAATGTCATTTTTTCTATCTGTTTGTATGTCCGGATGTAACACAAAAACGGCTTAAACAATTTTTAAGAAATTTTGTATACACAAAGTTTGTCAAATTTCTTTTTTATTCATGAGTTTTAGGGATTGTCATTGCAACTAAAAATTAAGTTTAAAAATAAGTAATTATTGCGTAATAAACGCGGGGCAATACTAGTTTCATAAGTACATTTTAATATGAAGTCCAAAAGAAAGAAGAAATGGATGTATTTTGTATCTTGTGTAAAGTAGTATAAACAAATACATCCAATTATTGAGAATACAGTATAGCGTAAATTTAATTCTAAAATCGTGCTTGCAGTTCATTAAAATGTGCCAAACTATATCATAGTAATACGAGGTCAGTAAACGTTCATATTTTATTCATTAGCAATGCAAAGCTGAATAAGTTTAACTTAATTGTGACTTTCCTTTACTTCGTATTGAAATTAGTCTAAACTATTCAAAAAATACGATGTGAGTCATACATCAATACACCGTATTAATTATATTTTAATCGTACTATATGTGTACGCACATTACATTTTCAGCATTTACATGCACGGATCAAGATCTTTCGGTGGTCGCCGTCGTGTTTGGATTGTGCTGGGCGTTACCACCAAGCACGGTACCCGTCAATATGCCAAGCTATTATAAAAAATAAAAATAAAAATTAACCTCTATTGATGTTCTCTTTTTGGAAGTTTTCTATATGCGTGTTTAAAGTAATTTTTTACGACGCACGGGCACTTTATAATAAATAGTCTACACCTATAAAATCGCTTACAAAAACCTCATGCTTTATCGCTGTGAAGATAGTTGTTACACTGAAATGTTATGTGATTATTCAAAGAAGTATTAAAACGTTCGTACATAAAAACACACATACACTTTTTTGTAGTCGATTTTCTATCCCGCTGTTGGGCACTATTTTGTAAATTTCAATGTTTATCAACCTCAAAATACTATAAAATTCCACTGTTATTTTAAAATACAAACTACATTTTCTAACACTGAATGTTCTCACATCAAACCGAATACAAATTGAAACAGGCGAAGTGTAGATGCGACAATGATAACTCAGTGGTAGCATGTAAAAACATACGTCGATCGACGTCAGTTCGAATCCCTGCAATGAGTCTGAGCTTTCGGTAAACGACAATATCATGATGGAACGATAGCATGGTGTTAGGGCATTTTATAATGCCCGTCTGGCTAGCTATCACCCGCAAGTTGAAAATATATCGCCAAAAACCTATAGGTGTATTCCGGCACTTGCACTTGAGAGCCAGTCCTCCCACTAAGCTTAGAGTACCACTTGGACCACATAGTCATTTTACATCAAGCGAGATTGTAGCCAATCACGCTGTAGAAGAACTATTGCAAAGGGAGGATCCTCCGACCAGACGGGTGTTATGTCTGGCGGGCAGCTGCCCAACGGTTGTAGTCGGGTTCTTGTATATACACTCAATCGAAGAGTTAATTTCTAAAGCGCGATGCAGGATGCGTCATATGTGGCTCGATAGATGTCGCTGTGTGTCGCTATGTAGATGTCGCTACATCACTCCCCTCCGAGACCGGAGGTCGATAGCAGGTTGAGTCGTCCATACATCATCTAGTGATGCTTGCCGGGCCAGTGGGATGTTCCAGTGAGTCGGAACCAGATGCCGCATAGTTCACGGTGAGTCGGAACTGTCTGCGGTGATGCCCCAGTGAGTCGGGTTGATGCCAGTGAGTCGGGGTAATGCCCAGTGAGTCGGGGTAATGCCCCAGTGAGTCGGGGTGATGCCCCAGTGAGTCGGGTGATGCTGCAAGAATGCTCCAGTGAGTCGGAGTGTTGCAGTGCTGCGTAGTGACTGGCTGCTGCGTCGACCAGGAGAAGTGCGTCTCTGCTTGTTGACCGGCCGAAGTGCAGTGTGCTGTGCCAAGGTCGCTGAGAAGGCTGTGGGTGATGACCAGGAATGCGCCGTCCGCTGCATGCTGGTGGTCAGGATACCCGTAGTAGCCGTGGATGCTGGCTGGCTGTATGACTCGCTGCTCGAAAGCTTGTGGAAGTGATGATGACGTCACGATGTAGCTGTGCGAAGAAGGTTGCGCTGACGTTCATGCTCGGGGTCACCAGTGTAGAAGAACTATTGCAAAGGGAGGATCCTCCGACCAGACGGGTGTTATGTTGGGGCAGCTGCAACGGTTGTAGTCGGGTTCTTGTATATACACTCAATCGAAGAGTTAATTTCTAAAGCGCGATGCAGGATGCGTCTTATGTGGCTCGATAGATGTCGCTGTGTGTCGCTATGTAGATGTCACTACAACGCTAAAACTATATCGAAAAAAATAAAACGTATTCCAGTTTGCTACACTACCTAATGGATGAATGTGACAGCATCTATTTATGTAGTTGCAAAAGCAAAACTGATTTTGAGGGTGTAGTTGGAAACATGCATTGGCACGAATGACCTCCCAACTCAGACCTCAAGAAGATTAACGCACTGGCTAGTGACATCAGATAGCTTATGATTCATCAATATGATATATTGATACAGCTAGGCTTACTTTCATAGATTAATAATACCTTAATGTACGTTATTGTGGGAGACAGCTGGTGAGGTAGTAATGAAAGTAATTGTGTTAGGTTCTACAATAAACTTTCTAAACACATTACCAATTTGGCAGGGTAATAAGTTTAAGAATTATGTACAAGAAGTTTTATCATCGAAAGGTATAGGGTGCATCTAGAGGATTCGTGATTGAATTTCAACAAATCACGGATTTTTTGTGGTAAACAAAAATATTAAAAATTCATATCAAAACATTGAATAGCATAACATTTTGTCAGCATCCGGATTTTCCAGATGATTTGATTAGTTTGCGTTCGCGCCGACTCGGCTTGGAGACGAAACATTTTTATTACAATTTTTTAAAGATATTTGTTATGATTGATTTTAATTAAGCAATACAAATAAGACGAACGTAAAGTATCTAACCATTTTAAACTATATTTGGTTATTTTAATTTAATAAAATGTACACTGATCTCTGTAAAGAGCTTTTTGTTATTTAAACTTAAATCTGATTAAATCTTTTAAAGTTTGACGTATTCATTTTAAGCAATAAAGACAGATGTAGTTGGTTTATTTTACGGGAAATTTGCTTCGTGCATAACGTTACGTGAATGACAGTCATATTATCTGGAAATTACACCTTCTCTGTACATCCACAAAAATATTATAACTGTGGACAATACTTTTTTTTTTCGATAAACCCTATCGAGTTTCTTTTTTGCTGTCTCGATGACTGGGATATTTCCCAAATCCTGAGTTATTATTTTGACATTAACTAGTGCCCCTTCTTAGGCACTAAATATAATAAAATATTTTTGAATTTCAATGTATGAATCACAGAAAATTTTGATGCGCCCTTTGTTCTTGCTGAGCCAGAAAAAGTAGTGGAGACTGTATATTTAAAACAAAATCCATTTGTAATTTAAGCTAAGGCACATACTCATTATAATGTACGGTATTTATTATATCGTCCACATAAAAGAATATAAAATTTGTACTCTACAATATTTTTCAAAGAACTCTTTATATAGTACAAAAACGAAATGCTTTCAAAACATTCTCAATAGTTAAAATCTTCCTCGTGAAGAATAAGTATCTTAAAGTTCCTTTGGAAAGGAAGTGTCACAAAGAGATATATCGGACGATGTTTTATCCCGTTTGCGCTTATTATAAAAGCTTGGATGTTAGAGAGGAAGCAGTAGTTTCACCCAAAAACTACGCTAGTCTCGTATAATCCACTACTTTTTGTTTTCGAAGCTATATTTTTAATTTTTATGCCAAAGGACAGCAAACAGGTAGACGGGCCCACCAGTTGCTAAATGGCCACCGTTGCCTATGTATAACTGCAACACCAAGGTAATTAATTATAGCCATGTTTGAAGATCCCATGTCATAGTTTAGAGGGAAAACCGTGCCAGGTGACCTAGAAAACCCTAGTCTACGCGACAGTAAGGTTCTAGAGACTTAATATTGTTGTGTATCGGTTAGGTTTAGAGAGTGCATCCGGCCAACGGTGGAAGGTGCGAGTTTAGAACTGTGATGAAGGCACCATACTGAAAAGATCCTCAGATCATTAGTTGTAGGTGCGGTGTATTGCGAGCTGCGGGAGCGCTGATGTGCATCATTAGGGAGCCCTCTAAACCTACACCCACGTCGTAAGTCCCGGGGCTGCTCGCGTTTCCCTCTCTCTGCTACACGATGGACTTGGCACCCGCACGGTGAACCCATGGGATTCTAAAATGTTTGTCTCTCTGATAGATGATTTTGGTATTGCTGATTTTGAAATACCTCTTGTTTATATATCACATAACATAGCATACCATCTTGCCTGTATGCCCGAAGGGTTAGGCAGAGGTGTACTAATGTACACCCACAGTTCGCAGTGTATGTTTTTTAGGTCCCATGTAATTGGGGGCGAGCCTATTGCAATTAATCGGGCACTAACTAATAAAGACAATAATCGTTAATAAGTTACGTTATGTTTAGTGAACAAAATGTATAGTACAAAATTATTTAAAAACAGTTTAGAAATTATGTACAGCATAGCTGAATATTTTTTATAGTTTCAGTAGCAGATAAAAAAAAAAATGATTCAAATTCATATAATATTTCGAATATCAATCGAGTGAGTTTTATTCGAATACACATATTAGGAGATTACGTGTAGTCATTCATACTACTTCCTTCCTAGAACTATAAACCGAGTGCAGTAGAATTTGCCGTCTTTTGCAATGCTTGGGGATGATTTATTCATACATCCCCCGCTATAATACTCTACGTTTATGTTTTATTTTATGTCGTTTTGTTTTTAAATTTCAAATTAATTACTGGATATTGTTCAACGTTTATATCTGAATATATTACTCCTTATACGTTTTTTATTATACCAGTAGTAGTTTTCCGAGTTTGATTATAGGAATATTTAAATTTGAGATAGTTTTTATTATACAACTAAGGTGGTAGTTCCATAGGGTATCACTAGCGCGGTGCCGACTTTGAATTCCCTTAACCTAAGGAGCTCTGGAAACCCTATTCACTCCAGGAACACAACACAAATTTATTTGGTTGTGATCTTCTGTAGGGACTACAGCCGGACTTCATTAAATAGAAGCGATCTCCAACGAACTTTCTCTGTGCGTTACCTCTCTTTGAGCCCCTCTATTCCAAAAAGCTCTGGGAACCTTATTCACCGCAGGAAAACAACACAAGGTTATTTGTTTGATTAAGATTCTTCTATTTTTAATAACGGTAATCATCTATTATCCAGAAGTCTCCATTTAATCTATTAGGTTTCTTGGTTAGGTGATAGCAAATGACAATTATGTCCGGCTTTATCATGACCTCCATACAACAGGTCTGATACCCTCAATACCCTCATAGTGGTTATACGCGTTATGAATGCTATGTCTTTATGTTTGTATTATAATCTATATCTTTTAAACAATTGAAGTTGAAGTGTCTGTTTGTAATGTCAAAATAACAGCTTTTTACTAAATACATATTACTTTATATACGATACCTTTAACAAAAAAATCTATTGTTAAAAAATTTGTCTGTCTGTCTGTTTGTTACAGGTAATCTCCGAAACCGTTGAACCAATTTTGACGGGACTTTTACTGGTAGATAGCTGATGTTATAAGAAGTAACTTAGGCTCTTTTATTTTAGAAAAAAATTAGTGTATCGAGCAAATAAAACAAACTGGTCATGGTAAATTAATTCGAACGCTTAAATGGTTTACGCTGAGTAAATCATAAGAGATATAGCAAATTAATGTAGTACATAATTGTAGATATTAAAAAGACCTATGTCATCGAAAGTACATGTCTATCTTCTAAGGAACACCTACAAGAAACATTTTTGTCTTTAAAATAGCCGGCAGCGGTGGAGAGATTCACACGTGTGTCCTATCGATGGCATTCTGTAGTCCACATAAGCGAAGCCACGGGCACAGATAGTTATTGAATAAAGTAGAGATAAACAGCGATGAACGCGCTTGTTATAGGAGGAGACGGGAGTGCTCGCGAGACGCGAATAGAAAAATATATATTGTACTACTCAGTCGTTCTTGTAAATGCTTGAACATGGATGTCCCTTCACCGTTATTACCTCATTAAAAGAAATCTCCCCCCATTATTTCTGGACATCAGCTATAATGGAATACTTAGGTATGTCGCGTTCCAGGAATAGCCGGTGTACATACAGTAATAAAGAACGGTGGTAGAAATCTGTACCCCAATGGGTCGCGACCACCATATTATCTGCATCGCGTTAATTGCTGATTTCTCACTGGTTGCCGTTATTTTTGATATAATATTATTACAATCATGCAGAATGCCGTCACTTTGCCCAAAATAGAAAGGAAAATAGTAATTCTGATATGCCATAGTCTTAGCAGTCAAAATTGTGATGAAGAGCTAGAAAGTTTATCTGTACATAATTCTGCTTATGACTAATTAATTAACAAAGAAGGCAAATATAAGTAATTTAAAGGAACTTTGCTATGCAGTAGTAAAATTTCCATTTTTTGTTATAAATAAATAATGTTTGTTTGTTACAGATGGACAATGATCCGTGTACGACTAGAGTACAAGAATGTGCTTTCACCAAAATCAAAAAGAATTAAATATGGGTACTAGAGAACCAAGTGATCCTAGTGATGTAAAAAAATACAATGTGAAGAAAGAACTAAAAAATGAAATAGAAGTTATAACTAAGACTAAAACTAAAGATAGTGTAGATAGTAATGAAAATAATTGTACTGTTTCAAAAAAAGATAAAGGTGTTTTACTAAAAGAAGTTTCTGCTGAAACTCATTGTACGAACTTATCAGTCATTAGAAGTCGCGTTTGTGAAACAAGACCTAGAAGTCTGAAAGTAAATGTGAAGAAACTAACAAGTAGAAATGCAAATCTATTGTTTCTACTGTTGAGGATAATGATTAGTTTAACAGTAGTTTTGAAACAGTGGACACTTATTTATATTTTAATTACTTGTGTTAATGCATATAGAGAGCAACGGTTTGCGATTGAACCTCAAGATCAGGTAAGTCGATTTTGGAAATATTTGTTTATATAGATATACCCGTAAGTAGTCAAATTTCGTTAACTTTCACGTAAATAATATATTCGTACTCAGTATAACGTTCGTACTTACAGTCTCTCTTGTTTAAACTACTGTGTGACTTTCTTGCAGATTTCTTCCTTTTGTCCCTCAATGTTTACACTCGGTTGCCCAAAACAGATAACACTAGGGTTGAAATTACTAGAATGGCCTTGAGCTCTAAGACATTGTTTAAAAGGGGAACAACTTTTGAACCATTATTTGTCTGATTACGTTATCGGAGCGATAAACTTTGAATGTGTATGCGAATTTTGTACCTGCGAACACATACTCGATGTAGGTACATATTTTGAAAGATAAAATATCTTAAAATTCGCTTCGCTTTTAGTACCTAGTTACTATAGCCTGGGTTCACATCGAATTGCATAAAGGAAGATCAATTAAATAAAACATTAAAACAACCATCACATACAATAATTATAAGTATGTTTAAATAAATAAATACAAATGAAAGATGGAGCTTATAATTATTCTCTATAAGATGTTAACTATATCATCCAACACTAGTTTATTGTAAGTCTATAAGCAAAATCAACACAAATGAGGTGATAAAATGTATTTTATATCAATAATAATATCAGATGACATGAAAACAAATCTTTAAGGGGATAACTATATCATTGAACACTAGTTGATAGTTCGCCTATAAACAAAATAAACACAAATGGATGATAAAATGTATTTTGTTATCAATAACAATATCGGATAAAATGAAAACAAATCTCTTTGAGCTCATAATACGCCGTACAAAATAACTGATCCGCGAAACTATCCGGTTTATCTGATTATATCGTAATAATCGGTGAAATATTCAAAATGAAATTAATTTCTTCCTCTTTATTGGGTTTCGTTGTTTTAATAAATGGAAATTAGTGTGCTTCCGAATTTCGGTACAAAACAAACTTAATAATACGTGAACAGCGATGTATTTAGGCAAACAAAGGCTCCAAATTTTCAAACTCGTTAACACCCTATTTATCTATCTTCATTATCTCATTGAGATATATTGTAAGAGTCCCATTTCGCAGTTTTCTTGTTAATCATTTCGCTCCCATCAAATTTGATGTGGGAAAAACTAAATTTTATTAGTATAATTTGAATCAAAATCAGTCACAAATTAACGTATTTCTCAAATAAATATCTCACTTCACACTTAATTTAATTGTATATATAATTTTCATTATTTTTAACGATGATTTTTTCTTTAGACACAGTCATATATTCATGTTTTATGGTTAGTAGAATTGACTTCAATTAACTTAATTTCTTGACTTAATCTTTATAACCCCACTTCTGTTGTTAATTAAATCTTATCCTATAAAGGGAGTACGCAGCTTTAGTTTACTTAATAAAAAAAAAAATGTTTATACTAATTTTAGAGTCTTGCAAACGATTCAGCAAGTGTAGATTTTGTACTCTTCTATTAAGAGAAAAATAAACATATTCTATATTAGCATTTGAGAAAGAAATAACATAAAACAATAGCTGCGGTTTTTGAGAAAATAAAGTAAATTTCATCTTTAACTTATAAATTAAATGTTTTCATAGTAAAATGGAAATTTGCTATTAAAAGCTAATAACAAATAATAATCTTCGAAACATTAATATAGAAATCTTCATATTAAAAAAATCGTCATTTTTTCTATAGCCATACAAAGGAATTTTTAATATCGGGAGAATATTGAATTCTACAATCCTTTACTATGGCAACTTATTTCGCTCGTTCAAGTAAATAATATGGGGATATATTTTAGGTACAGTTGATTTTATGCGAAACCTTCTAATTTTATTAATTGGCAGAATAAGCAATTTATATTACAATATTATCTTCTGCCAGGAACTTCATTCTCGTTATCTTGAAAATAATACGACTTGCGCGCCATATGTACTAAACTGATTGTACTAATACAGAGTTGTGTACTTTAATTTACCAAAGTTTTATCGCTATTGGATGAATAGTTATTTATTTAGTTATTAGTTACATACAAATACCCATCACGCCTGTATTCCCCGAAGGGTTAGGCAGAGGGTGTACTAATGTACACCCATATTTCGCCGAGTATGTTTTTAGGTCCCATGTAAAGGGGGCGAGCCTATTGACATTAATCGGGCACGAAACCAAACTCCGAGTTGCTACTGAGAATTTCATAGGAAAAACCCAATAACACTTTGCTAGACCTGGGATTCGAATCCAGGTCATCGCTCATAGCAGTCGCGCTTACGACCACTAGGCTAACCAGGCAGTTATTGTATTTTTATAAATATAGATATACTATAAAATTAATTACTATCCTGCTTAATCTTTCGAATTTTTAGTTTTAATAGCAATGGCATCTGATAGTAAAAATTTTAAGAAATTGTTATGATCGATACCAATATTATAACGTTGGGAATTTTGTATGTTTAACCCCGCTAATCTCATAAACTAACAGTTTGATTTAAAATATTTTATTTTTGCGTTAGGTAGCAGCACATTGGGCGAAATGTTCTATACTACACATTATAATGTAATTTCATAGTACAACTCTAAAGAGCGGAGTAGAAATACATACTTATAACATTTCAAAATATCATTTCAATTTCAAATTTATTTATCAACTAGCAACCGTTTGCACAAGACAAAGTCGCTTAAATTGTAATACAATATTAATATTAATTAGTAAAATATCCATTAACCAGTCAGCTTTTTATCAGTGAAAGTATTTTTAGGATCAGATCAGTTGTTCTAGATGTATACAAAAGGTAACAATATTTAGAACTACTGATCAAAATATAAACTTATGATACTCTTCCAAATAGTGGCATAGCTATTACATCTCTCTATATAATATTACGTTTTGATACATGTATTTTGTTATATTTTATAGAGTGCAGTTGTGGGGTCAAGAGTGACGCTACCATGCCGGGTGGAGAACAAGGCTGGGCAGCTCCAGTGGACAAAAGATGACTTCGGTCTCGGGACGCATCGACATTTGACCGGTTATGAGGGTTACAAGATGATTGGAAGTGATGAAGAAGGTACTAAGAAATTATTAGTATACTATAATTTAATACCTATCAAGTGTATAAGTATTTTCCATTTTATTTCTTATTTTTGTAGATGATGTTGTAAAAGAAATTAAATATTCAAACTACCTTCTATTTGCTGACGATCTTAAAATTTATAAAAAAATAACTAACAGTACTGACGCATATTACCTCCAACAAGATCTTAATAATGTAAATAAGTGGTGCAAAAACAATAACATGTATTTAAATATTTCAAAATGTAGTCATATCCAGTTTAGTCGTAAGCGGAAAAATAAAATAAAAACATCATACGAATTAAATGGATCTATTTTGAAAGAATTTAGTGTAATTCGCGACCTTGGTGTAGTAATGGATTCGGAACTGCGTTTTGTTAGTCATGTGGATTCCGTTGTAAATAAGGCGTTTAGAATGCTTGGATTTATTTCTCGAAATTTTAAGGATTTCAGATGCGTGACTTCAAAAATGATTATTTATAACGCTCTTGTAAGAAGTCAGCTGGAATTTAATTGCATAGTTTCGAATCCTATTTACGCAGTACATGTAAATAATATAGAACGGGTTCAAAAACGATTCTTTCGACAAATCTGTGCTCAGCACCATATGGTCCCATGCAATAATAGTTACGAGGAGCGTTTAAAAAAGTTAAACTGTCTTTCTCTTCAAGCCAGACGGTCTATGTTTGAAATAATATTTTTGTATAAAATACTGAATGACTTGGTTGACAGTCCGGATATTTTACAGAGAATTTCACTTAAGGTACCACGTCCAAATTCTAGATCTTGCACTTATGTTCCTTTCGCTTGTAACTTCATACGTACTAACTTAGGTATGCAGTCTCCTATATGGCGCATATCGAAGACATTTAATGAAATTTACGACCAAAGTCTTGACATATTCTTCAGTTCTTTGACCTCTCTTAAATCCTATATCTTTAAAATTCTCCAATTATAACATGATTGAGTATTTATATTATTAACATTATTTTGTATTATTATTGTTTGTTTTTAATTATTGTTATTATTTTTATCAAGTTTGTTAACATAGTACGATATTTAATCAATATTAAGGCTCGAAAATTGTTGCATGCTGTGCTCGCCTGTAAGTGGAGTACTACATAATTATTGAGATGTGTTCGTATGACTAAAATATAATCATGTATCATATGTTGTGGCTCTGTTGGCGCGCCAAATAAATAAATAAATAAATAAAAAAAATTGTTTGGTTTAAGAAAGGAAAGGGAGAAAGAGAGAGTATCCTAATGGTAATAAAGGGTTGAGTATATTTTAAGGTTAATTTGAAAATTAATACACCCCGACACAAGTGTCCTATTCGTTGAGACCATTCCAATGAGCCTAAACACGATACCTCTGCTGTAAGTCGGTGAGGGGTTAGGTATCTAGAAGATTCTAGATGATGCTGCAGCATCAAGTCAATGTTGCCACGTTCCCCCAATATTGACGTAACAGAATACCAGATTATTACTCGATGATACTGCAGCACTGGTCCACTAAACACTCACCAGTACCTTTTTCTGAGTCAACATTCGCTTGGGACACGATTTGGCCGGTTCTCCTTGGTGCAACCATTGTGATGAACGTTTCCGATTGTGGTAAGGGATCCATTTTTCGTCACAAGTAACATTACAGTTCGAAAATCTCTCATTATTCTGACGGTGGTGTAATGTAACGCAGCATTCAATGCGTCTTTGTTGGTGTGCTTTAGTCAATTCATGCGGTATCCATTTCTCGAGCTTTTTCATTTTTTCAATTTATTACAAGTTAATTAAAATTGTTTTATCACCCACACCGAAGCCTGCCGCGAACTCTGACTTGGTTTGCAATGGATCCGCTTCCTTGATTACCTTTTAATTCTTCATTATGAACTAGGGTCTCCGGCCGTCCACGGGGCTTGTTTCGTAGGTCAAAATTTCTAAAACGAAAATGTTGAAAACAAAAAGCTTTCCATGCTTTCTTTTACATTAGCTTTTCTATACACATTATTAATCCTTCGAGCTGATTCTGCAGTGTGAGACCACGGTGGAACTCATATTCGTTAATAAAGCGATATTTTAAAGTTTTCCGTTTTGTGAAAAGAACGATGTCAAAGAAAAATCAAACGAATCACTAAATTCGAAACACTATGTAATACATACACAAGTCAAATTTGATATAAATTTGAATTTGGAATTCGTAACCGAACGCTAGTTATTTGAGATCAAAGTGGGCAGTTCAACAAAACGCCAATTTCATATTATGTAAGGATCTAATATAACTATTTGAGCTTAAAATACATTCTATATATAAGTATATCTTTAATTATTTCTGTTTAGGTGATTACTCGCTTGATATAAGGGAAGTGACTCTAGACGACGATGCAGTATATCAATGTCAAGTTAGCTCTGGTTCAAGAGGTAAGAAGTACAAAAACTTAATAAAATTACTATTTTCAGATAGTCTCCTTTTTATACAATTAAGGTAGTCAACAAGATACTATAATACTATAAGGTATCACTAGCGTATTGCTGACCTTGTACCCCACTAGCAGCTCTCGAAACCCTACTCACCCCAAGAGCACAACACAAGGTTATTTGGCCGTGATCTTCTATAGGGTGGAGGTCTGCCACTAGTTAGACTGCTCCAAGTAGATATAAATCTATAAAGAAATTTATCTTTGCCCTACCTCTCTTAAACGTAAAGGCACTTACGTTTGTATGGACATCGACACGTCGATCGTCGTGAGTTCGAATTCCTTCAATGAGCCTGAGATTCCGGTAAAGGAAAACATCGTGATGAAACTATAGCATGTTGGTAGGGCTTTAAGATCTATAGGTGTGTTCCGGCAGCTACACTTGAGAGCCAGTCCTTCCACTAGCGTGCTACCATCTTGGGTCACATCGTCACTTAAGATCAGGTGAGACTGTGGCCTAAAACATTATCTATATAGCGAATAAAAAAGAATAACATGTAATTTTTTATTTTCTAATTTTGCGATAGCTATTTTATAGGCAAGTGATCTCAAATTTTTTCATCTGTCTGTTCGTATGTTTACTTTTAACTCAAAAATGGCATGCCCGATTGCTATGAAATTTTGTATAATGGAAATTGATAGACTATAAAATACGAAATTGATATAAAATATGTATAAAAGTAACATGAAGCGGCGAAAATAATTACTGCGTAATAAATACGCTTTCGGAATAATAAAAAGTGTAAATTTTTTAACTGACTTCATCATTAACAATAATTAGTTGGATAAATCAGATTAACTAACTATATTTAATGACTGAATGTACTGTAATAAAATAAATAATATCCTTTCTTTGGGTTAATTACTAGTCGTAGCACGCGCTAATATATTCATTTATTGGTGAAGGTACCTATGGAATTGGCGAATTTTCATACTGGGTAGTGCCAAAATTAATACCTTTAATTTTACTTAGAATTCTAAATTGAAATAAATTTTACAATATAGGTGTGTCATTTATTGCAAAAATGAACTGTTTATTTGGAATTTTTGGCGGGATCTCAAAAATGTCATGTAGTGGTTTTTGTTTTTTTATTCATAAATTTGTGTTGTTTGACTTTATATTATGTAATACGGGTAATATTTTGCATAATAAAGCCAAAGTGGATTGGAAATAATAACATATACCATAATTCCTGAGATGCCACAAAAACTCCCTGGAAAATTCTAACAAGGCAACCACCATCTTGTTAGGTTAATGAAGTCATCATAAGTCAAAACACTCGATAATGGCAGTAATGGTCTTCAATAAAGCGAACAAGTTGCCAAGTTAGGAAGAAAAAGAAGAAGAAGCTGTTGTTTTCTCACCGTTAAATTTTACTGTTTAACAATTATTGAAAAGGTGCACTGTGAAGAATAGTAAATGACGATGGACAAGCGTCAAACTACTCGGTAAAATGTTCTAATCCACTCCTTCTTTCCGAAAACGCTGGTCCACACACTGGACAACGAACCGTCTCAAAACTATAGCAGGAGTTATGAGTGGAAACTCTTCGTCACCAAACATATTCACCAGACCTTGATCCGACTGATTTTGGAACTCATTTTTTTCGGAACGTGGATATTTTTACATAGGAGAAAAATTTTTAAATCCGATTAAGTAGTGAAAAACGCCTTTAAAGAGTTCATTGATTCCCGTACCCAGGGATTCTATAACAGAGGCATCAAAGAACTTACAGTAAAATAGCAAAAGTTAATCGACAATAATGGTAATATACATCACACTAATAATGTACATACAGCATTTGCAATCACCACGGTTACGCGCGACTGTGCAGTATTCGAACGGCTTATAGCGTACATCGAGTTATTCCTTTGAGTCGACCTCGGCTTTGTGCTAAGACAACGAACAGGCGCACCCCGGAGGGTTATCAGCGATGTCAGAAACGATAAAGGTGGCAATATTTCACAATATTAAAATCGTGTCATCCAAGTCGTTTCACTCATGATGGAGTAATCTTGAAATGTAGTCATGGGCTGTTGATGTTTCCTTACGATATTTCGCCATCCGTATCGATCGGTCGTTAGTCAGAGCTGACTTAATCTGATCGGTCCATCGCATCGAAGACCTTCTATGGATTCTTATGCTTTCCACCTGGCTTTGTAAGGCCATAATAGAAAAAGTTAGAAATGCAAGTTCGTACTAGTTTACCATCTGTAGTTAACCACAACCACAACGATCGGTCCTGCGCTGCGTATCCAATGACTTTCTGTAACCTCACCAGGTTGTCTGTCCACTATGTGGCGGATCTGCTCACATTGTGTCTCCTGGTACGCGGTCGCTACTCGAGAAATCTTTGATCCCATCAGTGCTACGTCATGCACGCCTCGCCTACCACTACTTTAGTCTAGCTATTCTTAGGGCTATAGCGGTGACTTTGGTTCTTCTGCGGATCTTCTCATTTCTGGTTAAAATCAATAATAACATTTAAGAAAAGCTTAAAGATTAAAGTAATAAGAGAAATCGTAGAACTTATGCAGGTTCAACTACGGAGAAAATTCCACTTCATGAATGTATATCTTATTATATTAAGTAAGCAATTAGTTTCTCGGAAATGGCTCCAACGATTTTGATGAAATTTTGCATTTAGATAATGTTTTACATTCCAAGTTTACCTAGATATCGGAACACAGCTCCTTCGCCCAGATATTTATAAAGAAACAGTGATAGCACACACACGTGGACTAACATACTACACACCGTAGTGTGTGTATGATTGATAGTGATGGAAGATGGCAATTGTGTCCAACTGAATACATATTACATAATCGAGACATGGGATTATGAATGATTCGCATAATCGAGTCATTTACGTAGTACTCAAAGGTGGGTGATTATGAATGATGGCATAATTGAGATATGTATTTATTAGTAATGTAAATTGGTAAATTAAATAAAAAGGTCCTGCAGTCGTAAACGAAGTTCTTTACATGAATACGTATTAACAAAGAGCTAAAAAAAGCTCGTTTGGTCGTAATATTTACTAATCCAATCAAATTAGTAATTAATAATATTAGTAAATCGAAATATCTTTATGATTGAATGATTGCATTAGCAAATATAAACAAATTGCCGCATCCGACACAACAGACTTATACTTGATCCGTGTGATCCATAAATGGCAATTGTCTTTATTTAGCCGTGCACCATACTGAACGCAGGATGAGATCTGTCGAATGAAGAATGCGGTTTTATCCTGTTTATTTATATACATTTTCAATCCATATCTTATTACTGATGATTAGATTTGTTGTTTTATTCACTTGGGAATGTTATCGTTTTTTCAGTTGTATTTCTTATTATTAATTTATGTTGGAAGGATAAGATGATTATGTATAGATGTAAATTACATAAATACGGATAGAAATAATAACTATATTTATTACCTAGGCCTTTTCTTTGCCGTGGCGTGAAACTGTGGAATCATCTCCCAGCCAGTGTGTTCCCTCTTTATGTCTTCAGGTACTTCAAGCGTGACGTGAAGAGATATTTATTCAGGCCGGTATGATAGTGGTGGCACCCGATGGATTAGACGTGATTATTAATTATTATTAATTATTATTAATTAGATTATCAATTAGACCTTTCGGTGGTCGCTGTTGTGTTTGGATTGTACTGTACTAAACATCAGACACAGTACTGTCAATTTGCCAAGCAACTATAAAAAATAAAAATACGGAAGTCCTGTTAGAATATCAGCGCTGCGGTACTTTATAAGCTAAGACACGTTCTATTTGACCCCAGACAACATCTAGTTAAAAGGTAATTATGAAACATTTTATAACTTGATATAAATGAGACAATAAATGATTAAAATCAAAAAAGACAGTATGTGTTATTTGAATAAGTAAACACAATGATCGTTCGAACTGCAAATGGAGAAGTCAGTATACACAGTAAGTAACATCACTCTGTTTCCTTTAGCGATTGTTTTTTTGTTTGATTTACTCACAGTTATATTTGGGCAGCATGTGTGCTAACTGACGCGTGTTGACTGACAATATCTTTGCCTTAGGGCTGTCAATTTAAGAATATTTTGCAAGTGTTTTTTTTATGTTTTGAAATCGTTAATAGTTTGTGAAACTCGCGTGATGATTAAAGAGAAAATGTAGGTCCGTTCTATCGCTAGATAAATATATAGATCGCAACATAACCCTAAAGAAAATAAGCTATAAGTGTGTGTGTGCCACACGATCGTGGGGCCAATTCACAGATTCATTTCGCGAAATTATAATTTAATTGATTGTTTTCCGCAATAAATTGATGGTGTCGCGCATTTTGTGAAATGTTATGCAATTTTGTTGAAACTAAAGCTCTTTCCGAATAACTGACTCGGATGGACGATTAAGTCAACCGTAAAATGGTCGTAGCGCACTGTAAGTTTGACGAACTGAACAAATTATTTTTTTTAAATGCAATTGCATTATTTACAAGCTTGCTATGACGTAAGTTTATTTATGGTGAATTTGCAAAATATACTGAGTAGAAATCCTCTAGATGTCATTTTTGAAATTAACTGTCACTAGAATCAGTGATGACAATTACAAAAAAAAAAAAATCTCTAACTATCACTACATACTTTTTGATGTTACTAGTTGTCATTACTGTACATAAGGAGCAGAGGATGACCGAAGAAAGTATGATTTGATTTTGTAAGAAATTATGCTAATAAAAGGTGTGAATACTGAAATGACAGCTGAATGAGCAGAGTAGAAGAAAAAACGTTGTGCCGAAACTACTTAATAAAATTCCAAATAAGAAAATAGTGCTGTCATCTCTGACGCGAGACTGGAGCTTACTGTATATAAAGATTAATACTTCCGTATAACAAATAAATTGGGTAGGTATAAGCATATATTAACTTTTAGTACAAGATACGCGAATATGTTGTGAGGAGGGGTAACATAACAATTCCACTTTTTGTTAACACTCTATTATGATCTCCACCTAATTTACGTACTGCGAGCTATACATGAAAATCGATTCATAAGTAAACTCCAATCAATCGTAAATTAATAAAAAACTAGTAGGTGGTAACCCTACTGTCCCACCCCTAATTACGCCGAGCAAACGCGTCGGTGAGCTCCTCACGCTTCATTTGGAAATATGTCGTTAAATATATCTGAAACATTTGGTGGTGTTGTGTTGTCTTCTTTCTTTCTTATTAGTATTTTTATATCACGATTCTTCTTCTTGCATAAGTAGGTGTATTATTTGCGATTGATACAATAATATTCCATAATATAGAACATATTCAAAGTAGTACGAGAGAATCATCTGTACTACAAATATTTTAGCAACAAAGCAGTTGTATTTTCCTTCGTGCTATCATTTAAAGATTTTTGTTGATAAAGCACAATTATATACGTTATTATCCTAATTTGTTCTGAGGCAGATATAGTTTGAAAACTAACTAGAAAAAACTTCTAATAATGTTAGTAAGCTATTTGTATCTCATATCTTTTAATACACAATCATATCTTATTATCTCATAAGAAAACTCAAGGTCACTCAAAAGGCAATAGATAGGGCTATGATTGGAGTTTCTCTGCGAAAATGACTCAAAAATGTGGAGATTTGCAGAAGAACCAAAGTCACCGATATATCCCTAAGAATAGCTAGATTTAAGTTTGGGAGCGGCATGTAGCTCGTAGAACTGATGGCAGATGGGGCTAAAGAAATCTTGCGGCTGCATACTGGAAGATACAGTGTGGGTAGACCCGCCACAAGGTAGACCCACGACCTGGTAAAGGTTACGGGAAGCCACTGGATTGGTCGATGTGGCGATCTTTGAGGAGGCTTTAGGCCAACGGGGCATGGAACGCAGCTTGCTAAATCTGAAGAAAGTACAACAGAATAAAAACAAAATAAAAGAAACAAGGATAAGATTTAAATTAATCAAGATAGATGCTCTTATATAAGGCAAACAATTGAACTGGAAGTGGGCTGGTTATGTGGCACGTATTCCGGACAACAGATGGACCAAAACGGTCACGTCTTGGAAAGAGTCACAGGGTAAACGCCTTCAAGGAAGACCATACACACGTTGGGAAGACGAAATTTAAAAAATTGCTGGCCCAGGCATTGATGGCATCAGGCAACTCAAGATAGAGAAAAGTGGCAAGCTTTGGAAGAGGTCTTCACCTGAGAGGGGCTCCTTAAAATAAAATTAAAAAATATTAATAATCTTAAAATGTAACTTTAAGATCGATTAGGAAAAAAAGGCTTTTTATTTTTTTTATTATTTATAAGTTAAGCAGTGGATGTCTTTTCGATGAAATCGTGATGATAATAAATTTGTTTTAAAAGCAGACAAATCACGAGTTGAACTCGCGCCCTGAGTGTTCCTTGTTTTACATTAATGTTGTCTGTATTACTGTCCCTACACTCTCCAGTGTCTTCGACGAACGTCGGCGCGTATTTAAGTTAAAAACTTTTATATTATGTCCGCTCATATTTTACACTGTAAGAACTTAACAACAATGCCACTTTGTACAATATTTTCGTATAAAAATCTACATTAGTGCCAAATTCCAAGCAAACAGTGAACGAAACCCACAAGATGATGACCGTAACGTTGCGTTATCCTATAAATATGATTTTAACATCAGCATATATCTTCTTTCTTCAAAATTAATGCAAACTTTATACCTCACACCTTTTGTGAAAGGTGTTGACTTGTTTTTTTTTTATTTTAGGTATGGGGCCCTAACAATAATTTATTGATTTTAAATTGATCGTGTAAGTCTATCAATGTTTAAACGTAACAGCAACCATCCATAACAATATAATCTAAGAAACATATAAGACTTTGCTTAACTAACCTCGACTCATATTCTCAGAGATGTCATCGGTCCTTTACCAATTAAGCTTATGTGCGTGTTTGAATGAATATCTCTTTATTTGTCCTTCGTTAACTTTTTCGTATCCCTCGTCCCCTAGAGATTAATGAAGCCATGTAAATTCTCATGCAATATTTCCATGAACCCATAGGAGTGGACGATATATCGCTACAAGGGGTTAAGAGGATCAATGGATTATAGAGGTTAATTTGTAGTATTTGTAGGATTAGTTAAACAACTTCATGCAATAGATATTTATTTTTGAATCATTTTAGTACAGCCTGAGGGTAAGTACAGTAAAATCTATAAGCAATGGATATCTGCCGAGAGATCGGCAATCCAATCCATGCCGGTCTGCAAAACTCTCATAATATACCATGACGCCTGTACCTCCATAGGATTAGACAGAGTTGTTCTAATGTACACCCAAAGTTCACCGGGTATGTTTTAGGTCCCATGTAATAGGGAGCGAGTGTAAAACTCTCGACAGCTGGATATACAGGGTTTAACATTTAAATGGGTCAGTGAGGGTAACATTGAAACTAAAAGAGGTAGAGAAATAGGTTCTATAGAACCATGACCTCGATTTTAAAAATTCAACATTTTCTTTTAATTTTAAGCACACGGTTTTCTAGCAACATTCGTTCCTTACAAACTACACTATCAAATATCGCAAAAAATGGCATACTTTTTGTTCTAAACACTATCAGGTTCGATTTCCCACTCATGTATAAGTTTTTAAATCGATGTCATGGTTCTTTAGAACATATTTCTCTATCTCTTATAGTTTCATAGTTACTATCACTGACTCATTTAAATGTTACATCGCAGTATATAACTGTCTGATGTAATAACATGATAAACAAAAATAGAGTCAGAGTAAAGGGTTTTATAACCATGTACATCGTGTATGCGACCCAGTCTGACTCCTACCTTGATTACTGGATATATATTTCTTGATCCCGGCGTGCCGTTATGACAAGTATACGCCTTGTGTATGATGTTCGAGAATCATTCAAACACAATTGGCATTTCCTACCACCTAGCAATTATATTTTCTGTACTAACTGGGCCAGAGTAATGGTCAGAACTCCTAAATTATAAAAATTAAAATATTATTATGACGCTAAAATATTGCAGGAAATGATTAACGATATACTCGTTAAAGAAGGCAACGAGACTTGTTTCTTTAATTAGTAGCTCTCAATACTATTTCAAGTTTTTCAAGTTGTTTTGCAGTGTTGCCGGTGGGTAGAACTTACTACCTCTCTGTAAATAGACCGTTAAAGTATTATGTATTTATTTATAAATTTACAACGCTTTATTATGCTTTTAAATTACAACGTTAGCAACATAGTATGTAGGAGCTCAATTAAACAGTATAACTTATTGCTTGCGACGCATATGTTAAATAAAACTTTTAATGAAATATATTTGTACGAATAATGTCGACTTCACTATTGAATCTACATTGTCAAAAACCTCAACAGTAGTATCACACGGCTATTAGGTTTGGAGAGAGAAACAGACAGGTACTGAAACATTATTCTTTAACAGATAAAGAAGGCCAAGGTTTAGTAATTTCTCTAAGACGTAGAAGAATCGATAACTAAGACGCATGCCGCATAGTTGCTGACGTCCCAGAATTAGATCACCTTTTAGAACGCTAGTTAAATTAAGGATCAGTTACAGAGTACATGTTAAGAAAAATAAACGAACCTCCAATTGATTACGTTCAGATGAACTAGGTCTTCTTTTTACAGTTTTTTTTTCGATTCCATCATTTAACTGTTATATTTAATTTCATCTCTATCGCGTGAATTTTATTTTGTCCTTATTTTTCTAACGATATTACTGAGTATTTTTTGGTTGCACAAAACTGCTTCTGGTTTTAAACTAATTTAATTGCCCAATTTCCATGCCCAATAGCTAAAGCATGCAATAAGTTTCTAGAGAACATGGATAGTAGGTATTTATTATTCTTTATTTGGCTTACTTGTTCGTAAAACAACATAGGGGTTGTGCAAAGAAAATGCCACTTTTCCGTGGAGCGGGCTAAAGTAAATATATTCCCACAATGTTCGAACACAATAGTTGTTTCAGATTTAGTCTTGGTACATGTTATAAAAGATTTAAAAAATATAAATAATGGTAGTGGGAACAAACACAGATTATATTTATTAGGAATAGTTTATTCCCATACAGACCCGTATATTATATGAACTAAAACTTTTGAAGTTAGTATTAGCAATTATTTGTAATGCACCTAATTAAAAAAGGGTTAAATTACGTGAATCATAATTATTAAGTATAAAAATTATTTACACCTAAACTAAATCTATGGTTTATACAGAAAAAATAAAAAATAAAACCGATCGAATTTCTTGCCGGTATTTTTTATGACTGAGATGTTTTCAGAACCGGTAGTAGTTTTTCAGCGTTCATAAGTGACTCTTTATTGATTTTGATTTTGATTTATATCATAAAATATTCATCTGAAATTAAACTATGCATTTATAAACCAATGCTTTCGTAACTTGTGCTTAACGAAACCAGAGGCGAATTTAAACAGCCGGCGTGGTGAGTTAAACGATGTAAAGTTGGACAATTTCGTAGCTCGCTGACACAACTACAGTGTTTGTTCAGTTGCCCCTTTAGCTTTAAAGAGACGTTGTTAATTTATATCGTAGTAACTTTAATATACGCGAACCGGATGGTAGGAAGCACCTATTTGAAACTTTAAGCGAAGTTTTTTAAACACCGTAGTAGTTAAATTACGTCATTAAGAACGGTGTAGGGGTTTCTGAAAAAGATCCTTTCTTTTTTATTGATGTGAAACATCTAATGCGGTAGATCAGACCGGCTGTTGGCGTGGCGACGCTTTGGCGTTGGCGGTGTGCGAAGATCATAAATTATGGTTAAGGTAACGTACCTCGGTTGACACCCGTTCGCGGCACCAATCACTGGGTCGGTGTTTTAAACGGCCAATGCACGGGCTTCCGTGTGATTGCTGCTTGCCTGGACGACAAAAGTTTTAGCAGGATATCAGTCTGCATGAAGCAACGGACAACGGCGGCCTCTTTTATACACATTAAATCGTATTACATACTATCTTGTGACAAGTGACAACTATCTCTGCATTAGCAACGAGCAGTACCGCAGTATTATCGGTAAGTCGTGCATTATACTGTTAGTTGCGTGTTCGTGAACGTGGTGTCAGTGAAAATATCGAAAATCGTTTACCCAAAACTGCGTAGGCGGTTTGTTCTACGCACAGGCGGTGTGGAGCCGAATACGTTTTTTTTTAATAGGCTGGATCATTTTAAAGTTTCATATTAAAACATGGATTCCATAGATTACAAGGGGTTGGTAGAGATCATGACGACTATACACATAGTAATGAAATGAACATTTTCACAGTGAGTTTCTTTTGGTTTGTAGTGTTTGGGGATTACCCGGTATTTTTTTAAATATTTATTTTAAATATTCACTAAGATGTGTCATATCTGCCTGGTGTTCCGTGACGGCCAACTTCTTATAATATAACGGCAGAATTGTCGGCAATCTGACGACAGTGGCTACTGTTATACTAGCCAGCAATGTTCACGGTAGGTGGATATAAACTAGGTGATTCTGAAACGCGAAAAATCAAAAGAGAGTCACTTTAACGGATATATCACCTTGTTTATGTTAGTCACAATCCAGTCGGGTATACATTTTTACCACTTCACTTGATTACTGGAAACTGGATATATAGCATATAATATCAGAACGCAACACACATAAGGTAGCCACTATGACAGGCTGTTACAATTGGTGTATGGTGATCGCGTTCCACTAGGTCGAAATTGACGTATCTTACTACCCTTACTGGTAGCTTTTATAGATTCTTCGTTAGACCCCGAGTCTAATTTCTTACTTAATGTTTTGAACTTTTCAGATGGTAGAGCAAAACTTCCTATAGTTCAATCCAATCCAATCTACAAGACAATTTTGAACAAAAAGAAAACCAACTATAATTATTTTGAGGCTTTTCTTGGTGTATCTTCGAATACGAAGGTCCAATGCCAATGAAATTAAAATGAGATAACCCTTGAGGTAGTATACTCTATCTTACAAAAAAAGATATGGCTGAACATTCATAAAAAATATAACATTCAAATTGAGTAACCTTTTTTTTGAAATCGGTTATAAAATTCTTTGGACTACTAATGACAACATCTGATCGAATCGCATAGCTTATTGTATCGATTTCTATGCTTAGTAATACATAATTTACTCTTCTATAGAAATAAAAATCAATGTTTGTATGTTTGTCCTATAAGTGTTCCGAAACCACTGATCAAATTGTGATGAAACCTTGGTAGGATGTTGTAGGGACGCCCGCGAGGGTTCATGGGCAAAAAAAAATATTGTACACATATATATATAATATCTAACGTCTGCCGGGCCCGCTAGTATATTATAAAAGTCAACGTTTGTATGTATGTTCCCTGTGGACTCTAAAACGGCTTGAGTGATTTCGATAAAATTTTCAGACAATTTTCATATTAGCCTAGCGAGTGATACTGTAAAGTTTGGTAGAGATCGGATAAATGTTCCCCATGGACTCCAAACCGGCATTGCAACGCATGGCCGAGTTTGCTGGGTTTAAATATTTTGTAATATTATGTCAGAGAGCAGTGGAAACTAATCATTATTTAAAGAAATTAGAAAGAAAGAAAGAAAAAGCGTTTATTCGACAATAACACCACACAACACACAAAAATGTTTAAATAAAAAATAAAACAAACAAATTGACACAATAATTACAATTGGTAAAATTTAATTTATGTGAATATTTTGCATACTTTTATTTAAAACTATGTATTTTTTTACACTATTTAGACATAGCCTGATTGCAAGTTAATCCCATCGGTGTGGGAATGGTGTCGTAAAATGCAATGAGGCATGAAATGGGGGTTTTGCTTTGTGTATGTAACATATGAGGATACAGTAATATTATTTAAGATGCTTACTGATTGGTAAATTATATTTTAAACTATTTTTAAACTAACTGAAGCAGACAATGTTTTTAACTAAATTTTGTGTTACGATTTCTATAAAATTATTAAACTACTAAAATTTAGAAAAACAACTTGTTTATTAGTAATTTGTAATAAAAAGTTTGTAAATTATATTTCTTTGGGGTTATATTTTACATTTAATTTTGAAGCAATGATGGCTCAGTTCGTAGCGTGTACGGACTCCACCACGTTGATCGACGTGAGTTTGAATCCGTGCAATGAGTCTGAGCTTTCGGTGAAGGAAAACATCATGGTGAAATTATAGTAGGGTGGTAGGACTTATTCTAATGCCTGCCTGGTACCAATAAGCATGTTCTTGCAGCTGCACTTGAGAGCCAGTGTTTCACAAGGTTAATTAACCTTTAACGATAAAAAAACTGGACCATTATGAATATAAAATTTAACTTTTGCACCTATATCAATAGACAAAAGAGTCCCACTGTTCTATCTGCCTACCTCATTAGGTGAAATTAGATAACAAATTAGACTTTAACTAATTTCATAGTAAATTATATTTGTATTCAATATAACAAACTAAAATTTTGTATTTAGGAACAACAAAGTGTTTTTATCAGTGTTGAGTTAGAGTAAGATTACGACTTAATCCCGTCCGTGGGGAGATGGCGTCGTAAAATGCGATGAGCCACAAGATGGTATATTGGCTTTGTGTAGCACCCGTCTAGGCACTTTCAATAGCGCTTATTATGTTACCATTGGAATAAATAAATTCTGGTATTATTTTATCATTAATCAAAAAATGTTAAACATCTTAATATGATTCTGATTTAATTCCAATAATTTTCTATCACCATAATTTGTAGTTTAATTGCAAATATTGTTTAAAATTTAGGTACTTTGGTAGTTTAGTTTGTTGAAAACTAGTAGGTTTCGAAATCGTACATTTCAAGATCAACTATTGTATTTCTGCAACTTTCTAGGCTTATTAAATTTTAATATTTAAACACGTTTTAAATTATAACCTCATGATGTTGTGGCGTTTATAGCGTGGGTGAGATAGTCTTTTACAAGGAGTGTTATACAAATTAATCTAAAAAGTGGATCTAATATGAAAATAACTATAACTACATAATATAACATTTTACAATGAATAATTGAAACGGAGTCTTTTGACATTGAATATATTTCAGTATCACTGAAAATATACTCTCGCAGTAGTGTTTTTGGCAAGCCGGGTGTTACGAAATAGGGTGTCAGAATACATATATTTTTCCCATTAATTTTGTCATCTCTAACTTTGGACACTTGGAATGGATGAATAATTAAAGAATGACCAACCAACCAATCCGACTGTGTGGAAATAATAGCAGAGGTCGACCGGGATTTATGAGGCTCAATAAAAAAAAGATCGTAGAACAAGTAAGAAGCACTTGAAATCGGCTCGGATGGATAAACATAACATACCATCACGCCTGTATCCCCAAAGGATTAGGGTAGAGGTGTGCTAATGTAAACTCACAGTTCGCCGGGTATGGTTTAAATCGGCCTGGATTAATTAAGCTGAAAGAATCGTAAGAGATTTTACGAGGAAGAAAAAAGTTGGTACTCCATTCTTTATGTCTATCCATGTATGGATATAGCGTAACGATATATAGATATATAGCAATTTTCCTTAAACTGCCTTGAAATTAATATGGATATATTAGTTATCGTTTATCCATCTATAATAGAAAACGGTATAGATGCTGACCCGTTAAACTCCAGAGTAGAAATAGTCATTAGTAATCCTTTGATTTTGGAACATTGAGATGCTAGAGATAAAGTCAATTTAGCTTAAGAGCAAACGTTACCTATCCAAGGTTTCCTGATGCTAGTTAAAGATAAACTCAGTGTTATCTTGTTATTTGAATATGCAAAATATTTCAATGAATATTAAATTAATTAGATAGGCTTAGATATTTTCATAATTGCAAAGTAGATAATTGAGATTTTTTCACTTATTAGGAATTTGTTTAGGTACTCTTTTTAGGTAATATACTATTGTTTCTGGCTTTTAAGATTTTTACGCTCACACCATATACTAAATAAATAAAAATAGTTTACTCAATTTAATACAATCACTTTATTCAGTTAATTTTACAACTAAAAACTGCATTTCTCTACACAATTGTTAGTTTCGGTCATACGAAATTCATTAACATAACAATTATTATGTTTCACTATTCTAAATGGAAACCTTTTAGTTCGGGATTTAACGCAGAAATTAAATTATATTTTAAGTAAGTTTTGTGGGTAGACGTGTTCAAACAGGGCGAGGAAGTGGGTCAACCCTGCTCGTTGTTTTACAATGTGACTAGATTATAATAGAAGTATAAAGTTAAAACTATGATAATGTGTAGAGGGGGTTTTATTGTACACAATTTGTGTTTGTGTTTGCGATAATATTGTTTTTGATTAATGATAATATTCTAACGTTCAAATATATATAAGTACTTAGATAGATACCCAATAATCGGCAATGAGGTGACATGTGATTTTCGAATACTAGTTTCACCGCTATGGGGAAATTAGCTCAATTATTAATACTATAATCCATAAACTTGGTGAGCTAATTTGCAAAGCTATGGCAAAATTAGTTAGCCAATGTTAAATGCGATGAAAATTTATATTTGAGAATTTTTTGTATTGTTAAAGGATTAACAGTTTCATCTTTTGTAGGGGAACCAGCTATAAGGTCAAGATTTGCGCGTCTTATAGTTCTAGTTCCACCTGATCCTCCGAAAATACTGAAGGGGCCTGTAGTGCAAGCAGTTGAAGATCGTGAATTAGACTTGGAATGTGTTTCCGTTGGTGGTAAACCTGCAGCTGAGGTTAGTTTTTCTACTCTGAGTTCCTTTTAAGTTAGTTTAAATTTAAATTGAATTAAGTTAAAAATTTGTGAAGATCGAGTGGATTTTACAGGCAGAATATTGATTCGATGCCGATAATTACAAGCTCAATTCGCGGCTTCTACCAATTTTTATTTTTAATTCACGTACATTTACTAATATAAATTGGTAACATTATCCGCTGACGATGAAGGATAAAACTAAAACTTGAGAAGTGTTCTTGTAGTGTATGTGTTTGTGAGAAAAATATAGAATTGTGAATTTGTAAACGTTAGACATCACTAATACGTCGTGGGCTGGCATGTTTTTTAAGCCTGTGCATCGGTTAAAGCCTCATTGCCCCGCACTGGTACATTTACAGGCCGATTTTATAATTATTACTATAATATTGTTTGTTTAACTTCTAATTGTCTTCAAAACTTTTGAAAAATAACACAACTTTGTATTACAATAAATTTCAAATTTTTCAGATCACTTGGGTGGATAATGATGGAGGAGTATTAACTCAAGGTATTAATTATACCGTTGAACCTATGGGTGATGGAAGAAGATTCAACGCAAGGTGACTTCTTAATTTCATTAGATCTTTAATTATAAAAAAAAATCTATTATAATTTACAGGGCTAACGTTAAAGAAACATGGAGTATGAGGGGCGATCAATTTATTCACTATTTTATTATCGTCAATTTATACCTGTTTGTCTTTGAGGATCATAAATCATAGTTTCTTATTACATTGATACTATGAGGAAAAGTTTTGTTCCTAACCATAATTTCCTTTTTTATAGACAAAAGGAAAACGCATGAGTTAGTAAAATATACCCACTACCTTTTGGCTTCTATCATAAAATGTGTGATTAGTGAGTTCATCCCTAAAATAGTTAGTTGGTTTATCTAAAAAGGTTCTATATTCTGTATTGTTATATAATATCTGTTCAGGCTAAAAGGCGCTTATGACAATCATATGCACAATGATACATCATCCATCCTTTTCCTTGTATCTGTCTATCTCCATCTACCCATACCTTTTTTTCACCGACGTCAGTTGGTCCTTGAAATTTTATCGGCGAACATACAGTGACTGCGCTATATATTAAATATCATAATAAACTTTAATTAAAGAAAGTTGATTAATTATCGTTCATGGTGCGTGCTGAGACGGGAGTGAACACAAGAGGAGGCCTCCAAAGTGCGTGAAAGCTGTTGTTCGGTTAATCTCTTTTTTCTCCATTCCGTGAACTCCATTACTCCCTGTCATTGTGCATATGTTGTAATCGACTCGGGAAAGTGGCCCCTAATCACCAAATCGGCTAGTTTTTAAAAACCAATTCGAACCAGCGCTTCCACAACATTTTCTTTGAAATCTTAATTAATCCTAATCTTATTCTGTATATGAAAGTATGATGCTAAATTTTTACTGTATTTAGAATACTGTTAATATAGAACAATCAAAAGCAGGTTTGATTCAAGTCAGTTGACAGTATAGACTTGGTAAAAGTAATTTTACTTTTTTTAAATAAAAAAATCTGCACAGGTCAGTCTTACGTCTTCGCCCTAGAAGACATCACCATAATCAGACGTTCACATGTCAAGCGCTGAACACTGCAGACCGTGCCTACAGATCAGTTGCAATTAAATTGGAGGTAAGGTTTTTTTTATTATTTACATTTATAATTTGTTAAGCCAAATGTAATAAACGACAACTGAAACTAATCTCAGCATAGACATAAGACACACTTCAAAAAGAATTTGATAATTTATACTAAAGATAGTCGGAAAAATAGATTTGAACCAGAAAATGTATGGTTTACGACAAAAGGTGGTCCTTACAGTACGTGAATGGTAAACTGATAAAGGATATTACAAAACATGAAAACTCAATTGGACTCCATAATAATATTTTCTTATCTAGTCCCACCAACCGTTTGGTCCAATAAATTCCTTAAAGGCTTGACTTACGGCCGGCCAATTTGCCAGACGATTAACTTAACCGGAGATATCTGAATCATTTCCGATGGTATATTATCAAAGTTACCGTTCGCTGTAACAGCCGTTATTACCATATTTAGACGCCGCAAAAATGAGATAATTTGAAACGACGATTAAAGAAACATTTAGTTTCGGATTTTATGTTGAAACTTCCCCATTGGGTTGCATAATTTTTGTATAAAAACCTTTGAGGGGTTTAAGAGTTTTTGTTACGTTACAAACTGGAGTTAGGGGAGCATTGTTTTCTTTAAAGATAAGATAACAAATCCTTTTCTGAATAGACTTTTGATGTTCCGATATTATATCTTAGTTTATAATGCTTAAGGAAAACGAGTAAATATCATATCATTGTTTTTAATATTCACTTAGAATATTCTGAGAACTTAAAATCAAAGTTTTAACCACCATTCTGAGTTACTTTTTATATTTCTTAAATAGTATCAATGTCTACATTATTACAGACGATAATTATCAATAGTTTAAGTGTACCTTACGAGTTCATTACGATAAGCGATATTTTAAGAGTACCAAAATTATGGCAGTAATTTCCGTTTTTATGTATAACTGACTGCTGGAAATAGAAAGAAAAATATACTTACCTAAGATGTAGAGTATTAATGTTAATTTATTTTATTATAATATTTGGTTGTAATGTTGCTGTTGTTGCATATTATTGAGTTTATGTTATTGTTATTGTGTTACAATTTTCATTTAAAGCATAAATTGTATAAATAATTTAATTTGTAAATTGACATATCATTAGCATTACCGTTATAATATGATGAATAAGGAATTATGAATTATAATATTTTGATAGATAATAGAATACTACAATTTGATCGCAACCATAATACACAAGAGTTAATAACCGCCATAGAAGTACGTTTGAAGAAGGCGTGCAGCGTTCCGGGATCAACCGTTGTACATCCAGTTGCCGAGAGGCTTGCAAGCATGATAGCGACGACCGATTATGGATCGCTGGTCTTTCGGTGGTCACCGTAATATTTAGATTGTACTCTGCTTACAATCAGGCATTGTGACGTCACTACTTTGCCGTGATCCTATGAAAAAAATGTAATTGGAATCGTAGAAAAAATTCCAAATTACCATTTTTGTTATAACCTAAAAAAACATTATATTAATAATTATGTTGCATTAAAATTGAGAAAACGTCCCTTATAGCCTTTTCATTAATCATCACCTAATGTCACAATTTTACTTTGGTATCTGTAATGTATTGACTAATAAGAGATAGTGTATTGACTTCCTCTCAAGTAACTACGACAAAAAGCGGTTACGTGTGAAGCAGTAACAAGTCGACTGTAGATCGTAATCCATCGACGGTTGCTGCTGTCATGCCAGCTAGCATACATATAACTCTATATGCACAGGCTGGTCCTGAAACTCGACACGCAAAAGGAAGTCACTATGACGGACTTTTCATCATATGTATGGAGGTCGCGACTTAGTCGAACAAAAAAAATCACCCTGCAAAAATTGGTTGATTATTATTAGTATGGATATAAAATTATTTGGTTGGTCCCCGCGATATATCGCCAACTTTCAGTGCAAAAAATAGTAAATACGGTGCGAATTATGAACGAATTTAACGAGAGTAAAGGACGTGCAAAGTTCAGCACAGAGGGTTTTGGGATGATGCGAGTTTTTAAACTTTCCTCAATCACATACTAACTTGATAAGCGATAGATTTTGAAAAGCGATGCCGATAATGAAACTCGGTGACGAGCAAAGCTTAGACCTTGTGGGTGCGTAAGTGATCCAGCTAGAATTTCAGCGAGCAACTGCCAGTGGTGATAATAATAATTGTGTGACTACTCTCGGGGATATAATATTTACCGATGATAAAAAATAAACTACCAACTTTAAGCACGGCTACGACACCAATAGTACCACTATATGCAAATAAAATTTTAAATTGTAGTAGCACAAAACTATGCCTGAAATTAAAATCAAAAAACGACTGCCGAGAGATCTGCAATTTATCACCATCGACTAATCTCAAAACGCCAAACGCATGAAAGAATCATAATAGGCTTTTTACCATATCCCTTATAGTGGTCGCGATCAAGTCGAGTTGTACGGCCTTTTAGGTATATTTTCTTCATTGGTTACTCAGCACTCACCACTAGCAGATGCACTTGCAGATGAGTTAGGTTTGAATGTCTCTAGATTTAAGATGTCATTTGACGTACGCTGTATGACATGTTGATACCTTACCTATAATTAATTAATTAAAAGAAACTTAAGCAGTACAAGGAGTTAAGCATGCTTACTGAATAAAAATGTTGCTTAATTAACAACTTACATTTTATAAATTTAATGATAATATTTCTTACCAATCAACTTAAGTTAAGAGGCTTTTCCGACGTCACTGGATTACAGAGGTGAATGACTGAGCGTGTATTCCTAAGAGCAAATTATCTGTCAAACTACACATTTCCCTCAACAAACCAAAAATTTGAATTTTGACAGTTAACTGGGAATCCGGAAAAAGAACTGCATTTCAAACTCAGAAAAAAAATTTAAATGCAAAAATAAAAATACACTAAATACGACACTAATTAGAAACCGAGGTAATAAAAGAAAATGTTTAAGTAGCAACAAATGTTATACAAATCTTAATTTGGAGTTCTGCACACACATAAATTACATCTTAAGCCAAGCTTCCAATAAACGGATATAAAAGAAAACGAAATAAGGAAACAGACGGCCGGAAAAAAATCCGTTCCGCAATTTTTGTACATCTCCCCTCAGAAACTTGCCAATTCGACTTATCGCATTGTCCAATGTAAAATGAGCTCCAAAATCTAAAGCGGCTGAACGAAATACTGTCATTGTTCTAATTTTATGAAGAGCACGGAATGTCTTGATTTTTCGGTCGTTGATTTCTACTGGAAAAGTGAAAATAAGAGGGAGCTATGTTGTCTCTAATTTCGTGACGAAGCGCTGTTAGTGTGTCAGCGAATGTTGTATATCATTGGGGAAATCCATTTTTTGCGGTTGTCGTGTTCGTGTTAGTATTTAATGTATGTTTTTCTTGAAGACGTATATTTTAGGTAAGTAGATACAAGAATTATAAATAGATACATTTATTGTTTTATTAAACTATCATCTACATGCTTTTATAATGTCGTTAAGTTTACTGTAATAGTTCCGGAAAGTTTTAGTATCAGAAATGTTATACTTACGAGACCCAAAAATTTATGGATGGAATCATAAATTTCCTTTCAAAATTATACGAAAACAAGCTAAAATAGTAAGAAAAAAAAGTAATTTGAACACCAAAAATGAAATTTTATTTTCAACCTTTGTTACACGATTGATATACAGAACTGCCGATAGATAGCACTAGCCGTATTCATAAACGCTGAAATGTAGTACAAAATTGTTTTTCTGTATCTTGGTATTTAATATTTGCACTACATGTATGAATTTAGAATTTTCTCCTCTTTCATATAACACTCCCCCACACTCGATCCGATAGCAAAAACAAAACAGAGACCCCCACTTTTGGATGTAACATGAACTATATTGATTTTATTCGTATCAATCATCATAATCGAATCATAATAATGAGTAGAGTGACATCTCATTAATTGAAATCGAATGAGTAGTTTACGATTTAGGGTGGAATATTCGTAACTACAAACATACATACTAATAGTGCTAAAACGTAAAAACATAACTCGTCCTCTTAGCTTTGTCGTAGTCGTATAAAAAAGGTGCCGGTTTAAAAAATACTCAACACGAATATAGAGGAATATAAAATTTAAATTTATAAAAGACTTCTTAGATAAATATTTATGATAAAACTTCACAATATAACAAAGTATTTGTTTTAGATAGAACCCTTTGTAGCTCGCAACGGTTACTCGGGGGGCTTTTGTGTCGTTTTATAGACACTTCAGATAGACGCTGTGTTAGTTTTAATACCCTCAACACGCGGGGCTTCGTCTAGACATTGGGCTACACTGGCGATAAAATATCCCTTTGTTACTTAGTAAGGGATTAAGATATATTAACACGTAATAATTATTGTTTGATTTGTTTATATTCCATATCCATTTTTTGAATAGTACCATGGCAAAGTAATGGGATTTTACTTTTAGCACAGTACAATCCAAAAACACTACAGCGATCTCCTAGAAATCATCTCCAGTTTCCGCTGTCATGCTGGCATGCAAGCCTCTTGTAGCTACTTTTTCTTCTTGATTTGGAGCCACAAAATGCTCTTTCCAGTGTCTGGTGTTTAAGCCTTCGTAGTATTTTCTTATATTCCTTAAAGTGTGGGTCTAAGAATGAAAGTCTTATTTATAATTTGTGACTCATTTATGATGTGTCAATTTATCTTTTTTATGGTTATTCTCAAAGGTTACAAGTACATCGAACATTTGGCAACTAAATTCTATAACGTGTATTTGTCACACTTGACATTGGCAAAATTGCCTAGAAAGGCAGAAAGCCAAAATTAAAAAAAAAATAACATGAAAACTTTTTTAGTTTGTTTTTGTTTATAAGGTTATGAAAATAAATGGTTTGTAATTATCAAAAAAATCATCTCTTATTCTTTCGCAGGCTAATCGGCTAATAAGCGTATTGATGTATGTGTTTGGCGCTTTTTCGTTTCATCGAGTTTTAAATCAAAACGGTGCTAATAATATTTTTACTTCAAAGAGATTCTTAACTTCTCTATAGCTTTTATAAAATAGGGACAACATTTCTCAACTAAGAACAATTTTTTTTCTGATTAGGGTTTTTAGGCAATGGTGGCTCAGTGGCAGCATGTACGGGCATGGCATGGCATCCATCAACGTGAGTTGAAATCCTTGCAATGGAATTGAGTTTTCGATGAAGGAAAATATCGCGATATAACCATAAAATCAAAATCAAAATAATCTTTATTTAATTTAGGCCCTAAAAAGGCACTTATGAATGTCAAAACACTACTGTCGGTTCGGAAAATATCCCAGACATCGAGAAGAACCGGTAAGAAACTCGATCGGGTTTATCTCTTTTTTTTTTGTTAACTGTACAATGTTACAAATATAACAGGTACAATAATAATATATTAGTGGATGCACAGAGAGGGAGTCACTTCCAGACATCACTATCATTCACATAATGATCCACCCTATAATAATCTTTTGACAGTAAAACCCGCTTGACATGGTCCTTGAACTTGTTGTCAGGTAAATCAGTAATGTGCTTCGGGATCTTGTTATAGAACCTAACACTATTACCTAAAAAACTTTTATTAGTCTTACTAAGTCTAAAACACGGTATGACTAATTTATCTTTATTTCTAGTATTTACATCGTGCTGATCTTTGACAAAATCCAGCTTGTCTAAGTTTTTACGGACATACATTAAGTTATCAAAGATGTATTGGGAGGGCAAAGTTAAAATACTAAATTCCTGGAATTTGTTCTTTAGTGATTCGCGGGGTCTCATATTGTAAATTGCTCGAACTGCCCGCTTTTGTAATATAAATATGGTATCTACCTCAGCTGCTGAACCCCACAGCAAAATACCGTAAGACATTAAGCTGAATGACATAGTATGGTGGCAGGGTGTTTTCTAATACCCACTTGGTTAGCTACCGCCCTTAATTTGAAAATCTGTCGTCAAGCACCAATAGGTATGTTCTGACAGCTGCAATCGAGAGCCAATCCTACCATTAGGCTTTATGTGTTTCCAGCTTAAGCCACGTCACTTAGTGAGATTATGATCAAACACTAATAGAAAAAAAAGAAACAAAATAATTTCATAACTATCGAGTGACAATCAGCTCTGGAGGACTCACCTCCTTCATATATGCTGACTCGTTTGCTATACACTTATATGAAACTCATGTTCTGCCAATATTATTGACATCCTGCGTTCTTGGTTTAATTCCTATTTATTTTTTCTTACAAGATTATATTCGATTTTAATTTTTACATATTATATTTATTTATATTTTATTTGTGTGTATAACTTGTGTATCACAAATAAATGATTTTTCATTCTTTCTTTACCTACCTGCATGTTTGATACTTCATAAAAAAAAAAAAAATTATTACCTGAAAACAGATCCATGAAATGCTATATATTTTAATTTTTAAATGAATGTTACCTTTTATTAACAGTAATTCCTCTTAAAGATTATGTAGCCCGAATTTTTTCAGTATTGAAGTCCTATTCTTGAAAATGAGATTATACCTTTTATAATCTAAATTATTTTCCAATAAGATTTTCTTTAGCAATCCGTCTTTAAAGATTTTCAAAGCTTTAAAAGCAAAATAAGAATAACAGGAAACCTCGAGTAAACTCTCCGCGGAGATAACCGCGGTTCGTGTTTATTCTCTTTCTTTTTTTTGTTACACCCCAGTATGTTTTCTTACGGCGTTGGTAAAACGTTAACAAAACACAACTTCTGATTTGGACAGAACGAGAAATTGTTCTTGCCAGCCTTTCTTTCACGGAACGTGAAAAATGAAGAGAGGGCGAACGCTCGGAAAATATTGGAAGTACGTTTGTACACATAAAATTTCCTTTGTTGCACACTTAGTACGAGAAGTGAAGTAAACATTTTCGAAGTATTGACGTGTTAAAAATGATTCAAAAATATTCTACGACTTTAAATCAAATTGTTTGCGTATTTATCAACACTAGCAATCGCCCTAAGCTCGAAATTCCACCTGCGACTTTTTGATCACAGACTATTTTCTATTTGACATTCTCATTATTCATAAATAATTAATATTATCTACATCTCAGTTTAAGTTCAATGGCACTGGTCGTTTTAGGATTCACAGAAATTAATTAATTAAATTTAATATATTAGTAACAGATATTATAAATAAATTTTAGCTTCCTGCACTCCTCCATACAAACTTTAACCATGCCAAATCCCGAAGTCTTCCGTGCACACAATACGCTTAAAATGGTACCGAAAGCTTTTACTTCACGTATTAATATATGGATACTATTACTGGAGTTTGTTTTAAGTTTGCTTACGTTTTTTTATTCATTACAGGTTTAGCGTTTGTGTATTGTTTTAGATGTTTTCTCCCTAGCATGCGGGGTAGGAATTTGGATAGGTATGTTGCCGGCCACTCACCTCGGGCGTGCTGATGTTGATTTTCGTGGCTTCTATGCACTGCACATCACGCACTGTTGAAACACTATGGAATCCCGGGCTTTGTGAAGTCCGAGCTTAACTATTATTTGATTTATTGTTTTAATTTGCGACTGAGACACAATAGTTTCATGCGCTCTGTTAGGCGACACGTTTTGTCTCTTTTACTGTTTTTTTTCAACTGTCACTCGTCGCGCGTGAGTTTTTGGTTTTGTTTGTAGATGGCGCTTATTGTGGCCGAGGTAGGAAAAGTTATGAAGGAATATATGCATGCTCTAACAGTTTGGCTACAATATATCATGATAAACTTACTGAGTGGACTGCCTCTCACGCAAAGCTACCGGTATACACCTGCAGGTGCTTGGTGACAGATTTTAAACTTTGGCATGTTCAATAATAATGCTAGTCAGTAGGGCATTAGCACATTTACTTTGTAATAAAATAATACAGGTTTTAGTACATAACGTGACGTGAAACCAACCGTCTGAATTTCATATGTCTATCTGATATGTCATCACCTAAGTATTTTTAATATTAACAATAAGAAACAGCCAGTACAAAAATAGTGGCGAATGAGGCGCCACAAAACAATAAGATGATAGCAAACCATGTGGGCATTAGAAAAAGCACTACGGCTTTATCATGATCTTTTCCTTTAACGAAAGCTCAGGCTTACTGCAGGAATTCGAACTAAATCGTTAGAAGCGATGTCCGCACACGCAAAATAAGCAATCTTTGCGTTTAGAATTTGTAGAAAAAAATTTTTTGATATGATTCTTTGCAAAAAAACCTGGTGTAATCATAAACATGATAATAGATTTTGAAATGTAATTAAGTTAGAAATAAATATAACGTTGATTATGCAAGTTTCTTTAAACATATTAAAATTGTAAATATCTTCCAAAAAAGTTTTTTGGTTTTTTTTTCCAAAACCTGAATATGACCACTAGACTTTAAAAAAGAAGTGCCCGGTTTTAACGTAGGAGATGACAAATATATCTTATGCACGTACCAAAACTCTTAAGTGTTATTTTGTAAAAATAATAATAATTTGAATTTTTACTGACCTCGAATCTCTTATTAGATTGATTTAATGGTTATGGGTGTTGATTAAGTTAGACGATTTGGGGCGATTAAATGGCTTACGCTGAGTAAAACCATAAGAAATATATCAAATTAATGTAGTACTTATTAATAAATTTTAAAAATACCTACAAAAAGTCAGCGAGATCATAATATAGTCTTCTAAGGACCACCCATAATAAGCATTTTTGTCTGTAAATAAAATTAATCGGGAGCGAATGCAAAACGATTCGCGCGTGTATCCGATTGACGGCGCGTCGGGGCGCGGTGTTCTGTAGAACACGGAAGCGCAGCAGTGTGCACAACTAGGAATAAAATAAACCGATAAAGAAGATCATAAATTCGATTTTCTCACACCTCAATCCTTATATGTTTGTTTACGAAGTACCCTGGGGATTTTGCATGAGTTTTTTTTTGCTCTCGTATACCTATTATAAAATTTGTACAGGTTTTTGATTCTAATACAATTTATATCTTACCTATTTATAAAAATTGAACTTAAAAATATTATTCACACACAAATTTTACCAACCCGTTTCATCCTCTTAGGGGTTGAAATTTCAATAAATCCCTTCTTAAACGTTGCATACAATATAATGTCCACATCTTCAAATTTCTAAATATCCGTAATACTTTGTACATGATGAGTTAGTCAGGACATTGTCTTCTATACATATATAGGCTAGATATGCCCTGCGGTTTTACTTGCGTTATATCTTTTTAACCTACTTTATATATATATGTGTACGATTAAGTTTCTGAACTATTATTAGATTGTATTTCTAATCGGAACATATATATACATATATTCGTCTTCGATAGGCAAATAAATCTATGAAATATGCGGTTCTTATTTCCTCCGATCCTGTTTCGAAGGACCAATAAATATTGCGATTGAAACACAACATTTATAATAATATATATGTATGTTCAGTTATAACTTCTTTGTTTACGAACCGATTTGTATGAATCTTTTTTTCTTTGATATGGGATACCTCAAGAGTGATTCCGTTTTAATTTTATTGGTGTTTGACTTTCAACTTCGAAGATACACCAAAGAAAATCTTCAAAAAATTGAAGTTGATTTTCTTTTTTGTTAAAAATTGTCTTGTTGGTTCTCGTCTGGTGACTTTGGCCCCCGATACACACCGCGCTGTGCCACTCTGCCCACCCGTACTCTTATTTCGTTCTCGCTTAGCATGTAGGTGCAGTTTATAAGGTAATTTCTCCGTTCTTAAAGGTCATAGCGTATTATTAGATAGTCTAAATCCTCAATATTTTTGCTATAAAATGCCAAAAGATTTTCTTTGAAACTGACACGTAGTGTCGGAGATAACGCATTTAAACAAACAAAGAAAGAACAATCGTTTGAGCTTTATATAAATTAATTTTATGGTACAGATTTGTGTACTTGGATGCTCAATATAGATTTAATTCCACGAAAAGATATCTTCCTGATTTTTTTTAAAAAAAAATGATAATATCAATTGGCAAATCGTAAACGTGCTTCCGCAGCCCAATGAACCGTTTTAATCTATTTCCTTATTTTTCTGTGATAAATTGCAAAAGATTTTTCCATTGGGTCCCATTGACAAATTATAATAGCTTAACATCGTTTTCCTCAGTTACAAAATTGTGAATTTAAGATTGTTTAGTACCTTAATATAATTTGCTTTTTTTAAATTATTTAATTGTGTTTATATATTAGTATACAAATCATTAAAATAGTAGTCAAATAATAAAAAACTACAAGAACTGGATGATATTTAACTATCAGAAGAAAACGTGCCCACCCAACAGACTAGATTTTTTCATTTGTTATTTTTAAAATATATTTCGTTGTGCTTTTGTTCGTTGTTAGTAGAATATTAGAATTTTGTGTATAAGTGTTCATGAGTTTGATTTAGGTATGAGCACTTTTTTATTTTACTATCTGGCTATTTTTATTTGAAATCTCTAATTTTTACACCAATTACTGTTACACCAATTATTATTAGCAGCGAATTTGTTAACATTTTCGCCTTTTATTAATATCTTGGCTCCCAATGCCATAATGTGCCAATTTTATGACGTCGAGAATTACTTTGTAACGACTGTTTTGAATCGTACATCAAGTACCTGCATAAATAATAATACATTCAAATAAATGTGATAACAACTTTGACTTGAAAATTCATGAACGTCCCGTCCCAACAGTCTTATCTTACAAAAAACTTAACGGTATGTTGTTCGCAGGTACAATACGCGCCAAAAGTTCGCCTGTTTATGAAAGCTGGAACTGTCAAAGGGAGAATACAGGAAGGAGACACATTGGTTCTAGGTAAAATTATATATCTAATTTACAGTTTACAGAAATTGCCAGGAATATTCTTAAAGCTCAAAGTTACTTAAAGGGATATGGAAAGGTTTATGCTCAGAGTTTCTTAGCGTAATCAAACCAGGAATGACAAGATCCGCACAACAAACAAAGTTCCCGACTAGCTCTAAGAATTGTTAAACTTAAGTGCCACATTGCTCGTAGAACGGATAGCCGATAAGACTGAAGAGTACTCGAGTGGCGGCTACGTGCTGGAAGAAGCAATGTGGGCAGACCTGCCGCAAGGTGGGCCGATAGAATCTGTCATTGGGATGATTATTCGAGGAGCTCTATGCCCAACTGTAGAGGTCTTTCGAACAAACAAGGCAATAAGATTAACATATTCTTGTTACATGTCGTGGAATTATATATGACTTGTGCCGTTGAAAATATTGTAGGAGTCATTGTTACTATTACGTACTTCTGTTTTTTTGAGCATGAGTTTATCTACAACGGCTAAGTTATATAAAATTCCACAACATGTAACTAGAATATATTAACCTAATTGTCTTGTCATTAATTAAGATGTTTTAGGCTCATATAATTAGGCACAGTAGATTCTAAGTAATAGAATTTAACGTGTAAAATATAGGCCAGATTTTAGCCAAAATTACTCGTTTTATTTATATGCACCTCCTACACTTGGTTGTTTATGAGATTTCACTTCTTTTTATAGACGAACCATCTCAAACGAGACTTGGTCCGTTTTTTACAGTATGTTTTTCTTGAGATAGTATATTTACAGCTACCATATTGTCATGGTTCATAGCATCTTCACTTAATAATTATTATATTATAAAATAAAGAATGACTTTTTATATATATTTTTTTACCGATTCTTTTGTCGAAAAGTTTTTATATCACATTTTCAAAGTAACAAAAATAAATTTAGACCACGCTAAAAAAATTACTTTTTTTTTAGTGATGAGGGTATGTTCATTTCTGTGTGTTACTAAGTTTCTAGAAAAGGATGACACCGAATGTTTATAGACAGCTGTGGGTAGATAGATAAAGACAACATCAGAAGAAAAGAATACGACGCTTAATCCAATTAGGGTGTAAGCTCTGACAGCATCCAATATATTCCATTATAACAGTTATTTTTCACAGGTTGCCAAGCCAACGCTAATCCGAGTAACGTCACGTACAAATGGTACGTGAACAACGAACAGATTGACGGTGACATAAGAAATGAATTGGTAAGCCTTAGTAATACGAAGTATATATCGCCGTTTTTTTGTACAGTCCAATTCTAAGCATATAAATGAAATTTTCTCAAAAAATAACTATTTTGGAACTATAAACATATTGTAATATTTCATTATTATTTTTAATTACTGTGTGCTAAGCATTCAAATACATTTTGCCGTTTATGCGTGATTAAGAAACAACATCGAAATATAAAACTTTCTCGTTTATAATATAGTAGGATTTTCTAAAAAAGTAACCTTAATATTTGAAAACATATCATACCAATTAATGTTTGGGATTAGGCTTGAACAAAAATAAATTGTTTGAATCATTGTTTAACTTTGTCTATAAGTTGTTTGCGCACGTTCTCTGCGAAACTGAATAAGTTCAATTGTTATTTTCTTTTAAATAAAATATAATATTTAACGGATAAATGGATTCTGTTAAATTATGAATTTTAAGTATTATACTATTGTTTTCACGGCTCCGCTATAATATATTAAAATAAAATTAATAATTTTAATAAATTTAATTTTTTATTTATGTAATGCAGGTATGAACGTTTATTTCATTAACGAAATCAAGCTTTGTCATAATTTTTTTTTTTTATTTTATTTATTTTTTCATCACAATCAATCGTTTGTTTATTCCTATTTGATTGAAGTAGACGTTACTTTGCGGAAACCACCTGATTTACCACCAAATTATATGAAATTTATTTGCTATTTCCGCCTGAAACAGATTAACAGTTATTTAATATTTCTGCAGCAAAAACGTTTTTAATTGTTTGTTAAGGTATATCTACAAATTTTTAATCTGAAACTAATCATGGAAAAGAAGAAAAAGTAAAATGTTATTAACTTAAAGTACCAATGTGCTTAGTAAAATTTTAAATATAATTAATATTTTTAAAAGGAAAACAAACTCCTTATACATTTCTAACTAGAACAGAGCACAGACCATTAATTTTTTACATCTTATAAAATTTTACCGAGCATATTTGCATGCTCCTAGAGACAATATTCTGGATACATTTTTAAATTTCTTGGTAACAGAGATACCTATTGTATGCATATTGCACTACAACAGTGCTTCACAAAAATTTAGTTCTTTGAATTAGTAAAGTATACGTACCGAAGTACAAATATCGAACCTCGATCGATGTCGATCCTTTAATTTTTAATTTGATTACATTAAAATATAAATTCAATGGAATCAATAATCAATTATTATATTTAATTATTATCGGAACATCAAACAAAACAAATTTTAATTATCATCAAATTTATGTATAATACCTCAATATATTTTGTTTTTGATTGTCTTCTATTCAGGTACCAACTTTAATTAGGTTTATGTATCATTGCGTTGTATTGTAAAAGACAAAATTTAGATTAAATATTACAAATAAACATTTTAGCGGTGAAAAGGCATTATGTATTTAGATTAAAATTGTTTGAAACTAAAATATATAATTTAACCAAATGTATGTTTTGTGTTCTTCCAATAAAAGGCTCTATAAGCTTTCTATTCAAATCCAAACCTTTGCCTGCAGACACTTTCAAACATTTCCCGCAACTTCAACGAGGGTACCATCAAGTGCGAAGTTTATAATAGTGTGGGCAGAAGTGCTGACACGAAGACTCTGGAAGTACTATGTAAGTATAACTTGAAATCCCTTACTGCTAAAGATAGGGGTGAATTATTTAACTTTGATTTCAAACTGAATATCTCGAATATACTAATGTTATTTAGGATTAAATGGTTATTGTAACATTGATAGACTCCGCGTCGATTGACGTGAGTTCGAATTACTGTAATGAGTGCAAAGAAAAAAGAAAGCATCGCAATGAAACCACAACATGGTGGTAGGACATTTACTAATGCACGCCTGGCTAGCTACCACCTTCAAGTTGAAAATTTGTCGCCAAATACTAATAGGTGTGTTCCGGCAGCTACACTTGATAGCGAGTCTTCCACTAGACTTACATCATCAATTAAGTTCAGCTGAGATTGTGCCCACAACGCTAAACCTATAATGATAAAGTAGGCACGTGTGTCGTTTCCTTGGAAATTGGGATGTAAAAGAAATCAAATACAATCTTATGACTTGAGATACCCAAGCTAACCTCACCTATTCGTGGTGCAACCTTCTGAGTAAAAACGAGAAAATGGCGATATCGGGATGGTAAGGCTGTACTGCCCGATTGGGTCGCAACCGTCACACATATTATTGTTAAAAGATTGTCATAGATCAGTAGAGAGTAGTAGATAGTTTCTATTAACGCAGGCCGGTTTAACAGCGGTGAGTGATGATAGATTTTTGATCTCTAAGTGGTCATCACTATTTTTTGGTTTTATTACACTTTACTTAACATGAGATAGTTCCGTTACGTTTCCGGGTTACCATGATAATATGGAAGGTAGACATATGTAGGTATAGACATATGTTTTTTTAATTAAACTTAGGTTTTTGCCACTATATTATGTAATATTGGTGGCGTTTTGCTTGATATACTTTGGTTTTTGTGCAAAAGTAAAGTGGATTATAAATATAAACTGAAATCATGCATTCTGGGATTACACAAAAACTCCCAAGAAAGTTCTAACAAGGGAGCCACCATCTTGTTCTATATTCACTCGATAATGGCAGTAATGGTCTTCATTAAAGAGGACTAGTTGCCAAGTTAGGAAGAAAAAGAAGTAAAGCGAATAAGAACCATCTTTGTGTATGAAAAAATGTGCATCACAAAGCGTCAAATTAGGGTGGCGCAAGTAGGTAAATTTTAAAAATAGCGTCAAAAGGTTATTAAAGTTAGACATATTTGCAGTTTCATCAAGTACACTAGTCACCACTAATATTAAAATTTTCAACTCTTCACACACACTTCACTCTGTTTGCAACTGCTAAATTAATATTATTCACTCATGTTACGGTAGCGCTATTAAGGTATGTTTTTGAATTGCAATTTGCCCATTACAACTGGACCTTTTTTCAACTTGTTTCCCATATAAGATGGTTCTCCTCCCCTCTACCATCTATACATGAAATCATGTATACCTGTATGCATTCCTCTAGTTTTTCAGCTTCTATTGTTATACTAAAAAGAACATGGTAATATACATTTAAAAGTTTTTGGTTTGAATTTGATCGAATAGCTAGATAAAATAATATTTTACAATAACGCATTTTACAACATTTCTTGGTATTTTAGATTTACAGTTTAAATTTAGAGTTGATAAAAAAATCCTTAGATTTTCATTATAGTGAGATACAAGTTTATTAAAACATTGGCTGTGCCCGTGGCTTCGCTCACGTGGACTACAGAATGCCCGCGCGATTGCTCCCCGCTCCCGGCTATTTTAAATACAAAAATGCTTATTGTGGGTGTTCCTTAGAAGATAGATATATACTCTCCCGGACTTTTTTGTAGATCTTTTTAATGTAGTACATTAATTTGCTATATCTCTTATGGTTTACTCAGCGTAAGCCATTTAAGCTCCCGAATTGATACACCATGACCAGTTTTTTTTTATTTGTGCGGAACCCCAATATTTTTTTTAAAATAAAAGTATCCTAGGTTCCTTCCTATAAATTCAGCTATCTACCAGTGAAAGTACCGTCAAAATCGGTCCAACCGTTTCGGTGATTACCCGGAACAAACAGACAGACAGAGAAATAAAATTTTTAAAGATGGGTTTTTTGTTATTAGTAACGTATATACTTTCATATGCATTTAGTAAAAAGCTGTAATTTTGACATTAGAAACAGACACTTGAATTTTATTAATTGTATAGATTATTACATTATGTTATAAACATGTATGATTTAGTTAATCATCGTATAAATTGATATTGTAAACTTATTAGTACATAATCTGACTTACGATTATTTTGATATAAAAGCGGGTAGGTCGAGCCTTGATGGATTCATTCTTGAAAGTAACCTCTTAGACAACGATACTCTGTCTGAATAAACCACGAATATTAAACTATTAGACTATTATTCTACAAGACTCACAAGAGTTAACAATTATATCGAATATTATATTAAAATAAATGCATTTAGGTAAATAAATATTAAAAGTAATAATAAATTGAAGAAATAACGATTTCAAGATGAACAATTTCGAATAAAGGAACAAAATATTGATACTGGCAGGTACATAAATAGCGATTTACAAAAAAAAATCCCTTGAATTTAATAACCAAAGATCTATTGTAAAAATGTCGCAACCTTGGTTTAGAGAACATTCAATATTTTTAATTATTGTGTTGAAGAATAAAATCGTTTCTGTGAATTCACCTTAGGAGATACACATATGCCATCGCTGACTTTTCTCTAGGATTAATAAGAAGAAAATCATTTGTTGACGACTTCATTACAAATAATTGAATTTTATCTACAATACAACAACATAATTGGGATGTATTGTATATAAAACCTTGCGTAAGAAATAACTCGATGTTAGTGAAAACCGCATTAAAAATCGTTCCGTAGTTTAAAATATCTAGGCGTACCTAGGGACATACAGCGGAAAGCAACTTTATTTTATACTATGTATAGATAGAAGATTTTACTAACCAACCCTTACCAACGTTCATTCGCCATTCTCTATAGGTTCTTCACACCAAAGAGGCCGTATTTGAGAATGTACAAAGCACCGGGGAACAATAATAAGAAATTATAGCAATTTTCAACAATTACATCGCTCAAGGGCATCTCTACTCCGTAATACCTACTCGCCGCCTTTGTTTAATAATTGAAACGGTATTTAATTTACATTTAATATGGCCCATTGTGAGCCTTCAAGTAGGTATTATTTGAGTAAAGAATGAAATTTCAAGAAATACAATTATTTTGAATCGGAAGTGTTGAAACTCATGACCTCCTAGTATAAGATTATAAAAATATGACCTATGATTTAGATATTTCACATCTACCAGGCGTCCCACGATGCCTCACACTTTGTGAACATGATACTTTTGTAAAAGTTTAACAGTGTTTTTGTATCATGAGAGTTTAATCTTTGAAGAATTTAGAAGTAAGTTTAGCAATTTATAAACTATCAGGTACCCATCACAATTTCATTTTACAGTAGATAAAATTAAAATTTGTGTATAGGCAAAAATGCACATATGTTGATCATATGCATCCATCCCTTTTCCTTGTATCTGTCTATCCCTACCTCCCCTAACCTTTCACCGACGTCAGTTCGTGTATAAAATAACAACGGTGAACACTGAAAGTGACCACGCTATTAATTAAATATTATATTAAACTTTTATCGCTAAACATGATTAATAATCGTGCATGTTGCGTGCTGCTATGAGCGAGGTCCTGAGTTCGAATCCCAGGTCGAGCAAAGTGTTATTGGGGTTTTCCTATGAAATTCTCAGTAACAGCTCGGAGTTTGGTTTCGTGCCCGATTAATGGCAATAGGCTCGCCCCCTATTACATGGGAACTAAAATCATACTCGGCGAACTATGGGTGTACATTAGTACATCTGTGCCTAATCTTTCGGGGAATACAGGCGTGATGGTATAGTGCGTGCTACAACAGAAGTGTGCAAAGTTCGCGAAAGCTGTTGTCTTGTGAGTCCTTTTACTCCTACATTCCATCATTCCGTATCATTGTGCATATGTTGTGATCGACCAGGGAAAGTGGCCCCCAATTAACAATCCGGCTAGTTGTTGAAATAATTCGATCCAGCGCTTACAGTCTGTGTGTAACGAAACGAAAATTTATATGTTTAAAATGAGCTAATCAAAGAATCGCGATTGCTAATAATTTTTATCCAATATTCGTTCTATTCCAATTGCCTCTTCTCGCGCACGTACATCGGCACAAGCCATAATAGAATATGAAGAAAATTCGAAAACTGTAAATTTAGAGGAGTCCAAGTTTCTCAACATGGCCCTTATAATAAGTAGAACGTAATTGTGATATATTCAACTAATTAAATACCATTTTTGGCTCAATGATAAAAAAAGGGTCACTGCCTCCGAAGCGAGAGCACGCCACCTGTGCTAATATCCTGCGCAGTTTCTTGCCAATTGTTGAATTGGCACAACTGTATCTACTGTGTCGTCCCAGCGATTGACTGCTTGATCCTACGCCATTCTTTGTAAGTGTCTGAGGCGGGGGAATCTATGAAATTCTGTTTAGACGACGATAGTGGGCTAGGCCAGCAACTTCTCAATCTCATTTCGGATCCTCCAAGTGCGATCGTCTCTCTTGACAAGTTCCAGGATCTTTTGGAGTAACTTTCCTTTCCTATACAGAAATTGACTTTCCTTTTTTTAATATTCACGCATCACAGCTATACATAAAGGGAATAAAGTTCTTATGGTAGCATCATCTATAATCTAAACTGCTTTAAGTAAGTAAATATTTTTGAGCAGGTAATTTTTTTAAAAGGTCAGTTTTTTATATTTGTTCATTTTCTTTATTTTATTCATTAGCGCGTTGCGTAACTTGATTCCTTTACGCCAAGGAGCTTTGGAAACCCTAATCAGCACAAGAACACATCACAAGGTTATCTGGCTGCGATCTTCAGTAGGATGGAAGCATTCCACCATTCGGACTACTCCAAGTACAGAGAAATATCGAAATAAATTTCTTTATGCCCTATTTCATCCTCATATCAGTTTTAACAGAATAAAATAAATGACAATAAAGTCTGCAGTTTATCTTGTCCTTATTTAAAATTATGTATATTCTAAGCATGTGAGATATGTTTTTACGGAAATTTCGATGTTTTTAGATCAAAGTGTCTTTATCGCGGAATGAGAGCTGAACTAAAAAAGTGTCCAAAATGGTACCAAAAAACATGCGATCCGCATGATGGTAAGCGGTTAGCGCAGCCTTGGTTGCTTGCAACACCAGAAGCATCACTTGCGCTTGTCGACCCTTTAAAAACCTCAAATTGTAACTCCCTGGGAAAACCTCATTCCACATACGGAGTATTCAAGAAAGAAAACTCCTCTTAAACCCAACTGTCAGCGACCATTTAAGTTCCAAAGAGTAAGAATGACCTTTCTGCCAATTGCAAGCAGTACGATTGCGAGAATTAGTCATTGGCATCATAATTAACCATTCCTTAACCTATTATAAAGACGGTAGAAAACACATAGGGATGCGAAGTTTTTCCACCAATTTTAAGGGTCGAAGCCGCTTGTGAAGATTTCAGGATCTTCAAGAAACCTTATTCTAGGTTTTCCCAGGAAACTAAAGTAAAGGAGTTCAAGTGGGGTTTGAACCGGGGTGTAAAGGATCGGCAACATGCATGTGATTCTTTTGGTGTTCCACGGTTTTTTACTACCATCGTGGTATAAAAAATCTGCTGCGTATAAATAAAGAGACACTATATGGATTTAAATTAAAATGCTACAACTATAAACATTTGTTTGGGTAGGACAATATTATATATGGCTTATATTAACTTAAAAATAATACCGTAAAGTACTTTTATTTGTATTTGAATATTTTTTAAAACACAATTATCGTTCGTATTGGAATAATATGTAATACCCATAGATTAATTATTGCGCTCCGCCTAGCGCGAGGTACAACCGATCTCATCTATGGTTTCTATTACCTTATACGATTTCAGAAAGAAGAATTTTTTAAACTTTCTTTAATATCAAAATATTGAAAGAAAAATTAAAATAATTTGTACTAGCGGGAAGAACAATATTATGATAGACTACATGGGTGTGTTGGCGGCGCGGTGTTTTTCGGATAAAATTAACACAGGCGAAACCGTGGGGCACAGATAGTCGGTAATAAGTCGGAAACATGTTTCAAGTGATTTGTCATTCTGTTTTATATTTTTTCCACTGCACTGAAGCGTGTTTGGTTACGACACCTGCTATCATGTGCAGCTGTGGAACTTGTGGAAAGGATCTTAAAATTCTATGTGGATATTTTCCTACAATGAAAGTTCGGGATCATTGTAGCATCCGAAATGGATCGCGACCACCATTCACATAGTAAAAGACTATTTATTGTGACTGCCTTGTGGTTTGTTATTGCCAAGAGAGAGTTGCTGGCTAGCATTACTGCGACGACCGACGATGTATACTGATTTCTCTCGGTGGTTGCTGGTTTTAGACTGTAGTGTGCTTACCATAACAAAAAATCTTTGGATATAACATCCGAGTTAGATAGCTACCAACCACTAAGCCATCATTTGGTTACAGATGGGCCGATATTCAAAGTGAAGCCTCAGAATGCGGAAGCTGATGCTGGATCAACAGTGACTCTGTCATGCGTCGTGGATGGTCATCCAGTTCCGAAAGTTTCATGGTTGCGTAACGAAAATAATAGATTCATTGTAAGTACTATATTAATAGATGATTAGTTAAGGGTTAATTATTTTAAGTTTTCGTTTTTCTATTTTGGTTTGGATGCTTAGTTTTGGTTGGTTTAAGGAAATAACTATTTTTATGAACAAAATATATAGATACTAAACAGATATGATTGATACGAATGTATGTATGACGTAAGTGTTATTTATATGTCTCTCTCTCTCTCTCTCACTTTTATACGTTAACATTTTTTGTACCGTTGAAAAATGAAAAAGATAACCCGATCGGTTTCTTAACGGTTTTTCTCGATGACTGGGATATTTTCCGAACCGGCAGCAGTGTTTTGACGTTCATAAATTAATGTATTCTTATGGCCTAAGTTAAATAAATAATTATTTGATTTCGATTATGTAGGCAATGTATTGTTAAAGAGCAAGCTTAGATTTGATTATCTGTTTTACGTTTGCAGTATGAACGTGGCCAATGAATATTATGTATATGACTTGCAGTCACTTTTCACTCAGTGTCAATTTTTTGAAGGGTCTAAGTTCATTGGCACCGCGGTAGTATCCACAATGTTAATAAATTTAATGTTATTAGTTACCATAGATGTAGTTAGTAATAGATATTATTCATAAATTTTAGCTTTATCCACTCCTTCTTCGTATAATCTTTAACCATGCCAAATCTCACATTCCCCTTACGTATAATATGCTTAAAAAGGAATTCAAAGCTTTATGATTAAGTATTCAAGGTTATATTACCCCATTTGTGTGGATGATTATTTGAACAAAGTAATATGTTTTAAGCAAGCTTTTGTCCTCTAGCGTGTGGGAAAATCATCGAATCTTACAGTAACTGTCACACGTCATTCAGCCGGTCAGTATTGGTGCAGAGCCAGCGTTGAAGGTCGCCAGGATGTAGAAACTTCAGCTATGGTATACATAAAAGGTAAAAAGTAAATTACATATAAATTACTTTCACGTTACTTTTTATAGGATTTTTTTTTATACCAAAGTGCACCAAACAGTCCTACGGTCCACCTGATGGTAAATAGTTACCACAGCCTATAGATATCTGCAACTCCATTGTTGATAACTTTGAAGACCGTATTTCAATCCCCTTTTGAAAGCCCATGCCATAATTTTGGGAGGAAACCGTGTTGGGTAACTAATTCCACAACTCTAGTGTACGTGACTGGAAGGTTCTAGAGAACCTTACTGTTGTCGTGTTTCAGCTAGGATTTAGAGTGTGAGGATGAACAGCCAGCCAATGGCGGAAGTTACGAGTTTAGAAGGGTGATAAGGGCATCATACCGAAAAGTTGACAGTGTCGGCAATATGACGTAACTGTGCCTGATGGTGTAAGCACATTGCAGTCTAAAAGTAGTGGTGACCATCGAGTGGTCAATAATACATCGCCAATGTTATGACTTAAATGCGACGCGAATAAGCGAATCAGTATAATGGGCTATTCACTATATCCATGGTGGCCACGATCCGGCCAGGTTGTACAGACTTACTGATAGTAGGTACTGCTACCACCTTTTATCTTCTTTTTTAATCTACAGGGTGCACCACGTGTAGGCGCATTTGGTTAGGGTATCTTTGGTCATAAAATATTATTTGAAATGCCTTATCCGTATACTCTTATCTTATAAGTATCGTCTACCTTTAAATTTGTATAGTAACTTGTTATCCGGATCATATGGCAGTATCGGTCAGAATTAACGGTCTGAGTTCGACCTCGGTCATAAGTCGCCGAGGAGACCACAATTGGCCACCGAGGAGCCCTGATTTAACGCCTGCTGATTTCTTCCTATGGGGCTACATAAAAAGCAAAGTTTACAATCCATTGCCACCCAACCTGAATGTTTTGAAGCAAAGAATCACTGAAGAAATCAACTCTATTCCAAGAGCGATGCTCAAGCGAGTTATTGAAAATTTTAGCTCCAGGTTAAATGAGTGTGAACAAATGAATGGTGCGCATTTGCAAACGGTTGTTTTTCAGAAATAAACTTCAAGAATTGCTCTTTAAATTAGCATTAAATAAAACGAGATTTAATTGATATTTTGTTTTTTATTTAACATCTAAAAACGAAAAACATTCTGAGACATCCTTTATAAACAAGCGAACCAGCCAAGAATACAATTTCCTGAGATTGTTGGTTTCAGATATACTTTAACTTGTCCATGTAACCCGGACCTTGTTTCAGCTTCAAACGTCCCTTCTATTTCAAACACCTACGGCAATAATGTCTTAAGCCACCCAAGTTTCGCTTGATGGCTCTATAACTTAGCAAGTGTACCCGTTTGCGAGGTTATCCTGTCTCAACATGTCATGAACTACCGTCGCTCGAAGAACTTTCAAGGAACTCGTGAAACGTTGCAACTTCACTGCCATGCGTGAATTTGTTCTATTTTGTTTTGATTGAAGAAACATATTACTTTTTCCTAGCAATATTAACATATGCATGGTACAACAAAAATATAGCGTGCAAATTGCAGTCACATCAGTGATAAGTTTTAGCTTTAATAATGTAATTGTTTTTTATCGTAGTTAATTTTGTAGGTCCACCAAAAATAGCATCTAATCAAACCCAATATGGTGTAGAAGGTGACAGTGTTAAGATAGAGTGTATCTCTCTGTCTGTACCAAAACCAGACTATGTAATGTGGACGTTAGATGGGCAAGAGATTAATATATTCCACAATGAAGTAAGTGCGCACCTTTATTATACATTACTTAGCAGCTTACTTATTAGCTTAGCAAGAGCAATTCAATCCACCACGGGTGGTTTATTATGAGCTTAAGTTGTAAGTGTAAAATAAATTATATTACATTTCCATATTTTAAATTTCGCAAAGTTGGTGGTGTTGTGTTTCAGAATACGTAATTTGTAAGGTAATTAATACATTGACGATGTTAAGTGCCTAGAAATAGAAGTTTGTATTAGGCATCCAAGTTTTGCATTTATTGAATTTACTAAGCTACGTCTAATCAATCCGTTGCAGATGTGTATGAATTTTGTTTACTAAAGTTTAGGCATACTCTGATTATATTAGGTGGTCGTTTGATCTTGTTTGAAACTTAAAAATATATAAAAATAAATCTGGAGCTTTCCAAACATTATGTAGATATGTTTAATAGTTTCGTTTGTCTATTTAAGTTCTTCGGTGTGTTTAATGTTATTATAAATATATACTATACCAAAATACATCCGGATTTGTTTCCAAGTTTCAACTTATTCAGTACTTATAGTTAAGTTTTAAACAAGTTTGAGCGAGGTCGTCGCTTCATAGAAAGGAAATAAAAATTAAATTTTACTTGAATACAAAAATATATTTCCTTATACCTTTTAGAAAGTTACTATGTTGGTAACTTAAGAAAAGTTCCGAGCTGTTACAATGAGTTTTATCTCTTTCAGTATACTTAATATTGTAAAATTTAACGTCTGTCTGTTTATCTAATATTGTTTACATAATAAGTTAGGTACAAGTATTCCCCACAATATTTGCACCCTAAAACTGTATACAAAGATCAGTCTCCCTTACACTTTGTAAATATTTGAGAAAAAGTTTCGAATATTACGCAAATGTGTTTTCATATTTGTAGAACTTTATAGTAGCAGCTTAACGAATGTAAGGTTTTAAATTAATCACGGTCTTTACATAATATGGAAAGTAATATGATGCGGATTCGAATCTTACAATAAGTCTGAACATTCGGGTAAAGGAAACATGTCGACGAAAGCAATAGCATGGGGGTAGGCCTTTTCTAGTGTTCACTAGTTGAAAATTTATTGCCATCATGCTATCAAGGGCCTATTGTTTGTATTCTAGGTGCTACACATAAGAGTTACTTCTTTATATAACCTTAGTGTGTTACCATCTACGAAAACGTATTCTTTAAAAGTATATTTAAAACCCATAAAAGAAAAATGAAATACATGAGTAAATAAATACTAGCGTTTTATTCGTTCGCTTCGAATTACCAAATTTTTGTTATGTTAAGTCCAAATTTAATAAACGTTTTAGATATAAAAAAAACTTGTGTGCAATTCACACGTGGTAGAAGTGAAACCTTCACATCTATGTTTTTTTTTTTTAATTCAGAAAATGATCAAATACATAATAATTTAAAGTTTATTATCATCAATCATTATTCACAATATCATTTTCAATTAAGGCATCACTTTGCATATATGAAAAATCCATGGGAATATCATCTGAAAAATGTACAAACATATAATACGTACACGTATACAAAACACCACGGTTGTTGTGATGCCTTTTCCCAACTAATAACTAAACAAAGTGTGATCTTCTGACAAGATTTTCGCTCTCTTGTCACAACCATCTAAGGAGATTGTTTGACATTTCAAAATTCGTACTTTTCAATGTTCGTACCTACTTTTGTAGTGTTGGAATTTGCAACTTACATATTTGTATTTTAGCCCCCTCTAGGGAGTTTCTCTGACAAAATGAAAACTTGTACTATAGTGATATAATTAGCAAAATACATAATTTTATTTTATTATAGTTCTCATTTTAGCGCCCTCTATTGTTACTTCTGTACGAACTGGAAATGGTGTAATTTCTCATAATTGATCATTCAAAATTATTCCCATACTGTTTGTACAGAGGCCGCTAACCGAAATAATTTCATTTCTACGACTAAAATAACCTAACAAAATATAAATCAGTAACAGAATGTCATAAGTGTTGTCTAAGAAGTTTTTGTTTCGTACCTTTCTGTGAAGTAATAAAATTCATTTTGGGTGGCAACGAACCTCTTTTGTACCATTTTACCATTGCCCAAAACTTTCCTGGGGGTTCCTATCTCATTTTCTCCCACGTTAAATCTTATAAATTTATGTGTCCGTCTCTTTTTACTGTCGCTTTTTCGTTTCATCGACTTTCAAATCACAACGAGGTTAAAGAAGTTTTCAGTTCAAAAACTGATTATAAAACGCTTCCCACTAACGTATGGGGTTAATCTTTTAGCAGTTTTCTATGCATTTGACCCAGTTTGAATCTAATATATTGTCTCAAACTTTGTACAGTACATACTATAATACATTGGTTGACTCACTTCATTTTTACCAAGCATATAGAATATTCTAAATACCACCAGTCAGAAGATAGGTCAATATAACAATATTTTGTGTTAATTAAATTATGCGATGTTAATATAGATTTAGTATTTCGTTCGCTAGTACATATACACACGACAGTAAGAAATGCATAGATGTGATATAAATATATATAACATTTACATAACATAGCAAACTGATAAGCGGTCTATATTAAATGTTCTTATTGTTTTAGGAATATTCATTACTTGAAGAAGCTTTAGCTGACAGAATGGTGAAATCTACGTTGATTATACGAAGGAGTGAGGCGAAACATTTCGGTTCTTATAATTGCACAGTTATTAATTCATATGGAATGGACAGTGTTGAGATAAATTTAGTTCCTGAAAGTGAGTATATTATAAATTGATTGCTGTTTGTGTTAAGTTGTGTTTAGAAAATATCAGCTATTCTAATTGAAACGTGGCTATTCCCAACCAGATCCAATACTGAAACAAATCGAACGCTTCCATTATTTTTGTGGTTTCACTGATTTTTCATTAGAAACTACATAACTAAACCATTTTGAATATTCCTATAAAAAATGGTTTATAGTCAATTTCCTATTTATCTCTACATATTTATTTAAAAATGAAAGAACACGATGGCTTTCATCCGCCATATATCATTAAAAAAAAAACAAATTTCCAGAAAATTCCCCTTAATTTTGGTCGTATCGGCTGGCGCATCAGCATTAATTATTATACTTATCATTATGCTGATCATCATGCTATGTCACCGGAAGAACAAAAAGAGTGATTTAAAGAAATCTGATATATCGAATATGAAGAAAACCTGTGTTGACCCTTATAAAGAAAGCGATAGAAGTTCTAACATTAGTGACTTGAAGTTAGAGTTACGGCAAGTAGAAGGAAGCTGTGATATGGTAAGTTTATCTTCATACAAAGTTGTTGTAAGTTATACTTTTATAGAAATATTTTCATTAATATTTTTTTTAATTGACGTAACTTAGATTGCTTGGATTACTAACACTCTTAAGGATTGCTTTAAAAAACTTTATGATCATGCAATAAATTCGTTTGTTCTAGTCAGGTATGAAGTTAATAGGTACCTATAATGTAGTTTTCAAGAAATAAGCAGAATAATAACATCATCTTCTACTCTATACATATAGAGCTCATATGTATTAATATGAATAAATATTTATATAGTTCTGTCTGTACATTTACCTAATTATTTTTGAAATTTTATTTGTCACTCATCGCAAATTTATCTGTCTCTGTTTGTCGCGATTTATCTCAAAAATGATTAATCAATTTTGATAACATTTTGTACACGAGGAGTGTATATAATTCCGCAATGAATATTATCAATAATACTGTTAAATAAAAACTATTTATACAGATAGTGTAGTTTCTAAGATTTATAATGCCTTTTTAAATTTTGATAACATTTTTATCGTACAGGATAATTCGAATAATGGTTCTGAAAGTGATTTACATCCAACACTACACTTAACTTCCAACCTTGGATTGCCTCTCGCTGGTCCAGTGCCACTACCAGACACGGCTTACGATAACGAACTGATGAAGCAGTACCAGAGATATAGTGGAGATTTCAACCAGCCTATAAATAACTTACATTTTAAGGTAAGTTTAATTTAGAATTATTGTCTAAACTGAGTTACAAAAAAAAAATGTCTTTTATTGCAGAATCTTAATGGTAAATAATTGTTGTCACTAAAATTATCGATTAACAAGTCTTCATAACCCTACAATAGAGACACATTTCGTATAGCATAACATTATGGTAAAGACTTGGTTAAGTGAAAAAGACTTATTAAGAAGTAGGTGAACCGGCATTTGAAATGCAATAACCACTTAAATAGTTAGGAATTCTTTACGATTGAAATTCGATTTCGAACTTGTAATGTTTCAACGGATTAAATCTCCTTGCTATTTACAGTATTAATGCTTTCCGATGTCAGTTTGTTATAAATCTACACTCCAATAGTGAATTTAAATGTTTGAATCTAATCGTGTAAAAGAACATATTTAAGGCTAATAATTAAAAATGTAGAATTACCCCAGGTACGATAACTACAAGTTCAAATCACATAATGGTTTTCAAATTTGATTATACTTTTTTGAGAGTTTGCAATTTGAAAATATGTATACAAAAGATTGCAAAAAATGAAAATATTTAATGATATTTGTTGTTCACATGTGCGAAATAGATTAGTATAATTATGGGAAAATATTTTTTAATATCTGAGTAATTAATAGTATAAAATGATACATTAGTCATATGATTAGCGACTTTTATAAAGATGAGAGTATAATTAGTGTGACATCCATAGAAATATAAAATGTCTATTGTTGTCTATTAATATCTATTTTTTAAGCAGTCCTGTTGTTTCATAATATTTCCATGTTACGTATTCTAATTTCTAAAGTTCCCCGGTAATACGAACAAATTCTTACTGCTTTTGTACATGTTCGCTGAGGTGCCGTAAAAACGGCATCGTGGTGAGAAATAATTTAATACGTGTACTGAATGCCTTACGGGGCGTAACACAATACTTCGTGGCAACAATGCGGATTCTTGTGTCCATAATAAATCATGATTCACGGTTCGGGGTTATTAAAATAGGCGTGGTTAGGGGTACAGAACCTTTTCAATAATATAGTATTTATTTATGGTTTCTTCCATTGAAAGCTTGAGACGGTAAATCAGAATGTTTGTTTACAGTGTCGTAAAGGAGTTATACTCAGATGTTTTTGCGAAACTTAACGTAATACATAACTGATACATTAAATTTTATTACCTTTTATCTTTCCATCAGTCCATTTCATTTTTTGTATACCAAAATGTGGATTGATTTTAAGTGACGAATTATTTAGGTAACAAATCAAACGTAGAATGGGAATTGGCCATTAAAAAAGTCCGTCGGAACAAATCGATAAATTTCAAATGCTACACACTATGCTTTACTCCCATGTAATATTTTCATCACAACGCTTAATTGCATTTCAAAGTTCTTGACGTAGCTACTAACTTGCGTTATCATTGAGTCATCATGACTTCCAACAGACCATCAGTTGGGTGCATCATATTGTTAATACTAGATTGCATGAGCCCTGGTTATTTCACAGAGAGCAACAGAGCAACAAACATACTTAGGTAGAAATGATAGATAATACAGATTGATTTCTACAGATTTGTGATTACTGTATTTATTTATAATAAACGAACTTTCATGCATATTTCTTACTTATTTTAAAACATTAGAATGTATATTAAAGTTATAACATAGTTGCAAACAAATTATTTGTCCACTAGGTTCACACCCACAGCAACGGATATGTCCCATATGTAGATTATTCCCGTGACTATGCTCCTCCAGCAGTCTCTGCTGACTCGTTGTCAGCATCACTGTCTAGAAGTACGGACGTGTCTGCGTATCCAAGTCAGTGTGGGTCTTTGCATCGTCAAGCTAGCTGCGGACGTTTGGGTGGATTAGCTGGACCTGATGGTATGTCCATTTCATTATTTACAGTTATAACATTTTTCTTAAAGAAGAGAAATTAAATTTTATTGGTTGCTATATGTTTATTGATTTTTGTAATTACATACTAGGATATTCATGATATACTCCACCTCAGTACTAACAAAATAGTTCGCGTCGCGTCGGTTCGTATATTTGCCGTACTGTGAAGTTATGGAACTGTCTCCCGGCTTGTTTTCTCTCCTTCCTACAACATGGAGTACCTACTTCAAACAAAACGTAAAGAGATATTTGACGAGGCAGATATAAGGATGAATTGGTGATCTCTTGGTGGTTGTCGATGTTGTTAGATTGCACAATGTTTACCATCAAGAAAAGTGCCGCCACTTTGCCGAGCCATAATAAAAAATATATTAGAAACTGTGGAGATCAAAACTGGTTTAAAAATAAACTTTGAAAATTGGTTGGCTGGTTAAAAAATAGCAGAATAAGTATTGGCTCTAACTTAGTACTAGGGGTAGTAGCTCTTAATCCTTTAAATAAGCAACATTTTTACTTAGTAGCCATGTTACAGATTAGAAACTGTAGTGTGAAAGTTATTTTCTCCTTACATTAAATTAATTGAATTTTCAATTATGCAGTGATTCCAATGTCGGGTCCAGGAGTAATGCTTGCGGGAGGTCTAGATGTCAGATATGCAGCTACATACGGAAATCCTTATTTAAGGGGTAGTGGTCCTTTATGTAAGTGATTACCTTCTCTAGAAGTTCCACATTAGTGATATATTATTTATTTGTACTGTTTGGTTAATCGTACTTGGCAGAATTCTGGTCAAATTAAACCTTTATCGCAAAGATCAGTCATAGTGACTCGCTTTGTTGCTTAGAATTCATCACTCCAGCAGTCGTTGCATTTCTTTATATACTTGCTAACTGGTGCATTGTAAGAAACGAAAACAAAGAAAAAAGGTTTATGGCTGGTACAAATACTAGAATGAACTAAGCATAGCTATAATAAAAAACATCACATGTTATCTGTTAGAAATGCCCAGCGACGACTTCTTACACAGCTACATGGTGCAATATTGCAAGAAATACTACAGTTATTATTATGTTTGTATTGTTGTTATTATTTTCCGAGCTAATATAAAACAATATAATTTTTTGCTATTTGAAACAATTTTTTAGTTTAAGAAATCACGATTGGTTTGTATTTTAGGATCATATGATATATGTATAATGTAATATTGATCTTCTTCTATGATTAAATGTCAGTATTTTATAGCATACGGTCCACAACTCAGCAACCCAACAGGAAAGTTCGCCCCGCCACCATATTATGCAGCTAGAAACGGCAACCATGGCCCGGGTGAGTACCATAATTAGTTTAGTAAATCAAATTTAATATTTAATTTAGCAACATATATTCGTATCAGTTAATTTAGATTTAACAATTTGCAACATGGAAATAAACAATGATATCGACACAATTTTTTTTATTATAGATAATATTTTATTTGATTAATCCCAACTAAATCTTGTGGTGGAAGCTTTATTTAGATGTAATCTGAATTGATAAAGAATCTGATGTGTGTGTGTGTGTGTAGTGCGGCAAATTGGCGATACTTTCCCTAACTGCCGAGAGATCCTAATCCCTTGAAGTTCGCCGCTGTCATGCTGGCCTGCATAAAGTTAACTGGATATGTACATAGTGATTTCGGAACGTGACACGCAATAGCAAATCAACGTACATGGTGGTCGCGACCCAGACGGGCAAAACAACCCCACCACCCTGCTATCGCCATTTCTTCGTTTGTTACTCGGATGGGTGCACGATAAGTAGGTGAGGTTAGCTTGGGCGTTTCGGTTCTAATAATATAATTTGATACCCCAAATATATCTCAAAAGTTTACCTCAGATAACGGAATAAGATGAAAAATAATCAAATACAACTACATTTAACAACCACATTCTTTACACATAGCGAACTATTGGTTTTGCAGCAAAATTAGGCGGTGGTGCTTCAAGTATTTTACAGGTTTTACTATTCCATCTGAGAGAGGCGAAAGAAAAAATCCGAAAACTGGAAATAATTTTAGTTATTAATAAATTGCAAAGTATTAAAATTACAATCATCTTCTAGCCCTTTATCCCTTGTAAGGTGGGGTTGGCACAGCATGTTTCTTCTTCCACTGTCCTCTGTCAGCTGTCATCTCATTATTCAGCATCTTTTTAATAAATATCTTCGCTCTTTACACAATCCATCCATACCTTCTGCGGTTTATATATGCTTTCACCTTTGACCTTAACACTATTCCACTAGACTTAAATGGTTTTCACACTTCCTTAAAATGATTTGTTCATTTAACTTACAGCTTGTCTGTTATACAGTGCAAATAAAAATAGTATTTGAACTGGTCTGATCAGGCAGGTCTTGGCAAGTACTTACGCTTGTCCTAACTAGACGTTCACCTATATGAAGTAATTCGCTGAGGAATTTAGGATTTATTCTCAGCAATAGTTGAATAAAATAACCGAAAGCTATAAAATGGTCATACTTGAGGATAAACAAAATCGATTAAAAAAAAACTTATAACCAGCAAAATTCGCAAATTTCGTGCCGTTTACAAAAACTACGGGAAATTCACTTGAGATATGTAGGATATATCGTGTGGTGGATCAGGTTATTATGATTGATTTTTCAAGTACACTACCAGCCATAATTTTTTTTTATATAACACGATAGGGGTAAACAATGATGCCTGATGGTAAGCGATCGCCGAAGTCTATGGCAAACATCATAAGTGTTATGCTTAGTGCCAACACCTTAACAACCTGTTGACTCCCCATTTTATTCTTATATACCCTACTGTCCTACAGTAAAACTTAGCAGGATTAATAATTGGAGCTTTCGGTGGAGGAAACTCTTCAGAAACCAAACCTTCTGCGGCTGTTTAGATTGCAATGTGTGATAATGTGTTGCCTGCTGTAGGCATCATGTCAAATAAATCCTTGGACTACAATCTATTATACAAAAGATGAATCACACACAAGGAGGCGAATTCTTAGACTTAAAAGTTCGTTGATAACTCTTGTGAATTTGGGATCGTCATCGAATGTAGAGCACATTTTTGAGTTAAGTGAAATGCCCCGATTATATTACTTAATTAAGTACAATTTTTTGGTTCAATTATCCAGGGTCATCACCGTCATCGTCCACGTCGTCTCGGCCAGTAACCAGCCCTCTAGCTTCTTCCTCATCAACAAACAGCGGAGCACAACCGCAAGTCAGTCGATTTGTTTATTAGTTATTAGTTAGAAGTTACACCATCAGTTTTCTCATTGCAACATGATAGGATATTCCTAACCTACCCAATTATTCTAAAGAGGAAAGTTTTGATACTTTTTGATTTTTTTTTGTTTGTAATGGATTAACTCAAGAACTACTGGACCAATTTAAAAAATTCTTTCACCAATATAAAAAAGCTAAAGTAACAGTCAGTATATTATAATTAATATCTGGGTGACCGAGCAATGCTCGGTGTCTTATAGATAAAAAAGAAAAACACATATCTAGGTAAACTTGGAATGTAAAACATTATCTAAATGCAAAGTTTCATCGAAGTTGTAGGAGCCATTTCCGAAAAACCAATTACATATATATATATATATATATACAAGAATTGCTCGCTTAATTTAGTAATATATAATACATAGGCTATATTATAACTTAAAAAAATAATTTATTTCTCGTAAAAATATCGATAGTTTTACACTAAGTATAAAAAATACCCTACACGGGTGCCTTGGCGATGTTTGTCGTATAAAATTAATACGGGTGAAACTGTGAAGCACGGCTATAACTTAATTATTTACGTCTAGTTTTTACTTGCTTTTTTGTTCAGATTTCAAGTGCTAAAACTCTTTAATTGAAGAAAAAAATGGTTTATTTTTTAAACAATTGTATTTTATATTTCTTACTTATTGTATATAGAGATATGTGGTAAATTATTATTAAAAAAAAAAAACACATAAAATTCAAAATATGGTCTTTTAGAGGTTAAATAAATGTTTTTCTTTTATTATTTATTTAAGGATATTTTCAAAACAAACAATTGAAAGTTTTTTTGGCTTGTATGTGGAAAGAAAAAAAAAAGATAATAATTTATTATTTTATATTTTATAATTAGAATAACATTTTGATACTTCTCTGGCTTACTTTTTATATTTTTATTGTCGTAGGTGCCTAAATTATCTTCCCTAACGGCGGGCGCTGTTTACATGTTACCGCCGTCCAGTCACGGAAATCTGCACTCCACTCAAATTACTACCAAAGGTAATATATTGGAACACGTCTCGATCTGGTCCTTGTATCTCAAAACAACCTACATTTTAGATGGAATTTTAAGGTCAACATAATTATATTACATTGGAAATAAATTCTTTAGAATTTAGACAGTTTAATTATTTCATAAGAGGTTCATATTTGCGGTTATATTTTTCCACATTACTCTGTCAGTTGGCATTTCAGTATTCATACCTTTTACAAACATATCATTTCTCATACATCCATTTTCGTTCCTACTAATTTTTAATTATTAAATTTAATAATTATGAGATATGAGATTCAAAAACGCCCTGATATTTTTTTTTATAAGAACTCGACCAATTAACAGTACTGTCTCTAATGTTAAGTGAAATACAGTACAAACACAACACGGCTCGCCTACATAAATAACTGGACATGAATAGGCTGATCCCTAAACGCGACATATAAAAGCGAGTCATTATGATGGACTTTTCACCGCGTGTATGACGCTCGCGACTCAGTAGGGCAAAACATCCCTACCATCCCGCTATCGCCATTTCCCCCTTCGTTGCTCAGCAGGGTGCACCACATGCAGGTGAGGTTGGTTTGAGTGTCTCAGCGCTGAAGATGTAATTCGAGAGCCCTGTGTATTTTCTAGTCCGTGTCTTTATTTGGAAAGAGTTGGTGGCGCTTGTGATGGCAGGTTTGATTTGATTGACTGGTGGACTAGTGATATACCTCCACACTTATAGAAGACAAGTGACTAAGGTTTCTAGAGCTCCCTAGGAAGGGGAGCTTAAGGATTGGAAAAGTGCTAGTGGTGTTAGAAGTGTTAATAGGATACGGTAACTCTTTTCATCAGGCGGTGGTCCGGTTGCCTCCTTAGTTATATGAAAAATCCTGGTTAATATTATAATTATACATATTAATACATACTAGGTCAGTATAAATTAAATTAATTGTAATACATTTAATGAAGTTATATAATCTTGTTTCCTTATTTCTAGGTAGCGGCGCTCAGTCTGGTACCCACGTTTAAGATAACTTTAATGTTCTGTAAGTTAGATAATTAAAATTTTAATAACCATTTGTTGTGCTCTCAAAGAGACTGGATATGTTTTTAAAATTTAATATTAAAGAAATATATTAGGATATGTATGTAGGTACACGTTTTGGTATAATACAAAAATATGTACATACGTAATAAGATATACTTCAATGGCGTTAAACATTATGATTAAGTTAGCCATTAATAATAATAATAATGTATTAATTATATAAAAGTATAATTAACTGACTGATTGACATAACAACGCAAAGCTTAAACTACTGGAGTTAGGATCGAGAAAATTTGACTGAAAGTTTCTTTTACGATGTAGGTGAGTGCTAAGGAAGGTTTTTTGGAAATTCAACCCCTAAGAAACTGAAAAAGAGGATAAAATTTATATGAAAATCTGTAATTTCTGAAGTTAGATCTATGAAAATTGGTATTTAGTAATTCAGTTATAAAGTAAAAAAATTGGATATAGTTCAAATAAGACGCGAGTGAAGAAAAATGATAGTCTATGCCAATATTATAAAGAGGAAAGATTTGATTTTTTGTTTGTTTTTTTGTTGTTTGTATTTTGGTTTGTAATGGGTAAAGTTAAAACTACTGAACCGATTTTAATAATTCTTTCATCAATATAAAGCTACAGTATCAGCAAGTACCATAGGCTTTATTTTAATTTGAACAATTAATTTATTTCTCATAAAAATGTCCATAGTTCTACACAAAGTAAAAAAATTGCTAACACGGGTGCGTTGGCAATGTTTGTCGTATAAAATTAATATGGGTGAAATCATGGGACAAAGCTAGTGTTGTATAATTACTCATTTTGTTTATTTGATTACATTAAAAAAAGTCAGTAAAAATGAATTTCTTTATTATACTTATTATCATTGACGCCTAACTTCATTATAATATCGTACTTCCGTCATTAATTCTGGTGCAGCAGCTATCAAATTTAATAAAAGCACCAAATAAAGTGTAAGTGAATAAAAAAACACAATAAAAATAAATGCAAATTAGTATCCAAACACGAAGTGTTGGGAAATCAATGTCTGCATCGACGGATTTATGAACAGTCTGGAAATCAGCCTTATATTGTTTTTTTTTTTTTTTTTTTTATGGCTTTCTTTCCACTTATGTAGGCAATTTCGCCGATGTCAAGTGTGACAAATGCACAAAAGCAAATCAATACAGTAGTAGTGTAAAATCAAGACAATTTTTGACAAGAATGAAAACTAATTTCTATGTTTTGAGGGGTTCCTTAATGTCCGAAGTCGACGGTCCATTGTCAATGTAATTAAAATGAGACCACCCTTGACGCGTCTCCTTTCGAACAAAAAAGAATCATCGAAATTCAGTTCATAAACAAAGAAATCACGCCTGAACATCCATAAAAAAATATACATTTTGATAAAATCAAAATAAAAAAAAAAGTATTATCTTTTTATTACACATAATTTTGGAAGTTCGTAATTCTCTGAACTAAATATTTTTGGGTGAGGGGTGTTATAAGTTTTACATGTGTATCTGTGCGTCTTATGTAGCATCGTACCCCCCAAACGACTGATCCGATTTTGATTTTGTTTGAAACGTGTCTTGATCGAGAATGTCCTTAGGTATTAGTAAAGAAAATTTGTTCAGCCGTTCGAAGACCTTTTTTTAAGTTGATGAATACATTTGAGCATTTTCCACGGGTCTTGATTAAATCGAAATACTTAATAACTTTGACCTGATGCTGCAGCTTCATCTGGAATCTCCAAACTCCTCACCAGCTAAAAGTAGAGGTATCGTGTTTGGGCTCATTGCAGTGATCTCAATAAATAGGTTATCTGAATCAGGGGGCTTAAATTTTAAATTTTATTTTGTGTTAATTATTACGATATAAATGTTTTTTCTTTATTACCTACAAAATTATTGAAGGTGTTTATATCTTCAACGAGCCTAAAATTTGAAAGCTTTAAATGTCCATGTCAAAGAAAAACTTAATTTAAGCGAAGTAAAATAAAGTTAATCTAAGTTAGAAAATTACTTCTGTACTTAATTTACGTTTCGAAATAAATTTCTTATTGTATACAAAGCGTGGTAACGCGCAACGGGGCGTGATTCCGGCAAGGGATGTTTCCGGGTCGTAAATGCTTTACCTCCATCTCTTATTGCCTATGTATCGTTTGAAATGAAACTTGGTGTCATATCGTTTTTCATATAAATCTTGGTACATTCTGGAAAAGAAAAATATATCTTAAAATAAAGTTAAGAAGATGGTATTTCTTTCACTTAGAAGATAGCTGATTACTTTATGTTTAAGAAATATCTATACAACAATAATAAAGTCAATAATTTGATCTTAAATTTAATATCAAAAACAAAAATCTTAGAATTATTTTAATATAGTTGTAATCAATTCATAGAATTATTTTGACTAAGACTGAAATTCTATAGCTGTTAGCTGTTTGTGTTTTTTTCATTTATCTAAAAAGTATCAAGATTTTTCTAATAATCTAAGATATTATATTAATGTTTTAAAAAACTATCAGTGTGTTCTTAGTCTTTGTAGTAGTCTAAGAGTTATTAACGTTGTTAACTACATGAATATTAAGACTAATGAGATTTTTAATTTAGGTGTATTTAAAGTTAAATTAAAGGTTGTTCGTAAAAAATGATTAAAAGAAGGTGTATTGGCTATTGATCAACTAGTTAAGGAATAAAGTTTTTTATTATGTTTATCACATAAATAGTGTGATATTAATTTTGGAAAAAATATTGCTATTTATTATTCAATTTCTTTTCAAATGTCAATAAAATAAAAACTGTTCAATCTTTCAAATGTTACTTTTAATTAAGACAATTTAATAACGGATTTTTTCAACAAGACCTTTTTTAAAACAAAATAAAACAAGGAATAGAGATGAAAATGATTCAAATTTTTATTGTATTCAAAAGATTAAGGTTTGGCAATAGAAAATGAAAAATGATATCTGACAAATGTCTTCCACGACCAAGCTTTACAGATGTCGATTCTTTCTTTCAAATTTTCAATTATTTTTCGCAAAACTAATTCGTTAATGACGTCATGGATTTTAAGTTTTAAGGCTGCAATCGATTCGGCTGTCTTTAACATAGCCCACAAAAAATAATCCAGTGGTGTTTAATTACATGATTGGGCCGGCCACTTAAAAACAGAATTTCGTTAAATTATGAGATCGTGGAAATTTTAGTTGGCAATAAATTCATTGTTTCGGTGACTCTTTGACTTGTGGCACTATCCTGTTGAAACCACGTGTCATCAGTAATGAGCCAAATTGAATTTTAAACATCTCATCTCTCTATAACGTAATCCACTGCGATAAAGGCATCTCCAGCCTAACTTTTGAAAAAAAAAAAACAAACCAATCATGCCTCCAGACCATATAGCGTACAAAAAAGTGACACGATGAGCATGCAATGGCTTCTCAACAATCGCTCTTTGATTTCCAGAAGCTCAAATGCAGCAATTTTGCTTGTTGGAGTATGCAGACACTTGAAAATGGGGTTCGTCTGACAAAATATTTTTTCAGAAAAACCTTGTTCTTGAATGAATTTAGCTAATCTATGGCGACGAGAATGGTTGGTCAACTTCAATTCTTACACGAGTTGCATCTTGTAAGGCTTCAAAGTCAAATCCTTACACAAAATTCGTCATGTGGTCGTTATGGATAACACCAATTGTTGAGAAAGTCGAAGCGAATAAATTATTGAAAAATACAAAATTATAAACAAAATATGTATAAACACTACACGTACAAACACAATTAAAGAGATCTTGTTTTTTAAATTATTATTATGTCGTTTTTAACCGACATTCTACAAATCAGCAAGGTTATTTACTGAACTATTCTATTTATTCTTATTGTATTAATAATAAATATGATTTTCAAGAATATGTAAATTGCAATGTTTATAGCTCTTAGCTTATTAAGATGAATGATTAAAAACTTTCTATATTTTCTTCGACTTTACAAGAGTCGGCGTTTCTAATTTAATTAATATTGTATACACAATGTATTATATTAACATCAAAGATATTTAAGTTAAGTTCATAAGGTTCTTTTGAATGTGTCCAATATTAGTTTAAGAACTCTAATTAATTTCATAGAAGTTTAATTTAAAAATTTAATTATGTCCAAAGTTTGCGTCTTTATAATAAAACTTATTAAAGCAACTAAATATTAAGTAATGTGCTTCTAGTTACTAATGAAATACAATTATCGGTTTCGCCGTAAAACAAATAAAGACTTTTTGATTGATATTACCTATTTTGTGTTTCTTTTTTTATATATTCGAACTAACCGTGTAACTTCATTGCAAGCGATGTCGTTCAGCAGGATAATTTAAATAATAATCAAAAATGATTTGTTGTGATAAACTGCGCAATAATAAAATAAAAAAGGGTTTCTATTTATTTTTAGAGGTTTAGCATTTTGGCTAAAATCTCATCTCATGTTAAGTGATAATGTGGCCCAAGATTTAGCACGCTAAGCATAGTGGGGGAGATTGGATGATGCCGTACCACCAAACTGTGGTTTCTTCACTATTTTTCCTGCACTAAAAGATCAGGCATATTGTTAGATTCAAACCCACGTCGATCGACGCTATGTCCGTACACACTACATCTGAACCATCATTGTTATCTTGCACTGCAATAATCACACGACTTTTGTGTCCCCCTCTAACCTCTTCGTCTTTCTACTCATACCGTTTCCGTTCCGCAACATTCTGCCTTTACTTAATTACTCCAACACGCCACATCAACAACAATATCATACTTACCCCACAGTCACTAACTTAGTAAATAAATACAACTTTTGCTATGTAGCAAAACTGGTGGTTTTGACCCCTTTTTTTTTGAGAAATACTGCTTAGTGGTTATTAGTTTTTTGTAGTGGTTACTAGAATTATGTTTCAATTAGTGAAAAGACGAGATCACTCGACCAATAATATCACACATTTAAAAAATATAATTTTACTTTATTTCAGGAGTATTTACTGTTAGAATGTAAGCAAAACAGAAGTAGAATTTAGTAAACTACTACTAAAATTTTCCACAAGGAATCCCCGCAAAATAGCGAGTGGAATAGTTCGTTTGCCGTCACGTCATGTCTAACGGTTCCACCAGAAGGTTCCATCCTGCTTGGTCAATCTGAAATCGATGATAGACGGCAACAACAAAAACGATTACACCAGATAACAAAATATACTTACGAGCCAGTATTCCGAATTTGACAATGTAGTTGATTCAGTCAAGCCCCACCGTTGTCTCGTTTGCTAAACGAGGTTCTGGGCAGGTTAAGCCTTGGTAAACGGTAAGCTCACATCCTGCAGCTTAGGAGTTTGATATTTCTTTACAAGTATTATTTATTTATTTATTAATTGTTTTTTTGGATGCTCTAATCTCTGGAGCTACTATTCCGATTTATAAATACTTTTAGCTTATAGCGCTTTTATTGAGGAACGTTATATGCTAAATAATTTCACGCTAAAACTCTAAGGAGTGGAGCAGTAGCTATGTAGTAAAATAAAATTGGGAAGCTGTAGGTGTAAGCGCTGGTTCGATTTAGTTCTTAACTAGCCGGATTGTTGATTGGGGCCATTTTCACTGGTCAATTACAACATATGCACAATGACACGGAATAATGGAATTCACGGAATGGAGAAAAAAGGAACTCGCCGAACAACAGCTTTCACGCACTTTGGAGGCCTCCTCTTGTTTTCACTCCTGACTCAGCACGAACATGCACGATAATTATACAAGTTTTTTCAAATAAAGTTTATTATATTTAATATAAAGCGCAGTCACTATGTGTTCGCCGTTGCAATTTCAAAGGTTAACTGACGTCGGTGAAAGGTAGGGGGTAGATAGAGATAGACAGATACGAGGAAAAAGGATAGGTGATGTATCATTGTGCATATGATTGACATAAGCGCCTTTTAGCCTAAACAGTAGGTGTGTACGAGAAGTGAAAGCAACTATAGTTTATACGGATGCGCGGCTTGAGACGAGTTGGTTGAAGAAGTTTACACTGGTTACCGTTGCACACAGTTACTTTCAGATATAGAAAGAGGGTTTTAATAATAATAAAACCAGCCTGGTTGTGCAAAACTGGGCAAAGAGGTCTCTTCCCAAGGGAAGACAGGGGCAATCACCACACCAGATGTATTGGTGATTTGAAACGTTGAGAGATACACAGCTCAATATATTTCCCACATTCGGTGGTAAAACAAGAACATTTCTCAAGTATTTAGGTTAACTCACGGTATTTTCCTTCACAGTCAGCCCATAGTGTGATCAATTTAAATGAGTAAATGTAAATTCAGAAAAACTCGTTACTAGCTACATACAGAGGTTCGAACCTACAGACATCGATTGATATTACGCCGTTCTAGACCACTCGGCTACCGCGACTCTTTAGACATACCTATCATGCAATATCTAAATAACGTTATAAGCTTAGATCTTTGACAGATACTTTATTAAGCTATAAAAACTTATGATAACAATTAATTACAGTGACTTCCTCCTTAAAGTTGATTTTTCTATAGGTTTTCAAATATCTACAGTTCTTAATTTATAAATGTTTAAAATCACTTTAGTATTTTTTAAGGCCATAAAACGAGCGGCCATTATATTATTATTATTTTTAAATAATCAATACTCACTAAAAGAATGTTGTTTTATTTAATATCCAGATATTTCTAAATGTATACATTTTTTTTACAAAATGCTGTGTTTCAACGAAAAAGTCATATTGCAGTAAGTACATCAAATATCAAATTGTCATATACACTAAAGTATGTATTAATCAATATTAAACTAATTTCTTCTTAAGTTACTGTTATGATAAAATAGGGTCAATAAAGGTTAGCTTAAAAATCAAAATACTATAATTTTCCACTAAAAATGTAAATTAATATTTAAAGAGTTATTTAGTAGTTGAAAGACACTTAGTAGTATATTATATTAATATGTTGATTTTTTTTAGTTTCAATTAGTTTTAATTTCTTATTTATTATTCCTATAACATTAAATATCTTATCCTATTATTCTTATTTATATAAATAAATTATGTTCATTATTTGTTATGTATTTAGTTAAATTTATTATTTAAGTATGTTGTCTGAGCACGTCATATTCACCTTTAACTGTAACAGCATTTTAGTGTTACATTATTAATAATTTTTGTTTACAATGCTAATGTTATGTTATGTTGGTGAACTAAAAAAAATCAGATATTCATCGATCACTCTTAAGTAGATGGCCATTAATAATCAATGGCTACTTATATCCATTATCGAACAGGAAAGTAGTTTTTTAAGGTTAACTCTGAAAAAGAAATATCTCCTGTACCAGAGCTTGTTGTAAAGAACAACTTTTAGGTACGGCGTGGCATCCCGAGTACTACGCGGTATTGTTTCAGAAAAATACAGTGCTTTCGCAGCGAAAAACCACCTACACTAATAATTGAAGATATTAATGTAAAATATATACTATGGAAGGAACTGGAAATGTACGTTTATTTTTGTTATATTTAGGAACTGATTTAAATTTATCTACTACGCCGTTTAAAAATATTACTGTGATTATTATAAATAGAGACCAGTTTTAAAAAAACTGCAATAAATATGCCATTTGGCTACTATACCAAACTGATACAATATTGTTCAATCCTTACAAAAAACTCCACGACAGTATATTTGTAAATATTATAGAAATAAAAAAAAAACACATTGTTAATTTATATGTCATCTGGTGACCACATACTTTAAATAGGTAAATAAATATATAGGTTTGCAAGAGAGAAGTGTGTGTTTAAGTTATTAAATATACCTAATTTTTTTAAATAATAGCTCGGCATATTGTAGATACTGTTCTTGATAGTAAACACAGCACAATCTAAACACAACGGCCAAGATCTAAATAATATTACAAATAAGATAATAGTAATCTAAATAACTAGTTATATCATATAAAAAAATAATAGATTCTACAAAATAAGTTGTTTTATAATAGCAAATAAATGCATTTTCTAGCTTACTTCGTGGCCCTAGCTAGCCACAACAGAAGAGCACTTCAGTGCGCAAAGTACCAACACAAGTGGGCATTTGAAGTAGCGACACGTCCGTCCATTGTTTCCATCTCTCTGATCTTACCTTTATATTATACATCTACATCATCTCGAGGTGTTTTTATCTTATAAAATCTTTAATATTTTTCAGACTCTGATCAAAGAGTTTTCGGCTGCCAATTATTGACTCACTCCTTTGTGATAATGGGTGTGAAAATAAAGAGATAGAAATTGGTAATTTTAAAATAAATAAACGCTGAATATTCTTTTTGGGGATCAATTTTTAAGTGACTACATTTAATGTTTAATATTTAATGTTTTAATTTACAATTAATTTAATACAACTTTTATTTGAGAAACAACTGCGAAAGAGTTTGTGGCGGCGTCTTGATCTATTTATACTAATATAATAAAGAGGAAAAGTTTTTTTGTTTGTTTGTTTAAACACGCTTAATCTCTGAAACTACCAGCCGGATTGAATTTTTTTTTATATGATAGCCAGACTCACGAGAAATATTATAGGCTACAATTCCCAGCTAGCTTTAAATATTGATTTTTATTACGTAAGTCGGAAGTCGAAGCTCTCGTGAACTGTTTTATCCGCGTGCGCTGGCTTAATGGTTAATGATAGGTAAATACAATGTTGTACAGAAATATTGCCCATTAGTATATCTAAAAATAAGTCAGCGATAGCATATAGCTCTCTCATAAACATAAACCACAATAAGGCATATCGCAATTTCTTTTTGTTGAAGATTAAAAATTTATTTATGAGCACGGCATATTAATCCTTACAAACAAAAGTTACTTCACCATAAAGGAAATTTAATGAAGATAAACTTTGTCTTTTACAGCATGTTATTTGGATACATAGTTTGAGAGATAATGCAAAATTAAAATAATTCAATATTCGTTTCGGGTCTATACCTATAGTAGTAGTGGTCCGAACGAGCCGTGCGATGCCGCGATGTGAGGATCTGGCCGCCCGATAAAAATATTGTCTATACTAAAGTATTATATTATAAATTTTTAATTTCATTGGCTTTAGACGATCGATTTTGAAAATACACCAGGAAACTTCTCAAAAATTGTCTTGAATATTTCTCTAAAAGCTTCAGTTTAAGTGGAATGACGGTTTACGCCTCAAGCTCATCATTACATGTGTAGCGACATCTATCTCGCAACATACGATGCATTCTACATCGCGATATTAAAATTAACCCAACAAATGAAATATATACAAGAACCCGACAACAACCGTGGGGCAGTAGCCCGCCAGACATAACACCCGTCTGGTCGGAGGATCCTCCCTTTGCAATGGTTACCCCCACACGTGTAATAGTAAGTACCCATGACAACAAAACAAACGAGCCCAAATTCGACAGTCCTACCATTTGCTATCAAGGAGTTCCAGTCCAAACATCCCAACTCCATCATCAGATCAGCTCCAGGGTTCCATAATATTATATTTTCATAGAACTTACATACATATGCCAAATTTCATCATAATCGAATACCAGGAAGTAGTTGAAAAATGGTTTGCAAATTTTGAAATTTGGAACAATTTCATACTTACCTAAGAACGAAGGAAGTTAATTAAAAGCATGAAACAATATGCGAGATTTGTTTCTCATAACTCTATCGTAAGCGTATACATGCTCTTTCTCTTTCAAGTTCCCGATCTATATAATATTAAATCGATGACATTAAGTTATCCAAGTTCGGTGAAGCTGTAAAAGCCGCAGCGGGTTCAGGGCCCCTAAGTAGAGTAGTGTAAGTGTAGTCAGTTCAAAAAAAAAAACCACATGAAGTTCGGTGAAGCTGTAAAAGGCGTAGCGGCTTCAGGGCCTCTAAGTAGAGTAGTGTAAGTGTAGTCAGTTCTAAAAAAAACCACATGAAGTTCGGTAAAGCTGTAAAAGGCGCAGCGGCTTCAGGGCCTCTAAGGCTAACAGTATAGTCTTTCAATTTTTTAAATATTATTTTATTACTCGACTATAACTAACTGAGTCTGTTTCATAAAACTGTTCATATTTCCTTTGGGACCTTTCAGACGTTTTCCGAACCATAAGAGCTTATATTATATGTGTCTGGAATTCAAGACAAAACCCAAAGCAATCTAGTGCGATGTTTACGTTCAATCTAGACTATTCTAGCGAGTGAAACCAAAGGCCCGGAAGCGTTTTTACGAACATTATTCGAACTAATACTAGAGTAGATATTTTTTATTATATTAAATTAAATTCTCTAGTAGTCAAAATACACATTATGTAAAACATAATAATTTTAGACTCCGTGGTAAATATAAATGTTTTGTCTTGGAGAGATTTAATTGATAGTATCAAGTCCTTTATCCTGTCTGCTATGAATTTTAAATACATCCATATTTTTGTTTTCTTTTATATCCGAAGTACTACTAAGACTGAAGTACATGTAATAATACAATTAGTGATCCAAACGGAAAAAAATTAGCTGAATAGGAAACGAAACGTTTGAATTTATTTTGAAATCCCCAAAGTTACAAATGGTATCTAAGTTTGACAAGAGATCTCATCTCCTTGTATGTGTTGTAACGTTTGTACAAGGTGTCCAGAAAGGGTATCGGGTATTTGTAAGTTCAATGAAACAAAAATTATTTGTATGCAATAAAAAAGTTTATTGTTTATTATTAGCATATGAATTGGAGAATTATTTGGAAAAGATGATGTTATCCAAATGATGACCGTTACGTTGCTGGCACTCTTCTAAACGGAAACGAAGATTGGCGATAACGCGTTGACACATAGCTATCGCTATTGCTGCCATTTCTGACCTGATGTTTTGCTTTAACTGGGTTAGATTCGTCGGATTGTTTTGATAAACCTTACTTTTAAGGTATCCCCATGCAAAATAGTCAAGCGGGCTAAGGTCGGGGCTTCTGGGAGGCCAGTTGATATTACCCCTTCGCGAAATGACTTTATTAGGGAATAATTCGTTAACAACTTCCATTGAGTCATTTGAGGTATGGCAAGTGGCCCCATCTTGCTGGAACCACGTTCTTGAGTTGAAACCTGCAAACTCCTGCAACTCTGGGACCAAAAAATTTCGCAACATATCGCAATAACGGTCACTATACACATTAATTGCTCGGCCTCGTTGATCTTCATGAAAATAAGGACCAATTATGCCTTTAGCAGACATAGCGGCCCAAACAACGACCTTTGCGCTATGCAGGGGTCGTTCATACTTTCGTCTCGGATTCTTCACTGCCCAGTACCGACAATTCTGCTTATTAACATGACCATTCAGATGAAAATTTGCTTCGTCACTGAACAGTATGTTGTTAAAGTTGTTAAATCGAAGCAGCATTTCGTTCGCAAAATTCAGTCGATTAGCATAGTCCGTATCCTTCAATTCTTGAACCAATTGAATTTTATAGGCTTTTAGATGTAAGTCTTTCTTTAAAATCGAATGTAAAGACGATTTTTTTAAGGTTCAACGCTTGGCTTCGCTTTCGGATGGATAAAGACGGATTTTGACGAACCGACGCCTCAACTTCTTCAATTGTTTCTTCATCGCGAACTTAACGAGGACGACCAGAGTTTTGAATTTTAACTGTCGCACCTGTATTCTCGAACATCCTGATCTATTTCCTAATGCTATCGTCACTTGGCGCGTGGCGTGTACGATATTCCGCACGATAGAGACGTTGAACAGTCACTATTGAATAACCATTACGATAATACGCTCGTACGCAAAATGCGCGATGCGTCCCCGAGTACTGTTGCATCGTGACTAAAACTCCACAAAATGGCGGACGCCACGAACTCCTCCCCGCACCCTTTAGACGCCCCATTTCGAATATGGCGCGAAAACAAATACCCGATACCCTTTCTGGACACCTTGTATAATGGTTTGTGTTCCGAGAAATAAAATTATTCGACATGATGTCAATAGCTACTTTCCAACACCGCACCGCTCGTCGGCTCATACTCACATCTTGGAAGCTAAATGGTCGCGAAAGTTACCTTACGCGAACGCTCCGGATATGAAATGAGTTCCCTACTGAAGTTTCCCCTCGGAAAAGCAGTATGGGGCTGTTCAAAAGAGGAGTGAACAGATTTTTTAAATGGTCGGCAACGCGCATTGCTTTCTTTTGTTGTTTTGTTGTTGGAAGCGTCCACAGGTTGCGGTGACCGCTTGCCATCGACGGACCGCATGCTTGTTTTCCACCACTGTAGTATAAAAAAAAAACATTTAAAACTCGTAAAAAAACTTTAATTTCTGCAAGCCCCAAAAAGCATACTAAGCATACTAAGCCCAAAAGTTTACATTACATAACTGAGATTAAACTATTGGGTAACCGAGAATATCATTAATTCCAATACCCACTATTGAAATGTCCAAAGAAGATTTTTTTTTGCTTATATTAACACTTTCTTTGGCAACGAACCAATTTCCAGTACCACGTACTTCTATACTTTGTGCAGTATTTGCATTTCCATTTGCAAATTGAGTAACAGATTCTACCTTATTGTCTTAATTGACCAGACTGTAAAGAGGGACAGATACAATATAGAATAGGCAATGTAATAATTTAAAAATTTGTGTACCACACGTATCTGCTTCTCTTATCTTGCTTATTTCTACTTCTGCTACGTCTACTAATTCCAAAATACAGATAGTAGTAATTTTATTACTCGACTATAACTAACTGAGTCTGTTTCATAAAACTGTTCATATTTCCTTTGGGACCTTTCAGACGTTTTCCGAACCATAAGAGCTTATATTATATGTGTCTGGAATTCAAGACAAAACCCAAAGCAATCTAGTGCGATGTTTACGTTCAATCTAGACTATTCTAGCGAGTGAAACCAAAGGCCCGGAAGCGTTTTTACGAACATTATTCGAACTAATACTAGAGTAGATATTTTTTATTATATTAAATTAAATTCTCTAGTAGTCAAAATACACATTATGTAAAACATAATAATTTTAGACTCCGTGGTAAATATAAATGTTTTGTCTTGGAGAGATTTAATTGATAGTATCAAGTCCTTTATCCTGTCTGCTATGAATTTTAAATACATCCATATTTTTGTTTTCTTTTATATCCGAAGTACTACTAAGACTGAAGTACATGTAATAATACAATTAGTGATCCAAACGGAAAAAAATTAGCTGAATAGGAAACGAAACGTTTGAATTTATTTTGAAATCCCCAAAGTTACAAATGGTATCTAAGTTTGACAAGAGATCTCATCTCCTTGTATGTGTTGTAACGTTTGTACAAGGTGTCCAGAAAGGGTATCGGGTATTTGTAAGTTCAATGAAACAAAAATTATTTGTATGCAATAAAAAAGTTTATTGTTTATTATTAGCATATGAATTGGAGAATTATTTGGAAAAGATGATGTTATCCAAATGATGACCGTTACGTTGCTGGCACTCTTCTAAACGGAAACGAAGATTGGCGATAACGCGTTGACACATAGCTATCGCTATTGCTGCCATTTCTGACCTGATGTTTTGCTTTAACTGGGTTAGATTCGTCGGATTGTTTTGATAAACCTTACTTTTAAGGTATCCCCATGCAAAATAGTCAAGCGGGCTAAGGTCGGGGCTTCTGGGAGGCCAGTTGATATTACCCCTTCGCGAAATGACTTTATTAGGGAATAATTCGTTAACAACTTCCATTGAGTCATTTGAGGTATGGCAAGTGGCCCCATCTTGCTGGAACCACGTTCTTGAGTTGAAACCTGCAAACTCCTGCAACTCTGGGACCAAAAAATTTCGCAACATATCGCAATAACGGTCACTATACACATTAATTGCTCGGCCTCGTTGATCTTCATGAAAATAAGGACCAATTATGCCTTTAGCAGACATAGCGGCCCAAACAACGACCTTTGCGCTATGCAGGGGTCGTTCATACTTTCGTCTCGGATTCTTCACTGCCCAGTACCGACAATTCTGCTTATTAACATGACCATTCAGATGAAAATTTGCTTCGTCACTGAACAGTATGTTGTTAAAGTTGTTAAATCGAAGCAGCATTTCGTTCGCAAAATTCAGTCGATTAGCATAGTCCGTATCCTTCAATTCTTGAACCAATTGAATTTTATAGGCTTTTAGATGTAAGTCTTTCTTTAAAATCGAATGTAAAGACGATTTTTTTAAGGTTCAACGCTTGGCTTCGCTTTCGGATGGATAAAGACGGATTTTGACGAACCGACGCCTCAACTTCTTCAATTGTTTCTTCATCGCGAACTTAACGAGGACGACCAGAGTTTTGAATTTTAACTGTCGCACCTGTATTCTCGAACATCCTGATCTATTTCCTAATGCTATCGTCACTTGGCGCGTGGCGTGTACGATATTCCGCACGATAGAGACGTTGAACAGTCACTATTGAATAACCATTACGATAATACGCTCGTACGCAAAATGCGCGATGCGTCCCCGAGTACTGTTGCATCGTGACTAAAACTCCACAAAATGGCGGACGCCACGAACTCCTCCCCGCACCCTTTAGACGCCCCATTTCGAATATGGCGCGAAAACAAATACCCGATACCCTTTCTGGACACCTTGTATAATGGTTTGTGTTCCGAGAAATAAAATTATTCGACATGATGTCAATAGCTACTTTCCAACACCGCACCGCTCGTCGGCTCATACTCACATCTTGGAAGCTAAATGGTCGCGAAAGTTACCTTACGCGAACGCTCCGGATATGAAATGAGTTCCCTACTGAAGTTTCCCCTCGGAAAAGCAGTATGGGGCTGTTCAAAAGAGGAGTGAACAGATTTTTTAAATGGTCGGCAACGCGCATTGCTTTCTTTTGTTGTTTTGTTGTTGGAAGCGTCCACAGGTTGCGGTGACCGCTTGCCATCGACGGACCGCATGCTTGTTTTCCACCACTGTAGTATAAAAAAAAAACATTTAAAACTCGTAAAAAAACTTTAATTTCTGCAAGCCCCAAAAAGCATACTAAACATTAGCATACTAAGCCCAAAAGTTTACATTACATAACTGAGATTAAACTATTGGGTAACCGAGAATATCATTAATTCCAATACCCACTATTGAAATGTCCAAAGAAGATTTTTTTTTGCTTATATTAACACTTTCTTTGGCAACGAACCAATTTCCAGTACCACGTACTTCTATACTTTGTGCAGTATTTGCATTTCCATTTGCAAATTGAGTAACAGATTCTACCTTATTGTCTTAATTGACCAGACTGTAAAGAGGGACAGATACAATATAGAATAGGCAATGTAATAATTTAAAAATTTGTGTACCACACGTATCTGCTTCTCTTATCATGCTTATTTCTACTTCTGCTACGTCTACTAATTCCAAAATACAGATAGTAGTAATTTTAATGTGATTTTTTTTATTTTGTGTGAAATATTGTTTGTTAGTACGCAGCCCGGGCGATAGCTATGAAAATAAGATTATTGTGAATAGCTTGACCTCGTCTACGCAGAAAGCCTATCGCCTATTCGTCGAGAGGGCTTGATTAAATTCAGGATATTTCTATAGTAAACGAAAGCTTCGGTGTTTGATTGACTGACGTAAGAATTTCTACCTTTTCTATTATTTCACGTTTGTAAATGTATCCTTTTACAAATAATTTGCAAATAATATTATTTTTACCATTATCACTCGAAAAAGGACACTTTATTCATCGATAACAGTGAATAAAACACTATTTTACTCACAAGAGAATAATTAAAAAAAAAATTAAAACAAGCACGAATTATACAAATTATGTTTGAAAAAATTGCACGTATACGTGATAGAAAAATAAAAATCAGTGATGGATTTATAACTATGTGTATGGTGGTCGCGATTATTATCAACTTTATCTTTACTTTTTTATCTTTAATTGTTAGTATTCAGTGTAATATTAACGTTTTCCTTTATAACCCGTTTCACTAACCGCATTTACACTGATTGATCTCTAAGCGCGACAAACTAAAAGTATCACCACCGAAAAAGTTTTCTCGTATTGAATGCTATAAAAGTCGAGTACATAACTCGTGAAAAAAAATTTAATCTCGCTCCTTATAGCCGTCGCTCCGCTCAGGATTCTACTTTACAATCCCGAGTGTATGTGTAATCTACTATTATTTCATTATTCTAATTTACATTTAAATTTAGTGTAAGGATTTAATTTTATGCACTGTAATTCAGTAATCAATTAGACGGTAGGGATTTGTAACTATGATTGGATCGCGACCACTCACTTTTAGTTTGTTGCGTTTCGGGATCTGCCAGTGTATATCCAGCTGTCGATAAGTGTGCAGGTTTGCATGACAATCCCTCTATAATCACAATTGTTTCTGGGTTGTACAGTGCTTACGATCAGTGCAGATCAAAAATAACAACTAAGTGACTTGTTTTGGTCTTTGTGAAATAATTCAGGCATTTACTATCACATTCGCATGCCGATAAAGCAGCTATAGCTGTCAATGAAACTTCATCCGTTAGTACTGAACGTAACCATTCGATTCTATGTATCATCTTCAAATATAGTTTTAAAACTATCCAGGGAGTTTTGTTTTTTGGCAACTTAAAATGCATTTTCGTAGTTATGATTTATAATCTACTTGACTTATGTGCAAAAACCAAACTACATCATGTAAATTGTGCCAGCAGCTGCATTCGCATAAGCTACAGAATACCGTTAATCGGGCACACGCGTGAATTTTGCTACAACCGCACCCGGTTATTTTAAAGCCAATAAGGCTTATTGTTGGTCGCTAACTTTTTTGTAGGTCTTTTTAATATCTACAATTATGTACTGCATTAATTTGATATATTAGGTCCTTACATATGAAATTATCATTTTATATGGTAAAAGTAAAATGTAAAAAATATTATAAAATTGTACATTTAATCAGTCGAAGTATGTACAATTATTATCTATGCACTTTCGCCATTTTAAAAGTAGTTCATTAATTCCATTGCTGAAAAAATTTTGGGAACAAGAATCAATAAAATCTTTGAAGGCAGTTTGGACAGCCTCATCGGAATTGAATTTATTTTCCTTGCAAGAAATTTTTCCAAATTCCGAAAAAAGTGGTAATCTGTTGGAGCAATGTCCGGGGAATATAGTGGGTTTCGGAGATATTCCAACCGCAGTTCCTCTAATTTAGCGACCATCAGTCTTAAAGTATGGGGTTTAACGTTGTTCTGAAGCAGTAGTGGGCTTGAGATATTGACCAGTCGTGGTTGTTTAACGACTAGCTTTTCCATAATGGTTGCAATTGTTGACAATACAGATCTGCCGTTATCGTCTGGACAGATCTTACGAAGCTGTAGTGTATGACACCAGCACTGGTCCACCAAACACTCACCACTACCTTTTTCTGAGACAACTTTCGCTTGGGACAAGATTTGGCCGGTTCTCCTGGGTTCATCCACTGTGATGAGCATTTCCGATTATCGTAAAGGATCCATTTTTCGTCACAAGTAACAATACGATTCAAAATTCCCTTGTTATTGTGACGGTTGAGTAATGTAATGCAGAACTCAATAGGTATTTGTTGGCGTGCTTCAGTCAATTCATGCGGTACCCATTTCTCGAGCTTTTTCACTTTTCCCGTTTGTTTCAAGTGAATTAATTTTTTTTGTCACTCACACCGAAGCCTGCCGCTAACTTTGATGTGGTTTGCGAATTATCCGCTTCAACGATCACCTTTGATTCTTCATTTTCAACTAGGGTCTCCGGCCGTCCACGGGGTTTGTTTCGTAGGTCAAAATTTCCAGAACGAAAACGTTGGAACCAAAAACGTAAAGTGTTTTCTTTTACAGTAGCTTTCCCATACATATCATTAATCCTTCGAGCTGATTCTGCAGCGCTGATGCCTCGATGGAACTTATATTCGTAAATAAGGCAATTTTTAAAATTTTCTATTTTGTGAAAAGTACGATGTCAAAGAAAAATAAAATGGTGTGAAAACAAATGAATCACTAAATTCAAAACACAAATACACAAGCATAGATTTGAAATAAATTTGAATTTGGAACTTTTAACCAGACGCCAGATATTTGAGATCATATTGACCAGTTCAGCAAAACGCCAATTTCATATGTAAGGACCTAATATTATATCTCTCATGGTTTACTCAGCGTAAGCCATTTAAGCACCCTAAAACCATAGTTTTGCCGAATTGGTTTTTATTTTTCTAAAATAAATGTAGTGCTTCTTATAACATCAGCTATATACTAGTGAAAATCTCGTCAAAATTGGTCCAAGCGTTTTGGAGACTAGCCGGAACAAACAGCGAAATAGACAAAAAAATTTGTTATACTTACCATTATTTCATATGTTCTTGTTTTAACATTACAAATAGACACTTCAACTTTATTTATTTGTATAGATTAATAATCATCATTATTACGTGAGGCAAAAACTTTGTACCCCTTTTTAAGCGTATTGCGTGCACGGAAGACTGCGAGATTTGGCATGGTTAAAGTCTGTCCATAGAGGAGTGCAGAAAGTTAAAATTTATCTATATAATCTGTTAAACTAAATTAATTAATACTGCGAATCCTAACCCGACCAGTGCCATTGAATTTATACCCACCAAAATATTGCCATTGTCACTCGATGAAAAGTGACAGCAAGTGATATTATATTCATTGTTTAGGTTCATACTGCAAATTTCAAACAGAAAATAGCCTATGATTAAAAAGTCGCCGGTCCATTTTGATCATTGGGCGACCGCTACCACATGACATATACATACATCTATTTTAATTTGTTTTCAAATTCCAAATATAAAAAATCTTCACCGTTGTAAACTCTATAACATAGAGAGAATATATATTATGGTGTTGAAAAAATTTTTTTTTTAAAGTTAGTGTTACATTCTAGTATTACAATCACTACACTCCTTCCATCCACCCTTTGTATATAGATAAAAAAGTGCACTGACAGCAGTTGACGCCAACGGCTCCGAGTATCTAATATAAACTAAAATATAAAATTGTCGTAAATAGAAAGGTAACAATGTAGTGTCCAATTACGTACTACCGCTGACAGTGGATATAAAACTCCAAGCTTAACAGCCTTGGAACGCTTTATGAGGTAAGAATTTTTAACAAAGCATTTTCCAGTCTCCACCTGGCGAGCTATAATGGTCAAGTTGGATGAGCTTCTCTACAATGATTCTCAGCTCACGATGAAGGTAAACCTCGTGAAAAAACCACAGTATGGCGTTTCCTAATACCCACCTGGCTAGCTACTATCCTGAAGTTGAAATTCTGTGGTCAAGCATGTGTTGTGTTCCGGCCGCTGCATTTGATATCAAATTCCTTAGCATTAACCGTGCTATCTTCTGCGACATTGTCAATTTAAATCAGATAGAAGTGTCGATCAACTCGAATCTAATGCATGAAAGACTCAAAATTCAAAATTTTACAATCAGTTGATAATGTTAATTTATAGGACTATAATAATAAAACATTGGTCTAACGTTCTTTACTGCTTTGTATCTCATTATCATGAAACCTTTCTCCATTTTAAAGGTTTTTCAGCTTACTTCAGGGTAGCCTTCATGTGGTTAAACCATTAACTAGATGGCAGATAGTGGAGACGCTTCATTATATCGACAATAAATACAAAATTTGGTGATTGTAGAATTGCAGTAGACCATATCGGAAATGCTAACGGTACAATACTGAATCCGGAAATGCTGTTTACCACAATTTCCTGTAATTCCCGCGTCATGTAAACTGTACAGTCAGTATTGTAGGTAAAGTACAACAAATTTGATCAATAATATAATAATTGTATAGGTGCATTTTTTAATTAACAAATACAACTTTGAAGTTATTCTACAGATATTTGAACTCTATCTCTCTCTCTCTCTATCTTTCTCTCTCTTTCTACTAAAAATACGGGTTTTCTAATTTATAATATGATTTATTTAGAGCATACCTTTAGTCTGTTTCGAATCATATTTTATTTGAAGCTGACAAAATAGTTTAAAAGTTATAAACACTGAACAAGTAACATATTTAAAAGTAAAGCGTAGAGTCAACTCTTGCGTTCAGTTTTTAATTAAAGCCCTTTGTGACGTGCACAGCGCATCTGATGCCGAGTATCGTCGCCCGGTGTGAACTCTACCTATTGTTGTAACAAAGCTTTGATTAATTCCGGACGTACATTGTTTTGTATGTCAGATATTAATTTACTTTGCTTTAAAGATAAATAGTATATTTATGATAATAAATTTGAATTATTTCTAACAGTCATTATTTAATAAAATAGAATAAAAGATTACGCATTATGTGCTCTGATGTAAAAAGCATAAGTAATACAGAGAATGTGTTGCTCAGAACGGTATTGGCTGCAAAAGTCTTCGCCGATCCTATATCGGAGGAGCGAAGAGCAAATCTGTATTTTAACTTTTAACTAAATTTTAAAGCTTTTGTATGTACAAATGTTCGCATGGTCCAAGAAAAACTCAAATAATGTTGAATTTTTTTTCGCAAATATTACATATTTGCATGTGGTATTTTAAAGCATAACCACGTTAAGACACAAATATATTATAGATAGTTTTATATTACAAGCATATACCATATACATCTAACGCACTTGTAATAAGTATGGCGGCACGGCATATTATGATATGTATGAGAAATTTACATAAGACGAATATGTTAAAAAACCTCATAACCCTAAATGTAATTACGCTATCACTAATTTATTTGCGCTATAATTTAGTTACAATTTATTAAGTTATTAATATTAAGTAAGGTGAATAAAGTTCTTTTAAAATCTTTTTCTGTTTGAAGCGGTTGACAAGTTTGTCACACAGCCGGAATCAAGATGTGATAGCGGGATCAATTACAACTTGAATCCATTTGTTTCTCATGATGTCCGACTGAAAAGTAATTTGTGCTTGTTTACAAAACTTTTCTCGTTTCGAGTTCAACCCCCCTACCCTTGCGGCTCTACCCTAAAAGAGGCATAATCAAATGCTTTGAAAGGTTTACGAGAAAAAGTTTAGGAACTTTGCTGTATTAAAAGAGGTTGGTAGACTTAAAAATATGATGCCTTTTTAATTCCGAAGTCGGCTTTTGGGAAAGTTTTATGAGTTGTTAAGTAACGCAATAAAATAAAACACAACAAAATATTTATAAAACCATCTTTTACTTGTACTCAATATGAATAATTAATATTCTACAATATTGCATCCTATAGACGAGGCGTGAAGAGTTTTTTTCAGAAGACGATTGAGAGATCGACATTTGATAATGAAATTATGTCACCGACATTCGCCGTTTTATGTGGACTGAACCGTACTTATCACCAGCTTTACAGTTATTAGCTGAGCTATTATAATTTTTTTTTTTTTTTTATATTTCGTACCTAATAGCATCTATGTTTATCCACACTTCTGCCAACATCACGTAAACTCTAACAAAATGGTGACTTCTAATGATATTTTATAAGTAGATACGGCATTGACGCTCTTTACATGCAATCGTAAATGGTAGGCAATTGCGAGAAGAAACTTTTTTCCTTTTTTAACAACATAGTTTCCGCCTTAGGTTGTGATTTCCTATTTCTTTTGTTTCAACATGCTGATAGTAAAATTTGTATTGTTTCAAATTGCTTTTTGTGAGAGTATAATGGGTCTATTTATAAAACTTCATTGGTGACTCCTTTGTTAAAACTGGCTAGAGAGTTTATGTGTCAAATTAAAATTCATTTAGGTAATCCATTTTACTACTATCACGTACAGTGTCACCAAAATTACATAATATACGGCAAATTTCTTCTTTTTCTTCCTAACTTGGCAACCGGTCCTCTTTTAATGAAGATCATTGCTGCCATTATCGAGTGAATTATAGTGTCACGTGTTATGACGATTCAGTATCTTAACAAGATGGTGGCTCCCTTGTTAGAACTTTCTAGGAAGATTTTGTGGGACCTCAGGATGAATGCTTTCAGCTTATATTTATAATCCACTTCACTTATGCACGAAGACCAAACTATATCATGCAAAAAGCCACCAGTATTACTCAATATAGGATCAAAAACCTAAGTAAATGAATTAAAAATAAAAACCACAACATGTCACTTCAACATCCCGCCAAAAACTCTAATATAAAAGTGTTAATAGTCATTTATGTATTTTTGGTATATAAAAATAGTGTCGTCAAAGTTATAAAAGATAAATTAAAGGCTAAAATAAATAAGAGTGTAAAAATCAGGACGTAAAAACTTTTTATTTTTCCAACTCAATCACGGAACAATAAAAACGTTCGGTTGTCAACTGCTGCACTGACTCCATTAATCGATTGTAAATCGGAACGAACTAAACTTCAAACGTAAATTAAGCAATGTCCGAATCGTAAATTCACTCGTAAAATACGAACGGGCCCGATTCCACCGCCCAACTGTGATTGGTGGAATTCATAATGTTAATTTGAATTTTTAAACTTCGATCTCCGAATTGTAATTCCATTGTAGTTTGAAACCGTTACAGAGTGATTTATTTTATTTTGAAACGAAAGTAAATTAACGCTTCCTCTTTTAATACAATTTTTATAATCTTATCAAACGAGAGAGGCGCCTACCTTTATTACTTCGAAAAAACCATTCTTTTTTATCGTTATAGGTCCGAGTATTATGGCCACAATCTTACTTCTTCTTAATAAAGATGTGGCCTAACATAATAACACGCCAAGCCTAGTGGAAGACTGGATCTTAAGCGCAGCTGCCAGAATACACCTACTGGTGAAAGGCGACAGTTTTTCAACTTGAGGGTGGTAGCTAACCAGGCGGGTATTAGAAAAGCCCTACCACCATGCTATGGTTTCATCAAGATGTTTTCTTTCAGCAAAAGCTCATGCTCTTTGTAAGGATTCGAACTCACGTCGATCGAAGCGATGCCCATTCACTGTGCCATCATCACTTTGAGTTGCCTCTAGTGAGCACCTTCCACTGTATAGACGTTTACTAAGAAAGTTGTAGGAAACCTGATTAATGTGGCTAAAAGGACTAAAGTCTTCCGGCTGAAAAATAATTTTAAAACCTTACCTACTAATAAATTGATTGGTTATTTTCAAGAGCACATGGAAATGTCTTAGTTTCAGGTATTGAATTGTTTTGAACTCATTTTTACAATAATATTTAGTAAAGTTTCAACTAAAACCTTTCTGCCTATCACTATCATTGGGATGTCGAGTGAAGGTTTTATTTGTAGTTCTGCTCACATACATTGTAACGCAACTGTTTGATAAAGCCTGTTGCAACAGTTGCAAGCGTGCCGAAGCTCTGATAGTCTGGTGAGCGATGGGCTTCGCTTTGTACAAACAACATTGATTACAGTTCCGATACTACTCTTTAAGGATAGCTTCATGTAAGAACAAGTAATGAATTTCGAATTACGATATTTTTGAAATAAAAACTTCTTTAGCACGATTGTGATTTGGAACTCGATAAAACGAAAAGACGACACTATAAAGAAACAAATTCTTAATCTATAGGATTTAACCTGCGAGGGAACAAGATAGAATACTTTATAAAGTGTTTTCTATTATCTTGGTGTACTCTTTATACGTGTGTATGTATCTGCGTATTAAATATAAATACTTGGCAAAAGACGTCATAGCTAACGTGATGTATTTTTCACATTTATCGTTTACGTAAATATTTCTATGTTTTCTGATGGTTTTACTTCTACCGCGTGTGAAACACGTGTTTCTGATTTAACCTCTTGAAAATCAATTAAATTGGGATCAAATAATTATCAAATTCTACTACCATTAGGTAGCATTTTATGGAAAATAAAATATGGAAATCATGTTTTTTTTAATGTTAAGCAAAGTAGAGCACAGTGATCGCCAATTTATTGTCAGACGCAGCTGACATGTCGGATTGTAAGCCTTCGGCAGCTAAATTTATCCTAGCTGATACCGAAACACGACACACCGAAAGAAATTCCCTTTGATGAGTTTATCGTCACGTCCATAACTCGTGTGTTAATATGTGTTGTCAGCCACATATGAAGAGTCTTAAAATATTATCAACATCTTCGTCTTCCACTTATCACTAAAGTGGCGTTGGGACAACATAATTATTTTTATACTACTAGCTCGACAAAATTATTTCACAATTCCTGATAAAAATAGTACAGTAAAAATCGTTAAACTACGGTGACCTTCGGTGACCAATTCCTGCCTGCAGAAATCCTTTTTTATGAACAGTTTGAAGAACGTAATATCTTAGTAGGTAGAAAATACGCTGGCCTGGAATCGATTTCACATCTTTACAATATGACAAAAGTAAGAATTAATGAAAATATATGTTTATGTTAAAATGTGTTTGTGAGAATGGAGGAGAGCATCTACCGATCTAAAAAGCCTACCTGGGATGTAACTTTCTGGTCGTCGTCCGGTTGATCGCCCAGAAATCGCTGGCTTGACGCAGTAGAAAGGTGGAACTGCGTCAATTTCAAACCGACAACTATCAAGAAAATGCAAATGATCGGGACGAATGCATTCTTTTTGAAGACCGAGACCTTTTTTGGATCACTGAGCCAAAATAATTCATTTTTAGTCGTTATAAATGAAACCGAAGCAAAATAATTAAATAATAGTAGATAACAACAAGTGAAAAAAGGGAATTTAATTCGAGAAGCATTACGCGCCCTTGACATTTTACTGCCTAAGAAGTTTTCTCGCAGTTGATGACATAACTCGCGAAAAAAAATGTAATCTCAGTACTTGTGTCCCTCGATGCGCTCAGGATTCTCCTCTAGAATCCTTCGTTGCTCTCGGGATCCCACTTAGTCCCTCGAGTTAAATTCCTTCTTTTTTCACTTGTTCTGTAATGTACTATTAAACAATTAACAGTATAAATTGCTTCAGTGTGGCGTAAAGACTACCCAGTCGGGGTGTAACCAAACAAGAGCCGCTGTGGGTACAACATCCCTACAACAAATATTAATTGCATTTAAACCAAACTCAAATAGTTTGACTGGATATATTTTTTTCAGTTTACTTTTAAAGCGATGTACACTGTAATTTATGTGAAAATTCGAAGTGTAAATAAACTAAATAAATATTAACTCGTGATAGTGAAAGAGTTTGAACTAACATTTGTTTTTACAAGCTTAATTACTACCCTTAATTACTCGAGTGAAGAAAATTTCATAACTGCTCGCATGGAGTCTCCTCAGAACCCTTTAATTTGCTATGAAGAATACAAAAAAAAAAACAACTAATAAACAAGCTTTTTAAAATAAGCACAAATAAATAAGGGAGAGGGGAATTTAAAATAAAAAAAATTATTATGCGTAACATACTTTTAAAATTATTGAATTAAAGAATAGCTCGTTTTTAAAAAGCTTTTTAAATTAATATTTTTAAACTGCTTTTTTATGTAATACTTATCTCTAATTTTTCAGCTTTTTGGAATACTACTTTTTATAGAGCAAGGTAATTTGACGAAGCTGGATATTCACCGGCTGATTCGAAAACGCTACGCGCGAAATCTAATCATCATCATCATTTCAGCCGCAGGACGTCCACTGCTGAACATAGGCCTCCCTCATAGATCTCCAGAGCGACCTATCTTGTGCGGCCTTCACCCAACGGCTCCCAGCGACCTTTATTATGTCGTCTTACCATCTAGTGGAAGGCCGTCCTACGCTGCGCTTTCCGGTGCGTGGTCTCCACTCGAGAACCTTTCTGCCCCAACGGCCGTCAGCTTCAGCCGGCCGAAAGCTAATCACTATGACGGAATTTTCACCATATATACGGTGGTGGCGACCAAGTTGGGCTGTACAACCTTAATATCCCGCTTTCTACATAATATCCTCGTTCGTTACACGAGCAGGTGAATTTTGCTTGGATGTCTAAAGTATTAAGATTTTATTTAACGTTCCGTATACCCCTTATTTTTATAGAATACATATATTTTATTTGGCCTTTTTTATAGAGAGCGCGATATTACGCGACCTCGTTGCATATTGGTAAACTTATTCTTCGTAATTCGAGATCGTGCTGAATTGGGTTAAGAACGCCGAACGTCATCCACCTTCCGTCATATTATCTCGCTTGAGTTTTGGTTTCAGTTTTGTGACTTCTTTTATGTGCGTATTTTGAAGTCTTTCTATATATTTGTATCAATAATCTGAAGCAATTCAAGAATTTAGATTCATTTTCTCTCAATGTTGGATTTTGTAATCAAACTCGTAAACAAAGTCTGCTCTATAAATTTGGATGGAATCAATATGACTGTTTTACCTTTTTCTATTCTATAGCCTAAACACAAAGTTATCGCGTCTAGTAGTCCATTTTCTAAACTCTATCGAAACACAGAGTAAGACAAGTCTGCGGTTGCAGACTTTAACACATTAGCGTTCATCATCTGACCTTTAACATTTTATCACGCGTTGACATGATTTAGTTCTTATTACATACTGAACGTAGCCTAAATGTGTTTCAGTGTATAATGATTCCAACGAATTCCTGATCAAAAGTAACGCATTTTAATACAGAAATAGCTGAACTTTTCAAAAATACCCCGTAATATCGTCAAGGATATTACACCGCTCCATCCGACGGCCATTTTGTCCCACCTGATCGTAAAAAATAATTGAATTGCACGTCGGCCCCTAATACCCCAGTTGCCTAGTCTGTATCAGTAGACGCTATAACTACGGGTGGCGAGAGGCTATATCCAATTATACTTGCTTCAGATATGGCACTAATTTTCGGTGTAATGTCTTATGAATTCAGAATTCTTTAAATTTGTATGCAAATTAAAATATACTATTTACGTTTTTTTTTACTTGACTGTAATAACGGAATCTAAGCCTGTTTATTGTATGTTCAAACTTCATTTATAATTCTTTTTATAGAGTATTTCTAGCTCTAATTCTAATTCTAAAATTCGGACCAAACAATTAATTATTAACTTCAGTGGTAATTTATTTTTTATGGCTATTGATTCCAAACGATTAGACATATCGTTTATAAAATTGATTTTTAAAATTCGTATTTTTTTGTTTTTATCTTTGTAATAGCTACAATAACAAAGTAAACAAAACTTTTAAAGTTTCTTTCCATAATTTTCTCATTTGTATGTACGATTATCTCGACATTATAAAGTCACCAGATTTCTTTTATGTCTAGACGAAGCATGTTGCAGGTATGGGTTTAGTCGCTTTTCTCAACCGACTCGCCTAGTTGAGGTTGACAATCACACTGGACGAAGTATTGATTTTGTTCTATATAAACTGCAATAATATTTAAGAACTCAGTGCAATAAATAATGAAATGGTCACATCATATAATATAGAGAAATTTAACTAAACTTTTGATCAGTGTAAAAGTCTTTGGGGGATCCAAAAGCTACTAACATCAACTGTAAATATATTATTTGTGTGAAAAGTTTTAAATTTAAGTGAAAAATTTATTACGAACTTGAAGGTAAAATAGGGATCTAATGATGTTTATCAAAATTCTTTGCTTTATTAGTTTATTGGTAATTATAATTATATTAATACGTACTTGTGTAATTTTTACATTGGTATAGTTACTGGGATATGCAATTTGTTAGCAAAAACCTCATTCCTAGAAAATATTAAACCCCTAAAGTGTTATTACTTAAATAACTTCATTCAACTATATTTGCGAACCCAATTACCTTCGATAATAATCCCAAAGTTTTAGTGCTTATAGGTGCGCCGTTATACATATTAACTGTGGAATCGAACTACGTGACATAAAATTTTCAATCGCTTCAGTCAGTAAAACCCTCTTCAGGTTATTTTTACCCATACCTGTTTATAAGCAGAAGTTTTGATTAAGAAAGGTTCTCAATGCGTGTGATATATATATTATAATTGGGGTTCCAGACTTGAGATGCGTATTCAAGATGGGTTCGAACAAAAGAACAATAAAGAATTTTAAAAGTTTTAACACGTTTAAATTCATTGGATAATCGAAATACAAACCCTAATGCTTTAGAAGCTTTTTTGACAACATTATTCATATGCTTATCAAATATTACTTTAATAAGCCACCACAAACTATTATAGGTTGTATACTTTTTGATTATATTTTTAATATAACAAGTGTACATGTAATAATTGCTGCTGGAAAAAAAAAACTAAGTGTTCATATAATAATATGAACAATAATAATAATAATATTGCATGTTGTAATTTTGAAAGGTATTTCATAGGAAGTGCTTGTACCATCTCCTGTTATTATCTTCAACTCACTAAACATTTCGATAATGATTAACAATTAAGTTTTTATCGCATAGGCTTTTGAAGTTTTACTGGCGTTTAGGGAAACTTATATGGGCTGACAATAATAATTTTTGGTCTAATTATCAAGAGGAGGAGACTTGCCTTTTGCAATAATAATTGATATTTTACATAATATTATTATCATACATCGGAATAGGTAGGAGGGTGTATTTACCAAAACTTTGAAGAAGTAAAACGCACAGTTAAAATCCTCGAGTAATTATCGAGACCTTTCTTAAGCAGGGATTTAAAAAATAATCAAAGAACTATTACAAAGCGTATAAAATATTACAAAAAATTAAATTTATATTAATTTTATACACTGGATGTATATTCTATGCCATAATTGATAGGGTATATGAATCGTTTGCACTTTGAATACATTCGGAACTAATTTTTGTTATAAAACTTTTATCCTGAAGTTTAGGTAAATATACAATTCCAACTTCGATCACTAAATTGTCCATTTAAAATTTAAATAATATTTTGAAAACAAATGGATAACTTTTTTAATTACAAATTTATATTCTATTATGTTCGTTTATGTATGTATTATGTTCTGTATGCAACACCGATATATAAACATGATATGTATAAGAACATAATTGAGTTTTATTTTCCTGCGTTATTATGAGTTTCCAGATTTTTGAAATATAATTGCAAAAAGTGTATATGATACTCAATTTTCATGTACATTTCTGTCTTTAAACCGCCAGCCACTTCTATATTAAACCACAAGTAATAATATAGCCGCGACGAAACACGCAATAGGCCTCTCCGTCAGGGGCGACAATTACCGGCGGCTACAAGGAAAGTCACTCTGTTAAATTTCCATTGTTGACGTCTTCCACCAATTAGACGCCTTAATGTAGAATTATGAACAGACGTGTCTCTCGTTGGACATTTATATTTTAGCTGTAATATATAACGTAGTAAACTGTACTGTTGTACGTGTATGTATTTGATTTATAGAGAATAATATTCTGGACATCCAAAACGTACTCTTTGGTCGTATGGTCTGCAGAAAAGCAACCGAGGAAATAGTGAAGTTGAAGAGTAGGTACACTTGCACGACTGAACTGCGGCCACTCCATGGTACCTACATAAAACAAGTCATAGTGACTCAATTTGGTGTAACTATTTCAGGATCAGATACAACTTTCATGCGTTTGTTTAGAGAATTGTGTGCATTCTAGTAGATGCGTAGTTCCACACTGAAAAAATGATTACTAAGTAACGGATTTTTCCTAACTTGCACATGAGAAAGTTCTAGAAAGCTTCTCATATGAAAACTAAAACCGCAATCAAAACTAATAATTTTGTAATAATTGATATTATAGAAAAAAAAATAACTTTAAATAATATTGCTTCTTAGAAAAATGCGGAGTTACCCTAGAAATATTTTATCTTACTCATTTATACAATATGTTCTTTTTTATAGCATCTGCCTATACAATTTTGCCAATATCAAGTGTGACAAATACATTTCTTTAAGTTTAGTTTTTTTTTAATAGAATCTTGGTAAATCGACGGTACTCCCCCTGATGGTGAGCACTGTACAATTCAAACACAACAGAGGCAACTGAGAGATGGAATTTGGTGGTCACCGCTGATATGCTGGCTTGCATAAATATTTTTTCACCTTACTCTTGAAGGATTCACTAGAAGGAGGGAATACACTGGCCGGGAGATTGACCCACAACTTCACGGTACGGCAAAGATTCGAAATAGAGATATTTTTAGTTCGATCTGAGATTTCTGTAAAACTGTGATTCCGAAGCCCAGTTCGTGTGGTTCTGTTGTGGAAAGGAAAGGAAATTAGCTTGAACAGCTCTTCAGAACACACATCAAGATACGGACGGTATAATATGCTCAACGAGGCAATGTTCCTGAGCAATTGAGAAAAGTTACCATATTATGTACTGTAGAATAACCTAAAAACAAAACACATCATAATACAATAGCAAATAGTCATCTATATATTAATACGTGAAGCAAAAACTTTCTACCCCTTTATAAGCGTATTGCGTGCACGGAAGACTGTGAGATTTGGCATGGTTAAAGTTTATATGGAGAAGGAGTGCAGAAAGTTAAAATTTATCTATAATATCTGTTATGTACTAATATATTAAATTAAATAAATTAATACTGCGAATCATAAAACGACCAGTACCATTGAACTTAGACCCCCCAAAATATTGACATTGTAACTCAATGAAAAGTGACAGCATGTGATATAATATTCATTATTTAGGTTCATACTGCAAATGTCAAACAGAAAATAGTCTATGATCTTAAAGTCGCTGGTCGTATCTCGAGCTAAGGCGATCGCTAGATTTTATAATATTTTGATAAGGAAACTGCAGGGATATTATAAATGTTATATAATTAATATACATTCAACATAATAATAGAAAGCATAACTCTATATAGACACGAACAATGGACACATTAAGTAAAATTTTGTATTATTACGATAAATAAAAACAGTACCTATCCATTAAATATTATAATAAAAGTGTAATGACCATTATGTATTTATTTATTTATATAGAACGAGGAATATTACTAGGTAGAAAATCATATAAGGAACAAGATAAATTGGGGCAGTTAAAAACATGCTATGTTATGTTGGTATTTAGTATGAGTAATGAAGTTAAACCTTGAGTGATATAGTTTTTGTTTCAAATAAAAAATCAAAATCAAAATAATCTTTATTCAATTTAGGCCCTAAAAAGGCACTTATGAATGTCAAATAGGTATGGATATATAATATTAAGAGTATATAATCGATTTCGGTTTTGGATACAGGTATGAAACTATTTCGGATATATCTGATAGTTTCGAATAATTCATTCAGTTATAGATATTGCATATTTCAAAGAATTATTTGAACATTTGTACGTGAATAATATTAACTTTAGTTTCGATCATTATTTGTTATATTATTTAAAGTAATTTTTGTTATTCGTCCATATCTCATTCGACTTCATCCCTATCCAAAATTACTCCCTCTACTTTCAAATAATGATTTTATTATATCTCTAATCATCTGTCACTATTCGTCTATCTTGTCCTACTGAATATTCTAGCTTCAGTTTTCAGTAAAAGAAATCATCTTGAAACATCGTTAAATGGAGGAAGACCATTTTCTAGTTTTTGCCGAGTGTTAATAATTTAAAAGAGGTAGGGTAGGGCACAGAGCAAACTCTTTGGAAAAAAATTCTACTTGGGGCAAGCCCTTTTCTTTAGCACTACATGCCTTTTACAGCTTTACCGTAGCTTGGGGGTGAGCGCTTAAGGTACTCGACCGCAAAAGCGTGGGCATCATGCGCGCAAGGGTGCCAAAGTGGCCGGACATCGGCTTGGGCTGTTGCCGCGATTGCAAAGAAGTCGTGATCTGATTAATTCCCTATCCATAAGAATTCGAGGTAAACTAACTTATACATATATTATACATGTCCTTACCTCCTCGAAGGAAGGAGGAACATGTGTTTATGTGGGGCTGCCCGACTGGTTAAATAAATATATACCCTATAGAACATCGCAGTCAAATAAAGTTGTTTTGTGTTCCTTCGGTGAGTAGAATTATCAGAGCTCTTTGGGATATGAGGGTTCAAGTTTGGCAAGGCATTAGTAATACCTATGGTGGTACAAGCATCCATTGGTTACGGAAATCGTACGTCAGGCGGTTCGTACGTTTATTATTTAGCCAATAGCTTAGCATTAGTTTAAATCATCACCAATATCACTATGAAACAAAAAGAAGAATCACTAACGACGGAGATGCACTTATAAAATACTAGCAGTGCTCGCGGCTCCGCTCGCGTTAACTAAACAGAATGCCGTCAGTCGAGCGCACGGGTGGAACATACTGCCCTTACTAAGCGCAAGCTATTTAAGCCCCTCAAAAGATACTTTTTTTTTAAATTAATCCACCACTATCGTCACTACTTCTATCGTATGTTACTTTATCTTACAAAATATATCCTATAACCTGACCAGTTAACACAGCTTTGAATTAAAAAAAAAACCAACATAAATCGGATCAGTAGTTTTTGCGTGTAAAGAACATAAACGGACAAACAGACATAGAGACGAGTTTTATACTATGTATATAGATAATAGCAAAGTTGAGATATGATAATCTGTATACATTTAATAAAGCGAATGTATATTACTTTTACTTTTTAAGTTTTTTACTGCGATACAAGGAACTCGCAGATGATAGAGCGGTGGGCGTTTTCCATGGAAGAAAATTAATGTTTGTCCTGCGAAATTAAAAACGTCGATGTGTGCGTGCATAAGTGGCAGTTGTAGTAAAAAATCGGTTTTAATGTAAGTTGTTCATATAATATGTATTTTAAAAATACTTTTACAGTTAGAAATTTTAATAAAATGCTGTTCGTTGGTTAGCGCGTCATTTTGGAACAGCTAGAACGATTTGGCTAATTTTTATTTTAAAATGTTCTTAATAGTTCCAATCTAATGGTAAGTGATCAATCCTTGTGTATATAGATATATGTATATGTAGGTATATATAATTGGATGCTCGGAAACGGCTCCAAGAATTTGGGTGTAACTTTTTATTGAAATAATGCTTTACATTCCGAGTTTACCTAGATAGGTACTACTTTGTCTTCTTTTCTCCGTACTTAATAATCCCAAATCCCCTAAATATTTAAAAACACTTTTTCAATCTCTCGCGGATACGCATAATAGACAGCTGAGGTCTTCTGATTCTTTAATTCTCAGTATACCAAGTCATCATACTAATTTCCGCGACCAATCCTTCGCCGTTACAGCAGCACGACTGTGGAATTCGCTTCCTATCAATATCCAACTGGCCAACTCTCGAAATTCCTTCAAGTATTCGCTACGTAGGTTTTACTTGGAGCAATTGAATACTTCTTAATAATATATAATCTTAATAATCGTTATAATCTTTTTTTTTACTTAACATTATGCACACCTTGCATATACCTTTCCCTTGCTCCCTTGGAAGACTGGCAGAGAATGCTTTTTAGCATTAGGTCCTCCATTTGTACTTTTTTTTTTGTGCAATAAAGAATATAATAATAATAATAATAGGTGTTTTTCTTTTTTTAAGATATCGAATAAAGCTTTTGACTTCCAGATATTATTTAGGTTTATTTGGCGAGAAAAATTGATAAATTTTAAAATTTTGGTAAAATTAAACGTTCTTTTTTCTATCGAATTTTTGTATGAACTCTAGACCCTTCACCTTCACTTACGATTAAAGGAGGATATGAGTAATTATTTTTTTATGGTAAAAGTTAACAGGGAAAAAATCTGTATAGGTGGTATATTTATGACTATTGGGAAGCACAGAACAATGTATGTCGATCCAGATAATGGTTTGATATATAATATATGTAATATAAATAATAATACGAGTCTATTAGAAACCTGTGAATATAAAATCAGTGGTTTTATAACGTAATATTATCATTAATTAATATTATAATTAGCTGATCTGTGCAATCAAATGTCACTTTTTTTTAATTTTGGCTTTCTGCTTATGTAAGTAATTTTGCTAATGAAGTATGACAAATACTCGTTATATAATTTAGTTGCTAAATGTTCGGTGTACTGTAAAATTACCTTTGAGAATATAAAATAACAATAGGCTAAAAAACATTATTTTTAAACTCTTTCTCTATTTTTCATCAACGGCGGCGAATATAAGCTTTAGAATTATGTTTCAATCAATTTTTTTGTTAAAGAATTAAGTGAGATATAGTGTTAACAGAAAAAACACATTTGAGAAATAATATAAAGTGTTATAACACGCGCTCAGTTACGGAGCTACTGTTTCACAGTAACCTTCATCTCGGCATAAATAGAGAAATTAACAATTTTGCTAACAAAACTCTATTAGTATATAACTCTGAAATTGTACTAACACTGGTATTTAACAGAAAATCAAAATGGTCAAAGTGTTCAGTAACACATACGGCATGTATACAGCTTCGAGTTATTTTTGTTTACCCTAAGGAATTGGTTTAGTAGGGAAGCTCGGATTTTTAAATCCAGGATAACTTAACTGAACGAGTTGATAGATTATTTTACTCGAAAAAAAAAAACAATATATTTGGGATAATTTGTCAATTTTTTTTTAATAGATCAAATAATAGCATCAATCTTAAACTTTTATTCAAAATAGCACAAATTATTTATAATATTATCGTTAGCTAAATTCTTACAACTCCTTTTCACTTGAAACTTGTACATGTACAAATTTTATTTTCTGAAGTTTCATGCTTGGAGTAATCCGATGTTATAAAGGTATTTCAAAGCTGTAATAAATCTCAAAATAATCCGCCAAATGTACCATAATTCCTTGTAAATTGTTTTGCTACTATTTTATAATAGACCAAGCACAGAAAAGCTTATAGAAAAAAAAGAAAAAAAAAATTACACTGCAATTAACTTGTTGCTAAATGTTAGCTTGTAGAATACGACTATAATTGTGTCCGACAATATCGCGACATGCTATATATATATATATAGGTATATGTCACGTTCTAGGATCAACCGGTGTATATTCAGGAATTGAGCGGGGTGATAGTAATCTGTATCCGACTGGGTCGCGACCACCATATACATGGTGAATAAACCCGTCATAATCAAACAATTTTGGTATCTGGCATTTTGGGATCAGCTAGTCTATACTGCCGAAAGACTTGCATGCTGGTATGAAATCAGTGACCGTCGATGATATGCCGATTATCCGATGGTTACCATTGATTGTAGGTACTTTGCTTTCCATCAGGCAGGTACAGTTGTTCCAAATACTGAATTATTTCTGGAATTATAAAAAAAGGCTCTTAAGGCCCAAAAGGCACTTATGAAAATCAAGACACTACTGCCAGTTCGGAAAATATCCCAGACATCGAGAAGAACCGACAAGAAACTCGATTGGGTTTACCTTTTTTTTTAAACTGCACCATTGTTAATATAGCAGGTACAATAATAATAATTTAGTGGATGCACAAAGAGGAAGTCACTTTCAGACATCACAATCATTCACATAATGATCCACCCTATAATATAACCTTTTGACAGTAAAACCTGCTTGACATAGTTCTTAAACTTGTTGTCCGGCAAATAAGTAATGTGCTTCGGGATCTTGGTATAGAACATTAAATTTTTATTAGTCTTACTAAGTCTAAAACACGGTACGACTAATGTATCTCTATTTCTAGTATTAACATTGTGCTGATCTTTGACAAAGTGAATATAGAAAAGTAAGAAGGTGAATGAGTACAGTACAAACTAAAAGTAACGGCGATCATCGACAGATCGGTAAAGCATCGACAGTCATTGCTGTCAAGACCCGCAAGCCTCTCTGCAACTGGAAGCTGGTCACTCTGACAAGTTTATCACCATGGGTCTGCTCATTCGGGTACATATCCCTTACCCCCTTGCTTGATCACTGGGTATACACCGGCTAAACCCAGAATATGACACACCTAAGCCTTTATACCTTAACGTGTGTGCCAAATAAATCTTGATTAACTTTTCCTTTGTCGTATATTTTCGAAAAAATACATAAGCATAACATACCATCACGCCTGTATCCCCGAAGGATTAGGCAGAGGTGTACTTACTGTACACGCACAGTTCGCCGGGTATGTTGTTAGGTCCCAAGTAATAGGGGGCGAGCCTATTGTCATTAATCGGGCACAAAGCCAAACTTCAAGCTGCTACTGAGATTTTTATAGAAAAGCCCAATAATACTTTGCTCGACCTGAGAACCAAAGACAGGACCTCGAGCGTAGAAGTTGTGCTTCGGAAAATTAGGCTAAAGAGGCAGTTTAACAATAATTTACTTATAGATAAACCGATATCATTTTGCCTTTTCACTTAAGCCTTTAACTTAATGCGCGACGTTTTTTTTCTTCGCACAAACTTCGTTTGTGAAATTTTCCATGCCTTTTTGATGTTAAGCTTGGGGCGACCCGATAAATTACCTTTAGCAACTTTGTTAGTATACTTTACTCGGAAACTTAGGTAATTGTAGGGTCGGACTCGTTTCTCTTTCGGCCGATAGTAAAGTTTACATGAGACCTGATCTAGATTTATTGAAATTTTAAACAATTTCATTTAAATTTCTACTTTCTAGTAAATTTTCTGTTCGTATGTCATATGCCCCAAATGAATAGGTGATAACTCAAATTATCGCTGTTTTCTAAATAATGTGAATTTTTTTAAAATTTATGTTTTATTACTATGCATGTTAATTCCGGGACAATGGAAACTTGTACTTTACGCTTTAACTTCAATTACTACTTGTCAAAATTAAATAAATAAAATATATAAAAAAATGTTTTTTTAGACATACAAAATTTATAATTTATGTACTGTTCATATTTTTCAAGCTACTTAAAAAAACGGAGTTTACTCATTTCAAATGTATATATTTAATTTGTTTAATTGTGTAAAAATCGTATAAGGCTGTCTATAATTTATTTTAACCTAATTAAAACTAATAGTTAAAAAAATAATAATTCATATTATTATCAGTGATGTCTAACTTCACCAAGCTGTTGGCATGCGAGATCAAAAAAAATGTAGTGATTTTCGATTTGTAACACCAAAGAAGTTTAATCTCTTTCGTACACTTTTTTTTAACTATAAGTCCTATTTAACGTAGAAAAAAATAGAAACGTAATACAAAAACATCTTAGGTTCATTCGCTAAGTTGTTTCACTGTTCATGTGGGACACAATTACTATAGAGGTTATTAGTAACAAGATCTGGCGACTGATAATTTTTTTTTTTAACGTGGAGAAACCCGTCATGGGTACACACCCGCCCGGGGGGACGAGTGGTTATGTGAGACTCCTACTCACTAAAACTCCACGGTGTACCATCGGCCGCCATAGTGGGGCGCCGCGGGCACTGCGGTTGCAATCTGCCGCGTAACGGAAGCTAGACACCTAAGATAGAAGTTGTTTTCCGAAAAATACGACTTACAAAATATGACACTTAACTGTTTAATCAAATGTTTGATTTAATTTTGGATAATTCGTCATCCACAGCGCAATATTTCCACATGACGTTAAAAATATGCACGTAAAAAAAAAATTCCAAAACATTCAATGTTATTGAATTATTCCAATTTTCTCAATTTACATAATCTCTCAGCACGAGAGCAGGTCGGGAAAAGAAATTGATAAATTTTCCTTTTTTTTAATAAGACGAAAAATTGTTTGGGGATCGACGTAGCCCCATTTTTACCTCGTTATTGAATGTAGGGTTTCGTTCTTCGTAATTTGACAAAGTAATAGAATTTCTTTATTTGTTTTCATCATTGTAATTTAGTAATCGTCTGTATTTATCTTAAAAGATTCATGATGTATTAAAATGAGTATTCGTTTTCTGTTGAAATACTATAAAATATTTTTCAATTATCGGTTTATATTAAAATTATGTTTAATGGGAAAGCAGTATTTGTTGACAAACAGAAACCTGGTTATCAGAAACTGACAGTACTTTACATCGATATACGACTCTTTAGATGCACGACACATTTGACACGCTGTCTGTACATGTAACTTTTTTGCTGGCCTGATAGACATCGTATCTGAAAGAAACAGATCACGAAATTGCCATTTAAAAAAGTCTGTCTGTTTGTATGTCCGTATTTAAATCAAAAGCGTCTTTACTGATTATTATAAAATTTTATATACGGGATGCTTATGCCATTGCTCAAACGATAGGTTATAAGAATTCTCAATATAACTTTTAGAAAATTGTAAAAAATAATAAGTAGCAATTATTAATTTTTTAGCGATTTTGATGAAATTTTGTACACGGGTTATAAGTCATTCCCTGATTAATTATAATGAGTTATAAGAATTATCAATAATATTTTGAGACATCGTAAAAAAATAGAATAAAAAATATTAGTTGTAGCTCTCAACAGATTTTGATGAAATTTTATACATGGAAAGTATAATATTTAGTTCCATAATTTATAAGCTATAAGAACTAGTAATAATATTTATAGAAATAACTGAAAAAATACAACAAATTTTCATAAAAAAATGTAAACGACTGCACTTAAAATAAGTAACTGCTCAATTGATAGACTATATTAATTGTCGAAATAAAAAATAAAAAATTACGGGATAACAATAATCACTTCGTAATTGTACCGCTACATACAATATACAACTTGAAAACTATAAAACATCTCATAATCATCAAAGCATAATTTGAGCATAGCTTTATATTAGTGAAAAAACCTTTTAAAATCGGTTCAGATACTCCGGATATTATCTCCTAAAATAATATATATAATACTGCCAAGTTGGACTCACCGATATATTTCTACGATAACTTTATACGTCGGAACTGAGGTGTGAAATGATATCGTTCCAAATCCATTGATATTGTCTATTTCCTTTATTCTATATTTTATCATTCCTAAAATCCGTGTATATATACATATACAATATTTATATATTATTATACCATTTATATTATGTTTTAAACACTAGCGTACTTTATTAATTTCTGTTAGAAAAAAATACTACATTCTTACATAAAACTCGTGATGGCCGTGTATCGCAGGGTAAAACCACATGTCAGATATCTAGCCGACGAGTCGAAAAGCTTTGACATCAAAGTAGGTGTTCGTCAAGACACTGTGCTAAGTAATTACTATATAATATCAACATCATCTATATAACGGAGACGATTATAAACTTATCTCTTAGAATCTCTTAGACGTGGATGACGTAGTTTTAGTTTCTGACAGCATTACTGAAATACACGAATGTTTGAAACAATGTAGGACATTTTTAGAGTTGATTGCAGTAAACATCAGCAGAGCCAAGACAGAATGCATGTAAATTCGATCCCGATAATGCTCTTCAGTCTAACGTGGAAGTTAAATTTGACGGTGAAGCCCTACCTAGAGTAAACAACTTCAAATAATATTCAGGATCAGTTATATCAGATGACGGATCAATAACAACCGATATTACTTTCAGAACTACGTCTGGCTGAAATAAATGGTGCACACTAATGGGAGTCCTTTGTGACCCAAAAATGTATACAAGACAGTCAGTGAAACCAGTTTTACTCTATGGTAGTCTATGAAAATCCATGAACAAAAACTGCGCACCTCGTAGATACGCATGTTGCGTTGAGTTAGTGAAGTCACATTTAAAGACAAAGTGTATAACGAATTTATAATGGCTAGTGTTAAGGTAGAGCCCATTACTGAAAAAAAATTCAGAGTGCAGAAGCTAAGATGGTATTGACGCATAAAACGGAGACCCATTGCCCACATTAAGAAAGTGTCTTTCAATGGCTACAGGAAAGAGAGGACGAGGCAGGTCACAAACTACTTGAATGACTGTTATCCAGAAAGACATGAAGCAACTCTGCCTGTCAAATTAAGATATAGTGCAAAGAAGCAAATGGCACCTCTTGATTACGGAAGACGACTGCATGTGACGTGAATAAAAAATAATTATGTCCGAGTTCTTGTGTCATCATCATCAGCCGTTCCCAGTCCACTACTGGACAGAGGCCTCTCTCAAGGTTTGCTATCAGATCCGATGTCCAGCTTCTCGTATGTAGTTGCTTCCGCAAGTCGTTGCTCGATCTGGTTTAAAGGTGTCATCTTAATTGAGGGGCATAATGCATATCATGTCATTGTAAAGACCATGTTGTCCTTCAAGATGAAATTTTATAAGGTGAAACTTATTATTTTTTTATACTAAATTTCATAATATGATAACTAACAATATAATCTTGATGATATTAACGGTTATGGCATATATGTCATTTTTAGGTACATTTTTGTAATGTTTAAATCCAAACAGTGAACAAGGTAAATTTAAAATATTATAATAGACCCCCGATACAAGTAACCTATTAATTCAGACCATTCTAATGAGCCCAAACACGATAACTCTGCTGTAACAACAGATCCCAGATGACGCTGCAGCAGAAGTAACAGAATACTAAATCACGACTCAATCAGACCTGTTGAAGATGCTCACAGCTATTTATCAACTAGATACGAGCTGATAATCTTCAAACGGCTAACAGATTTTCTTGAATTATAACTGACCACACTCTCAATTATAGCACCATTCAAACAAAAAAACTACATCAAAATCGATTCAGCCGTTTGTGAGCTACGATGCCACAGACAGACAAACAGATAGATAGCTTTTTATAAACCCCTCTTTTTGTGTTAGAAATGAAAACACAACCAACACGACTTATACACAGAAGGGAGATGAAAATATTAAAGTCAACAATGTATTACTTATATTTGATAACGTTATCGCCTCCGTTGTTTTTAGTATGAAGTAAAAGTTTCGTTTCTGAAAACACCTCCGGCGAGTTGGAAGTAAGAAGCAAACGCAAACAGCGGATAAGAATATTCATTTAAAAAAAATGTATCTTTATTTTATAAATACGTATGTACGTAAGAACCTACCTTACCACCTACTTTTTTGGTGCATTAAAACAAAAATAACTTGAATTATTTTATCCAGCGTGCCACCAAAACGATTAACAATCAATGATGTATGTATGTATGTAAATTCACTTTCCTTCCTGCCTCAGGTAAAAATAAATCATTCAAATTTAAAGAAGAAGCTTTTAAAGTTGTATTTTATTCATCACGTATAAATTATACTAAGATCGCAACTTTGCTTTTTTATAATAGCTCGACACATTTACGATATTGTTCCTGATATTAAGCACAGCACATTTGAAACATAACGATGACCATTGAGAAATCTAAATCCGTCAGCGGTCGCCGCTGTCAAGCCAGCCCGCATAAATATGTCTTCAAGTTACGCTTAGGGAACGTACGACAAAGATAAGTCATAGAGAACTTTTTAGTTTAGGGGTTTTGTTGTAGAAGGGAGAGGAGAGAATAAGATTGAACAGCTCTTCGGAACACTCACCATGATACAGACGGTAGAACACGCTGAGCGAGGCGATTTTCCTACGCAGTCGAAGCGGTTCGATGGATCATTAACAATGCGGACAGCCCAGCTCGTCTCTGCAATCTGTTCAGAGCATCGAGGCGGTTATTTGCGGATACATCCCTGAGATGTGAACAGTATTTCAAACATGGCCGAACTTGTGCCTTGTAAAGAAGTCTTAATTATATTAAATTAATTATTTAAACTTGCTTGCGTTAAACTATACAATTAATAAAATTGAAGAGTCTGTTTGTAATGTCAAAATAACAGCTTTTTACTAAACGCATATGAAAGTATATACAATATCTATAAGAAAACATCATTTTTTAAGTTTTTGTCTGTCTGTCTGTTTGTTCCGGGTAATCTTCGAAACGGTTAGACCGATTTTGACGGGACTTTCATTGGTAGATAGGTGAATTTATAGGAAGTAACTTAGGTTACTCTTATTTTAGAAAAATAATTAGGGTTCCGCACAAATAAAAAAAACTGGCCATGGTGTATCAATTCGGGCGCTTAAATGGCTTACGCTGAGTAAACCATAAGAGATATAACAAGTAAATTTACTAAACAATTTTAGACATTTAAAAGACCTACAAAAAAGTTTGAAAGAGTATACGTCTATCTTCTAAGGAACACCCACAATAAGCACTTTTGTCTTTAAAATAGCTGGGGGAGCAAAATTCGCGCGGGCATTCTGTAGTCCACGTGAGCGAAGCAAATAGCATATTTAAAAGTAGTTCCGTAGTATTGATTCGATTGTAAAACTTCTTTCACTGATAGTACATTACGTTCAAGGTGGTGGATATATAGGCTAGGTGTTATTATTATTGTTATTGTTAATACGTACGAAGTCACGGGTGGTTGCTAGTTATTTATCATTATTTGTCATATTAGCGGTGTCCCTCGGTTCCGCACGCATTTCTTAAGTAATAATTATTTTTATTCCCTAATTATATTTTGCTCATATTATTGACAATTCATGCAGCATAACAATTGATTGTACTTCCCGTGTACAATTTTCATCAAAATCGGTTGTATTTCTTTATGATTTCTAAAAGTTTTGCTGTAGATTTTTATTTCATAATAACTATGGAATAACATCTTCCTAAAACATTTTTTTTAAACGGTTGAAACATAATACAATTATTTTATGTATTTTTTTTAAGATTCCTAAAAGTTAATTCTGCAAAATATCATCTAAATAGGCATACATTTTTTTTACCTTTTATACAAATGATATTGAAAATTCTTATGCTTATCACTTCAGTAATGACATAAACATCCCGTGTACAAAATTTAATAAAAAAAATTCAGACACACAATTTATTTTACATCATATTCGTATTCCTTTATAAAGGACGTCCATCAGAAAATTTGAGAAAAAGGTAAACGTACAGATACAGCTACATATTTATTAATATAAACTAATCCTAAAATGCTAAAACAACACTAACTATATAAGTATGTTTAGTATTTTCACAAGATTAAAATTAATGTCTGAATGAATCAACATAATAATGAAAACAATTATACCAAAAACTTATTAAACGTAATTTGCTATCAAGTTGGTACAACAGCAATAAAGGTTAGAATTCTCTGTCTATTAACTAATTGTTTCATCAAATTCAACAAGACACCGTGGCGCGGTTTTCACACGAAATAGCACTTTAAAGTGTATAAGCTTGCCCATTACCGCGGTTATAGGGTTATGCACCGCGTACAAAGTATAATGCAAATTAATGCGCCGTGTGAGACGCTCAGTTGTAACGTAGGGTTGTCACGACTCGAAAAATATTTTAAACGCATTAAAAGTTTTACTAGAAAAAGTTTTTGCAGCTGCTGGGAATAAATCTTATTGTCATTCTAATGAGATTGGACTACGTGCGACCACCATTTATATATTGAAAATTCGTGGTCAAGTATGTCGTGCAATTTATAATTTATAAGGTTTTGCTGTAGTATTTACCTAGCTACTTCAAAAAAGAAGGTAATCAATTCCAATGTATATTTTTTATGAATGTTCAGTTATAACTTCTTTGTTTATGAACCGATTTGAGTGATTCTTTTTTCAATGGAAAGAGGATAGCGCAAGGGTGGTTCCATTTTAATTTCATTGGCATTGGTCCTTTAAATTTGAAGATACACCAGGAAACTTTTCAAAATCATTTTTTTGTTATAAATCTAAATTAATAAAAAGGAATAAAAAAACGACTGCAACAAAAACACGACAATTTTTTTTTCTATTTTTGCTTTTTTTTTATTTCCAGACATAGTACTTAAATATTATATAGCATATGTCACTCCCATAATTAAGACGAATCTAACGACACTTCGTATGCTAAAATTCATCAAGCAATTTCGGCTGCAGAGCGTGCCAAAGAATAGTATATTACGCACCGAGGGAGAAAAGTAGGACATTCACGCCCGCGCGTATTGTTGTCACTCGAGACGAAGGCGGGGGTGACAATCGCGGATGGGGATGTCATACTTTTCTCTCTAGGTGCGTTTACAATTTTTTTCTTAACCGGGATGAAAAAGTTTGTATATGTAATCTTTATATATAAACACGCAGTTGCTAGGTTACCGGGAGAGAATCGGGTACTTTTGTCCCGCGTCACAGGGAGTAAAAGTGAACTTTTCATCCCGGAGGAGAAAAAATAGACATACATACCTACATACATACACTCGAAAAACATTATCCTCCTTTTTCGCAGTCGAGTAAGAAAAGAGGACGCATCCGTTGTTTGTAGACATATATTATTACACTTACGTGTTTTTACGTCGCATAATTAAACAACCTAAGACATTTTACGAAATTTATGAAGTAAATAGTAGGTGTAACTTCTTAGACGGCGATTGAACGAGAATTAAGAATGAAATTTCAATGACTGGCCACATTTCATTTCATGAGAGAGAAGAAAGATATAACGTAGAGAGAAGGAGAAACACAGCTTACATTATTTATTTGTGTACGTATATTATATATTTGTATAGTTATTTAAATTTTATCATATGTACGGTGCTACATTCGCATTAAAAAAAAAAACCATTAAAGTTTTGAAACATGCTAACCTTACCTTAGCACGTGGCAGTGAATGAACTGTACGCTTTGTCGACCTCTCTGTGTATTACTGCCCCTATACGCGGTCCAATTAAGCCTAGACTAGACTATGCAAATTCGCCTAACACTTCTCACTTTTACTTGTTAAGAACCTTGGAGTTCTATCTAGCATCGTTCAGTTTTGATTCGAATACGTAGTTTCTATCCAATCTCTTCATAGTTTCTGTTAATATTGTACTTAGAATTAGTTTGCAGGTGGAACTTTCTTGTAAGGATTTAATTTCTGCGTATATACTTTTAAACAATGCACTACCAGTAAAGGTTTATAGGAGTTTTTGATGGGATCTTGAAGTGACATGTTATGGTTTTTATTTTTAATTCATTAACTTAGGTTTTTACTCTATATTGATGGCGTTTTGCGTGATAAACTTAACATACTATCACGTCAGTATCCCCGAAGGGTTAAGCAGAGGTAGGTGTATTAATGTACACCCATAGTTCACGAAGCCAACCACCGAGCTATTACTGAGAATTTCATAGAATCGAATCCAGGACTTCGAGCATAATAGTTGCGCTTACGATAACTAAGCTAATGAGGCAGTTTTCCTTCTTTTTTTAGTTTGATTATTGTTCATACGTGTAGTGGATTATAAATATAGACTGGAAAAATACATTTTGATGTGCCACAAAAACTCTCTAGAAAGTTCTAACAAGGGAGCTAACATCTTGTTACAATAATGAAATCGTCATAAGATAGGACACTCTACATTCACTTGATAATGGCAGAAATGGTCTTCAATAAAGAGGTCTTTACATGTGGACAGTTGTCAAATTGAAATTAATTGGTATGAAAACTGGCTTTAAGTATTTCTGCTGGCGATACCGTGCGCTATTTTTATTACAAGCCCAACATAATCTAACCTTACACGACTTTATATACAGCGATGTGTAGGTCCGATACTAAAAGTTTTAATTTCAGAATTGCTATTTTCTGTCGAAGTGTGGGTTTTACCGTACGTCTAGAACGGCCAAACAATTTTTTGTGAACCTTCAGTGTTTTAACTAATCAATTATTTATTAAATTTCTTGAGTACTTTCTGAACTGGCACTATACGATTAAACAATCAACCAATCTGTTTTTAATTACTGTTCGTGATCAACTGCCACGCTAGATTACCAACCGCTGACAAATAATTCTACTGCTTGTAAATTTTTTCAAATGCTCGTAATAACCGCTCTAATGTTTAAAGAGCAAGTGTATTCGCTGAAATTATTATGCATTTATTTATTTATGCTAAATAATGCCTCACATCTCAAACAATAAAACCCCTTATAAGATCTGAAATGATGTACGAATCTGATATCTGGGTAACGAAAAAGACGGATGAAAGAAAATGATATGTGACAGAGATGCGAACTTTAAAATAGATTATTTAATATGTTAGTGAAAGTATAAAAATAGCACCAGTGACAGATAACTAAGAGATTGTTGAATATGAAGGTGGGCAGATATAGCAGCAGGGGAAGACTGAAGAATGTATGGATGGATTCTGTGATAAATGAGATATGTATACTTTGAAGACAGCTGGTAGAGGAGAGTAAAAGAGTAAATTATGAAACTAAGATTTGACTATTAGTGATCCTATCTCAATTGTATTAATTTATTATCAGCATGATAAAGATAAACACTAATCAAATACAGTCAATATGATTGTAAATATTTCGTATAGCTATTACATAACTATCTTAAACTGTCAATGAAATTTAATTGTAATTAATAATGTAACTCACTCAATATTAAAACAAGTCTGTCATTCAAAACATTGATTCTATCAACTGGAAAGCCTTTTCAAATAACATTAAGTGGAAATATTGTAACAAATGATTCGTCTTCGATAAATAGTCTAAAGCCCTTATAATTAATGAACCGGCAATCCGTTCTACTTCGAACCTAAATGAAGTAGATAGTGTGTACACAAGGGAAGATATTCAGGAGAGCGTGTTTGATATGATTTTTACCGTAGTAGGAATATCAGAAGCATTTGTTAAGTAATCACTGCAGATGGAGTGCAGTATTAATTCTATAACATGCAGATTTTACAAATCATAAAACAATGAATTCTAATTATTACAATGCATAAAAAATGAATTTACAGTTGTTGACTTTTTGGTTGTAATTGAAATAGGAGTTGTGTGTTCCGCTCTTAAAGGTTTGTTGGCTCAACTTTGGCTCAATAGTAGCGTGTATGCGTACCGCGTCAGTTGACGTGAGTTTGAACCCTCAAGTTGAAAAACTGTCACCAAGTACCTATTGGTGTATTCCAGTAGCTGCACTTGAGAGCCAGTTCTTCCATCTTAGCGTGTTATATCCTTATTTAACATTAGATGAGATTGTGGCTAAACGCTAAACCTATATAAGAATTAAAAATCTCACAAGTACGCGAGGTGCTCCAACTTACGTCATCAGGAGTAGCAGCATTTTTAACTTGTGGAAATTCATCATGAGTATCCTTTCGAGCTGGTACGCTCAAAGGAGAATTATGTGACACACCTATACACTAAAATTCAATGGTGTCTGCACTCTACGGCCAAGCTGTGGTAACCGGTCACGCATAAATCCGCATATAAGTAGCAACCATTTTGTGGTTGATTTTAGATTTTTTTTTTATTGCAGTAACCACTGTTTAACAGATGTATTGGATAAAAGTTTGCTACTTCAAATTTTGAAGTAAAGATATTAGCAAAGTGCCTAAAGTGTTGGCTAAAGGCATATAAAGGAGAGGAAAGAATAAGGAAACAAATATTTTTATAAAAAAATTGAAAGTCCACAACAAAATAATAATAAAAAATAAAAGAAAGAAAAAGAATAGAAAGAAGATTAAAAAAATAGAGATAGAAGCTCCAAAACAAGCTGGAAGAAACACTTGCCCGTAAATAAAAAGCTATAGATACAGCCATTCCCGTAGGTTGATTTACGCAACCTTCTAATTATCGATAGGAGTATTGAAAGTAATTTACCTACTAAAACTGAACCTTCTTTCCAAATGCAAACAAATGAGCGTGTATTATAATCAAAACTAATTGTATTGTTTTTTATGTAAGCAAGTTTATTTAATAACGCTTAGTAATAATCGCAAATAAAAAAAAAACAGTGTACTCATAGATACGTTACTACTATGATCGAAATAATGATGCAAGTTGTATCAGAAATTACTTACACCTTAAAATGCTCATTAGATTCGCTGCAATTTCAGTTAGAACAATTAGACAATTGGGAGATATAACAAATATCATTTTACATACATACAACAACCAGCAGCAGATAAAATTACCGTTTATTTTCAAGAAAAAGGCAGTTTGTTCAATTTAATAATGTTATGAATATTTTATTGTTTACATATTAAACATTTAGTATCAGTCTCACCTGATCTTGAGTGACGATATGACCCAAGATAGCTCTGACTGAAGTCTGGCTCTCAATTACAGCTGCTGGAATACGCCTATTGGTACTTGGCGACAGATTTTCCTCTTAAGGGTGGCCAAGCCAAGCGGCATTAGAAAAAAACCCTGATATGGTTTTTTCAAGTTGTTTTTAACACGGTGTTCGAAAACGCTACTACTGAGCCATGTTTGTCCTGTGAGTCACTTAAATAATAATTTAATGAAATATATTAATATTCTGAATATATCCTCACAATATATTATTGAATAGGCAAATCCTATAAAACGTTATTTTGCAATCACTTGGAAGGGAATTTTATATTAATACGTGAAGCCAAAACTTTGTACCCCGTCTTACGAAAACTGCGCAGACGGAAGTCTGTGAGATTTGGCATGATTAAAGTTTATATAGAGAAGGAGTGCAGAAAGCTTAAATATATCTATAATATCTGTTACTAATATATTAGATAAAATAAATTAATACTGTGAATCCTAACCCGACTAGTGCTCTTGAACTTCTCCTATATACAAAAGTACTCTGTGCTTAGACCCCCTAAAATATTGACATTGTCACTCAATGAAAAGTGACAAGTTATAAAATATTAATTGTTTAGGTTCATACTGCAAATGTCAAACAGAAAATAGTCTATGATAAGTCACTGGTTAAATTTCGAACATTGGACGACCGCTAGTATAGATATGTAGCTTTTTGACCCACGTTCCTTATCTCAAAGATCTAAGAAATTTTCACTTTAAAAGAAAATGAAAATTGTTGTGATGATTTGGAGAGAAATTTCCATTTCTTTTGAGCTACAACCATGACAATATCGGTGAGCTTGGTTCGTTAGCTGACGGAGAAAAGCAGTACTGGAGTGGAGACCCAGATCTGGTAACAGAAGTGTGGGATGAAATGGACTGACGATCTTGTTAAGGTAGCGGGGACAACTTAGATAAAGACTGCCCTAAATCCACAGTTATTATAATGAAAAAGCCTATAATAAATTTTAGGTACAAAATGAAGAAGATGAAGAAAAAGCAACTATAAATTACTATAAATATTATTTCTGTTCATCTTATTTATGTTGGTATTGCATAATAATAAATATCCTTTACTTCAAAAGATATTAAAGAAAAACCATGACTCTTAAAAGCAAAGTTAAGGCGCTTTAACCAGATAAGTAGGCGTATTCGAGAATCCTCTTTGCCTCTATAAAATAATTAATTTCTGCATTTTTTCCACCTAAATTCAACGCTTTTAGCTACTTAAATAAATTCAATTTACATACTTATCAAACTAGGTCTGCGTGGCTTGTGCCATGTCGCTAGTGGTGCAAAATTATTTCTTTATTTTCAAATTAATTGTTTTATGTAAGCACGATAGCAAACAAGTACATATATTTACGTGTTTACAAAACACCTCGAACAAATCTGCTTGTCAAGTTATCTTCAAATACAGACGAGTTTCAAATAGAATTAAGACATCTCCACAAAGAAAATATTGAATTTGTAAGTTAAGATACGATTAAAATAACCAAACAATGTTAAATTTAAAAAAATAACTAGCTGTTTTTCACGTATTGTAAAATTATATGATTTGATGGATGATTCCTAGTTCAATAAGTCTAAAAGGTCGAAGGGAGAGACTCAAAGGTTTTCTTTAGGCATAAAGTGACCTAATCTCTTCGAAATAAATCTAAAGAAGTCCTGAAGCAGATGTTTAGAAATTTGCACAGGGAGACTGAATTCAAGATATAAATTTTTTTTAAATCTGACATAATGTGAACATGGCTACTCATTTCCCTCATCTCCTCATTAAATTTAATAGAGATGGACTTGAACTACTGCATTGTGTTGGCCACCTAACAAAGCCCGTTAGGTATCATTACAATTTTATCTAAATGTCCAACCCCGCGAGGTCACTTAATCAAAGTGGCACGTAATCTATCAACGCTTCCTTAAAAGCACTTCCCCTTTCAATTCATTATAAAGCCCTGAATGGCTTGTAAAACGGAGTAATTTTTCAAACATTATGATAATGGGAGTTCTTAACAAAAAAAAAAAAAAAAAAAAGATCTTTTTCTATTCAAATATATTTTTCAATGATTCAGAATAATGAGCGAAACGAAATGAGACGGAAATGTTCGATTTGAGATCGGTTAGTTTGATTTTTGGGTATTTCTGCCTTTTTCAGACCACTTCATATAAACGACTGTTTTATAATTAAGATAGAACTTAAAATTTAAATATATTTCGTACAAACTTACGTCTATTAAAATACAGTGTAAACTCTTTATAACGTTATCCTTTATAACGATAAACTCCCTATAACGTTGAAGTTAGCCCAACTTGGTTGGTTTGCGTTAAAACCCACATATTGAAACTCCACTTCATATAACGATAACTCTCTATAACGACAAAAGATGCTCAGTCCCTTGAGTTTCGTTATAAAGAGTTTACACTGTATTTATAAGAAAATGTCGAAAACGAATTCTTGGTTTGGGAAATTGAAGTTACCGGCCTGTTGAAATTTGTAGTTCATTTTCCATCAGTTCATCAGTTGTAGTACATTTAATAATTTTCCAATTTTTTTTTATCTGTCTGTTTGTATGTCCAGATTTAACTCAAAACGGCTTGACCGATTCTTATGTAATTTTATACACAGGATGCTTATGTCATTGGTCAATTGAAAGGGTATAAGAAATTTCAATATTACTTTTAGAAATAGTATAATAAATGGGTTTAAAAAAATAACGATAATTCTTAGCCGATTTTGATGAAATTTTGTACACGCGAAGTATAAGTCATTCTATTAATGATGGGCCATAGGAATTTTCAATAACAGTTTTAGGAATCCAAAATTAATAAAGTTTAATTAATTCTTAACCGATTTACGAGAATATTTATACACGATAAGTATAAATCATTCTATAAAAGAGGGGTTATAAGGATTGTTAAAAATATTTTTAAACACACATTTTTAAAATATGTATTACTATGTTTTAATAAGTACCAGTGGGTGTTAGCGATTCTGTTGGAATATGAACGCAGCCCATTAACTTTAACTGTCTGGCAAAATTATTTGTCTATTTGTCTTTTTGTTAAATGCACGTCGGAGACGGATATTTATGGAAGAAGCCTTTTATTGTATTACAGCTCTTTATTGTACCTTACATGTATTAATAATATAATTTATAGTTTCTGATGGAGTTACATTATACATATATCAGAGTTAATAATTAGTTGTTATAATTGCGTTGTCGTAGCGACCGTGTCGTTCCTAGGTAACACGAGTATCCGGTATAGAGATGTGCTCTTTCCTTCATAGTTTAATAGTAAATTGCCAACATTTTTGCATTGTCATCTTTAGTTTCTATTCCATTTGTGTGCAATATAAATACCATTCCGTTCACGCGCTGCCTTTTTTCCCTTAGCTTAGCTAATCACATATAATAGTTTGTTATCACATTCACTAAATATTAAAAATATTAATAACAAATTTAAAGATATTACGTCAATTCGATAATATTATAAATTCATAAAATTACATTAAACTATTATCTGAACATTTTGACTTATACCAGGTATGATAAGCAAACAGCGCGTTGAATAAAACCTCAGGCATGCTGTTATACAAACTTTATAGGTTTAATAGGATGCCTATGATGAAGTAAAAATTAGTAAAGATGCCAGTTAAATTATAGATTCTTAAAATATTTAGCGGGTAAATTTAAATGCGTTTTCTGGCCTGGGTATAAGCAAACTTGGTCGATCGGTAATCAAAACGAATACATTTCTCGTTATAATCACACATAATAAAAATTATAAATTATTACAAAATTCCCATTTTTCATTTTGTACCACATTTCCACGGTCACCGGTCACTTGATTCCCGGGGGCACTACGACCCGGCAAGTGCCCACGACAAAGGGTTAACTCGACAACTTGACGTGTCCCAGGGATGTCGCAGTTTTATAAAAAGGGTTAAACGTGTCATGCGAGTTCCTGTTGGTTTCACAGCCTATTAAATATTATTTAGTCACATTTTATCCTTTACTGGTTACTTAGATACTTACATGTTTAAAACGTAATCTCTATTGTTAAGTTTAGAAATAAAACATTAGTATAAAAACAAGCTTTTATTAAATATTTCAATAGTTTTAAAAATTTGTAAAGGAATTTATTTATTTTAAAAACGTCTGAGTTTTTATTTGCGCTACAAGATTTTAAAATTATTCAAATGTCGCAGCAAACTCTTTCATTTGGTACTAATATCATGGTGATGAATATAATATAATTGGTATGCCATGTATGGTGTCCGCGATATTGGATTTAGAAAAACGTCACTTAGCTAACCATGCATTGTTATCCAAAGAATAACTGTTTTAAAATTCAGTTGCAAGATTTAATCCATACGAACAAGGCAAGTTTTTTTCTTTATTGTATCACAGAAAAGTAACGATACTGTTCCTGATCCCTGGATGGTAAGTACCGTCCAATAATAAAACAACGGTGACCAACGATAAATCAGACGGAAAAAATAATAAAAATTGACAATTCTTGTAGTCTATCAATTGAGATTGGCATAAGCTTTCCGTGAATAAAATTTTATAAAAATCAATTCGGCACGTTTATTTTAAATACTGACATGCGAAATGACAGTCAGAAAAAAGGTGATATTCGTGACCTATAAAATATACGTTAGCGAGGTAGGGCACAGAAAATTTTATTTAGAAACTTCTCCCTACTTGGGGTCACACTGGTGGATCCGTGGACTACCTCCATGCTACAGAAGGTCACAGTCAAATAACCTTGTGTTATGTTCCTACGGTGAGTATAGTTTCCAGAGCTCCTTGGGTTAGAGTTGGGTAAGATCGGCAACGGATTAGTGATACCTATGGTCCTATAACAAGAGTTCATAGTCTGCAGTAGGCACTTACCATATACTCGTTTGGCACCTTAGACGTTAATAAAAACTACATGTACAGACAGAACTACAACTCCCGCTCCTGGCTATTTTAAAGACAAAAATGCTTATTGTGAGTGTTCCTTAGAAGATAAACATACCCTCTTGCTAACTTTTTAGTAGGTATTTTTAATATATACAATTATGTAGTACATTAATTTGCTATATCTCTTATAGTTTACTCTGCGTAAGCCATTAAGCTCCCGAATTGATTCACCATGACCAGTTTTTTTTATTTGTGCGGAACCCTAATTACTTTTTAAAATTAAAAATAGCCTAAGTTACTCCCTATAACATTAGGTAGCTACCAGTGAAAGTCCTGTCGAAATCGGTCGGTTAAATCTGAGATTACCCGGAACAAACAGCCAAACAAAAATTTAAAAAATGAGTTTTTTGTTATATGTATCATATATACTTTCATATGCATTTAATAAAAAAGCTGTTATTTTGACATTACAAACAGACACTTCAATTTTATTAATTGTATATAGAAGAAGATGTGGTTAACAAGTACGTTTTTCAACATATAATTATTTTTAGATAACTACTGAGTTCTCGAGTGGTGGTTCACGTACCAGAAGACGCAGCGAGGAGAGTCCCGCCAAAAGGTGGATCCACGACCTGGTAAATGTTGCGAGAAGCCGCTTGATGCTGGCAGCACAGGACCTGTCGTTGAAGCGAACTTTGGCTGATAAAATGAAAATTATGATAAATGAGACAAACCTAAATAATATACCTCTTTTACAAAGTTATTTGACGCTTGTGAAAATTACAAGCAGGCACTGTGCTGTCTGATACAGACCCTTAACACAGTTCAAAATAATATTATGTACCTATATGAAAATATTCTTTGTGAGTTGGAGAATATCCAAACGAGATTATAAAGAAATGTCTAAAACAAAGACGATTAAGGAGCTTTATATATGTTTTGAAAGACCGCCAAATGTATTATTTAAAAAAAAGTTTGATTTTATTTGCGCTCTCTGTTAGTCTATTCCTATATTACAAACTAAAAAGATTAAATTGAAGTGTCTGATTGTAATGTCATAATAACAGCTTTTTTGTAATACTAAAAGCATAAGAAAGTATATACGATTCTTATAAAAAAAATTTACAAACAAATTTTTGTATGTCTGGTTGTCTATTCCGGCTAATCTCTGAAATAGTAGGATCGATTTTGACGGGATTATTTTGGCAGATAGCTGATGTTATAAGGTGTAACTTAGGCTACATTTATTTTATAATAAGATTTAGGGTGCCGCACCCAGTATCAAATAGTTACTAATATCATGTCATATACGTATAAACAGTAATAATACGGTTAATAATTAAAAGTCGATTAACTTATTTTTCATCATTATTATATTTTTGTCACAATCTCATCCGATGTTAAGTGACGACGTCGCCTTAGATGGTGACACGCTAAAACTAGTGGAGGACTAGCTCTCAAGTGCAACTAACGGTAACATCTATAGAGACTTTGCAACAAATTTTCAATTTGGTAGCGAGGCGGACATAGATAATGCTCTACAACCATGCCACGGTTTCATCACGATGTTTTCCTTCACAGAAAGCTGAAATTTATTGCAAGGATTCGAACTTACTGAGCATGCATGGGTTCAATTTCTCCTGATGTAAGTTAATAGAATTTTACTTTTCTTGTATATTGCAGAAAGACGTTAACTGTCAACCAGTTGTGATAAGTAGTGAAGAATTATATATATTACATATATAAATCTCGTGTCACGATGTATGTCGGGATAAAATCCGAAACTACTGAACCGATTTTGATCAAATTTCGTAACTATCTGAAATTTGGTCCAACTTTTTAAAGTTGTTATCTTTTGATAGGATAGTTTTTATCTCAACTATTGATAAGTTATGGGATGTAAATAACTACTGCGTAGTAGTAAACGCGTATGGAGCCGCGGGCACATCGCTAGTAAAGTATAAGAAATTATTTGAAAAAAAAAACTGTAAACAGATTATGTGTAAATTAGAGATTTTATAGTGGTTTTTTTAATAATGTTTCATTGTGTGGGTTCTAACGCAAATACATTTTTTATTATTATTTGGTTGAAAAAAAAAAACATAACTAATCACATTTAATATGTACACAGTTTGAATGGCATAAATGTGCAGTTTTAAAAGTAAATTACACAATATTAGGCGTGAAAAAATACATTGTATAAAATGTCGGCGACACAAAATGGCGGTCTCTATTATGTGACAGAACAATGAGCGTAGTGCTCGTAGCGAAGAGCCCTGGCGCTCTTGAGTGCCCTCAGCGGCTACAAAAGTGTGAGTGCATGAAAAATCCTCGCGGAGTGCCGTCCGAGGGAAAGTATCGACTCGGCAATAAGGGGATATTATCCTCTTAATTTTGGAATTTAAGATTCTGATGAAAAGAGGTTTTATATTAAAGACTGGACTTTGTACATAACTTTCAAAACGGGTAATAAAAATTGACGTAACTCTGTTAACCCGCGCCTATTATCATACGTCATAGGTCTGTAGAATAATAATGAATACAGCTTTTAATTTCAATGCAAATGTTACTTCAAGGGACATTATCACTAGTAATTAAAAAAGTGATCATTTTTCTACTTATATTAATCTGATTGAAATCAGATGACAGTTTTAATATTGTGCTGCGTTATATTGCGATAGATCACAATACGATCGGTCGTGACTACAAACACAAAGACAACTTTCTCGACATACCCCGTAATAGTATTGGCATAATTCTAACACTATCATTTCACTCTGAATAGTCTAGATAAAGTATTCCTTTCTGAGTAATAGTCGTACAAGTTCGTGCGCGACCATCCTGTTTCAGACAGACGTTGGCGGGGACGAGTTGTTACAATAGAAGACAACGGAGGCGAGTAATGTAGCGGGAAGGGAAGCGCGTGTAATTCTGTGACTATGGCGCGCAAGTCACAGTACAATGAAATATAAGTATTACCCCTCACTATAGTTTTAAATCTTTTCTTTAGAATTCTTCGGTGCTTTCTTCAGTAATGTTACCTAATTATTTTGGTGAATGTGGCTCTACAATTACGGTATCCTCGATGTACGAGTTCTACTCGCAATGAGCTGGGTTTTTTTTTGGTCCTACTTTACTTGTTAACTTTCACACCCTAGAATTTTATGTTACTTGTATCGAAAGATTAACGTGGCTCTGATGGTGTATTTTGTCTGTATAGATTAAACGTGTTAACATCTTTGGCTAATTAATTAATTAATATCATATGAGATTGTGTCTACGCGCTTATAACAACGCGTTATAAAAAACACACTCATGCTTTCAACGTGTCCATGTTATTTTTAATAGAGAAAGATTTTATAAAAAAATCTATTGACTATTGAATGCAATATGCAATAATAGACAACAATAGTGTCGGCAGTACATTGTGTTCCGCTCCACTATGCTGTCTGACGTCTTGCGATAGCATAATGGAAAATTCTGGAAAACCATAACCGACACGTGATATGTATTGGTTAAATTTTGTATATAAATCAGCTTCTGTTAGCGATTCTGCAGTAGGTATACGAAATAGAATTTAAAACGGATGCATTCAATCTTATTAATCGTCTTTTTTTTTTCTTGAATTAGTGTAGCAGTAAAATTTACCAGTGTCAATGATATTGACACTGGTATATTATAATCAAAAATTAGAATTAAATTTGACGCCACCGAACCATACCAAATATTTAAAATTAAATACAATTTTTCTGCGAAAGTGGGTCATCTCACGACAGAAAACTTAGTATCACTACTTATACTTATTTTAAATTTCTTGAACGAATAAGGGCGTAAAACACATTAATAAATAAAATTGTGATTTACACCCTGCAAAACAAGTTAAGATTTTTTACATAATATCTCGACACATACGGTTGCTTTATAAATAAGCTTAATTATCTAATTTAAAACAATTTATAAGGCTAAAATACAACAGACCCAAATTTTAGGTAACCGTCTTAAATAAATGAGTTAACTCACACAAAGGAATTTAAAAAGATAGATTAATGTTCAGGATATATCAGATCGTACTAAAAAATATGTCGAAAATTTTATTCTTGGTATTAAAGTGTGTCAGAAATTTCAAAATAACAGTAGAGGAAATCCTCTCACGTATTTTTGTGTATGTACATTCCAACAGAATTGCAAATCGTCTAAAACATTTTAGTGTGTCCCGTAAAATTGCAGTCAATTCTCACTATAGTGTATACTGTACCTGAACAAAAGTCACGCGCTATCATGCGGCGTGAGGAGCATTCTGATATAGACGTTCAAAACCTGATTTATAGAGAAAGAGGATTCGATCCTTTTTTACAATGTTCTGAAGAGTTGTTCAACCTAATTCACTTATACATTTGATTAAACAGAAACACACCTACTGGACTCTGGAGCCACAATTTTACGGTAACCTCTATCTCGGTGCGAGTAAATAAGTTTTGTCTTTGTCATACTGTAAAGCTGTAAATAGAGTCGTTCAAACATAAAGTGAAGAGACATTTTTGCAGGACAGCACGACAACGTCGACTGGCAATGGATTGTAGATCCACGGTGATCGTTGGATTGCACTGTTCTTACCGTCGGGTACTGTGCCATCACTTGCCTGTTTTACAATTTAAAAAAATGCTAGGATAAAACAAAAAACAAGAAAAATAGTAAAACAAAATAAAATTTAGAGTACATCATTAAGCCGGGTAGTGTTTGGATAAAACATTGTTTCCAGTTAAAAACATTACTATGTACTCCTTATATGTCACACACGGGACATTAAAGATAAAATTGTCGCCAATTACCAACTGTTTGCACGGCTATTTTCTTTTTATCAAAAAGAAACCTTGGGTTATTTGACTACCCACTTAAATTAGAGTTCATACTTTTTTATGCCAAAGGGCAGAAAATAGGCAGAAGATCCATTTAGTGTACAAAGACGATACAATAATATAATTAGTACGGAACTCTCATGGATTGAATTTTACTTACTACTTATCCAATTTTTTTATTACAATATAGTATATTAAAAATATAGGCTTGTGTTTAACTGATCACCAGGTGATGTAAATAGTATATGATCACCAAGATTAAAAGCCCATTTTAATGTAAAACTATAATAAATAATTTCATTTTCTGCTATCCCATTTGTTAGCGCCTAATGCTTTATCAATAGCATTTAAGTCAATTATTTATGTGGGGTACTTTCATTATTAGTTTTTTCTTTTTATTATTTTTCGCTGCACCGCACACTACGCAGTCTATGATTGACCACCGCCGCCGCGAGTCAATATATCTAAATTATATATTAATCCCGCTTGTTGGAGTTGCTTGTGCACGCTGCACGACATCCAGCTGGTCCACTACTATCGAAGCCGCAAATCTGAGGAATTGGCCGAGAAGAAGCGCTGCCAGGCTGAAGCTGCAGAATACCACATAAAGGTGATCGTGGAATAAGCGGTGCAGCTGTTTCTTACTTATCCAGTTTCAAGGTAACTCTTTCTTACATATTCCTAACTCTCCCCGCTCGTGGATTAGCGACCCTCTATATTGCTTAGTTGACGCGTCCACATTTTTTTTGGCCTTCGAACCGGATGGTTCTTTCTAAATCTTTCTAACCGCACATTCTTTCTGGCTTTCGAGCCCTATACCGCATTTCTCCTCATTTTCCCCGCTTTCTTAATAATTTATAGTATTTTCCGCATTCATGTAGTATTAAAAAAACTACCTATACTACCCCGCAAGTTCAACGTTAGTATTATTTTCCCACATACATCTTTGTTACATCACCCATATTGGAGTATTAAAATCCTATTTTACTTGCTTTCATAATACTTATACACATATTAAGTATTTGATATTTGTATTTAAGTGTCTATAGTGCAATTATTTCGGATATTTCACTTCCTAAAAGCAAAATAATTCATACAAAACATTTTATTTATTTTTAATCTCTTGTGAAGGTATTCCCGCTAACTACGCCACGCATCACTCAATCGTTCCGTGCGCTCATGTTTTTATGAGCTAGTTGCATTGTATGTTGCAGTCACTAGTGAGAATTTCGTAACATTGAAATAGTATAAAACTTGTAACATTTTTAGTAATCATGTCGTCAAAAGGTGACATGGATGATGACTTTGGAAGTCCATTTAATCTTAATAAGATTAAATTGAAACAGTTAATTGGTAAACGAGATGCCATTTTCGCTCGTATGCAAACTATTTACGATCACGCCTTAAATGCTTTCAAAGATGAAATCTCGCAACAAATGTTCCTTTACAATATCGCCTCTTTAGATGGTTTACGCTCAGAATATAATAAAATTATTGACACAGTTAATGAAACGCAATTAATATTAAATCCTACCGCCTCAGTTAACTATCAAAGCTTTTCGGCTTTTGAAGATTTGTATTGCCGCAGCAAACATGTAGCTCAACAATTAATAGCTGATAAGAAACATATTGTACCTGAAACAAGATGTGGAACGTCAACAAGGTCAATACGTTTGCCTGAATTGGACTTAGTCGGATTTAGTGGTGACCCTTTAAAGTGGTCCTTATTTTACGAATCTTTTAAACGCACGATTCATGAAAATCCAGATATTACGGATAATGAACGCATTCAATATCTCATAGGGAAGCTGTCAGGTAGGGCACTATCAGTATGTTCAGGTATAACACCAAATGGTGAAAATTATCAACTAATTTGGAGAACGCTTGTTAATAAATTTAATGACAAACGCAGCTTAGCCAACGTTTACTTGGATCAAATGTTTGAATTTAAGTCATTTAATGCCGCAACATCCAAAAACTTAGATTTATTTTTGGAAAAATTCTGTACCGCAGTGTCAAGTCTCAAATCGCTCAATATTCAAAACTTATCTGATTTTATGTTTCTTTATTTAGCTTTAAATAAAATCGATACAGAAACTGCAAGAGCGTTTGACATGTCAAATCGCAGTACATCGTTACCTATGTACGATGACTTAGTTTCATTTTTACGTGATCAGGCAAAAATCCTAGAACGTACCGTTCCCACTTCAACTACTACACAACGTTGCCGCACTGAACGCGCGCTCAAGCACACTGCTAACGCTAGCGCTAGGCCTAATCACGTATTTCTAACCGCGTCGAGTTTGAAGGCATGCTCATTGTGTAAACGAACTAATCATTATCACTTGTTCAAATGCACAGATTTTTATAATTTATCTATCGAAGATAAATATAACTTCATTAAACAGCATAATGGTTGTACGAATTGTTTAAGTATTTCTCATAAAAGTTCCGCCTGTAAATCAACTTATAATTGTAGATATTGCAATTACAAACATCATTCGCTATTATGTCGTAAACAAACAGCGCGTGGTACAATTGCGCCCGCGCAGCCGCCACCATTGGATGTCTCGATGTTCGCTTCTCGGCCACCTCCAATATCACCCGCCCGCTTCTCCGCACAACCATCGCAGACGCCTAGTCTCGACTCACCTCACTATTCTAGTACTAACGCTCCGCAGTCCGCTTTAACACAACATGTTTCGTTGTGCAACGTTCGCTCGAGTTCGTATAACAATACGACTTGTTTATTAGGCACGGTCCAAGTCTACTCTAAAGATTTGAATGGTCGTATGCAATCCGTTCGCGCCCTTATAGACCCGGGTTCACAAAACAATTTTATTACTTTGCAATTATGTAATAAACTTAATTTAAATTTTAATAAAATGACTCGCGCCGTTGTTAAGGGCATAGGTTCCGCACCTAATCCTATCAAGGGAGAAACATCTTTAGTTTTATATTCCCGATTAGATAAAAACGTTTCGTTACCGCTCAACACTTATATTATTAACCGCATTACCGATAAATTGCCCGTGGTAAATATCGATTCTTTTTCTTTACCGCACTTAAATAATGTCCCGCTTGCTGATGCCGATTTTAATAAACCTGGAGAAATTGATATTCTTATTGGTGCACCGCTATTTTCTGAAATTTTACTATCTAACCACATAAAAGGCCCGCCAGGAACGCCAACTGGTTTTGAAACTATATTTGGCTACATAATAATAGGTAACGCCTCTGTCAATAATGATTACAATCAGAGTTCTCTCTCTTTATGTTCGGTTGTAGATCATGAACCACCGTTAGAACAAATTTTACAGAAATTTTGGCAACTTGAAGAAGTTTCATATAAACCAACTTTAAATCTTGCCGCTCGCGAATGTGAAGAAATATTTGCAAATAATATTAAGAGAGATGATACAGGCCGCTATTGTGTTCGCTTACCCTTCGCTCGCGATCCCGCTGTGTTAGGTAATTCATATCAAATCGCTAAACGCCGCTTCTTGTCACTCGAACGCAAGTTTTGTTGTCAGCCTCAGTTACAGGTTGAATATCACGCCATAATAACAGAGTATTTAGAAAAAGAGTACATATCTATAGTAAACGATGATAATTATTTATCTGGTTATTATATCCCGCACCACGCAGTGACTCGTCTTGATAAGACCACTACTAAGTGGCGTATGGTTATGGACGCTAGCTCAAAAACGGATTCTGGAATTTCTTTAAATGAAATACTTCACACTGGTGAAAATCTTCAAAATGATTTGTTTTCAATTCTACTCGAATTTCGTTTTTATAAAATAGCTTTAACCGCGGATGTAAAACAAATGTATCTTCAAATTTTCGTTCAAACGAGTGATAGGATTTTTCAGAAATTTTTATACCGCCCTGACACTACGGGTCCTCTAAACACCTATCAATTTAACCGCGTATGTTTCGGTCTGCGTAGCAGTCCTTTTTTAGCGTTGCGCGTCATACGACAGCTATGCAATGATGAGCGCGCTCGCTATCCTCTTGCAGCTACTGTTGTAGAAAATAACAGATACACAGACGACATCTGTTATTCTATATCCAGTATTTCTGATTGTCTACAGCTCAGATGTGACCTCCACGATCTCTTTAAAGCCGGGGGCTTTGAGCTTGGAAAGTGGTCGAGCAACACGCCTGAGTCGCTTGACTCACTGCCTGAATCTTACCGCTATAATTCTAATATAAATTTTGATGATCCAAATCATACTTTAAAGGTACTCGGACTACAGTGGTCGCCAGTCACTGATGAGTTTATGTTTACAGTAACGCTTGATAACCGCCCAATAACCAAACGCAACATTCTTTCAGTTATAGCACGCCAATATGACGTATTAGGCCTTATTGCACCAGTCATATTGTATGCTAAACTTATTCTACAAAAACTTTGTGTTTTGAAACTTGACTGGGACGAAGAACCGCCCCTTGATATTTTAAGCCTTTGGCAAAACTACTTACGCGAATTACCCGCTTTACAACATTTACGAATCCCGCGTCATTTAAACGTTTTCGAAGGTTCTCAAATTCAGCTAGTCGCATTTTCCGATGCCAGCGAAAGAGCTTACGGATGCGTTATTTATATTCGCGTCGAACCCTCTTCTCTAGCACCCGCATTAACCCAGTTAGTTTGCGCCAAGTCAAAGGTTGCTCCGCTAAAGACAGTATCTATAGCCAGACTAGAGTTGTGTGCCGTTCTTTTGATGGCCAAACTAGTCCGCCGTGTGGCCGATACTTACGGCAAACGCCACAAAATTAATGACATTTTCTGTTTTACTGACTCCATGGTCACCCTGCATTGGATACACTCAGAACCTTACAAGTTCAAAACGTTTGTAGCCACACGCATTACTAAGATCACGTCCGCTATTGCATCTGAACATTTTTATCACGTTCCAGGTGTTCAGAACGCGAGCGACTGTTTATCGCGTGGTCTTTCTCCCGCTAACATGTTATCAAACAAAGAGTGGTATACTGGTCCGTCTTGGCTTAGACAAGATGTGTGTCATTGGCCGATCACCACTATTGCGCCTGACGCTAAGCTTGATTTACCGGAAGAAAAGGTTATTTCGCTCCCTGCTGTTACCACGTGCGAAGCGACATCTCATCCGCTTCTTGAATTATCCCAACGCGTTTCATCATGGCCTGTGCTTTTACACACAGTCGTGTATATTTTACGTTTCTTAAAAATACTACCGCGCTCAAATATTTTTACCGCCAGTGAAATGAATTACGCTGAATTATACATTTTAAAATATTTACAAGGTCGTTATTTTAATGACATTACTCTAAATTTAAAATCAAACAAACGCTGCTCTAACGCCATCCAACGGTTGGCTCCTTTCCTAGATGACAACGGCCTCATTCGAGTCGGTGGTCGTCTCTCTAATGCTGACTTGTCATATGATCAACAACATCCTATTTTATTACCGCGAACGGATCGTATCGTGGAATTAATCGTTACTTACTATCACCGCACGAACTGTCATACAGGACCAGTCGCATTAATGTCAATTTTACGTCAAAGATATTGGGTTATATCATGTAGAACTCTAACCCGCTCCGTAGTATTTAAATGCAATTTGTGCTTTAGGGCTAAACCTAAACAGACCTTTCCATTTATGTCTCATTTACCCGCTTGCCGTGTGAATGATGTAAAAGCTTTCGTACACACATCTGTTGACTTTGCGGGTCCAATCAATATTATACCTTACAGAAAACGTGGAGTTAGGTCCATAAAATCATATTTATGCATCTTTGTATGCATGACGACCCGCGCAGTTCACGTAGAGCTCACAACAGACTTAAGCACTAACACCTTCTTATCCGCATTCAAACGTTTCTTGTCTCGACGTGGTGCTGTATCTGTGTTATATTCGGATAACGCTAAAACATTCGTTGGAGCTAAAAACGCAATTTATGATATGTTAAATTCTGAGGAGTTTAATGCTTCATTCGGAAAAGAACTCGCTTCTAACCGCATAAGTTGGAAATTCAACCCTCCACGCAGTACACACTTTGGTGGAAATTATGAGATTTATGTGAAAGCATTTAAGACGCATTTGTATCGAGTGATTGGCACGCAGTTACTTACATACGAGGAACTACTCACTGTTTTGACTCAGATTGAGACAGTGATTAATTCTCGTCCACTTACGCTTTTAAGTCAAGATCCTTCTGAGCTTACCGCGTTGACGCCATCTCATTTCTTGATGTCAACTCCGCTAAAATACTTACCCGCGTATGAAGTTGTCGATGAGAAGCCTAACTTACTACATCGTTACGCGCGTCTTGATCAAATAGTACAGTCTTTCGCAAGACGATGGAAACAGGAATACCTTCACCTTTTACAGTGTCGAGGGAAGTGGAATACTCCATCTAATCCAGTGTCAGTAGGCACAGTCGTCGTCATAGTGACCGACAATATACCTCCACTTCATTGGCCTTTGGGCATCGTCATCGCTACTTATCCCGGCAGCGATGGAGTTATTAGAGTAGCTTCTGTTAAAACAGCTACAGGCGTTTTTAAGCGACCTGTGGTTCGTCTTTGCCCGCTTCCTTCACAATAAACTTTTCAAAGCCCCCGCTCTCTTATTGTATTATTTTAAAACCAATGGTTTTAAAGCCGGGGGCAATGTTAGCGCCTAATGCTTTATCAATAGCATTTAAGTCAATTATTTATGTGGGGTACTTTCATTATTAGTTTTTTCTTTTTATTATTTTTCGCTGCACCGCACACTACGCAGTCTATGATTGACCACCGCCGCCGCGAGTCAATATATCTAAATTATATATTAATCCCGCTTGTTGGAGTTGCTTGTGCACGCTGCACGACATCCAGCTGGTCCACTACTATCGAAGCCGCAAATCTGAGGAATTGGCCGAGAAGAAGCGCTGCCAGGCTGAAGCTGCAGAATACCACATAAAGGTGATCGTGGAATAAGCGGTGCAGCTGTTTCTTACTTATCCAGTTTCAAGGTAACTCTTTCTTACATATTCCTAACTCTCCCCGCTCGTGGATTAGCGACCCTCTATATTGCTTAGTTGACGCGTCCACACCATTAAAGTAAATGACTACAAACTAATCATTGTTAACCCTAAAATAGTAATTGACCACAAAAATTTCAATATTATTGGTATCTGGCGCTCACCAGAATCTCCCGCTGTATCTTAACACAATTCAAACCCAACTTGACCTCTCTACATCGTTTGATAGGTATTATTAACGCATTAATTTACTAGCTAAGATTTGGTGCTCATATACTATGAATATTTTGTGATTTTTTACTATTTTTGGCATTATATAAAGTACTTTTTTGGATAGGAGAGCTTAAGGTCTCATTGCATTATTTGGTTGTCATTATATTTTAATATTTAAATAAATTTGATTTGAAAATTTTAGATTTAAACGAAATTATTATTTACATAAACCTTTATTTATTATATAATATACTTTACTTCGATTTTTAACATCTTTCAAAGCTCTTTATATACTAAAAGAAAACTTAAATAAAATGGAAATTTCATTTTAAACTTTTTATAGTATTGCACATTCCTTCCCCATATTATTTAATTTGAATAATTAAAAAATATGCCAAATCGTGAAGTCATAAATGAAAAGAAAAAATATATCACGCCAGTGCTTTCATGTTTCACCGAATAAACGTGAAACTCACCGACGGTAAATTAAAAAGAAAAACTGTAATGTAACTTTCAAACGGGAAATATTTTTCACATACAGCAACATCAATCTCGCAGCTCTTAGAAATAATCATAGTAAAATATACTGACCTACTTTCCACTTGCAATTTGAATGCAAATATACATAATTTTTTTATTATTTAGACACCAAATATGAATAAACCGTAACTTTACATACGTACATATATCATTGTTGGCGACAGAACAGTCATTTTCGTGTTTCTTGTTAGGTCAATATGTGATATTATTGTGTTTACGTGTTATATACTATGTGTTACGATAAAATAGATTGATACAGACAATATTATAGAGAAATGTAAGCGAATACGCTACATTACAAGTTGCATGTTATATATTAAGATGTATATAAACGATTATGTATTGTGTGTCACATATGTGAAAATATAACTAATATAGAATAGATTAATGCATAGAGTAAGCCAATAGAGTAAGTATATCAAATATTATAGAGACTTCACGAACGGAAAATGGTGATGCCGCCCGTAAATTACATTGTTTTTGGTTTATATACAGAATATATACGTAATGTATATTATAAGTGAATATGTAATAGATAGGTAATACAGAGAGGAACATTTTGATATATGACATGTGTATATAAGATATATAATGAGAGAAATATAAAGAGATTAACAGGGCAACCAAAGCGAAAACTAAAGTTAAAACACGAAATAAACACGGAACAAAACGGGGCTCTCTTTACGGTCATTCCTCGAACTACTTAAGCTCGAAGAGGGGCCGTATTGGGCACGGTGCAAATTCAACGAGTCTACAAGTACAAGTAACAAGTAACAACAAGAAGAAAGCTTTGGTCGTCCTGCGAACAATCAACAACAAGATTACGACTTTCATTGAAGACCCGGCACCTCAAGCGGTCGTGCATTATTGCACCCCCCGGACCCCCTCACTACTAACATCACGCAACCCACTGGCATTCGTACGGTATCTACGAGACGGGCATCCGACGCAACAAAACTCCCGTTCGAACCGGGGAAACGTCACCCCCCCCCCCCCTCCCTCACGCAGAGGGAAAGTGACGCCTACCCAACAATCATCACGATTTTCTCAACACGGAATAGACAGAGACCACGCCCTTCCACTTGCTATGATCCTTTGGTTCTTTAACGTTCATCAATCTTTTCACGCACGCTCGTTGATTTAGGATACTCTTGACCTGACCTTTTTTCAGAACGTCCCCAATTTGATCGAAGAACGTTCGTCTAGGCCTTTCTCTTCCAACGCTCTGATCCGCACTTGCTTAATAAATTTATTTATTCATTCTTCTTTCACTCATCCTCATTATATGATCAAACTATCTAAGCATCCCCTTCTCAATCCGTGTATCTACATTTTCTGTCACACCAAAAAAAAATTATCACACTATTTCTTATCCTGTCACTTAATTTCACTCCTAACATAACTTTTAGCGCCCTCATTTCTACTGCATTTATTCCATTTTCATGCCTTTTCTGCAACACCTAGCTTTCACTTCCGTACATGAGTGTTGGAACTAATACTCATTTATGATCTATCCAGCTATCCAGCCAGACGAGCTTTTGTAGAAATTTTCTAGCTATTCATTGTAAAATGCCCCATTCACCCTGTTACTGGCATTTACACTCCTTTCTATGTCACTGTAACGTCATTTCATTTCATTTTATTACCTTATCTCTACGACTAATAGATTATTATTTGACTACAACTATTATTATTGTTATTTGATTGACGAAGGCGTTACTTTGCTGAAATCTATCGTAATAATTTATTAGAAACTTTATAGCTACTTCTTCTGCCTAAAATCGATTAACAGAAGCAACAAAAAAACGTTTGCATAATTTAATGTATAAATAAATGTGTTCGAAATTAATAATAGTGGAAAGTTTGAAAATAATTAAAACTATTAAAAAAACAAAACAAATAAAAAATATATATATTAGAACATCAACGGTCAAAATAACACAACTTCCGCCAAAAGACTTTGTTGTAGTAAAACCATGAAATAACGTATTCGTATTCGGCTTGGTTCGGATACACTCGACTACACACAAAGTACCACAGTATACACCACAATATAGTACTACAGTGTTCGTTACAAAACTACACAAACATTGTACCACAGTGGGCGCCACAAAACTACACAAATGAAATCATTTTGTGTAACAACGGTACACAGATACCAAACTCGAAAAAGTACTCCACTTTCCAGATCGACTTAAATAATCTTCCACTTGACTTAGAGAATCCTCTACAAGACTTGAGAAATATCTTCGAGAATCCTCTATAAAACTTGAGAAGCATATCTTTGGGAATCCTCTACGAGACTTGAGAATCATCTTCAAGAATCCACTATGAGGCTTGAGAAACTTTCATAAATCCTCTACAAGATTAGAGAAACGTCTTCGAGAATTCACTACGAGGCTTTAGAAACATTCAAGAATCCTCTACAAGACTTGAGAAACGTCTTCAAGAATCCTCTACGAGAGTTCGAAAACACCTTCGAGAATCCTCTACGAGAGCAGTCAATCCTATCAGAATGGCCGTATCGGAGCATCAACGGTCAAAATAATACAACAACCGCCAAATGACTTTATTGAGGTCAAAACATGTTGAAGTAACGTGTTCGGTGTGGTTTGGATGCACCCGATTACAATCGGGGAAATACATATAAATACATCCTACAACCACGACAGAAGGTAGAGGCTGAGTGCCTTAAGCGCTCGCCTCCAACCACGGTGAATCTGTAAAAGCCGTCAGAAGCCCCTATGGCTAACAGTATAGTCAGTCTGTACAATAACTACCCCGAAATAACCCTGGCGATGCCAGTGACCGTCGTTATGGTGTTGACCGTCGTAATGGGTGATGCCGTCCATAACGGAACCGCTCTACCTTAACACCGCCCTAACGGTGGCAGTATGCATCGAAATACGGACTGACTGTGTACTCCGTTATATTTATTATCCGTTATATATAGGAGCGGAGCATCAATGCAAAATGTTTCAAAAACATGGAAAATTTATTCCTTTTGAGAGCTTACATTATGTGACGTTGATGAAGTTGCGAGGGTGAGCTAGTTAACAAATAAATTCACAATCAAAATAATATCGAATAATCTTATATTCAATCAGAGCTTATAATTTGGATCAACATTTCACCAAGATCTTCAAAGCTCGGCGTAAATTTTAGTCTCGACTTCATAGTTCAATGAATACAATGAATAAACTCTTAACAGACGTGTCATTTATGACGAAAGACAAAACCTACTTATGTATTTATCTGGTTTAATAAAGTAACCCTGTTTGAATCTGTTGAAACTTTTGAACCTTTGGATCGTAAGTTTATCGCAGCTGCAGTCAAACATAAGAAAGAGACTGATGAAAGACATCCTCTCTTTAACCATCATTTTTGTTTAAAGCGCTTTGAAAGTTTAGGAGATTTCCTCGCTTAGCGTGTTTTACCATCTATATTATGGAGAGCGTTTTGAAGAACTACACGAACTGTTCTTCAAAGCTACAGCTTTATGGTAATCTCCATCTCGAAACAAATAAAGAGTAAAGAAGTTCGCCGGCATAGTCTGAAACTGTGTAACTGTCTCGAGTCTTGTATGTTCCCTTCTACAACATGAATTCCTTTATGAATAATTATGGTCGGAGTATCGAATACAAATGTGGTTGATTCTAAATTGAATGCCATTAAGCATACCCAATAAAACATTTTATAAGTTAAGTGACTATTACTCGTTGACCTGTAAACCACTTACCTCTGATAATTATCTTTTTAATTTCATTATATATACAACTCTCATGAATTTATTTACATAAACAAAAAGAAACATTTAGCTGGAAGGGAGGGGGACAGTTGACAAACACAAAAATTTGCATTTTAAATCTTAATATTTCCCAAACGGATCCTTTAATCGAAAAATAGTCCATAGACCTGCAATATTTTTGAATTACCTATACAACGACATCCCACATGATGGTATAGACGAGACAAATAGATCATTTTCACTTTATTTACCACTTTATCGGCGTGATTGATATGTATTATACCCATACCAAATCACAGCATTCTAATACTAAGAATCTTTGAGCTAAACCGCGAACAGACAGACAGACATAGCGAGACTATAAGGGTTCCTTGTTGACTTCGGAATCCTATACCTATGCAAAATAATTATTTATTCTTATTTATTTAGTCTATGACCAGGCTCAATAATTCACCGGGTTTGATCTAAACATTGGTAGAGCCGGCAATAGATTTGAAATGACTTATTGGCTGTGTAGGATCCATTGTTCATAGTTAGCCTGTTTATTCAGGTTTCCATCAATATTGGGGTTGGAAGCATTCTCAGCTAATTGTAACATTGATGGAACGGTGGTAATGTGTTCGGACATCGCGTCGATCGACGTGAGTTCGAATACCTACAATGAGCCTGAACTTTCGTTGAAGGAAACCATCAAGATTATACCATAGCATGGTGATAGGTATATCCAAATGTGCTTAAGTTAAATTATCAACAAAGAATAAGGACGAAGATAATTAATCACTTTGACCTCTAGACAACCTACCTTAGGATCATTCTACAATTAAAAAAAAAATGCCCGTGTTAAACTTTATTACAACACTAGCTGTGCCCGTGGCTTCGCTCACGTGGAGTACAGAATGCCCGCGTGAATCTTGCTCCTCCGCCCCCGACTATTTTAAAGACAAAAATTTGTGTCTTTTTAATGTATACAATAGTTTAGTACATTAATTTGCTATATCTCTTATGGTTTACTCAGCGTAAGCCATTTAAACGCCCGAATTAATTCACCGTGATCAGTTTTTTTTTATTTGTGTAGATCCCTAATTATTTTTCTGAAATAAAAGTAAGACTCCATATGAATTCGGATATCTACCAGTGAAAGTCTAAGTCCAGTCAAAATCGGTCCAACCATTTCGGAGTCTACCCGAAACAAACAGACAGACAAAAATTTTAAAAATGAATTTTGTTATGGGTATCGTATATACTTTCATATGCATTTAGTAAAAAGCTGTTATTTTGACATTGCAAACAGACACTTCAATTTTATTAATTTTATAGATAGCAAAAATATTTTCTGTCTCCAAAGTTTTTATTCGTCACCAATAATATAATACTTCTTCTATACAATGAGTTAAGTGAATTTACGTTTTATTTATATTACTACGTGAAGTGTTACTTTCTATATTACTTAAAACTATAGAAGGCTAAAATAATAAATCCAATGAATCGAAAATTAATCGAATTGCTTGAACGCCACGCCATTGTGTATTTAATTAATTTTTTAATTACGACATTATTACAAAATATTGACTGGAAGAATTGATTTGATTGTCTCAAGCATGCGTCATGCATTCAATAATTTTTATTATAGTTTGATTTGCTATTTAATTTCCACAATTTACAAACCCCACAATTGTTTAAAAAAATAATCGTATTATAAATTATATATTAAATCAATAAGTTATGTCACATTTCTAAATAATAAACATTTGACATATTGTGTCATGCAAGCCTTCATAAGATGAATCAAGTATGGTAATTGAGCATGTACTAAGTGAATAGTTAAAATTATACTATTTTAATATTCATAGCACCTACATAACAGCTTATTTCAATATCCGCATACTTAAACATTAATCCTTTAAGACGGCGAGTAGACGGATCATTTTTTATCCGCCGCCTTCTGCGTGGCTAATGAAAGCATTTACTTCACATCGAGGTGATTTTTCATCGCTTACGTCAGTAGATCGGATACCTTATTTCCGGCTGTCACACCGATTTTGTTTTCTAATAATACTTTTATTATAATTTTTACTATTAGCATTTTCAGGCTTTTTTCTGCTTATTTATTATCCTTAAAATTAGTACCGAAATTCTTTAAGAGACTGCGATTAAAAAAAAACTAGTTAGCAAAAATATTAGTGAATTTGCTACTGGAAATTTTACAAAATAACCTGTACATAAATTATATGGAATGAGATTGTGGTTTTAGTCTTTATACTTTTAAAACATATCGCTGTATTGATTAATAATTTAGTAGTTACGTTTACGATAAAAGAAACGCATAGAACACACTATTTGACAGAAACGCATTTTTGACGTTTACGATTAAAATCTGTAAATATATTTGAAATAACAGAAGTATTATTCACTGTAAAAATATACTATATATTAATTATTCAATAACGCACGTTGTCTTTTTCTAATTCTTTCTTGTTTTATCGTGCTCATCTATCTCTCTCAGTTTATAGCATAGATCTTTCTTTTTTTCTCTCTCTAGTCACGTTACATTTTTCCATTGCGTTAGGAACGTTGCACTAAAATTTTAACTTGGAAGTTTACTCCCATGGCTCCCAGAAATATTTGACTTCTAAAATCTAACTAGTTACACCGTTGTATGAATGTAGCTTTAAACAGTACAATGCAATTCTCGAAAGAAAAATATGAAAGTAGTAATATTTTACATATAAAATGCCATTAATAACTCTGGCATAGAATTTATGACAATTGTTCAATCATTTTTTGACGAAAGGGAGCCAAATGATTAAATGTATAATAGATAGACTATACCACGACGTATCAGTAGTAACAAAAAAAGTCAATATATTATCATACGAAACGTAACATTGCTTACGTTACGTTTCGGTGTGATGTAGGGCGAGGCCCTGTCTTTAATATTTCAAGTGATTTTACTTGAGTCATCACATATGATGAAGATGAAAATAGGTCACACATCAAACCATTTCTTACGTAAATTTCTGCTAATATTACAATTTCATAAGAATAATTATAAAGTATTTCTCAATATTTTTCTTATTTATAATATTATTCGAAAATTATATTATTAAGGAAAAAATATATAAAGGCTAAAAAAGAGCAAACTCTGTTAGGTGTAATGCGTCAATAAAACCAAGTTATGATTTTATTGCATACAAATAACACCACAGAATCCTTTAATGAAGTCGATATCTTCATAATAAATAAATTTAATATTTATAAAATCATATCACCTGTATATATTACATTTTTTAGCAACTTTTCAATCACAATTCTGGTCGTATTGGCAATATCGATGTATTCTAACCTCCATAAATCTGTGTTTACAATAGAGCGGCAATTATCCCAGATCGCACTATTACTTCGTTATCGATAAGCGTTATTGCTCCGCTCCTAAGTATCATAGCGTGATGTTAGACGGCAAACAATCTTCTTCAATGTAACCTCAAAATGTAAAGTGAAAAAGATTTTATTTAATCTGGCTTGCAGACTCAGAGTTCAGCGCGTTCGATAAAAAACGCGAACTCTTTATTTTATTTTGGCTTTCCGCCTTTAAAGGCAATTCTGCCAATGTCAAGTGTAAACTCTTTAGATTTATAATATTTGTATCGATAAAATCTAAATAAAAAGTAGAAGTAAGTATATATTTAGAAGTATTATAAAGTGAAGTTGATAAATCAGTCTGCGACAATTCATAGCTCACGGTCGGGTCGCTGTTTGACAAATGACCTTTAGAAATAGGATAAGGACAACAGTTGACCTTTTCGATCCGATGAATGGGATTCACCGCAACACGATATATTTAAACTCTCTCACATCGATACAGTTAATGGATAATATGATTTATTGACCTTTTGTTAATTTTCAGCGAGTAATTAAGATGTGGTAGCTTATTGTTTAAGATCATCGGTTTATCGATCCAATGGACGATGGTTCTAAAATTGGCAAGTTAATTTTGATAATATGACGTCTGATGGGACGTCGCGACGTGCCATTCGGTCAGCGTCTCATCAAGTCGGCTATTTCTGTAGAATGTAATCTAAATAAAGGCAATTGCCTTTTTTTTAAACCATTAATAAATAGGGTTGAAAAATTCACATGATACATGTGTGTTCATATTTAAATAGCTTTTAATAATGTCTCTAAAATAATTCAAAGTCTATGTTCATTTTGTCACTCTGTTCTCTGATTATTATAAACACGCACAAACACACGTTTTTTCAAAATCCTACTGCAAACTACGACGATTATTGCAAGAGTTGCATAGAACTTATGTTTTATCGCAGACGTCTTTTGAGTGGTTTTGGGTAGTTCAGCGAGTAGTAGAACCGTTTTTAAAAACTTTACAGCGGTAACTGAAACCGTTGAAGACAACATTTCTTTAATGATATGTGTTTACTGAGGCCAGGTGTATGAGCTAAGGCGCCTAGCCGAAAAAAATATTTAAATTATTATTTCACAACACGACTGTAGTTTCAAAGTGTTTATCTGGCTCTTAGACTGTAATGGTTTTTATTTTGTTAATCATAAACTTGCGTTATTTGACCCGATATAGTTTTGATTGATTTTGATTTGTGATTGCTTTACTATAAAGATATGCTCGATTGGATTGTAAATAATAACTTGGAAGAAGAATTTAGAGATTATTTTATTCTTAACATTTAAAGGTTTTTAAATAATTTGCATATGCCAGCACCATCGTAACATAATCCTAGTTAATATCCACGAATCGTAGCATAAACAATGTTTATTATATATTTAGTAATAAGATGCAATGATTTGAACATAGTAGCCGCCAGATCAGTGAACAAACCACCTTTATATTTTATTAAACATGCCAATGTCTACTCTGTTCAAACCGAAGAAACCCATTAAATTCTGCCTGATTAACTCGAATCAGATACATTTCATCAGACCATCATAAACGTCATCGAGATGTCACAAAAACTGCCTGAAAAGTTCCAACAAAGATACCAGCATTTTCTTAGAACGCTGTAATCATCAAATTCATTTTAATTTAAGAAAACATGTGCTACGGTCATACGCACAAATGTAAACAATGGTTGCTTAATCGCAGATAGACATCGCGTTCAAGATTCCCACCTTCTTGACATATTAACGAAATAATGACGCTGTCTTTCAGCACGTGTACTGTCTCTGTCATAACTGTTTAAACAGAAAGGATAGATATATAAAAGCCTACTGGGATGTCTGTTAAAAAATAAATGTGTTAGTTATTTATACCACGCTGATACAAAAACACACACGTAAAGTAGGCGGTGGGTGTGTGCGCTAGAGAGTAGCGTTCAGTTTAAATGATGAGATGGAACCGCTGAGTCGGAAAGTGCCGACCAAACGCGACATTGTCCGAATGGCACGTGACGACGTCTCATCAGAATACTTTACTTCGGTCTAAACAAGCCATTAGATATGGGATGACATTTGACAAGTTCTCTTACTTCGATATCTACTCTTTTGTTTTATTAACATGAATAAATAATAATAAAAAGTCAACGAAAAATAAGGCCATTTTTTACAATCTTATAACTTGTGAATGGCTTGAACGATTGATGCCATAGTCACGTCATTCAATTATTTGGTTTGTCGAGACGACAGTTCATAACTGTTCTAGAGTCTAGGCTAAGTGGCGCAGAGGTTGTAATCAACTAATTTTATATTTATGATCCAATGAGATTGAAATTCATAGTGCAGATTGGTTTAGTACGTAAAAAGAATGTTACAAAATCTAGACTCGAATGGTGGTCGAGTTATTAACAAAGAAAATGGACAGAAGAACCCCCTAGCAAACCTGTGAAGTTTATTTTTTGCCTCTTAGTAGTATGTGAAGTACGGTGTGTATGTATATGTACAAGCTGTTAGTTTATAATCAATCAAGTGAGATTGTAAACGGTGCAATATGTCAATTGCGATATAACACTAAAATTTTCAATCAAAAGCTTACATTTTCGTATTTTTATTTATTTATAAAGGTTAATCTACAATTGTTTACACTAATATTACAATAATAATGTGACTTTTGGACTACGCTAAATATAATAATTTCTCACAGACAAACACCTCATGAATATTTTGTGTTACGACAAATTTATTAATTTGTACGTTCCTTTTATACGTTCCTAAGAAATAAAAACCAAAATGGAAATCATTAAAAGAGTCCAGTTATACAGTACTCATTACAAGTTTGTATACTGCTCGAGTATATGCACTAATACTGTTAAATTGAACATCAATAATATCACTATAGGTAGCTATTTATAATCTTGCAGAACCTAGGAATAGGTGAACTTGTTCCCAAGACAGTATGTCTGAATAGTGGGTAAACCGGCGTAACTAACTAACTAAATAACTATGTCTAACAAGTTACTTACCGGATTGGTTACGTTAGCTTAAACTGCTATATAACGAACGAGCCGAGCGAGCGATGCGAGCACATTTCGCACAATGATTCAAAATTATTAGTGTCCATTCACAATCTATCGACAGTTTATAAATGTAGATTTTAAACTAACGATTCCTACAATTATCCGGTGACAACTGTAAACACACTATTAACTTCAAAAATATAGTAAGCTCTTCGTTAGAAAGTTGTACGTGAAAGTACAGAAGTAAAACCCTGGCAACACAGCCCGTCACAATAGTAAAGTTTCATCCGATTAAAGTATGAAAAGGACCCTCACGTCTCCGCTTTAATCTACATAATTGCGTCACGTACATGTATAAATTTTATCTACGTGCAATGTTTGCGTGAATAAATAATAATAAATACAGATATACTTAATAAAACTTAAAAGGAGTATTGTTAAGATAAATTGTTCGCTAATTTGCTTTTAGCTTCATGATATTCTTATGCGCTCATTTTTATATATATTTTTTTTTTTTAATTTTCAGTCAATAATAACAATTCTATTTTAACCATGTGTATATTAAATTTCTTTAAGTTATTTATTTTTGAACTGAAACTTCTTTTGGGTCGGTGTGAATTGGATTTTATGAATCGAAAATGTGTAACGAAAAGGAGATAGATTTATATGTATATATAGGTTATAGGCTGTGAGAAAATGAGATATAATGCTTTTCTATAAAGTTTCCCTATCCTCTGTATATTCTTAATGTTACCGAAATATATACAAAGAGAGGGGGAGAGAGTGAGAGAGATAATCACTTCTATTGCGTGTGAACTCGAACTCAATTTTTTTTTATTTCTATCTTTTCATGCATTGATAATAATTCTATTTTAAATTATTACCTAAATGAAGTTTGTATTTTATCTGTTTTGGAATTATATTTTTTTCTATTTTTATTAATGTTCTAAGTGTATTTTAATTTTTAACATTAGTTATTCGATTTTACAGATTTTGTGATTGGCTGTAATTAGTTGTTCATTAATATTGCTGTTTTTTTCATTCATGTTTTTGACGTGACAACGTCTTATAATTCGATGGAGCCGGCTGCACGAACGAAAAAACATGGCTCATGCTGAGTTACCTCGCTCTGAGGCGTTCCATTTAAGGCTTGAAGTGCAATCGAGAGCGCGGAACGAGCGACAAAGAGGCACAATCGGCCTCGAGTGAGCGATGCGTCCGCGTGGACAGCTGCTATACAATAATACATTTACATGTTTTCGTCAAGTATGAAAAGCAGTGAAAAGTGAATGTGGTGTCAATTGTTTATTATCGTTATATATTGTTTATACGTTGTTATAGCAACGATAATTACGGCGATAAAGGTAATGATTATTTCTATATTAAATATATGTTCAGTGATATATTGTCGAATATTCGTGATTTCATCATTAAAATAAATAGCATCGGTCCTCTAGTGCAGCGATTGTAGGTTATGCTATAATTGACAAAACTATAAATAAAATTAAAATTTTCTTTTGAAAAATGATACCATTCCATTAGTATTTTCTTATAACGTTATCACGTTCAACTATCGTCTGTAAACCGACTTTACAGACCACCGATTTTTTTATAATTACTGTTGTCAATCCCTCAATATCTCAAATTGCGTTTCTGAAGACAGCATCAAACGATAAACTTCAGCTAAACTTGGTTTAACTTAACTAACCAAATTGGAGCGTTTATCTATTCGATAGTCGTTTGAAGTCTGATCTGACAAAAACAGACAGTAGACATCCGATATATCCGACTGACAGACCAACAAAAATTGTCGAAGATTTCATTTCTGCAAAATTGAAAAAAGATTTCCGTTATATTTATTTGGTACACATATTAATTTTTATATATTTTACTTCTATCTAATACCTTTAGGTCTTTACCTATGAAATTGCAGTTCTGCAGTATTGGCCATTTCAAATCAAAATAATTTTTGTTTGGCTAAAAATTCTAATTTCAAATTAATTTTATTTTAAAAACATGGTATTCTTTTTCCAATAGTAGTCATTTATTTATTGATTAGTGTTACATTTTCATCGCATTTCAATCTATTTTGTCTTCATGGATACGTTAAAAATTCAAGTAATTATGGAATATGAGTACTGTCATGGCAGCAACGCGGCACAAGCGGCACGCAACACCAACGACGTTTACAGAGCTAACACTACAAACCAACGCTTCACCTGTTATTGGTTTGCTCACTTCCGTTCTGGGAATTTCGACCTGAAAAATGAACCTCGCGGTCGTCCGAAGACTTTGGTCGAAAATGACGAATTAAAGGCGATTGTGGAAGCTGATGATACACAATCTACGGCTGAATTAGCAGCAGCTTTCGACGTTAGCGTCAAAACAATATTGGTCCATTTGCGTCAAATTGGCAAGGTAAAAAAGCTTGACAAATGGGTGCCCCATGAACTCAATGATCGCCAGCGCGAAGTACGCGTCGAGACGTGCCTTGCACTGCTCAACAGACACACAAATGAAGGAATTTTGAACCGCATTGTTACCTGCGATGAAAAATGGATTCTGTTTGATAACCGCAAGCGCTCAGCAAGTTGGTTGGATCCTGGTTCAGCACCTAAATAATGCCCTAAACGAAAACTTACCCCTAGAAAAGTGATGGTCACTGTGTGGTGGTCTAACGCCGGTGTGATTCATCACAGCTTCCTACCAAACGGGGTGAGCATTACTGCAGATATGTACTGTGAAGAACTGAACACAATGATGGAGAAGCTGGCGCATCTCCAACCAGCATTGGTCAATTGCTCGTCTCCGCTGCTCCTGCACGACAACGCGCGACCTCATACTGCACAGCAGACGGTCTCCAAGTTGCAAGAACTGGGGTTGGAAGTTCTCCGTCATTCGCCCTACTCACAAGACCTTGCGCCTACAGACTACTACTTTTTCTAGAATTTGGATAACACCTTGGCGGGAAAAAAATTCAATACCCGAGAGGCAGTACTAAATGCCTTTGAAGAATTTATTGCCTCCCGTCCAGCTGATTTCTTTAAGAAGGGCATCTATAAACTGCCACTACGCTGGCAAAGATGGATTGATTGCATGGGTGATTATTTCGATTAATACAAATAAAAAATACATGAAAAAAATTCGTTTCAATTTTTTCATACAAAAGGGCAATTTCATAGGTAAAGACCTAATATATTATAAGTAAATAATTAAATTAAATTTATACTACATAAGATTTATTTTGTAAAGTAGTAAAAACAGAATATGTACATTTACCATGGATGTATAAAAAGTATTTTATACATCCATGACATTTACTATGAGTTTCGTAAAGGTTCCATCTAGTTGCAGCTTATTGAACTACTTATTGAATAAATAGTTGTTAAACAGTCACAATGATGAGATAAACTTAATTTAAGCTACAGTTATCTTTATGGAATCAATAACTATTTAGCAGTTATTTAGAAATCTCAGAAACCGGGCATTAGAAGTTACCTAAACATTTCTTTGAATAGTGACACTTGATGCGTATAACATCATTGGAAATATTCTTTCCTGCAAATCGGATAGCCGACACAGACCAACTTACCGACCTCACATCCTGGTGTTATGTGCCTACTTTAGAGAATCCCCACAGATTTCGCTTCACGAGGAGTAACTTCTCAAGATGTCGTTGACAGTGAAAAGTTATAAAGAGATTTAGGTGCATATCGTGGCTGTATTTTTTTATTATATTGCTTAATAGTCACAAATAAACCATGCCGCGGTAGCCAATGAACTCTAATGTACTGAAAAACTTTCCTCTTTAATTATAAATGTAATGTATTGTATTGCCCACATGCCATCCATTTCAATAAATAAACTAATTAATTAATATTATAAAAAATATATATTTGTAGAATTACTAATAAAATAGATGTGTAAGCTGTAAGCTCATAAAAAATTTACCCCACAAGTTAGTTCATGAAAAACAGCCACCGAATCAGTGTACCGCATTGCAATAAGCCCAGTGGATTTGGACTTTGAAAATAAATAGGTATCAAGAGCTTGAGCTAGAAGAATGTACAGTAATACGTCACGGGAGGACGTCGTGCCGATTGGCTGCTTGCCGATAAACCGATAGGGATGTTCTTACACAAACAAAAAGTACCGATCTCGATTATTATGTAAAATATGCAATCTATTTTCGGATTATGTTAATTCTGACTATAAAGAATATTTACCTGTGACAAGTTAATATAAATTACATGGAATATCGAAAAGACAATTAAAATTTAAAACCTTGACATAAATAAAAATATCAAAAAGGATTAGTATAACACGAAATATTATTTAGCTGTACTGCTTGTGACTGAGGAATGTGTTTTATAATAAGCCATTTTATGATAAAAAATTATATATGTATTAAGCAAAATATATAATTTTTTTATTAACTACTTTTGCATTCCTCTTTTGGTTAAATTTTTAACTCATAGTATTTTTTCTTGTAAAGTAATATGGAATTTGTAACTGTTTGTTTCCCTTGAAATAAATAATTATAGGTATTGACCTATAATTAAATAAAAAAACTTCTATATCCTTATTATCCATGTATTTAACGTTAATTATTAGCTCTGTTTGGTGACGACAGAATTAAATCGAATAATAAGAAAAATATCGATATATTAAAACCATTACACAACACTAGATTCTCGACAGACGGCTAATTTTATTGGCTGGATTTAGGATTCTACGATAATATACAGATAGGAAGACTCCGGTTGCTTATTTTTTACTCGGGATAAATTCGATCTGTTCAGAATGAACAGGGTTGTTACTATCCAATAATAAATTATTGTAATATATACAACGATTTATTCTTAAGTGTATATTTCGTACAACAAAACAAAATGTGCTTTATGATGTTTCTGCAACGTACTTTTTAAATTATGTATTTTATAAATAGCATTAGTATTTTTTAGTTGTTTATACTTACTTTTATTATTGTTATTTAAAATTTAGTTATTAATTTATGGATTATTATCATTATCTTACTAATTATAAGTTTTTATTGTGTAGGAAGACGAAAACTGCTGCTGATATGTTGCAGGTGAAAGTAGCTAAGAAGTTTTGGATTACATATTTATTTATAATGGATTTCCGCAAAGTAACGCCTTCTTTAATGAAATATTTTTTATACGGATTGAATTTTATTAATAACTTGAAATCTTTTTAACTTAGGTTAAAAAACAACTTTTTAAAGTATATCATGGCATTTCATTTCGCCATTCACTATCTGGATTATAATATAAGATAAGCAATAAATTTGTATCAAAATAAAACAAACCAATAAAATAATATTTTATTAGTAAAAAGTATCTTAGGTAAATGTTTTTTTACTATTTATGAAGTTTTTGTACTTGCGTATCAATACTATTAGCGGTCAATATATGTAAGGAAGATTATTAGAATTTGAAAATTCATAAGTTGTAAATTAGTTTTATTGTGTAGTAGCTCGGCGAATATATACGGTATTATCACTAATAGAAAGCAATGTACAAGCTAAATAATTGTGACCGCCGAGCGATCGCCAACACATGGGCGGTGGCTGCTGTCACGCATAAATATTTAATCTCTTTATATTACGCTTAAAAAACCGTCGTTATGTCGTAAGAAGGAGAGAACACATTAATCGGGAGATGGTTCCACAGTTCCTCGGTACGACGAACTTTTAAGTACTGCCGAGATGAAGGTTACCTACTGTCAGACTGTGACTCTGAAGCCCAGCGCGTATAGTTCTGAAAGAAGAGGAGGGAATTAGAATGAAGAGCTCTTCATAACCCTCACTATGATACAGGCGGTAGATCACGCTCAGTGAGACAATGTTCCTGCGCAGCTGAAGCGGCTTGATGGATCTGATAACGTCTGCTTCATTTACAATGCGGATAAGTCCATCTCTGCAACCTGTCCAGATCATGGAGGAGGTATTTTCTTTTAACTAGGTACAGAATTTAACTGCCATTCAAGAGTTTCACAAAGTTTTCATTATCGTTTTTTTTTTGGTGTTTTCAAGTTTAACCCGTGCATAAATAATATAGATTAGAAAGTAAAATTTTCGCCAATGTCGAATACAGAAATAAAAAAATAAAAACTGCTATGAAAATGTTTACAAAGAGTGTTTTTTTTTTTTTGTTTTTGAATTGCTTTTAAAAGTATTAATTATAAGTCAGATTAAGACTGTGGGAATATATTTATCATGACTTATTATAAAGAAGCTTTTTTATTATTATTGTTGCTTATTATATTTTATTTTATTTAATCTTAATTCTTCATTTATCGAGTTTAGTCGAGCCGCAGAGGGTAAAGTTCATAGCTTCGTGCGCATCTTGTAACGGAAATGCTACACGATGAAGTTGGCCGTCAACGGTAATAAATTGAACTTATTTTACTGACTTTAATTTTATTTAAATTGTATAATTTTGTTCAAAATTTTGTAAATTAAACATTACTTTTATTTGACTTAAAATGTTTTATTTTTATACGCCATTGAATTTATTATTATTATCTTTGATGCCTAACTTCATTACGTTCTAAGTACGCGGTATAAAATTTTTATGTAATTTCTTTTATTTAAGATTTAGTTCTTTTTAATGTGCAGTTACTAATCTGATTGTTGGATTGTTGTTACCTCGGTGTTTATTAATTAAATTGTTGTTCCATAATATTATACACGTGACCTTATAACCTTTCGTTTAACAAATAACTTCTCATATTTACTTATTATTTATGTATGACGTAAAGTGTTTTGTCAAACTATAAATTCTGCTGGTTGGCTTCACGTAAAATATTCATCCGCACCCTCAAGACCCAGAGGGCACTTGCGGTTTTTATGGTCTCCGAGACCTTTGAAACAAAGATTAAAAATTTTACAGATATGTTATTGCTCTGTACTTTTACACTACTAAAAAAGGAAAATTGCTTTCGTATTCGTTTAAAAAAAAAATATCATATTCTAATACAAATACCGTTGAAAATGAACTCAGACCACATAAAAAATTATCTTGGAATCAAGTAGCATATAAATGCACCGACATTATTGCGGAAACTTTATCTGTCCTGTTGTGGTTTTTATTTTAGTGCATAAATTTATATTATATGGCCTTATATTATGTAATATTGGTGGTATTATGCGTAATATAGTTTATTTATATGCACGAGTGAAGCGAATTAAAAATAACTAAATGCATGATGTTTTATAAGTTTCCACAAAAACTGTCGTAATGTGTTAACAAGCAAGTTACCCTTTAGAATAAAGCGTTGCTCTAACTCTAAAGAGAAAACAAATATTCTAACCACGTGACATTGACATAAATATCTATATATTAATAAGTGAAGCAAAAGCTTTCGGTACATTTTTAATCGTATTGAGTTCACGGAATACTGTGAGATTTGGCATGGTTAAACTTATATAGAGAAAGAGTGCAGAAAGTTAAAATTTATCTATAATAACTGTTACTAATATACTAAATTAAATAAATTAATACTGCGAATCCTAAACCGACCTGTGCCATTGTACTTAGACCCCCCAAAATATTAACATTGTCATTCAGCGTAAAGTGACAGCAAGTGATTTAGATAATACTCATTGTTTATGATTACTGTAAATGTCAAATAGAAAATAGTCTATGATCAAAAAGTCGCTGGTTGAATTTCGACCTTAGGGCGATCGCTAGTTCATATAAATTTACATGTTGGCAATAAATGAATAAGAACGAGATAAATGTCACGTCTGCATTTGTATACTCTTATTCCTGGTATATCTTACGTTTGAGTCCAAAAACCCTGTTAATCTCGCTTCGTGTCTACGCTGCCCGTCAAAATTTAATATCTGCTTAAATTAATTACTCCCATTCTAGTCTGTAATAAAGATGGCTATTCGTAACTGTGTCAAGGTGAGTACCTAGACTTACAGGTAAGGCTAGCCTAAATTAAATAGGTACGGATTTTTTACGCAATTCAAAGGGGGTTTACTTTTGTAATGAAATAATTCGACCAAGCTAAATGATGGTGCAGTTGGTAGCGTATACAGACTCCGCAATAAACCTGAGCTTTCGGTGAAGGAAAACATCGTGATGAAACCATAGCAAGGTGGTAGGGTTTTTTAAAATGCCCGCCCGGCTAGCGACCACCCTCATGTTGAAAATCTGTCACCAAGTACCAATAGGCTTGCTAAGCGTGCCACCATCTTGGGCTACATCATCAATTAAGATCTGGTGAGGTTGTTGCCACAACGCTAAACCTATAATGATAAATAAAAATGTAATCAAGGTTACTCTAATATTCCAGGGACTTATTAACTTAACAATAATGTTTATATTTTAGTTGATATAGATTTTTGGAGTAGCAAGACAGTGACGGTAACTGGCCGGTCATACTGGCCTACAAGAAACTCAGCAACTAAATATAATACTTGTTGAACCAGAAATATGTCAATCTTAAAGAGAGTCACTGTGACGGTTTTATAACCATATGCATGGTCGTCGCGACTTAGTCATGTACAGATATCCAACCACTCCGCTTGAATAGTAGATAAACAAGGTATACATTGATTAGGTCAGAAACGCGGCAGTTTTAAAGAGAGTTACTGTGACGGTTTTATAATCATATGCATGGTGGTTGCGACTCAGTCGGTACAGATATCGTATCACTCCACTTGATTACTAGATATATAACGGCTGATACCAGAATGCGATGCGCCTAAAACGTGTCACGACTTGAAACGTGTCACGTGAATATTTACCCTGATGTATGGTAGTTGCGAAACAGATGGAAACAATTGTTGTATTCGACTATAACTATATCATAATATATTTTGTAATAAATATCCTTTATATTTTATGTTCTGTCCTCTATCAAGGGCTCAGGGATATGTATTGAGACGCAGTGGAAGATTGACATCCAAGCCCTTGATATAGTGAAGGTCATAAAACAATAGCCTGCGTTTCACAGGGCTGTGAAATTTATAACAATTTATACTACATATTATTATAAGATATAATAATACGAATAAACTCACTGCTGTCGTGGTATACTCTGACGGTTGAAGCTCCACAATTCACAAGTAACAGTCAAGATATAGGAAGGAAAATTCTGGTCAAAGTCATCATCCAACAGCTACTCACACCGATACGATTCGTGGCGAGGTTACAAATTTATAACACAATATCACAATATAACAAATGGCTACAATAGGAGAAATATCTCGTCCCGTGGCCCAAACATGCGCATATTGAATCAACTGATAATAATTAACTAGGTAATATAAAACATATATCGCAAGCCGATCAAAACACATAACCTCTCAAACAAACCAAAACGGCGCAACGACTGACGTGAAGCAACAGCGCTAAAATCACATAGAGAACATTTGTGTTGCTAGACCAGGTTTCCGAACAATTTATCTCTGGCTTGGTTATTGGATATAAATCAGTTGAAGCGTACTATAGTGGATGTACAGTCAAAGTATGCATAAAACGGAATAAAACGTACACGTTCCAATATGGGCCTATTTGATCGGACAATTGCAGTTACCAACCATTTTGATACCATTTTCAGCCTTACCCCTTACTATTCCAACTGCCTCTTCCCTCGCACGCGCACCAGCACGAACACCGTTGCCGAATCTGGTGGAATTCAAGTATCAACAGCGGGGGTTAAACTTGGTGTATGGTGCTTACAGTCCAGTCTAACACAATTATCGTGACTTTCTAATCTTTGTCACGATAACGTAAATCAATCGATAACTAGATAAGGCTGCGCTCGAGTAGACTATAGAACTCCGACGATCGAGCGCACGCGCAATTTGTGCTACTACACTCCCGGTTATTTTATAGACAAAAGTACTTATTGTGGGTGATCCTTAGAAAATTAACATAATATGCTCTCACTTACATTTAATTTAGGTTTTTTAAGGTCTTCATTATTTGATATATTGTCTTATGATTTACTCGGCGTAAGCCATATAAGCGCCCGAATTGATTCACTCACTACCATTTTCATAGTTTATTTAATTTACGCAGAACCCTAATTCTTTTTCCAATATAGCCTAAGTTACTCCTTATTGATCAGCTAAATGCCAGTGAAAGTCCCGCAAAAATCGGTGCAACAGTTTCCTAGATTACCTGAAATACACAGAGAGACGGACAAGAATTTTATAAAAATGTTTATTGTTTTAGGTAGGTACCGTTTAAACTTTCATATAAATTTAGTAAAAATCTGTTATTTTGAAATTAGAAACATACACTTCCAAATTCCTTTATTTGTACAGATAAAAAAAGATTTAACAAAAACCTTTCAGCTGTTAAGCAGTCTATTGTGAAAAAAATACAGAAAATAAATGTGTATAGGTTAATAATATCAAGATCAAATATAACTTATTCGGAATATATATTTTATTTTTTGTTCAAAGATTGTCAAAGCCGAAAAGGACGTGAGAAAGGTTAAAGTAAAAAAATGGAACCTGTGAAAAATATCCGCAGTAAAGTGTCGATGTCCAGTCACCATGGATTAATGGAGTCTAGTAGCTACGCAAGTTCTACGTGAAAAATATTATAGCAATATATTATTGGCCAGTTCCAAGCTATGAGATGCAGCGAGTTGTTCGAAAAATTTTAATACATTTTTATATACGTTTACAAACAAATTTAATAAAACAGAAATTATGTGGAGCTCGACCGAGAGTTATAAAAAATACTATTTAAAATTAATATTAGACTTAATTTTAAGAAGCGTGGCTACCGATCGAAGTATGATCTAATAATGGCCCGAGTGAGACTCCATATGTGAAGCGATTCTCACGTTGGTGACGAGTCCCGTAATTATAACTAATAATACGATCAATGGTTCTCATGCATTATGGCGGCGTAACGCAGACGTTAACAAGACAATATATTAATATCTTTGTAATGTTTAATAATAATCTTATTAATAACAAACTTGTATAAGTTAGAATGTACAAATGAAGCAAATTGAAACATTTTTTCTTCATTATTACACAATTTCACACACGGCCATTTAATTCTAAATTAAGCGTAAAATGGTAACTAAACAACTTATAATATATTAAACAAATATACATATTTCAAAGTTATTAAAAAAAATTATAATTAAATTAAACATATGCTTAATTACTAGCTCGTTTAAGTTATAATGTATGAAGCTATGAATTAATTTAAGGCATTTGTTATTATAGCAAAGCCTCGTCGATATCAAGTATTAATTAATATTAAATTATTTACTATTATTATTATGTTATTTTTGTAAAACTCAACGGTGGCAAACAAGCGTGCGGTCTGCTTGATGATAAGCGATCATCGTAGTTTATGGACGCTTGCTTTACCGGCAGAATCCCATACGCGTTACCGACTCTCTTCAACATCCTATATACGGAGCGTGCGTGAAAGTAAGTACCTCTGAAATAAGACTATCCGCGACCAAGATGTATGCGAAGGTGGAAAATAGTCGCTGGTGTCATATCGAACAATTTATCGGAACACAAACCATTGTACAAAAAGTAGAACACACACAAGGAAGCAAAATCTCTCCTTAAATATATGTACTTAAAGGTTCGATACCGCTTATGAGTTCTGGATCGTCACAATTCTTACAGCCTATTTTGAGCCGACTAAAAATGGACCATGCTGGTATTCAGATCCACCCGCTCATAAATGAGATCAGTACTTCATAATAAGTGGCCAGCAAGTGATTTCCGCTTACGGTTATGTCTTAACACGGAAAGCTACAAGAAAAGGGTTCACATGTAATCTCACAAGGTCAAGCGAAGTATTTTATTTGATAGACCGTCTTTTTTTCGGTTCAGGCCTTATGTTTTACAAATATTGGTGAATGGTTACTCTATGTTAGGATAGTTTACACTTACAATATTTATTTAAAATTTACAGTAAAATATTTTTTTGGTTTAATCTAATCAGTAAATTGTGACCTTATTTAACGAGATATAGTTTTCGAAGCCTGATAGAAGTTAAAAAAAAAAACATTCAAGTTTCCTATGTAGGTGGAGCTGATAAATGCTAATTTAAAAAATAATTTTACCTGTCTAGTTTATTTTTTACCATTGATGTCTATGTTCATAATGTTGTTGGCACGCAGGATTACATTTTTGGAAATTTCGTTTTATTAAGCCAAAAAAGTATAACTTCTTATATGTGTACATATATAAGTACACACAATTAAAAAATGTAATTTAGGTATATAGTTTTCCAATATTACTTGTAAATCTATAGAATTGTGACCATGGACTGACCAAAGTATCAAGAAATCCTGTTAAATGTCATCATAACACAATGCAAGTAACAGTTGAAAATAGAAAATATGTCTCTAACTAGCATTTATGGACCAAAAACTTGTAAAAATCTGTAGTAACTTTTATAAAATTGGAATTTATCCAATAGTAGCAAGTGTGCTAACCGATAGGGTTATTACTTTTCCTTTTATTTGAGCGCTGAATATTTATAACGGTTTGGAAATGCGGAATATAAGATCTTATACTTTTTAACTTATACCTAGTTTTGAAGTTTCAAATCACCTTCCAGACATTGAAATGTACATTGCTTTTATTAAATGGACTTTATTTCTTTAAATATATAATGATGAATTACTACTTCTGGACTAAACTTACGATGAGGTCAACGTAGAATTTTTAAATAAAAGTTCGACAACTTGACGGCATTGTCCCTGATTGTAAGCGCAGTAAGACAAACTTAACGGCAACCATCAAGAGATCAGCAATTCATCTGCGTTCGCCGCTGTCATGCTAGCCTGTATAAATATCTCTTCAAGTTACGCTTGAAGTACCTGATGACTGACGTAAGGAAGGAACACACTGGAAAGGAGACAGTTTCAAAGGCTCACGACACGGCAAAAGAAAGCTTTTTAGTTTATGCCGCGATGGAAGTTATCGAAAATCGTGGCTCCGAAACCCAGCACTTTTCCGCGTTATTTAAGAACCTATATAAATAACCTATTTTCCGGACCACCTATAAATAAAATAGTAAATAAAATATATTTCTATTAAAATCATTCCTTGATAAAAAAAATATAACTAGCTTCTGTCGATGACTAAACTTAGGTAAGCAAAATTGTCGTAAAAAAAAACTGGCCAAGTGCGAGTCGGATTCGAGCATAGAGGGTTTCGTAATTGTACAGCTATATTCACCAAAATAAATAGCTAGCCTTATTTAAGCAAGCACCGAACAATTCTAGCGAAAAGATAAACTGGATTGGAGGTCAGACTTTACCGTTGGAAAACTGTTATTCCCATACATCGATGTAGATCGCAGTCAGTTTACCAACTGCAAATAAGTTTACAGTATAATAATATGTTATATATAATAACAACAAGTTTACGACAACGGGAAGTAGGTACCCTATAGTGTTATGATTATAATTTAATTTAGGATAGTTATGAATAAATTTCCAGCATACCTTACAATTTTCAGTTAATATATGTTTTACAAATTATTATTACACAATTTAAAAGTCCATAACCGAGACGTCCTTCTTGTTCCGACAGCTCAGCGTAGAGATCCTTGCCTAGGATCTAGAATAGAAGTCAGCACGGTGTAGGCCGTATCAGGATACACTGCTCAAGCAGACGACGCAGCACCAAATATCTTATCTATTGAGATTTCCTCATATGTAAAAGGAAAAGTTATTATTTGTATTATAAATACAAAATCCAGGTGATACTTTCCCGGTAGTGTTCTTTCAATGTTCAGTAGGTATTTGTCGTTTTGATAAAGGGTATTTCACCCATATTAATATTAAAATTATAAATTATAACAATTAAAATAACTTTTCTATATAAATATGTTATAAAATAAACTGCCTTTTCGACTCCCAGGTTTGTTATACAATAATTTGGTTTTTATCAAAACACATGATAATTATGATATAAACGTTACTTCCATTCAAAGGTCTGCCGTACAATGAATAAAACGTGATCAGATCCATCCTGAAGAATCTGTCATACTCTCTGTTCTAATTTTCTCTTTTGTTTTCGTTTGAATTCAAAATTTCATCTTACTAGACTTTTCTTATTTTAAAAATTAAAAATAAATCTAATCATAGATTTATTTTGCTAAACTAGAACCTGGATAGAATATTTGTCTATACCTGAGAAACTCCTAATTGCGCATGCTCTATTACTATCAAAGAATTATCAATGACAGAGATTGTCATAATATTGCAATGTAAACAATACGAACCTAAAATATTAACAAAGCTGTTATTAAACCAAAATTATCAAGTTATAAATTATCTAAACGCATCAATACATAAACCTATCATTAATTGGTATCCTGGAAATAAAAGAATAGGTACACCAAAACAATAATAAGGTAAATCAAATGAACTTATGATGAATAATATAAAGTAGATATTAAATAAGATTATCTTCCAGATAAATAATATAACATTTCCCCTTTGACCCCGTAAAATTTTTCAATTGAAGGAAAAATTTTGATAATATATACTTTATAATATAGAGAGCTAGCTTCACAATTACATACATCTTTAACATACCAGCAAACATACCTCACCCTATCAAATCCTAACAAAGTTCCATACATACCTCAAACATGTCATCACCAGGCACATCGTAGGGGTTGGGGCTCACAGTCAATGGCTCCCACTCCAGAAGTTGCTCATCATTAAGGCAGAATGGTATATTTTACGAGCTTGCCTACCACTCGAATGTTGGCTTTTGTTATGAAGAGTCATCACCCGCTCTTTAACAATAAATAAATATTGATTTTGTCCTATGGCTTATTTAAGGAGTAGACAGCCGCTCCATTATATATAAGACTAATATTTAGTCGAATAAACCCCAATATATAAATAAGGATATATAAATATAATTCCACCTCACTCAATATCAGTGATAATTGCTGCATAAAATCAGCATAAACGCTGCATAAGTAACAGCATAACCGCTGCATAAGTAACAGCTTTAGACGCTGCATAATAATACCGGCACAAATACCGAAAATAATCTCAGCCTTTAAAATGCTGTAAATATCTTGGACAACAGCCAAGAAATATAATAAAGATAATAGTACATATAATTAATATTATATAATATACTATAAATAAAATAAAATATACTATCCCCATATACACATATACTTAATAATATAAGACCTAAAAAGAAATTTTTATAAAAGGGAAATGTTTTATATTGATGTTTATTTATTTCAAATTTATAAAGTAAGCAGCTAACCAAATGATATTCCAAAAAATATATATATGTAAAACATATACCAACACTAGATAAAGTGTGTTTTTGAATTTTTAGGGAAATCATTTGTTATATTATTATTGAATGTTATATTAGTTATACTAAATAGAAGTATTTAAATAAATACTGTCAATGAATGACGTGAAGAATTTATATATATATAAAATATTATATGTCCAAAATATTTTTCAAAAAAATTTACTATCACGAGTGTGATCGTTTCAGAATTTTGAGGGAATTATAAGGGTTAATTTTACGTTGGGCGCCAAATGTTATGATTTTAATTTAATTTAGGATAGTTATGAATAAATTTCCAGCATACCTTACAATTTTCAGTTAATATATGTTTTACAAATTATTATTACACAATTTAAAAGTCCATAACCGAGACGTTCTTCTTGTTCCGACAGCTCAGCGTAGAGATCCTTGCCTAGGATCTAGAATAGAAGTCAGCACGGTGTAGGCCGTATCAGGATACACTGCTCAAGCAGACGACGCAGCACCAAATATCTTATCTATTGAGATTTCCTCATATGTAAAAGGAAAAGTTATTATTTGTATTATAAATACAAAATCCAGGTGATACTTTCCCGGTAGTGTTCTTTCAATGTTCAGTAGGTATTTGTCGTTTTGATAAAGGGTATTTCACCCATATTAATATTAAAATTATAAATTATAACAATTAAAATAACTTTTCTATATAAATATGTTATAAAATAAACTGTCTTTTCGACTCCCAGGTTTGTTATACAATAATTTGGTTTTTATCAAAACACATGATAATTATGATATAAACGTTACTTCCATTCAAAGGTCTGCCGTACAATGAATAAAACGTGATCAGATCCATCCTGAAGAATCTGTCATACTCTCTGTTCTAATTTTCTCTTTTGTTTTCGTTTGAATTCAAAATTTCATCTTACTAGACTTTTCTTATTTTAAAAATTAAAAATAAATCTAATCATAGATTTATTTTGCTAAACTAGAACCTGGATAGAATATTTGTCTATACCTGAGAAACTCCTAATTGCGCATGCTCTATTACTATCAAAGAATTATCAATGACAGAGATTGTCATAATATTGCAATGTAAACAATACGAACCTAAAATATTAACAAAGCTGTTATTAAACCAAAATTATCAAGTTATAAATTATCTAAACGCAACAATACATAAACCTATCATTAATTGGTATCCTGGAAATAAAAGAATAGGTACACCAAAACAATAATAAGGTAAATCAAATGAACTTATGATGAATAATATAAAGTAGATATTAAATAAGATTATCTTCCAGATAAATAATATAACAATAGGTTTTGATTCCCTTGTGAGTGTAAATAAAACTAAATAAACGGCCGTATCTTCTGATTGCGTTGACTTAGAGGCTTGATTTTTGTAGACCTGAATATTTGATATTAATTTCTGCTTGATACTGATATATATATATCCCGTTATTCCCAAACTTTTCTAATAAAATACGACAGGGATAAATAAATACTGTGTGCTCGTTAACCAGTTTATTACTACTGAAAAGTTAGAACTACCTACATACAAATATCGTTCTTATGACGTACATTACAGATACTTTCACGCGTTCTGAGAAAAAGGGCCTTGACAGACAGACGGACAACGAAGTGATCCTATAAGGGTTCCTTTTTCCTTTCGCGTTACGGAACCCTAAAAATTCATTCGATCACAGAGCAAACCTGTTGCTTTCGCGCCCAGTCAATAGTGCGAGTCAATAGTACGAATACAATGCCACTAATAGAGATTCCTTATTTACATCGGCACGACTCTTAGACTTATATTAATTAGTAATTTATTTAATATTACGTATTGGTAGGGGAAGTCAATCCTTGTAACATACGTTCCACTATTAAATTACCCCTCTGATGGTTATAAAAATAATTTTCATATATGTATATGTTTGCTGAATTGTTTATTACTAATATTAAATAACATTTACTAATTACGTACTGAAATTTCTACTAAATTAGATTCATCGGTAAATTGTAATTACAAATATCTCAAGATACTCATTGCGAATTTTACTCACGAATTTCACATAACAGTTACTTACGTATTCATAATTATAATTTTAACAGGTATGTGCTATGTAAATCAAGCGAGGATATATATTGTACTACATCTCTCCCTTCTAGTATTCGCTAATTGGACACGTGTCGCCACTTAAACCTGTGGAAAGGATTGATTCATTTCTATGACTATATAACCTATATATTTATGGCTCCACACGCGTTTGTTACGCAGTATATAATTACGTCCCATAATTTTAATTCAATAAAAAATATTGACAAACCAGGTCGAGTATCTTGACAACTTTTCTTGATGACTGGGATGTTTTCCGACCCGGGGTGGTAGTGTACTGACATTTCGTTTGTGGTCTTTTTTGTCACAATTGACATTGGCAAAATTGCATACATAGACATCAAAACAAAATTAAAAAATAAGCTTTATTTTTTTATCTTTTTTCGGGTTATATTGATAATTTTTATAGCACATCAATTTTCGAAGGGCTGAAGGCAGGTTTATATTTGGAACGAATAATTATTATCTTTCACACCTACCTATGTTATGACGATATCCGATTTCTATTTTTAATTCAGTCAAGTTTATATGTTCATACTATTTTTCTCTATGTGATGGGCCTCTACATTCTGTATATTTCGTATTATAAATATATTTTATATTGTCATCAGGTTGGCCATAGTAAAAATCTAAATATTTTTTACCACAACAGTAAGCACGTGCTGCTCTTGCGCGTCACAATTAGACATGAGATTCTACCTGGTAAATTTCCGCTATATTCCCCAACCGGGTAAATACCCAAACCGAGGGCTTTTTCGTCGCCCGACTGCATCCTCTGTTATGTGCTGCAAGCAAAATGTCCACGAGACACAAGCTTACGCTCTACAAGATGTGTATCCGTCCGATCATGACATATAGCTGCGTTGCGTTCGCACATATGCCAAGTTATAACTGGGAACGCTTACAAGCCATCCAGAACAAGTTTCTTCACCGCCTTACCGGTGCCCCCTGGTTTGTTCGTATGGAGGATCTCCATAGAGATATGGACCTTCCCTCGATACATGCATACGCCAAACACCTTTCTCGCTCGTATTTCGACACCGCGTCGAACCACGCGAACCCCTTAATAAAAGCGGCAGCTTCTTATGTTCCCAACCCCAACGCCTGCCGGAGAAAACGCCGGCCGCGTAATATATTCACTGACCCGCCCGACCAAACCGAAAAAGCTAACGCGTTCTACGCCGACACCGTCTCTCCAAACAGAGCGTGCCACCGCCCACGCCCGCGTAACCACCGTTCTCTCCGCAGAGGACGGGCGGTCAACTTCGCTCCCGCACACCCGTCACGTCCACCCTCTCTAGCGGCAACCCAAGCCTAGGTCCGTTCCTCGGTGTGAAGCCCTTGGGTCAGGCAGCCGCCCGCGCGATACAAAGTGACACTATACGTGCAACACTTAGTTACCCACACACAACATTACACACGTATGAACACACACACGTGCACACCACACAGGTACATAGGTTCTGTAAGGGACATTTTTTTTTTTTTCTTTTTTTGCGCTAGTTAGACTAATGCGCTAGTTAGTGTAGAAAAACCATTCCGATTAACAAATACACATACGCATGGTCCACTCCTTCCTCCCAGGAGGAGGGGAACGTGCATATGAGTATATATTAGTTAGCTCGAATTCTCCTAAGATTAGGGAATTAGTTAGATCGCGACTTTTTCGCATTCGCGACGACCGCCCGAGCCGAGGTTCGGCCACTCTGGCACCCTCGTGCGGGTCGTCACAAACTTTCGCGGCTGAGTGCCCTAAGCGCTCGCCCCCAAGTCCGGTGAAGCTGTAAAAGCCGCAGCGGCTCTGTTTGACGATAGGGCCCCTAAGGCTAACAGTGTAGTCAGTTCAAAAAAAAAAAAATATATAATAAAAATTATGTCATTATAGCGAAGATATCAGAGAACGTTATTTAATTATGAAGAAATAAAAAAAATGAATTATTGTACACTACTGACTAAATTATTCATTTAAGATGAATTTGTACTTGATTTCATAACAATCGTATTCATAAACATTATTATGAGATGTTTTAGGAATAAGAAGCGAAAACATTGTTCACAACAACATAAAATAAATGAAAGGATAATGAACAAAAATCTGTTTCAAAACAATGTTTTGTGTTTCGTATATGTCTACCAATGATAAATGCTGATATATTTATTACCCGTAATTTATTTTGACTAACGTTTGACGTGTTTAAATTCACATTAATCGACTCTCTCCACTAAATTTGCATCATTAAATAAAATACGTATATTTTTATTAAAGATAGCCTATGTACTTATTACTATTGTAGATTAGTAGGCTAAAAAGAAAATAAGCTTGTTCCTTCGTAATAGTTACTAATTACTAATCCAATCAAATTAGTAACTACTAATATTAGTAACCGTATTAGTATAATCGAGATATCTATATAATCGAATGATTGCATTAGTATATCTCATAATCGTTCACCGCTACTAAAGATCGTCACAGACGGTGAAGATCTGCTGAAAGTCCTGAAGGTCCGCTTAGTTATTGCACATTTTTAACAACACTAGGCGACCAATGCACTCGTGACTAGTGAAAGTAACGATAGGACGATCACGCACGAACTTGTACAACTATAATAGGAAACGAAAAAAAATTATCGTATTGACATATTTGATAACGTGATTTAACGTTAAGGTATGTCAATGTCATGTAAAAGGGCAACGCACATGGCTACGGGCCCCTTGTCTTTTCTAATAGTTTTTATATTTGTACCTTGATTTCGCGCGTACATGTCTTGTTCTATCATGCACATTTTTCTCTTTCTCTCTGTCTCGGTTTATAGTATTTTTCTCACTCTGGTCAAAAACCTGTATGCGTCTTTTTTAGTATATTTTAGTTTAATTTTTATTATTATTATAATATATTTAGTTTATTTATTTAGTATATTCTAAAACTTTGTACTAATATTCAACTTTGGAAGTTTTTGTAGTCGCACTAGTCATACCCAAAGAAGTTTCACGTCAAAAAGGCAAAGATATGAATTTTCTGTAAAAAAAAGTATAATAGGTATAAGGTACCTAGAAAAAACATTATTTTAATATTCTCTCAATCAAAACCTAAACTAGCTATCACGCCTCCCCAGTACAAATAATCACCCATCAGTTCATCAAAGCCAATATCTTTGATAGTAAACGAAACCACTGCACAATATGAGTTGATTTTACATTTACAAGTTAGAAACGAAAAGAGGTTTAATCAATGAGATTTTCTTGGCAACACAATATCTCACTTAAATTGTTCATTATTTCAAATAACATTTTCAAACTCATGTTTCCTGCTACTGACGAAAAATTCACAATAATTCAAAATTAATGTTTTAGTTCAAGTACACAGCCGAACACAATACAAGTAACATGACAGCTGTTAGATTGTTTACATTTACATTTTATAATTTGAGAATAATTTGCAAAGGACAGTTACTATTATCATAGCATATATTTTATCTTTAATTCAATTATTTAAAGTGGCTTAAAATATACCTACTTTTACAAAATATTTATTTAATAACCTTTTTGGGATATTTGGTATGTTAATGTTCGCTATTAAAAAACAATTCTATTAAAGCACTAACATTTTCTAATAATTATCTAACATTATTTACAATAGTTATACTGTGGGGGCAGACAGGTTTTAAATTTAATAAATTAATATAGCCCTAGTTACATTAAGTTTGTCGACTTGAAAAATGGATTAGGTACCTAGTATATAAATATATATTATAGTAAATTAAAATTTAAAAAAATGGCAGTCATTGAGTACTACCGACAAAAGTAAATAATAGATTTTTGGACACTGTGATTAATTGTAGGTGCAACCTTTTTTTTTACTTTGAAAATCAAATATCGGTCTGGTTTTCACACCTATCAGCATTCCAAGCAACAATTGTCTTTTAATTTTCATCATGCATTGCTCGTTTGCAAGAGAACTAAATTTGAACTTCGAAGTAAAAAAGTAATGTATAATTAAACAATCGATTCAATACGTCTTACGAACGTACTAACTTATAAGATTTTACCCATCCAATAATCGCTTAACTTGCTTAGAAAAGTCTTCACTTCAAAAATGAATTTCATTTCCTTTAAGTTTATGAATTAGACGATTATATAAATCCGTGTTCCAATGGGGCTGTAAGAAGCGACTTGAGAACACTTTGAACCCCCATGACATGTTCAAATACGTGACTGTCGGTTATGATTCCGTTGCGCAATAGCTAAGAACCCACTTCAATGCAAGTACTAGAGTATACTGACGAATATATCAATATTAAACATAATTATACTAATTGGTACACGCGACTTGATTCGAGGGTTGAAGTGACATGAAAAGCGGGTATCGTAGCCTATGTACGCTTGTAATACCATAGGGATCATTACCTCGTAACCGACCTTGAACCCCCTACCCCAAGGAGGTCCGGAAACCCTACTCAAAGCAGAAACCCAACACAAGTTTATTTTGCTGTGATCTTCTATGCTGAATCTATACTACTAATTGGGCTGCTCCGAGTACATAGTAGTCTGCAAAAAAAGCTATGTGCACTATTTTGATTAATTAAAGACTTGGTGTAGACAAAAATAAGCGAGTTTTACTCCAAAGAAGCAGATAAATAATTTGTATGTTAGTGTTTTTAAAAATTAATCATGGTTTCTGCTTACGTAGGCAGTTTCGCCACTGTCAAATGTGACAAAAACACTGTTTAAAGTTTAGTTGTAATTTTGAATGACAATACCTTGGGATCTCCAAAGAACTTTCTCTGTACTCTCCTCTTTTTAGTTTTTTAGTCATACAACATTTGATCTGCGGTAAAGGAGGTTGAGGTTAATATGCATGTACCCATACAATAACCGCAGATTTTATTAAAAAGCACGTAGAGCAGCGACGTGATGTTGTGGTTAAACAAATTTTTATACGACATCTTTAATGACTCTTACAAAGTAGGCAAAATTCACAAAGTAACAGTCCCTAAATCCAGTTGTTTCATTTATTTAATATACTCATATAGAAAATCACTGTGAAATTATTATTTTTTATAATACATAACGGTAAGAACTGTACTAAAGCACAGATAAGTTAAAACAGCTTGTTCGTTCGCACGTAAAAATTAGACAAAATTTAAAAATATAACAGAAGTAGTTTTTTTAAGCATTGCTGGGTAGGACACAAAAATTATGCTAGACTGATTGCTAATTCCTGGTGGCTATGTTAATATAAAAAGAAATATGTAGAACAACCAACCAACCACTGAAATAAATTGGTTTGTTGAATAACCCTGAATATATTGTTTCAACTGTTCATATCTGTTTTGAATATTACACTATACAGGTTGATTATTAATGGTGGTAGAAAAAACAGTACAAGAAGGAAAATAATAATCATTGAATATTATAGGATAGTCCAAAAAAAATTTTTTTTTAATTATTTTTAACTTGAATATATTTTAATTAACACGTTTTAAGAGTTCTGAACAAAAATCATCGCAATAAAAAGATCATTCAGAATAAAATAAAAAAAATCTCGTCATGTAATTATGCCCCACGGTTGACATTATAAGGATTCTGAAAAGATTAAGCTTGCTCACGATTTTCTTCTCTATTATAGTAGTGTACTTTATATGTTTTCGAGCGATACGTAATTGTACACAGACAGAAGTTTCTAATTTTTGTATTTAGTAAAATTGTTAGACTTTTGGTCCTTATCTAAAAAAAATCACGATTTCTTCATTAACAAAAATTCTGTAGTCTACGAAAGTGGAGCCGCGGGTACAGCTAGTTATTAATAATACTACTTAATTCAATAATTATTCGACTCCATGTAACACTTCATTTATTGCGTAAATATTTATTTTTATATACATAGATATTGTCGGATAAACGATTTTCTTTCTTTCTTCTTCCTGTTTTCTTAATTATATCAAAATAAATAGAAACAAATTTGACTATTATAGATTTTACTGAACGTTTATTTCCCAAAAAAAAAATCTCAATTACCTTCATATTTTTGTTATTTATTGTAGTATTTCAGCATAACTATTTGACTTCTTCGTCAACATAATATGAGATAATAATTATTTAATTATTTTCTAATAAATATTTCATTTGGATTTGGTAACTTCGCCTAAGTGAACTAGCTGCTTAATATTTCTTTTATGGAATATTGTTAATTTAATTTTTGTTGGAGAGATAAGCTGACAGATTGTGGGCGACGGTGAAGTTTGCTGGAGTCAATTATGAATTATTAATATTCTAATAAAGCACCTTTATTGTGAACCTTCAACTTCATTGTAATAATTTAAAATTATTTTGTGTTAAATTACACATTTCAACTACTTAATCAAACGTTATCTTGGTGTGTGTATTATGAACTTCAAATATATTTTTTAAATAAAATATTTTGCTTCTTTTTATTTGTAACTAGTTATGCACACGGTTTCACACGTGTGGACTACAGAATGATTGTTTATTAATCTCCGTGTAAACATTTTGTTTCACTAAATAAACTGCCTTTTAAACGTCGAGTCGATAAATAAGTTACATTTATAACTGTTCAGAAAATCGTCTACTTACCACTGAATATCTCGTCAAAATCGGCTAAGCCATTTCGGAGTTTAACACGAAAAAACGAAGAGGCGGGGAACATTTTTAAAAACTTATGTTTGAATTTTGATAACTAAAATGACTTATTCACTCACAAGAAAAAGCCTTAATTATAAAATGACACACAGCCACTTCAATTTTATTTATTATCTATAAAATTAATAAAATTGAAATGTCTGTTTATAATGTCAAAATAACAGCATTTTACTAAATGCATATGAAAGTATATAAATACTAGAAAAAAACAACAATTTTTAAAATTGTTGTCTGCCTGTCTGTCGGTTTGTTTGTAACGGGTATTTATTTTTTTTTAGATAAAAGAATAAGATTTCCGCACAAATAAAATAAAAAACTTGTCATGGTTGAATGAATTGGGGCGCTATAAATGGCTTACGTTGAGTAAACATACATACATAACATACCATCACGCCTGTATTTCCCGAAGAGTTAGACAGAGGTATACTAATGTACACCCACAAGTTGAAGAGTTGAAGGTTGAGTAAACCATAGGAGATAATTATATCAAATTAATGTATTATATAACTGTAAATATTAAAAATACCAAAAAAAGTCAGCGAGAGCATAATTATGTCTATCTTCTAAGGATCACCCCCCATAAGCATTTATATTTTCAAAATAAACGGGATCGGGGCTAGCACAATTCGCACGCAGGCCAGATCGACGGCATTCTGTATTCAACGTGATCGCAACCGAGGGCACAACTAGTATACTAAATAAAAAGATATTCATCATTATGTTTATCGTCGATTAAACAGTAACAAAACAATCTGTAAATAAAGGAGTTAAACTCCTTTGAGAAATAATATTTATGAAAGGTATTTCTATAATCTAATATAACCTTGTTATCTAATTTAATTTCATCATTTAAACTAATTCATGCAAAATCCAAACCAGTTTGATCTAATATAATGACAATGTTTTGAAAACCAGAACGGAAAAAAGCGAAAGTGTTGCAAATCTTGATCTAGTAGAAATATTTATCGTATTGACGTCACCGTTTGTAATCGAGGCACGTGTAGATTTTACGCCCTCTATCCCTATCTAGTTACATATAATGGTCTACATTGATATAGGAAGTGTGCTGGAAGAAACATTAAAAAAATATCATGAAAATAGGTATTCTAATTCTAGTCTGGTTAACTGCCAGCATCATATTGAAAATTTGACGTCAAGCAACTATAGATATATTCAAGATGTTGCACTTTAGAGATTATTTTCAAGTGAAACTTCCTTCATTGCTTTTAAAGTAAGATATCAAGGTCAATTAATGTGTCAAAAACGAGGTAAATATAAATTTAGCAAAAGAGAGAAAATATATGCTATAAGCCGAGAGAGATAAATGAACGCGGTAGCATAAGACAAGGTAACAATAATCCTTATGGAGGTGAATGGCCGTGTATGAGCTATGTGCGCACGTTGTTATGCCATCGTTGAATGTTGGTGTTTGGTTTTTGATAATTTATGCAAAACGCACACAAGAATGAAAGTTTATTTACAGAAGGTTCCCTTGTTACTGATTTGACCTTTTTCTAGGTTTTAGCTATGGTAACATAGCATCTTTGAAGGCACAATAATTTCTTACTAAAAACTGAGTCTCATCTTTGACAAAGACGACAAAAATAAAGTTTCTGATCAAAATTATCACCACTTTTATACCGTTATTTCTGTTTAGGGTTACTTATTATGTAAATATGTTTGCTTTTGTGTTTGAATTCGTGTATTACGATGGCCTTCGTTTAACATTCATTTACTATCAGAGGGGCATGACATTAATTTTTCCGAACCAGTAGAAAATTGATCCAATGTGAGTCGAAATCTAGCACCAAGAGTTCCTTTGTATTCTGTATTTATATTAAAAAAAAACAGTACGGGGTCATTAGTGTGAATCTTACTCACACGTGGTCGATTTTTATTGTCTGTTGTTTCAATTAAGAATTTAAACTATAAAACCGTTTTAATTATGATTTTTACGTTATAGCAAAAAAAAAATCCGACTATCTATTATACTTTAAAAGTAAAGTCCTCAAAGATAGGATGGACAGCATACGCTTGTGAATACCGGAATCTGATAAGTACGTACACTAGTACTTTCAGTACAAAAATATATTATATCTATGTACCATCAATAATTATCGAAAGCAATGAAACCATATACGACCTCAACTAACTGGCGGGCGGTGGATTCCAGTTAATTTGATATTAGAATTTAATTTGTGATTGTGTTGTTTTGTTTCGAATCAAGATATCATGGATTTCAATTATTTGAACAGATATAGTCGAGTGAATTGTCAGTATATTATTTTGTTTTATTAAAATTTCTAATAATCAGAACTTAGTATACTATGAAAAATTTTAGACCCGTATTAACAAAAATATTTTTACTGTTTTTGAGAAGTTATCATTACACCGTGGATAATAATAAATGCCGGTTGCAATAAAATACCTAATTTATTCGTAATAAAACTACTTTTACTTTTTTTTTATTCGCAGTCCTAGTCCAGAGAAAAGTCTATATCTCCACGAATCTGTGACTGAATATACTTACACAGTCTGTGGTTACATTACTCTGTCTATTGTAACTTATTTGCTTTATCACTTTCTGTTTTCGCTTCAATGTTCAAAACAAGACTGTTCTGAGACGGAAAGTGGCTCGTTTACACGTGTACTTATTTCCGATAAAAACGACAAGTCGTGATTTCGAGTTTGACCTTGGTTGATAAATGACATACCGATAAAGTTTAAAAGAAGTTTGCTTCCTATGCAGATTTTTTTAGAAGTTGTTTGTTTGTTTCTGTAATTCGACCAAAAGGTTTCAATGTGTGTGTACTGCAAGACCGCCACACCTTATCTTACTTACGAATTTATATTTCATGTTTGTTGTGTATTTCTAGAATTTTCCACATTTTCTGTAGTGTTCCAAAATATTGTATTTTTAAAAAAGATGGTAATAGTATTATTAGGTTTGCAGTGATATGCAAACAGTGAAGACAGAAAACAATGACTTTTGGTTTTAATGTATTTGTACTTACCAATACATACTTATATAAGGTGTTTACGATTGTACTGTAGTTGGTGCCACCACACTTTCCACCAAAGTATATTTTTGGTGGTTGATGATTTTTGACAATGACAAAGGAGATGAGGAAAGATTAGAAGCATTCAAAATGTGGTGCTGGAGGAGTATGGAGAGAATAAGTTGGATGAAAATAAAAATGAATAAAGAAGTGTTAAACATGGTAAAGGAGAGAAGTAGGAGGGGAAGTTTTGTGGGGCATTTGGTTCGACACGACAACCTATTAAAAACGATAATAAAAGGAAAAATTTAAGGAAAGAGGAAGAGAGGCCAAGAAGAACATACATTTAGCAGGTGAAGGAAAAAAATAGGCGTCGTGTCGTGTCAATACTTATCTATAATATTCAATTTCTCATAAGTAGGATAAGCTGCATTTTGTTTTAGAACAAAACGAGTAACCATCTACTTTATTAGCTGTATTAAGCACTTAGCTATTATAAAGCACATTGGCTTGGCCTGTCAACCCCACAATAACATGTTTCAAACTAACTTGACAGTGTTGAGCACCACTCTAAAACTAATATCGAAGTTTATTACCTATTCTTGTGAACGGAACTGGATATAAAACGCTCTGTTCACGAAGCGATATATATCTTTCCTATGTTATTTCATTGAAAAATTGTCAGCTTTAGCTTTTTCTTTTTTTAACGTATCGACGTTTCTGACAATAGAGGTTATATTTGTGAAAGATTTTTTAAAAATGATGCAAGCAGTAAAGTGTTCTGCATATACTTCAACTTTAGTGGTCCCTGTATCTGTAATTAACTTGAATAGTTTTCCGATTCTGCTATTTTAGCTTCGTAAAAGAATTCCTTCTTCTCATTGCTCTTATCGTACTTAAGAAAGTCCAGACAACAAATTTTTATTATCTATTCTTCTCTATAAGCTGTCATCTCTGTATTCACACCTTTTAAATCCATACATCCTTCGCACATTTCACCCATAACTTATACAATCTTTGTTCTCTCCTTTATCTATCCGTCCATCTTCATACTTAAGACTCTTCTAGTAACATGACTTCGTAAGAGACCTCACTGCACTTTGTTACTTGATCGGTATATTTAAAAGCAGCAGTGATTGTAGAAGTCAATCAAAGTTGCTGGCATCATGCTAATTAAAATACTACAGTGCAAAGAGTAAATAAGTTTATACGCACTAAGATATCACAAACAATACACACAGTGTTAGCAAAGTAAGTGTTAATGAAATAAGAGATGTATAACTAATATTTTATCAGTTCACTTTGTTAACGGGAATAGTTTATGTGAATAATAGTGTTGACTGGAAGTGACTCCCTTTCGGTGCATTCACTAAATTATATATATGATTATTATTAACTTTAAAAAATGTACAGTTGGAAAAAAATAAGATAAACCGGACATAGTTTCATGCCGGTTCTTTTCAATGATAGGGATGTTTTCCGAACGAATAGTAATATTTTGACGTTCATATTCTTAGAAGATAAACTGAATAAAGTATTATTATATATTTTCAATGACAAGTACAATTATAGGAATTAGATAATAAAGTATACTTAGATGAAGCTGCAAGAATAATCAAAGTAGAAAATGGTAAATCGAAAAGATTACTCTAACATAAAGAGAATAGAACACCGTATTGTGAAAAGAATCGAATGAGAAACAAGCCCGCATCCCGGAACTAGGTCGCAACATTGTGTTGTGATTGAAATTTAATGCCGCACTTCGCTATTTCTTTGCTTAGAAACACGCAAACTGAAGAATTCGATAAAGTCTTTGGAAGGTTAATACATAAAGGTTTTCACCTTCGGTCCAAACTAGAACTTTGCGTTAAAACTTTGTACTCCCTCTGCGTGGCCCTTTTTGAACTTTGACATGAGTTTAGGTTAGAATTAATGTAAGGGATGATCTAAGCTAAAAATAATGCCGTGAATGTTTTACATAAATGAGAACTCTTTTCACTTTTGATATATTTCTATGTTACGCCTATAATAAAATTAAAAACTTAAGTTTTCACCATGAACGTGAGTACTATAAGCATTATAAAATCGTTTGGGAAAACTGGTCAATTTTTGAACGAATATAAGTTAGTTTCAAATACTAAATCTAATTATTAAAATGATAGCTTGAATAAATTTCGCATCTAAATGTAGATTATACGCAAAGCGAGCGATAGTCTTCGAAAGCCATCACTTATAGTTCAAGTCTAAGCAGTTTGAATTAATTTAGATATTTCTATTACTTTATTACGTGATGTCTCTTTATTAACAAATTATTGATATGTGGAATATTTATAGTTTAATTGATAAGCAATTTTCAGATTTTATACCATGTTTTGATTAAAAATTAACCGTTCAATAAGATCAACAACAAATTTAGATGATCTTAACTAGAATTGAATTTTACAACTTCGTAATATGAGTCAGACCCTTGATTCTTTAGGTCATGGAGTTAGACTTAGCTGCAAGATTTGGCTTTGGCATGATCATATCGGTTAGGAGATACGAAGCCGTTAATTGCTTCTCGCATTTCAACACTAACCAAATACAGTAACTATAATTATATCAAAATACATCATGGACTCCTTCAAACATAACATGTAAAGACATTGGAGGAGGTCGTCAAGACAGCGAGAAATTGCGATGGATTGTAGATACCTCGAAGATCGCTGATGATGTTAGATTGATCTGTGCTTACCTTCAGGTAGTGTTACTATACCACCAAACCAACTTCAATTATTATGAGGAGTTACCTTGATGTATGTAAAACTAAAACGGGACCGTCCTTAAAGTATCTCTTTCCAACGAAAAAAGAATCACCTAAATCGGTTGATAAACAAAGAAGATATGCTTGAACATCCATTAAAAAAAAATTTATATATATAAACATACGAATTGAGAACGTCCTCCTTTTTTAAAGTCAGTTAATAATGATACAATGTATTTCCTCATTCAAACACAATAAATGAGAACGCAATGTCTGACGAAAATTGCAACATCCGACAAAAACTAATGCTGAACCCATTTCCCAAGTCCCACGGCGACATTCCGCCGGGTTCCGGGCCCCGCTTCGACTTCAACTTCCGTCATTTTCTTCAGATATGACGTAAACATTGTTTACCATATGATTTATATTCTCGCTTTATATTTTATGGGTATAACTAGACTATATTCATTAAGCCTCGCAAGTTTTTTATTATAACGCACATAACTACTTTAGTTTTTGTATTATTTATTTTAATTACCTCTTACTTAAGTTCTGATCAGACTTCTAACACTAGGTACAGTTTAATAAACCTATATGTAAACTGCTTTGTAGGTGTTTTTTTTTTTCACAATCTAAAGTTATGTTTGATTTAAGCTATAAATATAAAATTACTGTTACGATTAGCTCTTTGTATAATGGAAAGAAATCCCAAACAAAAATGAAGTTTGCCAAATCCGTCTGCTTGTTAATGTTGATCATAATATTACGGTGGAAAAAGTTATAGGCACATTAGAGTAATAGAAAATAATATATCACACAATTATTCATTTAAATATAAAACAAATGTTAAATATTTGGGATTAAAAAATCTAAACGGATATAAACGTAGCTCCGTCAGCGACCAATCTTCCAACCCTTTATCCCCTAAAAAGGATTAATTTTGAAGGTTAACGCACCCAATTTCCTTTCTGTCATGAGGCCACTTCATTACTTGAATAATATATAATTCTTTTTGATATTATATACCCCGTGTTTTCTTCTTGATTTCACCCGACTGAAACCTTTTTAAGTAGGTGAAATATTTATTTTCGTTACAAAAATACAGGTATGTTTGTTTTTGAAAATACTCATTTTATTTAGTTTCCTGTTTTAAAATCTATCTGTACATATTTTGAACATTATTCACGGTATTCGTGAGGGTCTTGATTGCAAATGGTACACTATGTTGCAGAAAAAAACATTAAAATAATTATAAATAGGTGGCATGGTATTTGTGCTGGACTCGATAAAATTAACTTTTATTCGCCATTCTTCGGATTTAACCTGTGTGGTTGGGCCCAGAAGTACTTATGGAAAGTAATAAACTACTGAAACTTATAGTTAACTAATCAAACCAGGATTATGCTGCAAGCTCTTACTAAACCGCGTAACTATTAGGTACCGCTCGCGGCCCATAGATGGCGACAAAATTTAGTGTTGCGTGAGTATAAGACAGTCACGTGACCTACATTACGTTTCCCACCTGCGCTCTCCAAGCGTCATCTCCCGTCGCACGCCAGCTATGTTCTTATTTATTTTAGTTATTATTCTTCCACAGCTGCCCGACCCACCTTTTTATATTCAATATATTATATTAATCGGCCCATTTGCCTCTCTCCACTCAAACCACCGTGACTATTAATTATATATTATTGGGATTTCTATTAAATTCTCAATAGAAGCTAGGAGTTTGGCTGTCTGCCCGAATTATGACAATAGGATTACATGGGATTTAAAAAAATATACTGACTCAGTACATTCATACACCTCTGCCTAACCCTTCGGGGATACAGACGTACCGGTATGTTATGTTATAAAATGCAGGACTATCTTCTTTTTACCCTTTTTCCTTCTAATATGTATATATGTATGTTACATATATATGGAATATGTATTCCTCTTTTACTTTCCTCTATCAGCTGTCATCTCAGTAGATGATCATCTCATCTCTTTTCTAACACAATCTATCTATACATTATTCGCCTTCCTTTACTCTTATATCCCCACTTTCATACTTAATTTTCTTCTAGTTATTTGACAGTTCATCCCTTCTCATGACATGCTCCTACCACGCTAACTTATTCATAATCAATTTCTGTGTCAATGGTTCTATTTACAAACTGACTCTGTAGGGCATCGTTCCGCTAAAATAGAATAAAAATTCTAATTCGTATGCCTTGGTTTTCAAGCAAAGTGTTTTACTATAATTAGTTCATCCTAAGAAGGCTTGCATGCCACATTAAGTTAAACGTTTATTTTAGAGGTTAACTTAAATTTGAAGTGAATTTTTTGATTATCGATTATTTTTTAGAGTCTAATATAATGGATAATACAATTATGTTTTAAATTAATTGAGTTGTGTGCAAGCTATGGAAATGAAATAACAATAATTAAAATTGCAATCAGGAACACTTTAATTATTAAATTCCTGACGCCAAACAACAAGATTAATTGTTCCAGTCGTAATTTTTTGTTCGTGATGCTACACTAAAAATATAAGAAAGACGTAAATATATTTTTTAATCGAAATTATTTAAGAAAGTAATAATTTAATTATTAAATGTACAACGGCGTTTGGAAATTTCGATTATAATTTTTTTTTATCGTTATAGGTTGGTTAGCATTAATAATCTCATCTGATCGTATGGGACGATGTGGCCTAAAGTGGTAGCACTCTAATCCTAGTGAAAGGCTGGCTCTCAAAACACCTATTGATGTTTAGCGACAGATTTTCAACTTGAGAATGGGAGCTATCCAGGCGGGTATTAGAAAAAAACCTACCATCAAATTATGGTTTCATCACGATATTTTCTTTCTCCAAAAGCTCAGGCTCATTGCAGAGATTCGAACTGACGTCGATCGGCCGGAGTCCGTGCACGCTTCATCTGAGCCATCATTGGTTTAATTTTCGATTCGTGTGGTTATTGCGATTCATTTTCGATTCCTTTCTTTTATTATTTTGTTCTGTTGTACATAAAAAGTATTGCTGCACATAGTAAGAAAAATATAGGAAAATTCACAAAAATCATTGTATAGAGGAAGGTATTTAGAATTTTGTCTTGTAAAATGTTTATATCAGTATATTTTTTTTTATAATGATAATTGGTGGTCGAAATGCTTTTTTAGGTTATGCCATAAATTGTACGATGTAAAAATTACTTTCTGTGGATACGTCATACACATCTTCTAACGATGAGTAAGGTATAATATACGTTACTGATATTTCATGTTAACTTAAAATCACCGGTTTAAGTTCAAAGGCAGATTTTGAAAGATTAAAACGCAAAACGGAGTGCTTTTCGTATCGCATTAATAAAATATTGTACAGCAGAAGCAAAGGAAAGCACGTTACAAAAGGATTCTCTACAACATACTGTATTAGTAGTTTAGGGTTGTCATATCGCTGGCAACATTTTGCTACCATTTTCTTGTCACTTCAACTCTAAAATTAACATATAACATTTTTGAAGTGTAACCTCTGGCACGGTATCGAATAAATTTGATACGTACGGAAAAAGCTCTTGCTGAAGTGAATTGTCTAAAATTTAAATTAGGTGATTATGTTAACGATTCAACAAAAAGAGAATATTAATAATGGAGTTTGAAATCTAAATTATACAAGACAACTTGTTATGTTGTTAACTTTATTTGGATACATTATTTCAATTCTATTTTATAAAATAATATAAAATACGGATTACATTTCAAAATATAATGAATTTTCTCACATACAAACTGGCAACCCTATTATTTAAAATAAGGATATCTTATGCGAACAATAAATTTGCAATTTATATGCTCTTTGCTGAGAACGTTTCATATTCAAATATAGTTTCGCTCATGAGACTGTTTCTGAGTTATTATTATTAACAGACATAGATTAATGATTAGTTTTCGTTGGCGGTACAACTAGATGCCGTTGACGTACTATTACAAACCGGTAATGGCACACCGAAATCGTCGTGCACGAGTCAGTATCATTCCAATAACACTAACACGTTGAGTAGCAGCGTATTTTATTAAATAATCCAAAGATAATGATAGTATGCGTAGTGAAAGTATATAAAAATAATACTACAATAAATAAGATTTTAAAGCATTAAATCTGTAGATATTTTATTTGTTTATTAAAAGTCCTAAGGCATAATATACGGTAAAACAAAAAAAAAATGGTTTAAATAACTGCACAGGTCTATTCCAATATACGCTCCGGTCTACCTGCACAAATACATCTCTCTAGTAAACCGTAGAGTGTGTGGCCGGCTTTACGTTAATGTTAAATTAACTGAGTTTATTTTATACTGATTTAGTACAATGTTAATATAATAACCATTGCCTGAAGAGTTCTGCCTCGCCTACAGTTTCCTCCTCAACAAGAACACCGCGTTTTATTTTGAATCTGATTCGAATTAACTGACTAGAAGCCCCTGGACTCAACACAATTACTAGATTTAACCTATACTATTATCAGTACATATTGAAATGTGTAACATAAATTTATTAATTAAAATATTTAAAATAAGACAAAGTGATTTAAAAATTATACTTATTCCTAGAATAAGAATCAGAGAACAAATAGATTCAACAATTTTTAGAGAGATATTTAATTGTATGTTGCTTTTATGTTATTCCCCAAGACCCAAGAAATTCACACGTAGACAACTAGAAAACTAGTTCAAATATTCTCCATCTTTGTAATATTCAGGAACTTAATTTTGATATCATCCGGCATATTTGAGACGGTTGCTCGGATCCGAAGAAGAAGTAGATATTAGGCTTCATTACAATTCGACAGGTAAAGTCAAAAGTTAAAGCGGAATCGCTTGACTAACGCCGGTACGTATTTCAAGCACGTATCGGACGGAGTTATGCGATATGTCGATAGCTTATCCTGTGGAAGATATATTTTAAAATAACTTAATATTAAATGAAACTACTGTTTCACTCGCTTGAAATTGCTTAGTTATCTATTTTTAATTCTTATATACTTATATTGTAAAATAGTGACGTAATTATTTCCGAATTGATTTACTATATTAATTAACAATACTAAACCCTTACGGTACTTCAGTATAATCTTCATTTCCTGTAGACATAGGCCTCCGTCAAAGATTGGAAGGTCTGAACACGCTGCGTCTTCAGGTACGCAGTTATCACTGTACATATTTTTGGCTCCATTGGCTATCCGTTCTACGAGCTACATTCCTTGCCCACTGTGGTACTTAACGTAACAAAATATATGGGTAATTTTTTACAGTAGCTCGGTACCGTCCGGAACAAGGTAGTTGTCGTCGTCATGCCAGTTGTAGAAATGCCTCTCCACGTCTTCTTTGAAGAACCCGATATTTTAGGTGTTATTGTGAGCACGCTGGCTGGAAGTAATTCCACGTCTGAGCAGCACGACAAATATAAGATTTGACAAACGTTTTGTTTTTCCCGAGTCGGAAGAATTATGATAGGATAAGGTCAAATAACTCTTTAGAATACTTGTCATGACACAAACGATAAAATACGCTCAGAGGGGTAGTGTTTTTTCGTAACTGAAGCAGTTTTAAATTCCTAGTGAAAATGCAACCTGGTTTGAAAAACTATGAATAAAAATTCACGGGAATCTTAAAAGTTGTTTTTGAGTTATAGGCATATTAACAGGCAGACAGACAGAGACATGGCACTTTTTATCTGACTGTGAAAAAGAGAGTTATTGGTTTTCGAGCGTAAGTATATAATTACATATATATTATACATATATATGTATGTATGACTATTTTTTTAGCACGCTCTGTAGCCTAACCAGCATGATGGAGTTTAGTATACGAGGTGTCGTTAGATTCGTCTTAATTGTGGAAATGACATAAGCTATATAATATTTAAGTACAGCATCTGAAAAAAAAAAAAAAAAAATATAGAAAAAATATTTTTATAGTTAAATGATTTTGTTGCAGTCGGAAAAAAGGAACCCTTATGATCACTTCGTTGTCCACCTGTCTGTCAAGACCATTTTTATCAAGAGAGCGTGGAGGTATGAAGTTTAAATTAATATGAAATACTCAAGTCTGCAATCCCTTGGATCTGTGAAAAAATCAAACTTCTAAATCAATACAATCAAAAGATACGGTCGTTTATACCACATATTTTAACACTCACAAAGGGAACAAAATCCTAAAGAGTACTTTCAGTTGACCTAGAACCATGAAATTTAGTAAAAAAAGAAATGTCTTTAAACACAAGAAAAGGAATAAATCCAAAAATCGTAAATTTGTAATTACACCACATAAAAAAAAAAAAAAAAATTGCGATTATAAACTTATTTGCTGTTTGTAAACTGACCGCGGCATATACCATGTATGGGGACAACAGTTTTCCAATGGCAAAGTTAAGTTTGTCCCTCAAAGTAGTTAATTTTCCAATGGCAAAGTTAAGATTGTCCCTCAACGTAGTTAATTTTTCGTTAGAATTATTCGTTGCTTTCTTCAGTAATGCTACCTTATTATTATAGTGAATGTGGCTGTGCTATTACGGAACCTTCTTTGCACGATCCTGACTAGAACTGGGGCGGTTTTTTACGTATATAAATTGATTTTCATAGAAATCGTTTTCATTTTTATTAGGATACATGTAATCCATTATCAAACGTATATTGATTAACAATCTAGTTACATCGAGTTTAAAGAAAACTGTTTTATAATACTGTAAATAATATGCGGGAGATGGTTATAACGTTTCCAGAATATTAATGTTAAGGAAATTCAAAGTTACTATTTATACAATTGGATGATCACATGTGATGTAATGCTTTTCCTAGTAGATTTTTCTGTCGATTGGCAAATTAGAGAGTATGCGAGCCCGTCGGCAGTAATCGCAGCCAATGCCGGCAGATTTACTTTAGCAAGTTATTTTAATGCATAGTCTGAGCATTTTGATTACTGCAACGTTAGAAGTAAATCAAAAGTAGATACTTTTAAAGATAGCTAGAAGAAAGCTAGATAGCTTCCCGCATCCTTCACCAGGTAGTTGGACTACCTTGTAGCGGGTATACCCTTGCTGCATCTTCCAGTACGTGGTCGCCACTCGAGAACTCTTCGGCCCCATCGGCGAACTCTTATACGAGCTACATGCCGCGCCTACTGCCACTTAAGTCTAGCTATTCTTAGGGCCTCGTCGGTGTCTTTGGTTCTTCTGCGATTCTCCTCATTTCTGATTCAATTATGCAGAGAAAACCTGAGCATAGCCCTCTCCATTGCCCTTTTAGTGACCTTTCGCTTTCTTATGATGCCCATAGTTAGCAACCACGTCTCAGCACCATATGTAATCACTGTTCAAAGACTTTCTTCTTAAAACACTGCGGTATTTTGAACGAGAAGATGTTACATAGCTTCCCAGGTAATGTCCAGCCAAGTTGGATTCAACGATTGACCTCTTTCTAGAAATTACCTAACTGGATAGTTTATCCCAGGTATACATAATCATCAAAAATGCCAAGCGTATAGTCTCTGAACTTTAGGGAAGTTGGCGCTACATAGACATTTAATAATATTGATAGATAAGAATCATTCATCATAATTACAATTTTTTTAAGGAGAGGTAAGGCACAAAGAAATTTCTTTAGAGATTTCTCTCTACTTGGAGCATTCTGACTGGTGCAATACCTTCACTCTATAGGAGATCGCAGTCAAATAATATTTTTTTCTTTTTTTTTTTATAATAAAAAAATCATTTCTTGTAGACTCTTGGTCCACACCTTTTTTATTTTGGAGTTTTTATTTTGTTTGTTTGCGTTAAAAACTACAAAAGAAAAACAGTTGCATTGAGTATGCAGCTGCGTACTAAAAACTAAGTGAGGAATACTAAGACTAATATTATAGCTACGATATATATATATATATATATATATCGATATATATATATATATTTATATATATATAAATATATATTTTTTTTTTTTAATGTTATTTATTTATTTATTTTATTTATTCTAATTATTATTATTTTGGTATTTTTTTTTAATATTTATTATACATATATTAGGTTAGGTTATAGTATTTTTTTATTTTTTTTTATTTAAAACTTATCACTAATATCATTATTACAATATTACTATTAAAATACTTTAAACACAAAAAGGAACACAGTTATTATACATTTTATTTTATTGCAATACAAAAGAACGTACAAAAGAAAAGAAAAATCAATAGAGACAGAAAAAGCTTAATGGGTCACAAAAATAAAGAAAGAAAGAAATTTTTTTTGTGCAGCCTGCAGTGAGTAGGATTTAAAATGTCTTAGTTTAAAATGAATACAAATCAAATTTTCTGAACAGAGGTAGGCATAATAGGACAATGCAGTTATGATTTAGAATTCCATGAATAGCACTATTACTATTTCGCGAGTCTATAGACAAGGTGTTCAGTCAAAGTCTGCATAAAACGGAACAAAACGTACACGTTTAAATATGGGCCAATTTGATTGGTGTATCGCAGTTGCCAACCATTTTGGTGCTCCTTTCACCACCCTACCCCTTCCTATTCCAACCGTCTCTTCTCGCGCGCGCGCACCGTCACGAACACCGTTGCCGACATAAATTTAAGAAAAATCCAAAAACTGTGAATCTGGTGGAATCCAAGTATCCCGACCCTGACCTCATCAAAACTGGTGAGTAATTGTGATATATCCAACACAAGGTTTAAATATTGAATTTAGATAATATTTTTAAGTTTTCTAAGCTTGTAGCTTTAAATATTTCAGGTATTGCTACATAGATATTCTAAATATAAATAGAAGATTAATTGTCTACAGTTGAATGAATTAACATTACTATTCATATTGGAGCTTTACCATAACGTGCAAATAATTAGCAGATAGAGTTACTATCTACTTATACTAAAGTTTTGGTGTGGGATGATACAAACTTATATGACTCAGTGGTAGCGTTTACGGACACCGCATCGATCAACGTGGATTCGAATCCCTCCAATAAGCCTAAGCTTTCGATTAAGAAAAATATCGTGATGAAACCATAGCTTGGTTATCTGACATTTTCAATACTTGAGAGCCAGTCGCCCTAGATTTAGCGTGTTACCATCTTGAGACATCATTTTTACAATCGCAAAGGGTACGCTTCGGCTTCGGCTCGGATGGCAATAATCCGCGGGTGAGAATGTCCTACTTTTCTCCCGTGTTGCGTATACCTCTTTTTTCCCACCTGGAAGAAAAGTTCTTTAATTTAAAATGGATAAAAAATGAACTCATCTCGTGTATCTTCTTGTCATAAACGCTTTGATTTTGATTTTGTCTCTTTAGGTATATATTAAGCTTTCGACACTGTTATCTAAAGCAGATACCTTAACCAGGTCGTCTATCTATATAGAATAAAGACAAGGGTGCTTGTCCTCGATACTTTGAAGTCTTTGTTCGTCGCTGTATTGTCCCTCGTATCGGTCACGTCCATATAATACTATATAAATGGTGTCCATAAAAGTCTTGCGTTACAGTTATATTGAAAACTATCAAGATATAATGACGTAATAATAATATAATGACGTACTGCTAATGGAAATATTGCATCCTTAAATTTTTGATTTTATTCAATCTATTTATGCAATTGATTGCCTAAACTCAAATATTAAGAAATTAATGTCATAGGAGGAAGACGTGGGAAAGTCATACAATATATGCATATTGTTTTAATTCGTTTTAAATATTTGACCATTATTTACGTTAAGATTATGGAAATAAAAGTTAATAAGGAGAAGTTGGATACTTCTAACGTAAGTAAGGAAAATATATCTTCAGCAGAGAGCCCTAAACGATCACCTTCAAGTCACGGTGAAGCTGGAGAAGCCTTTTGAGGCTCCAGGCCCTTATGGCTAACAGTATAGTCAGTTCTAAAAAAAAAAATATCTATGCAAAACTAGGATTAGTTAAAGAAAACCAATAAATATACTAACAAATAATTTTATAAAAAATCCAAAACCATTACATTTGGACACACAAAATCCAAATAGAGTTCTACACAAAATCATACGAGTACGTAAATTTAGATTATCATAATATATGTAACAAAAAAGTATGAACTGAAACTCAATTTCCCTAAATCTTACAGAGGAATATACGATATATTTTATGTCCATATATTACCTTTCCTGTTTGCTACAAAATACTAAATTCATGTGTACACTACCATGCGTCAGTCGACGACATCAAAGGGGTTTATTTTTCATTCCTCCTTTATTTAGGGTTCCACATAAAAATGATTAAATATATTTTGCGCGATCACGCACTACTAAAATATTGCATAAAAATTATCTCTACTCTACAAATGGAATATCCAGTGTCTTTAGGAACACTAGTATTTTTATGGAGGCAATGAAAGATGGTTAGGTTAAAACTAAAGAAAATACTCAATATGCAATCTTATATTATAGTACCACTTTGATACAATGATAAATTGCCTATATATACAAACAAATATTAAAAAAAAATTGTTTTATGATTTGACCACAATTTCATTTGATAATACATGTGTTAATACTGTCAAAGAAACACATATAAATGTTAAAACTGAACGGCGATTTGCTCTTTTTTATACTAAAAAGCTGGCAAACAAGCATATTAGGTGGTAAAAGGCTATTGTAACCTACGGACGCTTGTAAAACCATAGGTATCACTATTCTCTCCTCTATTATCTTAATCCGAGCCGAAGCCGAAGCGTAATGTATATATTAATATACATTACGCTTCGGCTTCGGCTCGGATGGCAATAATCCGTGGGTGAGATGTCCTACTTTTTCCCGTGTTGCGTATACCTCTCTTTTCCCACCTGGAAGAAAAGTTCTTTAATTTAAAATGGATAAAAAATGAACTCATCTCGTGTATCTTCTTGTCATAAACGCTTTGATAAGCATACGGTTGCTAGGTTACCGGGAGGTAAAGTGATATAGGCGCATGCGCATGCGTAGTGTCGTCTTGTCGGGAGAGAATCGGGCACTTTTGTCCCTCGTACCAGGGACTAAAAGCGAACTTTTCATCCAGGTGGGAAAAAAGTTTATATTCTGTAATGATTTTCAGAAAAAAGAAATAACTACGGAACTTTTTTTCTATTTTCTGGTATAATGTATATGAAAGGTATTTGTTTATTCCTTAGTTTACAAGCCAAGCCCCACAGGTTGAAGGCTTTTTATTTAAATCGAGCCAGATTCATATCTGCTCGGATATCTTTTTTGTCCTTTTCACTTGTCATGCATATTTGCCTTATGGTTTTTCGTTTCAAAACTTTTAGGGGTACAAAGTAAGTAAAGAAAAAAAAAAATGTTTATTTTCCTCACAACATATAAATACATCAAAAGTACACAAAAATGACATATGGAGTGAACAATACAAGAGAGTAAGTGGCGTTTTGTGCGAAAGTATACAAATTTAAGTACAATAACTACAAACTAATAAGTTTTTTATAGCGCTGATACTATAACCGAGACTAACGCCACGGACAACGGTAAGAAAAAAATAAATAATAGTTACTTATCTCACTACTACTACTACTGGATTATTCAATAGTGCTTAATTAGCTCTTAATTATGTTCTTAGTCACTAAGTACTCTATAGTTACTTTGACAACTTAGTAGTGCAATATTTATTGACCGATAAGTTAACGTTGTGAGGAAAAATGTTAATTTTTTTTTAATGTTTTTTTAATACCACTCTGTAAGCAACTAATTAAATAATTAATTATGCTTTGGCATACAGATTTTGAATCCTGCAATACAGTGCTCTTGGATTATTACCCTAGTAGCATTGTCAGGAAATAAGAAAATATAAAATAAATTATGTTTGCAGGTTTACGCGTGGTAGAGGGAACCTTCAAAAAACATTAAAATATCTTCTTTAAATTCTATTTTTAATAGTTCTACATAATTGGGACTCGAACTATCGATCACTCGTACTGTATATATAACAGTGCGTACAAGTCTGTCCGTTACACCGCTAGGCCAGTTCGACGACGATCATGGTCGTGAATATCAAAATTTGCATTACCCGTGTATACAGTAATTTTATTCTACCTCATTATCTAGCTGGCTAAATCTTATAGACATATATGTTTGTCTTATTTAAGTGTAGCTTTTTCGTTTGTATATTTTTACCTTACGCAATGGCAGTTAAATAACAAAGTTGATTTTGTGTAAATTTTTTCGTTTTCAAAATGAGCATTAAATTTTCAAATTTTATAATGCTAGCTTTCCAGACGTCTGTAATCTATCATTCACACTTATGGCTCTATTAACTTTTTTTTTCACATCTATGTTCGTTGTCTAGCAAAGACAACCCATATTTTAGCTAGTTTTACAGTTATTTCCTTTTCATCATTCATCTTTCGTTCATCAACATCGTTTGAACAAAATAATTTTACTAACGGTCTCACAACTAAGACTCTAAATTACAAGTAAAAAGGGCTATCATTTCCAGTACTATTTCAGAGTCATAAATGAAGTGGCTGAAAAGCTCTCTAGTAAGTTTTGGAGTACCAAAATAACTGACTTCGGCCACACACTTTAAAATATGACATTTTTAGCATACAATGCTCGAAGTATTCAGAAATCGTAAAGTGCATCATCATAAGTGCTAATATATCTAAACCGATATTAGTTCGAAAAGGTCTTTTTCAGGGTTAGGTAAACTTATTATGAATTTCAATGTAACTAAAGCAGCTAATGTAGGGAATAAAGTTGCAGCAAGCCAGTACGATTCAGGTCACGAAACTCCAACATCAGTCAATAGGAGAGCATACGCAGTAACAATTAACTAAACATATGCAAACGATTGCACCGAGTGATGTCAACTAGGATTTGTTGAATGTTAATGTACGGTGGAAAAGAAAATCGTTAGAGTCGGTTAATGTACCAAAAGATTTTTGCTACACTTTTTACAGCGAAGCAATACTTCATAAAAAAGTATTACTTACCTCAAAAAACTGTACCAACTAACAAAACTACAAATTTATTAACATAAATAATTTGCTTGTTATTAAAATGAAACTTGATGATTTTACATAATAAATCTAGGAAGTAAGCATTTGCTAACTGGAGTGGCAAACACCACACGCACATAGAGTGAGGTTATTTTACATCTATATTTTAGTTTACTGCCTCGTTAGCCTAGTGGTCGTACAAGCGACTGCTATGAGCGAAGTCCTGGGTTCGAATCCCAGGTCGAGCAAAGTGTTATTGGGTTTTTCCTATGAAATTCTCAATAGCAGCTCGGAGTTTGGTTTCGTGCCCGATTAATGGCAATAGGCTCGCCCCCTATTACATGGGACCTAAAAACATACTCGGCGAACTGTGAGTGTACAAATGTACACCTCTGCATAACCCTTCGGGGAATACAGGCGTACTGGTATGTTATGTTTTAGTTTACTGTATTTTAAAATTGGTTGGAAATAGATACCACAAAAAATAATTGCCCAATATGGTAAAATATAATCGGGATGAAGGCTCAGTTACCTTTCGTTGATTATTAACGAGTTCTTCTAGGCTCCAAAGACAAAAAAGAAGGAGAAGAGTCTCCAAACATCAAATTCAGAATATACACAGCACCTTGTATTTATTTATCGAAAGTACCTAGGTATCGCATCGCGTACTATGTTAGCCACCGTGCCGGTATCCGAGCAACTGAACAAGTGACTGGTCATGTCCAATTTTAAATGTTGTAAAGAAAATGAAAAAATACATCCACCAATCATTCTATGAGCTCAAATACTATACAAGATAAATTAATGAAGTGAAAAATATTTTTACTCATTATTTTGTGTAATGAAGTCTCCACAGATTCTTGTTCTCATTTCACAGCATCAACGTGATCTCGCGAACCGTGCAGTTTGTGTAGCCTCCTTTGTGGGTTTGTAATTACGCGTGAACTTCGCTCATACAACGGATATGACTTTAATAGTCTACTTTGTCATCTTGCATATTTTCCGAGAGTACGTCGAACTTTCTCGAACATTATATTTAGGCTATTTTACATGTTATAGATAACGTGCTATTAAGCGTAAGATTTTTGTTGAAAAAGGGGTTTAATGCACGAACAGGCAGACAGACAAACGAGCAACAAAGTGTTTTTTTAATAATAAACAAATTTCCACGTTTTCTGTTAAATGTTCTATACAAGGTGATCAGTATCACGAATATATCAATAAAACTTCACGGATTTTCATTAATATTATACATGGGATGCATATTATATATTACTTTTAGAAGTCGCAGTTTTATATATCCGAATTCTTTATTAATTTTCAAACCCATTTGTATAACATTTTGTTTACGAGAAGCATAATATGCCATGTGTCATTCCTTAGTTGATAGGCTATATGAATTGCCAATAAAATGAGTAACAATAAAATTGTAGGACGATAATAATTACCGCATAACAAACGCGTGTGGACCGGCGAGGGCAGAAACTCAAGAGATTGTTTGTCTCTTTGAACGAGCTAATCACTGGAACTACCAATCTGATTTGTAAAATTTTCATTCTATTTTATGGCCTATTTATTGAAGAGGATTAAAGGCTATTTATCATCACAACAAGACCATAAGGAGTGAAATAATGGCCATGAACGTCAAGGAATCTTGCAGGCTGTAGGCAAGTAAGGGAAAAGTATGGGGGCACTAAGACATTCAATACATTTGTTGACACGATACAGTTTGATGTTTAGAAGTTGCGGCGCCTCAGCTGTCTCCACTATTTTTGCCCGTGGCATTATTAGATTCCTTGGTAGTATAACAAGGCAATTCTATCCTACAAGACCAGATTTAACACCCGCTATAATGACTTTAGTCTTAAATAAACAAAAAATGGAGAAGCTGCATCATTTGAAGAAATATTGTTTTTTAATACTATAGCTCGGCAAAATGACCGTACAGCATCTAATGGAAAGTACGGTATGGTCCACAAACAACGGCGACCGTCGGTGAAGCAAATTTCAACAGCAGTCGTTGATGTTATACCGGCCTGCTAAAAAGCCTCTTCACGATGCGTTTGAAGGACCCAAATATCATGGGAAGGAAGGATCACGCTAGATGAAAAACTTCTGTACTGTGGGACAGTGGTAGAGTCTAAAGACAGAGCGTCAATGGACCTGAGTTTGAATCCCTGCAATGAGCTTGAGGTGAAGGGCATCGTGATAAACCTATAGCATGGTGGTAGGGAATTTTCTAATGCCTGTCTGGACAATCATCCTTAAGTTGAAAGTCTGTCGCCAAACACCTATAAGTGTGTTCCGGCAGCAGCACCTGAGAGCCAACCTTCCACTAGATTCAATGCTGAACCTGTAAAGATGAAAAAAACTATTATTCGAAGTTTTAGATTGTTAAAGTGTCTTGAAGCGTCTTATTGTATTCGTAAAAAAAAACACCTTATTTTTTGTAAAACAAAATTGACTTGTAATTTTCTGGATAAATTATACTAGGATAAGCCCTTAGAAACAAGATTGGACACTCGCATTTATATAAATCTCTTTCCTTTGTATTGTGAACTGAGAGTCGAGGGGTAATTATCTTTCCGACGCTGGGAGCGACGTGACGTCACGTCTGATACTCTTTTGTACAGAACTCAGGAAATATATACTTCATGTGAACCTCGGACGTTGTGATAGAGGTAAGGAAAATGAAGTAGCCTCATTTGCTAATTATTATGCCTCGACTATGCTCGCGTGGACTATAAAATGCCGTCGATCGGGCGATCGCTCCCGATTATATTAAAGACAAAAATGGTTAATGTAGGTGATCCTAATATGTTCTTACTGAATTTTTTGTAGGTATTTTTAAGACTTACAACTGTATTGTCCATTAATTTGATATACATACATCTTATGGTTTACCCAGCGTAAGTCATTTAGGCGCCCCAAAAACGTCGTTTTCTTGAATTGATTTTAATTTGCACGGAATCCTAATTATTTTTTTTTCTAAAATAAAAGTTACTAATTTCTTATGACATCAACTATCTACCAGTGAAAATCTCGTCAAAATCGGTCCAACCGTTTCGGAAATTACCCGGAACAAACAGAGACACAGACAATTATTTTTTTTGTTTTTTAAGCCGTGTATGTACTTGTTGTATGTTCGTATGTAAAAAGCAGTTATTTTAACATTACAAAAAGACATTTCAATTTTATCATCTGTATAGATAACATAATCACAAAACATAACCATGAAATCGAAAGAGACCCGAGGTCAGTAAAAATTCAAATTGTTTTTTTTTTTTCAAAACAAACCTTAACAGTTTTGTTACGTGCATAAGATATATTTTTCATCAGCACGTGACAAATATTGGAACAGTGCAAAGCCATTACATGGGACGAAAACACAATGGCCCATAGAAAATCACCAGAAGCACTCAATAGAACACTTGAAGATTTACGCGAAAACATGAATATAATGAGAGGTGCGTTGTTAATACTATCAGGTGATTTTCGTCAAACGCTTTTCCTGTCATTCCCAAATCGACGCCGGCAGATGAAATTAATGCTTGCTTAAAGAAGTCGTCCTTATGGGAACACGAGAAAAATAATCAAATTAACAACGAACATGAGGGCGCAGATTTCAGGAGATGAAAAGGCTGAAATAAAATTAGCCTTAAGTTACAAGTGCATCGAAATTTTAGATATCGGAGTCGACTGCGAAAGAAATGCTTAATTGGAAATCAACTGCATATTTTACTAAATTAGATGTATACTTGCGCTACTTCGTTACACGTTTGTTAACCTTGGCTGTTAGTGCTGACACTGATTCCAAAAGTAACAATAATTGTATATTATTGTCCTAATAAATTATGTGGCAGATGTAAAAAGAAGTAGTGTCGTAAGAATATAAAATTGAGTTAAAAAAACGTTTGTTTGTGTGTCAGGTTCGACGTAGGACTAGAGTTTACTCCTTAAGTACGATTATCTTTGAATATACGATAGGCAAAGAGGTAACTGCTTGACTGACTGACGGACTGATTGATTAATTGGATAATGATTTATCTCAAAGCAAGATGATGTATGTATGCACATACATGATTTCATATTGAAACGTGTGCAAGGTACGTATATGTTGTAATTTAGTAATAAATTTCGTTATTAGTTATACTAAAATAAACCTCACTTAGAAAAAAAAATGTGTGGACCAAGAGTCCGCAGATTCACGTTTTAGAAAAAAAAGGTCCGTTGGGCAGAAAAACGTAACGCTAAACGGAACGCTTTTATAAATTTCGCCACTCATAAGATTTTCATAACGAGGTTCTTATAATGTAAATCGATTCGGATATTTTAAAGTAAACTGAAGCTCCTACTACTTGAATAAATAACTACGTAATTATTTCTTTATTTTTTAGTGCATTTTTTCAGAGTACAATATTTTGCAGTCGGTTTTGTTGTTGTTAATTTAGCTATCCGCTTCACGTGGAATGCCCCAATAGTCACTTGATGTTATGCATAAAATAATAAGGAAGATTTAGTACTGTATTATTGTTTTTAGGAACGTTGATTAGTAATTAGTATGTGAGGCTCGTACGGTTTTGCGGTTATTAACGGGTTTCCAACGTTCAATCATCAATGAGTTCATATTGAAATTATTAGTTAGGGTAATAAAATAATTATTTTATTTTCACAAAACCTCGTTTAGGAATTTCCTTCGATGAGGAATAATTTTTTTTATAAATTACCGCGACGGTGTAATATTTATTATTCCTTCTAGCGATTTAGTATTAAGCAGTCGTATTTTTTTTTAAATAAAAATGAACTCATATAATCCTTTATTGCCATATTTAGTGTACGTGACATTGTTCGTGATTTGTGAAGCTACGACTCCACGCCCCAATCCGTCGGGGTAAGTAAATTTGAATTTAGTGAATATTATGTAAGTCTGACTGAGCGAGTTAAGCAATGATGGCACAGTTGGTAGCGTGTACGGACTCCGCGTCGATCGAGTGAGTTCGAATCCTTGCAATGAGTCTGAGTTTTCGGTGTTGACTAGCCCGCCTGACAAGCTACCCTCAAGTAGAATATCTGTCGCCAAACACTAAGAAATGTGTTCCGGCAGCTGCATTTGAGAGCCAGTCTTCCGCTTGGCTCAGCGTGCTACCATCTTGGACCACATCTCACTTAAGATCACGTGAGGATGTGAGGATAAAAAATGCTTATTATTTTATTTGTGCGGAATATAATTTTTTTTTGGGGTTCCGTATCTCAAAAAGAAAGACATTAATCCTCATAGGATCACTTCGTTGTACATCTGTCTGTCTGTTAAAATTTATTTTCTAAGGAGTGCGTGGAGGATTTATTTAAAATTAATATCAAATACTCAGGTCTGCAATCACTTGGATTTGTGAAAAAAAAAATGAAACTTATAAGTCAACGCAATCAAAAGATACAGCCGTTTCTGTCGCATATTTGATTAAAAACCTATAGCGTATTTCCAGTTACCCTAGAAACATGAAATATATATTTCTACGATTACAAACCCATTTTCAGTTGGAAAACTTACCGCGGAATATGTCAATGTATGGGGAGAACAGTTTTTGATCGATAAAGTTAAGTTTGTCCCTCAATATAGTTTATTTTTTCGTTTGGATTGTTCGGTACTTTCTCCAGTAATGTTACCTAATTATTTTGGTGAATGTGGCTGTATAATAATAGAACCCTTCTCGGTGCGCGAGTCCGGCTCGCACTTGGCCGGTTTTTTTTTCAAGTACCATATATACTTTGATATGCATTTAGTAAAAATCTGTTATTTTCAAATTTCAGACAGACACTTTAATTTCATTATTTTTATAGACTAGCTGGCCTGATAGATATTGTCTTGCATATCCCGGTAGTCAATGGCTCGAATACAGCGCTATCTGTCGAATCCTAATATAGCTGTGAACAATAGTCTAGATAAAACCAATATATAATATGAATATGGTATAGTCGTTCAAAAGATACACGATAACTTGTTTTATTAATGTGCTCTTTTTAACCCCCGACGCAAAAAGAGGGTTGTTTTAAGTTTAACGTGTGTATCTGTGTGTCTGTTTGTTAACGCCAAACATACGTCTGAACCGATTATGACCTAGTTTTTTTTGTTTATTTGAAAGTTGACTCGATCGAGAGTGTTCTTAACTATGATTCGAGAAAATCTCTTCAGCCGTTTGAAGATTATCAACTCTTTTCTAGTTCAAAATAGATTTGTTAGCATCTTCAACAGGTCTGATTCTGTTACTTCAGTAATATTAGTAAAACCTTGACCTGATACTGCAGCATCATCTGGAATATGTAGGATACCTAACTCCTCACCAACTTAAAGTAAAGATATCTTATTTGGGCTCATTGAGTAGGTTACTTGTGTCTGGACCTTATTAAATTTTCTATTTATAGGTATTTTATTTATATATACATTTTTAACAATATAAATATTGGAAATAGTTAATATGAACTTCCTGAACGGATGTTTCAGTATAATGCAAAAAAATCATAACGGTCAGTGGCAACAATGACAATCTAGTTTTACTTGACAGGTCAAAATATATAAGATGCTGCTTCCAGCTGAACACTTTTTCAACTTGTCCCCCATCTAAGACAGTTCTCATTAAATTTACCCTCCATACTAACAATACAAAATTACAAACAGACGTACACCTAATTGATAAATGTCTATGGAAATACAATTTTTAACGATGGAATAATTATTTTTTTCTTAATAAATTTGCAGAACGATTCTTAGTACTTTTGGGAATATCAGACCAACCGCAAGCGCTGAAACATGTGTGGACGAAAAGTCTCCTGCCGAAAGCTGCTCCGACTACTTCACATTGGCTATGTTCTGGGCTCCAGGTTATGCGTATAAACTACGGCTAGATTCTATCCCCATCCGTAAAAATACTCAAGCAAAATGGGTCATACACGGTCTATGGCCATCGATGTATTCCAAGACTGCTGTAATACCTCCACGGTGTTATCGACCTAATATTTATTTCAATCCAGCACGATTGAGTCAAGGTGGTTTAAAGGGGAAATTAGACAATACTTGGTATTCATTAATAGATAATGGTGCAAGAAGTAACGTTCAGTTTTGGGAGCATGAATTCAAAGATCATGGAAACTGTGCCACACGGTCGCCTGCTATAAAAGATGATTACAATTACTTTGCCAAAACATTCGAGTTATTCGAAAAGTTGAATATCGGTAGTGTATTATCCAATAAAAGGTAATAAGGCACCTCAGGTCATATATACATACATTTTATACATATGAAGTCTGGGTGATGTCTTATATAGGTCATGTGATCACTGGGTTTGCTTACACATGCTACATACTTTTCTTTTGTTCATATTTCATTTAAAATATTAATTGTGGTTATATTTTTACAGAAGAATAAGATCAATTATTTGAAGGAAGTGTTCGTTTGTTACAATATAGGATTGAAGGCATTTATTGACTGTCCGAATTCAAATCGAGCTGATTTTGAATTAGAGAAAAATGTTCTATATTTGGAAAACCTGCCGAAGTAACCTAAATTTTTTGTCCGGTCTGCTTCAAAGGAAATTCAGATTGTTGAATTGAAAATAATAATTGTGTCTACTCTTATAAGTGTGAGAATTATAATGCAGTGTGTTGTTTAACTTTGTGTATTTTGATTACTGATTAAATAAAGTGCTTAATTTTAACCTGATGCCAAAGTCTTTTTATTAAGAGCGCTACGGCACAGAGAAATTTCGTTGGAGATTTACTTATAAGTATCTAAACTATAGTTATAAAGAGGATATATTTATTTTTATTTTTTTGTAATCGATAAACTCAAAAGCTACTTAGACCGATATAAATAAAGACAGGAATTCCCAAGTTCGGTGAAGCTGTAAAAGCCGCAGCGGCTTCAGGGCCCCTAAGGCTAAGAGTGTATTCAGATTTAAAAAAAAAAGGTATCATCGTATGAGAAATTCAGAAACACTCGCAATGCACTCGTATTCGCAAAATATTCGCATCGTTAGTATGACACTATAAAATGCCTAATCTAGTACTTTATTTTAAAGTCGTATTAAAATTGGACTTTATACATTAATTATTCATGCACTGTATATTCTGTACAAAATGCGTGCACTCCGACCCTAGGGGCCAATAAAACAAGGTTCGCGAGTTCACTGCTGTATAATTTTTTAACTTTTTAATGTAAAAAAAAAAACATAATTTAGATATACGATGGCCAGTTTGTATTTATAGCTTGTTTGGATATCGGAATATACTATAGAGAGTTGCACTTTAGTATTTTAGTTTTCAGCACATTTGAGTCTGATGAAAGTTATTTTTAGTTTTTTAGTCGCACCTTGAAAATGTAATCATCTCCCAATCGGCATATTCTCCCTCTGTTCTCTAATATCGCATCATTAAAACAAGGCGCGATGAAGAATTGTAGAGGCGAGTATGGTAATGATGACTGTCGAAAGAGTCTATTTCCATCTATCGCTGTTGTTCTTGGACTGTGGTCATACTATACCATCATTTGGCAAAACATGAAAATATAGTAGTAATATTTACCTAATTAGAACAATGGAAATGCCTAGCGATAAACATTAGGAATTATTGTATTAATTGTATTCTGAGCACAATTACTAATAATCCACTTTACCTTACCTCAATGGTACCACCACTATAATAAATACCGCCATCGTGGTAGGGCATTTTAAAATATCTGTCTGGCTAGCTCTCATCATATAGTTGAAAATTTTCCGCCAAGAATCTGTGGGTGTGTTCCGGCAGCATCACTTAAGAGTCACTCACTGTAGGCTTGGCAATTAACCATCATTATAGTTGAATGCTAAACGGTTAAACTCACAAAAATAAATCTAAATTTATCAGTAGTGATATATTTTCGAGAAAAACGAAAGAGAGTCAGCCATGAATATAAACACAAACATTAAAACAAACTAAAGTTATTACATAAATTTCTTATAAATTACTGAAAAAGTCTCTGTATAAATAATGTCAAGCAATAATCGGATACTCTTGCCTAATACATATACTAGTATAATCACTCACCCATACACAGGACCATTGTCATGACACAAAAATCGGACTAGTATGGTAATTAATCCCGCGACCTCTTGACTTGAATCTAATACCACTGCACAATTAGAGAAAGTTAACCATAAAATTTCAAAAATACCGACCCTAAAATTACCTTATCAAAAATCCCCAATGATCCATAGATTTAAAAGGGGACATAAACAAAAAGAAAAACAAACAGTCACCATTAAAAGTTGTCATAACTAAGTTAAAATGCGCGCGCGACGTTTATCATAATAAACGCACATTGTTAGGAAAATTTAACGTTTGTAACGACCGTCTTCCCTTAGAACGAAGGGTCTTTTGTGCCTAAATGCGAATTAAAAGTTCTTCGTGCTTTGTATTTCGTACGAAATCTTGAAAACAAAACAAAGTTTAATTTCAAGTCTTTCTGTTCATTTAATATTGAATTTATGGTAGATTTTTCAAAGGTTTCCCGTAAAGCATAAAACTTTAGTAATTTTGTTACGTGAGTTAGTAGATTTCAATAAATCGTTTTATCATTATTATATGTAAGAATGAATATGTATATATGTTCTTGTATGTATTTATTTATATATTTTTTTATTTCCTATTGCACTAACGACAAAAAAAAAATCCATATTATCGCTGCTTAGCTAGTAGAAAATGCTGTATAGCATTAAGCTCGCTAGTGTACATACTAAAAGTGCAATAAAGTACCCATTCATTCATATAATAATCAGCATTGTCCCGCAGCTCCGAACGCGTTTGTTACGCTGTAATTATATATAACTCATATTATTGCGAACATTAGTGGCGTACGTTGACTGTATTCTTATATTATGTAAAAATACACATAAAACGAAACGTAATGTCTATAAAACAGCTGTTTGCCATCGCTTCTGTACGGCAGAACAAGACTGGGTGATGAAAAAGACCCACAAACAAAAACTCCACAAGACTTAAATGCGTATGCTATGATGGGTAGGAGGAATTATACCCAGAAACAAGGTGAGCAACGAAAATTTTAGAGGTATTAATGTAATTATTCTTTATTGTACAAAAAGTACAAATATCCTATATTTCCTTAATGCTAAAAAGTATTCTCTACCAGACTTTCAGAGGAGCAAGAGATAGGAATATATAAGGTATGCATAACATTTATTAAATAAAGAAATAACTAGCCAATATGCAATTGCTCCAAGTAAAATCTACGTAGCGAATATTTGAAGAAATCCCGAGAATTGACCAGTTGAATTGCTTCATTATAGCAGAAATAGCGGATAAAGAATAGTCCGACGAACAGATGACCATGTCATTTAAAAATGCCTTTCCATGGCTACAAAAATAAGACAAGAGAAAGACCAAACAAAAAGTTTTTTATGACATATTCGTATAACTTTTAGATATCTATCGGGATACCGGGAGAAAAAAATACATTTACATGGTATTTATTAATATAGATACACATTTTAAAATAATTTTCATTATTGTTGAAGTACTTTTCCCCAGGGTTTCTTCTAAAACTGTTGTTCAACTTTACTTATGGATGTAGTTATTTGTCTGACATTACAAATTTTAAGCGCACCGCGTAATCTTCTAGAACTACATTTTTTTAAATATCTAAATTTGCAAATAAGCGTACGGTTTACCTGATGGTAATTATTAACCATCCTTCCCAATGAACTCTAGAAACTCTGTTCCCCGCAGGAACGTAAAATAAAGTTATTTGGCTATGACCTTCTTTAGAGTGGTAGTATTTCACCAGTCAGAGTAAAGAGATTTTACTGTGCTCCTAACTCTCTTCTTCTACAGTGAATTATTTTTATATTAAAACGGCTATCAAAGTATCTATCCTTGTTATTCTTCGATTAAATAGCATATTTATAAACACGTGTTTAAATTAATTATCCAGGTAATTTAATTATATAGAAACCTTACAGCGGTGTAATGTAACAGTTTTGTTTCTGTAGAGAATTATATAAATTTACAATTGAAATTAGTCTTGAAGCAAGATAAAGGTTATATAGCACTTAAGGTGAAAACACACCTATACCCGAATAAAATTATACGACTTCTTTTAATTAAAAACAGCAGGCAAAATTAAATTACTAATTTTAATGTAAATTAAGAAAACTTTTATATTTGGTATACAAAAATGGTATAATACATACATTTTTTTTCTTTCTAATGTATTGTGTAATAGTATAGTGAAAAATAAGTTGAAAAGTTAGCCACCACCACCTGACTAGCTACCACCACAGTTAAGTCTGTCGCCAAGCACTTATAGGTCTGTTCCGGCAGCAGCACTTGAGAGCCAGTCTTCCACTAGGTTTAGCGTGCTCCGATCTTTAGCCACCCCGTCACTTACGATCAGGTGATGTTGTGTCTATAGCACTAAAACATGCAACGATAAAAAAAGCAAGATTAATAGGTTAGTGTAATACGAACATGCCACGAGGAAGGACGTAGGTCATATAACTAAAACAATGTTGAGTAAGAAGGTGGAGAGATATAGGAAATTAGTAAGACCAAAGAAGGTTTGTATGAACTGTACGAGGAATGATATTATGTATATAAAAGGTGTGAATGCTGAGATAATATATAACAGATGGGAATAAAGGAAGAATACATGTTATGCTTAACAACTTAGGTGGGTTAAAAAGAACAAGATATTACTGTTTAAGCATTTCACCATAATCCTTCTTAATTGATAATAAAATTAACGATGCAATAGAAAATAATAATACGCAAAGCCTAGAATGCATTTTTATAGTAGCTCAGAAAATAAAAGACACTGAATTAATGGTACAATCCAAACACAATGGCCACCACCGAGAGACCGGCAATCTACCAGCGGTAGCCTTTTTTTTTTTTAGAACTGACTACACTGTTAGCCTTAGGGGCCCTAAAGCCGCTGCGGCTTTTACAGCTTCACCGGACTTGGGGGCGAGCGCAGAGGGCACTCAGCCGCGAAAGTTTTGTGGACGACTCGCACGAGGGTGCCAAAGTGGCCGGACCTCGGCTCGGGCGGTCGTTGCGTTCGCAAATAGGTCGCGATCTATTCGAATCCCTACACCTACGATTCGAGCTAACTAAATATACACATAGACACGTTCCCTTCCTCCTGGGAGGAAGGAAGGAACCGTGCGTATGTGTATTCAGTAATCGGAATGTTTCTACACTAACTAGCGCTAACTAACTAGCGTAAAAAAAGAAAAAAAAAGGTCCCTCACAGAACCTATGTACCTGTGTGGTGTGCACGTGTGTATGTTCATACGTGTGTAGTGTTGTATGTAGGTAGCTAAGTGATGCACGTACAGTGTCACTTGTATCGCGCGGGCGGTTGCCTGACCCAAGGGTTTCACACCGAGGAACGGACCTAGGCTTGGGTTACCGCTAGAGAGGGTGGACGTGACGGGTGTGCTGGAGCGAAATTGACCGCCCGCCCTCTGCGGAGAGAACGGTGGTTACGCGGGCGTGGGCGCTGGCACGCTCTGTTTGGAGAGACGGATGTGTAATATTTATTCGAATTTTCGATGTGATCGTCGGGATCAATAAAAATATTGCGCGGCCGGCGTTTCCACCGGATGTCCGTGGGTGCCGGAACATAAGTGGCGGCTGTTTTTATTAACGGATTCGCGTGGTTCGACGCGGTGTCGAAATACGAACGGGAGAGCTGTTTAACGTAGGCATGTATCGAAGGAAGCTCCATATCTCTATGGAGATCTACGCTTCGAACATACCACGGGGCCCCGGTGAGACGATAGAGGAACCTATTCTGTATCGATTGTAACCGTTTGAAACTCGACTCGGACATATGTGCGAACACGGCGCAACTGTATGTCAAAATTGGTCGAATACACGTCTTGTAGAGCGTGAGCTTATGTCGCGTGGACATTTTACTCACCGAACACAACAGAGGATGCAACCGGCCCAGGACCCACGCGGCCCTGTTCCTAACCTTACGGACGTGGGGTCTAAAAGAGAGCCTACTATCTAGGGTTACCCCTAGATATTTGGTCTCTCTTACATACGGAATCGGATTATCGTAGAGCTTAACAGGTTTAAGCTTCCACGGTATCTGTGACGAATCCGCATCGAAGAGCATCGCGGCACTCTTCGAGGGATTAACGGCTATACGCCACTCGTTAAACCACTTCCCGAGAGTGGTCACGGAGCGTTGGACTTTGTGTCTGAGGTGGGATCTATTCCTATCTGAGGCATATAAGACTGTATCGTCAGCATATAGCCCTACCTCGACCTCCGGGAGTCGAGGTAGGTCACTGACGTACAGGTTAAATAGGCTAGGAGCCAGGATCGAACCTTGGGGAACGCCTGAGCGTATTGGACGGGGCGTGGACAATTCACCTTCCACTCTATAGCGAAAGGTGCGATCTGTTAGATAGTCGCGAATTATTTTAATTAGCCTATCGGGGACTTCAAAGTGATACAACTTGTAGATCAATCCCTCGTGCCAGACCTTATCGAAGGCCTTGGCAACGTCGAAAAAGACCGCAAGTGTACGGCGGGGTTTATATAATTCAGCAAAATTAAATGCAACGTGCTCCGTGAGGCGGTGCACTTGATGAGTGCAAGAATATCTAGCACGGAAACCGAATTGCTCAGGCGGATAGAGGTCTTTCTCCTCTATAAATGACTTGAGACGGTTCAGAAGGATCCGCTCGTACATTTTCCCTAAAGTATTTAGGAGACTGATCGGGCGATAGCTGTCGGGAAGCGACGCGCTCTTGCCGGGCTTACGGATACCTATGACTATTGCCTTTTTCCAGGCGGCTGGAAAATGGCAGTGGACTATGGCTACATTGAAGATGCAGACCAATAGAGCTATGAGGCGATCAGGAAGAAGCCTAAGTACTTCATTCCTGATCCCGTCGGGACCTGGTGCTTTTCTGAGCTTAAGGCTTTTTATAATGGAAAGAACCTCCTCAGACGTGACTGGGGACAGGGAGGCTGTCGTGGGGAGCTTATCCAGCTCCCGCACGCATCCATCGATACCCTCGACCCGGTCGGTATTTGCATCGACACTGTTCGGAGAGCACTGGCTCTCCAAACAAGTGGCGAGGCACTCCGCCTTGTCGCTGCTATCGAAGGCGAGCGGTATACCGGGACCCCTCTCGAGGGGGGGCATAAGATAAGAAGCCTCTATTTTGAGGCTGCGAGCTAGTTTCCAGTAAGCCAGATGCGACGGCCTTAGCCCTTCGACGAGGGCGTCCCATCTGTGACTCCTGAGTTCTAATATGCGGGCTCTAACCGCTCTCTGAAGCGCGCGTAAGCGTGCGCGGTTTTCCTCGGTCGGATAGTGGTCGTGCGCACGAGTCGCCGCGTTCTTTTCCGTCAACAACGCCCGCACGTCGGCAGGGAGTACGAAGCGGCGATCGCTCGCCTCTTCGACCTCTCTCGAGGCCTCTCCGATGCCGACCTGCAGGTGGTCGACCAGGGAATCGATCGCGAGATCTACATCCGCAACGGACCCCAATACGTCCGGGATCCTATCTAAGCTGGACGAGGACGGCCTGTCCGCAAGATAATGTTTTAGCTTGGCATAGTCAACCACTTGGACCGAAGGAGGGCTAGAGTCGTCTGGTTGACCTAGCTGCATGATGACCGGACGGTGGTCGGAGTCGAGCTCGTGTACGACCCGAATGAGTCGTAACCGAAGCGCGATACCTTTAATGAGAGCTACATCAAGCACTGTCGGCATACAGTTGTCTTGAAAGTGGGTGGGAGTGGGTGGCGCTATGACATCAAAGTTTAGCACGTTCGTTAGCTCTTCGCAGCGGTAGCCGCTGTCGTGCTGGCCTTTATACAAGCTGATCCCGAAACGTAACACGCAAATGCGAGTCACTATGACGGACTTTTCATCACATGCATGGAAGATGCGATCTAATTTGAATAAATAAACACCCCGCTACCACCATTTCTTCTTTCGTTACTCAGCAGGGAGCACCACGTGCAAATCATGTTAACTTGGGCGTCTTAGTTATAAAGATGTAATTCGATACCCCTTACAACGTCTTTAAATTGCAGCTATCGGAATATACTGAAAGATATACGATTCGGTCATCCAAAAATAAAATAAAAACTCTGGATAACTTATACTTCATCTCCCCTACTCTTTATTCTATCTGCTATCGGTAATTCAAACAGAGTCCATTTACATCTTCAACATTTCACCAAGTCGACAATTTCCAATTAAAAGCTTACTGTTTCTTAATTTGTTCTCTTATGTGGATAAGGATATGGGTGTTTTATCGTCCAGGCCAGACATATTTGTTTATTCTTAAAAAAGTTAAACATATAGTATTGTAGAGCTTATTGTACCGTGGGAAACAAATATACCTAAAGATCAAGCAATAAAAATGAATATATATTACGATCTAAGTAATAAGTTAACCAAGAACGGCTAATCGGTTAATTTATACGCGGTAGAAGTGGAAAGCGAGAGATATACCAGCGAAATCTCTCTATAACTTACTAAAAGACCTTTGCTTGTTGAGAACTGTAGTAAGTTCTATCTTAGAATAGGATTCTGAAGCAGCATTAACAGGCTCTTGCCAAATCAGCAGTCAAAGAGGGCGCTGATGTGCATCATTTGGGGACCCCTAAACCTACAGGGTCGCAAGTTCTGGGGGATGCTTGTGTTTCTTTTATCTGCCACACGAATCCATGGAACGCTAAGATGTTTGTTTCGCAAAGATTAAACCAAAGCATAATTACCTACCATTTTTACTAACCGTGGTTTTATAACTTATTTTAATGTTATTGGAGTTTGTCCAACACGACACAAATACTAACATCTAAATTTATACTACCTAATATAATCTTATGTTATGATAATTGCTATTTAGAATAAAATATAGGTAGATCCAAGTGTACACAAAGCCTAGATCGGAGCTTTGCTGAAATTTCTCCCTAAAATGGAGGAGGTTGAGGATGGTTAATGCGCTCCATTCATTGCTAACCTCTATCTGGATAACTGGTTATTTGAAATTTAAATCGGTAGCTCACTTGAATTGCCGGCTTAAATCGTTTTGGATAATTTTACTTGTTCCCTATCGAGCTATTGTCTATCTTAACAGTTAGTGTTAAGGGTGGTTTTTCTACAAGATTATAAATAAAAGAAAGAGTAGGTACATGACAGATGATCGGTTGCGGAGAACATTCATGCTCTCCTTGATATCTCGACTGATTTGTGTCAACTGTTTATTGTTGGTAAGAAAGAAGCAATGATGAATAATGAATTTTGAAGTAAGGTTGGCTCAGTGATAGCGAGTATAGATACAGCGTTGATCAACGTAGCTTCAAATTCCTACAATGAGTCTGAGCTTTCGGTGAAAGTAAATATCGTGATGACACTATAGCGTGGTGGTAAGGTATTTTCCAGTGCTCACCTGGCTCACCCTCGAGCTGCAAACCTGTTGCCAAGCACTTATAGTGTTCTGGCAGTTGCACTTGAGGGCCATTTCCCCCACTAGGTTTGAGCCACGCCGTCACTTCACATAAGTCAATCCCTAAAAGAAATAAAGAATAAAAAATGATAAAGCTTCGTAGGTACTATCTCTATAGTATGTATTTTCGTTTATATTTTTAATAAATGCCATAGTACTTCAAAGAAACCCTTTGAACAATTATGAACAGTTTTCTTTTTGTATGCACAAGTCATGTTTCTTTAATACCCAATTAGTTATTACCTTGAATGTTACGTCTCGAAGGCATCACAATAAACATGAGCTCTCAGATGTATGTCTCAAAAGAATATTACAAACTTTATGTTCTGTTTCACTCCCGTTTTCTACTTTTGTTATTATTTCCAAGAACCTTCTATTTTGAAGTACAATATATACCATTAATAAAATTGAAATGTCTATTTGTACTGTCAAAATAATGGCTTTTCTTTCTAAAAACATATTAAAGTATATACGGTAACTATAACAAAGACTCCATTTTTTACATTTTTGTCCGTCTGTCTATTTGTTCCGGGAAATCTTCGAAGCAGTTGTACCGATTTTCAAGTATTTTTCGATTTTCCGACTAAGTTCAAGATATTATTACTATTAACACTAACGGTGCTCCGCGGCTCCGCATGCATTTATCGCAGTACAGTAATTATTTTCATCTCGTTATTTTATTATTACTCATATTATTGTCAATTCTTATAGTCCAAAAATTGTATTTTCCATCCATCATTGCCATGTTGTAGTCCATTAAAATCGGAAACGATTACGGTTTACGGATACGGATACGATTTCTAAAAGTGTCATTTTGACAATGTTTATAGACTATCAATTGAGCAAATCAGCTTTTCTTATAAAGCATTTTATAAAAATTGGTCAAGCAATCAAACAGATAGATTTAAAAAATGTAATATTCGTATTCAGTGTTCTTATAAATATACAATAAGATGTTTATTTAAGAAATTCGGAAAAATATGACAAATTACTCTTTGAAGCATATTCGTTTTCTTTAAAATCTAGATTATTCTAACTACATGTAGACTATAGGAAACCGAATGACAAAGTTTAGTATCTGTGTAGTTCAAAGCACGATAAATTTCCAATGATTGTCATGAAAATTGTATGTATATTAATTCGTTAGCCATTGAAGGGTGTGCTTATAACCAATTCAACCCTCCAGATGAATACTCATTTGTTAAGGGTTGAAAAGCTGGTCGGGATAATTTATGGAGACAGCCGCTAACCCTCTAAAGGTCGCATTTGCTAGCAATGGCACCGACTTCGATGAAACCATTTTGTGAATATATATACGAAATTGTTAAAACATACCTACCGAAACGAAGAGTTAAACTTAAATGAATTAAAAAAAAAATATTGCGGTTTTTTTTAATATATAACCACAAAAATATGTCTAATGTTAAGCACAGTACAATCTAAAAACAACGGCGCCCACCGAGTGATCTTAATCCATCGACGGTCAACGTCTCCTACCTGCAAGCATCTCGGCAGCTGGATACACACTGGCTAATCCCGTAATGCGACAAACCAAAACAAGACTTGTTTAACAGTGAGTCTAATTTCTCAGGCGCATCACCAATTGCATTATGGTCGCAACCCAGATGGGCAGAGATTCCTACCAGCTTGTTTTATTTTTATATTAGTTAAAGAGCAAAAAAGCACACAATTCATCTGATGTTAAGTGGTAAATGCCGCTTTTAGTCGTATACAAGATAAATAAAGAAGTCTCCTACACAAATAACCTATTCATTGATACTATTTCAACTCTACTCTCCTGTAAGTTGGTGAAAAGTTAGATATCCTGTAGATTCTAGATGATGCTGTACCATCACGTCATGGTTACCATGTTCTAATATCAATCAAGTAACAGAATATCAAATTTCGAATTAATCAGACCTGTGGAAGATGCTCACCATCAACTAGAAAAAAGCCGACGATTTTCAAAAAGCTGATTTTTTTAAAATAATTGTTAAGAAAACTCTCGACCAAGTCCCAAACAACAGTCGTCTGGACGCTGCAATGCCACAACCAAATGCAAAGAGCCACATGTTAAACTTATAACACCACTCGGTGATGGTGGTTAAATTCTCGTCCAAGTCTCATTTCAAACAAAACAAAAATCAAAATCGGTTCAGCCGTTGGGGATTTGCGATGCTACAAACAGACAGACAGAAATAATCACCACATATTAGACTTATAACACCACTTTGTTTGCGTTAGTGGTTAAAAATACCAACTTTAAAATGTCTCACTGCTGGGTAAAGGCATTTATTTACCCAAGTTAAAGCAAGACCATGACGCATTAGCTATTTCAAATGCCAATAAACCCACATTACCATATTTTTCTCATATTCAATGGTACTATAAAACATATTTTTTTTAGGTGTTCAGGATGTTTTCCTTCACCGTCAGCCGATGGTATTATCAATTCAAATAGGTAAATAAGATACGTGAAATGCCAGAGCTTTCATCTCCGGACATCAAGTCGAAATTCCGCTTAAAGTGAGGCGTAATTATCGAAACAGATTAAAATAACAGATATATTTTATAAGTAACAGTTTGGAACTGTTATCTGTAAACTGAAAAAACAGGTCCCATAATGGAGGGTAGAGGTTGGGACAACCATCATGTATGGGGGACAAGTTGAAAAAGTGTCCTGCTATAAGCAGCAATAACAATACAAAAACCCACCAAAATGACACTAGCGTAACAAAAGGGACTGATAATTTTTCGTGATTTTATGGTTTTTAAGGTTGAAAAATTAATTATTCTTTTAACAATTGGTGGAAAAACCAATCTGCAGGCTGGTCATACTCCAGATCTCCTACTTCCCCGGGCGTGTGATACATACACTGAGTCACCAAGAAAGAATTATCAGAAATCACTTACCGAGCAATTCCTTCTTGTTGTTCAGCTTGCCGAGTATCCCAGAACAGGCGTTAGCATGCAGCGTGAAAGTTGCGTGAGCCACGGCGTTTAAAATCAAAGCGAAGCGTTAAAGATGCGAGGTGCGCGTAACCGACACTCGAAGCTGTCGTTTTTTTTTTAATAGCGCTTCCTTCACCGCGCGTGTTACCAGGCGCAAAAAGAAATTACTCAACGAGAGTGACCTGATATTCTCGCCCAGCAAGCAACCCAATGACCAACAACAATAATGGGCCAAGTTTGTGGAGGGAAAAGTTGTTTAAGTGGGCAACAATAAAATATATATATATATATTACAGCGATACCTTTAACATTTCCTCACTTGTTACCGTGAGGCCGCCCTATTTTGATGCTTTTGAAGGACACTTTTTCATATCCAAGGATATTTCTCCTGGTAAAATCCCATTATAACCTGTTCCACACACTGTGTAACACAAAAGTAAACTGTTTCAGTTTGAAACATGCTCTTCTCTATTCAAACTTAAGGATATTTACTTTGTTAGAGAGAGAGATACAAACAAATAATTATGATTTGGAATAAGTTCTTGACTCTTCTCAATTATAATAACAGAAAGAAACAAGCAAACATGTTACAAGAAATCATCTAATTTTGGAACAGTTTACTGGTAATGCTATTTCTCTTGAACAGGAACAGGTAGAATAGGTTTCCTATTTTACCTGTTATAGCTCATCCCTATATTATGGCGGTCTAAACTACTCGATCATCAATATAGTCGTAAATGAGTAATCCTAAAAAGAAAAACTATTACAGAAATCAGTCACAAGAAGTCAGTCACTATTTGTAACTCACAAATTAAGTTGGATTCCTATTCTTTGAACTAAAACTGAATAAAATACTTATTACCAACATTTGTATGAAAAATGTCAATGAATTTTTTTTATGGGAAATAATTAATACAGAAAAATGTCAGATACGCCTACAATCCACACGTTTGTTCGCTAAAACCGGCATCAATTACAATGAAAACGTAACTATTTCACTAACGAGCTTGTAAAAGACCTAGATATTGTATTTGTCGCCTTTACATGAAACAACGTTTGAACTGTCAAATATATTAATTGTTCTTCTTAGAAACTTTTCACATTTATACGAAATATGAAACATATGTTAAATATCAGTACATTATTGCAAAAGCCGTGAAATAGGCAATTGCAGGTCAATTATGAGTTTAATACGAGACAGGCAATTGCTTATTTCCGCCGAGGCATATATAGTGCTATTCTCAAACATGCATGGAAATATTGTCATTACTTTTCGAAAAAAGAACACGCGAAGTATCGAATTTACGGACAAAGAAAATCAAATCCATTGCAGGATCGTCTTTTGAATTTTTAACATTACAACACTCCAGCAATGTTTTATGAAACGGCGTGCTGGGGTTATTAAATACTCTTTGATTGGATCTCTTTTATCATTCTTGGCATGTCCGTAAATTCAATACTTCGCGTGTTCTTTTTTCCAAAATAATGACAATATTTCCATGATGTTTGAGAAAAGAATTTAAAGCTTACTTGATTATTTACACGTAACTAAAACCCATACACGTATTTTTGAAGTTATAATTGTTTTGGAGCGTTTTATTAAATTAAAAGAATACTGAATAATGTCTCAAAATTAATCAATAAACTTGATTCTCTACAACACTATGAGCCCTATAAAATTCCAGACATTATATTCCCTCTACCATGATACTATTTTCGGCCACACCATCACATATATTTAGGTGGGACTGTAATAAAACGCTAAACATATGAATTATAAACAAATTTCGATAAATTAGGTCTGTCTAAGTTTAACCTATGTCTCTTACCTAAAGTGTACTTTTCTTCGTGTGTTATTGGGACCTTCAATCAAGATGTGAAGAGGCAATGCAGGCCGCGATGACATTGACTACTGCCGATGAAATCTATATCGTACAGTCGCCGTTGTTTTTGGACTATCCAGTAATTACCATCAGTTGCTGTACAGACAATAAAAAATACCATTAAAAAACTGATCGTGTAAATACGCCTAAATCAAATGAACAAAGCGCTCGAAATTTATTCCCTATTTCCATAATTGTTAACGCCTTATGTAATATTATAACAATCTTTCTCTAACCTCAAATCGCTTAGTAAAATAAATAGAAGACTTGAAGTTTGGATAGTTTTTTTGTTTTATTTCGCACTGTTACTTTTTAGATAAATGAAATATTGTGAGAGACAGTTGAATTTCGCAACCTTCAACAGGTCAATGATCCACCTTGCACCGGATTTTCCCACATTGCGTCTTCCGATACGTAGTCGCATCTCGGTTCTTCGAACAATGGCCCCACCCACTGCCACTGGTTCTATGGCGGATCTCCTTATTTCTGATTCGATCACGCAGAGTCTCTCCGAGCATAGCCCTCACTATTGCCCTTTGGGTAACCTTGAGCTTTCTTATGTGGCCTATCGTTAACGACCTTAACGAGGTAATAAATAGCTGCCCGAATGCTTCCCAGCCAAGATGGATTCCACGATTGACATCTATCTAGAAATTGGACCTGCCTAACCGGAAAGTTTGTCCTAGGAAGTAAATACTATACATTAAAAAAAAACTATAAACTTTGTTATATTTAGGAAGTATACGCTGGCATATTATGTAACATTAATCATTAATTTCGGGTAGAAATTTCGGAATCCGTAGAAACGCGATTTTCGAACAAAATTCGAACAATTTATACTCATACTACTAGTACCTACCTATTTATTTTATATTCAAGCACTAAGTTTTACTTCTTATCTCTACGACATTAAGGTAATTGCTAGGTCCTCTGAACAGAAATCTTAATAAGATCTTGAGAAATATACCATTATATTTTGCATAACCTTTGTAACTTAATTTTCACTTAAATTTCAACCCACTTAATACAAAGTTTCAGGGTATAGTCGAAGATTTATGAGGTTTTAGTGATACTTGTAGCATTTAGCGAGTGTTATTTAGTTATATTTATGTTTTACGGAGTATATTTGATGCTACCGTTACGTTACTTCGCTCACAAAAAACATTATGAATTATTTAGGATCATTAATTTTTTTATATAAATTCCTCATTACTGTTTACCGCATATAGGTAAGTGTAAAACCTAGATTCTTTCTCAGGCTTAGTTTTAAATGATAATGAAAACTATAGTCATGTTGATTCAGTAGTTTTCAAATAATTTGTGTTCTAACATGGTATATTTATGATTTTATTTTATACTAGCTATGCCCGTGGCTTAGCTTGCGAATAGGCTAGAATGCCGTCAATCGGAAACAGGCGCGAATTGTACTTTCCCCCGCAAGCAGTTATTTTAAAACTGAAATGCTTAGATCCTTAAGAGATAGGTATATAATATATACCTATCAGACAAAAAGTCAGCGAGAGTATATATTATAATCATGCTCTCGCTGACTCTTTGTAGGTTTTTTTAAGATTTACGATTATTTATTAGTTTAATATGATATTTATCTTATGGTTTTTGATCTGTCAAGAGGCTCTACCAACGTATTTATACCAAGGTTTGCTTGTGTAATAATTTAAATAATTTAAAATAATATTATTCTCCCACATATTCTATTGTAATTGGAACTATAATTTACAAGTGTATGCCCTCCCTTCCCAGCTGATAGCCTGGCCTGTTGTCTCCTTACGATAACACACCTCAAATTGAGTATTATGTTTTTCTTTTTAAATAGTAGAATGCCAAAATGACGATGCCTGTTGATACGATACCAAAACAACGGTGAACCCTGAGAGGTCAACAACCCTTCGCCATTCATCCCTGTACTGCCGACCTGCAAACGTCTCGGCATAGTACTCGCTGAATGTCATAATTATTATTTCATTATTATAATCGCCTATCGCTTACTCGCTTTTCGCTTTAAGACAGACCACAGCTTCAAAGAGTCCCAAAATCATCTCCGAACCGCATTGCTATTTGTCATGCGACATCTGTTCGAAAGCAGTTCGCACCGGTTCGAAGCGGTTACAGGAGGTGTTACATGAAGGAAATGGCGGATATTTCGCTTACCGGGAACTAGTTCAAATCGATTATTGGAACGATGGGTCGTTTGTTTTTAAAGCTTGTAATAATTTTGTATGTTCTTTTTGTTACTTTACCTCTTTGCTATTGACATTTTTTTATTTTTATTCAGAAAGGGGTAGAACGCTGAGTATGTTTATTTTAGCTGCCTGCTATATTAGCTTCTTTTTTATATTCTTCTATATGCGCGTTATTGAAAAATAATGGCAGCACACTGACATAAATGTCTATACTAGCAAAGAGCAAGGTATTCTCGTTTATTGAGGTTTACCTCCAGTAGGCTATAAACGCCCCTAGCTTAGCTTATCTGATCAAATTGGTAACTGATCCAGACGTCCTCCCGGTTCAGCTGCTCGAGAGAAAATGACTATGAGCAAGATTTAGTTTTCCTGACTGACTATACTCTTAGCCTTAGAGGACCTGGAGACTCTGACGGCTTTTACCGCTTCACCGGACTTGGAGGCGAGCACTTAGGGCACTCAGCTGCAATGCGAGCAAGACGTCGTTGCCTGCTTATATAGTGCATAGGATCATAAAGAACAGAAGTTGCTATCACACCTGTTGCTAGTCAATAGTACAAATACTAGGTCATTAATACAGTTTCAATAAACACATCAACATGATTCTTTGACATATTTATATGTATCCAAAGTAAAAACATGATAATAAAAAAGCATTTGTCTCTTTGGATTTTTGTTTAACGCAAGGATTGGACCAATTATCAAGACCAGTCATCGGACCAAGTCATGAGGACAATAATATTACTTTCATAAAATATACTTTTTAATATTCTTACCATCCACCTGAAGTTAAATGGTCATTGTGGCATATACAACAGGTATGTATGTCATAATAGGTGGCTACACCTGAAGAAGTAAAGCCTCGTGTGTTATGCTAACTGTGTCCTTCGGACCAAAATAAAGCGGCGTGGATATTGCTGATTTGCGGCAGAAATAAATAAATGTAAGCCCAAACATGAAATCTTTTTTGTGAGCTGGTGAGGAGTTCCTGCCGATTCCAGATGGTGCTGCAGCATCAGGTTAAGATTGCCATGTTCTTGAAATATTATTCAAGTAACAGAAAACCAAATCTTGAATCGATCAGACCTTTGGAAATTGTTCATATTCCTTCATCAATTAGAAAATAGCTAATGATCTGCAAACGGCTGATTAGATTTTTATTATCATAGCGAAAATCAAGTAACCTTTTAATGAAATAAATAAGTAAATCGAAATAATTAGTCCATTCGTTTGTGAGCTACGATAACACAGACATGTACAGATACACCATAAATTTTTATTCCTCTGTTTGCGTCAGTGGTTAAAAATATTGGTCAATATGGGAAAACATGCTTAGCGTGATTTCTATTGAACTTACCACAAATATTCTAAAAATGAATAAAAAGAAACTCATTACTCTCAGCCAGAAATCACAAACAAAAAAATTAAAACAGAATCGAAAAACAGAAATGTTTTGACACTCGATATTTCACTAATCTCGACGCAAAATAATATCGTTCGCGATTTGTAATTATATCGAAACAACAAAGTGGCACAAGTCTGACGTGACATCTGACATAAATAAATGAGATCAGTTGTAATTTATTTTAGAAAACAAGTTCCTACTTACAAATATTTGCTTTCTTTTATTTCCTTACTAGGGCCTTACTTACTTACTTACTTGATTGACGAAGTCGTTATTTTGCGGATATCCATCGTATATAATTTTTTCGAAATCTCTTTGCTACTTCCGTCTAAAGTAGATTAACAGCTGTTACATATTTTATTTCACCTAAAGCTCAGGCTCATTGCAAGAATTCAAACTCACGTCAATTGACGAAGTGCCCTAGCTTAGGTATCATTTCTTTTATACAGTTACTAGTTGTGCTCCGTGGTTTAGAATATATATTTAGAAGAAATAACTGATTAATGATTTACAATACTTCGGTATAGACAATATTTTTAATCTGGTCTCATCATGGCATCGCACGGCTCGTTGACACCACTAACAACTATAGACATAGACCAGAGCCAAGTGTTGAATTATTTTAATTTTGTATTATCTCTCAAACTATGCGTCTAATTAACATGCTGTAAAAGACAATGTTTATCTTCATTATAAATTATCTTTATTATGAAGTAACTTTTGTTCGTAAGGGTTAATATGCCATGCCTAAAAATAATGCTCATAAAGTAATTTTTAATCTTCAACCAAAAAAATTGCAAAATACCTTATTGTGGCTCATGTATAAGAGATAGATATATGCTATCGCTGACTTTTTTATATATACTAATGGCCAATTTCTTTGTAGAGCATTGTATTGACGTATCATTAACCATTAAGTCAGCGCATGCGGCTAAAGCAGTTCGCGAAGGCTTCGACTAGCAATACTCCCACTGTTCTGTTTAAGATAGAACGGTCCGATTGGCAAAACGTACTGCATGGCAATTTAGTCCATCTCAGTCCTACCTAATCTAAAAGTGCCTGATTTTGGAAAGGAACGTTGTTTGTTTGGGATTAAACAACGGAACCTTGAGCAGTATTTTGCAGGAATTCCTCAAAATTTGCTAAAACTACATACTCGTTCCCTAATTCGATAAAACTAGAAAATTTTAGTTAGGATTATCTTGCTACAAAACAGATTAACCAACTGTAGGTTTTGATGAATAAGAAGAAAACGTAGAAAGTTTAACGTAGAAAGAGGAAAATTATTGAAAGAAAATTGTATAAATAATGTTTACGTAGGCCGAACGAGGCTGTGTTATTTTAGTTGATTTATGATATAAAACCCTTCTTTGTCCCTTTTATTGAACCGTAGAGAAAACAAAACAAATAAGTTCAAGTTTCAATTTCAGGTGAAAAACTGACGTTCTCAAGTTCTTAATAATTCCAATTATTTCAATTGTTCTTATATAAAGTTTACCTTTGAACTTGTAGGCTTTTCTTAGTACGCAACTGAATGGATGAAAATCTTGTTGGGCTTATCAGTTATTTAAGGTAATAATAATTTCATCAGACTTTGTTGGGTACTTAAGAATTTTGTGTATTACTGGAAATAATATTCTCATCTCATTAGTGTTAACAATGTATAAAATGTATAACAAATAAGGTTTTAAGCCTCATAGAATTATGGGGATGACAACTAAAAATTAGAAAAATATAATCGTATCTGATTAGTTAATCTTTGTAATTCACTCCACGTCCATCTTAAACCGCAACCATGAATCTATATGCATTTTAACGTAATTTATTTTTCATATAGTTTATAGTGCAACGTGATAGTTTTATGTCTAATAGTGAGCACCAGTACAATCCAAAAACAGCGGTAAATTGTCAGTCGTCAATATTATACCAGTCTGCATAAATTTCTCTTCGTGTTACGGCTAGAGGACCCGATGTTGTATGGAGGGAACACACTGCCCGGAAGACAGTTCCACAGTTTTCGAATAAGGCAAAGATATGACGAAGCGATCTTTAAGTGTCGTGATGGAGGTTACCGTAAAGTTATGGCTTTGGAGCCCATCGCATGTGGTTCCATTATGGAATGAAATGGAGGGAATTAGATGATCACTCACCGTGATACAAACAGTAGAACACGCTCAGCGAGGTAAATTCGCTGCTAATTTGGCTCGATGTATTTGGTTCCTGACATCTGCATCATTAAAAATGAGAAAAGCCCGTCTTTGCAACCTATCTAGAGCATCGAGGAAGTACTTTGCAGATTCGTCCCAGAGATGTGAAATGAATGATATGCGTGCACGAATTTATACCCTGTAAAAAAGGTACAAGCTGACCAAAAAAACTATCGCACATCCTTTAGGATTGCAAGTCTCAGAGATGTATCGAGACTACCACATTGTAATAAAGCATTTCTTTCGATTTGATCCGAATCAGTTCCGTTGGATTCAACAAGTGTATATAAATTTTATAAATGTTATCATTTAATTCAATCACACGACATTTATATCTTCTATAAACAATTAATAAAATTGAAGTGTTTGTAATGTTAAAATAACAGCTTTTTACTAAATGCTTAAGAAAGTATATACGAAACCTATAGCAAATAAAAAAAACATTTTTCTGTAGGTCTGTGTGTTTATTCCGGGTAATCTCCATTCGGAGATGACCATGACATTCGGGTTGGACCGATTTTGACGTTACTTTTACTGGTAGATAGCTGATGTTATAAGGAGTAACTTAGGCTCAAGTTTCTTTCTTAAGGCATTTTCTGCCTCGCACAACTACTCTGTGGAACCAGCTATCACCTGAGGTTTTTCCGAGCCGTTATGACCTGGTGTCCTTCAAGAAGAGAACTTATTCTTCCCTAAAAGGCCGGCAACGCATATTTGAGCCCTCTGGTGTTGCGGATGTTTGTGGACGGCGGTGATCACTTTCCATCAGATGCACCACCTGCCCGTTTGCCCCCTTTTTATCATAACCAAGCTACTTTTATTTTAGAAAATTAATTAGGGGTTCAGCGCGAATAAAAAAAAAACTGGTCATGGTGAATCAATTCGGGCGCTTAAATGGCTTAAACCATAAGAGATGTATTAAATTAATATTCTTACTTGTAATAAATAAGCATTTTTCACTTTACAATAACCGGGGGCGGGGGAGGGAGTTTCGTGCGTGTGCCCGATCGATGTCATTCTGTAGTCCGCGTGAACGAAGCCGCGGGCACAGCTAGTAATATATAAATGTCTCAACTTCAAATCACAAGATACAGTTTTTTATTATGTTTACATTTATAGAAATATTTCCTGATACTAGCGATTGCCCTAAGATCGAAATTCGACCAGCGACTTTTTGATCATAGACTATTTTCTCTTTGACATTTGCAGTATTCATAAACAATGAGTATTATCAACATCACTTGCTGTCACTTTTCGTTGAGTGACAATGTCAATATTTTGGGAGGTCTAAGTTCAATGGCACTTGTCGGGTTAGGATTCGCAGTATTAATTTATTTTATTTAATATATTAGTAACAGATATTACAGATACATTTTACCTTTTTCCACACCTTTTCCATATAAACTTTAACCATGCCAAATTTCACCCTTCCGTGCACGCAATACGCTTAAAAAGGAGTAGAAAGCTAGTCGAGGAGAATTGGGGATTATGATACTAGTATAGATTAACACAAACGAAGTCGCGGGCGTTTTCCAGTTCTAAATAAATTATTTACAAAGTGATCTATATGGACAATGTACATCTAAGATGTGATTTTAAGTTACAGTTTTATTTTAGGTACAAAAATGAGAAGATAACATAACGCCATCAATCTATATTATATTACCTTTCTGTATAGTTTAAGTTTTTTTTTAGAAATTTTCCGATAGACTTAAAAAATAAATGACACTGACATTTCAATAAATGACTGTCTGTTTGTATTTATGTTAGATTGAAGTCGAAAACTGCTTGATTGATTATTATTACATTTCATACACTGGACGCGCATATCATCCTCAATGGGCAGGCTATATTATGAATTGTCAATAATATACGAGACTAAAATAATTTCTAAGTAATAAACGCGTGCGGGGCACAACTAGTATCATATACAAAATAAATTACCATAGGATATCTAAACAGGGAAGCGAGCATACAAATCAGAACTGACACGAAACTCTCTCACAATTGTGCGGATGACAATCGCGTAATTTTTTTTCATGTTCTTTTGTGTTGATACACCCGAGGAGGCTGTTTCCGTGAATTCCTAATAGCGAATTGTTACGAACACAAAAACCAGAATGAATTGTATGTAATTAAAACTTTGTAATTGATTGTTTTGTTCTAATTTTTACTCGATTTGTTTGTATTTTTGATATAACCACATTTCGCGTCAAGGGTCTTGATTTATATTCCTAACTAGCTAAGCCCGCGGCTGCACTCGCGTGGACTACAGAATGCCGTTGATTGGGTACATGCGGAAATTGTGCTATCTACGCTCACTGTTATGTATGAAACAAAAATAGTTATTGTGGGTGATCCTTAGAAGATAGATATATGCTCTGACTGACATTTTTGTAGGTATTTTGTAGATCTACAATTATGCTGTACATTAATTTGATATATCTCTTATGGTTTACTCAGCGTTAGCCATTTAAGCGCCCCATAATTGTCGTTTTTCCGAAATAATTTTTATTTGCACCAAACCTTAATTTTTTCTTTAAAATAAAATTGGCCTAATTTACTTTTTAAAGCATCAACTATCTGCCAGTAAAATGCCTGTCAAAATCGGATCTTCCGTTTCAGATATTAGTAAGAAAAGCCATACAGACAAACAACATTTTTATTTTTTTATTTATGTACCGTATATGCACTTAGTAAAAGGCTATTATTTGGACATTAATAACAGACACTTCAATTTTATTAATTGTATAGATTAAAATAGTACATAAAAATATTTTTACACAGTATTGATAAAAAAAATTGTATGTAATATATAATTTATGTTTTGTAAAATAGTAAGTACACTCTTTTTTAATTCGTATGCGCGCATTAAAATAAAATAAACTAAAGTAGCAATGTCCAGTACCGCATGCACCTAAAGTGTCGCTGTCGCCTACGAAATTGCACGAGAAGCTCTCGATTTTACCCTCCACTAAACGCGCTAAAAGATGTATGTCTTCAATGTAATAAACTTTATATTCTAGAAGCTATAAAAGAGACAATAATAAATAAAATTTAAATAAAATATTTAAAACCATAATGTAAACCACAAAACGGTGTAGCGACACCGGCTATTAAGTAAACATCGGTAGGTAATTCAAAAACGGCACTTTGCGAATGTTACAATTTTAATTAAACGTTACGCCCGCCCTTTTGTGCGTCGATTCACGTATTTATTAGCACCGGGACTGTACGGTGGCCTTTCGGTAATTGTGATGTGCTTCGGACAGCATCCAGTTGGGGGGTCTCGGGTGTTTATGATATAATAACGATAATGCACAGTGATGACGAAGGACTTGGATTTTAATAGTTCAATGAGTCTCAGCTTTCGATTAAAGGAGCGTTATTGTTACATAACTGAGTAAAAATAGAAAAAAAAAATATTTTCGAAATATCTGGAAAGTCTAAAATCCACTCGAAACATCGATATCACATTCGTAGGCACGAAATAATAATGCGGTTTACGCACAAATTCAAAGCTTATCGGTCCAGTTATCCAAGAAACGACGGTCTAAAAATAAAACACTTCTTCTATTAACCATGTCGTAAAGTTCAAGACCTTTCTAGTTATCTTGGTATGTAAGCAAGCCATTTTCCGAGCCAGGGCAGTTCTGTTCTGGTCAACCAAGTGGAAACAACAAGCGATAAAAATTAAGTATAATGAGTTTGTTTCAATTTTGTTTTACTTTCTTCTTTAATTTAGAAGCTCAGCTCTGGTGGGTGGAACAGTTGCCACTGTTCCTTATTATCTGCCTTTCTTTTGATCTCTTGATATGACACGACTCCCACTTTATCCTTCACATGTCGGAAAAAGCTTCGTCTATGTAAAAATTGTTTTAAAGAACTTGTCGTGAGGTATCAAATGTCCAATCATCTTTCCTTTCTTGTAGTCTATGTGTTTCTTTCCTCGTCAACCAAGATTTTCAAGTTAGTAAAACGGTCACTATACCGAAAAACGAACCATCAGTTCAGTCTCCGAAACCGCAAAGATACTCTTAAAAATTATAAAAAATAGAATAAGACCATTAACATATGCCTATATAGGCCCTGACCAGTATGGGTTTAGACAAAATAAGGGTACGAGGGACACCTTAATAAATCTGAGATGAATGATAAATAGATGGGTTTAGGGCTCCCCATACCTATAAAACATTTATTGATTTAGAAAAGGCGTTCGATAAGGTGAACTGGAGAAAATTATGGAGATTTTGAAAAAAGTGGGACTGGAATATAGAGACAGAAAAATTACTTACAAACTATTATTTTACAGTGTATAGGCTTGCGTTTGACCACTATCACACCTGATCGTAAGTGTAATAAGTAATCAAGAAACAATAAAATAAATTGTTTCACTAACTACGAATAAATTATTTACCTCTATATTTATACTCTATAGACGCAAGATAGACAAATATTGCTCATGAAAGAAGCCTCCACGAGTATAAACTATTCGTCCGCCCAGACTTTTACTTTAGACTTTAAGGTATTTTAGCAGACCAATATTATTACAGCAATTTTCAATGGAACCTCCTATTAGCAGGACAGAACTCAGTTAATAGGTCAGATATACCATCACAAATTTCCTATTATGCTACCTAAATCAAAAATAAACTCTGTAAATATTACTTTACATCTGGAATATTTATGTTATAAAATAATATCACATCTCAATTAGACGAGACTTAAAGGCGAAAATATAACCAAGAATCCTTTTAGTGAAACATATTACGGGCAAAGTAAAAGTCCGAAAATAATTATTTTTTAGCAGCCCATTATTATAATTCGTAAACTTAATTAGATTTGTATCAACGTAATTAGCGATCGTCGACTCGTTCTAGGAGAAGTCTTTTTAATTAATTTCTTGTAACGGACTATTATTATCACGAGTTCGTAATTAGTCGAAAAATAATCGATTGGTAATATTTTGCCTGGCATGACGTAAGCTTTTTTGGGGTGACTATTTACATACTTTTAAAATATACTTTTTGTTACGATTGTGTTTTTGTGTTATTTTTTTACCATTTATTGGTTTTAGCGTTATTGCCACAAATACATTTATCACTATCGATGATGTGATCCGAGCTAATGACACGTGTTATGCGGTGGTCGACTTAAAAGGCCTTTTTAAAACTAATAGTAACTTTATTACTTAATAACTAATATACAGTGGTACTTTGATTGAGTTAGGAAATAAATGACAGGAATTGTACAGGATCGGGTTTATATAGGAAGTTATTCGTGGGTATGGTAAACAATATTTCTTAATTACTAATGTTATCTAAATGAGGATGTGAACTTATGATAAACACTTTGAAAGATAATAATATTTTCATAACTCATTTAATACAATAGTAACGGCTATAAAATAACACACGCTAAGCCTAGTGGGGAAACTAGCTCTCAAGTGCAGCTGCCGGAACACACTTAAAGGCTTATTGCAAGAGTTCAAATTCACCACGACACGATGTCCGTACGCGCTACCACCGAGCTATCATTGATTCAGTGGTGATGGTTTTTGGACAATTGGTGGCAAGTAGCGGCACAAGAATATCATTCACGTATTCCAAATCAACGGCATATTACCAGGCAGGATATGATTTTTTTTTTCAATTAATATTTCTTTGTTAATAACGCAACACATGCAATTTTTTTTTAAGTTTGTTTGTACTTCTTTTGATGCGTTGAGTAGAGGGTAAAGTTGAAAACTGCGCACGACTCGTGTGACACCTGTGACAGAAGTGCGACATTGTCTTAATATTAAAGAAATGGATATTACTTCACAATACTAGATAACTCAATAATTATAAAATTTGCGAAGAGCGGGTTTTCTAAGCTGTTGTCAGGCTAGTGTTCCATAGATAATACAAATATGTTGCGTTCAGAAACGTAAAAGGAGCAAAGACGCATACACCCATATGGCTTGTAAATAAAATGGATTCTCGGGCGTTAGCGCAAATTCGCGGCTGAGTGCCCTAAGCGCTCGCCCCCAAGTCCGGTGAAGCTGTAAAAGCTGCAAAAAAAATCTTTAAAATTACTTTGAATGAATGAATGAATACTTTATTGCACATATAGATTGTACATCTTCGAGCTTATTGCTATTAAACCTTATCTTGCAGCTAACCAACTTCAATGTGGAAAAAAATATTATTGTAGTTAATACAATAGAAAAAAAAATTAAAACTAAAATGAACAAATATAATATAAATCTCTAAAAGTACTAATAAAATTTTAATACAGAAATATTTTAGTATACTAAATATATAAAATAAATTTGAATGAAATAAACATACATACAAGGACATATTTACATACTTAAATTTGTACAAATAAAAGTATATACACAAGTAATAAATGCAAATCGAAAAAAAATTAGAATTTGGTACATAAAAAAGGTCAAACTGGGTACAAATGTTTTGTAAATTTTAATAATTAATTTAATCTGGTGTTTATTACGTAATAAAATTAATATACACCAGCTTTTTTAAAATAAATTCAACTATTATCTAACATGACAGCTGGTACATTGTTTACATTCAATAAAGTGCGAAATATTCGAATGGGTTAACTAGTTTTATTTAAACCCAATGTCTAGATCTAACCAATAAGCCATTACTCCCATAATAAAGTAGTTAGTAACTACAATTTTACTTTGATTTCTTCACTATGATTATCTTCAGCAAATAATTATTTAGGACGACCCTAGATGTCCAAATATTCTTGTCAAATATTAACGCAGCGTACTTGATGTTGCTTGTTGCGGCGTAAATAATTTTCTTATCAAATAATAAGATTCAGTCACATTTTCTTACTATAATATCTCTGTTATCTAGCAAATAAGCGTAATATAATTTAACTAGCGACCGGCCCTAGCTTCGCACGGGTACAATTTATAAAGTGGTGTATATAATGTTTAAAAAAACTTATTTAGAGTTTATTACTTTAACATTGATAGTTCATAACTGTTTCATCAGCCTAGTGTTCTTAAACGCAACTGCAATGCTCGTGGTCCTAGGTTGGATTCTCAGGTCGAGTCAAGTGTTATTGGGTTTTTCTACAAAATTCTAAGTATCAACTCGGACTTTAGCTTTGTGTCCGATTGATGGCAGTAGGCTCTCCCTCTATGATATGGGACCTAAATCAATCCCGGCTAACTGTGGATGTGCACCTCTTCATAACCCTTCGGTGATACAAGCATGATGGAAAGTTATGTAACTTCATAGTTACAAAAAGTTTAAAACTGCAACCGTTTAGCTGAGAGGGATTTCTTTGGTCGTGCGTAATTTTGAATTCTTGGTATCTTCTACGGTATTTATTTAAATGGAAAATTGTAAAGCTCAATTTTAATTAACATTGAATTCACAAGTTTATCTAACAAACTTATCTGGATAAAAATAAATTGAATTGTAGAAAATTACTTGGCAAATAAAGTAATATTTTTAATTATTATATTGAAGATAAAAATGGTTACTGTGAGCCAACATTAGGAGATAGGATTATTTTGATGTATCTCTTATGGTTTAGCCAGCGTATGCCATAATAAGCGCCCGAAAATCATATTTTGAGGACTTGAGTACAAATCATTGAATTTTCTCTACTGTACATAAACTGAATGTATTGTAAAAAAACCTTCAGTAAAAATTTAATTTACACTATGTATTGATGTTAAATCTAGATTGATGAGTAAGGTTTAACAAAATTTATAAAAACAACGTGAGCAGGTACTTTTTTGTAGGCACGTATTACTAAGTGTAGTTCTGTAAAAATAACAAAATATTTATTTATAAGACTGTTAACTTATTTTTAGGCAATCAAAAAAATTAAGTCAGTAAAAAGATTGTTTTTTAAATAATAAACTGCTCGACGCTTGGCCCCAGTCACATCTGCTGGAAAGTGAAGACGAGGCCGAGGATGGTACGCGATAGTTCATTAATTCTAATTCACTCTTGTTTTAAAGACCTCTATGTTAGATGAATTAGGAAAAACAGACACGGGCAGTGAGTTTCATTCATTTGCGGTTAGCATACTGAATGATGATGCAAAGCATTTTGTGCGAATAAATGGAACATCAACTTCATATAGATGGAGATCCATACGGTGTCTGGTTGTCTTGTGATGGAATGGAGTAGGTGGAATTAGTTGGTACATTTCTTGAGCACATTCACCTAAGTGTAGTCGCTAGAACAATGCAAGGCAAGTGACCCTACGCCTACGCTTGGATAGGCCGAGGCAGTGTGGGCAGCTGATATTTGGAGTACCACTCCCAGAAATGGCAGCAATACTTAACACACGGTCGTATTTGCACTTGATACGGATTTAGGAGGTGCGCCGATGTAAATTACCGCTTTCCTTGAAAAGAATCCCAAATATTTTGGCAGCTGTTTTAGCTTTGGCCTCAATGGAACGTCCAAAGATTAGGTATATATTTAAATGCACACCAATGAGCTCGAGGCTATCAGTAACCGGTATGAATACACCTTGGAGAGTTGTAGTAAAACAGAAAAGACTACATTTAGCGAAGAAAAGACACGCCTGTGTTTTCGTTCGGTTGAATTTGACTAGATTCGCATCACCCCGATCGGAAACAAACCCAAGTGACAAATTTAAGCAGTTGAGCATGGCCTATCTCAGGTTGCTGGTTTGACTCGAGTCAGTTAAAGGGCTCGATAGATATTTATCTGTAACGGTGCTATCATCTGCGTACCCAAGGATACCGGGTTTGAGCAGGTAATTGATGTGCAGCTAAAATAGCGTTGCAGAGAGTACTAACCTCTGAGGAACTCCAGCATCAACTGCCAAAGGATCAGAAGAGCAGCCGTCAACAACTACTCGTATTGACCGTTCACTGACCCTTAGGCTGTCAGGGATGCCGTGTGATAAAAGCTTGCCCAAGAGGTTTCCGTGCCATAGGTACCCTTTCGAAAGCCTTGAAACATCAAGGGACACTACCAGGGTCTCACCATGCCTCTCAATAGCCTCGCCTTACCCCATTTCTGTGTGGCACACACCAGGAGATCCCCAGTGGATCGCTTTACACGAAAAACGTAGGTACTAACGCTCACTTAGTATGTCGTTGTACTATATCTTGTATGTATTATTATCATTGCTAGCTGATTTCTTCATGTTGTTGGCATGTGGGATTAATATTTTTTGTGTTTTTTTTTTTTTGTTACACCATAGAAGAATAACTTCTTACGTGCGTACACTATATGTACACACCTTTTTTACAACATAAAAAAGTCAGTAAAATGTATGCACAAATGTCGCACATTCGTCTAAATCAGACGTTGCTCACGTAGTTCTTAATAATTTTACACTCTAATATAAGCGCTTAAATTGTAAAAAAATGTATGCAATTATCAATTAACGATCAGCAGGTAACTGAATAGTTTATCCAGCGCATTGAAAATAGTTATAACATTAAGTATGACTGTCAAGCATGAAACATTCATGCAGCACACATATTCGTTCATTTGGTTTCATTTGGAGGGTTGCACCAATAAAAGAGAAAGCGTGAACATTTCGCTCGAAGTATCCTAATGTCTGCGATAACACCATTCAATATGAAGACAAAAGAAAATATATTGATAAATTTAAGCGCCTGATGAAATTTTAGAGCAAAATACAATGTCAAGAGATAGAAATAAAATCTACCTATTATTTTGCAGTGATAATTTTGGCAGGCACTTTAACTTAACGATAATTTTGCTAATGGTTGTTAAATATTAAATAAATACTTGTATGATACCGCTGACGAAAACAAGTTCAAATACTGATGGAAGATAAACAGCAATATTTCAAAGGCTAAGTCAATAGATCCGCTAAAATTAGCATTATCTACATACATATATAAGATGCGCAATAAATCAGTTGAGCCAGCGATAAGATTCGTCTAAAAATAAGAGAATCAACAATCAAGACTATTGCTTAACGGATTTCTCAACAATCACAAAGTCTAATAATATTTCACAAACTCACAATTGATTATAACAATTCTGACTAACTTTTACCAATGTTACTTATCTTAAATAAAGACTATGTTTTATAAAGTTCTATCTCTTGAGTCAATGCTCGACAATGTTTTTTCTATCTGTCTCTCTCTATCATAAGGCTCGTGTCGAGTATCTACTGTAATCGACACGAGACGGTTTCTTACCAGTATACTTGAATATACTCGCGAAGCTTACATCTCCCCCCCTTAGGGCGTCAATTCTTCTTTTGTTGAATTGACGTTGGGTCACATCCCTATAGGGATGAGCTTCGTGATGTGGTATAAACCTCTTGTAGTTTTCTTGTTGTTTGTGTTGATCTTGTATATCGAGTCTGATATTTTCTTCTCTATTTTGAAGGGGCCGGTTCTAATTTCTTCCAATTTTTTTCTGTTCAGTCTATTCTTATTCATTACGTAGACCATGTCCCCCTCTTCAAGCTTGTAGTCTATTCTGTTTTTGTCGTATAATGATTTATTGTAGTTTTGAGACTTTCGTGTTCGAAGTAGCGCTAGTTTTCTGTCCTCTTCCAAGTTCCTTTTGTATGTCTCGTTGTTTTTTAGCTCTGGTGGCAGCACATCGGTTGATTCTCCATTCAGTAAATACTCGGGTGAGAAACCTGTAACTGAATGGTCTGTTTCATTGTATTTTTTTCTGCATTCCTCCGCTACCGTCGACCAGGCTATTTTCTTTGTTTTTTCGTTTACGGTGCACCGTATCTTGTTCACCAATGTTTGGTTTAATCTTTCGTTTAGCCCGTTTGAAAACGGGGCGTCCACGGCTGTGTAGATCATTTCAGCCCCCCGTTCTTTTACATAATTTTCAAGTTCTTTCGAACTTATACCAGGGTATTGGTCTGCTAGTATAATTTCTATTTTCTCTTCGGATGGGACTTTATTTAGCAGGTTTATGAAGTCTTTTGCTGTTTGGTTTTTTGAGCATAAAATGTATGCATATCTAGTGAAATGGTCTTCCAGTAAGTGTAGGTACTTTTTTGTAGTTCTTTGTCCACCGAATCCACCAATGGTGTCCAGCGACATTATTTGGAATGGTCTTTCTGCTGGACCCAGGTGTGACATAAGGCCATAATTCCTGTTTAGTCTTGTTTTATTTCTTATACATATTTCACAATTACGTGTTTGTTCGATGTTTTCTGTTAAATTTGGAGCTGTGTAGAATAAGTTTATTTTGCGTGCAATTTGATTTGTACCTGCGTGGCCGTAGTCTTTGTGTATACGTTGTATTAAGGTCTTGCTGTATTCTTCACTTAATATTATTTTTTCTCTTCCTTTTATCTTTTTGTAGTAGATTCCATTTTTTAGTAAAAGTTTGTGTATGTTTTGCATTATTCTTTCATTTTGTTTTTGGTCGTCTATTATTTCCTTTAGGGTTATGGAATTTATTGTCACATTGTTTGCTGTTTTTAACACATCTTCTACATTTTCTTCTGGTTCTAAGACCGGGTTTCGACTTAAAAGGTCCGCCTCTCCATTATCTTTTCCAGGGTTATATTTAATGTCGCAGTTGTATTGGGATATGTAGTGTATCCCCTAATTCTTCATCTGTTCTATTTTTGACATTCAAATTTTCCAAGGGTTTATGGTCGCTGTAAACTGTGAAAAATCTTCCAATCAGCCAGTGTTGCCAGAACTTTATACTTTCTTTGATGGCGAGGCATTCCAGGAAAATTGCTTTTTTCTTTTTTTGCGTTTCGTTCAGTTTTTTAGAGAAATATGCCACTGGTTTCATATCACCGTTTTCTTGTGTTTGTTTTAATATAGCCCCAAGGCCCTTAATGCTAGCATCCGTGAATATATAAATTTTTGATTTTGGGTTAAAAATTGTTAAAACAGGTTCTGAACTTAAAATATTTTTTATTTCCTCGAAAGCGGTTTGGCATTCGGTTGGCCAGGTAAATTTTTTTACTGTTTTTCTTAATTGCGCATGTATAGGTTCGAGTATCTCTGTAATTTTCGGCACATATTTTCTTTCAAAGTTGATTTTTCCCAGGAATTGTCTAATGTTTTTCTTGCTTTCTGGTGTTTTAAATTCTTTTATGGATTTTATATTATCTTTGAGAGGTGTGACTGTGTCGTTTTTTATTAAGTGGCCCAAATATTTTACCTCATTCTTGGCGAATTTGCATTTTGTAAATTTTAATTTTAGACCTTCTTTTTTTATTGCATCTAGGAGTAGTTCTATATGTTTCAAATGTCCTTCAAATGTTTTTGAGAAGATAATTATGTCATCTATATAGTTTGTGCAAAACCCTTGCAAGTTATACTTTTTTATTATATTAACTAAAATTCTTTGAAAGATGGCTGGCGATGTCTTTAGTCCATAAGGAAGGCATCTCCACTGGTAGTGACCTTCTTGAGTAACAAAGCCAGTCTTTTTTCTGTCTCCGACTCTTAGAGGAATGGACCAAAAAGCCGAATTTATGTCTAGTGTTGTAAAATATTTACAACCCACTGTCTTTATTAATAAGTCTTCTATCAGTGGAAAAGGTTGAGCTTGTGGGACAATAATTTTATTCAGTTCTCTGAAGCCCACGCACAGTCTATTTTTCTTATTTTCTTCTTTTTTGAATGCTAGTGTTACTGGTGCTGCAAAGGGACTGTATGAGTCTTCGATCAAGCCATGTTTCAAAAGCTGTGAGATTTGATCTTCTATCTCTTTTCTATCTTCGATTGTACATCTGTAAGGTCTTTTGTAACAATATTTATCTATATGGAGGTCTATGAAAGCCTCATAATTTTTTACTTCCCCGACATCATATTTATCTTTGGCAAAAATGCCTTTATAATTTTTCATTATATCATATATTTTCGTTTTCTTTTCATCATTCAAGTGATTAGTGTCTATATCAAATTTTTCTGTGTCAATAGATTCATTAAAATTTATCTCATATCTATCATTAATTTGTATATAATCTTTTTCTTCCTTTTCTTTTGTGTATTTAAATTGAATATTTAAATTCTCATCATGAGTCAACCCAAATTTTTTTACACTATCTAAACCTAAAATCAGGTCATATTTAAAGTTTTCATTTTCATACACAAAGGCATGTATATTTTTCTTTATTCCATTAATTTCTGTATTTAATTTTGCCAGACCATAACTTTGGCCTTGCCCACTAATTGTTTTTATATTAAATATTCTTTTTTCTTTTTTAAATTCATTTTTTATCAACTTGGAGTTTATAATTGTTATTCTTGATCCGGGGTCATAAAGCCCTTTAACTTCTAAAGAATCTTCTAACAATACTTTTATTTCAATTAGTGGGGGCAGATCTAGTTTTTTGGATCTTCATCGGATAATTGTACATTTAAAAGTGTATTTGTTAATGAGTCTTCTTCTTTTTTTTTCATTGTTGTACCAGCATAAATTTTCTGGATGAAATCTATTTTTTTTCCTTTTGATACACATATTTTGCATGGATTTTTTTCTTTCTTTTCAGTTTGTTTTTTTAAATTTTGTTTAGTTCGATGTGAGTTTTTCTCATTATTATCATCTTTTATTAAATGTTCCAAGCCACTTAAATTATTAAAAAGATCATCAATTTCCTTAAGTTTTTGTCTATCTATTTTATCTGTTATAGAATTTGGTAAGCCGGAGGCAATCATATCTATCATTATAGATTTATTAATAGAGCTATTTATTTCTAGTAATAATCTCTGTTTTTTCAATGCATAATCCAGTAGCGAGCCTTTTAGATATTTAAAATTCATCGCATACTTTACCGGTGACCAACCTTTATCAGCATATGTTTCTGTTAGGCTTAGTTCCCATGATGACCAATCTGACTCCACTGTGTGCTTTATCAGCATTGAGCTGTACCAATCTTTGCAGGAGTCATCCAGCATTAATCTTAACATTTCAATTTTTTCTGTGTCTATATTTAATTACAAACGAAGACACTCTTTATTAAAAACATTTATCCACTGTGACACATTTGTTGTCATTTTTGAGAACTTTTCAATTGAGAATTTGTCAACTAATTTTAATTTATTTTGTGTTTTGGACACACATTGAGTGTTTTCTGTGTATTTTTCGAGTTCTACTTTTTCTAGCAAATAACCACTGAATTGCATGTTTTCATTTTCAAAGTATTTTTTTTTTAATTCAGGTGTAAGATTTATCCACACCGCTCTTGTTTCATTTTTTTTTTTTATAGAATTCTTTACCATTCTGAAAGTCTCAGTTTTTATCAATTCTTCATGCAAACTTGCTGGTTGAAATTCTTTTGGTATCGTATATCGACTTTTTTGCGTGTCTTCAATTGACATCAAACCATAAATATTCGTTTTGGTATCGTCTGGTTTTGGAATAACTGTGAACTCAAATTTTAGTTTCTCCATTTTTCCAATAAATGATTGTTGATTTATAAGATGCGCAATAAATCAGTTGAGCCAGCGATAAGATTCGTCTAAAAATAAGAGAATCAACAATCAAGACTATTGCTTAACGGATTTCTCAACAATCACAAAGTCTAATAATATTTCACAAACTCACAATTGATTATAACAATTCTGACTAACTTTTACCAATGTTACTTATCTTAAATAAAGACTATGTTTTATAAAGTTCTATCTCTTGAGTCAATGCTCGACAATGTTTTTTCTATCTGTCTCTCTCTATCATAAGGCTCGTGTCGAGTATCTACTGTAATCGACACGAGACGGTTTCTTACCAGTATACTTGAATATACTCGCGAAGCTTACACATATATATTTATCTCAGAAGCTGTGTATTATATGTATGCATGTTCAACTAGACTCGTAATTTCATAATTAAAAAGTTTCACATAGTAACCGACTATTCTCCTAACTTCAAATAATCACTGGTGCGTAGGTAAGTAAGGAGAAAGTTTCGCTGTAATCAAGTTAACTTACTTACATGCTCAATTCTTTGAACCTGGTATACTTAATTTAATAAAAATAAAGAATATTGTATGACAGTGATCTGTATCGTTATTTAAAGCGTTGATTTTAAACGAAATCGATTTGTTTAACTTTCTTTGAAACTTATTTTAGGTAGGTAATTGATTTATTACATAATTATTATTCGTATAAATATAATATTTGTAAATAAAAGTTTGGACTGTGGAGCTACTATGGAGATCACCGGCCCCCTTCTCGCTGTACCGCCACAGCATCCCGCTCTCATGAGGTGCACGGCAGTCAAGCTGTTTTTATTAAGTATAACAGAATACATTATCACTAATCGATGGTGACCGTTACGTATAAACTGCAGTGTAATGACCATCAAGTGTATTCTTATTATAACGCCACGCGCCAGTAAAAAAAAAAAATCGCAGTATGATTTCTTATTCTTTACCTAAGTGGTAAACAATAAAACAAAAAAAGAAAATTCATAATTACATACCTATCGTAAATGACAGTGCGATAATGAAATGTCATATTATTAATAACACTGTTAAAGCAACAGTATTGCAATGTTAATTTTGTGACATGGCACGTACATTAAAAAAAAAGCAAATATCTTGGAAAATATGTCAACGCCACGCCGGCGCACCGCGAGTGACGACAGTGAAAACGCGAGGGGGTCACGCGAACCTGTCAAAGATCCTTATTTGTATGCAAAGCAAAAACTAATTATTCCTTGATAGTTTGGATTGGTAAAAAATGGTACTTATTAAATGCACATGAAAGTTTATACGATAAATAACAAAAAACAATTTTTTAAATGTTTAATTGGTCGTCTGTTTGGTTCGGGTAATCTTTGACACGGTTGAACCGATTTTGACGGGACTTTCACTTGCAGATAGCTGACGTTATAGGGAGTAACTTAGGCTAGGTACTTTTATTTTAGAAAAGCAATTAGATTTCCGCGCAAATAAATTAATAACCTTTATTTTAACATTAAAATATCCGACGGGCGACCTCCGTGGGTGGAAGCGGAGTCACCACAATACCAACATTTTGTAGTTCACGCTAGCGAAACTCCGGGCACAGTTAGTTAACTATAAGTTTTTTTAATTACTTAATATTATGGTATGTATGGTGCTTATGCACCCTCCTGAAAGTAAACCTGGTACCGCCCCATGTATACACGTACACATCTTATCAAGTGGGAAAAAAAAATGTTATCTCAAAAAAAAAAAAAAAGTGTGAACTGTATATAGCGAAATTGAACGGACCGAATATTTTGTTACGCTTTATAGAGTTTTTGTTAAACGGAGAGTATAAGAAAACACTTACAAAAAAAAAAAAAAAAAAACTTATTTATATTAAGTATATATAGGTAACGTACTTAACTAAAGACATCGCATAAATAAAGGCAATTTCATAAAAAAAAAATGAACATATTCCTTGGAATCGTATTGTACGTACGAAATATTTACGATTCTGTGTATATTACTGTGTTTGAAGTTCCGTGAACTCAATGTTTGTTGGGGTTTCAATAATGATGTATTGTTTCGCTATTGAGAGTGCTCGTTACGCTATATTGAGTGTCTCGATCTATGGGCAACAATGTAAGCCGTACAAACCTTACTAATTACTACGTTTTAAGGAAGGTTTCGTTAACAAAAATCGTTTTTATATACCTCCACACTACAGAAAATCGTAACCAAAATGACCTTGCGGTGAGTAGGGCTTCCAGAGCTCCTTGAGGAAAGGGGGTTGAGATCGGTAACGCGTTAGTGATACCCATTGTATTTGTACCGCTTAACATCAGGCGGGACGTATGCTTGTTTGCCACCTTTGAAGTATAAAAAACCTTTAGTTTAGGTATACTGTATTATACTCTCTGACTGTTAACATTTTAAACATAAATCACTTTTAAACAAACAAAGTAAGTAAGTATACAAAGTTTTTTACAGCTTACAACACTATGTTCCGTCATTGTCATTCGTTATACTACAATACAATTTGAAATTCGAATGTATCTACATTCAATTCAATACAAAAAGTATCTTGGAAAGCTTGTGACAGAATTGGAATTCAAGCCAAAGGCGGCAAGACTGTAGCAAAGTTAACAAGAAACCTGGGTGTGTCGAATTATAAAGTTGTAGAGAGACCGTCTGGCTTAGCATGGATCATATGATCTGTTTTTTAATAACTCGGTTTCATAGGACGGTAATTATTTTTTTTGCCTATTTTTATGGTCTGTATTATTTATAACACACATTGTTCAAGTGCATAAACTGGTTAGTGGGTTGTGAAATTATTTGACGATGAATAAAAAAATTGTATTATTTCTAAAAGAAGTTAATGGACTCGGATCGGTCATTATGAAAAACAATAAATAAAACGGAGTTACAACTTCAGTATTAACGCGATCAGTAAGCATACGATAATTGTTAAAGATAATACTCACATCACTACAGTATGGGCGTCTGTGACGAGGCATACGGACGGTGGGGGAAATGCTCCCGCTCTTCACCTCAAGCCTTGACTGCAGTAAACTCGTGCGATTTTTATATACGTCACGGCAGCAAACGGTGTACGCGAAATTTAGAAGTATCGCTAAATACATATTTAAGGTGCTGTCCAATTACTTTTAGAGGCGGGTCATTATGTTGAATTCACGTGTTGGCTTCATACGAAAATTATTAAATATAAAACGACTTTCGTTATCAATCGGTGTATTTATATTGTAGCGTAAGTTGTTTTAGAACGCCATCTGTGCATATTTTTGCTAAACAGAAGTTGTATTATAATAGGATTAGTTGAATCATGTCAAAAAAGAATGTACAAGGAATAAAAGTGTAATAGTACATTATGGTACAAGTGTGTAATGTTGGTGATTACCGCTGAGGCGCCATTGAGACCCGAGCCGTTAGATGAGGGTCTTAAGAGAGCCGAGGACGGTAATCATCAATACACACGTGTATCATACGACGTTTTACAACACACTTGTGAAGAAAATAATAATAAAAAATCATTTTCTTCATAACTAGTACTTGTAGAAATTTTAATTAATAAATAACTAAAATTTCAACAGTGACAACGAGTTGTGAATTTTTTTCGCTATGGCGGGAAAAATTAATCAGTTTGCGCGCGCATCTAACAATGGCGATCGGCCATAGACTAAAGGAATGAGGTTTCTTTTTTTTTTTGCTTTCCGCAGATAGCGTTTTAGCCACGTATAAAATGGGGAATTTAAAGTTTTCTTTATTACAGAGAAAACAAAAGTTATATTTCAGTGAAAGTTTTATTGATTAAACACGTACAAGTTGAAATTATCTATTTAAATACGAAGTTGTATGAAATGAGCAAGCAATAGGTACATTAATTTATTTGTTCTATTGATCATTATCTTTTTTGTATCGAAACTTTTTTAAGAACAAAGCAACTCGACCAATAAAAAAAACTCTATAACTCACTTGTGAATAATAGCAATGAAAAAGTCACAGTTTGATTACAGGTGTCATTATGTGCCTAATTGCGGTGATATTAGAGCCACTTTATGAGCAAGTGTGTTGAAAAGACTTTTATGACACTTTCTGTTCCTTACACGTCATGTTAGCTGGCGGGCCGCCTAGTGATATAATACTTGTTTACAGCTTTAGTAGATTCATATATGTTATAAAAGACAGTATTTGAAACTAACTCACCCATTCCTAGAATATGTTAATTATATAACAGTGCAAGTTTAGCAATAATATTCATTTGGACACTCCTGTGAATTATTAGTTATATAATTAATAGTTATATTTTTAGATAGCTTTAGTTTGTTTATGGTTAGTTTAATATTTTTTTATTGTATGTCACGTCAGTAGCATATACTGAGTGGATTTTTTGTTAGTAGTTAGTAGTTTTAGTATATTTCGTTGAACTTTATGGTAGCTATAGAAATATTGTACAACTTGTTGGCTAACCTAATAAATAGAGAAAAAAGGTAGGTATTTAAAATAAATAAAGTTTTCAGTTAACGATAGTTTAATAATCTTTGGTGGACCCCTTTATGACCTGCAGGCAAGGGTTTGGGCAGCCTTCTGGAGTTTTATATCTAGAAATTTATATATTATATAATGATATATTATGATCAGTTAACTAATTTGTGAGGTGAATCACGCTTCACTCTGTACATACACAATAATAACACTAAAAAATGTTCCATGCTAGTCCCTTTAGCGCCTGCACTAGCTTTCTTACCATTTTAATATGCTAATGGGAGCTGGTTCTTTGATGCGACATCATATATGTTACAAGATATACTAACTCTATACCTATATACTCAACGTTAAATCCAATTTTTTTAGCTATTTATCTTATTTCTTCTTATTTATACTTATATATGTTTATCGTGTTGACCATAATCTCATCAAAGATAGCAAACTGGTCGTGCTTGGTAACAGATTTTCTTTTTGAGTGTGGTTTACCTACCAAGTAATTCAACTAAACAACCAAAAACCTAAACGTTTGAAAAAATTTTCTTGTACATACATACATACATACGTCAAACCTCTCTCCTAACTGGGTAAGCAGAGACCACATCCTTCCACTTGTTACGATCCTGGCGTACATTTAACGCTTATTCAACATTCATCAATCTATTCCGTCTGTTTAGAGTACTCTTGACCTGAACTTTCTTTAGAAGTTCCCCAATTTCATCGATTTACTTGTAGTAGCTATCACTGTGTATGGGAGAAATATATAAAAACTGTGGATTTCTCGATGTCTTAAATTGCCTTAATATGTCTATAGGCAGGCGTGCCGATTAAGTCTTTGCTTTCCCTTGAAAACATACCTTTGCCCAGCAGTGAGACTAAGGTGTCATTTATTATTGTTTTAAGTAATCATGTAGGTAATATAAAATGCTTTACCATCATACTAAGGTTATGGTTTTAACATGATATTAATGGCATTCGACGAATGCGCGGGCTTATTGTAATACTTGAACCTTTTTTTAATAGAACGGAAAATTGTCGATACGGTACAGCTGTCAGTCCAGCTTACAACAATATCTCTTCACATTACGCATTGAAGGGCCCTATGTCGTAAGAAGGAGGTAACACACTGGCCGGGAGATGGTTCCACAGCTTCACAGTACAGCAAAGATAAGACATTGAGAACTTTTTAATTCGTGCCGAGATGCTGGTCTTGGAGCCCCAGCGCGTTTGATTCTGTTCTAGAAAGGAGATAACGGGAACTTTCCGGAAGATTGATCCACAGTTTAAAACACTACAGCAAAGATATGGTAGGATTGAGAACTTTTTAATTCGAGGCAATGATGCTGCGTCTTGGAGCCCCATGCGCGTGTCCAAATAAGCTACTGTTCTAGAAAGGAGATGCGGGAATTAAATTGATCTTTAAAACACTCACCATGATATGGTAGGATAGACTCAGCGAGGCAATGATTCTGCGTCGATCTATGCGGTGTCCGAATAAGCTACATCTGATGCAGTGTTTCAGAAGTTCATTGCTGGGTATAGGCTTCCTCCAAAGGTCGCCAAAAGAACCGGTCTTATGCTGCCTGCATCCAGGTGCTTTTCGCAAACTTCACTAGGTCATCGGACCACCTTGTGACGAGAATGCGTCTTTCAGTACGTGGCCACCATTAGAGAACTCTTCGGCCCTATCGGCCATCCGTTCTATGAGCTACGTGACTCACACTCTGCTACTTAAGTCTAGCTATTATTAGAGCTATCACTTGGGTTCTCCTGCGGATCTCTTCTTTTCTGATTTGGTCATGCTGAGAAACTCCGAGCACAGTCCTCTACATGATTACTTAATGGGGCTGAGACGTTTTCGCTTAGTATGGCCATCATGAGAAAGCTCAAGGTCACTCAAAGGGCAAGAGGATTAGTGACACCTTGTCAAGCATTAAAATCTATAATCACAATAAATCTGTTTAAAATAACACAACTTGGGAATGATATAACAAATGCTGTAAAGTGAGAAGTATACCGGAAAAAGCCCGTTCGTAATTGTTATGACAAAAAACTTTTCTAACTTCTTGATGTTTACGCGTTTACGCTGAACTTTTCTCATTTATAATGCCAAAGAGAGGCGCGGCCGGTGGTGGAAAAAGTTTCGTTTAGCTAATTTGCCATTTAAAATAATTTGTTTATTTATTCTTTAATAACAAAAATTAAATGCCGCTCGTTGGTAAGCGCATCACTTGAGAACGGCTGGACCGATTTGGTTAATTCTTTTTTATTTCTCAGTTATAGTTCGTACAAGAAAAGAGAAGTTTGAGAAGTTATATGGAATATTGGAAAGAACTGAATTCCTTTCTATTGTATTTTTAAGAACTTAAAACTAGGGATGTAACGATATATAATTTTACCGATACGATACCGATTCTGATATCGAAGTATGTAAAATTCTACATATTTTCGGGTGATTGTATTTGTCTCTCTTATGCACAATATTGGTGATAATGTTTATTATGGCTCTGGAAAAGTTTTCAGAAAAACAATCCACGTTAAGTGGCACTGTGGTTGAGTTATAAAGTATCGGAAAGGGCATGACAACTTCGAGCTGGGCCAGATAGTATTTAATAAAATCTATAGTAAGTAGGCAAAGGCATAGTAACAATACTTTGTCTGATGGAAAGCAAAAACAATCGAAAAGTAACAACGAATACTAAGAGACCAGCAACTCATCGCAAATCGCCACTGTCTACCGATCTGCGTAAATAGAAACTGGATATGCATCGGCTGTTACCGAAACATGATGTGCGTAATCACTATGACAGGATTTTCACCATATATATGGTGGCCGCGAACCACTCGGGCTGTACAATCCTACAAGGTCATTATCTCATTCTTTACAGACTCAGAAGGGCCACCGCAATGCAAGTGAAGTTAGCTTGAGTGTCTCAAAATTTAAAATGTTATTTGACTTACCTTACTTACAAATATTTTTAGAATTAGCGACCTGACCCGACTTTGCACGGGTAGTTGAGTAATACATTTAACTCTATTGATTTACGGGGCGTACGCAAGTGAACCTTCCAGTCAGCATGAACCTTAATTAATTATACACATAAATCTTCCTCATGAATCACTCCATCCATTGATGAAAACCATATAAAAATGTGTTTAGTAGTTTTTGAGTTTATCGCTTTTAGACAGACAGACAGACGCGGCGGTGAGCTTTGTTTTATAAAATAGGATGATGTAGTTGTGCTTTGAAGTTCAATTTGTATAAATAATACCAAATTTGATATGTTTTGTTAGATTAACAAAAAAAATTGTGGAATTCTGCAATACTAAGATTAAAATTGAGTTATTTCGTCTACAAATAAATTATGTATAACAAACCACCTAAACATAACAAAACATAATACGTAAACCACAAATCATCCCCTCATGGCGGTAATAATTTTTCATCCAGTGTAATTAGATACTTTACGAAGTGCCGTTAACGGAACATTACTGCCCTGTGCCCAACACCCGTTTATTGGCCTTAACTTTTCCTTATTTTGGACCTTAAATGTTTTATAGCGTTTTTGGTTATGCCTTTCGGGTTTTATGAGTTCACACAAGTGATATTTTTATGCAAGTCCAATTTCGATTACGTTAGGTTACAATTTATAAATGGTACAATGAAATCAAGGGTTATACAATCAATATTGCATGAAAGTAGAGTACCGCATACGTTCAATTGGAAGGCATGAGTGGTAAGTGAAAGCCATAAAACTTTGTTCTATGAATAACAAAAGTTATTTTTGATGCTATTAGATGTAGCTTCTTAAAGAGCAAGATGAGTTTTTGGCATTTAGTAATTTTTTATTTTGCTATTCACCACATTTCGGTTTGTGACCCGATATTGTACGATATAGATGATATTTTGCCTAATAGAGCTTGGATATTATTTTATTTAGAAGGGAAGTAGACTGGAAATAATAACATAGATCATGAACTCTGAGAAGTCATGAAAACTCACTGGAAAGTTCTAACAAGGGAGCCATCATTTTGTTATAATACTGAAATCACCACAGGACATTCTATAATTAATTTATATTATTTACTTGATAATGGCAGAAATAGTCTTCGATAAAGATCACTAGTTGCCAAGTTAGGAAAAGGGAGAAAAAGAAAAAAGAAGATCAGAAAGACGGCGATTGAGGTTTTGGATTGTAGACGAAACTAAAAATAATTGTGAAACTAATTAAAGGTGAAATATTTGAACAAAATCATACTCTCTACATATCTCTTCTTCTCTTTACCGTTTTGTCACGGTTTCTTCTCATACTGTGGTCTTGATATGCAGTCAGGGGATGTTGATATTTGCTTCACGATATTTAGCAATCCGTGTGTGTGAACGTTCGGCTACTGTATTCATGAATAATGGGCCACCCAGAGCTGTCTTAATCTGAACGGTCGGACCTTTCCGTGCATTATTATGGCTGCCACCTTGCCTTGTAAAACCAAACGCTCAAAAAAGTTATGCCTTCGTATACATGCCTGAAGAACTTAAAAATGAGAGCTTGTATTATCGTATACAATACGAATTTGCGTGAAAATATAAATCAGAGCTAATTAAGATCGCCATAAACAGATCAAACTGATCGTAGGAAATTAAGCAGAATTTGAAATCTGATATAGGTGAAGGTATTAATATTTTTTTAAGGAAACCAGTTTTTATAAATAGAGTAATATAGTCCTTTTTATATTTGCTAGTTGTAATATCCACCATAGTGGCATGTAAAAGCGTGCCACGGTGAAGAATCAGCTGGTATATATCTAGTAACAAAGCAAGGTGGTATGGTAGAAATGTACCTAACAAAGTCGCAACCGTCATGCATATATTGATAAACACACACACTCTCTCTTTTGGTTTTACGCGTTTCGGGAGTAGCTAGTGTATTTCCAGGGTATTTCTGGTATGACAGCGACGATTGGCGAAGAATTACTAATCTATCAATATTCACCAATGTTTTTGAATTATACTGTACTTATCATCAGGCATATCGCCGTTCTTTAGCTGTGGTACTACAATAAGAAGATCTAACTCGATAGGAACATGGGGTAATGATAGATATAATGCTGGTGATTTATGTCTTTGCACAATTTCTAGGTTCTTCTCTGGTTAGGTTATTGTATCCGGCTTTCGAGTATACTACCTAATTTTAGCTACTAACAGACACGACGAACTACTATAGCTTCGTTATGTTCCTATGAAGTTCTCTTTGTTGATTCTCCTATATTTTTATAATTCCGTGAAGAGGTGTGTGGGTGGCGACAACGCTAAAAGTCGTCTAAAGTTATTATTGTACATACAATGGCATCGAGCAGAAGGCAAACATTATTCATTTATATATCACACTTTCAATTTTTTTATTATAATGTTTCTTGCTTAGGTTCCGTAGATTTTCTGGTATATAATTTACATATTACATAGTAATAGTAGTACAAGTTTGTAAATTTCTCACTACTGAACCCTTTGCTCAGCATTGCCCTTAGTTCTTTCCCGAGGTCACGCACGTGTCTAATACCACATCTGTCGACAATTAAAATATTAAGTGGAAAACGGAGCACAGGATAGGCATCCTCTGCGTCATAAAGACGTCCTGAAAATCCATCTACAGGTGTTTGCCTAACAACAGTTGAGAGAAGCTTGAGTAAAACTAGATACAGGTTCTTTCGTGTTTCAGGCAATAGACGTTTCTGAAAAGGCATTCTTACGACTCGATGCCAAATACTATAAGAGTAAAAATAGTACCGACGGTATGTGTTTTGCCCGAGTGCTAGTCACCTTTGAGTTCATGACACAAATTGGTAAATGGGTTGTTATTGGATATAATTAGGAATCAGGAGGAGTAGATCAACCTGTATTTTACCACTGCACTCTGATGCTATGAAACCATTTCTCAAGTGATCAGGTTTCATTGCGATGTTTTCCTTAAACATTTGTAGTTTTATTAATTTAAATCAAATTATTTCTAATTGAAGACTCTACAGTGTATCATTTTGTGGTGACGTGATAATCTCATCACTAATGTTTACGATTGGATATTGAAGACATACTATAAGATTTATGAGTAATCTAAAAAAATCAACAATAATTTCCAATAAGCTCAGGTCACGTAGTAACTACTGGCTTTCAGGTAAAACAAACAATACCAGGCCTTTAAGACATAACTTATATGACATCGACATAACCTTAAAATTCGTCAAAGCTTAAAAGAGCCTATCAGTTGTATTGAATGGAAAAATAAATGTATTTAAGTATATAACCGTACTAAAAATTTATATCCTACATTTACAAATTAAGTTTTAAGCCAACTTTGTAATATAACACACTTGGTAAAGTGAAACTTGTGGCTACTATAAAAATATCATTAAAAATTCACCTATTTTAAAGATTTATTCTCTCTGATAACTCTAGATAGAAATGACCTTCTTATGAACCCACGTCACTAGAAGTACTGGGCTTCAATGTTATACTTTTCGCTGATCTATAACGGTACTAAATTATTTATTACATTTTCTGTTTTAAGAGGATCACACAGAACCATAAATAAAACAACAAAATCTACGAGAGCGACCTTATTCATGTTTTTTTGATGTTAAACCATTCAATCATTCATATTTGGAAACTGCGCACTAATGTTGCGCAAGCGCCGACTTTGATGGCGCCACTTGGCCAACCGCCGCCAAAGTCATAGCTAAGTCTTAACGTTGGATTAGTATGGATTTTATATAAAAATATATATAGTATCTTAATTTGGATAAGCTAGTCCCATTATAACTATATAACTTATTTATTTATTTTTATTTATTTATTTAATTAAGGTAACATACAGCCATAACATAAACATGTTTAAATATAATTTATACAAACAGGCCTACAGTACCATATATTGAAGTACATATATCTATATATAATTTTTCAAAAATTGTAGCGTTACAATCATATTAAAAAAAACGAACTAAATAAATTTAGAATTTCAATATCAACATTAAAATAAAAACATACAAGAGTTAAATTTATATTATATCATAACATGTCTTTATTCAACAAATCACGTACCTTCCTTTTGTAAGATGATAATTTATTTGAAAATATGTCAACATCACTAAGAAATCTGTTATAGTAATAACAAGAACGTTGAAAGAAGGAGTTTTTGAAATAATTTGTCCGACAAAAGGGAACATGAAATGTGTCCTTTGATCGTGCGTTTGATCGCGGTATTTTTAAAAAAATGTGTTCCAGAAGTGGAGAAGAATCTATATGGTGATTAATTATTTTATGTAAGAAGATTGCATCAAGATATATCCTCCTATGTTTTAAGGATTGCATATTATGCCTAGAAGCACTTGTTTTAAAATCAATAAAATTATGACTAGTTCTATAATCGAGGGACTTTAAAAATCTGTTCTGTATTTTCTCAATCCTGGCTATGTGCACTTCATATTGTGGGCTCCAAACTACACTTGCAAACTCCAGTATACTGCGAACATAGGCGTAATATAAGACTTTTAAAGTTTCTACTTTCTTAAAGGGTTTACCCAAACGTAGTATTAAGCCGAGTTTCTTAAGAGCTTTAGAGACGATAGTATCTATATGAAGATTGAAGTGCAATCCTGAATCCAGAATGACACCTAAGTCACGAACTTCATTAACACGTTTAATTATATTCCCAGACAGTTCATAGTTGTAAATTAAAGGATTTCGTTTCCGTGTGAAAGAAATAATGTGGCACTTGTCACTGTTAATAAATAATTGATTTGACAAGCAATATTCATTAAACATATTGAGATCATTTTGTAATTGCATACAGTCAGCCTCTGATTGAACGATTTTAAAATTTTTTGTATCGTCTGCATAGAGTAAATGACAAGACTCCTTAAAACATGCCCCTATATCATTGATATACAGCGTAAATAGGAAAGGCCCAAGATGAGATCCTTGGGGAATACCGGAAGAAATCGCTAGAAACCTAGAACGATAACCTTTGAGTGCTACAGCTTGACTGCGGTTTCTTATATACGACTCAATCCACCTTAGAAGGTTACCGTGTATACCGACCCTTAATAACTTGTTCAGTAATATTGAATGATTTATTTTATCAAATGCTTTAGAGAAATCAGTATACACTGCGTCCACCTGATAGCCAGAATCGAGAGCTTTTGTAATAAAAGTAGTGTAACCGACTAAATTAGTGTCAACACTGCGACCGCGAAAGAATCCATGCTGCTCAACAGTAATATGATGACAAATTTGTGTTGTTAATTCGTTAGTAATTATCTTTTCAAATAGTTTTGCAAAAACGCAAAGTTTTGAGATTGGTCTATAATGCTTAACATTATGTTTATCACCTCCTTTTGGAATTGGAGTTATCAGTGCCATTTTCCAGACATTCGGAAAACATCCTTCAGTTAGTGACTTCGTAAAAATTATAAAAAGCGGCGAAGACAATTCTTTTGCAAGTCTTGACACTAAAATGGGGTGAACCTCATCAAAACCAGCACCTTTATTAGTGTCAGTTTGTTTTAATAGTTCGAACACCATTTCTTGGGAAATATTAATAGTACCAATATCTACTAATGATAATGATGTATCATAGCATCTATGGTGAGTATCTTCGTGACGACTGGTTACAAACACTGAATTAAAATAATTATTAAACATATTGCATATTTCTTCACTATCGGTTGAAGATTGATTATCGTATATCATTTTAGCCGGTATATTGTTATCAGAGAACTTAGATTTAATGAAGGACCAAAAATACTTCGGCGATGTAGTAATTTTAGCCTCAGAAAACGAAATATAATTTCGATAGCATTCTGCTTCTAGGCATTTTTCTCTTCTACGTAAGATTTTAAATTCTACTAAGTCTCGATCATTTTTATATTTTTTCCAATTTGCATGAACTTTTAACTTTTCACGAATAAGTTTTAGTAATGCTCGGGAATACCAAGGTGGATAATTTTTATTTAAATGTATTGGTTTCCTGGGGACAAATTGATCAATTAACTTATGCAAAATGCAATAAAAATAAGTAACAGCTTCTTCAGTGTTCAAACCACTAAGACATTGAACCCAATTGATATCTCCCAAACCCTTACTTATCTCTTCAAAATTAGCTGAGTGATAGATATATTTAAAACGGTCGACATCTTTAATGTATATCACCGAGGAAAAATTAATTTCTATTTCGAGAGATTTGTGATGCATGTCCTCAGGAGTGAGTGGTGAAGGACAAGCTTTGACATAACAATTACTATTACTTAACACTAAGTCAAGAATACGCTTATTAACATTATAACAACTGTTGTATTGTAAAGTATTGCTAAAATTCATAAAATCGGATAAGATCGTTACTTTGTTAGAGTTAGCAGTATTTAATAACTTTAAATTAAAAAATTCGTCACGGTCCCATTCCGCCTGAGATATATTATAGTCGCCCAACAATAAAAAGATGCTGTCACTTCTATCATTGTGCATTATTTCATATGAATTATCAAAAAATCGTTGTAACGATAGTAAATGGTTATTATTGTGCGGGAAACTTATACGTACGACTTACCAACAAGAACTTTAAACTAAAATAAACACATAAAAATGTTAAAAATTCTTGTCACAAATAACCACGCCTATAAGCGCCTTCTTAGGGCCTAAATTGAATAAATATTTTTTTGATTTTGATTTTTTGAGTCGGACTGGTGAATTATTATACCAACCCGTGTAGTTCTGTAATGGAAGGGAGATGAAGTAGGCAATGTTCTTTCGTAGTAAACAGTTCTAAGTTCTTAATGACGTCTGTTGTCATTTCCGATGTATTACAATAATTTTGGAAAATATGATTGTTATCAATTTATAACGCAAATATATTTTTTATGATCCACAATAATCCAACATCATAAATAGGAATAAGCCTTATAAAATTTGCGTAGGAGTCAAGATTCAGGTCGCAGTGACATAAAAATATCATTAAAAATTCACCTATTTTAAAGATTTATTCTCTCTGATAACTCTAGATAGAAATGACCTTCTTATGAACCCACGTCACTAGAAGTACTGGGCTTCAATGTTATACTTTTCGCTGATCTATAACGGTACTAAATTATTTATTACATTTTCTGTTTTAAGAGGATCACACAGAACCATAAATAAAACAACAAAATCTACGAGAGCGACCTATTCATTTTTTTTGATGTTAAACCATTCAATCATTCATATTTGGAAACTGCGCACTAATGTTGCGCAAGCGCCGACTTTGATGGCGCCACTTGGCCAACCGCCGCCAAAGTCATAGCTAAGTCTTAACGTTGGATTAGTATGGATTTTATATAAAAATATATATATAGTATCTTAATTTGGATAAGCTAGTCCCATTATAACTATATAACTTATTTATTTATTTTTATTTATTTATTTAATTAAGGTAACATACAGCCATAACATAAACATGTTTAAATATAATTTATACAAACAGGCCTACAGTACCATATATTGAAGTACATATATCTATATATAATTTTTCAAAAATTGTAGCGTTACAATCATATTAAAAAAAACGAACTAAATAAATTTAGAATTTCAATATCAACATTAAAATAAAAACATACAAGAGTTAAATTTATATTATATCATAACATGTCTTTATTCAACAAATCACGTACCTTCCTTTTGTAAGATGATAATTTATTTGAAAATATGTCAACATCACTAAGAAATCTGTTATAGTAATAACAAGAACGTTGAAAGAAGGAGTTTTTGAAATAATTTGTCCGACAAAAGGGAACATGAAATGTGTCCTTTGATCGTGCGTTTGATCGCGGTATTTTTAAAAAAATGTGTTCCAGAAGTGGAGAAGAATCTATATGGTGATTAATTATTTTATGTAAGAAGATTGCATCAAGATATATCCTCCTATGTTTTAAGGATTGCATATTATGCCTAGAAGCACTTGTTTTAAAATCAATAAAATTATGACTAGTTCTATAATCGAGGGACTTTAAAAATCTGTTCTGTATTTTCTCAATCCTGGCTATGTGCACTTCATATTGTGGGCTCCAAACTACACTTGCAAACTCCAGTATACTGCGAACATAGGCGTAATATAAGACTTTTAAAGTTTCTACTTTCTTAAAGGGTTTACCCAAACGTAGTATTAAGCCGAGTTTCTTAAGAGCTTTAGAGACGATAGTATCTATATGAAGATTGAAGTGCAATCCTGAATCCAGAATGACACCTAAGTCACGAACTTCATTAACACGTTTAATTATATTCCCAGACAGTTCATAGTTGTAAATTAAAGGATTTCGTTTCCGTGTGAAAGAAATAATGTGGCACTTGTCACTGTTAATAAATAATTGATTTGACAAGCAATATTCATTAAACATATTGAGATCATTTTGTAATTGCATACAGTCAGCCTCTGATTGAACGATTTTAAAATTTTTTGTATCGTCTGCATAGAGTAAATGACAAGACTCCTTAAAACATGCCCCTATATCATTGATATACAGCGTAAATAGGAAAGGCCCAAGATGAGATCCTTGGGGAATACCGGAAGAAATCGCTAGAAACCTAGAACGATAACCTTTGAGTGCTACAGCTTGACTGCGGTTTCTTATATACGACTCAATCCACCTTAGAAGGTTACCGTGTATACCGACCCTTAATAACTTGTTCAGTAATATTGAATGATTTATTTTATCAAATGCTTTAGAGAAATCAGTATACACTGCGTCCACCTGATAGCCAGAATCGAGAGCTTTTGTAATAAAAGTAGTGTAACCGACTAAATTAGTGTCAACACTGCGACCGCGAAAGAATCCATGCTGCTCAACAGTAATATGATGACAAATTTGTGTTGTTAATTCGTTAGTAATTATCTTTTCAAATAGTTTTGCAAAAACGCAAAGTTTTGAGATTGGTCTATAATGCTTAACATTATGTTTATCACCTCCTTTTGGAATTGGAGTTATCAGTGCCATTTTCCAGACATTCGGAAAACATCCTTCAGTTAGTGACTTCGTAAAAATTATAAAAAGCGGCGAAGACAATTCTTTTGCAAGTCTTGACACTAAAATGGGGTGAACCTCATCAAAACCAGCACCTTTATTAGTGTCAGTTTGTTTTAATAGTTCGAACACCATTTCTTGGGAAATATTAATAGTACCAATATCTACTAATGATAATGATGTATCATAGCATCTATGGTGAGTATCTTCGTGACGACTGGTTACAAACACTGAATTAAAATAATTATTAAACATATTGCATATTTCTTCACTATCGGTTGAAGATTGATTATCGTATATCATTTTAGCCGGTATATTGTTATCAGAGAACTTAGATTTAATGAAGGACCAAAAATACTTCGGCGATGTAGTAATTTTAGCCTCAGAAAACGAAATATAATTTCGATAGCATTCTGCTTCTAGGCATTTTTCTCTTCTACGTAAGATTTTAAATTCTACTAAGTCTCGATCATTTTTATATTTTTTCCAATTTGCATGAACTTTTAACTTTTCACGAATAAGTTTTAGTAATGCTCGGGAATACCAAGGTGGATAATTTTTATTTAAATGTATTGGTTTCCTGGGGACAAATTGATCAATTAACTTATGCAAAATGCAATAAAAATAAGTAACAGCTTCTTCAGTGTTCAAACCACTAAGACATTGAACCCAATTGATATCTCCCAAACCCTTACTTATCTCTTCAAAATTAGCTGAGTGATAGATATATTTAAAACGGTCGACATCTTTAATGTATATCACCGAGGAAAAATTAATTTCTATTTCGAGAGATTTGTGATGCATGTCCTCAGGAGTGAGTGGTGAAGGACAAGCTTTGACATAACAATTACTATTACTTAACACTAAGTCAAGAATACGCTTATTAACATTATAACAACTGTTGTATTGTAAAGTATTGCTAAAATTCATAAAATCGGATAAGATCGTTACTTTGTTAGAGTTAGCAGTATTTAATAACTTTAAATTAAAAAATTCGTCACGGTCCCATTCCGCCTGAGATATATTATAGTCGCCCAACAATAAAAAGATGCTGTCACTTCTATCATTGTGCATTATTTCATATGAATTATCAAAAAATCGTTGTAACGATAGTAAATGGTTATTATTGTGCGGGAAACTTATACGTACGACTTACCAACAAGAACTTTAAACTAAAATAAACACATAAAAATGTTAAAAATTCTTGTCACAAATAACCACGCCTATAAGCGCCTTCTTAGGGCCTAAATTGAATAAATATTTTTTTGATTTTGATTTTTTGAGTCGGACTGGTGAATTATTATACCAACCCGTGTAGTTCTGTAATGGAAGGGAGATGAAGTAGGCAATGTTCTTTCGTAGTAAACAGTTCTAAGTTCTTAATGACGTCTGTTGTCATTTCCGATGTATTACAATAATTTTGGAAAATATGATTGTTATCAATTTATAACGCAAATATATTTTTTATGATCCACAATAATCCAACATCATAAATAGGAATAAGCCTTATAAAATTTGCGTAGGAGTCAAGATTCAGGTCGCAGTGACATACGACGAGCGACTTACATAAGTGCCTGCGGTAAAGAATTTTACGTGTCTTAGTTTATGGGCGCTTGTGTGTTATTAGTTGTTATAAAATTTATTGTTATTGATTAAGGCACTGCGGAGACGTAATGGTTTTTCTCGTCACGTGTATATTTTACTGTACTCCAGTTTGTATGAAATATAATAGAAAAGTTTCAATATGCGATATATACACAGAGTAGATAGATATCTTTTGTTTAGGCTTAGTAGGACCAATAAAAGTTTTAAGTTCTATAATAAAATCTCTAAGCACATTACCCATTTGCCGGATAATGAGTTCAAGGACTTGTTAAGCAGGATTTATTGTCATCAGACTGTATCATTACGTGAATTGCTGTAATGTTTTTTAAAGACTCCCTTTCTGTACATCCACGGTACCTATTATTTACACATTGAAAAAAAATTATGAACTCGATATTTCTTGCTGGCTTTTTTCGACGATAGGAATTTTTTCACACCGAAACATCTAAACTAAACGTTTTAGTAGTGATTATAAATTATTACGGCTGTACACAAAGTGCAATAAATAGTTTGACATTTCTTAAATTCATCGTAATTAGAATTCCGGGGTTTTAGAAAGAGGTAGGTAGTATCCACTCTGTTTATGTTATTTCCTTCTTTGATGTTTACAATAATACACTCCAACTATTAGGAATAACGCGTAGTAAAATGTAATTTAGTTAGGTACAAAGGTTTGTCTTGTTTGAAGTACAAGGGATATGCAAAATGTAACGGTTATGAAAATACAAACAAAAATGTGAGACTGATATTTGATGGTAATACATATTATATCAGTAATTGTTGAAAAAATGAAATCCGGCGATTTTTTTTAAATTATTGTTGGTTGTTAAGTCACGAAGTGGTTCAAGAAAAAACACGCTAAACCTAATGGCAGAATGGGTTCTCAAGTCTAGCTGCCGGAACACACCTATAAGTTGTTGGTGTCAGATTTTTCAACTTGAGGATTTATTATGAAAGAGGGGTATTAGAAAATATTTTACCATCATGCAATGGTTTCTTTACGATTTTTTCTTTCACCGAAAGTTCAAGCTCATTGTAGGGGTTCGAATTCACATAGATCGACGCCATGTCTTTTTTTTAACTGACCTAACTTTTAACCTGATGTGCCATATCCAAAAACAGAGCCGCTGATGGCTTTCACAACTTTACCGGGCTTCACGCCATGTCCAGCTATTATTGCTTTAGTGTTGTATACAACTGTGCTGTTTTATTATACTAACACAACACAACACAACACATAATACTACATTTTGTTTAATAGGTATCGTAATAAATTATATTAAATTAATTTTTTCTCTATTTAAATATAATATGCTCAGATAAATTAGCAAACATTGACGAAGCCACGATTTCAACTCGCTTCGAGAAGTATTTTATCATTTAACCTTTCTCGAATTGAACAAAAACTTCCAGCCAAAGTTGCCTTATCGATTCGAGTCACAAGCCAATACCGAGGTCTACAAAGATACTCGTATACATTAACTAGAACTACTACGTTAATAATATTTATTTTTTAATACTTGCTTTAATATAAAAAAATATACTACAAATGTGGCAAACAAGCCTACGGCCTGCCTGATGGTAAGTGGCTACCGTAAACCTATGGACGCTTGTAATTAATACCATAGGTTTATTAGCACGTTACTGACATTTAAACCATACCGTAAGGAGCTCTGGAAACGCTACTCAACGCAATTTGGTTGCTATCTTCTGTAGGGCGGAAATATTCCACCAGTCGGGATGCCCAAGTAGAAAGAAATCTTAACAAAAATAATTCTCTAGGCCCTACCTTTCTTATTGTAATAGTTGACTGATACCTAAGTATAAAATAAGTCAGAAAGGTGAGGTGATTTCTCATAAGCCACTGCTTTATCGCAATAAATAAATTACAACTTAATATATTTTGTAGTTATACGTTGGTGGATTTGACAGGATTATCTTAACTTTTATATTAGCTAAATATAAATTTAACATGATTTCTTACATCGTTTTGTTATATTTATAAAATTAATATGATGGCTAAAGAGTAATGTATGATAGTAGGTAACTTGTAACAAAGCTGTCATGTTAGTGAAACAGATTCCTAATAGATGGCAGCTCCTATATGTTCGTTGAATATATTTTAATGAGGAATTCCATCTGTTGTTGGTATTAGTTAGTAAATGAAAGATTTTTGAATAATTTTTTTTTATGAATACACTAATTTTAAACCATTTTTCGCTGATAACACGAACAAAAACGTTAAAATGATGTCGGAATCATTAACTTTAATGAAGAGTAAAACTAGATGGCGTTACCTTTAAGAAAAATAAGAGTATATGTTAAACAGATTATTTAAGTGGCAGTGGTTATTATATAGTATTCTGAATATCTGACAAAGGTATCAAAGTCCTTTGAATAGAGACTGCTTGTCGACTAACGTTTTTGTTATACTATGATAAATTTAGTGAATATTAACTCTGCTTAAAAGTTTTTGGTGGGATTTCAAACTGTCATGTATATTCATAAATGTGGTTTGTTTGACCTTTTATTGTGCAATACAGGTGGCATTTTGCATAATAAAGCTTGGTTATTGGATTGGAAATAATAAGATGGCCAATGGATTCTGAGATGCCGCAAGAACTTCCTAGAAAGTTTAAACAGGGGAGCCACAATCTTGTTAGAAAACTGAAATCATCACTCGATGATGGCAGTGATGGTCTTCAATAAAGAGTACTAGTTGCCAAAATAGAAAAAAGAAGAATTTCGCAATTAAAACTTTTAATTAATGGCATGATTATTATTTCTACAGTTGCGGGAATATTATTTGAATTTGTTAGTGTATGATTTGTTTAATTGCCTTAACATAAAGGATACTTGTTTTACAAGCAAGTAGCTGCATGGGAGACCATTTTTATATTATTTTTTTTCTAGTAGCACGTACTTTACTTGATGGTGAGTACATTACAATCCAAAAAAAGAGCAACCACCGATAGATCAGTAATCTATCGTCAATCGACACTGTTATGTCGAAAAACCAAAAGAGATTAAAGCGCTCTACATACCGAACCCGCCGGCTTAGGCGGCTTGGCTTTGTGTCAGTGGTATCCACACAGGTTACCTGGTGAGATGTCGGCGACCCGTGTACGCATTCAGTTTACCGGCGACATTTGACTTATTATTTCAACACTCGTTAGGCACTAACAGACGAGACAAAGTTTACTTATTTATTTATTTTAATGGATACTCTAATAAAATTACACATTATACAGTAATATTATAATTATAGATAAATAGTATATACCCGATGCGTAGGAGTACACAGCATTTTCCATAGTTCCGTAAAGGAAACATAAACAATATTAATCAACACAAAGCAAAATGAAATTAGAATAGAAATAATAACTAAAAAAAAAAACAACATAAGAACTTTTGAATTTTTATTGTCTGAATTATTACAGAGCATGTCGGTGACGCGAAATCAGAAGATTTTACCCATACAAAAAGTCAAACACGCATATTATATAGTCGAGTATATACAATATATTAGTGTATGTATGCATATGCGTATACTAAAGCCGCTATACCACGCGTCGCTAGTCTGACGCATGCGCAATACGTCACTAGCATGTCGAAGTCAACAGTGACGCGAAGGTCACGCGAACCCATAAGTTTTTCATCCAATGACGTGAAGCCGTAGACTAACCCGCCAACATATACTGACGAGTCAGCGGATTTTGTATGTAGACCAGTTTACTCTAACAGTCTTATCACCGTGTGCATGGTTATCGCAACCTACCCAGGTAAATATACCCTACCACCTCGCTTGATTACTGTTCCAAGTCCGGTGAGCTGTAAAAGCTACAGCGGCTTCAGGGCCCCCAAGGCTAACAGTGTAGACAGATCAAAAAAAAAAAAATTGATTACTGGATATTCCCGGTACAACCCAGTAATTATCCGGTAATATTCTTATTAAAAATCCTAATTTAAAAAAAAACGAATTGTCGTCTAATCTAGTGACAATAGATCATTGACTCCGAATTTCCCAGTCCGAGAACTGGAAACTTTTCTACCGAAGTCCAATTAATTATATCGGATAATGAGTTGGCGGCCCTACGCTCAGCTACGTGACTTCGTGGTCAAGATTTTGAAGTGTTAATGATTTCGTTAGTTTTGCAAGTTTGGTTGCTCATTTACTTTACCTTTAACCTTTACTTTTCTAAGGTAGTATGGTAAGCTGACGGCACTGTACCTCATGGTAAGAATAGTGTGAACACAAAAAGGTAAATTCAAATTAAAAAAAAAAAAAACCAATTCGCTGTATTTGCTTTACAAAGCACAAGTTTGCCCTTGTACTGTTCGCACCTGTGGAACGCAAGATACCTCCTCAATGTCCTTGGCAGGTTGCGGACTGCGGCTGTCTAGATTGTAAATGATGCAGAATTTACTAATGTCATTACCTCGCTGATCGTGTTGTGCCGTCTGTATTATGGTGAATGTTTTGACCAGCTGTTCAACCTAATTCCCTCTTCTTCCTTTCACAACAGAATCACAGGAATTCGGCTTCGAAGTCATAACTTTACGGTAACCCTCCATCTAGGCACGAACAAAAAAGTTCACTTCGTTATATTTTTGCCGTACTGTGAAGCTGTGGAACCTTTTCTCGACTAGTGTGTTCCTTCGTCACTACAACATGGAGTTCTTCAAACATAACGTGAGAGGACATTTGAACAGAGCATGACAGCGAAAATTGGCGACGGTTTGTAGAACTCTCAGAGGTCGTCGATGATGCTGGATTTAACTGTGCTCATCATCAGGTGGACTGTCGTCACTTTGCCTGGTACGATAAAAAAGAACTTATCAAACGAGACCATTCCAATAAACCCGAACATGATATATGTGCTGTAAGTTGATGAGGAGTTAGGTAGACACTAGATGATGATGCAGCATCAGGTCAAGGTTGGCATGTTCTTCTAATATTATTGAAATAACAGAATATCAAATACCTACTCGATCGTACATGTGGAAGAAGTTCACATTCGTACCTACTAAAACTAGAAGAAAGCGGATAATCTTCAAACGAATGAACAAATTTTCTTGAATCATAGCTAATTAGCTGATAGTAAAGTCTCGATCAAGTCGCCCAAATTCATCAATCATTTCAGTATAATAATTTAAAATAAACACTTTGTCCAAATTTTGTCTTCACATTCTGAAATTACAAAATTCGTTGAATCTTTCAGTAACATTACGAACACAATACCGTACATTATTTTACAAGGAAAAAAGCTAAAATTGTGTTTATACAAACATGAAAAGAGCGTGGAAACGAAATCGGAATACATGGGGCTTGTGTATCGGCATTTTTTAATTTAACTTCCTTCTCGCATCTCGATTGTGAGGTATAAAGCAATGTAAGGAAACAAGAAATTCAATTCTTATATCTTTGTACATTCCTTTGGAATTTTTAATATTTTACAAGGAATTTTTAGACAATACGTCTAAACGTTAACACAAAATATAGTTTTGATCGTTCAAACGGTTAAAGACTTTAATAAATATACGTGAATCTTAAAGAAAAGTATACCAGTTATAGAATAATTTATAATATTTAAATGACAAACATTATCAAATTATCTTTTTACGGCTGCATGACTGTTATATGTGTGTACGCATTTTATTTTTAAAGAGAAAAATAAAAATTAAAGTAATATTTTTAATATCGTAAACGTTAAAATAAAAATACATATAATATGCACAAAACCGTAACTGTGATATAGTTATGATAACAGTTTTAAGAACAATGCAAGGTCAATAATAAATAGTGCAACAGTTAATATATTCAGTAATTCAGCACGAACTCACGATTGTTCGACATTTTAACAATAGAACTAAGATGTATAAAGAATGGATACTACTTTATTCTTTGTTTAACCGATTTCATCAAAAGACGGAGGTTATTATTTTTTTATGGATCTTTAGCCAAAACTTCGTTGTTTATGAACCGATTTAAAAGATTTTTTTTTTGTTAGATAAGGGATACCTTAAGGGTGGTCGAAGGTACACCAGCGAACTCTTCAAAATCATTGAAGTTGGTTTTCATACATACATACCATCACGCCTGCATTCCTCGAAGGGTTAGGTTAGGTTAGGTGTACTAATGTACACTCACAGTTCGCTGAGTATGTTTTTAGGTCCCATGTAATAGGGGGCGAGTGTATTGTCATTAATCAGGCACGAAGCCAAACTCCGAGCTGCAACTAAGAATTTCATAGGAAAATCCCAATAACACTTTGCTCGACCTGGGAATCGAACCCAGGACCTCGATCATAGCAGTCGCGCTTACGACCACTAGGCTGACGAGGCAGTCCGGTAACAAGTAACGAGTTGGTTTTCATTTTTGATAAAAATTGTCTTGTGGTTTACATAATTTATCTACGTGACAAATTATACCATAATAAACGTTTGCGGATTTATCTGATTGTAGTTTACAACTAATTTTCTAATGGCAATCAACCACCAGTCAATATAGTTATTTACCGATAGTAGAGTGGGAGGGCTCAGAGCAATGTTTTTAGTATTTCTCTCTACTTCGAGCAGTCTGGTTGGTGGAATACCTCCACCCTACTAGAAGATCTTAGCCAAATTACCTTGTGTTGTGTTCCTGCAGTAAGCAAGGTTTCTAGATCTCCTTGGGGAAGAAAGTTTCATGGTCGGAAACGCGCTAGTGACACCTATGGTATTACAAGCGTCCATAGGCTACGGTAACTGCTTACCATCAGGTGGGTGGTATTATTATGATTATAATTTAATTTAGGATAGTTATGTATAAATTTCCAGCATACCTTACAATTTTCAGTTAATATATGTTTTACAAATTATTATTACACAATTTTAATGTCCATAACCGAGACGTTCTTCTTGCTCCGACAGCTCAGCGTAGAGATCCTTGCCTAGGATCTAGAATAGAAGTTAGCACGGTGTAGGCCGTATCAGGATACACTGCTCAAGCAGACGACGCAGCACCAAATATCTTATCTATTGAGATTTCCTCATATGTAAAAGGAAAAGTTATTATTTGTATTATAAATACAAAATCCAGGTGATACTTTCCCGGTAGTGTTCTTTCAATGTTCAGTAGGTATTTGTCGTTTTGGCAAAGGGTATTTCACCCATATTAATATTAAAATTATAAATTATAACAATTAAAATAACTTTTCTATATAAATATGTTATAAAATAAACTGTCTTTTCGACTCCCAGGTTTGTTATACAATAATTTGGTTTTTATCAAAACACATGATAATTATGATATAAACGTTACTTCCATTCAAAGGTCTGCCGTACAATCCATAAAACATGATCAGATCCATCCTGAAGAATCTGTCATACTCCCTGTTCTCATTTTCTCTTTTGTTTTCGTTTGAATTCAAAATTTCATCTTACTAGACTTTTCTTATTTTAAAAATTCAAAATAAATCTAATCATAGATTTATTTTGCTAAACTAGAACCTGGATAGAATATTTGTCTATACCTGAGAAACTCCTAACTGCGCATGCTCTATTACTATCAAAGAATTATCAATGACAGAGATTGTCATTATATCGCAATGTAAACAATACGAACCTAAAAAATATTAACAAAGCTGTTGTTAAACCAAAATTATCAAGTTATAAATTATCTAAACGCATCAATACATAAACCTATCATTAATTGGTATCCTGGAAATAAAAGAATAGGTACACCAAAACAATAATAAGGTAAATCAAATGAACTTATGATGAATAATATAAAGTAGATATTAAATAAGATTATCTTCCAGATAAATAATATAACAGTATGCTTGTTTGCCACCTTATATTTAAAAAAATGATAGTCAATACAAAACTTATTATTTTAAAGCTGTATTATTTAGCCATTTGCTATTTTATTACTACATAGATTTTTATATAATATATGTACGTTTTTAACAAGAATTTGAAGAAACTTGTTGCGATTTTAGGAAATAAATTCTTTTTGACTCTTTATGAAAATAAGTGGATCCGTATACGTATGAGTTAGAAGTTATAATTATGTAATGAACAAAATTATTTTTAATTATGTACATTAATTAATTTATTTAAATAAGACAATAGAAGTATTAACAAAAAACATAATTAGGTATTCAAACTTGTAAATTATTGGCATATGACACTAATAAATTTAACTATTGAAACAATGAATTAATAATAAATCAAAAGGTTTGGCAAGCAATATCACGGTGCCTAAAAAACTCACTTGCCTAAAAAATTTAAAACAAACTTACAAAATTGGCTAATAGATTACCTCTTTTGCCAAACTTGATTTTTTCTAATGATAGGGACTTCTGTAAGTATGAATCCACATATTTTTGTCTAAACTTGTAGCATAAATAGAATATTTATTAACTTTAATAATAAAAATATTATACCGCATCCATATGGATGTTTCAAAATGTAATCAATGTTTAAAAAAGTATTGAACCCTTCCGCGCTCTGCTTAACGTCGTGAGAGAAACGAAAAGTGTACATCTAGTGTAAAAAGTAACTATAAACTGTAGACCGCAAAGGTAGATTCATATAGTAACGCAATAGTGATACTGACACGTAATATTATCTGGTATTTAAAAAATCTTACACATTAAAATGAATATAAAATCGTACAACTTTATATGTATTTATTTTGATGTCGCAGATAAATAAGGTATTGAAATAATGTTATGGCGAGGCAACGAGAAGCAGGCACCAAAATCTCTCTCGTGACCTTACGTTTGCATGATAATACCCCACTCACATGATCGACACTTGATTTCATACCACGAGCCCAGCAAAATCATCTAACCCCGGCACGTGAAACGTCACCCTCGCACTCCTGCTGACGCAGTTAAGTATTGCACAAGAGGTATGTAATAATTAGAGGGTAGAGTTTCTTGTCGGTTCCACGCATATGGTTATTTTAATGCTCGTTTATTAACATTAATCCATCATTTAATTTAAAACAATTATGATACAGTGGTAGTGTGCAAGGAAATCGCATCGATCCGAGTTCCTACAGTGAGACTGAGCTTCCGATGAAGGAAACATCATGATGAAATCATAGCATAGTGGTAGGGCAATTTCTAATGCCACTCCTCGGTTGAAAATCTGTGTATGTGAGCTTGGCAGCTGCATTTAAGAGCCAGTTTCCTCGCTAGGCTTAGCCTACTAATATCTTAGGCCCATCGTCACTTAACATCAAGTGAGGTTGTGGCTAAAAGGTTAATCTATAAAATAATTTTAAAAAATCAACCAGCTGAAACAAAACTATCAAAGCACAATAACTAAATATTTTGTTATATCTATGTCACAAGATTTTTTTTTTTACTTTCCACACACAATTACTTAATTATAATAACTCATTAGCCTAGTAGTCTTAAGCGCTACTACTATGCTCGAAGTCCTGGGCTCTATTCCCAGGTCGAGCAAAGTGATATTGGGTTTTTCTATGAAATTCCCAGTAGCAGCTCCAAGTTCTGTTTTGGGTCCGATTAATGGCAATTGGCTCCCCACCCATTAATTAATTACCCTGCCTCACCCTTCGGGGAATACACGCGTTGTGGGTATCTTATATTATATTGTAATAAAATATGTAATGTGATAATAAATAAGGATCTAAACCGTATATCTTTCTAATAAATTAATATTGACTAATGTACAATATACTAAACTTTAAACGACAAAAATGGACTGCCTACTCTAAATCGTTTTTTAATTAAAAATTATGAATCTCATTAAATCAATAATGCCAAGTTAAATTTTAACACAGGATTTAAACAGTTGTTATTTCAGGAGATGTTCAGAAATTTTCGATTAGATAAAATTATAGTTTTTGTGACTCACGATAAATCGTAACATAGCTTGTGAATTGACCGTTCACCACGTCAGTACAGTTAGCGGCACGGAATGCGTCGCGTGTGTACAAAGTATTAAAGCTGACAGTCACTTAGTAATTAAGGCGACGAGATATGATTGTAATAATTTAAAGTCATAAAATCCACCTTAAATAAACACAGCTTTTAAATACGAAAATCAATTATGTAAAAAAATAGAAATTTTTTCCTTGCTTTTTCTACTTTTACTTACCTTATTATTTTACATATTAGGAATTGTTCCTGATATTATTATCAAATAAGTAATTATTTCGATTTTTAAAGTTAGCATCTTCTGATGAATTTCAGTAGGTATGGTAACAAAATGCATGTTCTTTGTTATTACTTTCCAATCCGCTTCATTTGTGCACAATAATCGAGTTATAATTATCAAAATTCCATTAATAATCTAAATATATAAAAGGAAAAGGATTTTTGAAATTCAACCCCTAAGGTGGTGAAAAAAGGAATGAAGGTTGTATGAAAATCAGTATTTTTGAAGATACTCGTAGATATATGAAAATTAGTGTTTTGCAATTCAATTACAAAGTAAAAAGTGAGGCACAACTCAGCTATAATGCGAGCGAAGCCGAGGGCAAAGCACTAGACTATAATAAATTAGGAAAATTTATAAATTAAAAATTAACGATCACCATGACAAAGATCCCGACAAAAAACCCCAAAATTGATTTTTAAATAGTTCTTCATTGTACTTTATGGAGACTAGGCCGAATGATATACGTAATCAATGCTATCGATAAAACTATAATTAAAACCAATCGGTAAAAGAGAGAAAATAAGTTGATTACTAATAAAGATACCCATAAATTTAAATTAAGAATATCTTAAGCTGTGTTTTATATTACCATTAATCATTAGACAAAGAAATACTATAACGAGTGTTGGAATTTGGACAGATTGTAGGATAACTACAATCAAATTCTAAATATGCAAAATACTCCATAAGTCAGTAATTAACATAATAATAATCTACAATCTAAACTAAAATGATAAAACGAAAATTAAATACAGTAAAAGTTTTAAATACGGTACCAATTATAAGAAGATCAATCTTACTTTGAATAACTACTTACAAGACTACTGTTTACCCTGGTGGTTTCCTCGTTTTAATATAGAAAACATTTTTTGTATATCTAGACAGATATCCGTAAATTTTTGGTTCGATCGGTTAAATTAAGAGGAATTAAATTATACTAATATTTTTAATAACGTGAGTACGTATTTAAATTTGCTTCATAATGGAAGGCAATTCAAAGAAATGATGATAATCTAGTCTGGGGATAGATTAGGCATTGCGACTTCAACCTAAATCTAATTGTACTACTCGATTAATTAAATAGAATGAAGACTGATCGCGCGTGGGAGGAGAACGCACTGTACTTTTGCGATAATTTCACCGCGTCACATAATTTCCATTTGGTATAAATTATAACCCGGAGAAGATACAATGCCAGTTTTAATTTCAATCAACAGTTCTCGTCAGGATTTATCGATGGCGTACAAAAAAACAGTGTAGAATAGTTAATATGAATGTGTTATGTGGTGTCAAAGTAAATAATTAAGGAATCTTAATACAAAGTCGGCCTTTACTCGTCAAAAAGCTAAATCAAAACATAGAAATCTATGATGGTTCAGTTAATAGCGTGGACGGAATCCGCGTCGATCGATGTGAGTTCGAATCCCTGCAATGAGCCCGAGCTTTCGGTGAAGGACAGCATCAAGATGAAACCATAGCATGGTGGTAGGGTATTTTCTAACGCCCGCCTAGCTAGCTGCCACCCACAAGTTGAAAATCTGTCGTCAAACACCAATAGGTGTATTCCCGGCAGCTGCACTTGAGAGCTAGTCTTCTACTAGGCTTAGCGTGCCACCATCTTGGGCCACAATCATCATTTATCACCATATCATCAGTTAAGATAAAGTGAAATTGTGGGCACAATGCTAAATATTTAACGATTAAAAAAAACTTTCGGAAGGGCTTTTTAACAGTAATCCTGTGATACCAATAAAATACCATATGATAGAGTGAAGTGATGCTGGGAACGTAAATAAAATATCCGAGTGGCTACTTGTTTACGTAAAATACACCGATTTTTTTTTAAATAAATAAAATTCGTCATATAATTTTATATTTAGATAAAACAAACAAACGAAATTATTTATTGACGTTATAGTTATCAAATTTGGGTAAAAAAAAAACTCTACAAGATTATATTATCCATCAGCTCGAGGGTAAACACGTGCTAGCGTTTGTTTTAAACATCCAACTCAATTTACGGCTATGTGGACACTGACGCAACCCGTTCTTCGACAATTATACCTGTGATAATAAACATTTCGTGACACTCTGCTTTCGGCACTCAAGTTTTAATTATATTTACTATAGTGTACAACAGTTATTTTTGGCTTCTCATATAAAAAAATTGTATGTAGATACGAGTATGTCACTTCTTTGGTAGATAATGACTAACTTCATAATAGCGCACTTCCGTCACATTTTACCGTAACCTATGATATAAAAATCATTGATCGCCTTTTAATTCACTTCTACGTTTTAGGGTTAATTTTATTGCATTTTTATTATGAGATGGTCACCTTGCCTTAATTTTTTTTATAGATTTACCTAAGGTTTTAATAATGTAGTTGGTGTTATATTTCTGATTTTACGGCCAGCATACAGAATATCATAATACATTGTTTCTTAGATTATCTAGCATTAGCTAATTACAAACGAAGCGTGAATAATTTAATTAACTACATAGTTAATTCCTTTTATTGTAAATTTCAATAACCTTCGAAGTGAAATTTATTGGGAGCGATGAGAATAAAATCTCTCCTATAAATACTTTATATACCAAAACGCTAAAGTTTTATATGCTATGTTTCTTTAGTTAAATTGTATTAACTCTGGTATATTGTAAGATTAAAATCCATGTATTTTAACAGGCCATCATATACTTAACTTACGCCACGTAAGCGGGGATGGTTTTTAACCTTTTTAAATATTCGTCGAAAATTTTTAATTAATAAGCTACAACTGTAACTAACAAACTAATGTCATTTTGTTCTACACATATTATAATAAAACTCAACCTCGCTCTGTCCGTTTATGTTCATTTCACGAAAAAAACTTTACATGTTTTTTTACTTCATAGCTATGTTATCTAGCCTGGTTATAAGATATATTTATTTCAATATAGTAACAAGCAAAATAAGCATTGACCATAAGATATATATCAAATTAATGTACTACATAATTGTATATTTTATAAGGACCTACAAAAAATTTAGCGTTATTATGTGTGTATCTTCGAAGGATCACCAACAATAGGCATTTTAGTCTTTAAAATAATCAGCGAGGGCAGTACTATTCGCGCGTGTGGTTCGACTGACGGCATTCTTTGGTAAACTTTATTCTGGTGTAGTTAATGCAAGGTTAAATGACGTAGTGTGGTCGTACACTTTTTCTGCTATACATAGTATGCGTTTTAGCATCAACCTATGTGTGTAGGTAAAATATACATATGTTATCTTTAGTTGCCCTGATTCTACTTAAACATGTAAAATGCTTTCAATAATGTTACACACGTGGGTAATTAAAACGCCGTTTGTTATCAGTAAAAGAATATATTTATACAAAATAATGGACAAACAAGTAGGTATTCTCGGCCGCAGTTGTAATTCAGAGAAACTCGACTGTTCAATACTCGTACTTACAGTGTCTGTTGGTTAAACTACTCTGTGATTACAGTTCTCTTGTAGATTTATTCCTTTTGCCGTTTCTTGTATTCGCTTGGTTGGCAAAAGCAGAACTGTTTTCCATCGGAATATGGTTAACTTCTGTTTAAAGCATACCGGTATTGATTTAAAGAAGATAAAAATGTGATATTTATAGTAACTCTTTGTTTACTTACGTAATCAGACCCGGTTTCAATGTGTGCGTGTTCCGTGACTTCTTTTCTCACTTAATAATTTACACTTGATGTTTGTAGTGACTTTTACGCTGTTCCAAATATTTATTTAATATTCGGTAGTAGTGATTTTTTATACAGATCGTAACAATATAAATCATTTTGTTAAATCACTGTATGCTTATAGATAAACACTAACGTCTTTAGTCAACGTTTGTCATAGACATGAAAAGGGAGTTTAGAAACAATTCGGCTACATTTAAAACCGTATAGTCACCGAAAAGCGACGTTTATATTGTTCGAAACTAAAATCGTTAGGTCGTGAGTGAGAACCATAAAATGTAACTGTTATAAAACTGCGAAGTTGAAGCTAGTAGCACTCCGGCTATTTGTCGGTTTACTAACGAAACTCGTCGCTTTCCACACCGTAGCGTAACAGATTATAAAATATTTAGTTTTTTCTTATATTTTCAATCCCGTATGAAATCAAATAATGTAATCCTTAGCCATGATTGTTATGTTTTTATTTATTAATTAAACAATTCTTTTAATAGCTTAAATATATTTTATTATAATGTTATGTAGCCAGGTTGTAGATAAAATCAATCGAGGTGTGGTAGATACCCGACTGGGATGCAACGACAATACACATGGTGATGTACAAACGTGTAAACAGTTGCCCACATACAAGGATGACAGAATTTGGGCCAATTAATACGATGAGTGCCTAAAAGCGGGATGGAGTGGCAGTGGCATTAAAGTAATTCTTAACAGGAATAAAAAACAAAAATAATGTGTAATCAATGAGACAGAAGGCAGTTAATTAATCAAAAAAGGTTATTAGATAATTTAGCCAATTCATAATGGAGGAAACGTAGATTAGAGTAAATCAAACAGAAGTTGTGTACATCAGATAATCACAACTGTATTATTTTGGGATCAGCAAACAGCGTTTGACTGCTGATCTCTTAATGGTCACCTTTGTTTTTTAATTGTACTGGACTTTACCGTCAGACATAATGCCGTGCTACTATTATTTAAAAAAAAATCTAGACTTTAGACTTTTTAGATCGTACAGGATTATTGAAACAATTATATTACAAGACGTTGTGACACGGTGAATATTTTGAAACTGACAAAAGTTTTAACGTGAACACCGGCGAAGACTGTATTTACGGTTCCACGGGCAATATAGAGGTAGTTTGAACAAATTGTACCGTAAACTACGTGCTATTTAATTAGCTACCCTACCTTATAATTACAGAATATTATTTGTAAAATTCGTAACAACACACGAATTGTTTACACGGCCTTCATTTTGTACACGGGGGATATGAAAACTATGTCCCATAGTATAAACCGTAAATGTTTATTATAAACAATGTTAGAGAATTAAATTACAGTATAAAAATTATTCCCACTTCATGTCCGCACTTCGGTCACATGAAGCTTAACATCTACAAAACATACGTTAGAAGTCTCTGTAGTTGTAGTCCTCTTGTGTATTTCTTACTTTGTTCGTCTTTTGTATGTCCAAAACAGAACTAACAGTCCTTCGTCGGAATATGGCGCACTTACATATTCGATAAAAATCTGGAGTAGAAACTTTGAAAGTAACATTTGAAAGACGAGGGAAGTGTTCTGTTAGAAATTATATGTTTACTTAAGTAATGGACAAAGTTTCACTGTGTGCGTGTTCCGCGACGCGTTCTCTTAGCTATTAGTTTAGAGTAAATTTTAGGCATTTTCAGGTGTTCTTAAAGTGTTTTTTTTTTTTGTACAGCTTGTAACAATATACACAATACATATAATATTTAGATCTATACTTAGTTTAAAAAGTTGCACAATAAAACATGGTTGATCTATATCGGTATCCGCTGCTATATTACAATGTAAATGCCGACACAACTAAAAGGAAATGACTGTTTGAACAGACAAATTGAAACATGTTTTTTACTCATACGCTACTGGTGTGCTATTCTCCGAACAATTGTTTCTATGACACTATCTTTGATATTAATAGCTTGATACTAAGGTAGGTACAGACTACAATAACGGTGTTTATTTCGTTATTATATACTAATAGCTATGCCGCGATCCACAGCCAACACACCCATGGTTGTCTATACTTCCCCTACAGTATGACAGATTGCCTGATGTTTATAGTTATTGCTCGGTTTCCTAAAGTCAAATTGTAAAGTTATATAGCCTATAAACTTTTTCAATAAATAGGCTATAAAATTTGAAAACATTTTTTTCAAATTTGACTGGTAATTTTAGAGTTTAGCCCATTCAAACAAACAAAGTAAACAATATATTAAGCTTTATAATAGTTAAGTACCAAAGCGATGATACTTCAGTTGTAGCGTGTTCAGACACTATGTCAATTGATGTAGGTTCTAACTCTATTTTTTTAGAATAGCGCACGGTAATTGAAATCACTGTCAATAATCAAAATCAAAATATTATTTATTCAATTTAGGCCCTAAGAAGGCACTTATAAACGTTCAAACACTACCACCGGTTCGGAAAACATCCTAGACATCGAGAAGAACCGACAAGAAACTTGATCGGGATTATTAACATCTTATTTTCTTTTTTTAATTAGTTCTTACAGTATTTAATTATATTATACATTAATTATACCAGACAGGGAATCACATCCAGACATCACCATCACTCACGTAATCAGCTACCCTTTCGCCAATAAAACTTGCTTAACATGATTCTTGTACTTATTATCCGGCAAATCGGTAGTCTGTACTGTGTCTGAAGTTAAACACAATAAAATCCATTACACAAAGGCTACCAATGAGATATCGGCCAATTATCACCGGCTATCTTATCTCCCTTAATTCTTTCATTAATAAACGATTAAACAAAAATTAATAATAATTTCTTCTCTTTTTTATAGTAGCTCCGCAAATTGACCGTACTGTCCCTGATGGTAAGCACAGTAGAATCCAAACACAACGGTGACCACCAAGAGATCGGAATCCATCGGCGGTCTCCGTTCTCAAACCAGCTTACATAAACATCTCTTCACGTTAAGCTTATAGGACGCTATGTCGTAAGAAGAACACATTGATCGTGAGATGGTTCAAAAAATTATTTAAAAAATCATTTGGAATGCCATCAATATAAGGACGATTATATTAAACTAACATGTAGGAGGCGTCATATAATAATAATAAGATTGTTTACAATCTACAATTTGTGATATATTCAAACGGATTAGTTAGTTATATATATAAAAGATAAACTATTTAATTTTTAATAATATATTTTTTTATAGATTTAAAACTTTTTTGTAATCTCTACCTAATCTGGTTTGATATCATAAATCGTTCCTCGTCACAGATGCTACGATTACGTCGATACAATTTCATTTCAAACAGTTACCGTCCGCCGTCACACTTTACACAGCATAGTTAAGGTACAGATGGGTCTGTTTGTAAATTACCATATTTCCAGTAACAATTTTATAACCGCTAAAGAAAGTGTATATTGAAGAAATTTATTGTAAGTTGTATACTAATATCTATATTCTAAGTCACGCTGCCCCAAGGACCTACAGAGAAATCTCCAAATAAATCATCTTCTTCTCGTTTTGAACTCTCCCTAATAATATTGACAATTCTTAGAGACATATTACACTTCCTGTATATAAAAAATATCATAAAAATCAGTTTAGAGTTTTTTATACGCTTTTTAATTATTATTGACAATTCTTATAGTCTATCAATTATGAATTGACTATGCTTCCCGTCTACAAAATTTCATCAAAACCGGTTGACAATTAATAAAAATCTATTCTTACTATTTCAAAAATTGTTGTTGATAATTTTTATAGCCTGCCATTTGAGCAATACCACAGGCTTCCCATATACAAAATACCATTAAAATCTGTCAAGCAGTTTATGCGTTAGGTCAGGGTACACAAACAAAGAGACGAACAAAATTTTTATTTGCATATTCGTGTTTGATATCCTTTATAAAAGACGTCTACCAGGCAATGTGGAAAAAATATAGATAAAAAATACTGATGAATAATAGAATACGAAAGCAATAGATATTACGGTGAATAATGGACCTTCTGTACCTTATAAATCGACTGTGTCACGTTCCGTCACAAGTTAATATAGGAATCGTGACCAGCAGATACTGCCCGTGTTTGTATACGCACATATTTCTTACCCACGGTAAGTGTAGTTTTTAGATGGGAATTTATTAATATGCATTTGTTTTTCATTCATATCTAAAATACCTTTAAATCTTCGTTCTTTAAATTATTTATTTACTAGCTCTATCCGCGACTTCGTTCGCGTAGATATCGCAAATCCAATCTTAAATGTTATAAATTATTTGTATATAAAATTTTATCGAAATCCTATTCAGCCGTTTTCGCGTGATTAAGCAACAAATATACAAACTCAGATTTATAATATTGGTAGGATTTATATAATTTAATTTTGTATACGTTAAAATGTTTACGTGTTTATGTGTAATAACAAACTATTGATTATTAACAACGATGTGATTAGCTAAGCTAGGGAAAAGAAAAGGCACCGCGTGAACTGAATGACATCTATATTACAAGACAAGTACAAAAGAACAGGAAGTAATAAATAATGACAATCCAAATAACAGACAAACAATAGTGTTGCCAGACAACAACATACAAAAGTTACTGAGATACAATCATGTTCCAACACTATGCGACGTCGAAATATTTGAGCCTTAAGTTAAAGATCTATTGGAAAGTATTTATAAGGTACCTACATATATTAGATACTTACATATGAAATTAGCGTTTTGTCGTACTGACCACTTTGATCTGAAATATCTCCTCTTTTGGTTAAGAATTCCAAATTCAAATTTATAAATTAATTTAGCTGGTTCAATTGAGTTTTGAAAACAGTAATTCATTTGACGTCGCTTATTACCGCACAATGGAAAACATGAAATATCGGTATATTTACGAGTACGCGTTCTACCGTAGCACCAGTGCTGTAGAAACAGCTCAAATGTTTAATGATGTGTACGGCGCTGGTGTCGCAAAAGAAACCACGGTACGTTTTTGGTTTCAACGTTTTCGTTCTGGAAATTTCGACCTTCAGAACCGACCCTGTGGACGGCCGGAGACCAAAGTGGAAAATGAAGAATTAAAGGCTACTGTGGAAGCGGATCCATCACAAAGCACTTCAGAGATAGCTGCAGACTTCGGCTGCAAGCAAATCGGGAAAGTAAAAATATTTGAACGATAGGTAACTTCATGAATTGAGTGAATCGAACTTGCCAACACGCGTCGACTGCTGTGTTACTTTGCTCAACCGACACAATAATGAAGGGATTTTAAATCGAATCATTACTTATGAGGAAAAGTGGATAATGTACGATAATCGGAAGCGCTCGTCGCAATGGCTGAACCGTGGAACCCAGCCAAGTCCTTCCCTAAACGAAAATTGACACAGAATAAGTTACATGTGAGTGTTTGATGGACAAGCGCCGGTGTCGTTCACTACAGCTTTCTAAAATCTGGCCAAACGATTACGGTAGATATCTATTGTCAGCAACTATAAACCATGAAGGAAGAACTAGCTGCTAAACAACCGATATTGGTCAATCGCTCTAGGCCACTGCTGCTTCACTACAACGCAAGCCCACACACTGCACAACAAACAACCACTAACTGCTGCAATTGGAATGTCTGCGACATCCACCGTACTCCCTAGATTTTCCTCTAATAAATTACAATTTTTTCCGGAATTTGGACAATTTCTTACAAGGAAAAAAACTCAACTCCGATTCGGCAGTACAAACCACCTTCAAAGAGTTTATTGATTCTCGCCCCATGGTTTTTTTTTTAGTAAAGGGATCAATGAACTACCTATGAGATAGCAAAAGTGCATAGATAACACGTCACTCACGATTGATATCACATATATGTTAGTTATAATCTTGGAAAAAAAATATAAAAACAAAATTTAAACAAGTTTTTATGCATAAACAATAGAACTAAAAAGTTTATAATATTTTGTTACGAATAAAGTTACGAGAGAAGTATATCTTTTGTCAACGATCAGAGGCACAGGCAGTACATATAAACTTATAACTTTTTTTTTATTATTTCTCTAAAAACTTGAGGCTTCATTTGCAGTGGAATGGCAGTTTATGCCTAACTTATCGTTAACTTCATGGAATTTAAATATATTTTTATTAAATTTAAAAACATCAGGGTCATTTCGAAACCAAAACTTTCCAGTTTCGAATAACAGCATTGACCACAAATGGGAGGCGAAAATAAAAATAAATAACAAATAATATGTCAAAGTTGTCCAGCGAGTCGGCTACCCGACCGGTGTGAACGTGGATCTACGAACAAACGATATGTTTATATTAGTGTAATGAATAGTGTTTAAATGTATACATGTTGTAACATGAACTGACCGTTTATTAACGTGAGGTACTCTTAAGCTAAATATGTTCTAAAAAACCACAGGATAAGAAAAACTGCATTCACAGATTTAAAAAAAAAAAACTTACGCTAGTCGAGAATTAAAGGTAAACGATAAAAAAAAAACAATTCTTAATTTATTAAGAAAATCGATAGTGTAGGTGGTGAGTAATAATTTTTGGTATTTAAGCCACTGTACCAACAATTAAACATAAATTCTGATATTAATTTTTTTTTGAATTATTTACAATTTTAGCAATTTTCTCGAATACAATAGTAATCAATTTTTTTAGGTAAGGACTTCGTTATTGAGTTTTGCAGTTTCAAGTGCTGAGTTGGTTTTAGAATGTTCTCCATGAATGGCTGCTGTTAGACCTTTAAAGATGTCGCAGCTGATTTTGTAAACTTTTTGCGTTAACGTAACCCCAAAAGAAATAATCCAGTTGAGATAAATCGTAATATCTCGTTTGTTTGCTACTAGTACATCCATGTTAGAAGTTATCATTTAAGGAGTCCTTTGCAAATCGACTATTTTTTGTCGGTGCTCCATCCTGTTGGAAATACATTAAAATACGAAGTCATTTACATTGTATTACATAAAAAACGCTAAAAGTAAATTGCAATTAGAAAAAAACTCTTCATTTGAATATTGAATTCAATATTCAATTGAATATTGGCTAGATTTTTTTCTTTTTTTTTTACTAAATATTATGCACACCTTGCATATATATCTTTCTCTTGCTCCCCTGGAAGATTGGTAGAGAATACTTTTTAGCATTAAGTCGTCCATTTGTGCTTTTTTTTGTGCAATAAAGAATATATAATAATGTCGTATCAATTTTTAGTGACTCCGTGTAAGATGGTATCACAGTACATAGCCCGTTAACGCGTATTAACCTCTTGATCGATCTAGTGCGGCGCCCGTAACGGGTTAAATGTCGATCAATAGATATAAGTTAAGGCGAAAAACACCATGCTCCGTAAGTTTAATTATAATTATTATTATAATATGGCTGAATTTACTTAATTATAATTAACTACCAACCCAAATCCAAAATTGGGAAATGATTTTATTTAACCAGTTCGTATCATCCGTCATCCTTGTAGCCAAACTCGTCTCGATAGAAGGGTTTGGTTTAAATCACCAATATTTTATTTGAAAAGTTTTTTTTCTTCAAACTGTAAACAGTGTTTCTACTACATATTACATTTTTGTAGAATATACTTCCAGTAATGTGTTTTTTTTATAGTACTACTGATAGTATTATTAATATAAATAAAATAAAAGGTAATATAATGATTATAAATAATTGACATGACTTAAGCAATTTGAGGTATCTAATAGTTATTAATTTAAAACCCACAATGCATTCCAGCTGGCCTCTTTGTTCTGATTTTGTTAAAATGTATTCAGGAAAATTTCCAATAAACTAATTTACGTAGACTCAGCTACGATTCCGAATAGGAAAATTCAGAGAAAATGATAAGAAAAGACGACATCAAATTAAATTGGCAGGATATAAAAGTTGATGCATTCGGCCACTACGTCAAACATACAACAGTTACCCTTAAAAAACTTGACGAAATAGGGTATTTTTTAGTTCTACCTGGTTTTCAACTAATCTCAGAAAATATCGGTATTATAACAGATTTGCTGTGATACCATCTTCGGCAACCTTATGACTTATGACTGAATATTAGTTGGAGTTTGATCAAACACCTACTCTATATCTAAATAAAAGATGTAAATATTGTGCAATATCTACACACCCAGTTATAAGTATTGACCTTAATACATTGACGGTTACGTAATCCGCTTTTAAAGATGAAACAATTTAACTATAGATCGAAAGAAGATAATTCCACAACCTCGTAAACCTAATCCTGTAACTTGTATCCATTAAAGATTTGCTATAAAGTGAATTAAATATCAAGCAAGTCTTAATCTCAAAAAATATCGCAGTGAATAAATTTGCGTTAAATCCTAAAAAAGATTTAGCCAATTCGTCTTCTGCATACTGTGTTCATAATGTAAATAATTTAGATCTATCTGAAGATAGACATTTATATATTGGCACAAATGTTGTATTATGACCCGTATTTCATTGTAATACAAGATAAACTACCATAACTACTCCAGATTGTAAACAAGGTTAAATAAAACTAACATTTCTGAAATCCTTTCTTCTTTAACTTATTATTATCTTACAAATAGTGCAAAGAATTCGATACTTATTTTATTATATTGGTAAACAAAGTTTTGGTAAATCATAAATAAAATAAAAATTTTGAGGCTGGTTTGAGGAGTCCTTCAACTAAAGATTTGGTTACCAGATCACGGGAGTCCAAAACTAACTAAAATAAAACCACTCAACCTTTTCATCTGACATTTTCTTTGTAAGCGTGACGAGATTGTTCTTTTGTAATGTTAAAAAAATAGAGTGGAAATCCTGCCGATCAGAGGCAGGCTATAAATAATTTATGTAAGCAACGAATCACAAAGGTAAAGGTGGAAAAACAAAGGTACAAACGGACTCAATACAAAATGGTTTCCCATGAAAAAGTCCAAAGTATTTATATGTACATAAATCACAAAAAAAATAATTAAATACTAGTTGTGCCCCACGGTTTCAACTGCATATAATTTAGAAGAAATCACTGATTGATGATTTATAATACTTCAATAAAGACAATATTTTTATCAAGCGACTAAATGGTCACAGCACGGCTCGTTCGCGCCACTACTATAGACATAGACCCGAGCTGAGTGTTGAATTATTTTAATTTTGTATTATCTCTCCAAACTATGCGTCCAAATAACATGTTGTAAAAGACGAAGTTTATCTTCATTATAAATTGTCTTTATGATGAAGTAACTTTTGTTCGTAAGGATTAATATGCCATGCTTAAAAATAGGGCTCATAAATAAATTTTTAATCTTCTACAAAAAATAAAATGCAAGATACCCTATTGTGGCTCATGTATAAGAGATAGATATATGCTATCGCTGACTTTTTATATATATAGTAATGGCCAATATTTTTGTAGAACATTGTATTGACGTATCATTAACCATTAAGTCAGCGCATGCGGCTAAAGCAGTTCGCGAAGGCTTCGACTTCCGATTTACGTAACAAAAATCAATATTTAAGCCCAGCTATAAATTGTAGCCTAATGTGATATAACCTATAATATTCCTCGTGAGTCTGGCTATCATATAAAAAATAATTTTTCGAATCCGACTGGTGGTTCCAGAGATTAGCGTAGTTAAACAAACAAACAAAAAACTTTTCCGTTTTATTACATTAGTAGTATTAGTATACATTTTACATGTTTTTTTTAATATGGAATGATTCGTATAATTTATAACCAAAATGTCCTAGTCCTTACCATTTCAAATTTCGAACTCTACGTCCCTATGGGGCCGTGTCCTAAAAGTGCATAGCCTCTTTAAGCTTAGAAACCTTCAAATGAGGTACTAATATAGTACGGTGACTTTCGAGAAATTAAAATTTTAAAGAGTATTTGTTTATGTTTTTTAAGTGAGTTCAACCTTTTTTGAATAAAATCGGATTGAGTTTTCATTGTTTTCAAACATGTGTCAAAATAAAATGTAATTTAAATCAAAAGCACTGAGGAGTATTGATATCAACTTCGAAGCAAATCACCGACAATATAACTTTCTACCCCTTTTTAACCCCGTCAGGAGATGAATTTCAATAAAATACGAAACACATCTTCCATTAATTCTGTTAAAAAAGATTTATGCAAAATTTTAAGTAGATTGGACCAAGGAATCACGTTGTCCCATACGAACTTTACCCTCCGTTTTCATCGCTTAAGGGTAGAATTTTGGAAAATCCTTTCTTATCGAATGCCTACGTCATACAAAGAACACACCATCCAAGTTTCCGGTCTCTACGATCAGCGATTTAGGCTGTGCGTTGATCCGTCAGTCAGTCATTCAGGACAAAGCATTTTATATGTATATATATTCTTCTAAAATTTATTTTGACTGTCTGGATTTCGTAGCGTTAAATTAAAGTAAAAAATTTCATTTAATTTGATTGGTGGAATACCTCCAAAATAACATACAGAATTTTGTAGTCAAATAACATAGTGTTGCTGCGGTGGGTAGGGTTTCGAGAACCTTGGAGAAGCCGGGTTTCAAAGACAGGTAGGGCACACAGAATTATCTTAAGAAACTTGCTAACGCAAATAACCTGCAATAAGTAGGTTTTTCAGAGCTCTTTGGGGTAGGGAGGTACAAGGTCGACTAGTTATACCTATGGTATTACAGGCATGCATAGGCTACGGTAGCCGCTTACCATCAGGCGGACCGTATCCTTGTATGCCACCTTTGTTATATTAAAAAAAAACCGCCCAAGTGCGAGTGGGACTCGCGCACCGAGGGTACCGTAATTGTTCAGCTAAATTCACAAAAATAAGTAGGTAGCATCGGCGAGCTCAGAGTGTTTAAATAGGGTAGGCAGAAAATTTTAAAAGCTATTAACTTACCAAAAATAATACGTTTTAGTTTTGTCGTCTTGTCGATTAAATAATGATGTAGGTAGTTCAGTTACCGTAATTGTCACTTCAAATATTCATAGGCCATAAATACATTGACCGATTTAGCATTGATTTAAAATTGGTAATTCAGAGAATATATAAGTCAATGCCTATCGGCGCGTTTGTTTCATGTTCTGTATTTGCAAAATTAAATAATAGCAACTTAATCTTCACCTTTATTTTGCATTTATTTTAAATCCAGTGTAAAACGATCATTCACGATCACTTGTTGGTTTTTTTACTGAAAGATAATTTTGAAAAGGCATCCTTTTTCATTTTCTCTATCCAGTGTGACACACGGCCAAGTTCGAAAAGGACGACACCGGCTAGTAGGTATATTTAAATGAACCTTTTCGAGCTACTTTCGGCCCCTCCTTATGGTAAAAGCAATTAGACCTACATTTTTTGAACATTTAACAACCACGTTTAACACCTAGAATCCCAAATTTCAGGAATAAGTTATTGACACGAATAGTTATTGAGTTATTAAGGTATGAAAAGTAACTGAATGACTCACTCATCAAAAACCTAGACTACTTCTAGGTAACAACTTAGGTATGTCCTCTTTTTTCCGAACATGGTACTGCAAGTTACATATACATATAATTAAAATAAAACTCTCTTGTTAAAGATAACGCTTAATTTTATTTTGTACACAATCACTTTATAGATTTTATTATTATTTATTAGATTTCAGTGTTAGAGTACCGCTCGCTACTCGACGTTAGATGTCGCAATGTATTGCGGTTGTTATTTTCAAAGCACAAATTTGCAGCTGTTTTAACTATTCGCTAATAAATGGTGTTGTGCAGTTTGTGAAAATACTCGACAGGTGGAGCTGATTTTTATTTTAATATTGTTTTACGAAAAGTTAAACTGGACAAACTTAACTTTGCCGTTGGAAAACTATTGTCCCCATACATACATATATTCCGCGGTCAGTTTATCAACTGCAAATAATAAAATTATTTTTTATTAATTAACTAACTACAAATTTACAGTTTTCAGATTTTTTCCTTTACTTGTGCTACAAGACACTACTACTTGCCAAATTTTATGATTGTAGGTCAACTGGAAGTGCCCTATAGGCTTTTGTTCCCTTTGAAATTGTATAGAAATGAGACATAGTCAAGCTTTATCTTTTGATTGCGTTGACTTAAAAATTTAATTTTTTCACAGCTTAAAGGGATTACAAACCTAAGTTTTTGATATTAATTTCAACTTGATACCTCCACGCACTCCTGAGAAAAAGGGTCTTGACAGACAGACAGACGGACAACGAAGTGAGTCCTATAAGGATTCCTTTTTGAGGATCGAAACCCTAAAAATAGAAGTAATCCTCGTGTGACTGTTCAAACAGGATTTCAAAATTAAGCAATAATTTCATTAACATTTAGTTATGCTCGAATTCTTTATAAAGTTGCTCCAACTTAGCCTCACAAGGAGAAACTTATTTGTGAGTTACATCGAATCGGTCTGAAGTCAAAGGAGAGGCTTCGCCTTCTTGTGTGTCTTGTAACGTCTGTATAATGGGTTGTGTTTCAAGTAATTATTTCATATAATGCTTGAAACTATTGCCTACTATCGCAATGCTCGCCATCGAAAACGAGATCATCCTCACACATTGGAAGATAAATAGTCAAAGACAGGCCAGTTTTTCTAGGAGTTTTATCCTGTTAATACTCCGGATATGAAAGGAGCTCTCTGCTAAGGATTTTCCACAGGGCTTCAATGTGGGGTTCTTCTAAATGAAAGATAATAGGTTTTTAAAGGGTTGGCAATACTTATGTGATGCTTTTAGTGTTGCAAGTGTCCATGAGCTGCTATGACGTTTTATCTGGACTAAACCAATAGCGATGTACGATAACGCATTCACCGAAGATCAAATTAGCTTTAGGATTGCTTGTTACTTTCCTTAGGAAAGAAAAAACATTTCATATGAACAAAGAGTTTATGTAATAATAGTCAGAATGTTTTCCACTTCGCTATGTTATAAATTTAAAGCTTCATTTACTGTTCACTTCAAACAAACGACACAAAACATGAATAAGACAAGTTTCAAAGTAACGTAGAACAATAATTAAAACACAGTTTCTGAGTCGTGCCCCGGAGCTGTGTTATTAATAACGTTCTTACATTGAAATCGTCAGTTTACGTGCGAGAGATTTAACACAGTAATTAATGATATATATAATTTATGATGATGTATATTGTAATAACAGTATTGGGAAAATAGTTAGGGCAGTGGGAACACTTGCTTCCTGGCAATTTGTGATCAATTTTCAGTGTTTACTCCATGAATATAAGCTAGTTTATTTTCCATAAAAAATATACATTCTGAAATATCTCGGGAATGTCGCAAATATCATAAAATTATTTTGAAAAATAGTCAAGAAAGGTAGCAATATTCTTGAATGATAAAATGAGAAGAAGTTTAAGGCTATTCAAGGTTTTCTCAAAATTTCATTCTATAGGATTTCTTCTGTTATTAATAGGCACCTTATAAATCCTAACGTGGATCCACTCTCCATTATGAGATTAATTATTTTGTCAGGCAAACAAAATATCTGTCCCTCAGGCTTGTTAATGTGATCCTGGTATAATAAAATTACTAAATAAGTGTTCCAAAAAGGCAAAGCCTCTTTCGATGTCATTCTTCTCAAATACAGAGAAATTAGTAATTCTGTATTTTCAGAGTTGATAATGATATTATCAGAATTTTTTTTATAAAGATCAGAGGTTTTTGAAGTATTCTGCAAATTGATCTTCTCCATTCCGAAAAAAGGAAAACACTAGTCTACATTAATAAAAACACGTACCAAATATATGTCCAAGTTGGGTAAATCCATTTCAAAAAAATAGAAATTCTGTTGCCTTGGTAAAGAAACCGACTCGATATTCCCATTTGATATCAACAGTCATTTTCGTTTAGGTTATAGGTTAAGAGAAACCGTTTAGCGAAGCATTATTGAATATTGCTTGAATGAGGTGGACGTATGAGGTAATGATAAATATAGTTCACACACGGATGATTTCCGTTGGATTATGGGTGAGGACTCAGTAATAATTCTATCAGATTTATTTATTCTTTCTCAGTTATAGATTTTAGTGCTATGAATGGTAATCACAATCGTAACTACAAGGCCATTTGATGAAGTTTTACCTATAAATCAAATTTCTTAACTGTTTCTTTCTTCTGTTTCATGAGATTGATAAAATCCGTGGTGTAGAGATAAAATAACGTCTTAATACTTGAACAAACCAAGCTAATCTTATCTTCACGTGGTGTAACTCTGTTGAGAAAAGACCGAGAAAATGTCGATAGCGGGTTGGTAGAGCTGTACAACCTAACCGGTTCGCAATTCCCATGCATGACGATGTGGTAAAAAACCCGTCATAGAGATTCGCGTATGTATGTAGAGTTTGGGGATCAGTCGATGCATATTCAGTGTATATTTATGCAAACCTGCATGAGAGCGATGACTTGCGATGAATTTGCCGATTTTTCGGTGTTTGGTGTTCTTTTTGGATTGTAATGTGCATATCATCAGACACATTGCCGGTGTTTTAAAAATACCACATTAGGTCCTTTTTTAATTATTTTTATTGCATTAGTGCCCTTGACCATTAGTATAACTAATGATAAGTGATGATGTAAATGAAGAACTAAGTACGGAAAACGGAACTGGATCTCAAATGTAAAATTACCGACACACTTTGATGGTTTCTTGGCGATAGATTTTTGATGAGAAAAAGTAGAAAATATATGACCATCATGCAAACCATTTCAAGTCATGCGTCAACAATCGTATACACTTTACTCTTGAGAATTGCACCCAGAATAATTTGTTTTGCAAATGATCAACGTTCGTAGAAAAAAATGCTATATGGCATATCAAGGTATGATCAAAATATTGGACATCATAGGAGTTATAGATTTTTTGTATTTCATTAATACATTTTCAGCGACTCAGATAGATATTGTATTTTATTAATTGCCGTTTGTATGAATATTTAAAATGTATTTTACTAATCCATTATTTAAATTCCTTCCTGTACCCGGCGGTGCGGTTTTCACTGCGGTATTGGTTGTTGAGGTTGTTTCGTCGACACGGGGTCGAAGTGCCAACTGTTACCCCAATCAGTGGTATATTTCGACGACTCCACATTTTACTTTATAAAATTGGTATTATTTATTAAATTGAATAACACAAAATAGCATGTTACGGAAATTGCTTACACGGTTGAGCATAAGGGAGTAACCCAAAAACGTAATTAATAAGAATTTACTTTTTATAAAAACCAGAGAAATTTTGAATAAGACATAAAATTCCGATTGTCAATACTTGAAGGTTTTTATTACGTTTACAAAAATAATCTGTGTTATTGAAACATTATTAAGGGTTTTATTTTGTTGTTAACAACTCTTATAAATAAATATTAATAAATATGTAGTCCTACCTATATAATATGTTTTAGATTATCAATTTATTTTGTCAATATTAAATTTAATTAAATGAAAAAAAAAGATTTATTAGGTCTCAAACAGTAATTATGAAATTATATACATACCATTACGCCTGTATCCCCGAAGGGTTAGGCAGAAGTGTACCAATGTACACCCACAGTTCGCCGTGTATGTTTTTAGGTCCCATATAATAGGGGGTGAGCCTGTTGCCATTAATCGGGCACAAAGGCAAACTTAGAGCTGCTACTGAGAATTTCATATAAAAAGCCCAATAAAAATTTGCTCGACCTACCTATCGAACCCAGGACTTCGATCATAGCAGTCACGCTTACGAACACTAAGCTAATGAGGCGATAATATTAAATATGCAAATAATTATATAAGTACACGGGAATTATAATATATCATTCCTCAATTGATAAGCTATATTGTCAATATTATGAGTAAAAATAAAATGACGAGAAGAAATTAATTACTGCGTAATAAACGCATGCTGAGCCGCGGTGAACCGTTAGTATATTCCATGTAATTGGTTTCTCGGAAACGGCGCTAACAATTTGGATGAAATTTTAGACTAAGATAATGTTTACTATCCAAGTTTATTGAGGTTGTTATGTTTTCATTATTTCTAGATACCGTGCAAAGCGTTGACGCCTAGATATTGTAAGAATTATAAGCGGATTTGAAGTTATTTATACCCGCTATCGCTTCTCATTATGCAGACTGCCGTAAGCGATCGCTTACGGTCGAACACCTACGATATATTAACTGCCACTAATGCGTACCGTTTAACTCGACCACAATAGTGTATTCTTAATTATCATAAGGAATAATTGCCCTGTTATCTTCCTGCAGTAGATTATTTATTTATAAATTAACTGTATAATATTTTGGGCCTTATTTGGTAATGTTTTATAGCCCAATTAAATCAACAACTATAAAAAAAAACAATCAATTACGGTGGCTGGATTGTGAATAAATGAATGAATACGTTATTGTACTTTTAGTTAGTATACTAGCGAGCTTTGCTACAAAGCATTTTATTTCAGCTAACCGGTGCTAATGTCGATAAAATGTGTGTGTGGTCGCTGGAGAGTGTTTTTTTTTAATATTTATAATTAGTTGTGCCTCTCGGTTTCATCCGCGTTTTTATGCAAAAAACTCTACACCGCGCCCCAGCTAACGCATTCATACATGAACCAATCTTGTTCTCACTTGCCGTAATTACTTATAGCTCGTTAGACAGCTTGATGTTCACGGTTACTGTTCAGCTCTTTAGGGTCGTGGCGTAAAGTTATAATACCTGTAACATTCATTAATAAATACGCTATAAAATGCAAAAAGATTATTTACACTCGCACAAGAGTTACACTTTCAATTTATAATATCATTATATTAATACGTGAGAAGAAAACTTCTGAGACTTTATTAAATGTATTGCGTGCACGGAAGTCTGTGAGATTTGGCATGGTTAAAGTTTATATGGAGAAGGATTGCAGAAAGCTAAAATTTATCAGCAATATCTGTTACTAATATATTAAATAAAATAAACTAATACTGCGAATCCTAACCTGAACAGTGCCATTGAACTTAGACCCTGCAAAATATTGACATGTCACTCAATTAAAAGTGACAGCAAGTGATATAATATTCATTGTTAATAAGGTTCATACTACAAATGTCAAACAGAAAATAGTCTATGATTAAAAAGTCGCTTGTTGAATTTCTATCATTGGGCGACCGCTAGTTAATATAGAAGAATACCATAGGTAATGGAAATTAAAGCCAAAAGTTTTCATAAGACAAATTAATTGAAGGGATTAATATTCTAAACTGTAACCCGACTACGACAAAAATACGAAACAGGGTGGTAGATGGCGTGATGATTCCGGTCTTTTTACTGAACTGCCGATAGACAGCACTAGTAATAATTCATAAACTCTGAAATATACCTAATATTTATTTATAATTTTATAGAGTTCTCTCCTTTTTCATTTGACAGTCGATACGATAGCAATAAAAAAAATAAAATAAAATAAAACGATTTCAGAGGGTTCCACATTTTTGTGTTTACATAACATAGAAAACGTTACCTCTATCACCCGGATTACAATAACAAATCGATAGACACCTCAATAGTCAAAACCAAATGAATAGTTTAGGCGCTACGGTAGATGTTGAAGCAAAGAGGCTTTGTTGTGAAACGAATATAATCTCTTTGCATATCATTGTATGTTTTTACTTCATATAAAAACAATTTGTTTTGAATGTTTGTCAAAAAATGTCAAGTGAGAAAAATATAATATAATGTTTTGAGATACAAATATATATTTTTTCTAACAGGTTATGTATGCCCAGCATTTATGGAAAACGATGAATAATGACAGATTTTGGAAATGGGAATAATGTAAACACAGTTAGCGTGAATAAAAAATTAGACGTTTTCCAAGGAGGTAACATGAGTTCGAGCCTACCAACAATGGAGAAACTTGATGGTAGTACTGATTATAACACGTGGAAGTTCATGATGGAACTTTACTTAATCCATGAAGATTTGTGGGAGTATACGATGACAACACCGGCTGCAAGTGATATCTCAGGCTGTAAAAGGGATCAAAAGGCCAGAGCAAAAATCTGCTTGATGGTGAAGGCACATTGTTTGGTCCACGTTCGCCATGCGAAGTTTGCAAAGGAGGCATGGGATGCTCTAAAGGCTGCTTTCGAGGATAAGGGCCTGAATAATCGATGCAAATTACTTTCAAAATTGGTGAACCTGAAATTGGAGCAATTTTCTACAGTGAGAGACTACGTAACGGCCATGATGATTGTAGCGCAGCAGCTTCATGATCTTGGCAAGGATGTAGACGATGAACTACTTGCAACCTTGATGCTACAGGGGTTAACGGAGACATTCCAACCCATGAGACTAGCAATAGAAAACACAAACATAGAATTAACCACTGATTACGTAAAAGCTAAGATGTTTCAAATGGAGGACGCCTATCAAGCAGGTTCGAGTACTGCGACGAATGCTTTGCAAGCTAAAAACAAAAGTAAAAATAATAAGCAACAGAAGTGGAGTGCGACCAAATTTCGTACGATAAAATGCTTCATCTGTGATGGGCCTCACAAAGATAAAGGTTGTCCAAAGAACCCAAAGTCTAAGAAGGATGCTTTGACGTCATTGGCGATGGCGACTACAGGGAAACAAAGATCTGGAGATTGGATACTTGACTCTGGAGCCTCTAACCATATGACGAACAGAAGAGATTGGTTAACGGACTTTAAAAAATTAGACAAAGAAGTAGAGGTAGCTTGTGCAAATGGAGAAACGGTATTTGGTAAGGCAGTTGGTAATGTGGTTAATGAAAAGATGGGTGTTTCAATAAGAGGTGTAATTTATGTACCTGGGTTAGCAGCTAACCTACTGAGTGTGAGCACAATCGTTAGTAGAAACCTTGTTCTAATATTCGATAAAACTGGCTTTAAGATTATGAAAGCAGATGGATGTAAGGTTACTAGTGAAGATTCTCATGCAGGTATTGTAGAGAATGGTGTTTATAAGATAAAATATTGTTCACAGGAAGTAGCTATGGCTTCAACAGATTGTAATCAAATGATGTTATGGTACAGGCGAATGGGACACCTAGGGGTACGAAATCTTATATTACTTATGGATAAGATGGTGCAAGGAGTAAGTTTTTCCAAGACTATTTGTAAGCTAGAGTGTGAAGCATGTGTTATGGGAAAACAGACAAAGCAGCCATTCAAGAAAACTGGTGCCAGCAGGGCAAAGGAGGTATTGGGTTTAATTCACACTGACGTGTGTGGACCTATGAGTGAGAAGTCATACGGAGGGTATCGATATTTTCTCACATTCATTGATGACCTCACTAGAAAAACGTTTGTTTATTTCTTGAGGAATAAAGGAGAGGTATTTGAGAAGTTTTCTGAATTCGTAAAACTAGTGGAGCGTCAAACTGGAAAGAAGTTGAAAATTATTAGATCCGATAATGGCAAGGAATTTGTAAACAGGCGGATGGATGAGTTTTGTAAAGCAAGGGGAATACGTCATCAACTCACAGTGGAACATACACCCGAACATAATGGAGTTGCCGAACGAGCTAACAGAACCATCACTGAGAAAGCTAGAACTATGCTGGAAGAAGCTGGTTTAGGTAGACAGCTGTGGGCTGAAGCAGTTAATACTGCAGTGTATTTGAAAAACCGATCACCAACTGTAGCTGTGAAAAATATGACGCCAGAAGAGGCGTGGACTGGAAGTAAGGTAGATCTGAGCTTCCTCAGAGTATTTGGGTGCAAGGCTTACCTTCATATTCCAGACCAAAAACGAAAAAAATGGGACAGTAAAAGCAAATAATTGATTCATGTTGGATACTGTCAAGGAACAAAAGGTTACCGTTTAGTTGATCCAGCGACGGATGAGCTGCATAAGGGCAGAGATGTTGTGTTCTTCGAGAATCAAAAATACGTAAGCAAAAGAGAAGTACCTATAGAGCAAGATGTTCAACTGACAGAGGCTATACTCGAACCAGAGAGTGTTTCATAAACTACTGACAAGGAAGAGGTTCAGGACACGAGTGTCCTACAGGAACGAGATGGAAATGATGCAGAGACAAAGCAAACGGTTTCTAAAAACGAAATTATTGAGATTGAGGATGACGAGTGGGCAACTTCTGATGAAAGAGAGGAATCAGATGTTGAGGATATCTCGTCACATCTAGACAATGAGGTGTCAGATAGAAGATACCCATTGCGAGAAAGGAATGCAAAACAGTTTCCAGATTTTGTAACTTATCAAGCTGCTACTGCATTTCAAAACCCTTTAACCGTTCAGGAAGCACTTTCCCGAGAGGATGCAGCTAACTGGAAGGTTGCAATTGAGGAGGAGCTTGAGGCTCTTAAGAAAAACAAAACTTGGATACTTGTGAAACCACCGAGATCGTGTAACATAGTTGATTCGAAATGGTTATTTCGAATTAAAGAAGAGGCGGGGGGAAAGACTCGTTATAAGGCACGACTCGTTGCGAGAGGTTTTAGTCAACGCAGAGGCTTTGACTACTTTGAAACTTTTTCACCTGTGGTACGACACAGTTCGTTAAGAGTTTTAATAGCTTTAGCAGTTAATATGAATCTAAAAATTGAACAAATGGATGTTAAATCGGCTTTCCTGAATGGAGATCTAAGAGAAACTGTATATATGAAACAACCGGAGGGGTTTGAGATAGATGGCAAGGAGAATTGTGTCTGTCTTTTACAAAAGTCACTATATGGTCTGAAGCAGGCTCCACGTATGTGGAATATGAAGCTTCATTCTGCATTAATAAGATTGAAATTCAGACGGTCTGAGAATGAGCCATGTGTTTACATGCAGTCACAAGGTGTTAATGTGATAATTATTGCTGTGTATGTTGATGACATCCTGATTTTTTGGAACAATGAGCAGGAAATGCTCAAAGTTAAGAGAGAATTGGAGTCCAGCTTTGAAATGAAAGACCTAGGTAAGGCTGAATTAATGTTAGGAATTCATATTGTACAAGATGTCAACGGGATTAAGCTGCATCAGAAGAATTATGTGGAGAAGCTGTTAAAAACGTACAATATGGAGGATTGCAAATCTGTTGTCACACCAGCTGTACCCGGCCAAAGACTAGAAAAGTCTAGACATGCCTGGAAACCAAATGAGAAGATCCCATATCGAGCTTTAATAGGATCACTTATGTATTTGGCGATTTGTACACGGCCTGATATAGCTCATGTGGTGAATTATTTGAGCCAGTTCAATGAGAGCTACGAGGAGCAACATTGGATTGCAACTAAAAGGGTACTCCGGTATCTAAAAGGTACAAAGACTCTTGGCTTGAGATACATAAAAGAGAAACGCAAAGAGATTCTTTTAGGTTATACTGATGCTGATTACGCAGGAGATAGCGATCGCCGTTCGTATTCGGGCTCAGTGTTCCTTATTCAAGGAGGAGCTATTTCGTGGCAGAGCACTAAACAACGTACAGTTGCTCTTAGTACGGCTGAGGCTGAATACGTCTCATTATCGGAGGCAACTAAGGAAGCTGTATTCTTAAGGCGATTTATAGCAGAGTTTACTGGTCAAAAGGACCAAAAAGCTATAACAATTTTTTCAGATAGCCAATCAGCAATAGCCATAGCAAGCAATCCAGTGCATCATCAACGTACTAAACATGTAGACATCAGATATCATTTTATACGCAATGCGATTGAGTCTGATATTATAAAATTAGAATATCGAGAAACTGACAAGATGATTGCAGATGTCTTAACCAAACCTCTATCTAGAGGCAAATTTGAATGGTGTGTGAATGGTATGGGATTGTGTGTATGAAACCATATGAGTGTTGTTCTTAGCATTTAAGTATGTATGCATGAGATTAAGGAGGAGTGTTGAAGCAAAGAGGCTTTGTTGTGAAACGAATATAATCTCTTTGCATATCATTGTATGTTTTTACTTCATATAAAAACAATTTGTTTTAAATGTTTGTCAAAAAATGTCAAGTGAGAAAAATATAATATAATGTTTTGAGATACAAATATATATTTTTCTAACAGTAGAACATACATAAATAAATACAAACATAACTACATAGACTGCTAAAAATATAACCCCTCCTTTTGGCATTGCAGTAGTCAAGTGAAAGCGTAACCTTTAGAAATGTTCCACGTGTGTGTTATGAAATTATTCTAATTTAGCCCGACGCTCTTTGTTGGGCGGAGAGACGAATATGAAATATGAATAGTTGACAATGAGTGAAACCTTCTTCCAGTCTTGTATTCAACAGGTACACTCTACTTTGGACCGGGTGGGGTGAGTTGAAGTTTGCATTACGTATTGATAGCAAAAATTTAAAATTTTGATGGCTTTTTAGACTTTTTTTCCATAGAAGGTTTTAAAAATTCTTTTACATAATTTTTCTTATTCCGTATACATAACAATATCCTGGATATGTTTTGCTGTTGAATGTAAATATTATATTATCCATACTACTATTATAAATGCGAAAGTACCTCTGTCTGTCTGTCGGTTACGTTTTCACGCATAAACCGCTGAACTAATTTTGAAGAATTTTGGTATAGAGATAGATTGGACTTTGGGAAAGGACATAGGATACTTTTTGTAGTGAAAATAAAACTTTAAGGAATTAAAATAGGGGATAAAAGTTTGTAAGACGAAAATATGGGAACACCAATGTGCATGTGTGGTTGGTGAAATGACATCGGTTTCCACGCCAAGTGGTTAGTTGATTTATTGATATACATATTGTAAATTATCTGGATTATAAAATTTTGCTACAACAGAATTCTTTCATTGTGTTATTGCAATTTTGGTGATCCCGACGTGATTTGAACATGCAACCTTCTGACGTTTTGACAAACTTAAAATCAATTTTAATAAATTTTAGTAAAAAAATATTGGACCTTGGAGAAGGACATAGGCTACCTTTTGTCGCGAAAATAAAACTTGAAGGGATAAAACAGGGGATGATTTTGTATAAAGAACCCATCATGACTCAAATTAGGTATATCAAAATTAATATTAATCCTTTTGACAAGTAATAAAAGGGGTTTTACGTTTTTCAAAAAACCTTCCCGCGAGTCGTTTAAATAAGGGATGATATTAATTTTTTTTGAAAATTTATTGAAACGGTTAATGTGATGGTTTCTTATTGGCATATAACCACACCTAGATAAACCCATATATGATTTTCTTTTGGATTATCTTGTTCCGATATCAGTCGATGTATATGCAGTAATATAGCGACCTCCATACACATAGTGATAAACCCATCAATGATTGTATTAGCTTACCGAAATCAGTCGGTCTATATGCAGTAATATAGCGGCGTGGTAGGGAACGCGTCCACCAAACACAGTGACAAACCCATATATGATTTTCTTTTGGTTTGTCGTGTTTCGAGATCAGTCTGTGTATATCCAATAATACGCATATGAAGTAGCGGGTACCAACTATTAACAACGCGGTTAGTTATGAGAAATTATAAAATATTACATTTTATAGCCTACCAGCAGTACTACCTGCCGAAACATTGTCAGCGTGGACTTCAGACTTGAATTCAGGAAGCTTCAGTGAATTTTAGAATAAAAAAGTATTCTATTTATTAATCCAGGTCGTAAAGTTCAAGCAAAATAATAAAAGCAAATATTTCCATTTTCTTGCATTTTAATTTCACGTGTGAAATTCCTTATCTTCGAATTTATTCTTTAACTTTTGTTAAAAGATCTCCCTTCGTGTCATATTTCAAGACTTTATACCTCCGGAAAGTAGGTGTCCTATAGGTTTTGATAATTGTTCACTATGTGCGACTTTTAGACTTTAGTTATGAAGGTCTGTATTTCTTTGTTAAGATAACCAAAAACTTGATTTATTACACAGCAATTTGAGGCCTTAGTATACGATATTAATTTCAACTTTGTACATCAAGTCACTTTGGAGAAAAAGGGTCTTGACACACGGACAAGAAAGTGATAAAGAATCAGTATTTTTTTAATTTGAGTTATGGAACCCTAAAATTATTAGTTTTGCATATTTGCTCAAAACAAAAAACAATTTTATTAGCTACTAAACCTTTATTCAGTGTTCACTAAATATCGATCTTTGAAATTTATAAAACGTTATTGATTAAAGAAAGCAATAGAAATATCAATGCTTATTTCACACACCTAATAAGAACTTCCAGCAAAACATTAACCTACATTTTAATGTCGTCAAGGACTTGTTTTTACTGAGATGAAAACAAATGTCGGTCAAATAAATTTCTAGCTTATTTTTATATGAAGGGTTTCTCAGAATAATATTTTTGTTTCAAAGAAAAATTTATGATACATTTTTAAAAAGAAAACCGTTCATTTTAATTGCTGTAATTTGATTTATGTCTGACATGAAACAGTTTTTCTAAATTCTGATTATTTTGCTTACTTGACTCGCCCTATAAGTACTGAAGACATTTTAAAGAAACTTTTTTTACTAAGTGACGTCACGTTTCATTTACCTTACTTTGTAATAGTGGATTAGTATTTTAAAAATGGGGACATTAACATCGAAAATCGGAATTTCGATGTGATTTTTATTTTATAAATTAAAAAAATAATAATTTCGCATAGATGTGTACTTTTGTTGCGTCTGGCGAAGGCTTGTTTTCTATATACTTACTCGGCAAAATTACTGTACAGAACCTGTTAATGATTATGGTACAGTCTACAAATAGCTGCCGTTGGTGACACAGATTTCGTCAGCACTCGCCAAGTAATAACGGCCTGCTGAAATGTCTCTTCATGTTATATTTCAAGGACTTTATGTTGAAGCAGGTAGGGAATATTTAACCGAGAAACAGTTTCCCAGGACGAAGACATTCTATAATGCATAATTTAAAAAAAAAAAAAAACATGTGAGCAATTCACGCGCGTTTGTGCATTGAGAAAACATAGAAATATCTTCTTTAAAATATCTTTTCAAAAATCCTAAATCAGAGAGACTAGAAATATCCACCGGTCATACTGTAAATACAATAGTGCGTACAAATCTGGTCGTCACACCGCTAGGCCAACTCGACGATGATCATAGTCGTGGAAATCAGAACTTACATTAACTGTGTATAATGTATTCTATCTAATTTTCTCGCAGGCTAAATTCTTTATATGTATGTGTTTGTCTCTTTTTAGTGTCGCTTTTTCGGTTTATCGCGTTTCCAATCAGAAAAGTACTAAAGAATTTTTCACTTCAAAAATAATAATTTTTTTCCGCGAACCAAATATGTATAAAAATTATGTAAGAAATATTTGTGATATATTTTGTTTAAATACGATTGGCACACCGTCAGACAGTACATCATTTTTCACCCCTGAAGTATTCACGGTGAAACTAACACAAAACAACCCCACAGGTGGGGTGCGTGTATATAATTGTTTAGGATTCGGATCACGTCGCAAGCTTTCGAGGTCTCTCTGTACATCCACGTGTGAATAACAGTTGAATAACAATGATGTTTTTTCCCTTTTGCCTTTCAGTTTCCATGCGGAATGGAAAATTTATTTTTGCGTATTTATATTTGTTTAATATATTTTACTGGTGTTTCCGCTATCGAATCAGTGTGTACACGTTTCAAGTACGGAAAATATACAGAAATTTTGATACCTATAGTATGTTATAAAGATCTTATTGGCCAAATTATTACACAATTAGAAAATCGATCCGATGTTTTTTTTTCAAATTGACTTATGTCCCCTCTACACGTCAACAGATGTATCTGCAGACGACATCTTCAGATGCGTCTGCCGACGTATAGAGGCGGTAATTTGCACGTCTGTTGCAGGTATTTACTGTTCTCAGATGCGTCCACCTTGAATCCGATTGTTGTCGGTTTTTGTGGTACGGATTAAAAAGGGTTTCGGTGCGAACGTCCGGAGTCTGTCCACACGTCTGACGACACATCAGTTTGATCAGAGTTGTGATTGAGAGAGCATACGTGCTTTTTGGGGTTTAATAGTTTAGTTTAGTAGTCCTTAAAAGTACTAAATAAATAAATAGCTACGGCAGCTACGGTCTCAATATCCATTTTTTTTTTAACTTTACGTGCGAGTTGCGTCTGTCTAGAATGATCATAGACTGATCGATCTACAGACGTGTGGACGGCTTGTGATGATCCATCTGCTAATGCATCTATCAGCGTCCGCGGATGCATCTGTAGACGTGTAGAGGAGAAGTAAACCAGGTACCAGGAGGTCTTGACAGCTTCACCATGCTTGTGAGCGAGCGCAGAAGGTCCTCAACAGAATAAACTCTTGTTTACGCAAGCTTGCAACAAGGGGGCAACAAGAGCAAGGATGCCAAAGAGGCCGAATCTCGCCTCGGGCTGGTTGCCATGCATGCAAAATGTCGTGATCCACTAATTACCTATCAATACTTCGATCTAAGAAATTATACTTTTTTTTTTCCTTCTGGGAAGAAGGTAATGAATTTGTTTCTCATTCGATTACTAAAACACCAAACATAATATTTGCCACATTAATTTTATGATACACTAACTTCCAGCCTAGATAATAAACAAACTAGTGACATAAACAGAAATCTAATCTGTCAGTCAAGGTTACCAACGCAAAAAAAAGAAAAAAAAGAACATAAGTAATATACCCCCGTAAACCCAATCATGTGAGGCCTTTCGTTCTCCGCCGACTGTTATTTCATTTTTTACTTGACATCCAAGCCAAAGGTAGTCGAGGCTTGACGGCTTATTTGTGTGGAAAAGGCTTCTCTACAATTAATTTATCTGAATTTTCTTTGTTACTTTTTTCTGCAACATAAAACGTTGATTAATAATTGTTGAGATTAATCTGTAAATTGTAAATTTAAAACTAATCTGAGAAAATAAGAAAAATCAAAAAGAGAAATGTTAGTAACTGAAACTATTAAAGAGATGCGATCGAACCCGTGGACCTGATCGTTATTAACCTTGGAATAAATGTTAAAAGTGTTAAAGAAATAATAATAAATAAAACATAATGATAAAAAAATAAAAACTATGTTGCCGATGAGACGTGAAACGACCCCAATCGATAAATCAACAATTCTCTAGAATTTTTTTTTGCTAATTATTATTTTTTAACGATATTTCATTCTCACTTTTATCAGTTTTGTTTTAATGTTGGTCTGAAGAAATATTTATTTGGGATCAATTCTTACTTGTGGTTGCGTGTTTTGGTAACCCTTTGGCTCCAGACGTCAGAAAAATGTACGTAAAATTAGCATAATATATTATGCCATCCCCGGGAACAGAGTTATTAATATCGACGTACGTTATGTATGTATTGTATATCAGTCAATATAGTACTTATATAGTAAAAGCTGTGTTTACTTGCAAATTTAGTGGCTGTCTATTTTAAGTAGAAATTCGTATACGCGTACGTAGTTTATACAAATGTATTTATTTTTATTATCCCTGAGTATCAGGACTATAGTAAATATTTTTATTCCATACAACCAAAATCTAACACAGCCACGTTCCTATGTTTAAATTATTTTCCATAAATTAATTATTAGAAGAACTGTTTTAAAAATATTAAAATCAGTATAGTTTTGAAGTGGAAGTAGATAAATACAAAATTATGATCTTATCAATTTTATACTAAAATTAGTTAACCTTCGGTTGCCTATTGCGGGTATAGCGCGACAGCAATTGACTTCTGATAAAATACATATTTAAACTGCCTTACAGGCCGCGTTTCCTCTTTATACTAGAATACTAATATCTGTATCACACGAAGATTTTAAATAGATTTAAGGAAATAACATATTTTTGAAAGTTAGGACACAGATAAATTGTTTTGGAGATTTATCTCTACTTTAGACAGTCCCACTGGTGGAATACCTCCACCCTACAGAAGATCGCAGCCAAATAACTTTGTCTTGTTTCTGCTTCAAGGTAGGTTGGCAACGCGCTAGTGATACCTGATGTTACCAGCGTCTATACTCTACGGTATCCGCTTACTACCAGGCCAGCCGAATGATTGTGTGCCACCTTGGTTGTATAAAAAAAATTATTTCGAATAATAACAGTGATATCTGTAACCTTAATAAACTTATAAATTTGATTTTTAATTCTGAGTGAATTAGGAAAAATAACCATGTTGGGATATTTTTTCATAAGTTTATTATATTTACTCGCCTGTCTCCACATTTATTTACCTCGCTACTAAGCGGAAGCGCACCTAAAATTCGTGCTCTGTACCCAACAATCAACGAATGCCGTCTGACGACTGTACTTTTAATATACAATGATATTTGTCCATGTCTGTATACATTCCGTGATATTTAATTTTAATTAATAAATTTTCTTTATCAATAGGTGCATCAGAAACAGATGTTCTATTATATAATGTTAAGCCAATATCGTTTTTTCCACTGTCTGCAAATTATTGACCCTAAGAGACAAATGTTTTCGTACCAAGTTGCTTGATTCATTTTCACAGGTTTTTTACATACTCCACATGTACTAGCTAGTCCGTTGATATCGTTGTATTATGGCTTACGCCTTATTTTTTACAGAATAATCATACATTAAATGAAATGTATATTTCATGCATTTTACACACCTCGGTATCGCATATCGAGAGCATCAAGAAAAATTGATCTTACGTTGATTATTTGCTTAGTATATGACGTTTTTAGATATACAGTGTAAACTCTTTATAACGTTAGCCTTTATAACGATAAACTCCCTATAACGTTGAAGTGAGCCGAACTTGGTTGGTTTGCGTTAAAACACACATATTGAAACACTCTTTATAGCAATACGCCATTCTCTATTACGAAGAAATGTGTAGGAAGACGATTCCACCACATATCTAGATATGAATCTAATACATAAAATAATACAAAACAAGTACTGGCATAGCGAAAAACGTCAGTCAAAGTTATCAGACTATATGTGTAAACAATAATTTATAAGTATTTATTATCTAAGACATACATATTAAAAATTCTTGTTAATTTGGTTGTTTTTTTGTTCACTCCATATAACGATAACTCTCTATAACGACAAAAAAGCTCTGTCCCTTGAGTTTCGTTATAAAGAGTTTACACTGTATATATATATTAATCCAATAGATATTACGAAGAACTACAGACACATCAGCAAATTTGGAACACAAGAAGCTATATAAAGCGGTAATATTAAAGAGCTTACTAAAAAAATAATCAAACAATTTGATTCGGCGCACCCTGGGAAGCTAATCTCATCTCTTCTTCACAATTCTCTTCCCTAACTGTAGACAACTCTCCATACAATAGAAGAAGCAGATTTGAATAAAGCTACAAACTTAGTTAATTTTACATTCAACACATGATTTGTGGAAAGACGTATTACTAGTGTAATCAGGCTAATTGATATTACGAACTCATGAATGTTAATGAGTATTACAATGTAATCACCACTTAACTGGCTGTTTGCTTTAATAATGTTGTTATTACTTAGATTACTGTCGTTGGGTGTATATATTGGTACTGGTTGAAGTTTCATATGAAATAAGTGTGAAATTGAAAATATTATTATACAAATAAAGAAAATTATATATTTTTATAATTCAAATTAGGAAATAATTATGAAGTAATTTATGAAATACGAACAGTATTATAAATTACAATCGATTGTTGGAATACAATGACTATGTTTAGCAATACATCTACGGTGGGAAATGTAAGAATCAAAGATTTTAAAACTAATGTAATATTACTAAAGATCATGACTTATTTCAAACTAATTTAATGGGTTAGCTAAATTATCTATAATATTATATTTATAAAACTTTCAAACATAATAAAGTAAGTTATAGGAGTATAATCACTAGAATTTAATAGCTTATTTAAATTATCGACCGAATACGTTTATTGACTTTAAATGAATAAATAATAGAATTTCAGAGATTTGTAGAAGTTTCAAGTTAGGTATACAAATAAATTGGAACTTTAGTGATTTCTGATGATAAGCCAGCATACATGGAGCCCTAAAGTTGATTAATAGGCGCCATTCAATGTATAGTGAATATTAATGATGATTTCCACGAAACTGGAAGTAGTTAATATTAATGTATAATTGAAAGCGACGATCGATTGGAGCCAAGGTAAAATTGATATACTTATTAGCGATAAAGCAGTGTTTGCATTAGTTAAAATTACCAACTACTTTTAAACCAAATTTGATGAGGCAAATTGCCGATAGTAAGAAAAAATTGAAGGAGGCACTACGATTATAATATAAATTTATTAGTACTATTTCTTCGGCTTTCGGCTTTTTTAGTTGAGCTATATTGTGTAATTTTAGGTTTTCATACAAACTTTCATTCCTTTTGTCACCATCTTAGAGGTTGAATTTCTAAAAATCTATTTTTAGTGTTAAAGAAAGGTATAAAATGAACTTGAAAGAAAAATTTTATGGTCTTAGACAAATTAGTTTGGAATGTCAGTCTGTTAGTCAGTTATCCTTTTACATAGATATACATATTTACGATTGTAAGACTAATGTTAGACCAATATTGGTGAAGTATATATTAGGTCCTTACATATGAAATTGGCGTTTTGTACGGGAGGAATATAAAGTCAATTTTTTTTTTGTAAAATATATTTAATTAATCAAAGTATGCGCCGTTGTTATCTATGCACTTTTGCCATTTCATAGGTAGTTCATTGATCCCTTTACTTAAAAAACCATGGGGGCGAGAATCAATAAACTCTTTGAAGGCGGTTTGGACTGCCGCATCGGATTTGAATTTTTCCCCTTGTAAGAAGTTGTCCAAATTCCGGAAAAAACGGTAATCTATTGGAGCAAGGTCCGCGGAGTACCGTGGATGTCGCAACATTCCAATTTTAGCTCATCTAACTTAGTTGTCGTTTGTTGTGCAGTGTGTGGTCTTGCGTTGTCGTGAAGTAGCAGTGGCCTAGAGCGATTGACCAATCTTGGTTGTTTAGCAGCTAGTTCTTTCTTCATGGTTTGTAGTTGCTGACAATAGATACCTGCCGTAATCGTTTGGCCAGATTTTAGAAAGCTGTAGTGAACGACACCGGCGCTAGTCCACCAACCACTCACAAGTAACTTTTTCTGAGTCAATTTTCGTTTAAGGCAGGATTTGGCTGGGTCTCCAGGGTTCAGCCATTGTGACGAGCGCTTCCGATTATCGTACAGTACCCTCTTTTCATCACAAGTAATGATTCGATTTAAAATCCCTCCATTATTAGTACACATCATTAATCCTTCGAGCTGTTTCTGCAGCACTGGTGCCACGGTAGAACTCATACTCGTAAATATACCGATATATCATGTTTTCCATTGTACATTAATAAGCGACGCCAAAGAAAAAAATAATGCGGAAAAAACAAATGAATGACTGTTTTCAAAACTCAAATGTACCAGCTAAATGATTTTATAAATTTGCATTTGGTATTCTTAACCAAAAAGTAGATATTTCAGATCAAAGTGGTCAGTACGTCAAAACGCTAATTTCATATGTAAGGTAATATTTAAAACCCCAATATAATGCGACATCAACTGAATAAGGTAAATATTAGGTCCATCGACCTTTACCCGGTCTATGAATTCATTTATTTTATTGGAATGCTCCTATAGCTGCTTGGTTAAATTGGCTAACTGGCAAAAATTACTGTAAAATGATCACCATACATTCATAACATTTTATCGTTTGACCACAAAGTATTACTTAAACAAAGGCTCCAAAATATTGTAGAGTTTGAACTTACCTACTTTTTCTAAGGAAAAGTTCAGTTGTACTTACCACCACAATCACCGAAACATAAAACTAGTGGTAGTTTATATATGTCATTAGTCCTTGTTGTTTTTAACTGTAAAATCTATGCTTATAATATTTTGAAATCTATTCTATTGCGTTGTTGCTGATGGCACCAGAATCAATCATCTTTTTGAATGCATTAATAACTCAGAGTTATTCGAGACTATAAAGTAAGTTGGTTTGCAATAGTAACCTGTTAAATTGCAAAGTTAAAGTGTACTGTAAGAACTAATTATGTATTATGAAGAATAGTATGAAATCGATTCATAATAAATATGAGTAAAATTACAAATTTGAGACATTTTAACCATATCAGTAAACACAGTCTTTTTTTTTTTTTTTTTTTTTTTTTTTTTTTTTTTTTTTTTTTTTTTTTTTTTTTTTTTTTTTTTTTTTAGAACTGACTACACTGTTAGCCTTAGGGGCCCTAAAGCCGCTGCGGCTTTTACAGCTTCACCGGACTTGGGGGCGAGCGCAGAGGGCACTCAGCCGCGAAAGTTTTGTGGACGACTCGCACGAGGGTGCCAAAGTGGCCGGACCTCGGCTCGGGCGGTCGTCGCGTTCGCAAATAGGTCGCGATCTATTCGAATCTCTACACCTACGATTCGAGCTAACTAAATATACACATAGGCACGTTCCCTTCCTCCTGGGAGGAAGGAAGGAACCGCGCGTATGTGTATTCAATAATCGGAATGTTTCTACACTAACTAGCGCTAACTAACTAGCGTAAAAAAAGAAAAAAAAAGGTCCCTCACAGAACCTATGTACCTGTGTGGTGTGCACGTGTGTATGTTCATACGTGTGTAGTGTTGTATGTAGGTAGCTAAGTGATGCACGTACAGTGTCACTTGTATCGCGCGGGCGGTTGCCTGACCCAAGGGTTTCACACCGAGGAACGGACCTAGGCTTGGGTTACCGCTAGAGAGGGTGGACGTGACGGGTGTGCTGGAGCGAAATTGACCGCCCGCCCTCTGCGGAGAGAACGGTGGTTACGCGGGCGTGGGCGCTGGCACGCTCTGTTTGGAGAGACGGATGTGTAATATTTATTCGAATTTTCGATGTGATCGTCGGGATCAATAAAAATATTGCGTGGCCGGCGTTTGCACCGGATGTCCGTGGGTGCCGGAACATAAGTGGCGGCTGTTTTTATTAACGGATTCGCGTGGTTCGACGCGGTGTCGAAATACGAACGGGAGAGCTGTTTAACGTAGGCATGTATCGAAGGAAGCTCCATATCTCTATGGAGATCTACGCTTCGAACATACCACGGGGCCCCGGTGAGACGATAGAGGAACCTATTCTGTATCGATTGTAACCGTTTGAAACTCGACTCGGACATATGTGCGAACACGGCGCAACTGTATGTCAAAATTGGTCGAATACACGTCTTGTAGAGCGTGAGCTTATGTCGCGTGGACATTTTACTCACCGAACACAACAGAGGATGCAACCGGCCCAGGACCCACGCGGCCCTGTTCCTAACCTTACGGATGTGGGGTCTAAAAGAGAGCCTACTATCTAGGGTTACCCCTAGATATTTGGTCTCTCTTACATACGGAATCGGATTATCGTAGAGCTTAACAGGTTTAAGCTTCCACGGTATCTGTGACGAATCCGCATCGAAGAGCATCGCGGCGCTCTTCGAGGGATTAACGGCTATACGCCACTCGTTAAACCACTTCCCGAGAGTGGTCACGGAGCGTTGGACTTTGTGTCTGAGGTGGGATCTATTCCTATCTGAGGCATATAAGACTGTATCGTCAGCGTATAGCCCTACCTCGACCTCCGGGAGTCGAGGTAGGTCACTGACGTACAGGTTAAATAGGCTAGGAGCCAGGATCGAACCTTGGGGAACGCCTGAGCGTATTGGACGGGGCGTGGACAATTCACCTTCCACTCTATAGCGAAAGGTGCGATCTGTTAGATAGTCGCGAATTATTTTAATTAGCCTATCGGGGACTTCAAAGTGATACAACTTGTAGATCAATCCCTCGTGCCAGACCTTATCGAAGGCCTTGGCAACGTCGAAAAAGACCGCAAGTGTACGGCGGGGTTTATATAATTCAGCAAAATTAAATGCAACGTGCTCCGTGAGGCGGTGCACTTGATGAGTGCAAGAATATCTAGCACGGAAACCGAATTGCTCAGGCGGATAGAGGTCTTTCTCCTCTATTACTGACTTGAGACGGTTCAGAAGGATCCGCTCGTACATTTTCCCTAAAGTATTTAGGAGACTGATCGGGCGATAGCTGTCGGGAAGCGACGCGCTCTTGCCGGGCTTACGGATACCTATGACTATTGCCTTTTTCCAGACGGCTGGAAAATGGCAGTGGACTATGGCTACATTGAAGATGCAGACCAATAGAGCTATGAGGCGATCAGGAAGAAGCCTAAGTACTTCATTCCTGATCCCGTCGGGACCTGGTGCTTTTCTGAGCTTAAGGCTTTTTATAATGGAAAGAACCTCCTCAGACGTGACTGGGGACAGGGAGGCTGTCGCGGGGAGCTTATCCAGCTCCCGCACGCATCCATCGATACCCTCGACCCGGTCGGTATTTGCATCGACACTGTTCGGAGAGCACTGGCTCTCCAAACAAGTGGCGAGGCACTCCGCCTTGTCGCTGCTATCGAAGGCGAGCGGTATACCGGGACCCCTGTCGAGGGGGGGCATAAGATAAGAAGCCTCTATTTTGAGGCTGCGAGCTAGTTTCCAGTAAGCCAGATGCGACGGCCTTAGCCCTTCGACGAGGGCGTCCCATCTGTGACTCCTGAGTTCTAATATGCGGGCTCTAACCGCTCTCTGAAGCGCGCGTAAGCGTGCGCGGTTTTCCTCGGTCGGATAGTGGTCGTGCGCACGAGTCGCCGCGTTCTTTTCCGTCAACAACGCCCGCACGTCGGCAGGGAGTACGAAGCGGCGATCGCTCGCCTCTTCGACCTCTCTCGAGGCCTCTCCGATGCCGACCTGCAGGTGGTCGACCAGGGAATCGATCGCGAGATCTACATCCGCAACGGACCCCAATACGTCCGGGATCCTATCTAAGCTGGACGAGGACGGCCTGTCCGCAAGATAATGTTTTAGCTTGGCATAGTCAACCACTTGGACCGAAGGAGGGCTAGAGTCGTCTGGTTGACCTAGCTGCATGATGACCGGACGGTGGTCGGAGTCGAGTTCGTGTACGACCCGAATGAGTCGTAACCGAAGCGCGATACCTTTAATGAGAGCTACATCAAGCACTGTCGGCATACAGTTGTCTTGAAAGTGGGTGGGAGTGGGTGGCGCTATGACATCAAAGTTTAGCACGTTCGTTAGCTCTTCGAGTTTAACCCCATTACTGGAGTCTCTCCAATTGCCAAACGAAGTGTGTCCACAATTGAGGTCACCCGCTATAATGACCGATTCACCGAGCGAAAGTAGCTTTTCTAGGTCAGACCTGAGAGGCTCTTTCCTCGGCGAGAGATAAACTGAAACTAACGTTATGGACGGGTGGTCGGTCATTCCTAGTCTACACACGGATACTTCCATATTGGTAAGTATCGGAGGATCTACCGGCGTACAATATAACGATCGTTTGTAATAAATGAGAGTGCCGCCCCCGCGGCCGGCCCGGTCATTTCTTACAATATTGTAGTTCGCGATTTTCGGATCACGTTTAGCACGCTTTAAGAGCGTCTCCTGCACTAAAAGAACATCTACTTGGTGATCTTTAAGAAAGGTCGCGACGAGATCACGCTGCGGTAGTAGGCTTCGCGCGTTAAAAAAAGAAAGATTTAACGCTTTCGGCTTAAACTTTGCCATTGAAAGGCCCTAAGTTATTATTACACGCCTCACGGTCGAGACGTTGTAGTGTCTCTGAGAGGCGGGGGAACGCGCAAGCGGTCTTGATGAGACCGAAGCGCTCTAGATGGTCATTGTAGTCAATGAGCTCGCGGATATCGTGCTCGCGAAGGAGCAGTATCATTAAGTCGTTACTATTAACGACAACGTTAGCGGGCGCGCGGGGCGCGGGAATATCCATAGCCATAAGGGGCTGTGGATTGGGGCGACGGGGGCCCCATGCGTTCTGCGATGAACGCACGGGTTGCGGTTGCACCGCGCGGGGTGCGGAGAGGCCGGCGGCGGCCGGTGACTGGCGCGGGACCGGCAGCGCGGGAAATTCCCCTGACGCCAGCGGGGGTTGCGCTTTGATGGCTGAGGCGGGGGGCGCCGCCCGGGGGGCCGCCTGCCTCTGCGTGCGTGGCCGCGTGGTGCGCGGGGCCTTGGGGCAACCGCGATAATTCGCGGGATGCCCCTCCTCCCCGCATAACACGCAGCTCGGGGGAACGACGGAGTCACGCTCGCGCGTGCACTCCCGTGTGGGGTGGTCCTCTCGGCACTTTACGCACCGCGGACGAGAATGACAGTTACGAGCAGCGTGCCCGTACAGCTGGCAGTTGTGGCACTGCGGAGGCTGGTGGTTTTTGTATGGGGGCTCCACGTTAATCCCGGAGAGCCCGCACACCGTCTCTAGCTGGAAGATGGCCTTTCCCTCGGGGGAAAGGTCCAATATGGCCACTACCATTTGTAGTGGCCGCTTATCTTTACTGTACATCCGGTGTACTTCCCGGATGGGATAACTTTGCTCCTTGAGCGAGGAGCACACCTCCGACGGGTCGAGCTCCACCGGAATGCGGCGGATGACCACTCGGAGGACGCGCTCCTCCGCGAGAGAATAGGTGTAGAATTGCAGACCTTTCTGCCGGAGGAGGGTGGTGAGTTTGCGGTGAGTTTCCGAAGAACTCACCGAAATGGAAATCCCGTTGACTATATTCCTAGCCTTGTGATACTCGAGTTTGAGTCTGCGCATTTCATTGCAGACTCCCATCCAGGCCGCCTTGTCCCGGATTATGATTGGAGGTGGGGCACGCTCTTTTTTCCCGCCGGCGGGCGCGGGGAGCTGGGAGGACGCGGGGGCGGCGGCGCCCCTGATTGTTGCCTTAGCTATTACCTTAGGCGCCGGTTGAGCAGTCGGACTGCTACGCGCCGTTCGCTTACGCGACGCCACGACGGTGAAGCCGTCGTTCTCGGTATCCATCTCCGGAGATGGATCCGAACTCGCGGGCGAGTCTTGTTCGACCGGAAGGGCCGAAAACGAATTTTTCGTCTTTAACGCGGTTTCCGTGGATCGCGCGGGACGGACGTACGGGCTATTTTTGGTAACCCTAGATTGTGACCGCGAATTACGCGGCCCTCGCCTGACGGAGGCGGGGCTTGACCCGCGCGATTGGCTAGTCGGGACAGGGGGCGTGGCCGTAGACGTGGCCACGGCCCCGGATGACGCGGCGGACGGACGCGCAGCGCTGCGCGTGAGACGTTTGGGCGCGGCGCCGACTGGCGCGGCGCCAGTCGGTATAACGGTCGCGGCCGTGACGTCATCGGCCGCCTTGCTACCTGAAGCGGCCGCCTCGCTACCTGAAACGGCCTCATGACGGGTCGCGGTCGCAGCGGTGCGACGCACGCAGGCGTTCTCAGGTAGATTACGGTATTCCTCGTCTAGAGAGGGACACCGTAATACGACGAAATTTTGATAGCGCTGGTATTGAAATTCCAGCGCTTTCATCCTGGCTTGCAACTTGCCTATGCAAGTGGCCAGGTCGGTAACGTTATTTGCCATGACGGCAGAAGAGGGAGGACAATGGGACATTTTTATTATATTTTAAATTAAAGGCCTCCCTGCCTTAGGGGCAGGGGGGTGCGCCAAAAACTTAAAAAGACTATCGGAGTCGGCAAGAGACCTGTGGTCAAGGTGCAATGACACACAGGAAGGACCTATCAACCCTAAGGAGCCCTAACAAGCCCGGGGCCGAGGACGCAGACCGGTAATTAAACCGGGCTAGGCCCAAACAGGTTCCCGGGGATGGAGTGTGCAGGATCGGAAGGTTTGGCAGGAGACACCTGGGGCAAGACTATGCGATAACCGCAAAGGCCTAGATTCCCAGGCCCGTCCGAGTCTGGCTGTTTGCCTCTGAAGGAGACAACCAGCGGGCTGCTCGGGTCACGCCCCGCTCACTTTAGTTAGCACCGTCAGGTATCCAGTGAGCGACCACAAAACCGTGGATTTATAAAAAACAAGCAAGTCGCACCGAAAAGTGCGGTTTACCACGCGAGCGTTAGACACCAGTTGGTTTACGTCGTTATTGCAACAATATATTCGAAATAAATTCCAAATATAAGATCGCAACAATTAAGTCACGTGATGGTCGAGAGCACAAACGGAGCGACACGTCCGTTCGCGATCAAGACCAAATCGGAACTCCGTAAACACAGTCCTTACATGAGCTTATTTATTGCAAACTTAAACTTACAATAATTATTAACTAGCTGGAAGTTTTCATTAGAAAAACATTACACCAAACTCGACTTAATAAATCTAAAAGGGGTAAGCCAATACAACGGATCATTGCTAAGTAAATGTAAATACACAATTATTCCATTAAACTAACAAGGTCAGCTTTCAGAAAATCTAATTTCGAAGAAAGTTACCTAAACAGGAAAATTCTGGGCACCATCTAAAGCCTTACAAAAGTCCAATTTAAGTTTTCTTTTGGTGCTTCAAATTTCAGGTTGACGCAACGGGTACCGATTCAGACAGTTAATAGGGGAACTTAATTCTTGACAAACTTAGGGAGATATTTTTGTTAATTTTTAAGAAGGTAAATATTTAAATTTTGATAACCATTGTAATGTAGTTGCGATAACATTTTCTATAGTATTATCATTGCATTTGAAATCGAGGTTCTGGTATCCGGTTAATCATTTAAATGTTTATAATTTATTAATTACTTATTGCTTAAATATAGCCTAAATTGAGTAAAATTTAAGGAAGTATATAAATATTATTTCCATGTTTTTATATTCATGAAGCAAAAAACCTTTCAGAAACGATTACTATTCTGATATGTTTAATGTGTCTGTCATTAGAGTATATACAGAGATACATACAAGTCCAGTATCTTAATTATGGTGACCATTTTAAATTACTCATAAATGTATGAATGTATAATCTTTAACATTTGAGTGACACAGAAGCAAAGAAGGCAACATACTAGTTTTGGATTTATATTTCTGTAGAAAAGTTTTGTTAAAAGTATAATACACTATGAAGTTGAATTCTTATATCTCTATCTTAACTGTTGTATGCATTGTGAGTAAATATAACATGTATACAACTTTTTTATTTATAGTGAATATTGTTGCTTTTGCTCCTATAAGACTCATTTATTTGACCCCCGCATACTTGATTCTAAGTTTGAAACATAAGGCGTTGATCTCGCAAGATCACCGGAACACCAATGGCGTTTGCACAAGGCGGTTATTTGAAAACTTTTCACTTGAATTTGTGTTTTTTAAACGATCCCAGTTCAAGTTAAAATGGTGTGACGGTTGTTACATTTTGAAGAGGAAAAATACTGTGTTTAATTCCTTTCTTTATCTTTCATTTTGCTCAATGGCCGAGGTTCCTAGGTTTGGTAAATTAAATATTTCTTTTATGTTTTAATCAAGTTCTTTTACAGACAACATGCGCGATGCTATTATTAAATGCATATTCGCGATTATTTTTAATTTTTAATAGTAGAACGGCAAAGTTTTTTTATGCTAACTATATTGTTGATCTTAAAGGCCCTGGAACCATTACAGGCTATGACAGCTTTACCGTGCTTGGGGGCGAGCGCGGAAGGCACGCAATCACGAATGCGAGACATCAAGCTAAGAGATGCCAAAATGACCGAATCTCTGCTGGAGCTGTTGGGCATGTCTGTTGAGCATTTCTTAAAGACAAAAAGACACTGCCTACCCTATCTAACTCAGATTATTTTTATATGTAACATTATTTTATTTATCCAATATATCACACAATCTATGAGACTCTAAATATTTATACATGTGCTCTCGTGATCATGCGGATTTAATGGATGTGGTTTCCTATAAATACGTGGCACACTATGTCATAAATAACGCACACAACCGCAGGATCTTTTTTACAACACGAAAAATTACGAGATCTAAGGAACCGAAATTGTTATGTAACTATTTTAAAAAGTAGGTTTGTTTCCTTTAACTAGCGCTACTTGAAGCACTATTACTTTTTTAGTTATGCTGAAATGTTATTGTTTTATCGATTTGTTTTGGCTATAAGGTATGATAGCAGGTATTTAAAATTTTAACTTTTATAATTATTAGCGTGATAAATGGATAATAATTATTGTCTTTGAAAATTGTTCTTCTGTAAATTGATGTCTGTAAAATCAGTCAATGTATGGCTTATAGATGTTTGAAGTTGCAATTTCGGTAACTGAATTACCTACAACATTATTTAATAGACAAGATAGCGAATCAAAGTGTAGAATTTTTGGTAATTTAATAGCTTTTAGATTTTTTTTGCCTACCTTTTCTAAAAACTCTGCACACCGGTGGCTATTGACGGCTCTATGTCTGATGATAAGCACAGTACAATCCAAAGATCGGAAATCCATCGCCAGTTGCCGCTATCATGCTGGCTCGTAAGCTTCTCGGCTACGGGATATACACTGGTTGATCCCGAAACGCGATAAACCAAAAGCGAGTCACTGTGAAGTGTTTATTACCATGTTATATATCTCTTACAATACGCTTGATTATTAAACTACAATTACTTAATGGAATCAATAGCTAATGAACAGTTAATTAGGAAACTCGGAAAACGGGCATAATAAGTAAAACAAGCAGTTAGTAAGCTTATACAATGCATTCTGTTAAGAGTAGATCATCATCTTAAATTGAATATTTTTGATTACTTATTTCGGTTTGTGATTGTTTCAAATTTCACTTTCGAATTCATTTTTTATTTTTTTTATAAAGGTTCGTCTACAATTGCTTAAAGTAATAATAAAAGAAAACAACGGGACTTGTGGATTACGCTAAATCTAACAATTTCTTACCTACAAATACCACATGAGCATTTTGCGTTACGATAATTTAATTAATTTAGATACATAACTTAACTTAACAAGATAAAAATCCTGTAAAAAATACTGTTATACCCTACTCATTACAAGTTACCTACAACAACCTAACAGTTATTGAGTTATTTGAGTCAATAATATTAATAGAGCTGTTTTTTAAACTTGAGTTGAGGTTTTTCATAAAAATATAATTAATTCAGGGTTCATGACATGTAGTGAGTGAGATGTAATTGACGGGAAGAAATTTTCATTGTAAGTAACTGTAGTGGTTGGAAAAGTATTTCTTTTTTCGGAAAAGCGCAGACAATGCGATTCGATGAACAAAAGTTTAATTATAGTGAACAAATTAATATTGGTCTTTTTAACCTATTCTAATAGGCATGTAAAAAAAACAATCAAAATCAGCTCGCGTGAACTACAATAATTTTTTACCCTTATCAGAGTGTTATGATCTATCTGCTTCTATCTGTAATTTCATTCAAATCTTTTGAACCGCTTATTTTATTAAGTTTAGTATTTTAGTATTTGCTTTTACAAAAATACCGATGTAAAGAAAAAATAAACTCGACATCTTTAAAAACGACACATTATTATCTAAATAAACATAGAAATACATTAAATATTTAAGAAATAGAATAATCTGTATTCTTAAAATAGTTATTATTATTATTATTATTATTATTATTATTATTATTATATTTGGTAAGACACACTAGCAGCTAATTAGCTGATGCGTGCGTATCAAATAGCTTGGAGATATCTTCCTTGTCCAATCTGCTCTTAAAGGAGGTTATGGTAGGAGCCATCACAACTTTTTCTGGAAGTTTGTTCCATGCTGTGGAAAACCATCGCAGTTGCCGCTTCATGGGTCTTATTCTGGGTCCGAATTCATGGATTGATCCCGAAACGCGATTAATCTAAAAGCGAGTCACTGTAAAGTGATCTTTAACCATGTAATATATCTCTTACAATACGGTTTATAATTTAATTACAATCCCCTTAATGGAATCAATAGCTAATGGAAAGGCCATTAGGAAACTGGAAAACGGCATAGGTAAGTAAAACCAAGATTAGTAAGCTTATACAATGCATTCTGTTAAGAGTTAATCAGCATCTTAAATTGAATATTTTTGATTACTTATTTCGAATTAAGATTGTTTCAAAATTGCTTTCGAATTGTTTTATAACTTTTATTATAAAGGTTTCGTCTACAATTGCTTAAAGTAATACGAAAATAAAAGATCGGGACTTGTGGATTACGCTAAATCCAACAATTTCTTACCTACAAATACCACATGAGCATTTGGCGTTACCTAATTTAATTAATTTACATACATAACTTAACTTAACACCAAAAAATCCTGTAAAAAATAATGTTATACCCTACTCATTACAAGTTACTTACAACACCTAACAGTTATTGAGTTATATGAGTCAATAATATTAACAGAGCTGATTTTAAACTTAATTGAGCTTTTGCCATAAAAATAGAGTTAATTCAGGGTTCATGACATGTAGTGAGTGAGATGTAATTGACGGGAAGAAATTTTCATTATAACTGTAGTGGTTGGAAAAGTATTTAATTCGGAAAAGCGCAGACAATTGCGATTCGATGAGGAACAGCTTATATAGTGAACAAATAAATTTGGTCTTTTTAACCTAAACTAATAGGCATGTAAAAAAGAAACATATCCAGGTAAAATCTGCCCGAACTACAATAATGTTTCCACCGTTATCAGAGTGTTATGATGGATCTGCTTCTATCTGCTTTTAATTCAAATCTTTTGAACCGCTTTTTGGCTAAGTTTACTATTTTAGTACTTGCTTTTAAAAATTACCGATGTAATTGAAAAAAGAAACTCGACATCTTGAAAAATGCTGCTCATCAGGGTAATCTATCTAAATAAACATAGAAATACATTAAATATGTTAAGAAATATCATAATCTGTATTTCTTAAAATAGGTACCCTAAACTTATACTTACTCACTACGACAAATTTTATATGAGGCAAGAAATACCCGCTACCGACATTTCCAAATATTAAAGTCCCACAATTCCTGTGAGAAATCTATTGAACCTTATTCATCATTTATTATTTGTATGCCGGTACCATCCGCTGTTTCAGGCAAAAGTTATGGAACTGTCGTTCTAACTAATTTCTATATGTATCTATCTAGTTATGCAGTCTGTACCCTCTCTTATTACGTCCAGTTAATTGGAATACTTAGAAATGCTGATGTTACGATCTTTAGAACCTATTATGTCGGCAAACGGCTGATTACACACCTGAATTTAAACTGAATGTATTGCGACTTTCTCATTATTTCATAGTAAACAGCCCCACTTTGAGTTTTTATAGTAAGAGTTTATGAAAGGACATTTGTAACAAATAAAAGTTTTCTTAATAAAGCTTCTTGAGAATCAGTCTTATAATAGACTTTTTAAAACCTCGGCAGTGCTCCCGAAATTTAACTGGCGCAGTCGGTGATACTCAATCTATAATAAAAGTCTGTGTTCGAGTCTTACAAATGGTCTCATGTTTCAGTTTTGAGTAACTACGAACCAATAAATAAGTTAACGTGATCCAGGTCTTGTTGTCCGAAGATCCTGTCATAAAAGCTTTTTTGGTATAAAGAATACATGGGAACGAATGTTGTTAAGTGACCATTTTTACAATCCTTGTCAGTCCTTCTACTTTTCATGGTTGTAAAATTCGTTGGACATTGTTATAATTTTCAAACAAAAATCGTTGAAAATCATTTAACAAATTTTTATAATTTTCAAACAAACATCGTTGAAAATTATTTTTCATAATTTTCGAATAAAAATCGTCGAAAGTTATTTGACTTCATAGATTATAAGATATTGAGAAATATTAATAATAAATATTAATTTTGAGAATTTTAATTTGATAATTTTAATTTCGATAATTTTAATTTTGAGAATTTTGATTTTGATAATTTTGTTATAAGATTTATTTTGTGAATTTTATTTTGAAAATATTATTTTGTGAATTTTAATTTTGTGAATTTTACTTTGTGTGTGTTTAATTAAATAAATACAATTCAAAATGCAACGCAACAATGAATCAACAATTCAATTAGTATCAAAAGAACTTTTAAGTTTAATTCCCAAGTACGATGGTGATCAAAATACTTTAAATTTATTTATTAAAAAAAGTGAATATATAATCAGAAATTTTAGCGGATCAAACAATGTTGTTCAAACTACATATGTGTTTCATGCTATAACTAGTAGATTATGTGGTAAAGCCGCTGCTCTACTAAGTGAAAGAGAAGACATAACAACTTGGGAACAATTAAGAGCTGTTTTGATTCAACATTTTGGTGATCCTAGATCGGAAGAGTGTGTGGCAATTGAGTTGGAAAATTTAAAAATTAAAGTTGGTGAAACATATACGCAATTTTGTAACAGGATACAACAAACACGCTGCACCCTCTTCTCCAAGGTCAATTTATTAACTGATGAAGGCCTCAAAGCCGCTAAAATGATTATCTATAATAATATGTGCTTGAATGTATTTTTATATAATTTACCAGAGGATTTAATTCGAATTGTGCGACTTAAAGGTTATACCGTTTTAGAAAACGCACTAAGTGTTGTCATGGAGGAGGTCAATTTTCAATATCAGTACAATTCTAAAAATAAAAATAAATCTAATATTAAACCAGTTCAACAATTTTTCACGCCTACTTTAACAAATAATTTTAATAATAATTTCAAACCTCAACCTGCATTTGTGCCAAATACATTTAATTCCGGACAACAAAATTTTAAATTCGGAATTCCATACCAAACACAAAATAATTTTAAACCGTATAATAATAATTTTAAATTCGGTATTCCAAATCAAAATGTACAATTCAGACCTAACCTAAACCAACAAGGATATAAACCAAATTTTGGAAATAATAATTTTAAATTCGGTATTCCTAATCAACAAGGGTTCAAACCACAATTTAACAATACACAAAACCGACCTAATTTCAACATGCCAAATCAACAATTTAAATTTGGTATACCACCACAAAATCAACCTCAACGTGATTACGTTGAGAGATTACGTGATTACGTAATTTCAGGCAAGCGATGTGTCAATGCGCACAGCTCGTCCTATTAGACAAAATATGATAGAGTCTTTAGAAATGAACGACCCTGAAATTGAATACCAAGACTATCAACCTGATTATACAGATATGAAATATAAGGTCCAAAAGTGACTCTTCTTGGTTTCGTTTCCTGGTAATTTGCGTTATAAGTTGGTTTAAGTTGCTGTTCGAATACATACTAACAAAATTTTCGCAGAGACTGCCATAACCATGAGTTTTGTAAAGAGGCCATTTTATCATTGGTAAGTTAAAATCTCCTGCAATGACTACAGTATTTTCAGATGCAGCTTTTCCAATGGTATTAAAAAGAATCTCATCCAATTCAGAAAGAGACCCTGAGGGCGGCCTGTATACACAAGCCATAAGTAAGGTAAGTTCTCTGTATTGAATATCAAGCCATAGTGCTTCGACCATATTATTTTGATATGTGCTATTAACTTTAGATATAATAGTTGATCCATTTATTATATTAGCAACATATATAGCTACACCTCCACATTTTTTACTATCTCTGTCTAAGCGATATAGTATGTAACCAGGTATGTTAATAATACTGTTTGGTATTGAGGAGTGTAAATGTGTTTCGGTTACTAGAATAAAAGCAGGCTTATAGCTGTTAACCTCAAGAAGAAATAAATCGAATTTAGCCGTTAGGGATGCCAGGTTTGTATAAAAAAGGAGCAGTTCAGAGACCACAACACTGTTTAGTTTTTTGTGATACTCACAATCCTGGGAACTTTGTTTATATATTTAATGGTCAGGTCTTTCTCACCTTTCTCAACCCTCTCAGCCAACTCGTCACGAAGTGTCTTAAGTTGGTCTCTTTGATAGGGCGTCATATCCGACTGAGCGCTGATTGTTTTAGGTAGTTTACTTTTATTCTTCAGAACATTAATAGCACCATGTTTATTAGCTAGTACCACCTTGAGTGGACGAGGCTTACCATTGTTGGATGAAGGTTTACCTAAGCGAAACGTGGAAACTATCTCTGGTTCTTGTATAAGGAGTGGAGTCAATGTATTAGTTACTGAGAGTTTATCGTGTTGCTTTCTGTCTACCGAGGAAGTCAAACTAGACTCTGATAATCCATACATGATAACATTGCGGCTACGATTATTGCGATCCTCAATTTCATTAATCACCATGTCCAGGTTTATAGCATTTGAGCGTTGTTTACTGAGCTCTTGCACTTGATGTTGGAGTTCGGTGACCAACTTGCGTAACTCTGGTACCTGTCTCAATCCTTCCTCACATTCATCACACAAGTACGATAGCTTAGGATTTTGCAGACCAAACACACGTAGTTCAGTTGCAGTTAATCCACTACACTTGACACATACTGCCCTCCTGCAGCCTTTGCATGTTATTTTAGAATTCTTATCATCTTGAATTTGTACATCACACTTAAAGCATTGAGCCATGATTTATTCAATTACTTCCACACTTTATAACTTTTTATAGCAGAGGTAACACTGAACCGCTAATCAGCTAGAAGGCAGTGTTAATTTGACAGAGGACACAAAAGTCAAAATTGATTTAAGTTGTCAACTTGACAGAAACACGGCACGATAATTTAATTAGAAGTTGAGGGTATTAGAAAATAAAGTTTCCTTAATTTAAAAAACCTTCTGAGCCCTAGACTTATCAGTAGTTTATCAAATGTTTTTAGATCACAACGAATAACAAACACTTATCTCCAAACTAAGCACAAATGACACCTCGATTGTTCACTATAAAACGGTTTTTTCAATTATTTTTGCAAGAGCTATTTTTGTGTCAACAAATCGAATGAACGATCAAATCGACCCTAGAAAGTACCCTAGAAAAGACATTACTCACTACAAATAAATTTTATATGAGGCAAGAAATACCCGCTACCGATATTTCCAAATATAAAGTCCCACAATTCCTGTGAGAAATCTATTGAACCTATCAATTATTTATTATTTGTATGCCGGTACCATCCGCGGCTTCAGGCAAAAGTTATTGAACGGTTGTTATTAAAATAATTTCTATATGTATCTATCTATTCTCCTCTGTATTTTGGCAATTAATATCTACACAGATGCGTAATTTATGTACGAAATTTAAATTTTCAAAGCAGTAGCCGAGAATTTATTGCGAAATTTTTTGTTTCTGTGGCCCATTGTTGGTCCAACATGAATTATAGCGAGTGATTTATTAAGTGGTACAATTTTATCTGCGGCATCTATTGTTTCCGTATCGATGGCTTACAAACTTATTATATGCGTTCTATTCAATCCAATTTATACAATTTTCGTTTGATATTTTAATTTCATAATTTTATTTGAGAATTTTGATTTTGATAATTTTGTTATAAGATTTATTTTGTGAATTTTATTTTGAAAATATTATTTTGTGAATTTTAATTTTGTGAATTTTACTTTGTGTGTGTTTAATTAAATAAATACAATTCAAAATGCAACGCAACAATGAATCAACAATTCAATTAGTATCAAAAGAACTTTTAAGTTTAATTCCCAAGTACGATGGTGATCAAAATACTTTAAATTTATTTATTAAAAAAAGTGAATATATAATCAGAAATTTTAGCGGATCAAACAATGTTGTTCAAACTACATATGTGTTTCATGCTATAACTAGTAGATTATGTGGTAAAGCCGCTGCTCTACTAAGTGAAAGAGAAGACATAACAACTTGGGAACAATTAAGAGCTGTTTTGATTCAACATTTTGGTGATCCTAGATCGGAAGAGTGTGTGGCAATTGAGTTGGAAAATTTAAAAATTAAAGTTGGTGAAACATATACGCAATTTTGTAACAGGATACAACAAACACGCTGCACCCTCTTCTCCAAGGTCAATTTATTAACTGATGAAGGCCTCAAAGCCGCTAAAATGATTATCTATAATAATATGTGCTTGAATGTATTTTTATATAATTTACCAGAGGATTTAATTCGAATTGTGCGACTTAAAGGTTATACCGTTTTAGAAAACGCACTAAGTGTTGTCATGGAGGAGGTCAATTTTCAATATCAGTACAATTCTAAAAATAAAAATAAATCTAATATTAAACCAGTTCAACAATTTTTCACGCCTACTTTAACAAATAATTTTAATAATAATTTCAAACCTCAACCTGCATTTGTGCCAAATACATTTAATTCCGGACAACAAAATTTTAAATTCGGAATTCCATACCAAACACAAAATAATTTTAAACCGTATAATAATAATTTTAAATTCGGTATTCCAAATCAAAATGTACAATTCAGACCTAACCTAAACCAACAAGGATATAAACCAAATTTTGGAAATAATAATTTTAAATTCGGTATTCCTAATCAACAAGGGTTCAAACCACAATTTAACAATACACAAAACCGACCTAATTTCAACATGCCAAATCAACAATTTAAATTTGGTATACCACCACAAAATCAACCTCAACGTGATTACGTTGAGAGATTACGTGATTACGTAATTTCAGGCAAGCGATGTGTCAATGCGCACAGCTCGTCCTATTAGACAAAATATGATAGAGTCTTTAGAAATGAACGACCCTGAAATTGAATACCAAGACTATCAACCTGATTATACAGAATATGAAAATCATTATTTCATTGACGATAATCAACAAACTGCTTATGACGATTATCATGAAAACATAGAACCTGTTGAAACTGAAGAAGCTGAAAATGAATGCGTAAATTTTCCTATAAAAGCCTCCAAGAGCGACCCCCAGAAATAGTACACTTAAATTATGACGGCATAAATAAACTACCGCATATTTATATTCCTGAAATTGATGCTCGTTTAATGATTGATACCGGAAGTACCAGAAGTTTTATTAGTCCCGCTAAAGCTGATGAATATTTTTCAGATTATAAATATATTGATCCTTTTGAAGTTATTAGTACACATGGACGTAGCCTACAAGACGAAGTTATAGATATACCTTTATTGGAAAGTTTTAAAAGTCCGATGAATCATAAATTTTATATATATAATGTAGATGGAAGATATGACGGATTAATAGGTTCTAACTTATTAAAAATATTGAACGCGACTATAGACATGAAAAATTTAATTTTACGGACACAAAATACAGAAATTCCAATAATTTATAGTCCCCCGTGGGAAATAACGCTAGAACCACGCACTGAAACCCGTGTTAAGGTGCCTACAAATTTAATTAATGGTGAAGCAATAATTAATTTTAAAAATTTTGGAAATGAAGTACGTATGCCTAGCGCTATAGTTACTTGCAAAGATTCATTTGCAACAACAGTCATGCAGAATGCTTCGCAAGATAGTGTGACTTTAACTTTTAACGAACCATTGAATATAACCAGCCTTAATAATAATACTTGCAAAATAAATTTATCAACCGGGCAACAATTAAATGATTTTGAGATTGATGAATTACTTACACAAAATTTATCGAAACTCCGATTAGATCATGCTAATCAAGAAGAACGAGAAGCAATAGAAAAACTTTGTTTTGAATACAGGGATATATTCTATTGTGATAAACTGCCTCTTACATTTTCTAATCAAGTAAAACATCGAATCCGGACTAAAAATGAAGATCCAATTTTCATACGGCAATACCGACTTCCACCATCGCAAAACGATGAAATACAGAAACAAGTTGAAAAATTACTAAAAGATAATGTTATACAAGAATCGTTTTCACCATGGAGTGCACCCGTACACCTAGTTCCAAAAAAGATGGACGCCTCCGGTGAACAGAAATTTAGAATGGTTGTAGACTATCGACGTATAAATGATATTACTACTGATGATAAGTATCCTTTACCAAATATTAATGATTTATTCGACAAGTTAGGGAAATCTACTTACTTCAGTACATTGGATTTAGCAAGTGGGTACCACCAAATTGAAGTTGATGAACAAGATAGACCCAAAACTGCATTCACTACACCAATGGGACATTTTGAATTTACACGGATGCCATTTGGACTTAAAACAGCACCTGCAACATTTCAACGCGCAATGGATAACGTGTTACGTGGGTTGCAAGGTATACATTGCTTAGTATATTTAGATGACATCATCATTTATTCTAGTAGTATACAAGAACATGTAGAGAAGCTAAGAAAAGTGTTCGATCGTCTCAAACAAACCAATCTTAAAGTAACTCTCGATAAATGTGAGTTTTTTAAAAAAGATGTACTCTACTTAGGACACAAAATTACGAAGCATGGTTTACAACCAAATGATGATAAAATCAGGGCAGTACTTGCCTTCCCACTCCCCAGAACATCCACTGAAATTAAAAGTTTTCTTGGCCTGATAGGCTACTACCGAAAATTCATAAAGGATTTTTCAAAAATTACACAACCCCTTACATCGTGTTTGAAAAAGAAAAATAAAATTGAAATTAATGAATCATATGTTCAAGCTTTTCAAAAATGTAAAGAGCTACTTGTGAATGCTCCTATATTACAGTTTCCTGATTTTTCTAAACCCTTCATTTTAACAACAGACGCGTCAAACTACGCTTTAGGCGCTGTCCTTTCACAAGGATCAGTTGGAAATGAAAAACCTATCGCATATGCAAGTCGTACTCTTAATGATGCAGAAACACGTTACAGTACAATAGAAAAGGAACTGTTAGCCATCGTTTGGGCAGTAAAACACTTCCGTCCTTACCTGTATGGACGCAAATTCACAATATTTACTGACCACAGACCTTTAGCATGGTTAAATTCACTGAAAGAACCTAATAGTAAACTTACTAGATGGAAATTGAGACTAGCTGAGTTCGATTTTGACATAATATACAAGAACGGTAAACAAAATAGTAATGCTGATGCTCTATCACGAATTAAATTAAATATATTAAAGGACGATATGTCCTTACGAGTAAACGTGAGTGACACTGAACGATCTGAGAGTCCAATACTAATTTCAGACTCATCAGAAACGTTAACTATTCCTTCAGATTCCGATAAGACTTTAACTCACCCAATTCGTTCTCCTTCATCCAGTACTATTACTGCCTGTTCATTACCGGAAACCATACATTCTGCTGAAGATATTGATACGAATGGTATTCCCATTATTGAAGAAGCCATCGACACAAAACCTAATCAAATCCTTATTTTTACTTGGAACAGAAACCAATTATCAATAAAAGACTTATCACATGAAAAACAAAAAATTTTGGAAGTACATTTACCTGTAAACAACACTAACCTTGTTAAGAAATTTCTTTTAGAATATATAAAACCTAAAATTAAATATTTCTTTTACTTTGAGAGCGAAATTCACCGTAAACAATTTACAAATGCCGTGATAAAACTATTTAAAAAAGATACCGTCAAAATATATGAATGTACTAAAAGAGTTATATACTTAGGTGATGAAAAAGAGCAACGTGCCACTATACTTGCTTATCATCAAGGTAAAACAAGTCACCGTGGAATCAAAGAAACTCTTATGAAATTAAAGCGTAATTATTTTTGGACAAATATGGATATAACAGTCGCTTCTGTAATCAATTCTTGTGAAACTTGTAAAACTCTAAAATATGATCGCAAACCTTTAAAACCAGAATTAATGTTAACGCAAACTCAAACAAAACCTTTTGCTGAAATATTTATAGATATATTCTCTATAGAAGGAAGCTACTTCCTTACCATAATAGATGCTTTCAGTAAACTAGGTCAGGCTTTTGAAATATCCAATCGCTCTACACCTGAAGTAGTTCGTGCCTTAATTAAATTTTTCTCATTTTATGGCGTACCAAATAAGATCAGTGCTGATTCTGGTACTGAATTCAACAATACACTTTTAAAAGAAACATTACAATTTTATAAAATAGAATTACACATAAGCACTCCACATAATCCTAATTCTATGGGTTTAATTGAAAGATTCCATTCAACTATTTTAGAAATATATCGTATCGCTAAATATGAACATAAAATAACTGACGCGGCTAACGTTATGACTTATGCAATTATGTCATACAATCAAACCATTCACTCAACGACTGGTCTTACACCATTTGAAGTAGTTTTTGGACACACTGATTCTAATAGTACTTTTGAAGTAAACTTTAACAAACAATATACGCAACAATTAGTAAACGATCATATGAAACGAACGAAATATCTTTATAAATATTTAACAGACAAAGTAATTGAAAATAAAGAAAAGATTAAAACAAAACGTGGTGGTGAAACATCATTTGATATTCAAGAAGAGGACACTATATTTGTAAAAGGTGTTAATACAAGGCGAAGTAAAGATAAACCGCGTTATCAAAAAGCACAAGTATATGGTAAAATTGACAGAAATATCTGTCCTGTAAAAATGAAAACTCGAAAAACAAACGTGCCTATTAAGGATATAAAACGACCTTCGCAGGTACCTCCTCGGGCTCCTGGCTCTGATCATCAGGATTCACGCCCTTCAACTTCACAGAATCGATAAAAATCCCGGTATAGTCCTTGTGAAACAAGGTCAAGCTAGTGTAAGTTATGATAAGTGGACAATAATTAAGATTTTAGATTTAAGTCTGATACGTGAGGATTTAGAATTCAATATAAAAAGATATACTAAATTTAATCAATATTTAAAAACACATTTTGATAATGAAACATCTAATGTTCAACTTTTTAATGTAAAGCTTCAAACGAATTATGTAATGAATATTAGTATTCAAAAATTAGAACAGTTATCTCCATCAACTAGAATTAAACGTGGACTTCTCAATCCTCTTGGATCTATTATTAAGCTTATAACTGGTAACTTAGATCATAATGATGCTTTAAGATATGAAAATATGATTGATTCTCTAACGACACGCCAAAATACACTCATTAAAAAGGTAACCTTAATATCAGATATTTCTGAATCAATGATAAAGATAACAAATTTCACGAAGGACAATTTCATTCGAATAGATAAAGAGTTACGAGAAATAAAAAAATTAATAAATCAAACTAATATTGATATAACTACCCATAATTTTATTAATGTTTATAATTTATTTTTCCATAATTTTCAACTACTCTACATTCGGTTGAATGAAATTGAAACTTCTCTGGCATTCAGTAAATTAAAAATATTACACCAATCTCTTATAAACTCAAATGAATTATTAGAATTGTTAAAAAAGATAGAGAAATTCTACAAACTTGTGTATCCAGTAAGTTATGACAATTTAGTTAAAATAGAGCAATGTATAGAGCTTAAAGCTTATACAAAAGGAAGTCAAATAACATTCATTTTAGATATACCAATAATTAGAGATGAAATTTATACATACTACAGAGCAATTCCAATACCTATGACCAATCCTTCTAATCATACCACCATCATTATTCCTAAATTTCCTTACCTATTAGTAAAAGGGTCTAAATTTGTCTCGCTCACTTTACCTTGTAATGAACTTCACGACGAAATGTTCCTGTGTCACGAGGATGATTCTCGAACAACTTCAGAAGACACTTGCATAACAGCATTAATTCAATTTTCTTCGAATACGAGTTCTTGTCATCCAGTACCAGTTGAAATCAAGACCATTAAGATACAACCAATTGGAAAAGAGAGATGGATTCTTCATAGTAACGCTGAGAATATATTATCAAAAATTTGTAACGACGAAATAACGAAAGAAAATATAGAAGGGACATACTTCCTCGTCCTAGATGACCATTGCGATGTTAAAATTGGTGAAATTACGCTAAAAGCTCACCATATTACTACGAGTAATTTGAAGATGTCAAAATTACCGATTATTAATCTTCCCGAAATAACAATTACTGAGCAACAATTGCAACGTGAACCCATCAATTTGGATAACAGTGAATTAATAAATCTTCAACATTTAAATAATCTTTTAAAAATCAGTGAAAGTGAACTAAAAACATCAAGTGAAAGAATTATTAATGTAAAAAGTGTTAGTGCCGGAACTTTATTGTTATATGTGATTATATTTCTATTAATTCTTGTATTCTTAGTATATAAGCTCAGTTTTTGTAAAAATTATTGCTATCGAAATAATCATAGTGATAATCATCCCTCTGATAATTTCGAACTTGAGGGGGGAGGAGTTATGCAGTCTGTACCCTCTCTTATTACGTCTTGTTAATTGGTACATACGTTAGAAATGCTGATGTTACGTTTTTAACCCATATTATGTCTGCAAACTACTGATAGACACCTGGTGTTTTGACTGAATGTATTGCGACATATTTCTCATTATTTCATAGTAAACAGCCCCACTTTGTGTTTATAGAATAAGAGTTTATAAAAGAGACATTTGTAACAAATAAAAGCATTCTTAATAAAGCTTCTTGAGAATCAGTCTTGTCTTAGACTTTTTAAAAACCCTCGGCAGTGCTCCCGAAATTTAACTATCTATTCTCCTCTGTATTTTGGCAATTAATATCTACACAGATGCGTAATTTATGTACGAAATTTAAATTTTCAAAGCAGTAGCCGAGAATTTATTGCGAAATTTTTTGTTTCTGTGGCCCATTGTTGGTCCAACATGAATTATAGGGAGTGATTTATTAAGTGGTACAATTTTATCTGCGGCATCTATTGTTTCCGTTTCGATGGCTTACAAACTTATTATATGCGTTCTATTAAATCCAATTTATACAATTTTAGTTTGTATTTCTAATTCGTAAGTTTGATTAATTATTTTAAAATGTGCTTGATTAAATTTGTGATTTATATTGTTTTCAAGAACGGCCCGTTAAGTATATCGAATAAAGTTTTTTGTGGCAGATGATTGGTGTTGCCTTACTTGCTGCTCTAAATGTAACATAGTTCTCATAATTAATCTTAAAATTTTTTTTGGTAAAGACAGACTAGAACATCCTTAAAAATATATAGAACCTCATAATTTTTTGAAGTCGGACAAAATTGTAGTGATTGACAGAAAGAAAGGAAGTTTCTAAATTCATCAACTAAGTGCGTTAAATAGGACTTTTAATAAATAATAACTCTAGAAGTTGTCGAAGAGAAATTTCTTTAGGCATTTGTCTACTATGTAAAAACAAACCATGCTTGGACGCGCATAAATTGAAAACTACGTAACTGATTTCTATGTTGTTTCCAAATTAATATAGTACTGAACCTGTGGAAGGCCTTGGACACATATTATTACGCTTTCTGGTATAGGAAAAGCAGTAACGATAATATTAGGATTAATAATTGACACGTTAAACAAGTCTTGCATACAAGCTAGTTTTAAATAAAACTAATTTCCCCGGTATATGCTATTACAAGACAAAAAATTTATAGGCTTATTTGAAGAATAAATACAAAAAAAAACTCTGTGATATTGTCGCGTATCAATCAATAAATTAAAAGTTGTAAGATTGTTATAACAATGTTTTTTATTCGATCAAACAATATTATGCATAACTAACTTAATAATAGTTCTCCGATTTCGCTCAAAGGACACATTCCATTAAATAAGTATTTAAATTAAATAAAATCAATTAATTTATGTACGGTATGTGCAGTGGTTGATAATTTGCATCATAATTTCTTGGAATGTGTTCAGTATAAAAACTGTAGAAATTCAGAAATTCAAATCCGAGTAGGTCTTTGTAATTCAATGCTTTCAAACCATCTGTCTAGGAGTGTAAAAACATTATATAGAATCACAATACTTTTAAGACTTGAAAATCGATAGTGTTTTGAAATTGATTGAAAATATATGTTTGTGAAGTTTATTCGGAATGTCATAGTCTTAATGCAACAATTTTCAATTTAAATGAAATAGAAAGATTATGTTTTCGAAATTTGTATTTTTAGGTTTGAAGTTTAGGTGTCTTTATAGAAATGTGAATTTTACGCAATGATTTTATACCTATATGTATTATATATTTATTTAATACAACACCTGGCAATACTTGATTCTATTGGTCTTATTATTGATTAGATTAATGAAATAAAAAAAAAGAATACATTCCCACTTAACGAGCGTTCATTAAACTGAACTGTTTTGTACTAATGATTCGATGCTTGTCTATCGTTTCGATGACTACTTTTGTTTGAAGCTTCTTTGAAATGTTAATTTAATTGAAATAAAATTGTATAATATACAATGAATTTTGAACAACGATTATTAATTCTATAACAGAGACAATTATATCATCTTGGGTATCATATTTCCATAGATAATTTTCAAAAATATTGAATCAAAACCTACCTACTTTATGCCTACTTTTCAGGTTTTAGGTGTACCATACAAAGCTAGAAATGTGCTATTTAATCTGGTGGTTGAATAGTTTTTAAGTCTTTTGGAGTAGGTACATAATTATATATTCGATTTGCATACGTTCGCGACTTCGTGTGAGTGAACTTGAGAATTGCATCGTTACCGTAATAAAAAGTTTTCTATGTGTTAATCCAGGCTAAAACTATCTGTTTTTGCTAAATTTCATTCAAATCCGTTCTTCCGCTGGTTTTAATTTTCTATACTGAATCCCAGTTACATTCCTTTAGGGGTTGAATTTTCAAAAATCAGGTCTTAGCGGTCACCTACGTCATAATAATTATCTTTGTTTCAAATTTCAGCCCAAATTATGTTGATAGATCAGTCAGTCTGTCAGTCACGGTTTCCTTTTATATATATATTTAGATGTCGCAGGTTCGAATCTTAAAAAGCTTAGAAGGAATTTTGGGAATCTGTGCATAATTACTAATTTGAATTTAGTAACACTGTGAAAGTAAAGTAATATCTCTCGAGGAAACCCGAATGTAGCAGAAAAATGAAAAATATAGATACACTTCCAGTTGTACCTAATGAGTAGCCATACTTTTGCTCAGTATTGCGACTTTTACAAGTTCTTATTATTATATTAGTATAATATTGTAACCGCTAAATAAAACAAAAGAACCTCAGTTATAGCATTTGTAAATTTTCGTATTATCTAATATAGGTACTATTAACAGAGAAATGTTTGTATATATTTATGTTATTGTTGTTTTTTAGAGTTGATTTTTGTTCACGCGGAACCCTAGTTTTGTTCTAAAATAAAAACAGCCTAAGTTACTAAGCCCCGTCAAAGTTGGTTTTCCGTTTCGGAGATAACCCTGAACAAACAGAAAAACATTAAAAACATGTTTTCTTTTTAGTATCGTATATACGTTGATATCCATTTAGTAAACAAAAATTTTTTTTTTTGACTTCACGAACGGACTTCTCAATTTTATTTATTTGTATAGATTTCTGAATAGCAAACAAAACACAGCGTCTTTACGATCGGGATTTACGGAATAAGGTTTACAAACCATCGGTTGATGTAGTTATTGGAACTCCGAATTGCACATAATCATGTACAAGAGAGTAATCATTGAATTTTACCGAAGCACCAAAACGGGTATCGCATTCAGAACCAGACAGATGTTGCCCACATAAGTGGGGGTAATTATTTATCGAATTATCCACTTCCTTTGAAAGTGCCGTGAGACTATTCCCTATACACTCATTACATGTTTTGTGAATTGTGACTTTACTTTTATGACGTGACTACATAGCGGTTTCACCAAAGTTAAAAGTACCCGTTTAACGACGGAAAACTGGATGTACTATCATTGTCTGATAACTGCGTAGTACACTAACTATTTCTTATTTTATTACGACAGTTAGCGACTATATACCATCGTATAGAGAAAAACATTAGCATTCAATTGATATATAATTCATTAGGGTACGATGAATGTTGAAATTTTACGACCTTATATATACCGGTTTTTGGAAAAGATTGCTGCAAAGTGAAGGGTGGCTACCCAAACTTTAAAATTATTTATTTTATTGTCTTTAAAATGAATTATATTACACCTTTAAAATAAATAAACGAAATAGCAAAGAATAATAATTCATTAAAATTGAAATCAAAATTCTTGCGGCCATATTTCGATAGGCAACCCAGCAGAATTATATTTCGCTATTTATAATTATATGGACAGATGGACGTAGGATGGCGAGAACTGAGATCTTAGAATATTACAGACCATATAATAGTGATTTTTGGCTACACTGGCGCCAAGTTTAATAACCTGTTCTAGTAAAATATCTAAACATATAACTAACAATTATAATTAAATGGAATAAAATATATATCATAAACCAAAAATCGAAAAAGAAGCTCACACAATTAAAAAAAAAAATGTTCATTCTTTACAGTTTGTATTAAGTGTGCATTTAATAACATAAAGTATTGCGTATATGTACATATTCAAACTCTATGTTTGTATTTATTTACCCGTACATACTCAGTAGTGAACGGATGGGCGAACTTTCTTAGATTGCTTGTAGTGATGTACTTATTGAAAATAACAATATTATAGGTTATCGATAAAAACGTTGATTTTTTTTTAATGGTTTTATCGTAGTCAAGTTTACTAATTCCAAAAATAAATATAAACCACTGTTGAAAGTTTAATGTTATGAGAGTTAATTAAAGTAAACAAAATTAGCTAAGTTGATTCGGGTTCTACCGATGTATGTTTTATATATTTCACTATTTTATTTTACAATATTTTTTTTATATTATCTCATATGTATAGAGTTTAACTATAATCTCACCTTATGTTAAGTAAACACGTATAATCTAGAAGAGGACTGATTAATTATCAAATGCATGTGTTAAAACATACTTTTATGTAGATGCTTGGCGACACACCTTCAATTTTGAAGGTGGTAGCTAGCTAAGCGGGCATCACGACAAACCATGTATCAAGTTATGGTTTATCACGACATTATCTTTCTCCAAAAATTCAAGCTCTTTATAGGATTTCTACACACAACACAACTCACACAAATTAAATGGATATACTACTGATAAATATTATGTAAAACTTACATATTGTCATTATTATTGATAACATCTGCAATAATTTCCCAAAAATATATTTAAAGAAAATTGCGAAAAATAAATTGGCAATGTTTATATTTGTTTTAATAGGAAAATACAAAGCTTAAGGTAAAATCTTCAGAAAAATAAAATAGGAGACAGAATGACGTAAAATAACACAGAAGGTATATAAAGATAGCTGTCTAGTTGGCTCAAATAAAACTTTACGCATGAAAGATTATAAGATCTGTTAAAGTATCAGAATATTCCCATCCCTAGTGCAGACCGCAGGTGTGGCGCTTACGTTACGATAGCGAGGAATGTCGATATTTCCGACTCGTTACATATCGACCAGTGACGCTGCACTATCATCTTACATTCGGTATTGAATAGACCATAGACATATCTGCGGTCGAGTCTCTTTAACATTTCTTTTATATATAAAATTGTATTGAAGATCAAAAGGATAAATTAATTTCAAGATTGTAATGATTTATTACTTTTGCATGATATAATACAGTTGGGTACAAAATTTAATTGATACTCCTAAATGCACAGTAGTAAGTTTCCATCATCAACATTTTAAAACATTAATCAAGCAATTTTGTTTATCGCTACAAAGACCGGCTTCCCCTACCAACAGATCTTTTTAAATAAGATACCATATGATATAGTTCGGAGAATCGAGTTGATGTGATTAAAAATCCGTACCAATGCTTTATTAATTGGTACTATTGACCCGCACTATTGACTGGGCGTGATATCAACAGGACACACTTTATAATCGTGTAACAACAGGCTAGAAGACATACTCACTTGAACTGTTGAATAGTGAAGACCTCAGTTAATTAATCGACTACAATAAACACCGTTCCTAACTGCCGTGTCGTTGCTTATTAGATTATAATGTTTTTTTTTAAATAAATCTTCATATACGTGTGAATATTCTCAATTTAGCAAGTTATTATATTTTTTATAGCAAACCAATTCATGAATTTATCTGTAGTCTTCGTGTGGACGATAAAAGCTAAAAATATTGGTAATAAATATAGAATTATTGCGCCTATAAATATATGTCTTATTTCCTGATATAAAGAAATCCAAATATTATGAGTAACAAACTACTGAATCTAAAGTTATTTTCATTAGATAATAATTTGGTATTAGAAAATTGGGTAACGATGCCTGAAATATTCATTAATCTTCATAATGTCGACAATAGGTATGAATTATTGTTTCTAAATCCATTTATAAAATTAAACGCAAAGTTACAATAAAATAGGAAGCATAGCCATTGTATAGAATTTGCGCTGTTTCTGATGGTTAACTTAAGCCTGTAAATGATCCACTGTTGGGCAAAGGCATCTCACCTGATGAAAGACACGAAATTAATTAACACGCCAGTCTACCATGTATTAAAGAATTCAAAGCCTGGAAATCTAAACAATTGATAAAATTGAGACAGTCACCTCTTGTGACGTATATGACATGACATTTATCAAGTTCTAATGGAATGCATCTGGTTTAAGTCAATCAGGCAGAATATAATAGTTTCCTTTGGTTTGAACAGACTAGACATTGGAATGTATAGATAATAAGATTTATATATATTAATACGTGATGCAAAAACTTTCTACCCCTTTTTAAGCGTATTGCATGCACGGAAGACTGTCAGATTTAGCATGGTTAAAGTTTATATGGAGAAGGAGTGCAGAAAGCTAAAATTTATCTATAATATTTCATATTTAATTTTATAATATATTAAATATAATAAATTAATACTGTGGAATCTTGACCCTACTAGTCCTTCAAAATATTGACATTTCCGCTCAACGAAAAGTGACAACAAGTGTTGTAGATAATACTCATTGTATATGTTCATGAATACTGCAAATGTCAAACCGAAAATAGTCTATGATCAACAAGTCGCTGGTCGAATTGCGACCAAAGGGCGATCGCTAGTATTAGGGAATACGTCTACTGATGAGGCGGCTACTCTGTTCAAAGTAGTTGAATCTCATTATTAAATCGCTGAGGTTGATACGTGTGAATTATACAAAAGCTCCTAAAACATAGAATTTCAAACAAGAGCCTTCAGAAAACTTTCGTTTTAGGTTTAGGTTTCCTATGATGTGTTTCCTCATGGACCAGCGGATGGTACTAAAACATAAATTAAAAATAATGGTATTTAAGGTTAGTCGTTGTTTTTGTGTTTGTTTATTGTTGTTGTCATTGCTCTTTTACTGTCAGGTTAAAAGCAGGTCATAAAAAATGAAACCAAATTATTTAATAATTTTTATTATTTACATAAAAAAAATTACGTATAAAACAATTGACATCAAATGAAATCCATGCCTATTTGCTACTGCTTAATGTGTGCTATAAACTTAAAATTATTTGCCCATGTTTAGACTGTTTTCATATATTAGCACGATAAAATGATGGTAGTTTATCTGATGGTCAGCAAGCACACTGCAATCCAAAAACAACGGCAACCGCCGAGAAATCGGAAATCCATTTCCGATCGACGTTGTTATACCGGCTTGCAAGGCCCTCACCACCTGGATATACATCGGCTGATGCCGAAACAAGATACACTTAATCGTTCTACTATGACGGATCTTCCATCCGGGTATATGGCGTATGGTCGAATACAATTGTCGTGACCTACCACTCAGCAAAAATTACAAAAACGTAAGAGTATATTATTATATTAAGTGACTGACTCTCAGTTTAACTACATTAGTGAAAATATGGAGGTGAAACCAAATATGGCAAATCAATAAACAATAACTTTATAGATTATTTCTGTGTATCATGTGCATTGAAAATAATTTAAAGTATAGTAATTACCAGCTTATTCTTGAACGACCCTTTACCTACTGCATTTAGTGAAGCCTAGTAAGGGAAAAAATTTGCCATGTAGATTCTAATAGTACATAATGTATAAGTAAACAATATCAATAAGAGAACCCATTACAGACGCGAAAGCAGGGAAAAGATCACGCTGCCTGCCACATCCAATTACTCTGATTACGACCAAAGCACACCGAGAACAGTAATTCAATTTATAAAAGACAAAATTCTGCAAGAAGAAGAGTGTTAAGGTTTTTGTAATATTTAAATAGATAAAAACGAAATGCTGTTTCTTGGTAAGTGCAAATCTTGAGAACGGCTGGACCGAACTGGCTACTTTTCTGAATTAGACATAGAACATTTTTAAGAATTCCCCAGAACATTGGAAAATTCTGTAAAAATTGAATTTTTTATTAAAGTTATTTATGAACTCAAGACCATAACTCACTATTAGAACCACAGATATACGTAAATCTTTTTTTTTTGTTTACTATGGAAAAGAATTCAATATTTACAATGCGTGGTCCAGACTGTCAGAAATGTCATGTCCTTGTTTTGTGACTTTTTTTAAAGGTATCTCATTAGCTGATCCGCGCAACTTCATCTGCATCATGTAAGAGAGAGAGAGAGAGGGAGAGAGAGAGAGAAAGAGTTAAAGAGAGTAGGTCGTAGGTACTGTATTATTAGGTGCCGCCCGCCTCCCACATTATTCTGCATAATGAAAATGCGCTCGCGGTACTTGATTGCTATTTTGCTGCCGAGTTATTTTAAAACTATGATATCTTCTAAGATATTCATTTAAATCAATTACTGTGAAGGGTACTTTTGTTCAAAATTAAATACTTGTGATGAATAACGTATTTATTTCGACAAGGATTAATACCATGTATATAAATACAACTTCGCATTTAATTCATTATTTTAGAACAAATTTTATTACCATTTAAAAGGTTATATTGAGTAAATCTGAAAAGCTAACCGTATGCTATCGCAAACTTTTCTTTAGAACTATTTAATAAAAATAATTCCGTTACAAGCGATTGCTACGTAACTTTAACCATTTACGCAGCGAACGCAATGGAGGAAGCTCTCAAAAGAAATAAAATTTGCCAGTTATTTCAATATTTTTTATTAATGCTCCGCTCTATTAATCACAGTGTGATTTTATATAGCCTATATATACCCTTCATCGATCAATCAAATGAAAAATTTATTCCATTGGAACCAGTAGTTCCTGAGATTAGGGCTTTCAACCAAACAAACAAACAAACTCTTCAGCTTTATAATATTAGTATACATTGAATGAATACAATTTTATTTAACGTTAAGCGACACAGCAGCTGAAAATGATATCACGCTGACTAGATTTGAAGTGTAATAATTAAAATAATGTTTATTTATACATACGAAGTTGAACTAATTTTTTACACATAAAACAGAAATAAAAGCCATGCCATTATTATAGTTTATGGCTAACTTCGTCGCGACCATTATGAATTTTACAAATGGTGATCAGCCAGTATATAATCCAGTTGCCGAGACGCTTCCAGGTTGGCTTGACGACGCCAACCGTCAATAGACTGATGATCTCTCGGTGATCACTCTTGTTTAGAATTATATACTGTATTTACCATCAACCACAGTGCAGACGCTTTGTCTTGGTATTTAATTTTTAAAAACTCTACCTTCTCCAAAAGTTATTATTTTGAAGTTGTGTCTCTGTTAAAATGCTACTGTCTATATTATAAGTGCGCCAACCCCTGTAACCTAAGACCGATTGTCTTAAATTCCATCTAATGAACCCATTTATTCGATAAACACTGCGTGCGCACGATACACACAGCTGTAAGTACTGGCTACCACCTAGAATATAATTAAGTTAGCAAAATCGAAGTTCCATGTTATAGTAATTATTATTCTTAATATCTTAACCACTTAATTACTTTTTCAACTAATATCGTTGTTACAACAGAAACTGTTTCTAGGTCTATATATACCTATTGGTGATTGTGATTGCTCTTTTACTGTCAGGTTAAATGCAGATCATAAAAAAAGAAACAAAAATATTCTAAGTAATGTATTTTCTTGGTACCTTTTTAATGTGAAACATCTAATGGCGCATCTGGACGAACGTAAAATCGTCCTAATGGCACATCGCTACATAACATTCGACTAATATTGTATTTAGTCGTCTCTTTCCATGTCTGTGCTCCTTTATCTGCTTTACGTGTGTGTATCAGCCTGGTTTCTTATGTTAACCTTTCATGACCTTTGTAATTATAAATATCAGTGAGTATAAATAAAATTGACAATAATGTAAAACTACATTTTTTATTGAAATATGTTTTTTTTGTAAGTAGTTTCATAAAGAAATAATAATTGAATAGCATTAATATTTAATTATATAAATACACATCCTGAAATTTATTATTATTTATCATATTAATAAATAATGTCTGGGCGACCGAGCTGTGCAAGGTGTCTTATGAACAAAAAAAAAGAAAAATACCTATCTTGGTATACTTTGAATGTTAAAAAATTTCTAAATGCAAAGTTTCATCGAAATCGTTGGAGCCGTTTCCGAGAAACCAATTACACATATATATATACAAGAATTGCTTACTTAATATAATAACATAAAAATATGATCAAATTTATATATTTCAGATCTGCCAGGTATACCGTACCTACCGTAACGCCGTTTACGATTTTAAAAGATTTTTTCAAATCATTTAATAAAATCTTGTACTCTTGTTGCTTGTTCTAAAGACCAGTGTGTCCAGCCATCGTATGCCATTGGAAATCACTGTTTCGATTGACACGCGGCTTTATTTTTATTTAAAAGCCCATACCTCTGTTTCATGAGTCAGCTGTGAATAAAAGGCTGAGTGTACTGATCCATTGATAAACACATTTGGAATAAAACGTACGATTTTGTTTAAGAGACAGACGCCATTATTTGAAGCATTGCGTAGTGATAGAATAATTTCAGGGCCTAATTTGAAAGCGCTTGTTAGCTTATTTTATCCACTAGCCGGATTATTAAGTAGGGGTCACCTTTCAAGGCCGATCACAACATATGCACAATAATACGGAATATTGGAATCTAGGAGTAAAAGGACTCACCAGACAACAGCTTTCACAAACTTTGGAGGCCTCCTCTTGTGGCCACTTCTGTTTTAGCGCGCACCATGCAAGCTTAGTTATGAAGTTTTGCAATAACACTTTATTATAATATTTAATATAAAGCGCAGTCACTTTCAGTGTTCGCCGTAGTGATTTTAAGCACGAACTGACGTCGGTGGAAGGTAGGGGAGATAGCGATAGATAGATACAAGGAAACAGGATGGATGATCTATCATTGTGTATATGATTGACATAAGTGTATTTTAGCCTAAACACCATTGTTTTCGCTATTGAACTTGAAATCCAATCCTTTTTCAAGGTTAAGCGTGTGGTCATAATCTTTGACCATATTAGCATTTAACGTCATCCTCAAATATTAATAAAAAAAAATTTAAGGCTCATTAATTTTGAATAAAAACTCTCTATTTTGCAGAAAAAACATTTTATCGTTTTACGACGATAGAGTCACTCTGTTTTCCTAAGCGTAGTCTCCACTAAACATCACTGAATCGTTTCAACTCTATACTATCTCTACTATTATATAACTTATAAAATTGAAGATATTTATATAAAGGATTTAGTTGGATTAATTTGTGTTAAAGAAAATTTTCCCATGTTTATGTTACAGTTATCATCAACAGCCAGTATGTAGTCAATATATGCTTACATCAAGGATCGCAACTCGGTCCGGTCTTCAGCAGGCTTTCAATTCTAGTCGCTCTGCATAGATCTACGCTCCATCTTGCAGGGTTGTGTCCCACATTTTGCTTATCCAAACACAGTGTCCACTTCAGAACTCGTTTACGCCATGTTTGTTGGTTCTTCTGCATAATGGCCAGCCTCACTGCCACTTCAGAAAGCTAATACCTTGAACTATCGATAATCCTAGTTCTTTGCCTAATTAAGTCATTTTTGAATTCTTTATAGTATCTTCAAGCATAGCATTATCAATACATGAAGTAGTTGTATGTATGTCTGATGGTAAAGAATTTTGTAATGTCTGCCTAGCTAACTACTCGTACAAACTATAAATAGAAAACCTGTTGCCAAGTACTTACAGGTGTATTCCGGCAGCTGAAACTTAGAGGTAGCCCCCCTAATAGGATTAGCGCATTACCATCTAGGGTCACATTGTCACTTAACATTAGGTGAAATTGTGGGCAAACGCTAAACCTATAAAGGTGAACAAACAAGTATACGGTCCACCTGAAGGTAAGCGGCTACTGTAGCCTACTAGCGCATTGCCGACCTTGAAGCTCTTATCCCCCCATGTACCGCAGGAACACAATATTTATAAGTTATTTGGCTGTGATTATCTGATTTTTCTTTAGATTAATACACATAAGTGCATACATAATAATCGTAATTGAGCGTAATAATTATAATTAATATCTTTAATGAATAATAAATCAAACAAATCGAATTAAATTACTTTATTAATCTTACCTCCATTAGTGTTAAGTGCTTATGACGCGTGTTTCATACATAATCTATTACTTCCTTCAGTCGTGTATATACCGTGTTTATGTGTACCTTTTGACCATCTATCAAAGCCTGAATAACAGAGGCTAGACTATCATTAATTATAATTATATTGCTGTGATGCTAGTTTACATAAACAATTCTTACAGCGACTGTCTTATGAGTTTTCACCTTTAGGGATCAACCTAACATCCATAGAGATATGGAACTTCCTTCAATCGAGCCATGAATTAAATCCCTTACGAGATCATATTCCGATGCCGCGTCGAATCACGCGAACCGTTGGTAAGATCCGCCGCGAGTTACACCCCACCCCAGTCTCTGATGCCTCGAGGACAAAACGCCGTCAGTGGAACATTTTTACCGATCCCGATGATGATATACAGTCATCGAACGCGTATTATTCGACCGTTCATAGAAACCAAGCGTGCTCGCGTCCACGCCCGCAAAACCACCGTTCTCCCTCTACAGGGGCGGGCGGTTAACTTCGCTCTAGCACACCCGCCACGTCAATCCTCTCCTGCGGTAACTCAAGCCCAGGTCCGTTGGTTGCTTGGTCCGTGGAGCCTTTGAGTCTAGCAGCAGCTCGTGTGATAATGACACTGCACTTGCATTCATTCATTCATTAACAACCAACAGACACACTGTGCTAAGTACACTGCGCTCCAATCTCATGCACACCACACAGGTACATAAGCTCTGTAAAATTAGTCAGTTTGCGACTCATTTGCAACAATGGCAACAGCCCAAGTCGAGGCCCGGCAACTTTGGCACCCTTGAGGATGTTGCCACGCTTTCGCAGCTGAGTACCTTAAGCGCTCGCCCCAAAATGACGGTAAAGCTGTAAAAGCCGTCTCAGGCTCCAGGGCTCTCTATGGTTGACAGTAAAGTCAGATATAATAATAAAGTCATGACAACGATGACCGGCAAGATACTTATTCCTAATCTATCGGTGGTCACTCGAGTTTTTGTAAATTTACTTCAATAGTTATATACCTTTACTATGTTACAAAAAAAAAACGTATATATAGGTGTGGATGCGTTTGGAAATCGATATCCTAGAATTCAAGAAAATGGGTAGAATAAAAGCGGCAAGGTTATTTTTCCTGATATCTTTATTCTTTTTTTTATACTACAAATATGGCAAACAAGCATATGGCCCGCCTGATGGTAAGCGGCTACCATGCATACCATATAATAATTATATACAATTATAATAGTTATAATACCTTAGGTTTATGTATGTGTCACTAGCGCATTGCAGACTTTGAACCATTCCCTTAAGATAGTAGCGTAAAGCTATATAGCCTATATAACCTTACTGAATAAATAGACTATAAAATACTTATACTATTATATTTATATATATTTATTAATATATTTTTTTTTTCAAATCTAACTGGTAGTCCCAGAGATTAGAACTTTCAAACAGACAAACGCACAATCTTCTGAGATGAATAATATTAAATGTAAATATATATAATAAATATAGACTTAAAAAAACTGTACAGGGACTCTGGCTTGCAATTTGATACAGAATATAACATATGAATTTGAAACTTCCCTCAGTACTGAATTGATTTTCTTTCGAGTTACAATTCCGAAGGGATACTTTAAGTACAAATTCTTTTTCGATCGATTGTATTTTAATGTAACTATAAAAAAAACTGATATTCTTTCGAAAATAAATCTATAACTATAAATAAAATTTTATCACTGTACTAAAACTGTCAACACCTTTAACATTATATGAAAGGTGCCTGATTGCTAACTGCACCAAAATCTCGAAAAAGAATTGTAACTCCTAATTACTCGTTCGAAACACGTAGCACCACAAAAACGGTTGACCATAATTTTTACAAGTAGCCATTCCGATTTGACATTTATTGTGGGCATTAAAGCTGGCAATACTGTGTATCACAAATACGTACAGCCATTTTGTGCACGATGTGAATCCATAAAATGGCGGATTGTAACTTGAACGTGTTGACAGAAATTTATTTTATTTCACGGTTTTTTATGAAATCCAAATCTGTCATATTATTTAAATTTATAATACACGTACAAAATAATATAATCCGATGTTTTGGAGCTAAAAATATTTCGACGAAAATACCTATTCATTTCTAACAAATTTGAGAAAAAGGATTGAAAGTAACCAGTGACTTATACGTACAATAAAAAAACTCTATCATAGTCTTTATAGATTCTTGTTAAACTTCTTGTTTTGGCGCCGCAGAAGCACTTGCCAGTGTCAATCTTTTAAGCCCTCCTTGTATTTTCTAATCTTCAAAGTGTGTTCTAACTAGAATTGTAGATCCCTTATTAAGACTATCTAGGGAATTTTTGTGAGGACTCAAAATGTATCTTTCTATTTTTTATTTATAATCCAATTCAAATATGGACAATATAGAAACTCGTAAAATTCCACAGATATTACATAATATAGGGTCAAATAACCTAAGTTGATTAATTCAAATGAAAACCACAAAATCCCCAAAAAAACTTGTGCGTCTACTGAATTATTATTATGAATATTAACTGTAAATATAATTTGTAAAATTGGAAACAAAAATAAGAAAAAGATAAGCTCAATAGAGTTTCTAGCCGGTTCTTCTCAAAGACTGGGAAGTTTTCCGAACCGGTAGTAGTGTTTTGACGTTATTAAGTGCCATCTTGAGGCCTTAATAATTTAATAAAAATAATATATTTTGAGTTTTGACCGAACTACTCGCACTAATATAATTCTACTAACTAGTAGGTGCGATTGATATACCAACATCTGCTCATAGTAACTCCAGACTTTTATTTATGATAAATATTATTATTTAACTGCCTCGTTAGCCTACTGGTCGTAAGCGCAACTGCTATGAGCGAGGTCCTGGGTTCGAATCCCAGGTCGAGCCAAGTGTTATTGGGTTTTTTCTATGAAATTCTCTGTAGCACCTCGGAGTTTGGTTTCGTGTCCGATTAATGGCAATAGGCTTGCCCCCTATTACATGGGATCTAAAAACATACTCGGCGAACTGTGAGTGTACATTAATACATACCTGCCTAACCCTTCGGGGAATACAGGCGTGATGGTATGTATTATTATTTATATAAGAAAATATGATAAAATAACTAAAATAAAATAAATCGTAAAATAAAAACGTATTATGATATTGATAATTAGATCAGATGCAACGGAATAATTATTGGACTTATTGGATAATTAATTATCCATTTTTAACCGACTAAAAAAAAATTGGAGGTTATTCAATTCGAATGTATATATATATATATATATATTTTATGGATGTTCAGCTGTAATTTATTTTTATTAGAAAGAAAGAAAACTTCGAAACTACACCAGGAAATCATTTGCTACAGGTACCCTATTCTGGGTCCATGTGTATGATTAAAGCATATAAGAACAAAATGTATATACATATCTACAATTGAATAAATAAATAAATATGAAACTTATAATAATAATAATTACTGCGTAATAAACGCATGCATATAATCAATATATATGTCTATAGGTTAAAAAGTGTACTGTACAATTTTTTTATAATTACATTAGTCTTCCGTTAAAGAAAGTAATAATTGATTGTTTGACGGCAAGATGACTTTTAGATGTCGATTGCGGCAGCACTGCTTGCTGCGGCCGCACCTTTTTATAGCCAAGCCAATATCTAGTTCATGTTATAAAGATGCATTAGATTGCAACATCTTGGTCCTTTCTAAGTGAAGGGGCGAACTCGGAAAGGCCTCGCCTCTGGCCGGTTTTCTACGATAAATTCCGTGCATTAGTACATCACTCTTTACAGAATATTTAAGTATATATTTTTATATAATATGTATTTTTCACTATTGTTACCGAGCAGCTTGTAGAAATAGTTTAGTCGATCCATTTCTGTAGGACAGGTATATAGGTGACAAGATAATTAATGCATAGATAGAGCTATATGGCAGTTTTACGTAATTTTTGAAGGCTATAATTATTATCATGTGGTTTTAATATATATAAAAACATCCCATAATTTTATTTTAATAATATTGTTGACAATTCATAATATGTCGTATCAATTCAGGAATGGCATGGCATGAATTTCCTGTGTAAAATTTTCATCAAATTCTATTGAAAATTTTTATTCTATTCTACGATTTCTAATGTATTATTGCCGATTCTTAAAACCTCTAAATTAAAGTATGATGTATGTTTTCCTTCTACAAAATTTGATCAGATTCTGTTGAAAATTTTTCGAACTTATTTTTTTACGATTTCTAGAAATAATACTAAGGGTTGTTATAGCCCATCAATAAAAAAAAAAAATCTCAACAAAATCTCATCAAAATAGGTTAGGAAATAATGAAACTTTAAATTTTTGGAAATACTTTTTTATTTAACGATTTCGAAGTGTTATGAAAAAATTTCATAGCTCATCATTCGCGTAACGACATATATTTCCAGTGTACAAAATTTAATCAAAATCCGTCAAGAATTAACGAAAATATATATGTTTTCTATTTCTAAAAGTAATATTCTCACTTCTTATACCCTTTCAGTTGAACAATGACATAAGCATCCCGTATACAAAATTTCATAAGAATCGGTCGATCCATTTTCGAGTTAAACCCGATAAAAAGACAGACAATTTTTAATGGTATATTCGTGGTCAGTTCCATTCATATAGTATGCTTAAGGCGAGATTTTAGAAAAAAAATTTAAATGTACAGATAGAACTACAGATTTAACTACATAATTAACTGACTCAGTGACACAGCCCAATCTACTATAACTAGGACAGTGAAAATTTGCACTATCTAGGGTGTTACACCCTATCTAGGTGAGCACTTAGAAAAGATTTTTCAAAATTTAACTCTTAAGGTGGTAAAAAAGGGGATGGAAGAAGATGGAAGTTAGTAAGAAAATCCGTCATTTCTGAAGATAAACCTATGAAAATTGGTATTTTAGCAATTCGGTTAGAATATGAGATAAAAAATATAAAGGCTAGTGTAATTCATAAGGTTTAGGCTATTTTATTGTGCGATGGTTAATTTTCAATTATTATTTGAAAACATTTTAGTGGGTATAATGAAAGAAGTATTTGCTTCGAAGTGTGAAATTCAACAAGACAATTTTTTTACAAAAAAGAAACCCAACTTCAATTATTTTAAAGAGTTTCCTGGAGTATCTTCGAAAGTGAAGGTCCAACGCCAATGAAATTAAAATGGAACCATCCCAACAAAAAGAAATCATCCAAAATCGGTTTATAAACAAAGAAGTTAAGGCTAAACATCCATAAAAAAAATTATAAACATTCGAATTGAGCGTCCTCCGACTTTTTTGTAGACGGTTAAAAAGGAACATTGTTTGTGTAAATATTTCATTGGGTACTGGTATCAAAAGGAAACTTAAAACAATATTATCTGTTGGAATTCAATAAACACCAAAGAATGCAATAACAATTTTTCAGTATACAGAAAATAACTATGAAAATGAAATTACTCTGTGGTCAGTGTAAAAGGAAAAATTTCTTATTCAGAACGTACACGTTTACAAGGCCTACCTCGTTTTTGAGGCTCTGCAGTGGTGAGAGAAAGAGACGGTATAATATGGCTATTGTAAGTGTGAACGACATGGAAGCTTATTGCACCGGTAGCGAGGAGTGAAAGAGATCAATAATGAGAGGCACGAGGAGTTGAAAAGGGATTTCAGATTAAGGTCGTTGTCGGGCAAAGATTAGGGCAAGGTGAAAATTGGTAGATGCGTAATTCGGTAAAAAATCATTTTATATGATTTCATTTTCGAGGGTTTTTTGTAAATTTGTATTTTTGTATTCAAATTTGTTTAAACTTATTTTTTGTTACACATTTACTAAGCCAAATACAATATATTTGTAAAGGCTTACTCGCCAAAACACTATGGGATTAAACATTTTAATTATAATACAAATACACTACATCTCATTCGAGCGTCAAAACATTTGTTCAAATCGGCTGAAACTTTCGAGAGAGAACTGTCAAGAAATGAAAGGCCATTTTTTTGTTGAAATTGGTCTAAAACTTCTTTAAACTAACGTCTACTATTGTTAGTACCTAAACTTAGCTTATCTTAGTAAGGACACAAAATATATTTTAGTTACTGACCGACTGCGAAAAAGTACTTGCGAAAAAGTTTTTCGAACGTATGTATGTACGAGTATGTATATATTTGTGTATGTCTATTTCTTTGACATTCTCTGTAACTTAAATGGCTTAATGGATTTTGGCATATGAGGTGTCGTTAGATTTGTCTTAATATTGTACATGATACAGGCTATTATATAACATTTATGCAAAAGCAAAAATAAAATCATTTTTTTCAGTCGTGTTTTTATTGCAGTCTGGTTTTTGTTTCCTTTTTAATAATTTAGCTTCTTTGCTTTTGCATGTAGATTCCTTTTCCTGTAGGTACTTAGTAACTATTTGTGGAAATTCATCCCCTAAAGTCGTAAAAACGGAGATGAATATTTGTATGAAAATTCGTCATTTCAGAAGATAGATCTATGAAAATTGGTACAACTATGACACGAGCAGAGTATTAGTATAAAGTATTAGACATTACAGTAAATATTCACCTCTACGACCGTAGTCTGATCTATGGCGAGCAGCCTGGCCGGGGCAAGCGTAGCTTCTACACACCCTCAGTTTACCGGCTGGCCGCGAACGATATTGGTGTGTCCTCTTGTAGTAACTTCGCATCATTACGCGGCATTTTGAATTTACAAATATCGTGGACTATAGTGTGTGTGATCAACAAAACAATTCTATATATAAACACTGTGCTCTTAAAACACTTTTTTGTGGAACAAGCTGAATAAAGACGTTGTTTATTAGTTACGTTATTTTTAAAAATATCGAATTTTTATTCGGTTCTTTTAAAGTGAATATTTTGTTAGTGCTTTACGTTGATGTTGAATTTTTTATGGATTGAGGTGTGAACGTTTTAGTGGGACGGTGGAAATTGTGAAGGTATACTAATATTTTTAATACGTTCCTATATATTGTTCAGAAGCTGCTTTACTTATCTTATTGGATATTTAATCTGTATTTTTGAATATAATATAGTAATTTAGGTAAATAATGAACGAGAATTACGAAATATATATTTTATGTGTGTTTATTTATTAGGTGATAAATAGAATACTATCTCCATAAATTTATGTTCTTCAAATATGGTAATATTTAGACAGTCATAGTACGTCATAGAAATTCATCAAATAAGCTTAATATTATAAATGCGAAATTAACTGTGTCTGTTACTTTGTTGCGATTAAGGCTCTAAGCCGATTCGTAATGAAAAACAGGAGCCTTGGACTTGAAGGAAGACATAGTATGAAAAACACATTCGAACTTGCGGGTAAAGCTAGTATGTATATAGTTAATGAAAATATATGTTATTAATATCTACGTATGTTTAAATATATATAAACTCGAGAGGTGTCGTTAAACACCCGGTAGAAACGAAGTGTTAATATAAATTATTATTATCGATTAATAATTAACAAAATATAAACTAAATCAGTACATTTAATATTTAACAAATATATTTATTTTCATAATTTTATAAACACAAATAAAAATTCGTTTATAATTAAAATAAATCTTAAATCAGCGGGCCTCGAACTAACGACCACTCGTACTGTACATAGCATAGCCTTGAATATCCTCTAAATGTATGTCCAATGTTTCTCTCTTTTAGTGTCGGTTAGGTGTTGGGTCTCACACTTTTCCCGTGTAGCTAGCTCCCCATCCGCGAAATGTGCGTTACGGAACTTCATTCCAATATTACATGTTATTTTATTTACGTTTATAATAATATAGGTATATTCATTTTATTGAAATATACAATAATAATATTAACAAATCTTTTTGATATACATATGTAACACGATTTCACCAGTGTTGAAAAAAAAAACCATACAAATTTTGAACCCCAGTCACATGCCTTTAGAGGTTGAACTTTTTAAAATCCGTTCTTAGCGGATTACTACATCAAATCACAAATATTATGTGTGCCAATCCATTCAGTGGTTTGAGCTCTGTGTTGACAGATCAGACAGTCAGTCACGGCTTCCTTTAATGTATATTTATATAATGATATTACACAAAATTACAAATAATATCTCGTCGATATAAACGAACACTTCCTCAGACGCTATCTTACCTTACTATGAGATAATTAAGCTATCTAAATTCTAAATGAATGATACCCAAATGGTGTATATTATTGATCCCAGGGGGTTGGTTTTGATGTGCAGGTTTTTTTTTTTAAATACAGGATAGAGATAGATTGATTTGACTTCACATTACTGTGTAATATTTATTGAATTATTGATTCGATTAAATTAAAATGGGACTACCCTTGAGATATCCCTTATCTAACAAATAGAATCAACCAATCGGTTCATAAACAAAGAAGTTATGTCTGAACAAAAAAAAAACACATACATAGGAATTGAGTAACAAAGGTTTTTTTTTTGTCGGTTAAAAAATAGGTTTTGGTTTATAAAGACTATAAACATTTTATTATTATTTAATGTACTAAAAATAATAACTAATTATAAACTTAATCAGATATTTAATTAACTAAAATTTAATAATAATAAATAATATAATTAACTTTTTAACCAAAAACCCACATTTATTTTTATTAAATTACAATTTTATTACCATTCCTTCATTACCTTTAATGAACTATTAGAAAAAGTGTATGTTGAAGTCGGACACTTTTGCCCATGTAGCTCCCATCCGACAAACGCACGATAAAAATATTTCACTAATAAAAAGCTATATACGTTATCCGTGAGTGATAAGGGCTATTTTTTATTGTTATAAAATTTTATTCATGCGAAGTTTATTTGGGTTAAGCTGTTATATTATTATTTTTTTCAACACATTGAAATCGTTTTTAACTTATATAATATTGTTTGGTTTTTATTTATTTACTAGCTTCTGCCCGCTACTTCTTCTACGTGGACTTCGAAGTCAGTTAATCCAGGTTATAAACTATCTGTTGTGTTAAATTTTATTATAATTGGTTCAGCCATTTTTGCGTGATTGAGTAAAACAACACAACATAAAGTTTGATTTTTTAAAGTACAAAAATATAAAACAAATTGATAAGGGATTGAACACGCATTATTTCTTACCAAAATCTTAAATAATAATAAAAAATCCCTAAATGGAGAAATTATGAGTTCCGCATTACAAAATTTATCCCCTATTTCAACTTTTTAATTTTTTTTTGCGACAATAGGTTGGTAGCTTTATATATATATATACCCTTCGCCAAGGTTCAATCTACCTCTATATCAAAATTCATCGAAATTGGTTCAGCGGTTTAGGCTTGAAAATGTAACTAACAAACAGAGTTATTTCTCATTTATTATATTAGTTTTGATTGTTCGATAATAATTTATATACATCAATTAAAAAATTAAATACATTCAAACCTCTTAACAAGTAGGTACCTACCAACATTTTTTTTGATAAACATAATCACAGCACTGGGGACTGATGTCGGAACATGACGAAGAAGAAAATTATGTTTGACAGGTAGTGTAATTTTAGAGATTGCGTGTGACAACTACATGACACTGGCAAAACTGTGAGCGCCATTAAAAGAAAAGAATGCATGGGTCAGTATGTTGGTGTCAGTAGTGGAACAGTTAACAAATAATTATTTTAAACAAGCGGCACCTCACCGCTCCTCACGCATTTAGTAAGCAGTAGTAATTTTCGGACGCGTAATTTTATTTGTACTTATTTTTAATAACAATTCATATAGCATATCAATTATGGAATGACATATTGTGTTTTACATTTACACAATTTCGTCAAAATCATTTGAGAATTAATAGGATTAATCTTTTATAAATTTTTTAACGACTTTTAAAAATTATTATAGACGATTCTAACAGCCCAACACATGAGCAGCGACATAAACTTCACATGTTCAAAATTTCATTTAAATCCGTCCAGTAATTTTTGAGTTAAATCCAGACAGAGACAGACAGAGATTTTTTTAATTTTACATCCGTGATACTTTGTCTTCGAGTGTCCTTTATATAGGATATATATCAGGGAATTAAAAAAAATACAAAAAAACACATTATTTCTATACCTGGATATTAAAATTTTACTTAATTATCGTGTCTTTAATAAAATTTTGTCGTTATTATATACTTAACTAGTACGGCTTTAATATTGGTTTTATTCACTCGAACTGAAAAAATATTAAGGTCACTGATAAGAAGTAGTGCAGACAACGTCAGTGATATACTAGGGACACCGTATCAATAGACGCGAGTTCGAATCCTTGCATTGAACCTGAGTTTTCATTGAAGGAAAATATCGTGATGAAACTATAAAATCAAAATTATTTTATTCAATTTAGACCCTAAGAATTAATTAAAAATTATCAAAAACCGGTTTGGAAAACATCTTTGTTATAGCTGTATTTTAGGGCGTTTTCTAATATTCACCTGGCTAGTTACCCAACCTTAAGTTGAAAATTTGTCGCCAACTACCTACAGGTGTTTTCCAGCAGCTCCACTTGAGAGCCAGTCCCCCAAACTAGGTCACGATAAAAAACGAACAAATGCTAAACACTGCTGCAGCTACTGAGGATGAACTAAGGTTTAACATCAGGCAAACCACATGCTTGTTTATCGTGGAATTAAAAAAAAAAACAAAAAAGTCACCGCTAATAAGATGGTCCAGAAAATTTTTTTTGGTCGTCAATGTGTACCGAATCTCTTTGCATATGATATGCCATCCTTACACTATTTCCTTAGTGCTATTTAGCCTAAGTGATTAATTAAAATCAATTACCGGGCGACAAACTGTTTACAAAACGTTTTATCAAATATTAAATTCCTAGAAGCCAGTAAGAATGACGTCAAGCACCCACGCGTAGAAACACCTAGTTTAGTTAGAAAAGACGTCTTTACTTAATATGTACCTATTCGTTAGTAGGTTTTAGGTTAAGGCTAAACCGGATTAAAATGGTTTTGATGTAAAAACTTCTTTTTGTTAAAAAACGAGAATAAAAAGAGACAAATACATACATCTATTGGATTTAGCATGCGAGAGAATGAGATAGAATACATATATAATATTTACACGGTTGTTGTAAGTACTGATTGTCACGACTATGATCGTCCTCGAATTAGCGTAGTTGTGTGATGACCAGACTTGTACGCACTGTTGTATGTACAGTAAGAGTGGTCGATCGTTCAATATACACTAATGTATTATTTAAAAAAAGTAGATAGTTTTATGTATTTCGGCCCCTTGGGTTACACTATAAAAGTTTAAACCCTCCCCACTAGCCTCCCGTGCACCATCTGTAGGTAAACATTTCTATTCACGCATCCCTTCATTTGTAACGTTTAATTTCTCAGAAGATGTGAAAATATAAAGTTCTTATTTTCGTTTACTTTTAATTTTTTGTTAAGAGACACCCATTCAGAAAACCACTCTGCATGATGATAAGTATCCGAGGATATGTTTTTTTTTTGTAAATCAAACAAAAACAGTGTTTTGCCCTTGGGCGAATAAAAATAAACAGCAGTGGCAACCGCACCTGTTGGTCAATTATGCCGGTAAGGGATCGGAACAAAAACTCGTTTCGAGTTCGATGGGCATTATTGTAGTAGCGTCGTGTTACTATGAGTACTTGTCGTTCGGTTCTCACTTTAAATTTATAACCAGTACTATGTATATTACTAAGGTTTTTACGACAATCTCACATGAAAGTCGCCTCAGTGGTTACTTGTTCATTGTTTACATTGTTTACATGTAAAAACAATGAAACTAAAAAGCGAAGTTAAAAAGAGACAAACACACATCTATGGGGCTTAGCTTGCGAGAGAATGAGATAGAATTCATTATACACGGTTAATACAAGTCCTGATTTTTACGATCATGATCGTCGTCGAATTGGCCTAGCGGTGTGACGACCTGACTTATGTGCACCGTTGTATGAACAAACAATACGAGTGGTCGATACTCTGAGTTTTCCAGATTTAGAATTTTTAAAAAGAGATTTTAAAGATAATAATATTTTTATGTTTTTTGGAGTTTTTACGTATACCGCGTGTGAACTGATACATGTTTTTTTACTATAGTATACAAGTTAAAAAATCTTTAAATAATGATTTAAAAACCTTCTATCATGAACTGTAACCGATGGTGGATTGAACTGGCTCTCAAGTGTAGCTACCAGAACACACCTATACGTGCTTGGTGACAAATTTTCAAGTTGAGAATGATAGTTAGCCACACAGGCATTCGAGAAATGTTTTTTTCTCTGATTGAAAGCTCAGGCTCATTGTCGAATTTAAACCTATGTCAATCGATACGGTGACTCACTATCACTGAGCCATCAACTTATGACAAAAAAGGACGTTTTTTATAGTTTTAATGTGTATGGTGCTTTGTGCCAGATAGGCTTTGAGGTTGAGTGAGGGTAGTCAGCCAGAAAAGCAATACAAATTACCTTAGGTTCCTCCATGCTATGTTTGCATCATGATGTTGTTCTTCACTAAAAGTTCGAGCATGTAGAAAAACTGGAACCTACATCCTACAATTTTTCTGTCTCTTACATTTCGCTGGAACGTTTAAGATATCTAAATATTACTTAGACTCAGTGAGTTGTGTTGAAAACTATAACATATGTGTATGTTACGTTTATATACTCGAATATCATGTGTATTATTATAATTCTGACTTGAATATATTTTAAGTCCAAATTGATATTATGTAAAAAGAGAAACTAATTAAGTAATAAATAATAATCTACATAATTCATACTACTTTGATAAAATAAAAAAAATTCTATGTGCTGTTCCGTTAAACAAAATTGTCTACTGAAAAATTTTCAAAAACGTTTGAACTTAAAAGTAATGAAATGAAAAACATCATTACTTCACGAGAAAAATGGCATCACTCTTATGTGGTAGTAGATGATATTTGTTGTCTAAAATTGTTACAATAGTTATAAAAGTGATAACGGAGTGAGTAGCGTGACCCATGGTAGCGTCAAAATTCGTTCTCCAAAGTCCTTGGGAAGGCTGATTTTAATGTAATCGAGATCAGTTACACCTATCCTTTATTTTTTGTTGCCATGTTGCCATAGTTTTTAATGGTGCCGTCCATTCAGAGTATTTAAGTGAGAAGTTTTAGTTCTGAGGAGTTTACTACTAATGCATTATTATCATCTTTGCATGTTACATTGTTTTCGACTTTTTATTTTCACAAAGTTAGTAAAAGAATTATGTAATATTTTTGCGATTATTAATAACATGTTTTATACGAAACACCTTGCTTGATTGAGTGTCGTATAAGAATCTGTGTTTACGAAATTATATTTCGTTTGGTGCAAATAATATTGGGAGCTAACTGCCGTCAATAAATAGGCAATAAAATGCAAAAAAATATTTTCAAATCTGAATTCTTCTTCTTCTTGTTTTGGCACCGCAAAAAGCACTTGCCAGTGTCAATGTTTTTTTGCGTTCGTAGTAGTAGGTACATATTTTATATTCAAAATGGTGTCTAACTAAATGTTGGATCCCTTGTTAGAACGTTCTAGGGAGTTTTTGTGAGATTTCGAAATGCATGCTTTCAGTTTATATTTACAATCCACTTCACTTAAGCAAAATAACCAAACTATATCACGCAAAACACCACCAATATTACATAATATATGGTCAAAAACCTAAGTTAATGAATAAGAAACATTTTAAAAACACATTTCACTTCAAGATCCCTCCAAAAACTCAAATCTGACTTGTCGTTCTCTGGTTCTAATCTCTGTTATTGCGTTAAAATAAACAAAGAAAAAATCTCTTAGATTTTGCTCGGTGTTTTGTCTTTACACTGATAGATGGCGCAACTTGTCAGTATAACAAACTCTTTTCTTATGAACGTAAATTATTCAAAGATACACACAATTATTAATGTCTTATATTAAGGTATATCTGTATTTCTTCCAAAAAGTATAACTTCCAAGGCATCTACATACCTTTTTTTTATTGTTGAGGGCATAATCGCGTCTGCGCCTACAACTTCACTACTACTTACAAAAATTGTACTGACAGCAATGAAAATATAAGGTATAAAAAAACGTTTTTATTTTATTTGAAACACAACATTAATACAGCACTAGTGTATATTTTTGTTGTATTTTAGAACTTATTTAGGTACTGTGTAACTTTTTTATGGGTTTACGTTTAGAATTGTGGCCACAATCTCACCTGATTTTATGTGACGATGTAGCCCATGATGAGAGCACGCTAAGCCTAGTGGAAGACTAGCTCTCAAGTGCAGCTGCCGGAACAACACTTATTGGTGTTTGGCGACGAATTTTCAACTGCACCATGCTGCTACCTTATAAATGCAGTAACAATAATTCTTGCAACTAAATCTAAGTAGGAACATCAAAAATTTACTTTTTATCTATTTTGCATTTCTATTTATATTAGGTGTTGTACAATTTTACAAGCTTACTAGCGGACCCGACAGATTTCGTTTTGTTCGATCGTTGGCTCGTGAACGCTGGCATTAGCGGGTGCAGCAAACGCTTTTTTCGATATTGGGGTTATATTATATTGTGTTAGGCGAAAAATGTAATATAAAAATCTTTAATCAATGTTATCGTGTCGAATTGTGAATCTCAACCATACAGGGACCCACTCAAACACACAGTTTTTAAAATCGAAATCGTTCCAGTTCTTTAGGAGGAGTTTCGAGACATAAACACGTAAAGAAGAATAACATCGTTTCCACACGTCACGTGACTTACAGCATAATTATTTGCACACTATGTTTTTGCAATCGTACATATTTTAGTGAAGTTAAATTCGAAATGAGAATCAATATGTCGGTTTACCTTCTTATTTCAAACGCATCTGTTGTGTATTCCAATTGATTTTTGATATTAATAAAACAGTACTTTAGAGTATTGCTTGTGATTTTCACAACGATACTAAACAAGCCTAGAAACTTTTCAAGCAACCCTAGGACAGAGCTATCGAGCGGTAATACGGTGGTTCAAACTCAGGAAACAATAAGCATTGTTATCAGAGATGCAGAGCGTTGTAAGTATTATGCATTTCTGTTATCAAGTTCCTAATGGCTTTATTAAAAGCGCTTTGCTTATCGCTTTTGTATATTATTAGAGTAAAATCGAGTTAACACTTAATAGCTTTTATATACATACTATATTTGTGTATATATATTAGTATGTATGTAGGTAGGGTCCGGTAGTAATTAGAATGTTAAAAAAATATCAATATGAAATATTCTGGAGAAGCGTCAACATTTAAAAATGTTCGTGTACAAAAAACACATGACTATCGATTTTACGGTGTTTCAAACAACCAATACGGAAAAAGTCTTTGTTCAATAGTGCGAAATTTAGATTGATATTTAATTACATACAATTTATAATATTTATTATAATTATGAAACAAACATAATCTATATAGAATTCTTGAGACAGACAAGGTATAATTAAAACTGGTGGGTTTATAGTCATGGATTTTTGGACAGGAGTTTCTTTAAAAACCAAAAAAAAAATTTCTGCAATATTTATGAATGTCAACAGACTACCCGTCATCGAGAGTCAGGTAACTCGATCGGGTGTATCTTTTCTTTTTATTTTCAACTGTACAAATAATATTTATCTTTATTAATCAAATTAATAATTAAGTGAATGCACAGGGTGGAAGTCCCTTCGAGACATCACTATCATTCACAGACGAACTACCCTATAATAACCTTTTGACAGTAAAACCTTATTGAATTATACAGTAGGTAAGCATTATGAAAGGATTTTTGAAAATTCATCCATTAAAGGAGTTATAGAGGGGTTAACAAATACGATGACTGAGTTTTTCCCATCTGATCTATCTATTTCCATTTCCATATTAAAATTCTTAAGACTAACTGATTGAAAACGCACAATTTAAATCGGTGAGTTTAATCGCATGCATTTTTGCACTGGTGTTCCATATGTAAGAACTAAGGATTTTTGGAAATTTATCCTGTGAAGGAGTTAAGTATACTTAACTCCCTTTTGTTGCTGATGGTAAATCTCATCGGATACAGGGCTATCCACATAAAAAAGCAACTCTGAGCAGCCTTTTACCATACATTTTTGATTGATGTATTGATAACTAAATATTCCTCATAATGATTAATAAGAAAATATGCAGTCACTTCTACGGTAGATAATTATTAGGTTACAGGGAGTTTATAATAGGATCTTGATCAGTCATCTAGCGAGTTTATTTTAATTCATAAACTTCTGTTATTTGACCCTGTATTATATTATACTATTGGTAGTGTTTTGCGATAAATAGTTTGGATATTTTGTGCAAGTGAAGTGGATTATAAATAGGAATTAGAAACATAAAATTCAAATTGCCACAACAATTTCCTAGACGGTTTTAATAACAGAGCCGCAATGTTTGACTATTAGTACAAGACAATATTTTACGTAACTTCAATGGTTTTTGGTTGTTGGTGTATCTATGAAGTCTAAGGTCCAACACCAATAAAATTAAAATGGGACCACGCTTGAGGTATCCCCTTTCCAAAAAAATTAATCGCTGAACATCCATAAAAAAAAATACGCAGGTTAATCATTTTTTATGAATGTTCAGGCATAATTTATTTATTTATGAACCGATTTGGATGATTCTTTTTTTGTTTGATAGAGAATACCTTAAGAGAGATCCAACTTTAAGTTCATTGGTATTGGACCTTCGAATTCGAAGATACATTACGAAACTCCTCAAAATAATTGAAGTTGGTTTTCCATTGTTTAAAATTGTCTTGTAATGTTTTCCCTGTATTAATATTAAAAATCTCAATAGATTATTTGTTTGTTTGAAGCTTTAATCTCTGGAACTATGAATCAGATTTGAAAAATTCTTTGTGCGTTTTATAGCATATTTATTGAGGAACGTTATAGATTTTATAACTTCACGCTAAAGACCTAAGGAGCAGAGCAGAAACTATGAACGACAAGCAATCTGGCAGGCTGTAGGCAAGAACGGTAAATGAGAACAAAGATAGGTTATACGGGTGCGTTGGCGGTGGCGTGAAGGGTGAACCTAGTTCAATATATTTGTGTCTATCAGCTGTCTGATTCCCAAAGTATAAGCTATGCATGATTATCTTCTAACTTTTATTACATACATTTGCTTAAGGTGGTATCTAAGAATAACCGAGATGCCGCGTTACGAACCGTTACAAACATGTGAGAAATATGTCGTTCGCCCACGTAACCCTATCGCTTAGCTTCTGGAGTTCTGGCGTACTGTTAGTAAAACCGCAATTATTTATGCGGTAACTTTTGCCTCAGAACTATGCTTCTGAACAGCATCTTACTTATCAGTCTTTATCTTGGTGTAACGTTGACTTTTAGAATCGACTACAATTATGAATCGGTCACAATTTCATCTGATTGTAAGTGATAATATAGCCCAAGATGATGACACGATAATCCCAGTAGAAAAACTAGCAATAGAGACTATATAGGGATTTGAAATCACATCTATCAACACGTTGTCCGTATACGCTGCCACTGTGCCATCATTGCTTGTTTACGGTCAAACATTACACCAACAAACAAGAAAGTCGAAAAACACCATCATCTGTAACAAAAAACTAATAATATTCTACAGAACCGTATAATAAGCACAAACAAACAAGCACAAAGCATCGCAGTCTGACTAACACGGTCATTCGATCATTGAAGAAGTCGATAATGAGCAATTTTAACATAACAAACCGTGGCAGCGTTTAGAAAGTGTACTTTAACCACGTCCGAGCCTTTTATGGAAAAGTAAACTCGAGCATATGGGCCTTTTTATTGTTACGAAAATAGTACGTGACCTTTACAACTAACTACTAATTTTGACACAAAATAAGGTCCACATACGCTTTCAGACCTATAAACTTATCACTAAAAGAAACGGATTTATTACTATCAATTAATAAATATACAACTGTATAAATTAAGATTTATTTTTATTAACTAATAAAAAAATAAAGTTATTAGGCTGATGAAGGAAGATTAATGTTCTTAAAACAGTGTTTAAAATAATTTTATGAGAAGTAGCATACAACAGAAGATTTTGTTAAAGAGTAGCACAATTTTAATACTAAAAATAGAGATAAATTAGTCGTACCGTGATTTAGACTTAGTTAGACTAATAAATGTTTTTTTATGTAATAGTGTTTTAGGTTCTATAATAGTATTCCGAAGCACATTATTGATTTGCCGGACAACAAGTTCAAGGACCATGTCAAGCGGGTTTTACTGTAAAAAGGTTATTAAAGGGTGGATCATTATGCGAATGATAGTGATGTCTGGAAGTGACTCCCTCTCTGTGCAACCACTAAATTGTTATTATTGTTTTATATTAACACTTTTGTATAGTTCTTCTCGATGTCTGGGATATTTTCCGAACCGGCAGTAGTGTTTTGACGTTCATAAGTGCCTTGTTAGGGCCTAAGTTGTATAAAGAGTATTTTGATTTTGAAATAGCATTACCATGGCTACTTCTGGAAGGAAGGTTCAAGGTCGGCAAAGTGCTGGTGACACTTCTGTTGTTACAAGCGTCCATAGGCTACAGTACCCGCTTTCCACCAGGTAGGCCGTATACTTATTGGCCAACTTATGGCCAAAGTATTAGTTAATATAAATTATTCATTTTACTTCATGTAATTTTAAATCGTATACTACCGATTTGAATTTTGGAGGGAAAAATTGAAGGTAAGCGATGATGTTTTTCCAACGAGTGAAGGATAAAGTGAGTGTGTTGTCATATCAAGAGCTTAAAAGAAGGGAGAGGATAGGGACCAGTGACAACTGCTCCACCAAAAAGAGCTGAGCTTTTAGAAGAAGAACAAGAATTTCGAGATAAACCGATGCATAATCCAGTTTGTGTTTGCGACGTTTTAAGGATTGTTGATCACTCGATGATCACCACTGTTTTCGTCTTGTACTGCGCTTGGCATCAGATAAAGTACTGCTACAATACCATGTTACTTAATACTTGTTCTAAAGAATTAACTAGAACAGTACAAATAAATATACAGATTTAAAAAGTTGTGTAGATATTTTATTTTTAATTTTATAATTTAGCCCTTATTGGAGAGTTACAGTTTAGGAGTATACGTTATCTATATTAAAAAATCTGTATTTCTGTATGTACCTACATGTATTATTTAATTTAAATTTCCTTATATACATCTAATATATTATAACGATCATTACCTACTCAGGAATATGTCTTCTTTTTCTGTCCGTCTATCTGTTTGTATATCCGAATTTAGCCCAAAAAACTGCTTAACCGATTTTAAAGTTTTTTTTTTTACACGGGAACTATATTCACTTCCTTAATTGGTATATTAGAATAATTGTATAAATAAAATTACGACTCGAACCCAACTATTGCGCAGTAAACGCATGCAGAGCCGCGGAGCCCGCTAGTCCCTATAATATGTGGTTCTGTAGGTTATATGAGGTTTTCAAGGTGCTTACTTTCATTGTAAACAATTAAAATTAGTATGATCTATCCCCGTTTACGTAAGAAAAGTAATTTCCTAGTCGTAACAAAACCGATAGAATCTGAAATATGTATCTATCTTATACAATTCATAGAATTGAAGTGTTTGCTTGTAATGGCAAAATAACAGTTTTTTTTTACTAAATGCATATTATAAAAGTATATACGATACTTATAACAAAACATCAATTTTCAAAAAAAAAAAAACATTTTATCTGTCTTTTGTTCTGGGTTATCTCCGAAACGGTTGCACCGACTTTGACGGGACTTTCACTGATAGACAGCTGATGTTATTAGGAGTAACTTAGTCTAATTTTATTTTGGATCCGCGTAAATTAAAAAAAAATACTGGTAATGGTAAATCAATTCGAGTGCTTAAATGGCTTACGCTGAGTAAACCATAAGAGATATATCAAATTAATATATCCACAACATAATTTTAGGCATTGAAAAGACCTACAAAAAGGCAGCAAGAGCATATGTCTATCTTCTAAGGATCACTCACAATAAGCATATAACCGGGACCGGGAGTAGGACGATTCGCGCGTGTACCCAATCGACGGCATTCTGTAGTCCACACGATCGAAGTCGCGGGCAAAGCTAATTATTAATAAATATTGGTTTTCCTGATATAAAATGTTCGAGAAAGATTTCTATCACGCTTCAGCCTTTCACAATAACGAACAATGGAGAACATTACAAGTAATAACAGAATAAAATGTGACCCGAAACCGAAATCACGTATTAATTTGCTATAATATCGAAATGTTTCGGAAAATATTTTCATATAACTATGTTATAATAATATGAAAGCATGTTTTCATATATATTTTTTTGTATTTAATGTACTTTATAAATGTTTTATATATTATTAATTACTAGCTCTGCCCGCGACTGTGCTCGCATGGAATGCAGAATGCTGTCGATCGGGCATATGCTTATTGTGAGAGATCCTTAGAAGATAGACATATGCTCTTGCTGCCTTCTTGTAGGTCTTTTTAATGTCTAAAATTATGTAGTAGGTACATTAATTTGATAGGCATATCTCTTAAGGTTTGCTGAGTAATTTAATTTAAGCACCCAAATTGATTCACCATGATCAGTTTTTTTTTTTATTTGCGCGGAACCCTAATTTTTTTTCCAAAATAAAAGTAGCATAAGTTACTGCTTATAACAACAGCTATCTATCAGTGAAAGTCCCGTCAAAATCGGTCCAACCGTTTCTGAGATATCCCGGAACAAACAGATAGACAGACAGAATTTTTTTGGAAATTGGTATTTTATTATACGTACCTCGTATATACTATTATAACATGTATTTAGTAAAAACACTGTTATTTTGACATTACAAGTAGACACTTCAATTTTATTAAATATATAAAAGATGTGGGTATATTTTAAATTTATGTTTGAGGCGAACGTATATAATACAAAAAAGTTATCGTATATCTATTACTAGTTCTGGCTCCGCACGTGTTTTTTATTAAGCAATAGTGATTTTTATTCCGTGATTTTATTTTTACTCATATTATTGACTATTATATTATTATTATTTATCGTATTATTTAGAAAATATTTTGTAGAGAGAGGCTCTTCATTAGGTGTTTACTTAAAGATTTAAAAATGAAAATGTAACAATATAAAACAAATAAATAAATAAATCTTTAGTATTAATATACTAAAAAACCTTAACAATAAAACTGGAGAGTCGCGGGTATAGCTAGTAACATTATTTTGTACAATTTTCTCCTCATATTAATATAGAATTAAATTGTTTTATTTCCAACGATTTATCAATTCAAACATTCAATTTAATTGATAAGGATAAAAATATATATTGTTATTCAGATTTGTAATAATAAATTACTGTAATACACCGATTACAATAATTTATGTATTACTGACAGTCAAATTTGACCGTTTATCAGACAGTGAAACGGCTATTAAGTTATTTATTTACGTTCGATTGAATTTGTAACTTGAATGTCATTTTTTTTTTACGTTGTTGTAAATTATCAGAAAATTTTATTACTAAACAAAAAAGCTAAATATTATATTCTTATGATTAAAATTTAGTTATTAATCATTTTTTTTTATTGATCATGTTTTTGATTGTGGTGTATTTATAAGTGTTTAATAAATTCCAAAAACATTTTACCGATAACCATATCAGTTCAAAAATCTAAATATTTTTTCATGGAGAAGGCTTAGGTTTTTAATTTTAACGCGCACTGGTGGATCTCCTCCACCCTATAGAAGATCGCAGCCAAATAACCATGTGTTGTGTTTCTGTGTTGAGTAGGGTTTCCAGAAGAACTCCTTGGAGTAGGGGGATCAAGGTCGGCAACGAGCTAATGATACCTATGGTATTACAAGCGTTCATAGGCTATGGAAGCCGCTTACCATCTGGTGGGCCGTATGCTTATTTGCCACCTTTCTTGTATAAAAATATTACAAGTATTCCTCGTGTGCCTGTTCAAACAAGGTTTCAAAATTAATAAATAAATTCACTAACATTTCGTTATGCTCGAATTCTTGATAAAGTTGCTCCAACATAGCCCAACAAGGAGAAACATATTTGTGTGTTACATCGAATCGGTCTGAAGTTAAATAAGAGGCTTCGCCTTCTTGTGTGTTATCTAACGTCTGTATAATGGGTTGTGCTCCAAGAATTATTTGATATGATGCTTGAAACTATTTTCTACTATCGCACTACTCGCCATCGAAAAGGAGTTCATCTTCACACCTTGGAACATAAATAGGCAGGGACAGCCCGGATTTCTAGGAGTTTTCGCCTGTTAATACTCCAGATATGGAAGGAGCTCTCAATAATATCAATTCATAAATGGCTAATTGTAGATATCTAAGTTATTTCTTTTTTAAGATATGTATTTTCATTTAATTAAATAGAAGTGGAATTAATTGACTTTCAAGGGTTCCATTCGTGCTTAATTTTTACGAATACAGCCAGCCCGCACTATAACTTTGATTTTGCTTAGCATACTTTCTGACACACACTTGATAAGTTAAATGCTTAGACTCTGAATGTCACATAGCGTTAGATAGATTATTATAACATTCTCAGTAAATAGGTTGTAAAATACAAAAAGATTTTACCAAATTTTTTTTTGGTTTATGATGATGACTTAAGTAGTAGCCTATATGGACTCCGCATCGATCGGCGTAATTTGTAATCCCTGCAATAGGTCTGAGTTTCTGGTGAAGAAACATATTGTGGGTAAATTGTTGGTATGTTATTTTCAAATACACGACTGGCTAGCGACAACTCTCTTGTTGATTGTCTGTCGCCAAGCACCTATATGTATGATTCGGTAGATGCACTTGCAACTCAGTCTTCCAATAGGCTTGGCATGTAAATGCTAAACATATATAAAATTTAAAAAAACACGTTCAAATACACAAAGAAAACTTTTGACCTTTATAATACTGCCATAGATTAAGATGAACAAAGTCGCGGGCGGACTAATGTCTATAAAAAAATCGTGAATATAAACATTGATTTATTATATAACAAAAGATAAAAAGTCCATCCCATAAGATAATATAGTGATGTGATATTTTATTGCGCGGTCATTTCACCCACGCGAAAAATTTTTGAACCCATCACTAATCTCACCAGGCCCAAACCGGATTTTGGTTGCGTTTACCTAATTGTTACTTATGCATACTTTAGTTAGGTGATTGTGAAGAAGACTTATTAATTCATGTTTTTTTCTTTCTTTAATACTGAAGCGATGGCAATCAGTGACATTTTATATATAGACGCCGTCATATGCCGTTCGTAATTTGATTTTGGTGACACATTTATTATTTTACGGACAAATATTAATAATTTGGTCATTGGACTTGCATTTATTTAGAAGTAATTATAAATATACCCACACCATACTATACCATACATTAAAGTAACAGTTCATACAATTATCCCATGATGTATATAACATGTTATTGTGCCATGGAACGTAACCCTCAGTGTGAGAAGCACACTCGCAATTGGATGCTATATTTCTATGTAAAAGATGTAAAAGTTCATGAATTCTCGACGTCTGTCGTGGCATAATATTTCACTTTAAACCACCAATTATCGTACTCCTTTAATCTGTCGTAAGTAGGCCAGTTTTGGAGTTCCTCGAATGGCATCGTACATTTCCGTTTAATGGGCCAAGAGTTGAAATTTTTGATGCTATTATCATCTTAGTTGTTTTTTTTTTTATTTCTAAGGAACACGCTTCAACATAATTATATTTAGGATAGTACTTAGAACATTTTTCAATTATTTTGTTCACACTTTTAATGGCTTTTTAAGTATCTTCATTTTCATATTATTTTTTTAGATCTGTAGCATATAGTATGTTGTGGAGAGAGATTACCAACAACGTAAAAACCTTAAACTTTAAAGATCTGAAATGTTGCGACGTAATGACTAATTTATGTCTTTGACAGGATCTTTAAATAGCTTATTGCAATCTATTACATTTGCTATATTGTATTTAAAACTAGCTCTGCCTCACGGCTTAACTCTTGCTAAATTTAATCGAGAAACTATACACTGCTCCAAAGCACCTGTGAACCTGTCGTTGTTCTCACTTGCCGTAATTCCTTTACAGCTTTCCAGATTGCTTGACTTTCGTGGTTACTACTTCGCCCTTAAGAGTTGTAGCGTAACGTCGTATAGCCTATAATCTTCGTGAATGAATAGGCTAAAATATTTTTAAAAAAATATATTTTTTATTTCTGACCTCTAGTTTTAATGATTGGCGCGCCCAAAGGACCAAGCAAATAAACTAAAGTTTGATCTTTACAATTATAGTACCTATATATATTTTTGTTAAAAAAGCTATTAACTTAAATAATAAAGTATTTATCAACATTGTTAGCTCCCAGCCTAAACCATTGTCTGTCCACAGTTCTGTTGTTACAAAATTTATCTCGGCAATCTACAGGAGAAAATTTATCTTTTAAATAAATCTTTATTCAGGGGAAGGCTCGTAAAGTTTCTAAGGAGTTGATTTATCGTGAAATTGGGAATATCGATAAATTTTAGCAAGTAATCCGTTTCAGAGTCTGAATGGGGATGGAAGAGGGAATTCAAGCTTCATTATAATTTATAATCTTATTGATCAGATTTTTAAATAACGATATAAGTATTGCTTAATCTTTGTGTTATTTATGTCTTTGAAATACTTATCACGTATTGAAGATACAAGTAGGTATACTTTTTCTTTTGTCAGATTTTTTCTTAACATTCTTAACTCTAACCTAATTGCTTTCTTTTAAAAAATATCTATCATATTCCGTATAAAAGTCACAAATGAAGTATACAGTAATAGCCTTAAAAGACTTTAGAATGAAAAATGTCCTTACTTCTTAATTATAAATTAAATCTAATGTACTAGCAACTGTCCGTCCAATAAATATGATGTTTCTTGTGATCAGTTAACCGAACAGTCCGAAACTGCGAAAATTAAGGTTTCAAATTATGCTAGCTACTAAAATTAACTAAATTTGTAGGTAACCTTGTTGACAACCTCACAATTTACACTGACATAGCAGTGAAAGTACTTGTGCTTTATGACGAAAAATATGTTTTCGGAGTTGAATCTACGAAGGATAAGTAAATAGATATAAATTTAAAGTTATTGGCAGTTTTTCATTCATTTAAATATTGAAATAATAATTACTGGCACGAATATGAAACTTGTAACGAAATGTACCTACATATCCAGGAAAGTACATACCTTTTTAAATTTCTATTGGTTTTGCCATTTGGCCACAATCTACCCTCATTTTAAGTGTCTTAAGCCTAGTGAGGGAACACAGCTGTAGTTGCTTGGCATTTTGCAGTTCGAGGGTCGTAGCTACCAGGATGGCATTAGAACATGTCCCAACATGCTACGGTTTCATTACTATATTTTTCTTCAACGAAGGCTCCGGGTCGCTGTAGGGATTCGAACTCAGGTCGATTGATTGCTTTCTACGTACATATACATCAGATATTTCTCTTGTTTTATCATTTAGAATAATTAATAGTATAACTACCTACACGACTTAAGGAAATTAAGTTTCCATTTACAATTTTACAATAAAAATCTATCTGCCCACTTTCTAAAGTCGATCGTAAGCGAAAAAAGCGGCGGATAGTTTTAAGATCTTAGACATTTATTGCTCTTTCGAATGAATTATTATATCGGATATTTTTTGAGTGCCGTGAATGTATAAAATGAAATATATGCATCTTGGACCACGTACGTACCTATTGTAGTGGTTATGAAACATGTTTTTCTCATTTACTTTTAAATGCAACTACTGGACGCTTTACGTAACAATGTGATTAATTAACTATATAAAAATAACTAGTCATTATTATATGTTAATATTAAATAATATCAACTTAAAATATTTCAGTATTCATCCTATTATAATATGTGGTTAGTATGGTGTACAAACGAATGCAAATGAATATAATAATTCTTTAACAGAATCTAAATAAATAAATCTAAGAGATCTAAATGATTTAGGGCATAATTTTATTTAATAAAATTTCAATGAATAAAAAAATTTAGTACCATTTATCAAATTTCTTAACCAACCTACGCTAAAACTGCCATTGTGAGTCTTAGAGAACAATACAACCGTATTTCTTCATTTTTTACGGTTTGTGGTATTTTACGGCATACTTTATGCTTAAAAAGACATATATGAGTAAATTAAAGAATGCATGAATAACTTATGAATTGAAATTAATCTTTATGTCACTAATTACAAATACGTTTTTATGTTACTTAATTTATGTACTTATTTAAGTTACTAATTTAAAAAATATATATTTTTGTGACACTACGTAACTACTAATGTAAAAGTGAGAAATCAAAATACACAAGCTAATTTGCCGGGTGTTTGGACTAGACAATTTGCGTCTGAATGGATCGCCACCACCGTATACCAGGTACCACCAGTGGCACTATCGTGACCACAAACTCGTTACAGTAACTCAATTTTGCTATGTGCGTTTCAGGGACCAGCCAGTTTAAATCTAATAATCCAGCGGAGTAGTCGGGATCTTTACTAGATCGGTTCGCTTACACCATGTACATAGTGATAAAACTGTTCGTTTCGGGATTTGCCAAGTGTATAGCCAGGTGCCGAGATGCTTGCAGGTCTGTATGACAGCAACGACCGCTGATCTCCCGGTGGTCGTTACTGTTTTGGATTGTGATGTGGTTTTTACCATCCGGCACAGTGACGTCACTTTGCCATGATAATATAAAAATACATGTGTGCAGTTCACACGCGGTAAAATAAAACCATCAGAAAACATAAAATAATTTATATAAACGATACACGTGAACAATACACTACGCTGGCTATGACGCCTTTTCCCATGGCTTCCTAATACCGTAATACGTTGTACGTAGGCGCATACAAACGTACTAACAATACAAAGAGGAGACCGAGTTAATAGTATGATGTACAAGTACTGTATAATGTATTCTCTCTCATTGTCTCGGAGGCTCAATCCTATAGATGCATGTGTTTATCTCTTTTTAGTGTAGCTTGTTCGATTCATCGCATTTCAAATCACAACGGTACTAAATAAGTTTTCACTTTAAAAAATATAGAAACACATATTACGAAAATTTTGAGGTTCAATTATTTACATAACGAATAAATTCCTTATTTGCTGTTAATAATTATTGGGTCAATTTTAATATTATTTCGGTTAAACCGTGATTTGCATAATATAAAATGCAAATACCGCATCTCAATGATTCATAAACTGGAAATGAATTTGTTAGTCAATTATTATTTTTTATATTGCATGTTCATTCTACAAAATTGATTATTTTCACTTGAAGCAGCGTGGTATGCAATAATCACTTTTGTTTGCATTTCGACAGAGCGTCCGACTTTTTATGTTCTCCGCTTTATAAGAGAGTTTGTTCATTGGTACACTTTACGTGCGATATCGCCTGTTTTTTGAAGTTTAAATTTGATTTACTTGATGTTTTGTTTTTTAGGATTCCGTATCTCCGATTAAGACTCTTAAGATTAGTGCCTCTCATGTTGCTGTCAAAAAATTAAGTTTCTAGGTTCATTCATTAAAGAGATAAGTCACTTCATTCATAGTTAAAATACAGCGCACTGACCGATTATTTAAACCTATAAAGTAATTTCCGGAAACCTGGAGTCTTGAAATTAAGGCACGAAGGAGGTCTTTTAACAATAGTTAAAGAATAAATCCGAAATTCAAATTTTCAAATACCGTGTAAAATTATAATGTAACAACAACATTATATGTTGCACTTCCGTCACATGCGCGCGCAGTTGTCAGTTTTATCCTCTGTTGCAACACATAAATAAACTAACTAAAATTTAAGATGCAATCATATTATTAACCGAATTCAAAAAAGACGAAGGTTACTATGTACATATATATGTACGAATTTTTTTTTAACGGATGTACATCCGTAACTTCTTTGTTTATGAACCGACTTGGATGATTTTTTTTTTGTTTGTCAGGAGATACCTCAAATGTGGTCCCAGCAGTATTTCGTCCGTCGACTTTTATATTTCGGCAACAAAGAAATAGTAACGACTGCTACATTATTTATTAAACGCGCTAAAAAGTGTAGCTTAAATAAAATAGTTGGCCGTCACGGGACGCCCGGCAGGTGTGAAATACCTTAAGAAATATTCGAATTTCTAATAAATAAAAATCAAAAACCAATAAAAAATAAGGAGTATAATAATAAAGTCTAGTATGCGCCTGACATTCGCAAGGGAGACGATAGCGGTGGCGTAGAAGGGGCGTGACGGCATTAGAGAGTGTAATGCCGTTTGCCGTCACGGCATACGGTTAGATTTCACTTCCAAGGCGCCCCGATAGATATTACACATTAAAAAAATAAAGCTTTAGTGTAAAATGTCTTTAAACAATAACATTTGTTGTAACTGATTCGTGGAACGGGTTTCGCGTCATAACCCTACTACGTTCATGGTGTGATGTTTATTTTAATTTTATGCTTTTGAGACGGTGTCGTCGTTGTCATGTGCGTGTGGGTAGTCGCTAATTGAAGGTTCCGTCGGTACAATAGATTTTTTTTGTGTTTATTTCTAATTTGAGTCTTTAAGTTGCCAATGTGTTTTTTACATAGTTATTAAACTAATACTTCTTTTGGTGCGTTTATTTAAAGGTAAAATTGAAAGCTTTGTGCGTATCATTTAACGGGCAATGCAACATGATTAAGTTAGCAATAAATGATAATAACTTGAATTCATTGTAATGTATTTTTTAATGTATTGTTTTTAATTAAAATAATGATTATATCTACAATTTTACAATAAAAATCTATCTGCCCACTTTCTAAAGTCGATCGTAAGCGAAAAAAGCGGCGGATAGTTTTAAGATCTTAGACATTTATTGCTCTTTCGAATGAATTATTATATCGGATATTTTTTGAGTGCCGTGAATGTATAAAATGAAATATATGCATCTTGGACCACGTACGTACCTATTGTAGTGGTTATGAAACATGTTTTTCTCATTTACTTTTAAATGCAACTACTGGACGCTTTACGTAACAATGTGATTAATTAACTATATAAAAATAACTAGTCATTATTATATGTTAATATTAAATAATATCAACTTAAAATATTTCAGTATTCATCCTATTATAATATGTGGTTAGTATGGTGTACAAACGAATGCAAATGAATATAATAATTATTTAACAGAATCTAAATAAATAAATCTAAGAGATCTAAATGATTTAGGGCATAATTTTATTTAATAAAATTTCAATGAATAAAAAAATTTAGTACCATTTATCAAATTTCTTAACCAACCTACGCTAAAACTGCCATTGTGAGTCTTAGAGAACAATACAACCGTATTTCTTCATTTTTTACGGTTTGTGGTATTTTACGGCATACTTTATGCTTAAAAAGACATATATGAGTAAATTAAAGAATGCATGAATAACTTATGAATTGAAATTAATCTTTATGTCACTAATTACAAATACGTTTTTATGTTACTTAATTTATGTACTTATTTAAGTTACTAATTTAAAAAATATATATTTTTGTGACACTACGTAACTACTAATGTAAAAGTGAGAAATCAAAATACACAAGCTAATTTGCCGGGTGTTTGGACTAGACAATTTGCGTCTGAATGGATCGCCACCACCGTATACCAGGTACCACCAGTGGCACTATCGTGACCACAAACTCGTTACAGTAACTCAATTTTGCTATGTGCGTTTCAGGGACCAGCCAGTTTAAATCTAATAATCCAGCGGAGTAGTCGGGATCTTTACTAGATCGGTTCGCTTACACCATGTACATAGTGATAAAACTGTTCGTTTCGGGATTTGCCAAGTGTATAGCCAGGTGCCGAGATGCTTGCAGGTCTGTATGACAGCAACGACCGCTGATCTCCCGGTGGTCGTTACTGTTTTGGATTGTGATGTGGTTTTTACCATCCGGCACAGTGACGTCACTTTGCCATGATAATATAAAAATACATGTGTGCAGTTCACACGCGGTAAAATAAAACCATCAGAAAACATAAAATAATTTATATAAACGATACACGTGAACAATACACTACGCTGGCTATGACGCCTTTTCCCATGGCTTCCTAATACCGTAATACGTTGTACGTAGGCGCATACAAACGTACTAACAATACAAAGAGGAGACCGAGTTAATAGTATGATGTACAAGTACTGTATAATGTATTCTCTCTCATTGTCTCGGAGGCTCAATCCTATAGATGCATGTGTTTATCTCTTTTTAGTGTAGCTTGTTCGATTCATCGCATTTCAAATCACAACGGTACTAAATAAGTTTTCACTTTAAAAAATATAGAAACACATATTACGAAAATTTTGAGGTTCAATTATTTACATAACGAATAAATTCCTTATTTGCTGTTAATAATTATTGGGTCAATTTTAATATTATTTCGGTTAAACCGTGATTTGCATAATATAAAATGCAAATACCGCATCTCAATGATTCATAAACTGGAAATGAATTTGTTAGTCAATTATTATTTTTTATATTGCATGTTCATTCTACAAAATTGATTATTTTCACTTGAAGCAGCGTGGTATGCAATAATCACTTTTGTTTGCATTTCGACAGAGCGTCCGACTTTTTATGTTCTCCGCTTTATAAGAGAGTTTGTTCATTGGTACACTTTACGTGCGATATCGCCTGTTTTTTGAAGTTTAAATTTGATTTACTTGATGTTTTGTTTTTTAGGATTCCGTATCTCCGATTAAGACTCTTAAGATTAGTGCCTCTCATGTTGCTGTCAAAAAATTAAGTTTCTAGGTTCATTCATTAAAGAGATAAGTCACTTCATTCATAGTTAAAATACAGCGCACTGACCGATTATTTAAACCTATAAAGTAATTTCCGGAAACCTGGAGTCTTGAAATTAAGGCACGAAGGAGGTCTTTTAACAATAGTTAAAGAATAAATCCGAAATTCAAATTTTCAAATACCGTGTAAAATTATAATGTAACAACAACATTATATGTTGCACTTCCGTCACATGCGCGCGCAGCATAAATAAACTAACTAAAATTTAAGATGCAATCATATTATTAACCGAATTCAAAAAAGACGAAGGTTACTATGTACATATATATGTACGAATTTTTTTTTAACGGATGTACATCCGTAACTTCTTTGTTTATGAACCGACTTGGATGATTTTTTTTTTGTTTGTCAGGAGATACCTCAAATGTGGTCCCAGCAGTATTTCGTCCGTCGACTTTTATATTTCGGCAACAAAGAAATAGTAACGACTGCTACATTATTTATTAAACGCGCTAAAAAGTGTAGCTTAAATAAAATAGTTGGCCGTCACGGGACGCCCGGCAGGTGTGAAATACCTTAAGAAATATTCGAATTTCTAATAAATAAAAATCAAAAACCAATAAAAAATAAGGAGTATAATAATAAAGTCTAGTATGCGCCTGACATTCGCAAGGGAGACGATAGCGGTGGCGTAGAAGGGGCGTGACGGCATTAGAGAGTGTAATGCCGTTTGCCGTCACGGCATACGGTTAGATTTCACTTCCAAGGCGCCCCGATAGATATTACACATTAAAAAAATAAAGCTTTAGTGTAAAATGTCTTTAAACAATAACATTTGTTGTAACTGATTCGTGGAACGGGTTTCGCGTCATAACCCTACTACGTTCATGGTGTGATGTTTATTTTAATTTTATGCTTTTGAGACGGTGTCGTCGTTGTCATGTGCGTGTGGGTAGTCGCTAATTGAAGGTTCCGTCGGTACAATAGATTTTTTTTGTGTTTATTTCTAATTTGAGTCTTTAAGTTGCCAATGTGTTTTTTACATAGTTATTAAACTAATACTTCTTTTGGTGCGTTTATTTAAAGGTAAAATTGAAAGCTTTGTGCGTATCATTTAACGGGCAATGCAACATGATTAAGTTAGCAATAAATGATAATAACTTGAATTCATTGTAATGTATTTTTTAATGTATTGTTTTTAATTAAAATAATGATTATATCTACTACAAAATCAAATACTTCTTACATACCATTAAGTCTGTATCCCGGAGGGTTAGGCGGAGGTGTACTAATTTACACCAACAGTTCTCAAAAAAATGTAAGGTCCCATGTAATAGTGGACTGGCCTATGGCCATTAATCAGACACAAAGCTAAACTTAGAGCTGCTACTGAGAATTTTATAGAAAAAACTCAATGACACTTTGCCCGACCTGGAGTTCGAACCTAGAACGTCGAGCAGTCGCGCTTTCGACCACTACTCTAATGAGTGTAATATGTATGCGTAATTGTTAGACACAGAACTAAATTTATCACATTAAAAAGTTTGCGAGCCATATTTTAATCTTTATTACAATTTAGCTGGTACCCGTAAATTCGTTTACATGGGTATGGTTTTGATGTTCCATGGGAATTACGAATTTTATCTAGATTAAAAATGTTCTTCCTTTTATTATATTTTTCCTATTTTTTACTTTGCCTTAGCTTAGAGAATTCCTCAGGTAAATTCCTATATTAATCTGTCAGTTGTTTTAAAGTGACACGCGTTCAGATAAACAGCCATGAAAATATATTAACGATTTTAGATATAACAATATATAACATAACTTTGACACATATTATGATATAATTTATAAGACAGTATAACTTATTAAATTATTTACTGTAGCGAATTAAATTATAAGAAAACATGTTAAAAGTTAAATTAACAGCTTATATTTGAATTAAAAATTACGATGCCAAGGTTATTAATGGTACATTTATGATATTTTATGTTTAAATAACTGATTTGTGCGAATATTTCGCACATTTTAGAATATTATAGAATCTAACAGTTGTCATGTTAGTGTCATTAGATAGTGCTTTGAATATATCTTCATTAGCATCAACAGATGGTATTCCAAATGATAAAGGTTTTAATCATTTTTATACTATTTATCTGTCTCTTCTGGTCGGAATCATTAATTTTGATAAAGAGTCAACGGTGAAATGGTGTTGCCAGAAGAATTTACCTTTGAGAAATAATATGTATTGTGATTGTATATACATTATATTTAAAAGTTGTCTCACGGATCCCCAAAGGGAATAACTATATACTGCTTACATTAACACGGGAATAACCGGTCTGTTTGCGGAAACTGTAGATTTAATTGATCTGCGGTGCTGAAGGGTTTATTTATTTTTAAACTTTCATATCTCGTCTGGATAAAAGACTTGGTTAAATTGACTAATTAGGGTCTGGATTGAAAATGTTGCTAACCTGAAAAAACGTATATTTTGGAACAGCATTTAGAAGTTTTTATTTTGTCTGTAAAAACCATTTTATATCATTTCGAAACTTAATTTCTCCTAAGTAAATAAAGTAGATACCAATTGAAAATTTTAACTTTTTGTTATACCATATATCAAGATGACTTACAATGAAGAAAAAAATTTTTTTTTGATTTAATGACAAATCGATATTTTTAAGTCGGCACGGATATACCGAACATATTTAGATTTATGGTTCAAAACAAATAACACAAAATTGCATAAGTTTATCTAATCATAGAATCACCATAATATATTATTTTCCAAATGTGTTTTTTTTTGTGGCATCGTAATATCTCTCTGAATTCTTTCAAACTTTACTGTTAGCATTAAATTTCTTTTCATTGAAGAAAAATAGAAAAATATAAATTTGATGCTTTTTCATACTATAAAAAGTTTTTAAGGTTGCCATGTATTGATAGAATTTCAAATGAAAATATCTGTTCAAAATCTGTTTAACTAAATGACAGCTGTTAGATTGGTTACATTATATCATAATGTATACTAATATAGCGGAAAATATTTTTTGTTTGTTTGTCCTAAACACGCTAAATCTCTGGAACAACCAGTCGGATTAGAATTTTTATTTTTAAAATGATAGCCAGACTCACGAGTAATAGTATAAGCTATCTAACATTAAAACTCTCAGCTAGCCTTCAATGTTTATTTTTGTTCAGTAAGTCGGAGGTGGAAGCCCTGCCGAACTACTTTATCCGCGTGCGCTGGCGTAATGGTTAGTGATACGTGAATAAAATATTCTAGAAAAATGTTACCTATTGGTATATCTAAAAAAAAGTCGGCGATAGCATATATCTATCTCTTATACATAACCCACAACAAGATGTTTTGCAAAATTTGTTTGTTAAAGATTAAAAATTAATTTATTAACATTATTTTTAGATATGGCATATTAATCCTTACGAACAAAAGTTACTTCATCATAATGATAATTTAATGAAGATAAATTTTGTCTTTTACAACATGTAATTTGGACGCATACTTTGAGAGATAATGCAAAATCTAATTATTCAACTCTCGGCTCGGGTCTATGTCTATGCCCGAAAAAAGTATTGTCTATATTGAAGTATGTTATATTATACACAGCTAGTTATATTATAATTTGCGAAATATTCTTCCGGGTCAGCTCGTTTGGCTCATATTTGTACTTATTGTTATTTCGAAACAGGACTCAAAAATTCAATTTTTGCTTTCTGTCACAACTACTACGATATTAAAACTACTACACAAAGGAGACGTGAAGTTTAACGCACTACAATATTAGTAGCAATGACGAGCTTCCACGTCAATCGTAAGTAATAAGCTACTGTATGTAACTTTATCCGAAAACGTACTTTATTTTCTTCCATATACGACACAAATTCAACCAAAGCATCAAAGGTGTATGTGCCTTTTTACTTTGGCATGTCAAGTTGACAGCCACGCGAACAATTCCGACAGCCAAATGCCGATATTGAACGTTACTCATTTGATACAAGTGTCAATATTGAACGAAAGGCGAAAGCAATAAGGGCCTTCCACACGATCTTACACCACGCGTAATGTTCTCAGTCAAAACAGGTCCGTTAGTGTCTTCAATGAAAAAAAAAAAACACCGGAGTCATTTTTTTATATTCTGCAAACATTGCAAATGAACGTCAGTATGGAAAATAACAAAAATAACTTTTTTGTGCCAGCATGTGTGACATGGGTGTATGTATTATACTTGGATTGGATATTGTATGGGCTTTTGAAGAAATATGATACGTTTAAAAGCATTGAACGCAAAAGCGCGTTTATGTTTTATTTCTTTTAGTTACGACTCGGAAACGGTTGTCGTATAAATTTATGTACACAAATAACTCGGTATAACTGTGTTTTAACGTTGAGAATATTTAGCGAAGGATTTATTTATTTTATTCATTTATAAACATTATTTGCAATGTTGTAACTGTATTTTCCATATATATAGGTTTTTAGTAGGCATATAGCTACATTTGTCAGTCATTCGGGACATTTTAAAATTTGATTTATAATAAAATAATTATCATTTATTTAGTAACTATTCCCGAGGATTCTCTCGCGTTTATTACGCAATAAGTTCCTCATTTCGTAATTATATATTTATTTATATTTTATGATTTCTAAAAGTATTGTTAAAAAATTTGAATGACAACGTTAAAAGCCGTGGTGGTGAAATTGTTTAGACTGGCGGATTATCGATTCGATGTGCGCGGGTTCGAAGCCCGTCATGTATCTACAAACTAGTTTTTCAGATTTCGCGTATATTTACTCATTAGAATGAGTAGCACTATCGGCTGACTTTGAAGGAAAACATAAAAAATTACTGTAGATTTCTCTACGTTTAGATTTCCAGTTGGCGTGGTGCCTTCCCTGCTTTGCCCAGCAGTGGTACATTTACAAACTGGTATTATTATTATTATTAACAATCCTATAGCCTGTCAATGAGAAGTGACATAAACTTCCCTTGTAAAATTTCAATGAGTTCAATTCAGGCATACAAGTAGACACAGATTTTTTAAAAAGTTATATTCGTTATTGTAACTTTTATAATAAAAAGGTGCCTATCAAATTATTTTTGAAAAGCACAACATATACAGACAAAACTGAAGAGATATTAATAACTAACTGTGCCCGTGGCTTCGCTTACGTGGACTACAGAATGCTCGCGTGAATCTTTATCCTAGCTCCCGGCTATTTTAAAAACAAAAATGCTTATTGTGGGTGTTTCTTATAAGTTAGATATATACTTTCCCTAACTTTTTTGTAGGTCTTGTTTATGCCTATGATTATGTGGTACATTAATTTGCTTTATCTCTTATAATTTACTCAGCATAAGCCATTTAAGCGCCCGAATTGATTCACCATGACCAGTTTTTTTTTATTTTGTGCGGGACCTTAATTCTTTTTCTAAAATAAAATTAGCATAAGTTACTCCCTATAACTTCAGCTATATATCAGTGAAAGTCACGGCAAAATCGGTCCAACCGTTTCGAATATTACCCGGAACAAACAGAAATAGTGTTTTTGTTATAGGTATCGTATATACTTTCATATGCATTTAGTAAAAAGGTGTAATTTTGACATTACAAATAGACACTTCAATTTTAGTAATTGTATATATAATGGTGCCAGGATGCTCCCCAGGCATTAGTTACGAAATAATAATTTATTTTCAACCCCTAATTTTATTTGTTCGTATTCATTTTATTGACAATTCATAAAGCCTATCGATTGAGGGATGACATTTACTTGTCTTGTACAATATACATCAAAATCAGTTGATTTTTTTATGATTTCTAAAAGCGTTATTGAAAAATCTTATTGCTATATCCATTTATGACCAATTACGTAAGCTTTCCGTGTACAAAATTTCATAAGAACCAGTTAAACCGTTTTGATTTCAAATCCGGACATACGATCAAAGAAATAGGGGAGATAAACAGAAACAAATAATTAACGTCACATTCGTGACCGGTGTTCTATAATTAGAAAATTTCATTCACATGTGGCAGAAGTGAAACCTACAGAAACCATACAAATGTTCACATAAACGATACACGTGAACAATACCTCACGCTGGCTATGACGCCTTTTCCCAAGGGTTCGTAATATGTGGGCGACCATATACGTAGAAAAAAGAGCGAGGTAATAGGAAACGTTGTATAATAATATATTATATCTCATTCTCTCGCAGATGTTTTCACTTCAAGAATTACATGTACAGAACAGAACTATAGATTTATTAATATAGTATTGTTGATTCATGATAATAAATTAATGTCTCTAAGCGCAACACGATAAATAAAATACTTACTATAGATTTAACCGACCTAAGGAACTTGTTTTAACTATACATTGATAATTATCGACATTATATGTTACGATTAATGTGAACCTTAAAATCAGTTCTAATTTTGTATTAACTTTTTAATACATATCCCGATAATAATTTAATAAGAAAACCGATATGTCAGTATGCCGGTTCTATTGAAATTGTCTGCCACAGAATATTTGACGTACAGATGCGTTATTTCATAAATTTCGTTTTATTATATCCATTCAATTGATTTGTTTTACATTCCTTTAAACATCCAACTACACTGACCGTTTCTGTTTTAAAAATCTATATTATAATATAATAGGTATTATAATACCAACTTCCGTAAAGATCAGAGACTTTATGCTTTGAATTGTTGATGATTATGTTTACCTGGGATAAACTATCCAGTTAGGTAAGTCCAATTTCGAAAGAGGTAAATCATTGCACCCAACTAGGTTGGGAAGCATTTGGGAAACTACGTAACATCTTCTCGTCAAAGATACCACAGTGTTTCAAAGCGAAAGTCTTTGACCAGTGTGTTGCCAGTTATCTCTAACTATGGGCCTTATAAGAAAGCTCAAGGTCACTCAAAGGGTAATGAAGAGGGCCATGCTCAGAGTTTCTCTGCGTGATCGAATCTGAAATAATTAGATCCGCGGAAGAACCAAAGTCACCGACATAGCCTTAAGAACAGCTAGACATAAGTAGCAATAGGACACGTAGCTCGTAGAACGGATGGCCGATGGTGCCGAAGAGTTCTTGAGTGGTGGCCACGTACCGATAGACGCATCGTGGGCTGACCAACCACAAGGTGGTTCGACGATCTGGTAAAGTTTGCGGGGTGCCGCTGGAAGCGAGCAGCACAGGACCGGTCGTTTTAGCGATCTTTGGGGGATGCCTATGTCTAGCAGTGGACGTATTTCGGCTGTAATGATGATGGTGACGATAAAGGTCAAGTTATTGCTTATTTGACAATGACAATTTGTTGACAATGAGTCAGATATGCAAAATTCTCTTTGTATCTTATAACCCATTTATTGAGGAAGGCAACTTTCATTGTGTGCGAGCATCGTAAAAATCATTCTCATCATTTTTTCACTACACGCTTAAAGAAGTAAAACGTTATAAAACCTATTGATTACTTACAATTTTTGTATATTATTTTATCTATTTGTATTTTCTATTTTTTCAATTTCAATTTGAATGTATATTATATATTATGAAAGATCAACCATAAACATCCTTGTTTATGAACCGATTTAAAAGGTTATTTGTTGTCGTTACCTCAAGGGTAGTTCCATTTTAATATTATTTGACCTTCAACTTCGAAGATACACCAGAGAATTCTTCAAAAACATTGAAGTTGGTTTTCTTTTTTGTAGAAAATTATCTTTTGGATCCTATAGCCTGTCAATGAGAAGTGACATAAACTTCCCTTGTAAAATTTCAATGAGTTCAATTCAGGCATACAAGTAGACAGATTTTTTAAAAAGTTATATTCGTTATTGTAACTTTTATAATAAAAAGGTGCCTATCAAATTATTTTTGAAAAGCACAACATATACAGACAAAACTGAAGATATATTTATAACTAACTGTGCCCGTGGCTTCGCTTACGTGGACTACAGAATGCGCGCGTGAATCTTTATCCTAGCTCCCGGCTATTTTAAAAACAAAAATGCTTATTGTGGGTGTTTCTTATAAGTTAGATATATACTTTCCCTAACTTTTTTGTAGGTCTTGTTTATGCCTATGATTATGTGGTACATTAATTTGCTTTATCTCTTATAATTTACTCAGCATAAGCCATTTAAGCGCCCGAATTGATTCACCATTGACAGTTTTATTTTATTTTGTGCGCGACCTTAATTCTTTTTCTAAAATAAAAGTAGCATAACTTACTCCCTATAACTTCAGCTATATATCAGTGAAAGTCACGTCAAAATCGGTCCAACCGTTTCGAATATTACCCGGAACAAACAGAAATAGTGTTTTTGTTATAGGTATCGTATATACTTTCATATGCATTTAGTAAAAAGGTGTAATTTTTACATTACAAATAGACACTTCAATTTTAGTAATTGTATATATAATGGTGCCAGGATGCTCCCCAGGCATTAGTTACGAAATAATAATTTATTTTCAACCCCTAATTTTATTTGTTCGTATTCATATTATTGACAATTCATAAAGCCTATCGATTGAGGGATGACATTTACTTGTCTTGTACAATATACATCAAAATCAGTTGATTTTTTTATGATTTCTAAAAGCGTTATTGAAAAATCTTATTGCTATATCCATTTATGACCAATTACGTAAGCTTCCCGTGTACAAAATTTCATAAGAACCAGTTAAACCGTTTTGATTTCAAATCCGGACATACGATCAAAGAAATAGGGGAGATAAACAGAAACAAATAATTAACGTCACATTCGTGACCGGTGTTCTATAATTAGAAAATTTCATTCACATGTGGCAGAAGTGAAACCTACAGAAACCATACAAATGTTCACATAAACGATACACGTGAACAATACCTCACGCTGGCTATGACGCCTTTTCCCAAGGGTTCGTAATATGTGGGCGACCATATACGTAGAAAAAAGAGCGAGGTAATAGGAAACGTTGTATAATAATATATTATATCTCATTCTCTCGCAGATGTTTTCACTTCAAGAATTACATGTACAGAACAGAACTATAGATTTATTAATATAGTATTGTTGATTCATGATAATAAATTAATGTCTCTAAGCGCAACACGATAAATAAAATACTTACTATAGATTTAACCGACCTAAGGAACTTGTTTTAACTATACATTGATAATTATCGACATTATATGTTACGATTAATGTGAACCTTAAAATCAGTTCTAATTTTGTATTAACTTTTTAATACATATCCCGATAATAATTTAATAAGAAAACCGATATGTCAGTATGCCGGTTCTATTGAAATTGTCTGCCACAGAATATTTGACGTACAGATGCGTTATTTCATAAATTTCGTTTTATTATATCCATTCAATTGATTTGTTTTACATTCCTTTAAACATCCAACTACACTGACCGTTTCTGTTTTAAAAATCTATATTATAATATAATAGGTATTATAATACCAACTTCCGTAAAGATCAGAGACTTTATGCTTTGAATTGTTGATGATTATGTTTACCTGGGATAAACTATCCAGTTAGGTAAGTCCAATTTCGAAAGAGGTAAATCATTGCACCCAACTAGGTTGGGAAGCATTTGGGAAACTACGTAACATCTTCTCGTCAAAGATACCACAGTGTTTCAAAGCGAAAGTCTTTGACCAGTGTGTTGCCAGTTATCTCTAACTATGGGCCTTATAAGAAAGCTCAAGGTCACTCAAAGGGTAATGAAGAGGGCCATGCTCAGAGTTTCTCTGCGTGATCGAATCTGAAATAATTAGATCCGCGGAAGAACCAAAGTCACCGACATAGCCTTAAGAACAGCTAGACATAAGTAGCAATAGGACACGTAGCTCGTAGAACGGATGGCCGATGGTGCCGAAGAGTTCTTGAGTGGTGGCCACGTACCGATAGACGCATCGTGGGCTGACCAACCACAAGGTGGTTCGACGATCTGGTAAAGTTTGCGGGGTGCCGCTGGAAGCGAGCAGCACAGGACCGGTCGTTTTAGCGATCTTTGGGGGATGCCTATGTCTAGCAGTGGACGTATTTCGGCTGTAATGATGATGGTGACGATAAAGGTCAAGTTATTGCTTATTTGACAATGACAATTTGTTGACAATGAGTCAGATATGCAAAATTCTCTTTGTATCTTATAACCCATTTATTGAGGAAGGCAACTTTCATTGTGTGCGAGCATCGTAAAAATCATTCTCATCATTTTTTCACTACACGCTTAAAGAAGTAAAACGTTATAAAACCTATTGATTACTTACAATTTTTGTATATTATTTTATCTATTTGTATTTTCTATTTTTTCAATTTCAATTTGAATGTATATTATATATTATGAAAGATCAACCATAAACATCCTTGTTTATGAACCGATTTAAAAGGTTATTTGTTGTCGTTACCTCAAGGGTAGTTCCATTTTAATATTATTTGACCTTCAACTTCGAAGATACACCAGAGAATTCTTCAAAAACATTGAAGTTGGTTTTCTTTTTTGTAGAAAATTATCTTTTGGTATAAAAACTTTTATATAGATGCAATATTCGAAATAAAGTATTGTTGTATCTTGATTGTAATTATATTGATATAGAAAAAGCAACTACTGATTTTTCTTTTTATTACAGTTGTATACGACTTAATAACTTATATTGGATGACCATTAAAATATATACATAAATAAGAAATTCAAATCAATAAATCAATATTTATAAGCGAGTAGGTGATAAACCATCTCGTATAGTTAGTCAGAGACTTACGGAATGAACCTTCGTTTTGTGTTTATTTGTGGTAGTCCAGCAGCTTGGAGCGTAACCGGTCCAGCATCCGGAATATGCACCTGTCGATTGCGGCGCCGTACGTATCTACTTCACTTTATGTTTGTCTGAGATGAGAATAAATTCTAATGCTGTATTTAAAATATTAAAATCGTTCGTTTTCTTTATTAAAAAGGTGTAATATTCTAGTTCACGTTGTCAAGTGTGGTTATTATTATAGGGAGAATTCTTGTGAGATTTTAATTGGTGGCGTCCGTTCACATAGGCTCTTTATTATAACTGACTCACGTCCTTTCTTTCATCAGGCTTGAGGCTGTACAAGTTAATGGCTTATTATCGTTCGAAAGTGATACTTTCCAACGACTTTTCGCTTACTCTGCATTCCATGTACACTAATATTATAACGTTGGAGACTTTGTATGTTCTAATGCGCTACTCTCAGAAACTACCAGTTAGTTTAGAAAAAATATTTTTGGATCTAAGTATTAGCCAATTTATTGAAGATTGCTTTAAGCTGTATATCTTCACACTGCGATTCTAAGGAACGGCGCAGTGATCATGAATGACAAGCAATTTGGCAAGCCGTAAGCAAGTATGGGAAGTGAGTAGTTAGTTACATTGTGGTAAAAAAAAAAAATCTGACGCAGGCGAAACCGCTTCAACAACCTAGTTTGTAAGTATACCTTTCATTGAAGGTTAAGGAAGTCGTAAGTTCAAAAGATTAATTGATACAACCGGGTAAGGGCTTCGTAGGTTAAATTAGAAAATTTCATTCACATGTGGCAGAAGTGAAACCTACAGAAACCATACAAATGTTCACATAAACGATACACGTGAACAATACCTCACGCTGGCTATGACGCCTTTTCCCAAGGGTTCGTAATATGTGGGCGACCATATACGTAGAAAAAAGAGCGAGGTAATAGGAAACGTTGTATAATAATATATTATATCTCATTCTCTCGCAGATGTTTTCACTTCAAGAATTACATGTACAGAACAGAACTATAGATTTATTAATATAGTATTGTTGATTCATGATAATAAATTAATGTCTCTAAGCGCAACACGATAAATAAAATACTTACTATAGATTTAACCGACCTAAGGAACTTGTTTTAACTATACATTGATAATTATCGACATTATATGTTACGATTAATGTGAACCTTAAAATCAGTTCTAATTTTGTATTAACTTTTTAATACATATCCCGATAATAATTTAATAAGAAAACCGATATGTCAGTATGCCGGTTCTATTGAAATTGTCTGCCACAGAATATTTGACGTACAGATGCGTTATTTCATAAATTTCGTTTTATTATATCCATTCAATTGATTTGTTTTACATTCCTTTAAACATCCAACTACACTGACCGTTTCTGTTTTAAAAATCTATATTATAATATAATAGGTATTATAATACCAACTTCCGTAAAGATCAGAGACTTTATGCTTTGAATTGTTGATGATTATGTTTACCTGGGATAAACTATCCAGTTAGGTAAGTCCAATTTCGAAAGAGGTAAATCATTGCACCCAACTAGGTTGGGAAGCATTTGGGAAACTACGTAACATCTTCTCGTCAAAGATACCACAGTGTTTCAAAGCGAAAGTCTTTGACCAGTGTGTTGCCAGTTATCTCTAACTATGGGCCTTATAAGAAAGCTCAAGGTCACTCAAAGGGTAATGAAGAGGGCCATGCTCAGAGTTTCTCTGCGTGATCGAATCTGAAATAATTAGATCCGCGGAAGAACCAAAGTCACCGACATAGCCTTAAGAACAGCTAGACATAAGTAGCAATAGGACACGTAGCTCGTAGAACGGATGGCCGATGGTGCCGAAGAGTTCTTGAGTGGTGGCCACGTACCGATAGACGCATCGTGGGCTGACCAACCACAAGGTGGTTCGACGATCTGGTAAAGTTTGCGGGGTGCCGCTGGAAGCGAGCAGCACAGGACCGGTCGTTTTAGCGATCTTTGGGGGATGCCTATGTCTAGCAGTGGACGTATTTCGGCTGTAATGATGATGGTGACGATAAAGGTCAAGTTATTGCTTATTTGACAATGACAATTTGTTGACAATGAGTCAGATATGCAAATTCTCTTTGTATCTTATAACCCATTTATTGAGGAAGGCAACTTTCATTGTGTGCGAGCATCGTAAAAATCATTCTCATCATTTTTTCACTACACGCTTAAAGAAGTAAAACGTTATAAAACCTATTGATTACTTACAATTTTTGTATATTATTTTATCTATTTGTATTTTCTATTTTTTCAATTTCAATTTGAATGTATATTATATATTATGAAAGATCAACCATAAACATCCTTGTTTATGAACCGATTTAAATGGTTATTTGTTGTCGTAACCTCAAGGGTAGTTCCATTTTAATATTATTTGACCTTCAACTTCGAAGATACACCAGAGAATTCTTCAAAATCATTGAAGTTGGTTTTCTTTTTTGTAGAAAATTATCTTTTGGTATAAAAACTTTTATATAGATGCAATATTCGAAATAAAGTATTGTTGTATCTTGATTGTAATTATATTGATATAGAAAAAGCAACTACTGATTTTTCTTTTTATTACAGTTGTATACGACTTAATAACTTATATTGGATGACCATTAAAATATATACATAAATAAGAAATTCAAATCAATAAATCAATATTTATAAGCGAGTAGGTGATAAACCATCTCGTATAGTTAGTCAGAGACTTACGGAATGAACCTTCGTTTTGTGTTTATTTGTGGTAGTCCAGCAGCTTGGAGCGTAACCGGTCCAGCATCCGGAATATGCACCTGTCGATTGCGGCGCCGTACGTATCTACTTCACTTTATGTTTGTCTGAGATGAGAATAAATTCTAATGCTGTATTTAAAATATTGAAATCGTTCGTTTTCTTTATTAAAAAGGTGTAATATTCTAGTTCACGTTGTCAAGTGTGGTTATTATTATAGGGAGAATTCTTGTGAGATTTTAATTGGTGGCGTCCGTTCACATAGGCTCTTTATTATAACTGACTCACGTCCTTTCTTTCATCAGGCTTGAGGCTGTACAAGTTAATGGCTTATTATCGTTCGAAAGTGATACTTTCCAACGACTTTTCGCTTACTCTGCATTCCATGTACACTAATATTATAACGTTGGAGACTTTGTATGTTCTAATGCGATACTCTCAGAAACTACCAGTTAGTTTAGAAAAAATATTTTTGAATCTAAGTATTAGCAAATTTATTGAAGATTGCTTTAAGCTGTATATCTTCACACTGCGATTCTAAGGAACGGCGCAGTGATCATGAATGACAAGCAATTTGGCAAGCCGTAAGCAAGTATGGGAAGTGAGTAGTTAGTTAGTTTTGGCAAAAAAAATATTGAAATCTGACGCAGGCGAAACCGCTTCAACAACCTAGTTTGTAAGTATAACTTTCATTGAAGGTTAAGGAAGTCGTAAGTTCAAAAGATTAATTGATACAACCGGGTAAGGGCTTCGTAGGTTAAATTCCCCCAAAGTTTGCAATACATAATTATATTTATTGTTGGTTTGAATTTCACTCTGTTCATGAAATACAGCTAAAATATAAATTTCGAATATGAAGAAAGGATTTCTAGGAAATATATCTTTGATCGCTGATAAAAACACGTCACGATATTTTTTGCAGAAAGATTACTTTGTAAATATTTAAAAAAAAACACCTGCAGATGTTGTTCTGCCCTTTGAGCACAACGCCACTTAATACCGTTAAGGGATGGGGGGGACCTTCTCCATGAAAACACACTAAAATCTACAAACTTTCATGATAATTGGTCATTAATCTCATTTATTTTATAAGATTTTTTTATTACAAGTTTTTATTAATATGGATTCTAGCTGAATTCTTGCATACGCATCTTGTTTGGATGACAATGCATAGTTAGGTAATTGACATCATTCTAAATCCAATATGGCTGACAATTTTTTTTGCACCTACATGATATGGGTATCAAATGCAAGTGTCCGCTAAGAAAAATACTAAAATAAAAAACCTTTTAATTGTATAATTTTATTTATAATATTTCAATAAATTTACAAGCTTGTAGCGCAAATAAAAGAAGGAGTTAAAAAAATTTGGTAATTAAAATTATTGAAATATTATAAATAAAAACCATATAATTAAAAGATTTTTTATTATTATTTTTTTGTATTACTTACATATCCTACCTACAGAAGATAAAATCTTTAACATTAATATTTTTACTCTATCTCACATATTCATTAAAGCTCCAGAGACTTGTATCTTGATGGAAAAATACTGGAAGTCAATCTATTTTTATGATATCATCGCCGAGACGAGGTATTTGTTAAGAAAAATTTATATCAAAGGACCGTGTCTCTTTGGTATAATAAATCAAGAAATAAATTTATAGGATTTCTATCAAACTAAATATGTGGGGCTTTATTGATTAACTATCTAGAAGATAAGCAAATCGCAGTTAGATACTTGGGTTTACTGAATATCCTGCCAGCACCAGATCGTCGAGTAATTAAAAAAAGTACTAAGGATATATCAAATCCAGTTGGAGACTTTTTTGTGTTTGTAGTAGTGTAAAACACAGTGACTAAAAACGGGAATAATAGGGCAATTATACTACATTATATATAGTGTAGTATAATAAAGAATTGGGAATGCAGGATCTGATGAAGGGTGAGTTGTCAAATTCATCGCATGACATACGGCACAGAGACGTGGTCTCTCACTGTGGGCCTCATAAGAAAGCTCAAGGTCGCTCAGCGAGCTATGGAGAGGGCTATGCTTGGTGTTTCTCTACGAGATCGAATCAGAAATGAGGAGATCCGTAGACAAACTAAGGTAACCGACATAGCCAAAAGGATTAGCAAGTTGAAGTGGCAGTGGGCGGGGCACATAGTTCGGAGAACTGACGGCCATTGGGGCAGAAAGGTTCTCGAGTGGAGACCACGCACCGGAAAGCGCAGCGTAGGACGGCCCCCCACTGGATGGAAAGACGACATAATAAAGGTCGCTGGGAGCCGTTGGGTGCAGGCCGCACAAGATCGGTCGCTCTGGAGATCTATGGGGGAGGCCTATGTTCAGCAGTGGACGTCCTGCGGCTGAAATGATGATGATGAAGCAACGATAGCTTAGTTTAGCATCAGCTGACGCGTGATGAGCACGGAGAGCAGTAGTATCCGTAATAATAGTGGGTCGTATAGTCAACCCTACTATTGAACCGAAAGGTCAAGGGTTCAATCCTTGCACGTAACTTTTTTACATTTTTTATTAGTTATTTTAAACATCAGTTACTTTATTATTTTTAACATATCTTTTATGGTTATTTATGCAAAACAATCGATATTATTATATTACAATTTTATACGATCATAACGTGTTGAAATAAAGCAAAATATTACCTATAGAAAAAAGAATACTGCTGTCACAACAAAAATTACTTTTTGTAGTATCGACAGTGTCAGCGCCATGCATCTCACGCATGCATACGTACGCATCTCTCGACGTTCGTTTTTCAACTGAGATAGCAGTATAATATTGTAGTTCTGTGAGATAGGGATAGGAATGGCAGTGTAGTGTAATTGCGAGAAACAATCCTGTGACCAACCGATTTTGGTTGTGGAAGATCGTGAAATGTAATAACCCTTTTAACCAGTTTGCGCTAACTACGACGTGCATGTAGACTACAGAGTACAAACGCACGCCATAAAGTACCTACAAACACGAAAACGTCGCTAATCTGATTTATCTGTAGCCTGTATTACCCACTGAATAGTCTTCTACCTGCCAATGAAAGTCTCATTAAATTCGGTTAAGCCGTTTTGAAGATAAACTTTGATAAATAAACAGGCAAAAAGACTGACAAACATTTTAAATCGTCTTTTTGCGCTTTGATAAGGTTCATTTTAAACCACTTCATTTGCCCCACGGTTTCACCAGAGTTAAGATTATTCGATCAAATATGCACCGCGCCCGCGCCGACGGCAAAGCACCCGTGCTGTCCAGCTTATCTTTGTTATCACTTGTCTTACTTGTCTATAACTTGCAAAATTCCTTGACTTTCATTGTTACTGCTCCATTTCCTAGCGTCGTAGCGTGAAGTTATATACGGTATAATTTCATTCAAATATGTCGAGCAGTTACAGAGATTACAGCGTTCAAACAAATAAACCCTGGAAGCATAATATTAATATAAAACTTGTGTATACATGTTCTATCGGTTTAATTTAACACGAGTCAAACCATAAGGCATAGCTCGTAGTTAATAAATGTAACGCTACATTTTATCGTTTAGTATTCGTTTATATGTCGACGACTGCATTTCTAGATCAAGGTATGTTACTTTTACTAGCTAAATCTTACCAAATGTTTGAGATTGAGCTTTGTACAGTGTTTAAGTCGAATAATACAGGTTAATACGACTAAGCTGACAAAGAAGCTTGCGGCCCGCCTAGGCCAGATTTGATGCGAATAGCGTAGCCTATGGACGGTATCACTAACACTTTGCCAAACCTACACACCCCTAACCCAAGGAGTTTAGTTCACAAGATTATTTGACAGCGATCTTCTCTCTACGAATTCTCTAAAGAAATTTCACTCTGCCCTACCTTAACCAGAAGTGGTGAAGAAGACGAAGATGTCAAGCCAAGAATTGCAGCTGGTAATTACAACGGGAGTCTCTTACAACTAGAAATAGAACTGATTATGTACCTACTTAAGGAGGCTGATAACGCATATAAAATGGTCATAAAAGTATTTGAAATGAAATAAAAAATGGCGCTCATTAGAAAAGTTTTTACATCAAAAATACGTTAGTGAGTGCAGATTAAGCGCTCTGATGGATATGTGGAAATATATTCTATACACGCACATATTATAAACTTTAGCTTTATCGATGAACGACTAAAAGAAAATGTTAAAAAGGTATGTTCTTCGTTGTAATTATTCCTACGTTTCTAACTAAACCTTTTTTACAACGATACCGCATATTCTTTTCTAGTTTATAAAATTATTTTAAAGTTTAAAAAAATGCACTATTTTACCAAAAAAATCGCAAGTTGTAGGGAAGTTGGATGGTGCATCTGCAAGATGTGGGTTTGATTCCCACACAATGCCCGAGCTTTTGATCAAGGGCCTTTTGTGATAGGTTCTTTTGCTTGCCTGACTAACTTACTTTAGCTAACAAGAATCAAGTCGAAAGTCTGTCGGCAAGTTCTTATCGTTTTGTGAGACATCTGGCACATGAGAGTATTTCTAGATTCAACCCATCAATATCTTTAGGCTGGTTGTCACGTGTTGGATTTTTGCTGGATAAGTGACTGTTTGATTGTTAGTACTGACTTTTCATATATTATATTATTATGTACATACGTGCATTAGGTCTTATGTTGCCTTACAACTAGAAATATTCAGTATGGAATAAAAACATTTTGTCTCAAAAATATTATTGCATTTTGATTAAATTGCGTTGAAATTTAAATACAATCTCATAAAGTTCGATTGAACCAGTTGGATATAAAATGGTTGTACAAGAAATCTAAAACATTAACCGACTATTCGGTGGCAGGTATCAATTTAATTGGGAAATAACTCATCACTCAACTAAATTACTTGTTTTGATGAACTGTCAGCGTGTTATAACCACTAGTGTGCTTTCAATCAATATGCTAATTCGTCAATAACGCGTAGGCACGATAGAAATGTTGACGGGAAAAATATGTTCGAATTGGTATCATGTGAGGACGGACATCGCGTCGATCGACGTGAGTTCGAATCCCTGCATTGAGCCTGAGACATAAGCATTATGTTAAGGCATTTCCGGAAGCCCACCTGGCTGGTTACCAGTCTCAAATAGAAAATCTGTATCCAAATACTTTCAAAGGTGTGTTCCAGTAGCTGCACTAATAAGCCAGTCCTTCCACAAGACTTAGCATGTTACCACCTTGGGCCACATCGTAACAAAGAATTTAAAAAAAGCAATGGATCTCGTACTATACGTGTGTCTGCATTTCTCTCGCGGCAACTCAAGCTTAGGTCCGTTCCTTGGTATGAAACCATTGAGTCTGGCAGCCATCCGCGCGATACAGGGGACACTGCACTTGCAATCACTTAGCTACCCACACACACACATGATTACACACAATATGTTCATACAAACGTGCACACCACACAGGTGCATAGGTTCTGTAAGGAACCTTTTTTCTCTTTACGCCAGTTAGTGTAGACCATATTTTCAGATCACTAAATACATATATATACACATGTACCTTGCTTCCTCCTAGGAGGCAGGGACACGAATACATGTGTTTGTTAATTTAGCTCGATTTTTACGGACATGAAATTAGTCAGATCGCGACTTCTTTGCAATCGTGGCAACAACCCAAACCGAGGTCCGGCCACTTTGGCACCCTTGCGCGCTTGTTGCCCACGCTTTTGCGGCTGAATGCATTAAGCGCTCGCCCCAAGCCGGGTAAAGCTGAAAAACCATCATTACAAAAAAAAAAAACGTTCGTCTGTTCTGAAGTGACGCACTGATAGGTCGCTACTCCTCAGTGAAATGGGAAATGGAACGCTTTGTGAGCGAATGTAAGGCCAACTTCTAATTAATTACATAACAGTGCAAGCATTTTCTTATTGTTATACGTCTAACGCTAACGTGTCCACAATCTCACTTGATCTTGGTTTATGATGGTATCTCGATGATGGTTTAGTAGTTAAGAATCAGCGGAACTCGAACATTGACTACTGTTAGTTTACATAGACATTTGGTCATAATACCTAAGCCAATTTCACGACTGTCATAGTTTTCAAAACCCTGTGTATTATGTGTTTTTGTTTGTTTTTTAGAATCGGTCGTTTCGGTCATGTTTTGTTTAGTTTAGCTTCCATCCCCGCAATAAGTAACATCGTTATAATATAAAAAGAAAACTGTGAAAAGCCGAAAAGCAACAATTGCTTTCATCACTCAACGCTGAAAAGGCATCGGACGTCAAAATTGACCCTTGGGTAATAAAATTTCCTACTCGTCACATAGCCCATTCTACAAACAAACCTGTCAACATATCTACAAATTGAGCGTGTCAATCAGTCAATATATCAAACTAAGTAATTTATGTAATGTTACATTTACAATAATGAATTACTATTTCAATGTAGGTAACAATATTTTAATATTGTAGTAAAGTTAAGGGACTAGTAAAACAAGTTTTTATTGTATTTTCTATGAGTGTGAGAGATAAATAAAAATATCCGGTACAGCTCTTCGTACCTTAATGAATATAATATAATAAGAGCAACAAAGATTTCATCGACATGCGACAAAAAAAAAACACCTAAGAACGTATTTTGAAAAGTAAAACATCTAAATATAAAATTTCATCCAAATCTTTAGAGCTGCTTAAATCTTATATATAAAATCTCGTGTCACGGTGGTTGTGGTCGCACTCCTCCGAAACGGTTGGATTGAATTTTATGATTTTTTGAAGTGAAACTTCTTTGCGCGCATTAGGGTAAAATTTTTACGGATGCAACGCGTCACGAAAATGTGAAAAGTTGTTGTTAGTTTGGAAAAGAGAGGGACAGCGATTGAGAGAGAATGAGAAAGGGCGAACGTAGCATGAAGCACGTAGACATGGAGACAATGTATAAACAGTGAGTTAAATTTATAAATGAACATTTTGTGATAAATTTGTAAATCGTACTATATTATGCAGTTGTTCAGAGTAAGTAATATATTTGTTATATTTTTGTTAATATACAATTTTTTATGTTAATTCGTTTGAAGGTTAGGAAGTTTTAATATTTACAAATAACATGTGGCATTTTAATTTGCCACTCGTCATTTAAGAATTTAATATACTTAATAATTTAATGACAATTAAATTAATTAAATTCCTAACATATCTTCCTTTTTCTCTCCCTCTAAGTTTCGGAAATCTAAAGGTTTAGATTAGTATAAAAACGATATTTAAATATTGCTTCATGAAGCATTTTAAGTTCTTTAGCGGAAGTCCGTCTAAAACTAGACAGGTTTTAATTTTTTATTTTACAATTTATACTATAATCACAGCAATTTTGATGCTTGTGTGTGTTATGACCGTTTTAAACTAAGTAAAAAAAACTCTTTTGTTATATGGTGACCACCTTAAACATTGTTTTTGATATTGTTACTATAAGTTATTATCCTCCGTAAAAACACATTCTGTGGTAAATACACCCTGCTACCTATTAGTGTTCAATCTAATACCCTTCTTTCCCTTCCACAACAGAACCACACGCGCTGGACTTCGGAGTCACAGTTTTACTGTAAGCTCCATCTCGGTAGGAACTAAAAAGATATCTATAACTTATCTCTGTCGTACTGTGAAGTTGTGGAACCTTCTCCCGGCCAGTATCTTTCTTACGACATCAAGTCCTTTAAGCGTAACGTGAAGAGATATTTATGCGGGCAGATATAACAGCGACGACCGCCGATGGATTTAGATTTCTCGGGAAAAAAAAAAAACAGATGAACGGATGCGACGCGGGCGTGATCTTAGCAATAAAGTTCGTTTTTGGGTATGAAATAAAAACAGTTTATAAAACAAAGAGTGTTTTAATATCAGTCGTATAATTTGTCACGTCACAGATAGGTCGGTCGTACTCTCTCTTTGTTCTTTTGTCACGTATCGCTACAATCGATAGACGGTCCATCAAAATAAACTAAACACCGTACGGTTGGAACGAGCGTAACCAATTTGGATAAATAAGTGTTCGTTTGATGATTCCTTTTCATTTATAGCAGCAATATAAGAACAGGCTGTCATACCGACCTTCGTAAATTGAAACTGAATAAGTTCCGGTTGACACATCACTATGACAGGATTTTCACACTATGTATGGTGGTCGTCATTCAGTTTGGCTGTTCAAAGCATACCACCCCGTTAACGCCATTTACTCGTTCGTTACTCATTCTTGGTGTGTCAGTTCTGAAAACGTTATTTTTTGTTTTGGGTATTTTATTAATTTTTTTAACGCGTCGTCTTTAGCTTTCTTTTCTTCGTATGTTTATTGTAAGCTCTGTCTACTATCAAAGGGGTTCAGTTTTTTTTTTAATTTTGTTAAAAGGTACCTACAAAGGTTTAAAGGGTTAAAGGGTTTAAAGGAGAGTAGGTACCTACTCATAATTATATCTACTATTTAAAGGTTCAATATTATTTAATTATAGATTTAACACAGCTTCGAAGACAGATCTAAAGGTCTCTTCTTTCCATCCTGTTCCTGTTCTAAATGTTCCAAAATGGCAACTGTATTTAGTTTATGTTCATCACCAATATGTATCCCTTAATTATAATATCAATTCACAATAAATATTTTCTACATCACATTACAGAAAACGATATCCAAAACGAGATGATAAAAACTGAGATTTATCAAATCATTAAGCTAGATGATCAATTTATGGAAGATGTTGCTGGGTTAGGTTAAGTTTGACTTGTGATAAGAAATGATGAGACGGCCACCGTCAGATACTAAAATTAATATTGAAGAAGTTTCAGGTAAGCATTTAGATATTGTTTGCTGATCTAATCTAGTGACACGTTTATTATTTTATGGAAAAATATTATTAATTCAGTCATTGAAAGTGCATTTATTTGGCACTAGTTAAATTCATATCCTTGTAATATTGGCTTGGAAGAATGTAAAATAACATTTTATTATACTTATTATGTATATATAATAACAGCAAATTTATAATATCGGAATCGAAGACTGGTAACTTTAATACATCAAGTGCGACCGAAGGACTATGATTAATGATAACGTTAAGATTTTTCGAAACTTTTCCCGCTTCATGATATTGACAAAATGACTGATCCTCTTGAAACTAAGATGAAAGTGCCTTAAGAAAGTTTCACTTATATTGGTCCATGTTTAAGCGAAAATCAACCTAAAGATTTTAACGGTATTTTTTGAAATTCACTTACCTCGTTCGTTACTAACGCATTGTAAAAGTTGTTTAGCCCAGTACACCGATAATTTACACGTCCTTATAAAAGTTCAAAGTTGTGATATTGAATGGTACAGCCATTGAAGAGTGAGAACTATATATCAAGTTATATTATTACTACGACAGCTGCAAGTTAAGATACCCGCCTACTTTTGCGCCGCCTTAGTTTATAAAGCTTGCGAAGAAAATAGTGTTTTTTTACGATACGGCATATAAACATTGACAAAACTAGGCAATTAAGTGAATATAATTTACGATTGAATGTGGATAAAAAAGACTGATTTTGACTGATTTTTTTTTAAACTGAAATTAAAGAAACTGATAAAGAAAAATGCAAATATATATTAAATTTTATTAATTGACTTCAACAAAAGACGAGAGAGGTTACTAAATTCGAATGTATATTTTTTTAATGGATTTGGAAGGTTTTTTTTTTTTTGTTGGATAGGGAATACCTCAAGGTTGGTCCTCTTTTAATTTAATTAGTATTGGACCTTCAACTTCGAAGATACACAAGAGAACTCTTCAAAATTATTGAAGTTAGTTTTTCTTTTTGTTAAAAATTATCTTGTATTAACTAGAGATTGTTTAAACGTGTAATTGCTTTAATTTGATATAGATTAAGTGTACTGATTTTGGATGCTTCATAAAATTGCCGCATTCTAGTAAGTAAGAGCTACTTCTCTCTTTTCTCTAAATTTCTTTGAAGATCTCTCTTCGGGCAGTCCAACTATTGGAATACCTCTATCATACAGTGGATCGCAGCACAATGACTTAGAAGTGGGACTAAGGTTTCCGAAGCTCCTTGGTAAGGAGGGTTCAAGGTAGTGGTACAGGTACTAATGCAATCATTTGATTATGAAGATGTCTTGAGATATATCGATTATAAATCATTTGTAATTATAAATGTGGATATGATAAATAACTAATTTCAAACTTAGTGTACCTACTATTAGTCATTACTAACTTCAAACTTTGTGTTGGAAGTCCGGATCACCTTTACAAGTTCCTCTATATATAACCTTATCGTATAAGACAGAACGAGAATTAGTAATACTAATTTTAATGTTATATTCGATTATGAATATTAGTAATTACCTAATAATATTAGTAATGATTAACCTACATTAGTATTAAATAAATGTCTTGATTATGTAAATCATTCATGATTGCCCACAACCAGTTCAAGGTCGGTAAAGAGCTAATGATTCCTATGGTATTACAATTGTCCATGGTTTACGGTATCCGCTTATCATCAGTCGAGCCGTACGCTTGTTTGTTGTAGACAAAATAATCAATAAAGTCACAGCATTGAGATCTGATTTCACTCAAAAGTATAAGACCAAGATATGTGATCAAGTTATGCTCCAAATGCATACCAATATACTACAAATAAATTAAAACAAATCCATTACATGATACTTCAAATTAATTTGAACTGTAAGATCGAAGAATTAAGACACAAATTCATTTGAAAATTTTCAAGGATGATTACCATTTGTTAACCGATGGTATGATTATCTGAAGTCCGGTACATCCGTTCCCAGAAGAAACGGGAGGCAAAAAGTTTAAAGAAACGCATTGGACACACACAGCTTTGTTGAACGGGACACACACAGCTTTGTTGAACGACGAGGAAATGATATAGTTCAAATTACAACACCACTGGTAGTTTTTTAAATAATTCACGTAAAACATTTTGAAATAATTTATATTAAATGAGATCCTTATTGCAGTTGCATAATATATCTAGTAACTATTCAAATGTAATTTGAGTAATTACAAATTTAAACAAAGTTAACTTTAACATTTTTGGTTATTTTTGTATTTCTTTTAATGTAATTTAAATTTTCCATTGCCATTATAAAAGTTATTTTTCTATTACACGAATATATTATAATTTATGAAAAGTCTGGAAAACATGGTTATCACCACCATCACCTACTCAGTTACTCTCTTGCGTTTTCGCGTAAACTCTGGGAGTTTACACGCGATTTCTTTCCCGCTGACTTCGAAATAAAACGTCTAGAACGCCGTCTATTGTATAAAGTTTGTACTAATTTAGAAGCGCTTCACGGGTGTGTGCAATCCGATTAATAGCGTAAGAAACCTAAAGATTATTATATTCTAAATTTATAAAAGTTTAAGAGATTGTTTGTTCATTTGAAAACGCTAATCTCTGGAAATACCGGTTACATTTGAATAACTGTATATATTCCGGAAAGCTGTAGCAAGTACGTACGTACGGCGGCGCACCGCAGCGCGGTAGACTTCGCAAAATAAATTTAACACGGGTAAAACCGCGGGGCACAGCTAGTATATGTATTTGAAACGTACTGCATCAAGATAAAGTTATTTAATAACTTTTGATAGTATTAAAATATGTTATATATTGTTTAACTAGGGAGTTATGTAAATAAACTAATTTAATTAAAAGCAATTGCTTCTAATGTTTAATAATAAGATCGGTATTGGTGCATTCACTTATATTTAAAGGAAACCAATGTGGTTCATGTTTCCTGATGTGATTAAAAATACGATTACATCATTAGATATTCAGGAAACAAGTTGGACTACTTGTTACATGAACCGGGCTACCGTGTGTAACGTACAGAACCTTGCCGCAGATTAATAAACAGTAACTCAAATTGAACCTCGTTCTAAAACAATGTTTGCGTTTACCTAACAACATGATTATTTCATACAATAAACTTGAATTTTAAAATTATAGGTCTGTCGGTCTGTCAGCCGCTACTAGAGATTTCGAAGTGAATGTATTGTGAATTGTATTATCGATAGACGTTCTGATAAGTTTTGTGGGGTGGTAGGGATTTGATCTGCAACTGACTGAATTGATACTATCATGCACATGGTGACAAACCAAGTGACTCTTTAAATGTCTTTCGTAATCAGCCAGTTGCCAAGAGTCTTACACGCCAGCATGATAACAAAGATCGGCGATTGGCTGTCAATATATCGTTTGTCGCTGTTATTATTGGATTGTACTCTGCTTACAGATGCATTGCCTGTCACAATGTAGTTTACAGTGCTACTATTGAAAAAAAAACTTAAATATAAAATTCAATAGCATTAATCACTGTCCTAAGATATTTTCATTTAATTAATATAATACAAAGCTAACAGACAATATTCAATTATTTTGAATGTATTATCGAAAAAAAAAATCTTTATAATTGATATACCGCAAAATGTTTAATAATGAACCAACTCCGTTATAGATCAACAATAAAGTCAATTATTATATCTATAGATAAAAATGGTAGCATATTATTTAATGTACTAAAGCCTTCCCATTATGATAAAAATTACCACCACAAAAGAATCATAAAAATTGGTCTTGTCGTTTCTGAGCAAAATCTTGTACATACAATCATACTGGGCAAATAGAGACCCTTTCTTTTCTGAATACCGTTAAAAATATCTAATAATAAGAATAATTATTGGAACCATAAATAAAAACTAATAATGCAAGGCATTAGCTACATTCGTTACAACTGTGTCACAGCTTATAGCACCCACTTCCAAGCTATCACACAGAATAGTGTAGACTTTCTTAATAATATAATAAAAAGATTACAAAAAAAATAACTACATACATGCATATTCATACATATGAGAAAACATTTGGAGTGTCATATGAGAAATAAATTTTAGTAAAACGGTTTGGGTATCGAATAAAAAAAAAACTATATTTATCGACGTTTCTTCGCCATCCCTAGCAGGCTGCCATATTGTACGAACATAATATTATGCTTTCGTTTTAGGGTATAATTGGACTGACCTTTTATAATGATATGTTTCAGATACAGTGGTTTTCACGATGATGTAGGTACATGATCCCGTATTAGATCTTGGTAAATTTTTATTATTTTATGAACAAGAAGTTTACAGTAGTCGTTTCGTTTTCAATATTCCTTTTGGTCAATACCAGACATGAATTACCAATTAATAAATTGGCTCTTGAGGATGCCATAAATGCCAATTTTACGTACATTTTTATGATGTAGAGAGCGAAAGGGTTAATTACGAAATTTAAAAATACAGAATTTGTTTTGCCATTTTTCTTATATTTTGACCGCAAAACCTGATGGTAGCCAAAAACAATGACGACCACCGACAGATCGACAATTTATGGCTGTCGCTGCATATAGGTAGGTACCTACTGTTGATCACGAAATGCGGTAAACGAAAAAGGAGTCACTTGTGCCGGATTTATTACCATGTGCATGATTTTAGTGATCAAGTCGGGCACAATTGTTATATTCTACCTCACCATGTAAATATATTTGGATTATACATATCTGTTTTATACTGCCAACTTAACCTCGCTTCACGTATGTACTAGTTTCCAGATTGGTTTACGTATACAGTTACTGCTTCACACTTAATGGCCACAGCGTAAAATTATATAGTACATAAACTTCCTTAATAACCGAGCTATCTAACGCATAAAGAATTTTTGAAATGGGACTAGTACTTCCTGAGATTTTCCCGTTTAAATATATAAACTCTCTAACTTTATATAATAATAATCACTAATAATTATTATATTTCTTTAAAATAATAACCTAGTATAATTAATTCTTCACGAAGAATTCTTTTCTCATTAATTTACATGCGAATGAAATTAGTATCCAATAAGAATTAACAATCAATATAAACCATTTTCTTTTTCGTATAGCCATCGTAAACATAAATAATCAGAGCATAAAATATAATCAAATGGCTACTGAACCCGCTCGCCCTCTGTTTATACCAATGTTAAATACGCAATCAGAATCGAACCATTATTTAGTAACGACAGAGTTATTAAAATTAATATTCAGCTACCAGTTGAGTCAAATATGAAAGTCGAATGAGCCTTTCCCGCGGTCGGTTTTTAAAAACTCGATCTAGTTCAAAACCTGTATATAAAATTTACTTCGCTTCTGGACAATCGACAGCGCAAAGCAAAACCAGCTATCTCACTTTATATATATATAATCACTATATATATCTCGCTCGCCTGATGTTTGAAGGATCAAAAAATAAAGTGTCTATAAAAACTTTTTTAATCGATTTAGTTTTTGGTAGACAATAAATACAAATATTATATGTATTGTAAATACAAATGGTACCTTAATATTTTACATTACAAAAATAATAATACAAGCATGTACCCGACTGCTTGGCAAAAGTCTTTTTCACAAATCAAAACGACAATTTCAAGCCAAAAACACACGTTGAGAAATCAAACCAAATCTGAAAATGAATTCCAAAAATGACTCTTTGTAATAAGCGAATTCCAAAAAAATAATTAGTACATACCGGAACTCGAACCTGTGGACATCGAATCGATATTCCGTAGGTTCCAATCAATCGACTATCACGACTTTCTAGTAGACCGTAAATGTGCTAGGTAGTCTTTTAAGGAAGTTTTGAGTATAACGATACAAAATAACTATTTTCTATGTAATGAACTAGCTGTTTTCTTAAATCTATACCCTGGTTTAGATTTTTTAAATATGGCGTTTCGAACAACTTGATTTTGCTATTTGCTATATTGCTGTTTCAGACCAAAGGCATAAGATTCAAAATATAATTTGGTCGCCTTGACGGATGCTAATTTGTATGTTAAGAAGACAGTGGTGTATGTTGAATTGTCTAAAGCTTTTAACTGGCAATTCCACTGTTGGTATAGTCGTGGCTTGGGTCTTGTTAATGGACGATTAGGTTGACTTTTCTCTTTGGAAAAATAAATGATATCTAAATCAATAAAGTTTTTTTTACCCTTTGAATCTGTCTCTAATAGTACGTCGAACAATTGACAACTAAAATATGAACAGTGTAACATATGTCACATTTGATATTGCCGAAATTGCATACATGGGCAAGATTCATATTGAAAAAAAAAACCTGCGCAGTTCTTCAGAAAACATAAAAATAACAAACAAAAATAAAAATAACACATTCTAATTCAACGTGACTCGAACAATCAACCAATCTACTATACATAAAACAGTACGTACAAGGTACAACTGGTCGTCATACCGCTAGGTGCCGGTAATATGGTGATAGGGGCGGGCGTTGTACTCCTTTATGAGCAGCCAGAGAATTTCTACAATAGCTCGCTTGGCTCTGCATAGAGAAGTATTGGTTCCAACACTCATGCACGGATGTGAAAGCTTGGTGTAGCAGAAAAATCATGAAAGTAAAATAAATGCAGTAGAAATGAGAGCGCTAAGAGGTATGTTAGGAGTGATATTGAGTGACAGGATAAGAAATAGTGTGATAAGAGAACTTTGTGGTGTGAAAGAAGATATAGACACACAGATTGAGAAAGGGATGCTTAGATGGTTTGGGCGTGTTGAGAGATTGAATGAAACAAGAAAAACTAAACAAATTTATAATGCAAATGTGAAAGGAAATGTTGGAAGAGGAAGGCTTAGACGATCGTTTCTCGACCAAATCGGAGACGTTCTGAAGAAAGATCAGGTCAAAAATACTCTAAACCGACGAGCATGCATGAAAAGATTGATGAATATTAAAGAAGCGAAAGATGATTCCAGGATCGTAGCAGGTGGAAGGACGTGGTCTCTGCCTACCCCGTTAGGAAATAGGCATGATTTAAGTATATATGTATGTATAATGTATTCTATCTCATTCTCTCGCAAACGAAAACCTATAGATGTATGAGTTCATTTCTTTTTAGTGTCGCTTTTTCGTTTCATCGCATTTCAAACCATAATGATAGTAATGAAATTTTGTTTTTTTTTAATATTGTACCTACTATATCTTATTGAAATCGCTTTACGGTACTTAATAAACGATGACATCCATAAAATATTTGACCCTTTTCTCAAAAGTACAAGATAAAATCAACATCTACCAATTTTAGTATGAGACAAATATGTTGTGCATTCTATATATCTGAATTCGGCTAACTAACTTTAGACTTGTGATACAACAGGCTATTGTGAGTCAGTTCTGAGGCAGACAGAGCGCACGAGGGGGTAAGTTAAAAATACTCACTATGTTGTAAAATTCATTTGAGAAGTCAGTCGCATCCGCCGGTTACACTGTGATGAACATCCACGAAATATATCGTATATTTATTTCGTCTTTCTCCAAGACTCCTTTATACGTCTGTTTTCTATAGTGTACTAAATTACAGGTAAGTTTCATCGATTCAAATTAGTTTGTTATCAGTTTAATTACAAAATTCCTTAAGATATAAGAGAATTAGGGTGCAGAGAAATTTATTTGAAGATTTATCTCTACTTGAGGCAACGTTACTCGTGGAATACATCCACTCTAAAAAAGATCGCAGCCAAATAACCTTGTATCTTTAGACTACAGTAGTAGCTTACCATCTGCCGCATCTTACTCTTGCTTGTGCTTAGTTATATACAAAAAGGGCATCATTAGCAGAAGAACAGAATTTCTTATAGCTGCAGTGATTTTTATAATAACACCGCAGCAAGAAAACACATCGCTGAACGCGTAATGCTTTTAAAAATTCTAGTTTCTAAACTTTATTAATTTTTTATTAAATGCAAATATCGTGGTTATTTTTTGGTAAGGACCACATCTACGGAGTAAAACAAGAAAAAATGGTCCAAATCTATCTAGTAGTTTTGGCATGATGCACGCATAACGGCAAACCTCAATAATTTTTTTTTATATATAGACTATTAACTAGATGGTAAACGAGAATTGTTTCCGACTGAACGGTGACCATCATACCCAGACGTAACAACTGCCATAGAGTTACGCTTGGCATGTCGCGTTTCTGGATCAGCCGGTTGTAAATCAGTAATCAGTAATCAATCAGGGTAGCGTAGGGGTAGGAATCTGTACTCTTTTAATAAACTCAGCATCGTTTAGTTTATCTTGTTTTAGGATAAGTCAGTGTATATATTCAGCTGCCAAGTGGCAAGGGGTATCATGCTTACGACCGGCGATGGATTGGAGATCTAACAACACCACATATGCTACAATTAATCAAGCTTTTTAGACAACAGAGCGTGCCTAAGAAATAAACATACATACATACGCAATGACATTTTATATATGGACGCGTCATACGCCAACATCAGTGCACTAAAAAACAGCGTATTTAAACTATATATACAAACTATAAATAATGCTGTCAGTTATATAGTACGCAAAAAAGGGAAAGAATATGAAAGACATTACATGTTATTTTTGTAGTTATTGCAAAATGAATGTATATTTTGAGTTGTAATGATGTGCAACCGCGACACTGGATAATACGTGACTAGGAGAATGTCAGGTATTTGCCTGACTTTTTTATTGCTAAAATAGAGCGCGGGTAAGGTAGGTATCTACACTTATAAAAACATCTTAGTTCATATATTCGAAAAACATAAACCTCTCTTCTCACAGAATGGTTAAAAAAAAAAAATTTTTAACTGTCTGCCTGCCTGTTTATTCCGGCTAATCTCGGAAACGGTTGGAACGATTTTGGCAGGACTTCACTGACAGAAAGCTGATTTTATAAGGAGTAACTTATGCTAATTTCATTTTAGAAAAATAATTATAATTCTGCGCAATTAAAGTAATAGGCGTTTTTATCATTAAAATAATTGGCTGGCGATCGCCTTGGGTAGAAGCGGGGTCACCACAATATCGACGGCATTCTTTAGTCCAGGTGAGTGGAGCCGCGGGCACAGCTAGTACAAAATAAAATACAACAACCTGTGCAGTATTACGCAAGTTTAGACGGAAGCGGAATTTAGCGAGAAGTCTAGATAAGTTAAAAAAGACAAGTGTAACATAAACTTGGGAAGTTGTAGAAAATGAACTCACAACTTAATTTACCATAACCATTATACAAACTAATAAAACTGTATAAAAATATTGAAATTATCTTTGTGATATCATTTCATGGATATCAAATATCTGTTATATAATGAGATATCAAAGGCTTAAAAAATTTAATTATCCCCTTAATACCCAAACTAGTTAAATATACTTATCATATCGTAAAATTAAAAGAGGAAGATATAATGTTGAATTATTAACCACGCCAGTTCCTGTTGGTTGATAATCTTAACAGATTACATGACTTACTAATTATGGAACTTATATATGTATGATATGGTTAATTTTGTTTAATAATTTTCATTACCAACGAAATCAGAGATGAGATAAATCAAAATTTATATCTACGTTGAAATACATTATGTGACAAATGATAATTTAAAATTCGTATTAATATTTCAATCGCAGTTTTTATTTCAACGGCTTTCAATGGTTGATGATGAGACCATAGCACGGTGGTAGGGCTTTTTTAATACCCGCCCTCCTAGCTACCACCCTCAAGTTGAAAATCTGTCACCAAGGACCTATAGGTATTTTCCGGTAACTGCACTTGAGAGCCACTTTATCTAGGCTTAGCGTGCTAGCATATTGGGCCACATCGTCACTTACGATCAGATATAATGGATATAACGTTCAGCAAATTCTAAGTTTATTTCTATTTATATTTAATGATAACCATTTAATTAGTAATAATTTCATTAAAAAATTAAGAAAATTTATCCATGTAACCTTAACGCGTATCTGAGGTAACAGATCTTTGAACTTGTGGCATATAATTATTATGTTTATATGAAAAACTAAAGAACTCATTTAAGAATTAAGTCATACATATTGATAGTCTATATAAATAAAATTAGAGAGAAAGTACTGGATAGATTTTGATGAAGTTTTCACCTTTTACATCTTCATTCAATAAAAAGTTAATCAAGTTTTAAGAAACTACGTTTTTTATAAGCATTACGCGTTCTTTTGTCGTCCACGCGAGCGAAGCTACGGACACAGTTAATATAACATAATCATACTTACACCATGCATTACAAATATGTTAATTTAATTTCACTTTTTTAAAACACATAATGCAGTCATGTTATTTGCAACAAGAAGTTTCACTTCGAATGCACGTAAAGGTTACAAAGTCTTAAGTAATCAATGAAAAATCTATGTATTGTATTGAACCATTAAACATACTATTATCTTATTAATATTTATAATTATGTAAATAAGAATCAATATAATTCAATATATTTTTTTTTTAATTTTGACTCAGTAATAATATATTTAGTGTTATTAAATCTATTCCTGAAACTAAACAGTCCTTTTTAAATCTTTTTTACAAATTCTTTTAATTAAAATATTTTGTTTAAACCCAAAATAATCCGAAATATATATTCATTCATTTACATAGATCTACATGTATGGCGACCCCTTAAAGCATACGTTGTAATGATTATCAAAAACTACAGTGGTCAATACGGAAAATATTTCCGAAACACAGTTTAAAGCGGTAACATTAACCAAGACACAATTTCTAACCAATAATCGTTCTTTAATGACGTAGCTAATAATAGCCAACCAAACCACAAATTATTTCTACTCTCTGTTATTCAGGTAAGAACCTAAATAATGCATGTATTTAACCTTAATACTATTAACTTAATAACAACGAGCGATAGTACTCCATTTCCCAGTGTGTAACAAAATATTATATTTTAATTTTATTTCAGTGTCTAGTGTAGGGATGTCTTTCGGTCGTTTTTATTCAGTTTTCGTCTTCTGAATAACCTTTTCTTTTCACATATTAAAGCTAGGTGACCAATATTAATGTTATTTGAAGTTACTAAGTTCTTTTATAGTATTTAAAAATAAATTAATAATAATACAATTATAATAATTCTCTGATCTGGTGCTAAAAGGTCCAAAGTATTTTTTATAACAAATGATTTTTTAATACAAAATTATTGAAAAAGTACGTTTGATATTTATTTATGCTAAAAGGTGCTTTGTGCTAAATGTAATAACAATTATTCGAAAAATACAATGTAAAAAATGTTAATATTGTGTGAATTTCATAATGCTAAAAAAAAAATTAAGTTCTAAAGAGCAGCAGTTCACAAGGAATTTTTTTTTTTACTTTATCTCCATATTTCAACAAGATGTTTCGGGTTTCGCATACATTAACTACATTTAATTAGTAAAACTACTGGCTGGTGGTAAAGAATAAAGCATTGTGAGGAAACCCGAACGCTTTAGAAATATTCTTCCAGTAATATTGCTTAATATGTATAACATTGCACACTGTGGGTGGGAGACTTAAAATCCAGTATTATAATATTTTATTTATATATTACCATACGTAATAGAGTCGCAAGTCGTAGAGCAGAGTACGTAATACTCAGTTCCTTTGACTTGATTTGTTTCCATTTTATTAACGCCAATGTCAAAAGAAGGAAAATACATGCTTTATCAATATTGGTATAAAAATTTTAGTTTGTAAATTATTACTAATATTACTCTAATAACCAAAGTATTTGTTAAAAGAGTTAAAATTAATTGACATTATGACAATCTTTAATATATACCAGCGATCGCTCTAAAGTCGAAATTCGATCAGCGACTTTTTGATCGTACTCTATTTTCTGTTTGACATTTACAGTATTCATAAACAATGAGTATTTATTATCTGCATCACTTGCTGTCACTTTTCGTTGAGTGACAATGTCGATATTTTGGGCGGTCTAAGTTCAATGGCACTGGTTGGGCTATTTAATATATTAGTAACAGATATTACAGATAAATTTTATCTTTCTTCACTCCTTCTCTATATAAATTTTAACCATGCTAAATCTCACAGTATTCCCTGCACGAAATACGCTTAAAAAGGTACCGAAAGCTTTTGCTTCACGTATTAATATATAGATATTTCGAACAATCATGATACATGAGATTTCGGCTTCATTTGTAATAGATAGTCTCGTTTCCCATCTCTAATAGTCACTAATAGTAGTGCTCATCGATAAATGATAGGGTCATTACCTTAGTTGGTAACTTTGGAACACAGTTTAACGACTTCGGTTTTGTTAAAGTGCACACGTAAATAGTGTTACTTCCTTAATCCATTCCCGCATTAATATGTTAATCCTCGACTACTAGGTTTTAATTAAACCGTGAGGGTTTAATGTTTTATGTTAATTCATAAATTATATACGGCCACTGAGATGGTAAATATAAATTAATTTAAATATGGGATACATATTTTATTGACTTTTTATATTTTTTCCCTTAATATGTAGGTCTGTATCTTATTCTTTTGATCGATAAATTGTGGGAAATATTTTTTATTTCTCTTAGATTAACGACGTCTTCCGTCAAAAACGATCTGTAAATTATTTTTGGGAATACAATATGTTTAAAATATTCTTTTTGTTTTGTAAATAAAGAATTTAGATAGTTGTACCTCTTTAGTAATTTTTTTGGGTTCCGTACCTCAAAAGAAAAAAATACCCCCTTTATAGAATCACTTCGTTGTCCGTCTATCTGTCAAGAGTTCGAAGAGATATCAAGTTGAAATTAACATCAAATAATCAGGTCTGCAATCCCTTGGAGCTGTGAAAAAAATTAACTTCTGTCAACGCAATCAAAAGATACTGCTGTTTATGCCGTATAATTTAACATTTGCAAAGGGAATATAAACCTATAGAGCACTTGCAAATTACCTACAATCATGAAATTTGACAAAAAGTAATGTCTTATAGCACAAGTAAAGGAAAAAAAACGAAAACCGTAAAGTAAATACATCCCAAAAAAGTGCGACTACAAACTTATTTGCAATTGATAAACTGACTGCGGGAGATATCGATGTATGGGGAGAACAATTTTCCAACAGCAAAGTTAGGTTTGTCCCTCCATATAGTTTATCTTTTCGTTAGAATTATTCGGTGCTTTCTTCAGTAATGTTACTTAATTATTTTAGTGAATGTGGCTTTACAATTTCGGAACCTTCGGTGCGCGAGTAGGATTCGCACATGGCCGGTTTTTATTTTTTATTTATGTTATGTAAATTGTATTTCTTTTATTTAAATAATTGTTTTTTTTTTTTTTTTTTTTGACAAAGTGCCAGCAAGTTACATTGTACTATTTTCATTAGGAGAATAGTTTAAGTTTATAATGGAGTTTGAAATTCATCTACCTATGAGGGCGAACATTGCATTATCTTAACTTAGCTTACAATTTTTGACGGTACCTAACTTGATAAACAACAGTCTTAAAAATGATATAAGTAATAGAATCAGAACAAATTTTTTAACCTTACTTTTTTTATTCTCCGCTTTACGTGAAATGCCCTTAATATTATATTTAAAATATTAATGTTTTGTACGTTTATAAAATAAATACATATTTATAAGAAACTTTAAACACAATAAACTATGTTATCTTTTTTGAAATAGAATATAATCATTTAGTTCATTTTTATTCGCTCACTCGAGCATAAACTGAAAAGTTCCAGCGAAACAATCCTACATTAAGATAGTTTTCACATAAATTGAGCCGTAGTTCTTAACAAAGTTTTATACGTTTTGTGATACTTACAAAGAATTACGAGTCTCGACTTTGCTGGTCCGGTAAAATTGTAACTTGTTAGCGTTTTAATACTTCCCTGTTTTCTAAAGAATTTTCACTTAGTATTTTTTTATCATAGCACCGGGAAGTTACTTAACTGTGGGTACCGAATAGCGCAGTTTCTAATAGTAACAAAGTACAAGAGAAGTAGGGTAACTTCACTCTATCGAAGACCGCAGCCAAATAACCGTGTGTTGTGTTACTGCTGTGAAAGGGTATCCAGCGCTCCTTGGGGAAGGGGTCAAGGTCAGCAACACGCTAGTGATAACTATGGTATTACAAGCGTCCATAGGCTACGGTAGCAGCTTACAATCCGGCGGGCCGTATGCTTGTTTGCCATCATTGAAGTATAAATACTATGAAGAGAGTTACTGTGACGGTTTTTTGTTGATCTGACTTTACTGTTAGCAACAAGCGCACATGGGTGTCAAAGTGACCGGAACTCGGCTTAGGCTGTTGCCGCGATTGCTAAGAAGTCGCGATATGACTAGTTCACTATCCGTAAAATTCGAGATAAACTAACATAGTATACATATGTATATACATATCCCTGTCTCCTGGGAAGAAGGAAGGAACATGTATATATGTTGGCAACAAAATTATGTATTATTATGTGTAAAATATGTAAAAATAATTAGGGTGCCTGCACAAATAAAAAAATGGATCAATTCAGGCGCTTAAATGGCTTACGCTGAGTAAACCATAAGAGATATAGCAAATTAATATACTAAATAATTGTAGACAATAAAAAGTCAGTGAGAGTATACGTCTATTTTCTAAGGAACATCCACAATAAGCTATTTTGTCTTTAAAATAGCCGGGAGCGGGGAGCAATATTCTTGCGAGCATTATGTAGTTCACGTGAGCGAGGACGCGGGCACAGCTAGTATATTTATAAACTGCGTGCAATTTGTTATGAAGTTTATCTGGCATTGTTTGAAGTGTACCGTAAAATAATATTTTCACAGTAGCGTTGTGGTCAGTTATCGCAAACAAATATTCGCATAATTTGGATATATGGTATTTTCTTTCAGGATATTTTGTTTCATTTCATCAATGAAACCACGTCTTTACTACATAATTTTTGTCCTTCCACTCCCCCTAGTCTACTTTTTCCTCCAAATATTATTGTTGAAAGCAACCATCCTTTGAAATCTTCACATACAGTGTAAACTCTTTATAACGAAACTCAAGGGACTGAGCATTTTTTGTCGTTATAGAGAGTTATCGTTATATGGAGTGGAGTTTCAATATGTGGGTTTTAACGCAAACCAACCAAGTTGGGCTCACTTCAACATTATAGGGAGTTTGTCGTTATAAAGGATAACGTTATAAAGAGTTTACACTGTATTTTCTACTTTTTCCAGCGTAGCCAAGTGGTTTGGCGCCAAGTTATAAATACCATGACCACGCGGAATAACGGGACTTAATAGTCCTATGTCGGAACGTCAAGATAGATGGCGAAATGACTGCGACAGTCCCTATACATCGGGACAAATAACAACCCTAGTCATAAATTTCCAACTTTACAACAACGGTTGTAAGATGTGTTTTGACTAATTGGCAAGATCAATTACTAACGACTCAGCCGCTGCAACCGCGTTATTGATGCGTAGCGAAGGTGACACCTGCCAATCTAAATAGAAACGTTAACGGGCATTATTCGTGAGACAAATTATTTCCTACCACTATCTTCACGTGGCATACTTAAAAATAAACATAAGATCGTACAATTATGTGATTTACCGCCTGAATTACTCGCTGATAAGTATACTACTACAATAAAACCCCCTATAAAATTGGCTAAGCCGTATCATAGATTAGTAAGGTCAGACAAAGCGATAGACAAGCAAATATTTTAAAAATATCCTTGATTTGGTAATGTGAATATTTTTCCAATAATGCAGTTCGATTAATTAAATGAATAATAAATAAATAAATTAATACTTCTGTACATTTAGAAATCGAAAAAAAAATATTTTTGAAAAATGAGTTTTTGTTAATTCTCAGTCGGTTTTTAATGGCATTTTTTAGATAGGTTGTCCTTCCTTTTATGAATAGGCTTTAAGAATCATCAATATTATTACTATAAATAGTAAAAAAAAACTTGTCAACTAATTATTATGAAAATTTGTACACGGAAAATATTAAGAAGTCCTTTTTCAATTGATAAGCGCAATTAAATTGAATTGAATTGTCAATAATATGTGTACCTAGTTATTTTTATAGATCTCTATATAAACACGTGATTTACATCAGTTAAATCCACTTATACCTTTCTTATCTGTTTTTAATCTATCCCTTTTGTTACAGATTATCGTCGACAGCGTTCGTCGTGGGTCCTTAAAAGAAAAAAGCCATAAATCATTCCACTAAAAAGCTACTAAAAATAAAAGATGGCGCTTAAATACAACGGATCTTTTTCGAAAATAGAATACGCTAGCTCTTACAGCAGGGGAAGCTGAGCATTCGTTTAAAATGTGAATATTCAAATATAGAACCCCGGATATCCCTGTTATGTTGGTAACGGACGTCGGAAGTGCATAGTTGAGTTAAAATGTCGAACTATAAATGTAGAATGAGAACCACTAGTAGGGGTGTCAAACCTTTGTTCTTATTGTTGCGGACCCAAATAGTGTCTACTGTTAGTTTTTGTATAGTGATGTTTGGAATTTTTGGTGTGTGTTATGGTTTCCAAGAACAGAAGTTTGCTATGGAGCCACAAGATCAGGTATGTTATCATAATATTTTTGTAACATTTTCATTATAATTTCAAAATCCATATTTATTACTATTTATTTATATTTATAACTATGTTTATTTAATTATAACAAAATGCCTCGAAGCATTAAGCTCGCCAATGTACGAACTGAAAATTGTAATAAAGTATTTAAGTAATAATTCTCAAATATCACATATTCTGATTACGGTTACACGATAAGCTTAGTGTAAGAACTAGTTCATATTATTATTGTTAGGTAGCTGACAAATAACATAGCCGGATAAACATGCTGAATTTACCTTCACGGCCTTTTCTATTTTAGTACCATAAAAAAAAACTGCCAAAATTTCAGCTCTTATTCGCAAGCAGTTTTCGAGTTAATAATAAATTCTATACTATGATTATACATATACATATTATGATAAATTTATATTTAACCGAATTACTACTACTATTTTATTCAATCATATAATCACGATAAGTAAAATTTAATTTTACGGTCATCAAATTAATCTTCACGACTATCCTCATTAATAACTATACAATGTTCTTTTAAATTAAAAGAACGAGTTATAACTTCTGCTGATGTTATAATATTTGATAAATGTTTGCTGCTATCTACTTGAGAACAAAATTTAAGTGTATCCACATCCATTTGCACAATTACAGCAGTATTGAGAAACCCAATTTGTTCCATTTGTGTTAAGATGTCAGTCAATGAAGCAACTATATGTATTTGCATTGATATGTCAAGATTTAACTTGATTTGTGTTGTACACAAGCTCAAAACTAATTCAAAAACTTCATATTTGATAGCTAATGATCCGTTTCATATCTTAGACAGCGGTCGTGGGGTCAAGGGTGACATTACCTTGCCGTGTGGAGAACAAGGCTGGTCAGCTGCAGTGGACGAAGGACGACTTCGGCTTGGGCCTTCACCGAGACTTAAGCGGTTATGACCGCTATAAAATGATCGGTAGTGATGAGGAAGGTAAGCGAAAACAATTTTGTTATTTAGTCATTTTGGAATGTTATTGTTTAATCAGTAAAAACAACGGTAATTGTACACTTTGTACAGAATTTTACCATCTCGTTTTATTCAACCTAACTATAAAATACTATGATTTTTTAATTATATCTCTTATTCTACTATTACAACTGTTGATGATGATGTCTATGATCTTAAATTAAATTATGATTAAAGTTCTCGATATTTTCTTAGGCGACTATTCTTTGGACATCCGAGATGTGACGTTGGACGACGACGCCAAATATCAATGTCAAGTCAGCTCAGGATCTAAAGGTAAGGCAAATTATATTACCTTACTTAACCAAGTTGGAAAAGCTACTAATTCAGTTTCCTATTATTGGGAACTAAGAACTAACATCTCCGTAGATTATAGGTATTGGGTATATTTGAAAAGTTAATCTTTATAAAAGACGTTTCACTGTATTATCATGATTTATTATTATGTAAGTATAATGATATAAAAGATAAGTAAAAGTGGAAAGAATACCTGGTAAATACATGTTGCTATTGGTACATGTTCAATTTAAATTAGGAACGGTACCGTTCAATTTCCCGAGCTACTAAATATAAATAAAAAATAGGCACTCCTGAGGACTGCCGACAGAAGTGAAAACATACAACTTTGGAACATGTATTGTTTTTTTTTTTTAATTTTAAAATTAATAATTATGGTATAAATAATTAACGTTAGCTGACAATTATTGACTTTAATTTTATTTTTCACATCTATTGACACTTTGAGCAATTATTAATATAGTTCAGTTCAGTAGTCCACGCATGCGATATGCCTCACACTTTGCTAAAGTTCTGTTTCACTCAAAATCTATAATAGGCAAAGGTTTAATTAATTATGTATTGCTTAATAAATTCTGATTGGAGTTCAGCTGTGACATTAAATATTTTCTAAAATTCATTTCTAAAATCATTCATTTTTTTACTAAGCGACAATTCAATTTTTTCCATTTTCAACTAGTTTATTTTGATTTCGCCCGACATTGCGAACAAACCAAGAGAAAAACGTGTAGGGAAGTATAGTAAATAGTTAATTAACTTTTCCTGTACTATAATCGTTATAATAAACATATAATATCAATACATATTGGTTAGACAAATAAGGAAAACGAAACACATTTCCTAAAATTACGACAGTTGTGACCTTAAATAATGAACGACCCGAATAAATTGTTTCACCTAATAACATCCCTAATTTGAGTGTTTAACGGTTCATATCGGTATCGGTTCTCAATACCGATATTTTATCGTGTAATTTGAAACAATAAATCAGGGTTCGATACACAGAATTACATTACAAACCGTACCATGCAAACAATTGCCTGTTAGCGTTGTTGGGGGTCGTATGCACAAATGTGCTTCCTTCATACTATGAATAATGAGCGACTATTTTAACACTAATAATTTTAAAGATTTTTTAATGAGTTTTCCTTATTTTAAATTATATTTATTAGAACGAAGTTTCTTAACGAGGGTTACAGTAGGAATTGACCCTCCATACGACTTTCTCTATCTCTCTTTATACGAGTGTGTGTGCGCGCTAGTCCGAGAATCAAGCAGACGAGGATCGTGCGCGGCCGGTTTAAACCCTTCACCCGCTGGCTGCCAAACTGCAAAGTGTATTTATAATAATGTTATAATAATAAAACTACACACTAGGCTTAAAGACCTGTGTTTTGGATATCTGTATCACAGAGGTTTGACTACGTGATTATCAGGGTCATCAAATATTCTGAGAGAATTAGAATTTTTCGTGTGTATTTAGTCCGAGTTTTAAATAGTGCGTATGGCTGCGTGATGTGTGGGTATGTGTGCTGTGTGAAACAGAATATGTGTACCCATGTATATACGTGTGTGTGTGTGTATTTGTGTAGTGTGTGAGGTGAGAAAGTGTTTATGCATGAATGTACGGTATGTGGTTGTGAATTGGTGTTTTATCTTATTATTTGTACTTCTGTATTGTGGTATGATAAAATTTAAACCCATGATTGGACCTTGTGTTTGACATCCCGTCTATTAATTCCCTTAATATTACAGTATTTGTTTAAGCTGATAAATAAGAAAGGATGGAGAAAAGGACAAAACTTTTTTGCAAAGGATTAATTTATTTTTGGTATCAGCACTTTAAAAATTCTGTATTTAATACGTGTTTTATATACGGGAGAATTTATTATTTTAATGTGAAATTGTATTACAACTTTAGTTATGAAAGATTTACGAAAGCTTATATTTCATAATCGATCTTTGGCCTTTTTCCAATCTAATAATTCTTGTAATTGCCGATCTTTCCAGACTAATATACAGTAGATAAATTATCTTGAGGAGATTCTTATCTGCTATGTTTCTAAGCTGCTTCTTAATGGGGATTAGTTTTAAGGTGCGTTGTGCTGTAACTTTTATAAGGTTCTCAAAAGAAAGTTTTTCATCTAAGATCATATATATGTACTTTATTGAGCTGATACTCGATACGATATCACAGTCACATATCTTCTGGACTTGTTAATTCGCAGTAGCATTTATGAACTTTAATTTCAGGGATGACTATTGGTCTTGATATTGGTATTATAAAAAACAAAGAAAATTTGTTTTTGGAGTATTTAGCAATATATTGCGATTAAATTAAATTTGTACCTTAGCCACTCCGCGGTCTACTTGTTTAAAAACCTCTGTCCAGTTTCTTCCATGAAATATAATTGCAGTACTTATTGCTTGGGCTTTATAATTGATGAATATTTTTAATATCAAATTTTCAATCTTACCAGTTGATCGCATGTTCAACGATAAATTACATATTAAATAAATAATAATAATAATTTATTAAGCACAAAGAAAGATAATAACATATTTTAGATTTTTACAATAATACAGCAGTATTAAGATAACCTAAACATACATGTAAATATGAACCACATGCGTGAACAGTGTACCAGTATGCATTGAAATTATAATATACTAGCTGTGCCTCACGGTTTCACCCGTGTTAATTTTATACGACAAACATTGCCAACGTACCCGTGTAGGAAATTTTTTATACTTTGTGTAAAACTATCGACATTTTTATGAGAAATAAAATAATTTTTCAAATTTTTATATAGCCTATGCTATGTTACTCGCAGATACTGAAGCATTATATTGGTGAAAGAGTTTTCAAAATTGGTCTAGTCGTTTTTGAGGTTACAAACAAAAAAAAAAAAAAAAAAATCAAATCTTTCCTCTTTTTAATATTTGAAATTATAGTAATATATTATGTTTTGAATATTGTATTATAGTACAGGTACACAGGTACTCGGACTATGCGACTAGCTAGAAAAGTGCACATATGGTCCGGGTAATGATAAACAGTTACAGTCACTAATAGTCTAATTTTACATTAATAATTGCATTATGATACATAAAACATCTGTCTGAACATATGTTACGGACAGAAACTATTGTCTAATACCAAGTTTAAATTTAGATTTGTTTTTATTTGGCAGGTCTAAGAGTATGATAATTTTATTATACAAGAAAGGGGCAAGATAAAACTGAAATTTTCTTTAGAATATTGTATTATTGTCCGAAAGGTTAAAAACGTTCTTTCTTCTCAAATTTATTGTTATCACAGGGCTTAGAGTGTTGTCACATTATGATTTATTTAATAAAGAGCTGTCTGACCCTAAAGTCCTGGCACTTCGAACACAATTCTTAAATGGAAATACATTTATTAATGACTTTTGCGACCTTTCTAATTTTAGCATTTAAGTTTTACGTGCACCTGTCCACGCCGAAACACAGTAGTTAAAGAGTGACTGAGCCAATGCACAATATGTAGACAATATTAATTTAGTGGCACATACGTGTTTTAAGACTAAAAATACAGATAATGCGGTGTCCATGTTATTGTTTCATCTTATAGTATATCCAAATATAAATACACCTAACGCGTTCCAAAGTTCCAACCCTTTTCACAGTATCATTACTTAATCTGTAATTATAAATACTTGCAAAAATCTTTTAAATTACACTGTAGGCGTTCTTCCAAAGCAAGTAACTATTGTTTTGTTCTTGAGCTGAGACTCACGAAATTGTGTTTACTTTTAATAAATTGAAAAATCTTACTGCGCAATTTCTTTTCATTCTCCGGTATTTTTTTCCTATCTCTGTATATTTTACCATCGTTTGTACTGCTCAATTGAAATTCAGCTGTGTTCGGATGTCGTAATTTGTTTTTAATTTTTTTCCCTTTACCCCTTTGAGTTTCGAGTTTCTATTTCCTTTGTTTTTTTTTTGACGCCTAATTTCCTTTTGTGGCTTTCTCCAAAGACTTAATGATATGAATTTAAAATCCAACTGCGAAACCTGCTGTGGGTCAGTCATCGTTTCATTTTATTTTTAATCAGCATCGCTAGTTGATTTTTCGATGTTTTTAAGAAATAATCTGTGATTATTCGTTTATTTTTGATTAGGCTAACGCATGTATTTGTAATTGAAATATCCATGTTAAAAGAAAACAATAATTATAATAATTAAACAATATAACCAAATGTTTTGAAATTATCATGTGCCATATATCTTAAATAAAATTTTGTACTTGTATGTCGGCAATTTCACAACCTGGGATTGCACCTGAAGCTTTAAAATGTTAGGTAAGGTTTTTCATCTTCTTCATTGTCGTTAATCTAACTAAGTAGGGTTAGTTATTGAACAAAGAGTCAGTCATAAAGAGCTCTGATAATCTTGCAAGGTATACATTTTGCTTATTTCTAAATAGTTCAATAGACTCTAATGACTGTGACTATATTATGTACGTATAATCATCATTATATTTATCTTTATTTCATATTATAACTTTAAAATCACGGAGAAATCTTTTTCCCAATATTTTGATTCTTCAAAAGACATCATGCGAAATAACAAAAAAAAAACTATTTTTAATTACACCAAATAACCCGATCAAAATGATTAATAAGTGCCTAGATTTTAACTTTATTTATCTGTCCAGTAGTCATTTAAAATAATTTATTTCTTCCCAAAAGAGCACCCGAAAGTTCCAACGAAACTTATCTAAGCATTGCCTTCCATGTTACACCATTCATCAAATTGGATACCTCTAAGATTATGATTTATAAGTCGTCTTAGAAATTTCAAGTTTCTTCGATGCCGTATTCAAGTGTCTATTGAAACGCAAAAAGGCTTACGAAATTAATTTACATATCTCTTTACGAATATTTGGCTTTTCATATATTTTGCTTAGAAATGTCTCGGATCGTTTTTATCTTGTTTAAACTTTTAATACTTTGACTTCTGTGTTACGACTTCATATTTAAATTTAAATTTGAGTCGCTAAATTTAATTGACTTTATCATCTAAATGTTAGTATTGTGTTTATTATTATATTTTATTCACAATAGGTAAATAAATAGTACGGATGTATTTGATATTGGGAATGAAACGAAATTTGAGACATTTTTTTTCATGGTTTGTTTTACTTGTACTATTCTATTGTAGAGATGGTAATACATGACAATTGTGACCGTTTGAACTGCGACCATCGTACACCAGGTGTAATATCATAGTTGCACGTGTAGGCATATCGCGTTCACGGATCAGCCGATGTATATCCAGTCATAAAGCGGAGTGATATGATGTACTTTACTGGGCTCCACCCACCATGCACATATTGATACAGCTGTCACTGTGATTCTTTTTGATCTGTCTCGTTTTGGTATAATTATTGTATATCCAGCGGCCTGCCACGATAACCGGTGATAGAGTGCTGATTTCTTGATGACCGACGTTGTTTTTGTGATTGTACTATGCTTGGACTTTATCGAGTTAGGATTTAAAAAAATCGATTTTTCTTAACACTTTATGAAATAAACGTCACATTAGATTTGTCAAGTGTCGTAAAGAATGAAAAGTTTTAATTAAAAATTCATTTGTTAACATTTTTTCTGATTCACTTGAATGTCCTAGGTTCGAATTTTACAAGACAATTACGGCAAATGAAAATGTCATGTATATTCGGCCTTTTGCATAACCTTCCTAAGTATATAGTCATATATATAAAACACTAGCTGTGCCACACGGTTTCATGCAAGTTATATTTATCTAACCAACTCTTCACAGTACTGCCGCCAAAGCACCCCTGTAAGCCTATCGTTGTTTTGAATTACAGTACTTGCTTACAGCTTGCCAGTTTGCTTGCTATTCACAATTACTGCTCCATTCCTTAAGGATGAAGCATGAAGTTATATAATCTATAATCAAATAAATAAGCTATAAATTGCTTTTAAAAAATCTCAGGTTTGACCAGTAATTCCATAGATTAGCGCGTTCAAACAAACAAACATACAATCTCCTGAGCTTTAAAATACTACAAGTATAGATGTATAATTACAATTTTAGTTTGATTAAAACTAATTTAAATAATTTTATTTTAAATAAATTCGACTCTTTCTCCCTCATTCGTCTAGATTTGAATATCTACAGCAATTTTCCGTCTCGTCCCCCTTTCCTATTTCCTGAAATAGCTTTAATACGAGCATTACGCGACATAAAGCCTGAATGTACAATTTTACACCGGAAGCTAGTTCCGGGTCTCTTGCTTATTTGCCATAACGGATATGAAGAGTAACTTTCAAGGTACGAGACAGAAAACAATAAACTTTGATATTCCACTATATTAAATTTTACTTTAGTTTACGAGCTATATAATATAATAATATTTATATTGTTATAAAGCTTAGTTAAATTTATATAATACTAGCTGTGCCTGCGACTGAGTTCACATGAACTATATATAGAATGCCGTCGTTCGAGCATACGCGCGAATCGTGCTACCTTCGCTCCCGGTTATTTTAAACATAAAAATGCTTATTATGTATGATCCTTAGAAAATAGTGTCGCTGATTTTTATGTAGGTCTTCTTAATATATACAATTATGTAGTACATTAATTTGATATATCTCATATAGTTTCCTCAGCTTAAGCCAGTTAAACACCCGAAGTGATTTACCATAACCTTTTTTTATTTGCGCCGAATCCCAGGCCTTAAAAAAAATGTAGCCTAAGTTACTCCTTTATAACATAACAGAAACTTAAAATTCAAAATTTCCATTTCTCACCACATTGGTGACTTGTTCCCAGGAGGAAGAGACATATATATAATTATACATAGTTAGTTAGCTCGAATTCTACGCAGATCAGATCGCGATGTTATATACCTGGGAACCCTTGAGCTTGTTGTCACGTTTTCATGTCTCAGTGCCCTCTGCGTTCTTTATACAAGGTGTCCAGAAAGGGTATCGGGTATTTGTTTTCGCGCCATATTCGAAACGGGGCGTATAAAGGGTGCGGGGAGGGGTTCGTGGCGTCCGCCATTTTGTGGAGTTTTAGTCACGATGGAACAGTACTCGGGGACGCATCGCGCATTTTGCGTACGAGCGTATTATCGTAATGGTGATTCAATAGTGACTGCTCAACGTCTCTATCGTGCGGAATATCGTACACGCCACGCGCCAAGTGACGATAGCATTAGGAAATGGATCAGGATGTTCGAGAATACAGGTGCGACAGTTAAAATTCAAAACTCTGGTCGTCCTCGTTCAGTTCGCGATGAAAAAACAATTGAAGAAGTTGAGGCGTCGGTTCGTCAAAATCCGTCTTTATCCATCCGAAAGCGAAGCCAAGCGTTGAACATCAAAAAATCGTCTTTACATTCGATTTTAAAGAAAGACTTACATCTAAAAGCCTATAAAATTCAATTGGTTCAAGAATTGAAGGATACGGACTATGCTAATCGACTGAATTTTGCGAACGAAATGCTGCAGCGATTTAACAACTTTAACAACATACTGTTCAGTGACGAAGCAAATTTTCACCTGAATGGTCATGTTAATAAGCAGAATTGTCGGTACTGGGCAGTGGAGAATCCGAGACGAAAGCATGAACGACCCCTGCATAGCCCAAAGGTCGTTGTTTGGGCCGCTATGTCTGCTAAAGGCATAATTGGTCCTTATTTTCATGAAGATCAACGAGGCCGAGCAATAAATGTGAATAGTGACCGTTATTGCGATATGTTGCGCAATTTTTTGGTCCCAGAGTTGCAGGAGTTTGCAGGTTTCAACTCAAGAACGTGGTTCCAGCAAGATGGGGCCACTTGCCATACCTCAAATGACTCAATGGAAGTTGTTAACGAATTATTCCCTAATAAAGTCATTTCGCGAACGGGTAATATCAATTAGCCTCCCAGAAGCCCCGACCTTAGCCCGCTTGACTATTTTGCATGGGGATACCTAAAAGTAAGGTTTATCAAAACAATCCGACGAATCTAACCCAGTTAAAGCAAAACATCAGGTCAGAAATGGCAGCAATATCGATAGCTATGTGTCAACGTGTTATCGCCAATCTTCGTTTCCGTTTAGAAGAGTGCCAGCAACGTTACGGTCATCATTTGGATAACATCATCTTTTCCAAATAATTCTCCAATTCATATGCTAATAATAAACAATAAACTTTTTTATTGCATACAAATAATTTTTGTTTCATTGAACTTACAAATACCCGACACCCTTTCTGGACACCTTGTAGTTAACACTATAGTCAAATCAAAAAAAAAAAAAAAACTGTTCGAACTGACAGCTTTGCGTAGATTGGAAAGCTCTAGAACAAGTTAAGAAATATAAAGTGTTTTATTAATTTTGTCGAAGAGCATTAATACCAAGTTTAAAAATATAGCCGAGACGAAAACTATTATTTCCCATACAATCTTTGGCATTCACTTTCATACCTTTAGGGGTTAAATTTGCAAAAATCTCTTCTTAAACAATAATCTATATTAATACATCTATTAGATAACACACAAAATACACTGATAACGAAAAAAAAATTTTTTTTTGGATGTCTGTCTGTTTTTCTGTCCCTATGAAACTTATGTTATTTGTCAAGATAGGCTACAAGAATTTTCAATAATACTTTTAAAAATGGAAATAAAATAGAAAAAAATGAAATGAACCGATTTTGATGAAATTTTGTACACGGTTATTTATAAGTTATTCCATAATTGATTGGCTATAAAAATTTTCATATTACTTTCAGAAATCCCAAAAAAAGGAAATTAAAAAACAAAATTAATTCTCATCCGCTTCTGATATAATTTTATATACGGTAAGCATACATCATTCCATAGGCAAATAGCCTATATAATATTAATAAATAGGCATCGTAAAAAAGTAATAAAAGACTTTTAAGATATTTAGTATACTAGAAGTATAATAATTTATGTCATTTCACAATTGATAGAATATATGAATTGTCAATAAAAAAATAATAAAAAAAAATTAAGGGATATGAATAATTTTTGCGTAGAAATTAACGCGTGCGGAGCTGCGGGCACACCGACTATTACAATATAAAAGCACATCCACTCCAAATTTCACATTGAGTATATATTAGTTAGCTCGAATCGTAGGAGTAGGGATTCAGTTAGATCGCGACCTATTTGTATACGCGATGACCGCCCGAGCCGAGGTCCGGCCACTTTGGCACCCTCGTGCGAGTCGTCCAAACAACTTTCGCGGTTGAGTGCCCTCTGCGCTCGCCCCCAAGTCCGGTGAAGCTGTAAAAGCTGCAGTGGCTTCAGGGCCCCTAAGGCTAATATCGTAGTCAGGTCAAAAAAAAAAAAACATTTTTATCCTTAGTAATTTTGGCTGGGCAATGAAGAGTCAATTGGGACAAAGCCTTTTATGTACTAAAACATTTTACAATCCATTTCAAATATCAAGTAATATTTACTGTTAGTTACCTGCCTAACTTAAATCAATTTGAAGCTGTGACAAAAGAATCAAAATATTAATCACTTAATAGTTCTCACAATTCTATCAAATTAAAACAGTTTAGCAAGAACATAATCTAATATGATGTAAATTTATCCAGATTGATAAGTAAACACAATTTCAAAGTTATTACAGCTAACATTTTCTTATAGACCAAAATGAATTATAATTTATTCTCAAAGGAGAGTCGAAATTGGATCTCGAAGACTTCAGGTTCACTTTAAAGTTTGTAAACATAATAAATATTTAAACAGCTAGTTTCAATCAAAAGCTAAAGAGATTGATAAATTAAAAGTTTATTAATTTAGATTAAAAGCCAATTTTCGTCTAGGATAAATTGAAACTATATTCAAGAAAGTATTTGTATTATGGGCAGAATATTTTTAGTATTAAATAGAAACTTTAATTTGTTTGCCGGCGAGCATAATATGTCTTCTTTTTTTATAGTAGCACTGCAATAAAATACAATAACTAGTTATTAGTATTAATTATTATTGAAACGCATTTATCACACAATTATTCAAATAATAATTGATAAATTGTTATGGATTATGTAAAAGTACCATTTAAAAAGTTTTTAATATTGTAATAGCACTTACAATTGAGTAATTCCTTTAAATGCTTTCTAAATAAGTTAAGTTTAATTCTATAAAGGTTTTGATATTTTGTTATAAATTTTAGGTGCTATACAAAAAATACTTTTCCACGTAAGATCAGTCCTAGAGCTGTGAATACATAACTGAGAATCATCACGTCTGTTACGAGTAACAAATTTGAAAGCCGTGGAAAATATTGAGGGTTTTGATGCACTAAAAGAGAAATCACCAATATATAAATAGACGATACGACGACACAATATATAATGTGATGACATTGTGCCTCAAAAACACACCATGTGCATGATGGTTGCCAATCAGTCGGGTACAGATTCCTAAAATCCCGTTTTATTACTGGATATACATCGGCTGATTCCGGAACGCGATTTTCCTAAACGTGCCACTATAGGGGTTATTACAGGATACAGATGTATGGTGTCGCGATCCAGTCGGCTTCAGTAAGAATTGATGTGTCCTACTTGTCTGTATCGGTAGTTAGTTTTTAGCGACAGTTACTTTCTAGGCTTAACTAAAAACCAAAAAATACAAAGATACACTTTCTGTGCTACTTACATCAAACTTATACATAAATACATATGTGCTAGAGTACCTACAAAATTTGTTTAAAGTCAAATTAAAGTTATAAATACTTAATTATCTTTTAAATTGACGAAAGTTTCGATCTTTCGTCTCTAATAATTTAACATTACCACAAAATTTTCGTAGCGTAGAAGTTAGCTTGAATTTTAATTTTTTAAAGTAAGTCTTGAAAATTATGGAAGGATACGTTAATTGTATATTTCTTACACATTAAATTAAACGAGTTTCAGATTCTATGATTTAAAATCAAACATATCTAAGATTAAATACAGACGATATAAATGTATAATTTAAATCCATACACTTTATTTTTGGTCTAGTTGATAATTATGAATGAATAAAATTTAATAACAGAGTAAATTCTACAATATTTGTTCGGGTACTTATAATAATTAACATTATTGACAATGATACAACACCGAACGAGCAAAAAGATAGCAGCTCAGTGACAATAGAATATAATAAATAGTTAGCTGTAATTTTACTCAACCGAAACAAACTTCCATCCCGACGCGGAAACTGAACGACAAATCGAATCATTTGAATTGTTATTCGAATGCAAAACAAACAGTCGGACGATTCAATTGTTTATTCGCAGTTTCCAACTAGAGTATAGACTGAAATAAATTAAAACCCCTTTTGTACAGGTGAACCAGCAATCAGGTCACGGTACGCTCGACTCACCGTACTTGTACCACCGGAACCTCCTAAAATACTACAAGGGAATTTCTACTCAACGACTGAGGACAGAAAGATCAAGTTGGAGTGCGTTTCTATCGGGGGAAAACCCCCGGCTGAGGTAAGAATTGATTTCTAGATCATTCGTGCGTGTCTTTCGATGATACTAGTGTGGTTTTAGGTGTCATCACGTAATATAAGAACCTTTTTTTCTTAATAATCTTTTCTCTAATGGCAAGTACATTCTCCATTATCATTTTGTTATTCTACAGTTTTCCATCCTCTCCCAACTATGACGGAACTTAATTTTGTGGTCGAATCACAGTTACTATAGATAGGTATATACTGGCTAGCATATATCCATAGTTCCTTTTTTATTAGTTCATCATCCTATCTATTATTGAATCTATTAAAGAAATTTTCCGTTTTATTCATAATTATTAAGTTAGTGTGACTCGCTTCTCCCGAATAGTTATGTCGGTTTTGCATAAAACAGTGATTTTACAGTTGCATTTTTTTTCTTTTTATGTTGTTTTTGGTTTGTGTTTGATCATAATCTCACCTGTCTTTAAAATACTAAGAATTCCAGAGAGAGAGAGAGATAAAGAGACTAAGAGATTTATTACACAAAGTTTATTATGATAAATGCAGTTAGGTATCTAAATAATCAGATAAACGCCAGAAAACACTTTTTTCTTTATCAATAGCTCATTGTGAGAAACACATTGTTAATTTTCATCATTTAAAATCAAATGTAAGTAGTCTCATTTACTAAAGTTACAAAAAGAAAAAAAGACAAGATGGCTTAGTGCTATTTTGTACAGACACCGGGTCAATCCCTTATAATGAGCCTGAGATTTTGGTGAAGAAAAACATCGTCATGAAACCTAGTAAGATTGCGGATAAACGCCAAACATGTTATGAGTTTAAAAAAAGTAAATGAAAAGTACCACACTTTCTAATCTAACTATAAGATCTATTAAGGTCTATTCTATAATGCATTTGATCAAGCCCTATAATTGCTGTTAAGTAGGTCGAAAATATTTTCGGTACAAATTTTCTTCATTGTCATTCTGCTTTAAAGCTGTAATAATGTTAATTAATCAATGTCATGATTTAATGGAATTCCACAAGCTCGACCCACTATAGCTCTATTCAGGGCGTTTCCCCCCCTAATTTTTTTCCTATTCAATTGCTTCCCTAATGAGTATCTTGAATTTAAGGTAGGTGTGAGATCCATTTACTAAGCATGTTTATTTCACGAACCGAAATTTAACAAACTTTACGAACCTTTCAGCACCTTCCTTTAAGGTTTCTGCCAAAATAATAAAGGTCTAAAGTGACAGTTCACTTTTACCGCTTTTATACACCTCGCCCTATTCATAGTTTTTTATTCAATAAAAGAGAAATAATAGCTGTAATCCATCACGAAAATGTGTTATTAGTTAATGCTTTAATTTTTATAAAAGTGATAAATTTGAAAACTCTGTTCGTACCAGTAAACCTCATCTGGACAAGTTTTGTATTATCAATATAAATGTACATAAAACCCCACAGAAATATCACAAACTTTAGCTAAATCCTAAGTTATATACTTACTAAATTTAATTATTTGCAAAATTTCATGAACTCGAAGCAGCTATTTATAATTTGCTACTATAGATGACTGTGGGTCGTGGGTACCTTTCTAATGCTTATTATAGATGGCCAATACAAATGACAGCTATAAAATAGTGCAAATCAAAGTTACACATTCTTTTCATGTCTCTCAAATTTAACTATACGACTCAAGTACGAAAATTTTCTGGTCTAATATTAATAGACCACCACCAGTCTATAGAAGTCTTACCAGAGGATATAGTTAATGCGAGGTATAAAAAACCTGATACTATTTTAAATATCGTCTTCACTTCCTTTTCGTTTAGATTATTTAATTAAGTACGTTCAGTATTCGATATAAAGTATTGGTAAAGTACATAATGACATTAATTAAGTGGGTTACGAAATCGATACAAAATCTACTTTAATATCCCTAATAGCACCATTTCCATTCTCGTAATTACTTATTTTAATATATTACTTGTCAAATTTAATTACATTATGAATAAGTCATCCTTTTACATCGTCATTAAAAGTCCATAAGTAATCAGCATTAAGTTCTCTCTATAATTAATCTGATTAACTTATTTTTTAGGTATAAATAATTAAATTTATTACATACCTTAATTTACTTTAGTATGTTCTGCAAGAACTTCATGAGGATGTCCGTTGGCACGCAACCGATGTACAACCTGTTCAAACGGAATATGAATTTAATGAGTAACGATGAAATATTTAGTGGCAGCATAGTAAATACTTCGAGCAATAAAGGAACCAATATGTAATGATCAGATGCATTTCGATATCTTCATTTTTTTATATTAGTTCGGTAAATTGTAGTACATAACCTAAGGACACAATACAAAAGGAGGAAGGACACGTTAGTAGGGCTGTGAACAAGACGGCAAAAAGAATTTGCAAACTCCTTTGTTGTTGCCGAAATAGATACTCCTGTGTAGCTTCGCTCTGTAGATTCGAATACCGTCCCGTATGGTTTTGTAATGGAACCAGAATGATAAGATAAGGTTAAACAACTCCTCAGAACACTCGCCATGATACAGACAATAAAACACACTCAGTGAACCAATGTCCTTTCGTAACTCATATTTGAGTGTTAGGAGAATTTTGTAGCTTAATAGTTGCCATTTCTCTCTGTTTTACTACTTCATTAATTTGGATATTCTAAGGAACTAAACCTAAATATTAATCATATGACTCTAATACGTGGGAGTCGTATTCTAACTTAGATAAATATTAGGGCTTATCTAAATATTTTGGAAAATCATTTAATAGCATAATTATTTAAAAACTATCAGATTCTTTTGCCCATATATTTTACATACAGTAAACCATAAATATTTCATTCTGCATAGTGATGCTAGTGAGCCTTTACCATAATTTTACTCAAATTTTAGTTAATGCAATAATGTTTGTTTTAAAAAAAACCGTTGTATTGATGAGTAATAAATTTATTTCTCTAAGAAAATAGAAGACTAAACTAAAAACAAAATGAATCTAATAGAACATTATAAATTTAAATTTTAATGCTGTATTTCAAGTTAAAAGTTACATCTATAAAAGTTATGATTCGTCTACCTACCTTGTCTATTTTGGAGATAAGAATACAATATAGCTTAGTTGTAGACAACTTGATGCATTTACTTCATACATACAAAGGTTCCAAAGTAAGCGATATAAAAACATTGGCTTTGTCTTGGTACAAATCAACACAGACAAGCCCTCAGGGAACCTCACCATCAAATTTCGGAGTGTCAATTTGTTTCTGCCGGTTTAAGTACGGTGTGTATTTCATTTAACCTATTCAGCCGGAGCGAGTAGGTATACCGCTCCCGGGACCAGACACAATTAGGAACTAAATTGGAAATGATGTTGCGACGATATTGTAGAGTCCCGTCGAGAATGCAACGGGGTTTACTAATATTTACAGTCATGAACTACCTGAAATATATCTGAGATGGGAGTAATTTCAAACCACGGCTATACATCTAGCCCATTTTGTATTAACATAATCTGTTACTTGGAAATGAGATTTTTGTCATGAGTAATTTGATTACTTTATTTATTTTTCGTCGTTTTATATAAAAATATGATAATATTTGTTTGCGAAACACTTCTGTATTTATAACTACAATGTGTGTGGTATAGTTTTAGTTTCGACTGACATTTTCAACTATTTGTTACTGTTACTACAAACACTACTAGTACTAGTGCTAATACTATACTAGTTTCTTACTAGTATAGAAAATTTTTCGAGTGATCTTAGTCCGGTATGTAGTTGTTATAATCTATCCTATATTATGCATTGGTGGTATTTTGCGTAACACCTTTTTGTTCGAGTATTGTTTAAACTTTGAATATTACAGAGCCATTACCTAGAGGTAGGCGGTTATAATTGATTTACATAATCGTATATCCGATTATGAATGATTTACATAATCGAGATACTTCGATTATGAGTGATAGTTTATAATCGAATGACGTATGTGAATGATCATTCATAATGGATTGGATGTATTTATTACCTACAGGTGGGCGGAAGTGTAAAGGTAAATAAAAAAGGTCGTTGGGTACTTCAGTTCGCATAATCGAACTACCGAACGACCTTTTTTAGCTCATTTAGTCTCATTTGTAATTCTGATTATGAATGAATGATCATTCATAATTGAAGTACCGAACGCCCTTTGTTTTTGAGGTCATTCTTATGTGTTCTTATAAAAAAACTTTCATTCAAAGACCTCCATTATCAATGATTATTATTACTAGTTCGTTATGAGTGATAGATATCTTTTTAATCGAATTATTACGTTAGTATATTTCATAATCGCCCACCTCTACCATTACCGTGTACAATAAAATTCCAGATAATGTTAAAAGAAGAAAATACGTATATATTTAAAAATAAATTTAAAACCCATCTGATAAATAAATATTTTACTCAATAACAGAATTGATGAATGACATAAACACAGAACATTTTTTAAGAACAATTTTGACGGTAATTGATAATATGAATAGTAATAAGTTAATCTAATATACACTTGACATGATGTTAGATAAATTACCAATATAATTAAATGTATGACAAGGAAACAAATAAATTGTATGTATAAATAAATAATTAATCGAGTAAGTTAGGTAAATAAAAACATACAAATACTGTTTTTAAAAACAATTTTAATGATTTCTCACACCTTATTCAGGGTCCGTGTATTCGGTTAATTTACTATATAATAAGAACAAGATGAACATTACATGATGCAAATGGATAAATATAAATATTAGAAATATATTCTATCCCCGGAGCATAGTAAAGATTTTTGAAATAAAAAAGGGATACCTTTCGGATCCTGGCATAACTATGCACCATCGTCTCGATATAACTGGGCATTTGTTTAGAAGTTACACGATCACTAAAGAGACGCAGACAAGATTTTTATTTAAAAGAAGATAATATATAATTGTACAGTAATATACAACATTTAAACAAGTAAAATATAATTTTAATCTGAGTACTTAATAAATTGTGTTATGAAATCTAGAATGAATTATTCATTCTTGTTACAACCTCTGTGTATTTATTACTCAGAGGAATATTTTTGTTAGCATCAGTTTCATTTTAGGCATTCAGATGTTTAAAATATACTTCAATAACAGAATGCGAAGTAAATAAACTTCGAGATTATATTATAATAAATTTATTTAAGTGAATAAAACTTAATGAGGAAATATCACATTCAAATAATTGTTATATCTATTCAGACGAAATATGTCCCTGTTGAAAGTTTAAGTCAATCACTTATTAAGAACGTTCGTTCTGCTATAGGAACAAGAACTGCCAGAGAAGTTAATGGCATCCTATTTTTTCTACCAATATTTATTCTTATTTCTCCTGCTTTTGTAACAAATCTTCGTTATTGAGTACTAGCGCTTTTCCCGTGGATTCGTTCGCGTCGTAGTTGAACTATATTCCATCTTTTTAACTTTATACTATATACCAATTTTTATAAATCTGTTACCAAAAATCATGGATTTTCATACAAACTTTCATCCCACTAAGCCTAGTGGGGAACTGGCTCTCAAGAACAGTTCCTTTTCGAAGAACCTCTTACTCTAAGCCTAGTGAGCAAATGGCTATCAAGTGCAGCTGCCGAAAAACATCTACACCTGCTTAGTGACAGATTTTCAACTTGAGGGTGGTAGCTACCCAGGCGAGCATTTGAAAATACCATACCACTGTGCTGTGGTTTCATCACGATGTTTTCCTTCATCGAAAACTCAGGCCCATAGGTTACGCAGCGTTCGGACACTAAGCTACCACTAAGCTATCATTGATTCAAACCCTATATATTCCTACCTTTATTTAAGTTTGTTAATATATTTGAATTAACGAAGTATTTATCTTGTAGATCACGTGGGTTGACAGTAATGCTGGTGTATTGACACAAGGAGTCATTTACACCGTGGAACCTCTACCAGACGGGCAGCGTTTTACAGCCAGGTAATTCCATAATTGTAACATACTGACTCAAGCAAAACTACTCATGGTAATTACAGTACAGTTTAAGAAAAGCAATGATTGTCCATATGTTTACACCCGACATAGTAGCACGCTTAGATGCAGACCAGCATAACAGCGACGACCGGCGTTAGATTGTAGATCTATTGGTGATCACCGTTGTTATGGTTTTCACTGTGCTTACCATCAGGTATAATTCGATTTCTTTGCAGTACTTTTATAAAATACCATGTAATCAAATACAAATAAACTAGCTGACCCTGACTTGACTACAATATGCCCAAGTGCCGATCAAGAGTTCCGTTCCATCACACAATATATTAGTGTTATACGTATGTATTTACCAAAAAAATGTGTTTTCTTTCATTCAATTCGGAATCCTTAGCACAAGTCTAAGTGACATTTGATCAGTTTTTAATATTTGTTGTTTTACTTTAGAGTTCGCACTATAATATAGATGTAAGTATAGTAAAACTATGCAATATAATCACACCAAGATTGATTTTATATTACAGTTTTTAACATAAACTAAAATAAAAAATAAAAGTTGAATGAATTCGTTTCAATTAAGGGACCTTCCTGTGTAATACTTTTATTATTTATTAACATACTTATCTTATCAAAACATTTTCTGTAAAAATTCTAGCAGGTACTTATTATACTTCAAAGATACACTCTTTATAATATAGACAAATTATGTTTAGCTATAAAACTCCTTTTCTAGAAACAGAACCATAAAAAATTTAAATTTCACCGTGCAATGTGCTATATGCATAATGGTAGCAAGTCAGTTAGATACAAATAATTTTGCCACCAATTTCTCGTATATTCTTCAACATGGTAAACCAGGTGAAAATTTAGTTGAGGCATCTGTAGTGTTTGATATTCAAGAAACCTATTTCCCTTCAACAGATCAATTATCAACATGACACCGAAGAAAGAGCACCACAACCAGACTTTCACGTGTCAAGCCCAAAATACTGCTGATAGGGCGTATAGAGCTGCCAGCATACAAATTGAAGTGAGTATTCATAAATTGATAATTGACAGCATTGGTCATGATCAGAGTTAAATTTGAAAGTTGTTTTCTGACCATCGCATTATTTTATACGCTTTCATTTGACCCCAGTTAAAACTGGCATAGCAAAAACGCATACTGTCTTCCTGAAATTAAGTAGCCACTGCAGTTAATAGTTATTTACAAACAATTACACAAAAGCCAAAGTCATAGTTGAGGTTAATTATTTAATCTTGAGTAATAATTTTCATCTGCATAATTTGGGTTGCAACACTATGCTGTTGGAACATATAGTGCAAGGACTGCTTTTTTGGGGAAGAATAAATAAATATTTATACAAAATCAGTAATTGTTTATTTAAATGCTAATGATAATGACTTTATGCAAATGTCGAGAGACACCAATCAATACTTGACGACAGATTTTATAATTTTCATAGCTAGCCAGGTGAACATTAAAAAAGTTCAATATTACGGTTATTTCGTTCGGTTATGTTTTACTTCTCCAAAACCAAATACAGTGTAAGCTCTTTATAACGTTATCCTTTATAACGATAAACTCTCTATAACGTTGAAGTGAGCCCAACTTGGTTGGTTTGCGTTAAAACCCACATATTGAAACATTCTTTATAGCGATACGCCATTCTCTATTACGAATAAATGTGTTCATATTTTTAGACAGTAAATATTTATTATCGGTATTATTGTTTATGTTATGTTATCAGGTAACAAAAGACTTTGAAGCTCCGAAACATCCGAGGTCGGTCTAGCTTTTGTTATCCTTAATTGCCTTGAACACGTGCAGTATGAACGCATTGTTTTCTCGGAAGTGATGGTCTACGACCAAGCATACTGGGTACCACCTATCGTATTATCAGTCGTAAACCTACTTTGAAACTGTTAACATGTCCAGTAAACGGAAAGCGATTAGTGTTGACGAAAAAGTTTGATAGAAGAAGATATGAATAGAATACATAAAATAATACAAAACAAGTTTTGGCATAGCAAAAAACGTCAGACAAAGTTATCAGACTATATGTGTAAACAATAATTTATAAGCATTTATTATCTAAGACATACATATTAAAAATTCTTGTTAATTTGGTTGTTTTTTTGTTCACTCCATATAACGATAACTCTCTATAACGACAAAAAATGCTCAGTCCCTTGAGTTTCGTTATAAAGAGTTTACACTGTACTTATTTAGCAGAAACATTTCAAATCCACGTCAACCAGCTTACCGTCGTACAGCGACAGTGAGCTATTTTTGCTTGAAACTTAGCAATAAAGCACAAAAATGTAAACATCTAGAAACAATCAAACACCTAGCTGCGATCTAGAGACTGGATATCACTTGAAATTAAAAACGTAGGTGAAACAAATATACACAATAAGACATGTAATTCGAGTAGCATTGCTTTCTATGTCAATAATCGCCATATTTAAAGCTTAGAAATAAAAATAACTATAAGAAAGTGGTAGTTCTGAATTATGCTTATATGTTAAAATACAACCCAGCTGTTTGTAAAGCATAGAGACATTTTCTACATATTTCTATAGATTAAGTAACTCAGTTTCAGCATACCTTAATAAAAATAACAAAAATCGGAATATAGCAGTAGTAAAATTCTTACCTAAGTATTTGTTAAAATATCAAGCAATTTGAGCTTTCCACCGATCGTGAGTTGAGAATAAATATATATTATTTCGCAAGCTGAATACAGATTTTGAATACGTTTTCTATACTCGTCTATCTATTTTATTCGCTCTGAAAGATATTCCTCGATCTTTTTCAGTATTCTCTCTGGTAATTTACTTCTTCTGTTTTATTTTTATTCAGTAATCTCGCTCCATGAGGATATAAAAGATAATTAAACAGCAAAAAACACAATACTCTTTCCTGTAATAGGTATCTATCTTCCAAATCCGCTTAATACAAAACTTCACCAGATTTCTTTACCTAATTACGAGAGCCTACAGTCTACGTTCTCAATTTACTATTGTTTTGTGTTGTCTTTATTTATTCCGATCTCGTTTCGGTTTTTCCTTGGAAGCTTTCTTTTTTTATTATACCTAAAGTTTCGTAACATTGAGTTACAAAATGTTAGAGCGTATCAAGCGTACAAGTAAGGGTTTCTTGTGCATGACTTTTTGCATTATTTATAGACTTAAGATCAAATGTTGATGGTAGCGCAGCTGAATTTTTGCCTTGGAGTTATATTTCTATGGAGTTTTTGTTTTATGATTTATGTATTCGAAATTCGTTTATTACTTTTATCATCACGTTTTGAACTGACGTGTTGATTAACCTAGCATCTTCCTTTCCTTTTCAAACGTTACTATTACGATAGGTCTCTTTAACTAAATCATCTTCTGGCTCTTATTCAATTTAAGCAGAGTCGGCACAACATTTTTTCTTCCACTCTCCTTTATTAACTGTCATCTCTGTATTTACACTTTTAATACACTTATCATTCGTAACGCAACCCTACATATCTTTTTAGGTCTTTTCTATTCCTATATCCATCCACCTTCATACTTAAAACTCTTCTAAATTATATGAATTTCATACTTCGTCATGACATGTACGTACCACGTTAACTTAATACTCCTCAACTACTCTGACACTAGTGCAGCTTTTAAGTTTCCTCTTATATCATTATTCCAAATCTTGTTTATTCTTCTTTTATTACACATCCATATAAATATTAACTAAAACACGATAAAACTATAGATCAAAAATGACTCCGAAACACTTCCTTTCTCTATAATTGAAGGGTTACTTCATTCGCCTAGTGGTTGTTCTGTCTTATAAAATATTGAGATCGCATTTCGGTTCCGGCTGCCCGGCTATGGATTATTTACTTTTTATTGTCTATACATTGTACTAACTACTGGAACAGAAAATTGAAGTAAAAAATTCTTAATATAAATATTACCTTCAATTTGTAGTCAATGGAACATGTAGTGTATATTGACTTCACGTGGCAATGTATTGACTTCGTCTTAAGCGCCTATATAACAGAGTCAAGCGCATATGGCGGGAATCAAGTTCGATGAAGCTGTAAAGCCGTAGTGGCTTCAGGGCCACTAAAGCTAACAGTATAGTCACATCCTCAAAAAAAATTTTTTTTGGCTCCTTCGATTATGGAAAGAAAGTATCTGGTAAAGAAGAGACAATTAAAAAAGGAATCGTTACACACCAATACTACTCATTAACATGTACCTAGTTTGTAGGTCACGATGGCCTAAGACTTTTATTAGTTTTTAGTTTCACTCAATGAAAAGTGACAGCAAGTGATATAATATTCATTGTTTAGGTTCATAGTGCAAATTTGAAAACTTTTTGAATCTAAGATTAGATTCCAGTTTATTCAAATAGTTTTGTAAATATTCAGTTGGACTAAAGTATTCTTGTGGAACCATATAGATGAATTAAATAAAGTTAATAACAATAAAATATATTTTATATGCCGTTAAACTTATGAAGTTATATTATTGTCAAATAATAAAATTATAATATAAGCTGAACCACATTTTACAAGTTTTTTGAAGATTACATTTACATAAGTATTACAACACGATTTTGATACTTTACAATAAAGAATATGACAATACATCGACGTCTCATAAAAATACATAAATACATAACTTCCAATGTTCCGTTATAAAAATTATTGTCCTCCGAAGAGTCTGTTAAAAGGAAATTACTATTCCGGTCCCGGATACCGAACGTCTAGATGTGGCGTTAATATTAATAAATATTGTATTCCTTTATTATTTCACCCGACTTATTGTTTACGGTTATTATTTTTGTTACGGATATTGGTAGGCTGGATAGGATCACCTAGAATAGTTTTTTTTTTAATTAATGATCTAATTTTTTTAGAAATGTAATCTTTTTATGATTATTATGAACTAATTTTATATGATTTTTAAAAATTACAATATTTGGAAATAGGTATAAATCGTACCTAATTTAATTACTAACATCCTAACAACTTTAATCCCTGTGGAGTTAAATAAATTACATTTTTTTATAAAGAAAAATGTTTTAATTTAAAATGTTGTCAAATTCCTATAACGTAAAAATGAACTCGAGAGGTGTTGTAGGACACTTGTTAGTAACGAAGTTCCTTTCGCTATAGATATATTACGTGATGAACAGATTTGTACGCACTGTTGTATGTACAATACTATTGGTCGATTCTTCGAGTCCCGCTGATTTAAGTGTTTATTTAAATTTTTTTGACTTTGCTTTGGAAAGTTTATGAAAATAAATATTTTGTTAGTAATTACTATTATATTATAAAAATCTACGTCGTTTCAAAATATTTATTTACATTCTTATTTCCTTATAACTGAATATTTTCAGAATAATTTATTTTACTATAAATTTAGCAAGATAAAAAAGCAATAGCGTCTCTAATTAAAAAACAAAATGGTAAACTACGCTCGACGATTAATTATGTCTACGCTCACAATTCCAGTAAATCTGTACCTCCTAAACCGTTGTTATGAGGAGAACGCTCGGTTTGTTTATCATGTATTTTTTTCTTGGACCATAAAATAAAACCCCTTTTATGGGCGACCCAATTACATTTTACGGTTTAGTCAGACCACGATATACGTAGGTTCGATATCCACGCTGTTGCCATTTATATATGTGATAGTATTCTATAAGCATTTTTTTATTTTCACTATAAAAGGTAATAACTACAGATAAAAGTGTCTTATACCAATTAGCAATAAACAAAAATGGTACAAGTAAAATCGTACAACGACAAAGAACTACAAAGTTAAAGAAAAATTACCCTTCATTTGGTGGATTAGTTAACAGATTCAATTTATTTGGCTCGAGGTGAAGCATGCCTCACGCACAAATTTGCATTTTTAAAATAGTGGTACGGCAAAGATTTTTTTTTCTGACTGACTTATACTGTTAGCCTTAGGGGCCTTAGGCCTTACAGCTTCACCGTGGTTTGGGGGCGAGCGCTTAAGGCACTCAGTCGGAAAAACGTGGACAACATGCGCGCAAGGGTGCCAAAGTGACCGGGCCTCGGTCACACGGTACACAGGTACATGGTAAAGACACGACACTGTGCCTGATTGTAAGCAAAGAACAATCCAAAAAATGACAGCCACTGAGAGATAGGTAATCCATCAGTCGCCGCTGACATATTAGCCTGCAAGCCTCTGGGCAGCTGGAAGTACTTACATTGACTGATCTCAAAACGAGACAAACTAAAAGAGAGTCACTGTGATGGGTTTCTTAACTTTTTCATGATAGCTGCAATCCAGTTGGGTATATATTCCCAGCATTTTGATTACTATAGACCGGAAAATTTCGAAACGTGATACACCTAAACGTCCCACAATGACGGGTTTTACATCTCGTGTATTATTGCGATCTAGTTGTATACTATTTTCGTGTCCTATCATACATGTGTATATCATTTTACTCTATTAAGCTTTCTATACGAATATTATAAAGAGGAAAGATTTGATTTTTTGTTTGTAATGGATAAACTAAAAATTACTGGGCCGATTTTAAAAATTCTTTCATCAATATAAAGCTACAGTCTCATCGAGTAACATACACTATATTATAATTTGAAATAATTTATTACTCATAAAAATGTTGATAGTTTAAGACAAAGTATAAAAAGTTGCCTACACTGGTGCGTTAGCGATTTTTGTTGTATAAAATTAGCACGGATGATACCGTGGGGCACAGCTAGTATTAAATAAATAAAGACATTAGTTTAAGCTGTACTTGGGCTTAGACCAATAACCAAGTTATTTTAGATGGTTGTAAATTTAACTTGTTTTACGCAACTGCAATCATAAATCTTCATTTATGCGGTCGGTCAAGGATCGATTCTTAGACCAAACCTGCTTCTTTTTACCGCTTATCCCAGTTAAGTAGGGACGGCACAACATCTTTTTCTCCTCCACTTTATCAGCTGTTATCTCAGTATTTAAACCTTTTATTCACTATGAATCCTAACAGAATCCACCTTATCTTCTTCGATCTTCCTTTACATTACTATCCGTCTACCTTTATACTTCATAGTCTTTTAGTTATATGACTTTCCTTTTTTGCTATTTTCATACTACCTTCGATACATTAACTCCTAATCTTTCCCATTACAGTAAACTCCACAGTCCACACATCTATCTTAACATTTTCATCTCTGCCACAGGAAATATTTTTAACCTCGGACGCAAACAGCCTCTCTGTTATTATTTTAACATGTGTATCTGTTTATCTGTCTATGGCATCTTAGCTTCCTAACGGATGAACCAATTTTAAGTTGATGTTCATTTGTTTGAAAGATGCTATGATCGAGATATTAGCTGCGATTAAAAAAATTCTGTTCAGAAGGGATGTGAAAAACTTCCACAGGTCTGATCGATTCGAAATTTGGCACATAAATTACTTAAGTTATATTGTAAGAACATGGTAAACTTGACCTGATGCTTTTAGCATTATATCGAATCTGCAATATCCTCAGTTGCTCATCAACTTACAGTAGATAAAATAGCTTATTTGTGCAGTTTTTATTATTATTATTTACCTTGATAAATCAAAATATTGTTTGATATTCGAAAATATGATTGTCTCTCTGTAATCTTATGTACTACATAGTAATATTTATTATTTGTAGTAAACATAAACATTCAAACGCTTAACCAAAACCTACATTTCGCCAGGTAATCTTAAATTCGTATTAAGTCAATAAAAAATGAAACTAATTTAGAATTAAAACAATTCAACCGCTGTTCAACCCCATTAATACTATACACGCTGCGGGCGAAAACTACGGATATATAAAAAAAACGCTATAAATAAACTCGGAACGAACTCGTAAACATTACGAATAATGAATGAGCGGCAGTTTTTGGTAGTGTATTTTTTATGGCCTGCAGTATAATCTATCGACCAATGTTGTTGTTGTTGTTTTTTTGTGTTATTATTATTGTTCAATAACAAATAGGTAACATTTAGAAAAAAAATGGACGGATCTGAAAAAATACTCTTCTGTATTTTTATTAAGCAAAAAAGTTTCAATTGTATTTTCATTTTAGTTTTCATATTAATCAATACTTCTGGTATGTTAAAAAAAAAATGGTTTTAGCGATTGGCCACCATCTCAACTGATGCTAAGTGACGATGAAGCCCAAGATGGTGACAAGTTAAGAATTATAGAGGATTAGTTATCGAGCGTGATTGACGAAAGCTTTTCAACTTGAGGGTGGTAGTTAGCCATACAAGCATTAGATAATGCCTTACCGCCATGGCTCTACCATGGCGTTATTTTCCTCCATCAAATGATCAGGCTAATTGTAAGGATTCGAACTCACATTGCACGACATTGGGTCCATACACTATATAATACGGTCCATATACTCTTATAAATAGTTGTATGGTTACAATGCCTTCAGGTTAATAAAATAATCGGATTAAAAACAAAATAAATAACTTTCTACCCATAGATAAAACATGTGGATTTAATGATAGAATTATCAAGTGAAATAATGTGAGATAATAGCAATTAATATAAAATAATGTTTTGTAAGTTAATTAAAGTTATGAAATATAATGGGTGAGTGTTTTAGACCACGCGCCGTGGCGTGGTGCAATACCGAGTCAATGTCGTTCGATCCAACGGCTTTTTTCGGAATCTGTGTACATTTACTGACTGTGTACTATCATCTGACGGTGTAAGTTGCCTGAAGTGAAGAAACCAGAATGTTCTTGTAGTACCATTCTGTGCGGGAAAAAATATAGAACTGTTGATTACCGTGATTGAAATCGCCAATACGTCGTGGACTGGCGTGGTGAATAAGCTCGTACGTTCCTTTAGAGGCCAGCAGTAGTCTGATATTATTATTTATTAATAGTTGTCACATGATGGACAATATTTTTATCGGTCGGTCATATTAGGGTCACATCGCGGCATCGCACGGCTCGTTTGCGCGCCACTATTATAAACATAGACCCGAGCCGAGTGTTTGAATTATTTTAATTTTGCATTATCTCTCAAACTATGCGTCCAAATAACATAATGACATAAAATTGTCTTTATGATGTAGTAACTTTTTTTCGTAAGGATTAATATGCCATGCCTAAAATAATGCTCATAAATTAATTTTTAAACTTAAAAAATAATAATTGCAAAATACCTTTTTGTGGCTTATATATAAGAGATAGATATATAATATTGCGACTTTTTTATATATGTTAATGGCTAATATTTTTGTAGAATATTATATTTACGTATCATTACCATTACGCTTGCGCACGCTAATAAAGCAGTTAGCAAGGGCTTTGACTTCCATAAATCAATATTTAAGGCTCTCTGAGAATTGTAGCCTAATATTTTATAGCCCACTATTCCTTGTGAGTCTGGCTATCATAATAAAAAATAATTTTTCGAATCCAACTGGTAGTTTCAGAGATTAGCGTATGTAAACAATAAAATAAAAATCTTTTCCGCTTTATAATAATAATATAATTAATATTAATATTATTTTAATTAATATTAATATTATAATAAGCATGAATAATTACTATCAATAAAAAATATATATTGAAAAGTTTATACCTATCACCTCGAAATAATGAACAAAATTCTAGACCGTTGTTAATATACGGTTCAATTAATTAATTTTAATATGAAACCAGTCCATTGTTCGACAATTGAATTCTAAATTCAAATTGTTAATGGAAATTGTTTTCGAAATTTTAACTAAATTAAATCGGTGTTTGTTAATTGAATTCTATTGTTAACAGGTGAAGTTCGCGCCAAAAGTAAAGATTTACATGAAATCAAGGTTGAACGGGAAGATTCCAGAAGGTGAAGATGTTATTATCGGTAAGTATTATTTATCAAGTAAAATATTTCTTATTTTTAAATAAAAATTATTGGCAACTATGAAATATAACGTTTTTAGATCCTAAAATGATGAAAAATAGGTTCTTCCTCAGAGAGAAAAAGAAAGAACTATGCGACTTAGTTCATGCGATGAGTTGAAAATTAAACCGACAGCTATTGTTGGCATTTCTGTAAAGATTTCTGACAAAGTACCATCGACGTATAATAAATAGGCAACGTGCAAGCCGTGTTAACAGATCAGTGTATTTCTTTTAGTTTTGAATGTAGTTTCCAGGACTGAATCTGAGGAAATAGCTAAGCAGTAATAATTAAATTTCAATAAAAGATAGTCTCCAATTAATACATATTAGACACTTAGGACATCAAGTGAAAGGAGTCGCAGTTGTTTGCTAATCTATACTAATATTATAGAGCTCTTGAGACTGTTTGTTTGTTTGAACGCGCTAACCTCTAGAACTACCTGTCAGATTACATAATTTCATTTTGCAATTTGTAACCTATTTATTGAGGAAGGTTACAGGCTACACAACTTCACGCTACGACCATAAGAAACGAAGAAGTAACCATGAACGTCAAACAATATGGTTAAGTTGTAAGCAAGTTAGGGCAGTGAGACCATCGATATGCTGCTAACACGCGTGTGTTGGCCACAACTCCCAAAAATCCCCACATTTTGTTGAACTAAAACCGGAACTAGTATGCTATGAAATAATAATCCTGCTTGCTTCGCAGGATAATATTATGATACATTTATTTACAGCATGCAGAGCAGATGCGAACCCGACAAATTTAACATACAAGTGGTACATTAATGATGAGATTATTAACGGGAACACGACCGAGCTGGTAAATTTTATGCAAAACCAACATTTTTGTTTAATATCAACCCTAGTATAATAAGGTGAAGCTTGTATTTTATTTGTAGGAGGGAACCTCTGAAACTATTAATCCGATTCAATTTTTTTTATGCTAATTATAGGAGGGATTACATTTGAGACCCTAATCAAGGAATCTCTTTCTTACCCATAAAATACACTAAACACTAAAAATTGCATTCTAAAACTAAATGATCACCAAATCATAGCGAGTAAATTAATGCGCTCTTAATACCTATCAAAACATTTGTCTGGGTTAGGTTAGGTTAAAAGAAATAGCGGGAGACGCTCGGCTGACGAGAGCCAGATAACAACAATATTGAAATTTTGGTGATCATTTACTATTTTTGGCTTAACAATGATTAACTTGTAGTCTTTAAAGGTTAGCAAAATGTTATATTTTTGCAATGATATTTTATAAGTATATACGGCATTGACGCTGTTTACTTGCAATCGTGAATGATGGTAAACCTGTTCACTTTCAACTTGATACCGGCGTGAGCGAGAAGAAACTTTTGTCCTTATTGACAATAGAGTTTGCACCTTACACTGTGATTTCCTATCTCTTTTGTTTCTACATGCTGATAGCAAAACTTGTACCGTTCTCAAATTGCTTTTAGTGAGAGTATAACGCGTCTATTTATAAAATGTAATTGCGTTTTTGGTTATAATTTCATATTAAATTACGGTTCTAATTTTGGTGATGATTTACTATTTTTGGAAGTATAAAGTGCTTTTTTGAGGTTATAATTTACTATTTCTGATAATCATTGAGACTTTTGATAATTATTAATGTCTTCTGTCTCACTGAAATTATAACCAAAAATGTAATGACGTTTTATAAATAGACGCGTGATATTTTATTATTATTATCGCATCTGTAAATTGTCATCTCTGAGTGGCGAGATACGATAACTGTGTCCAACAGGATCCCGACCACCATACAACAAGTGTGTTACCGCCATATGTTATCCAGTATTCAAACGATTGTAGCGACCTGTACCCAAATAGGTCGCGACCAACATGCACATAGTGATATACCAGTTACAATGATTCGCGTTCAGTTTGTTACGTTTCGGGAACAGCCTATATATATTCAGCAGTTGGCATGGCTTTATCACCATGTGCATAGTGTTCGTGATCCAGTTAGGCACAAATTTCTACCACACCTCCTTCATCTTGCTTACTAGATATACTGGCTAATCCCAGAACGCGACACGTCTAGCAGCCGTTTTCAATCATCTATCTAACCACTGTTTATATTACTGACGATAAAAAGATATATCAAGCTTCTGCATTTCAATAATGTATCTTCGGATAGCTAGTTCATACAAAAGCTTACTAACAGACATATATTTCTATCTTCAGTAGTATCGGTCACTATAGTTAGCGGGTGGTTTATGATGGCACGATCCAGTTTGACACAATTGTCGCTTTTTTAAAATATCATTTATAGGTTTAGTGTTATGGCCATAATCTCACCGATTTTAAGTGACGATGTGACCAAAGATTTACATCTTGAGGTTGGTAGCTAGCCAGGTGGGCATTAGAAAAATTCCTACTACCATACAACGTAACACCTATCTTCGTTTAAAATTACCACCTAGCAAGTAAGTCATATGATCCTCAACCTTGTGTTTAGAGTTACGAACACCTGCTGTTTAGTTAATTTTTTTTAAACAACATCATATCACTGTTTATCATGTTTTTGCTGTATCATTAATCTACAGAAATACGGTTTGGGTTTCAATGTAACAATGAGCTTTAATGTTTATTATTGTACTCTAGCATAGTGGTAAGGTATTTTTTGTTAAACGTCTAGTTTGCTACCTTTATCAAGTTGAAAATTTGCCACCAAACAGCGGTCTATGTCCAGCACCAGTATTTACCATCTTTGTCAATATTAAGACTTAATACCATGCAAGAATGAGTAAAAATATATATCAGTATGTAGAATTATATCACAAAGTTCACATATGTTGTTATTTACAGAAAATATACAATATAACCAGGAAGTATCATGACGCTATAGTCAAATGCGTTGTTTACAACGATGTCGGCAAGAGTGAAGAACAGGAAACCTTGGAAATAACTTGTAAGTTGGTCCTACGACCTTAAGAAATATAAAACACAATTGAGTTGTTTTTACAAACTTGGAGAACTTTCGTAAATATTTTTACATTCATGCTTCAAAATATTGGAACCATTGAATCTTCTACTAATAAAATATTACTTCATCTATATTCCGTACATTTGACTCCCACATTATAAACTGAACCAGGAAAGCCTACAATCACCAAAAACCAATAATGGTCTGTTATCAAAACTTGGCTCTTTGCAAACAACCTGATAAAATCTCTATCACTTCTGATTAACGAGAGATTTCATTAGTTAGTTTTACAGTAATGTTAAAAAAAATATTCTTCACTAGATGCTCCATCTTTCAAGAGTCTTCCGAAAGACGTGGAAGCAGAAGTAGGTACGAGCATCACGCTCAGCTGTAATGTTGATGGATATCCAACTCCGGAGATAAGATGGCTTCATCATGAGGAAGATCAGACTATCGTAAGCTACAAATATTTGCCTAATCTTATGTATAATTAAGTTTAAGACACACCTCCATCTCGGTCGTATATGTCATATCTTTTCCGTATTATGAAGCTGCGGAAAAGTATCCTGGACAGTGTTCCTTCGTTGCCAAAAAATGAAGTCCTTCAAATATCTTGAAGATATATTTGAGCAGGCCAGCACAACAGCGGTGATTGACTATAGATTGTACAACTCACAGTGGCCGCTTGTTTTTGGATTGCACTGTCCTTACCATCAAGTACCTACAGCGACGTCAAATTATCGTGCAACGTTAAAAAGAGTTTATAAGACTTTAATAATGGCTGCGTTTGAAATTATGACCCAGTATTGTCATTTAACTATTTGTTTTTCGTTTAATAAGATATATCACACGCAAACAACCTAGCTTTAATTTCTTAGGTTTTTATAATTGTTCGTCCTTTACGTAAGTTTAGTGCATCGTACTACAAATAAAGAAATAATAATATTAGATATGTCTAAAGAACAAAATAGACTGTAAATTAAAATATACCCTCGGACTCTTCACACTTTTGTGTTTAACAACAAAGTGACCCAAATTACGTCAACACTTAAAAACAGAGCGTTTACTACATAGTACTTTCAGTTCAATATTAGACTGTTTTCACATTACCTAAGGTTGCGTTGGGACGAAAATCGCTAACGCAGCACGGCTTCCATGGTTTACACTAAATTTTAACCTTATATAAGGAATCTAGACAGAATATAATAACATTGACAAGTTTATTTTTTATAACTTGTATTTGCATATTAAAAAGGAAAAAAAAAAAACCGAAAAACCCGTCATATTATGCGCAAGTATTATCCGCGTCGCTTTTCGGGATCACCAGGTGCATATCTAGTTTCTATTTACGCAGGCCAATATGACAGCGGCGACAGACGATGGCTTCTGGATCTTTCGGTGATTGCTACTGTTTTTGACTGTACCAGAAACAGATCTGTCACTTTGCTCTGTGATAGCAAAAAGGATAATATAATATTTATGATAATATAAAGATAAATGAAAAAAGCTTTTATTGCTGTTGTTACACTATTCACACAATTGTTTTTATCGTTATAGGTTTAGCTTAGTGAACTTGTAACCTAACCTGATCTTAAGTGACGATGTGGACCCAGAAAGTAGCACGGTAAGCCTAGTGGATAAATATAATATAGAATATATATTATTTTGTATTTGTTGATCAGCAACCGGTTTTCCTAGTAGAGTTAGTACCTACTTCGACAATGGCCGCATAAACACCTTTCCATCTTTTCCTTTCTCTTGCTATTTGGGTAAAGGTTGGGCCAGCTTGATTTTTAATATTATCCTCTCATCTTTTATACTGTCTACCCCGACATCTTTTATTCTCTCTGGGACATCACTCTGTTAGTAGTGAGTAAGCGCGTTTGAGGATCAAAGGAGGCTTGAACTAGATATAAACGTGAACACCTTAAAAATAAACAGCCTTCAAATATTCATTATAACTTTTTCGACGGTATCCTAAAGTACGCATTTTGCGATCGTAAATTTACTACTAAAATTGGTTACGTTAATCGTTTATGGACTACCGTCCCAGCTCATATATGGAGCTTGGTCGCTGTAGCCGAAATCGACTAGGGGGAATAATATATAAGTTTAGTGCGTTTCTCTTTTTTGTTTCATAACATATGTCCTGTCCATCTCCATACAATATCTCATCAATACATTCATAAAATATGAAATATAATAAAACCTATGACAAAATAATGGGTCGGGGAAAAAGTTTCTTCGCATAACGCAGGTATAAACTTGTTATAAAACTTCTTTGGCTATACTATTTGTATCTGGCTGGCTTTGGTAACATTAAAAAGGTTAATTTAAAAAGAAAGGAAAAAAAGTTGTTCCCGCTAATTTTCATTTGTTTTTCTTTCTGTAAAAATGAGTGAATCTAATGAAGAAATTTGATACATTTAAAAATATTATTACAAAAAAGGCAAAAATGCAAATCAAGCAGGGAAAAAAAATTTGTGATGTTTATAGAACTAATGCAGTGTCAGTAAGTTGGTTCAAACGTTTTCAGTCCGGAAATTTTGATGTTAAAGATGCACGTCGTTCTGGTCGCCCTGTTACGAATAAAATGGACGCCATTTTTGAAAGAGTGGAGCAAGATCGGCATATCAATAGTTACGATGTAGCTGAAGAACTGGAAATTGACCACAAAATAGATTTAACCCATTTGAAGAAAGCTGGCTATACCAAAATGCTCGATATTTGGGTGCCACACGAACTCACTGAAAGAAACCTAACGAACCGTATACTAATTTGCGATTTATTATTGAGACTTAATGAAACCGAGCCGTTTTTGAAGATATTGATAACTGGCGATGAAAAGCGGATCACGTACGACAAGAGCGTGTGAAAAAGGTCGTGGTCTAAGGTCGGCCAGGCTTCAAAGACTATGGCTAAACCTGGGCTAACTCGAAATAAGGTGATGCTGTGTATATGATGGGACTGGAAGAGCATTGTTCATTATGAGCTTTTACCGCCCGGCAGAGCCATCGATTCGGATCTCCACTGTCAACAACTGATGAGATTAAAAGAAGCAGTTGAGAGAAAGCGACCGGAAATGATCAACAGGAAGGGCGTGGTCTTTCATCACGATAACGCTAGACCACACACATCTTTAGCCACTCAGCAAAAATTAAGAGAGTTTGGCTGGGAGCTAAAATGGCATAAAGCCATCGAACAAAACTGTAAATAAATATAAATAAATTTTGAAAAAAATGTCTTGAGTTTTCGTATAAAAATGCAAAGAAATTTTTCCCCGACCTATTATAATGTCAAAACATTTTGTAAGCAACTAAAATGGAGTTGGATATCACATAAACAGTGACAAAATCGCACGACTAACATGCTAATGTGAAAACACATTTATAAATACTGAATGGAACCGCCCACGTCTACGCGTATCGATTTGTAACCATAAATTCAGTTTTGGGTATCATATAATTTCCTTTCCACTAGAGTTTATTTTCAGGGAAATTTATTTGTTAACCGTATGTAATGTATGACACTATCCCGGAGAGAATTTCGAGTTTCTGATTGACTGCGTATTCTGGGATAAAACTATGTACCTATATCCAGTTATAGATATTTCAACTCATATTTACGCGCGTCTCTGTGTGTGCGTGAGCTTGTAGACATGTAGTTTTTATATCTATGATAGTGATGCGGTAGTCGTGTCCCAATTAATTTACACCCACATTTCGCCGAGTATGTTTTAGGTCCCATGTAATACTCCAGGCTGCTACTAAGAATTTCATAGGAAAAACTCAATAACACTTTGCTCGACCTAGGATTCGAACACAGGGCCTCGCTCATAGCAGTCGCGCTTACGACCACTAGGCTAACGAGGCAGTTTACAGATACAGTCGGTTATAAAAATGTCTAATTCGTCAAATAGAAAATATTCCACGTAACCAAGATAAAACATTTTCTTCATAATATAAGCTGATTAGCTAAATAAAATTCTCTTGTGTACTTGTCTGTACCTCTTGATACGCACACGTCAGCACTGTACCAATATACGCTTTACACACACATATGCCGCGCACGTACATTTACGTTTATCATCATCATTACGTTCATTTCATTAGATGAAAAGTCTATAACTATAATTTTAATTGAAACTAGCTACATTCCGCAACTTCAGTCACTTAATATAACTCTTTTGATGTTTTACAGAAAAAATATGTATCTTTATTAAAAATGGATTGTCTTTTATTGCTTTTAATTGTAATCGTTCAGTTTTTATATCTACAGATAAGATTAATAAGCAGCCTAAATCTTTCGTCGGGTTCAGCCTATATTAATCTGAAAACCACATCCATATTGGTTTAGTAGTTTCAACTGATGCACGATTAAAAACGGAAAAATTATAATTTTACTATAAATAGCTGTTGCCTGCGGTTTCGCTCACGTGAACTACAAAATGCCATCGATCGGGCACACGCTTCAGCTCCCGGCTTTCGATGATAAAAATGCTTATTGTGTATGTTCCATAGAAGATAGGCAAATGCTATAGCAGATTTTTTTTGTAGGTCTCTTTAATGTCTACAATTATGTAAGCCATTTAAACGCCCGAATTGATTCGCCATGACCGGCTTTTTTATTTGTGCGCAAGCCTAATTCATAAAAAAAAATTAAAATAGCCCAAGTTACTCCTTATAACATCAGCTATCAACCAGTGAAAGTCCCGTCAAAATCGATCCAGCCGTTTCGGAGATTTCCCCGAGCAAACAAACAGACAGCCAGACAAAATTTTTATTAATAGAGTAGTAGTTAGCTACTGGGTGGTATAACACGACAATTCTGATAGATTGGATCGCAACCTCCATAATATACTAGAAGTAAAACAATGTACAGTTAGGTGAGTCGAATTGCGGGATCCGCCAGCATTCCTATAATGAAGCGGAGTGATAGTGATCTATATAAGACTATGTCGCAACCACCATACACATGCACCCTTCACAGTGCCTCTTTTTTGATTGGTCGCGTTTCAGTATACGCCATTATACATCCAGTTGCCGAGACTCTTGCAGGTCGGCATGACAGCGGTGACCGTCCAAGGATTTAGATCTCTCGGTGGCCGCCGTTGTATTAGGATTGTATTTTGTTTACAATGAGGGACAGTGCACTTTTCCGTGCTACTAAAATATATTTAAAAAAAAATAGACGTTTAATTAATCAATAATAAACAACTTATTTCATAAAATAAATTGTGAATAAGTAAATTGAAACATTAATAAACCCCCGACACAAGTAACCAATTTATTGAGACCATTCCAATGAGCCCAAACACGATACCTCTGCTGTAAGTTGGCGAGGAGTTAGGTATCCTGCAGATTCCAGATGACGCTGCAACATATGGCCGAGGTTTGTTATGACATTTAAGTAAGAGATTACCAAATCTCGACCTAATCAGACCTGTAGAAGATGCTCAAATCTATTTATCAACTATAAAAGAGCTGATAATCTTCAAACGGCCGAACAGATTCTCTTGAATCATAGCTTGATTAAGTCACCTTTCAAACAAAAAAGACCCTGGTTTAAAATCGGTTCAGCCCTTTGTGAGCTGCGATGCCCACACAGTTACACAGACACAATACATGTTAAATTTATAACACCCCCCTTTTTTTTGGGGTTGCAAACCGTATACAACTAAATCAATAACAGACATGGGCGGCTCCATTGACCGGTTTGACACAAACCTTTATATGAACCAGTAACAAAGCCTATTTGAGCATAATAGGTCGTCTATTTTTGATTGTTGACGTAATTCTGGCAAATGAACTACCGTTTATGTAAAGGTGACTTCAGTAATTGTTTCGTGATTTCTTATTGTTTTGGTTCATTACCTTTTTAATTGTTATTAATATATATTTTTTAATAAAATTTTATCCCGTCTTTCCATCCGCATCACTTTTTATCCTCACTTCTAAGTTTTGTCAACGCGTATGCTTGGTCGACGCTTATGATCGGTCGAAGACTACGATTGGTTGACGACTAACTCACAAACGATTAATTGTACAACTAATATATTTATTTACGTAGTTTATAATAAATCTAATATATTTTAATAATGTGCGCATTATTTATTTATTAGTTTATATGTTTACGTACTAGCAAACTACTCGGTAATTCTAATAATATATTATTTTAACCTTACAATGATTGACAATGATTGGTCGACGACTAATGTTATCAATTGAACATCTTATATATATATATATATATATATATATTGATAATGTATGTATTATTAACTTATTAGTTAACATGTTTACTTGCAAATTACTTGAATATTCATTTAGATTATTATTAACCCTCAACGATATTCCTTTATTTTAACAGTTCAGCGAATCGGCCGAGAAACAGCTAATTTGGTTTATATTTACCATAAATAACACCAGTGAATTATTTGTTGCAGCGGGTAGGTAGGACTCCTAATCTAACGCTTACAGTGGATACGCATACATCAGGCCGGTACCTATGCAAAGCCAGCGTTGATGGGTATCCTGAGATCGAGGCTGAAGCTTCTGTCTTCATTAAAGGTAAAATATCACAGATTTGAGAAAAATACAAATAGAACCTACAGAACAAGAAATGTGGGGCCTGCATTTAATTGGACAAGTATGTCCTTGAAAAGCAGATAACAACGCTCTATAGTTAAATATTTGCGACCGTGTGCTGTGTGTTTTTGGCGGAATATTGACCAGCCATATTGTGATTTTTGTTTTAATTATTGAACTTAGATTTTTTGGCCCTATATTATGTAATATTGGTGGTATTTTGCGCGATATAGCTAAGTTATTGTGTACATGTGATGTGGAATATAAATATAAAATGGAAACATGCATTTTGAGTCACCGTAAGATCCCTGGATAGTTCTAACAAGGGAGCTAGTATCTTGTTAGACCTCATTTTGAATATTAAGAAATACAACGAAGTCTTAAAAACATTGACACTGGCAAGTGCTTTTTGTGGCAGCGTATATAAAATAACTTTCACTGTTTTATTCTTTTTATTAGTATGTAATACGTAGTATGTAGTACGTATGTATATGTGTGTACGTATGTATGTTAACAACTCTACTCACCGCAGGAAAACAACATTAGGTAGGTAATTTGGCTGCGATCCTCTATAGGGTGAAAGTATTCCACTATTCAGACTGTCCCAATTATTACTTTATAAATAAGTATATAACTTGGAATGAATCTTTTGAATGAATTGAAGCTACCTTTTCAGTAAACAGGAAAGCTTTTATTGAATTACTCCTACTCGTACACACAACATATACTTTATATTAAATAATTAATTAATTAGAAATACACGGTAGATGGAAGGTTTTCGCAAGAGAAATGTGTATTCAAAGAACAAGTGAAGGTTCTTTATTTGTTATTCATGAGGGGAAAACGTTACTCTGTGCCATGTCATTTACTCGGAAATGACCTACATTGTAATGTACCGGTTCTGTGAAAATTTAACGAAAATAAATTCACGTTAAACCTTCCGTGTAGGGATTATTGCTATAGCCACAATCGGCAGTGTTGTTGGGAAAGTGTTTTAAAAACTTCCCTACGCGTTGTATTTATTTTTAATAAAAACCAGCTATTCCACCCACTTGTTAAGTTGTTCTAAGACCCTTTACTTGCCTACAGCTTGCCAAATTGCTTGGTGTTTATAGTTACTACTCCTTATTTTAGAGTCTTAGCGTCAAGTTATATAGTTTTGAATTTGTAAATTGTTTTAAATTGGCTATAGAACGCAAAACAAATCTTACTGATAGTTCATGAGAACTGATGTTACTTTAATTTTAACTGAATTTGAAAGGTTGGTGGAAGTTCCATCGGTATTGTAAATCGAAGTGTGATTTTAAAGATTCTTTTTCTACAGGACCACCGAAGATTCTATCAAATCAAACGCAATTCGGTTCACAAGGTGATACGATCAACATAGAGTGTGCAGCGTTTGCAGTACCCAGGATCGATAGTATTGTTTGGATATTTGATGGGAAAGAAATCGATGCGATTCATGATCAGGTATGAAATTGCACAAACTAAAAATTTACTTTTGCTCATAAAGTAAAGATATTTTAAAACAGTTTCTTTGTTAAAATATAACTTGTAGATAAATATATTAACTAAATACATTATACCATCATGCGTGTATTCCCCGAAGGTCTAGGCAGAGGTGCACTAATGTACAGCCACAATTCGCCGAGTATGTTTCTAGATTCCATGTAATAGGGGACGAGCCTAATGCCAGATTTGCAGATGTCTATTTGAAGATTTGTCCAAAAAATAGAAGAAAGAAGTTCTGCATAGGAACACCCTAATTACCTACGACCTATTCTCATGCCTAGCAAATATACATAAAAAATTAATATAAAAAATCCAGTCGTTTCGGAGAGGACCTTAAACACCATAACACGAGATTTCTATATATGAGATGAAAGAAATCTAATTAAATTAAAGGCAATTATATCAATCATAATGATTTACTAAAATATACCATATCAAATCAAGTTGTAATCTTTATTTTCTGTTTTTCCTAGGATTACGTTTTCTTGGAAGACTTGCAACAAGGTGGCATTGTGAACTCTACGTTGATTATCAGGGAGAGCCAGTCCAAACATTTCGGATTATACAAATGCAACGTATCTAACGATTATGGAAGTGACACCTTGGAAATTACATTAAAACCTAACAGTGAGTAAATTTTGAGAAAATTGCCTACATAGGCAGAAAACCATAATAATAAAAAATGTCTCTCCTATCTTCTGTGTTGAAGTTTTGATCTTTAGAGAGTGCAAACTTCGGTTAAAGGTTTTTGATATTTGCATCTGATTTTGGATTTATTTATCATCTTTGCGTTATCTGCATTACTCTTATAGGAGAAATATTCTATATCAAGGTTAATTGGGGCTACAAGTAATTAAATGGTTATGATAATGATGTATTATTAAATAAGATTTAATTATGACTGGATTATCTTCAATTATAGATGTTATGTTTTTGTTTTACCAGTTGTTTTGAACTTTTTACTACTTTTTAATGCGTCCGTTTACGGGTCCAGTTAATATTGTTTTACAATGTCTTTTTTAATGGATTGTACCTAGCAGATTTCCGAAGGCTAATAAATACTTGATTTCATTTTCTGATCAGACAGCTGCACCCTCCATCGTAGTAATTAGAGTTATTAATTGAATATTTTTCTAATCTTATTTTGTATGTCATTTATTTTATCTTAAAAGATGATGAGTTATGTCATTAGGAAACTTCATTTCCTTTTATTAAGTATTTTACGATCGTGACTTTACGACTCCACGTTATGACTTTTCTTTTTGTGGTATATAAGGAAATTGAAAGACGGGACGCTGCATTAATTTCGTGAGTTTTTATGATTAGGATGAAATTATTAAGGTGTTATTTACAAATAAAAGTTTGTCTTATAAATAATTCTTCTTAGTCGTACACTCTTGGCGGAGTGGTCTTGGTCATGAATTGTCTGATTGGTTGCGGCTTTTGTGAGACTTCTTCATCTCTCTCTATTCGTGGTACCGCGTGTATATTTAATGAGTTCATTCCATCTTGTTGGTGATAGGCCGCGAGAACGTTGACCTTTTACTTTTCCTTGTATCATTAATCATTTCAATGAGCTTTCGTTGTGGATGATATGTTCAGACATCTCAAGAAATCGCATTTGCACAATCAACGAAAGTCTTTGTTTGATGCGAAGCTCTTTCAGGGTGGGAAAGTAGAGCGGTGAGCGGTGACCATTTTATTCTCAGCAAGCGTCTCCAGTACCACATCTGTTGGATATATCACAATCACTCACCAGTTTTGATGAGGTCAGGTTCAGGTACTTGGAAAATACCAGATTTACAGTTTTGATGATTGGCAAATGTGATTCTCCGGTCAAATTAGCCCATTTTGAAATGTACATTGCGTAATGGTAGCGTGTATTCTTGTTCGTTAGTCATAAATATAATTAACCTATCATAGCTTATTATATTAAACAAATACAATAAAAACCTCATAACAATATTTTGCCTTCCTATTATCATTTCTATCCGAAAGTAAGCGCATTGTTATTCATCGAGTGACACACGTTATATGATAAATTTTTAGCTCCAACAAAACACATTTTACGGAATCATCTATTGTTCGTATAATTCTTTTATTATTGTTACGTTTTGTTTACTATAATCCATATCTTGGCTTTTAGGTCAGAGGTTTTGTGTTGCTTGTTTACAATCATGATTTGTTTTAGTGAAGGTTCTTTTTATTGCATCACGGTAAAGTAATTGTACTGATGCATGATGGGAAGCACAATGCAATCCAAAAATAACGGTGACTATTGAAAGATGAGTAATTTGCAAGTTTCTTGACTGCTTGATATGCTCTAGCTAATCCTGAAACGCAACAAACAAACTGGTACAGGCTTATCACCATGTTTTTATACTAGCTTGGCAAATGATGGTAAGCATAGTACAATTCTAACACAACGGCGACTACTGAGAGATCCGTAACCCATCGACAGTTGCCGTTGCAACGCAATAAAAGGCACGAAACAAAAACTTTTTAGACAACACTTATGATATTCTGTTACTGATTGATATTGTGGTAGGTTACCATGGATATTTCAAATTGAATTTTATTACCTCACCAGAAAGGCATGAAACAAAAACTTTTAGACAGCACTTATGACATTCTTTTACTGATTGATATTGTGTTAGATTAACATGGATATTTCAAATGTGCATTAATTGAAAATGATATTGTGAATAATAATGATTGTGAGTACTTGTATGTACATTTTCATAAACTTTAAATTAGTGTGTATTTTCTGAATTAAAAAAAAACATAGATGTAAAGGTTTCACTTCTACTACGTGTGAATTGCACACATAATTTTTTTTATCAGCAACTAATTTTCCACGAATATTCATCTAAATAAAGTTTTTATGTTCTAGAAACGTTACCATTGCTACTGATTCTATTTGGCGTAACATGTGGTACTATTATGGTGGTAGCGCTAGTGATGCTAGTGATAATCTGCCAGAGAAAGCAGAGGAAGAACAAGCTAACCCAAGTAGCAGAGAAACCAGACGTGACTGTCACTGCTGAAGAATTATTTAAAGAAAATGATAGAAATTCAAATATAAGTGACCTGAAGTTAGAATTGAGGCAAGCTAACGGGAGCTGTGAAATTGTAAGTTTAATTTTTTTTCTATAAGTGGTCACCGCCATCATGTCGAACTGCATAAATATCTCTTCATGTTTCGATTGAAGGACCCGTTGTCGCAAGAAAGAAGGAACAAACTGACCGGGAGATAGTCCTAAAGCTTTACGATACGACAAGGATAAGAAATAGAGAAGTTTATGTTCGTTCCGAGATGGAAGTTACCGTAAACTGTAACAGACAGTTACAGACACTGAGTCAATTGATTTAGGATTATATTCCTACAACGAGCCTAAGCTTTCGGTGAAGGAAAACATCGCGATGCCATATAGCATGGTTAGCTACCACTTGTTAAGTTACAAATCTGTTGTCAAGCACGTATTAATGTGTTCCACTAGGCTAAGTGATGTGACAAAATTCTAAAACATAAAGAATTTAAAAAATAATAACTTTTATAGCCTTTAAGATATTTGTCTTGTACACAATTTATGAAATATCCAATTTAAAACTCCAACACTAAAATAGATTCAAAAGCGTACAATATCTAAGAAGCCATCAAATTAATACTTTGTTTATTTAATAACTAAATAAGGTTAAAAACAGAAAGCCGACTATGAAATACATATCGTTATGAAAAGTAGGTACGGTCTAAATTTTTGTAATGTGCTGATGGCACGGCAAATTTAACATTTTTTTAACAATTTAACATGTTGAATTTAGTATGACGGGCAAACTAATGGACAATCAAGATGCTTCTATCAATACCTTATTTATCAAATTGTTATAGGTACCTAGTTTACAAGATATGCGTACATAGATACATACGTAGCCTGCTTAACCCGCCTTTTGGTTTCCTAGCATAGTGGTAAAAAGAGGTGAATGTTATGATAGATAAAAGTTATACCTTGTTCATCGTACGATGGCATATCCACAGAACGTTAATTGTTACGTCGTGCAAATTATTATATAACCTAAAAAAGCATTTCGACTATTAATTAACATTCTAGTACACATTTTGATACTGATAAACGTTTCACTTTTCAACATTTCACAGGACAAAATTCTAAATGATTTCCACTATACGTGTAGCGTTACTTTCTATGTTAATTAAAATTAGAGTAGACCAAAATAATAAAACCAAGAAATCCAAAATAATCGTACGAATCAAAAATGAATCGAATTGATCGACCGCCGATCTACATTTAATTTATTAGTTTTTTATTTCGAATAAAATATATCTATTTACGTAATTCTTACATTTTTACTGCAGCAACACGCAAAGAAGAATTTAGCCTCAGGCATTCAATAATTAACGTTTTCCAGTTTGCGATCTCAATAATTGTTGTTATAGTTTATTTTTGTTAAATCATTTCCATAGCTTCTAATTATTGTATTATAACATAATCGTATTTTCGATTATTTAGATCTAAAAAAAATCGATTATCTAAATATCCAATTTCAATTTAAGTGATACTACATCTCTAAAATAAACATTTGGCATGTGTCATGCAAGCCTTCTTAAGATGAACCTGGTATATTTAATAACATTTCCTAATAACTGAATATCTACTAACGAACTAAATCATAAGACTGTCTTTACTTCGAAGCAATAACATGTTATACAAGTAGATTCGAAGAAAAACTGGATTACCTGTGTTATTTCCTGTCATTAATAAACTACATACCAACTTTAGTTAACATGGCTAACTCACCATATATTTACAGGATTATTCCAATACTGGATCGGACAGCACTTTATGTTCTAATGCCAAGTTAGGCAGTGGAATACCGTTGGCGGGTTCCGTACCTCTTTCATCTGTAAATCAAAACACGTATCAGCCATATCGATACAGTAATGATTATACTGATCCTGCGTATGCTGATTGTTATAAAGTAAGGTTTGATTTTAATATTTCTTTGAAATTCATTCCAATATTGGACTTATTAATATAGTCAGTAATAAAACGCCTGGCATATGGCGAAAGAATCCGAAAGCGTTATGGTTATATTTGTTGAAAAATATTAAATTTTTCTATCCGTGACATTTATTAAGATATAATTATTTTAATAAAAAAATAGTTAGAATAAATAACGAATCCACGAAAGTTTAGTTTTCATATATTGAATTCGTAAAATAAAAACGTTTAGTTGAATTATCCATCTTTTCATAGGTAAATGGCTACCAAACCTACGTACATTACGGCCATGACTATACCCCTGGTTCGCTACGAGTACAATCACCGACGCTTGGAAGTGATAAAATTACACCTAACAGGTAATGCTCTTTAGAGCTTATATCTATTATACCTTATAATTTGACATAAAATATCACTAAAATGTAGTTAGTATGATTAATATTGTTCGTGTCGCGCGCCTGCCACAGCATTCTGCTAAAATGAACGCTCTGTACTTCATAATTATTTTGCTGCGGACTTAGGTATTTTAAAACTGTGTTATATATCCTAAGATATTCATTGAAATCAAAAGATGTAAACGGCAATTTTGTCCAAAATGAAATACTTGTGATGAATAATATATTTATTTTAACAAATAATAATTACATGATAATACCATGGTTATAAAAACACCTTCGCAAATAATGCATTAATTTAGAACAATTTTTTTCTTACATTAAAAAATGTTATATTGCGTCAACCTTAAAAGATAGACATATGCTACCCCGGATTTTTTTAGAACTTTTTAATATAAACAATTCCGTCACACAGCTTTGTTGCGTAACTTTAACCATTTACGCAGCGCACGCAACAGAATCTATTAAAAGGAATAAATTTTCCCGTTTTTGCAACATTTTTCATTGATGCTCCGCTCTATTGGTCGTAGCGTGATGTTATGTAGCCTATAGCCTTCCTCAATAAATGGACTATCCAACACTGAAAATATTTTTTCCAATTCTAACCAGTACTTCCTGAGATTAACACGTTCAACCAAATAAAAAAACAAACTTTTCAGCTTTATAATATTAGTACCTTATAATAATTACCTGTTCGCCCCATTTTGACTATATTTACCGTTTACAATTTTTTTATCATGTAATAAAAATTTATTAAATTTAATAATTATAATAAAACATAGCAATTTATGTTTTATATAATATTTCATTAAATTAACATTATTAATCTAACATAGGTCTATCAACGGAAGTCTACCACGAAGCGTGGATACGTCATCAACAGTCCAATATAACCCTGGGAATGGGTCTCAAAACAATTCCCTGCAGAGATCAGTCAAAAGACAGGATAGCAGCAATGCGCTTAATAATGTCGGTCTACCAAATCCAGAAGGTATGATGTTATTACATGAATAAAGAAAAAAAGGAAATTTTATACTATTATAAAAAAAAAAATTGATAATGTATGAAAATTAATTTCATGCCCTGAAATATAACATACAAAGTAATTAAAAAATAAAATAAAAACTGAAACAAATAACCTATTATTTGAGACCATTCCAATGAGCCAAACTCGATATTTACCTTTGCTGTAAGTTTGTGAGAAGTTGGGTGTCCTACAGATTTTAGATGATCCTCCAGCATCAGGTTAAGTTTTTCCATGTTCATTGAAGTAACAGGATACTCAATTTCGAATCAATTCAAACGGCTGAATAGATTTTTTTAAATCATAACTAATAGTACAATGAGATTTTTTATCCTAAATAAAAATTGGTTCAGCTGTCTGAGAACTACCACATCACAGATACTCATGTTAAACTTATAATACGAAGGTGCTTTCGTCGAGGGTTAAAAGGGAGCTTAAAAAGTGTGAATATAATTTAAAAGTAACATTTCATTTTAACAAATATAATCAGCGACAAAAAACGCTAAGAAGAAAAAAAAAACATTATGCTTATTACTTTCTCGGACATTATAACTTGTACCTGTTTAATACTTTAGAAGCTTTTGAAAGAGGAAAATCACTAAAAAGATTCTCGACAAATCCTATTCAATAAATTGTACTCGAACCACAAAATATAAAAGAAATTTTGTTTGAAAACATTGAAAGAGTCCATTTTGTGAGTTTAGAAGAAATTGCTTGGATTCCATGGAAACGACACCATCAACATCTTTTAAGCTTTTCCCTGGACAAATAGCAAAGTTGTGTGTTTTGTTAAATGCGTGCACTTCTTATTTATTAGAAAAGTATTTCTTTATAATAAATATAGAATCAAAACCATCTACATATTGCTTGTATATTTGTGTGTATGTTTGTAGGAGTAATCTCTAAAACTACTGATGCGATTGCAAGAATTGTTTCACTAATATCTACATTATTAATGTACTCGTATATTCGATAAATTATTTAATAATCAATAATACTCAAAATAATTTATAAATAAGTCAAGTGAAAGGCATGATTTATAGGATTCAAACAAATGAATGCTTCTGCCCTTTTAGAGCCTGACCGTGAGAATAGACATAAACGTGCTAAAGATGGGTGCGGTTAAGGACTTACTGTTTGCCATTGCACAATGTTAAATGGGTGTGGACCTGTTTATATATATACATGTACTAGTAGTTTCATAACAAAGCCATGGAGATTGTTAGTTAATGCCGTTCGATATTTAACCTCCGGTAATATTAATAGTAATATAAATAACAAGAATAAAACTATTATAATAACAGAAAACCATTTGAGATTATTTGTTATCGATAAGCATGGGATAAGTGATGGAATAAGCTTTCCCTTATCAAAATTTATCTGAAACTATCACTTGGAAAATTTATACTATTCAGATTAGTTTGTTTACCATAAAACGAGACGCTGCTTAATGCAAAGTTCCTCAAGTACCGATTACGTCCCCTTTACATACATTGAAATTCATAAAAGGGATTGGAAAGTGAAAAGACAACAAAATATTTAACAATATTTTCTTTCCAGTAGGCAGAGTTCCAAATGGTAGTATTCACGGCGTAGATATCAGATACGCTGCGACTTATGGCAACCCACATTTAAGGACTGGTGGTGGCATGGGTTTTGCTAATACTGTGAATACTGCCAAGCCTGCTTCTACGCCGGCACCGCCTCCTTACTCCTCTGTTCGAAACTCTGTTATTTTACCTTCAGGTAAGAGTCTATTCTTTTTAAACTCATGGGTAATAATTTATCTTCTACAGTGAATTAAGTAAATATTAATTCAAATAAATAATATAAACTTGTAACATTAACTGAAAGTAATTATTCGTTATGAATTATTGCAATACCTTTAAAGGTTAAAACTTTGTTACATCTACAGCAATCCAACTTAGTACAATATCGACTACCTTCAGGCTACCTTCATTCTAATAAATAAAGAATAAAAGTTTTACAAAGTTTTATTTATTAATATACTTTTGTTTTCGAAATCTAGTTGAAAGTAAATTAAATATCTCATTACTAATGAGGACAAAAGGATAGAGCTCATATTCTTAGAGTAAATATAGTTTGGATAGTTTATTTAATGAACTCAAATGATTGAATTGAAGTTAAAGATTGAAGTAAAATGTTTCTCCATCACGTCGAAAATTGATTTTTTAAATTTGAAGAATTTAAAGAGTTTGGAGAAATATTAATCAAGACAATTCTAGAATAATATTAAAATTAACTATAATGGTATCATTGCTTGTTATAACATCTAATTTAGTTATAATAATAGAAAGCTTATAAGATTTCATTAGTTTATTTTTCTTATTAGGTACATCATCGCATTCAATAACTTCACCAACGAGCATTGCATCACTCCAGTGTACCAGTAGTCCTATTACTACATCTACTATGTCCACAGATAGTACACAACCTGTGGTAAGCATCAAATCTTTTACAATAGAATAAAGTCTTATTTCTAAATCTGTAAATTTTCAGGCTTTCTGATCTTATGTCAACATATATGTGACCAGTATTCTTAAATCTTTCTATTGAAACACATCTGTATATTTATTTAGGAGTGTAAATCGTAGAAAGGTTAGGAAAGAAACAAGAATGAATATAAAACTGGTATTCTTTTGTATTATGTGATCAAATATCACCAGCACTTTTCAAAGTAATTTTATTTTTATCACATCGGCCGTTAATTATTGATGGAATCTAAAAAATGACACATGAAAAGTTAAATGAATCGCACTCTTAAATATAAAGAAAACCCGTAACTAGTAGTAGAAATGAAAAGAATAAACTATGAAATAACTGGTAAATTTAACAACAGACAGGCGTAGTGACATCATCAGCTACACCTCAGTCGCCTAGCTCACATTACATACTGGCGCCGTCTAACAGAAGCATGGCTAATACCACTGTTACTAAAAAAGGTAAGTTTTTACTTCAGACATCAGGATATATTTTATGATCTTTAATTTTATATTACATATTATTCAAATTATGTGATGAAAATTGACGAATCAAATATAGTCTACAGTTGGTAGTTAATCTGAAAATAAAATTATTTTTTTGGATCTTTCATTCATTTATAATCTTTTCTCAACCAATTCCTCAATTGATAGGTTATAAGAATTACAAAAATAATGATAAAAATTAAATTGCGATACGAAAATAGTTAGTGCGTAATAAACGCGTGCCGAGACGCGAGGCATCACTAGTATGATATAAAGGTAATAGTGTAAAATTGATGGAGCAATATTTTCCTTTTTTAGAAATCACTCGTATGTTCTTAATGCAATTAGGTATTAAATTTCCCTAAAAAGGGGAAAATAGAACATTTTTATTAGTAACTTTTTAAAGTTTCCTTTCCAGGTAACGGTCTTCAATCACCATTAGCTACGCACGTATAGCCTAACCATTGTACAGACATCTATGAAGCGGAAAAATGTGGTCAAATATTCATAATAGTAGGTAGAAGTTCAGTTTGAGATTAAATTATACAAAACTTTCAATGAGTTCGACTTTTAGTGTAAAGTTTGTGCAATTGACGTCAATTTAAATTACCTAATTAGTTTTAACTTAGTTAATATACTTATGTCACTGTACTATGCTTTGTTAAATATAATTGTTTTTACCTAGGTATATTGTAGAAGTATTAAAAAAAAGATTTTATTAGTGTATGATTTATAATCGAATGTCAAGTACCATAATAATCTACTAAGTTGAAATATTTCCTACAAAATACAAAGTGATATAATCGGAATATTTTATTTACAAGACAATTTTCTAAGTTGAAGGTCCAATATCAACGACATTAAAATAATTTTACCTTTGAGGTATCCCCTTTGCTACAAAAAAAAGAATCATCTAAATTGGTTCATATACATAAACTCTTTTCTGAAGTCGGTTGTAAAATAAAATAATCGTTACATTTGTTTGACTTAATGTTTTGTTGATATTTTGATTTATTTTTGGTTCTTTTATTTTCTTTTCATTCATTTCTTTGACATTCGTTTTTCTATAATTTTTTTATAACTTAACAAATTACCAATTCGTCACAAATGTTTGCATTTTTTCATCGATCAAATGACACTTAAATACCGATTTGTGTATAATATATATATATTTTCACTTCTTAAGTTTGTCTTTGACTTTTTCTGGTATGTCGAACGAGCGTATTTTACAATTTAAAGTTAACAATAATTAAACATTTACAAAAACTAAAATCTTCTAAAGTATGCTTATTTTGTTTTATTGAAATGTTAAAAATCTGATGTATTCTCTATCCAATGTCAATTTAATTTGTCGTCCTAAATGTTTACATTTAAAATATAAAAAATCTTTGTCAATTTCAATATTATCTTGTCTCGTTAAGTATAGAAATGTAAAAATAAATTATATTTTAAAAAATGTTCCGGAATGTCATTACAAGTACATAGTTGTAAAGCCCTCTTTTAACGAGATCCTAACTTAATTGGTAACGTAGTTTTATAATCTCTGGTGCTTCAAAAAGTATTTTTAATACTATGTTGTTGAATAAAAAATACATTGAATGAAGTAAATTTTATTTCTGTACATTAAAAGTTTTGTGGTGCTTTGAAATATTTTTTCTTGTATTTTTAATCTGCATTAAAAATACTCTGTGAATTATTTGATGCTCTTTACAACTGTAACTCACAACACTGTTTTGAAGTCATATAATATTATGATTTTAATAAATATTAGGTAACATTACCTTAATTATTTGATGAAAGAAAATTATAATTAAATGGCATTTTCTATACATGTTAAGTATAAATTAAATTAAAATTCACAGACTATAATGTACATTTTAGATCTTTCTCTGTGTGCACACACGTGCATTTTTTAATATTTTTTTGTTGTAGTTTGAAATTTAGAATAAAGTAATCATACTAAGGTTTTTATACGATTTATAAATATACGAATAAAAATATAAAAATAAATGTAGCTTTAAGTACCCAAGTAATTAATAATTGTATATTTTAATTTTGTCTATATTTAATAACCTATGTACATATATGTAGTTACATATCAAGATTTTCTCATAATAACATCCCATCGGAATGTTAATTTAAATAAGTCGTTATCAATGACTTGTGTGACGTATTCTACTAGATTTGTAGTTTGGAATAAAAACTGTTACAAATTCAGAAGCCTTGGTTGTAGTGTGATTTGTGGAGACGTTTATTAATTACGTAAGTTGTTTGTTTATATATTTGAACCCCCTTATCTTTGGTGAGATTTGATGAGATGTGGTGGGAAACTCCCCCTCTCTCTCTTTTACGTGACATTTATTAAAATATCCTATATTGTTTAAATTATTACATTTTTTTCACGTGTTCATGTATTTTGTTTCATGCTTCTAAATTCCTAAGCGTTAATACTGGTATCTTCTATAGAAATTTTATAATAATTACCTGTTCGCCACGGCTTCACTCGTGTTAAATTTATTCGACTAACTCTCCTAAAGGATGGTAGATAGTGGCCCAATAATACTGGTAAAATTGTCGCTAAAAGTTGGTATTTAAAAAAAAAGGTGATACTCTCGAGCAAATAGCAAATATCAGGGGCTTAGTACCGTCGTCCGCCCCGGAGGACCTTTTGTTTTTTAGTTCGTCGGTGCCCAAAATTTTGAAAAACGTCAGGGGTTTTATTCCGTATTACCTGGAGACCTTTTTTTAGCTCCTTGGTGACGAAACAACTGGTGCCCTGAACGATACTGAAAAGTTTGTAATATTGCGCACCAGGATAATGTTTACCTGGTACTTAGTACAAGATACTGAAACCTGGTACGGTAAAATACCTGCCACCGCGCCGCCGCCAACGCACCCGTGAAGCATATCGTTATTCTAATATCCCGTACTTTTCTTCAGCTTACCAAACTGTTTGATGTTCGTGGTTATTGCTCCGCTCATAAGAATCGTAGCTTATAACCTTCCTCAAGAAATAGACCATAAAATACTAAAATAATTTTTCAAATCTGATGCATAGTCCTAGATATTAGCACGTTCAAATATACAAATAAATAAATTCTTGAACTTTTTAATAGTTGCAATAGTAATACATATATTATTGTTTGGGTTAAGAAATAGACGTGAGATTTTTATTGCCTTCCCTTTAAATGAGATGGGGTAAAATTTTGCCGGACCTCATTTGAGCTCATGTAATTAATGGACGTTCCCTACTTTAGTTTTCACAGTACCTCTCGCATTAACACTAGTGAATGCGGTATTGAAGGTATAAGCGTAAGCGACATATATATGTATATACTTGAAGGCAAATTAGCTTGGAGACGTTTTTGTGTTTGTAGTAGTGTAATACACACATTGACTAAAACCGGAGTAAACCAGTTTGCGCTAGCTAGTATCTACCACATGCCTCGCACTCTAACTACAAACGCAAAGACGCCTTTAAGCTGATTAGGCTGTTCTAGGATATATCTATAGTGACTTTACATTTTTATTAAAAATAAATATAAAAAATTACATAGTTAACGTGAAGCAATAAAGCATTTTTTTTATTGTCACATTAATCAAAATGTGTATAATTTTTTTTTTGAAAGGGGTTATTTGATGTTAAGGTAATTGTATTGTGTGTTATCTTTGGAACTATTCGTCCAGTAGAGTATGTTACAACTCATTGCAATTTAGGCGTAAAGTAAGCTTTAATTTACAAAAATTGTGCCATTCTCATATCTCCTACATATCTATGTATATATATATATATAAATAACATTGTTCTACAATTCAATTTGATTAATTGAAAACGTCAATTTGTTGATATAATTTTAGAGTTTTCTCAATTGTATTATTTACTTGAAATATATAAAAATGATTAAGTATGTATAACATATACGCGCGTAAAATGTTACAGTTCTTCGACGTGGTCAAAATGATTTACCGAAAGTAAATTATTGAAATGAAATAATTGAAAGATTGAAAAAAACAATTATGAAATAATGTATTTATTTCAACATGTGAAATTATTGTCTTGATAAACTGAAAAAACTTTTTTTTTTAATTTAGCATGCAACTTTATGGTGTAGACTTTGTTACAGTTTGTTAGAATTCACTCAGTTTTTTTTTAATAACGTGCCTGAAAAGCTATAGCTAAAACATTATAGAGAAATTACTTATAACAGTTACAGCTTATCATGATATGCTCAATAAACTGTAGAGAAGAAAGTTTTTTTTTTAATATTTCGATCTAAGACTGATTAGACTTACAAATGAGGTTTATTATTTTGCAAACTCCTTAAAATTGTTTATATTTTATATTTATTGAAACTTTCATTATTTATAAACGATTGTAAATCTGTAAAATTAACTTTTTCTAGGCACATCTTTGTATATAGGTACATCATTATATGTTATTCTTCTAAATAAAATCTGTATGGGAAAACGCTTCAGTGACGGATCACGTAAATCTTCGAGTATTGCCATACTAAGAAAATACAAATGATAAATATTTAATTTGGGCCGGTTGCCAGATTAAAAAAAAAATAGGAGCTTAGCAATTCGCATATGTCAACCCCGTTGTCGTTACAACCACAGTATATACATAAATAAATTTAATAATAAGGTTTGAATCGATTAGCTGCCTCATCAGTGTACGTTCCCGACCAGATTAAAACAATAAAAACTAATGTTCATGGATCGAACAATATAGTTTTCGTATATCTCATTATCTAAAACTAGTCTTGTATTATAATAACAAATTGAAAACATCAACGCGAATTTAAAAATACACACTTCAGTCACAGATCTAGTCCGGGACAAGCAATGTCGAAGATATTAAGCTGGTGTACAATTGCTTCGATAATCCTAAAAGCACATAAACTTATGTTCTATAGTAGACAGTTTAATTAAAAAGGTAGAAACATTCATTTTTCTTCCTTTTCGTTAAACTGATTACTTTTTCTACTTGAAAGTGTGTGTAGCTTAGTACAATAATATCGTTTTAGCGACCTGGCTCCACTCATAAATAATATAGATAAAAACAAAAACATTATCCAAAAACAAAATTTCTTCCAAATTGTCAAATTCCAAAAAAAATACTAAATACATATGAAAGTATATACGACACCTATAATAAAAACACATTTTTAAAATTTTTCGCTGTCTGTTTGTTCCGGGTAATCTCCAAAACGTTTAGACCGATTTTGACGGAACTTTCACAGATAGTTAGATATAGAGAGTAACGTACTACGTTTATTTTAGAAAAAAGAATTAGGGTTCCGCAGAAATAAAAAATAAACTTGTCATGGTGAATGAATTACGGCGCGTAAATGGCTTACACTGAGTAAACCATAAAAGATATAGCAAATTAATGTACTACATACCTAATTATAGGCATTAAAAAGACCTTATCTCTCTATCATCTAAGGGACACCCACAATAAGTATTTTCGTCTTTAAAATAGCCGGGAGCGGGGGAGCTAGATTCGCGCGGGCTTTCTGTAATCCACGTGAGCGAAGCCACGGGCACAGCTAGTATACTATAAAGACCGTGGAATTATAACCTTAACATGGTCGACAAATTATACATAAATATTAAACAATCAATTTATTGCTACACATAATTACCAAGCACCCTTCACGTTCCTATAAGACTACAAAACTGGAAAATCCTCAATCTCTCAGCCCCTGCGCTTTATAGGAGCAAATGCCACGAGTATGATTTCGCCAAGTCCGGTGAAGCTGTAAAAGCCGTCAAAGGCTCCAGGGCCCCTAAGGCTATCAGTGTAGTCAATAAAAAAAAAAAAGAGTATGATGTCACGTGATATACGGTAGTGGTGTCATCCAAAAAAACAAAATATCTTTTATTCAATTTAGGCCCTAAGAAGTCACTTATGAATGTCAAAACACAACCACCGGTTGAAAAAACATTCCAGCCATCGAGAAGAACCGAAAAGAAACTCGATCGAGTTTACCAACATCTTATTATCTTTTATTTAAATTGTGTTTACAGTATTTCATTATATACAATTATTATCATTTTCAGTAGATATAGAGAGAGGAAATCAGATCCAGACATCACCACCGTTTAAGTAATCAGCCACCCTATAATACCCCTTCGACAATAAAACCAGCTTAACATGATTCTTGAACGTTATTATCAGGCAAATTGGTAATGTGCTTAGGTATTTTATTAGAGAACCTAACACAATTACCTAAAAACGTTTGTTTTAAAGTCTAAACGACGGAATCCTCTACGAGAGTGGGATGAGAGTCTTCTATTATAACGTGTGATATAACAAATCTACGGGAATTACTTTCTTAATAGCATCAAATGTGATTTACTACTGATGAATGGTTTTCTTTCTAGCAGACATGTATGATGCATTCGATAATTGTTGATTGCATGTAACGTTTATTATTATTATCTGAACAATCAAAGCTTTGCCATTAAGTACTCGGACCAATGAACTGGTGAAACATTTACTCAATGTCAATTATTCCAGTATAATTTTGGGTTGGACAAAAATTACCTTTACAACCACCTATTTCTTTCTCTCAAGGCCGTACTCGATATAATCACACTGTAATTATTATGCCTTTTACAGAACAATAAATATAATGTTACAGACATTATTCATCCATTATCCACAGTCCTTGTTGGAATAATAGTGATTAGTTAAAACTACTTGTCAATGTCATACTTAGTATATTGTTCAGTGTACAAAGTCAATGACTCTTTATTGTCGATTATTTAAAAGGAACAACTAAGAAAAAAATGTATTTCTTACTTTTTCACTATGAACTGAAAGAGCGAGACAAAAAATATAAAAATTAGTTAGATTTTCTGTCTCTGTCGTAGTCATAATATTATCATATCATAGTTTCTAGTAGGTGCTAAAAGAATCTCAGCTGTAGTCAAAATAATCAATGTAGAAGGCTTTGTCTTGGTTATTTTAAACGAGACAATTTTTTAGTTGGAGATCTGTTTGTGAAGAGTGTTTTTGTGCGTGCTTACAATGATTTCTCAAGCGAGGTCGTACACTGATGTTACTATGAAACAAAATTTTGGCTCGTGTCAATTATTGCATTAAATAAAGATTAAAAAAAACATTAATAACTTGCATCTAATTTAAAAATAATATTTTTTTATATTTAAACCGGCCCACAAATTAAATTAAAATCAATATTCTTAGCGTCATATCAAACATCTTTATTGTTAGGATAAACAGTAGATATGGTATTTCTTTTTAATTTAATTAAAATTGTATGATTTGATAGTAAAATATGTTTTAGTTAACTATTGTATGGTTTTTATAAAGTAATATTCATTTAGTTATTTTATAGCACGTTTTGTATAATCACCAAAAGAATAATTTCATTTCGATAAGTATTGTAATAAGTTATAATGTGTAAATAAACAGTATCGATATATGTATACGTAAATATATTAATTTTCTTGTAGTCTAATATCAATAATTTTCGTCATTTATCTAACTCGGCAACCAATTTTCACTGTTGAAGACCATTACTGTTATTATATATCGTTTTTCTTTTTGTTTTACAAAATGTGATAATTTCAGAATTAACAAAATTGTAGTCCTCTTGTTAGACACTTTCAGAGTAGTTTTTGTAAAATATCAGAATTCATAGTTCACGTTATTTAAGTGATTCGTAACTTCGATGAAACAAAAAAGTGACATTAACAGAGAACAAAATATACATCTATAGAATTTAGCTTGCGAGAGAATGAGATCAAATACAATATACAATGTTTCCTGTTGCTCGGTCTACTTTTTTCTGTGTGTATGCGCCTGCATATCACGAAGCCTTCGGAAAAGGTGTCATAGCCAGCGTGACGTATTATTCACGTGTATGTTTTCTGAAGGTTTCACTTCCACTGCATGCGAAGTGCACGCAGGTTTTTTTTATTCCTAATCCACTTTAATAGTATATAATAACCAAGCTGCATTACATACAATATCACCTATATACAACATAGGTTCAAATAACGCAAATTTATGAGGAACAAATACTACATGACAGTCTAAGATCCGTAAAACCTATCAATAAAAAAAAAAAAAAATGTTTATACCTAATTTTAACGTGACATTACTCGACCTATATCAAGTAGGTGTATATAAAACTTATAAATATATCATCCTTAGATAATATTTTAACTTAACTTGCTTATGTACTTGGATCTACATATGAACAGAATTAACTGTCAGTGTGAATGATCATTTTCTAATAAATAAAACTATCACAATGCTAGAATTATAATTATGTTTTCTGTGATACATAGATTAAAATGTTTATGTACATAAATGTTAATACTATACGTGTGAACTTTGATAAGGTGTACCTAATAATTTAACGCAAAATTCTTAACTCACTTTAGTGAAGCGAGATCGTCGTTTTATCAGCATTTTCGAGTGTAATTTGTCGGTCACTTGGGTTTATTGATAGAACACCCACTACGTCTTTTCTTTGCCGGATATAAAAATTGTATTCAGACAATCTATAGTTTTTTGTATACCCAACATCTTGATATAGATGATAAAAAATGTGAAAGTAATAACAATTCATTTTACTAAAATCGATTATGAATTTTGTGTTGTTCTCCAATGTAAAGCTCTTAATTTTCTAAACGATTTAGTAATTTAGTGATTAGTTAAAATTGTATGTTATAATGTTATCGCAGAGTGAGAGTTATGTGTAGTTATATGTTTGTAAGTTATGACATTTGCAAATTGTAAATTTAGTAAAATTGTACAAAATACTTTTCTAAATAAAACGAAACTTTGGCCTATGTATTTTGTCTTTTATTCTTAAGTTAATCTCACATTTCTTGTGAGATTACGAATTCAATATGAGGAATGTTTTGAATTTGAAACTATCGTATAACAGAGATCTAAAATATCCGAAACCATTGCCGTATCCCATATACCAAAATATTTCAATTATAAACGAGCTCGAATGAGACAATGTCGAATACCAAAAATTACAACATTTAACTAATAATTATCTTAAAGCGTTTGGCTACAATCTCATCTGATGTTATGTGACTATGGGGCCCAAGATGGTAACACGCTAAGTCTAGTGGGTAAACATGTTCTCAAGTGAAGCTGCCGGAACACACCTATTGGTGTTTGGGTACAATTAGGCATGCGAGATGCACCAAAGCAATATACAAGCCCCAGTCAGAAAGTTTTAATGTACCTGTTAGGCTAGGTAGTCGAGCCATCTCTAAGACTCTCCCATTGGAGACTCTGTATGTCCAGTTAACCTCCAATATTTTTCAAATACACTGTTTAAGCAACAATGTATGTAATTATTAAAAAAAAAACAGGCAGTCATAAGGACTGCCGACAGAAATGAAATCTTAATTTTGAAATATTAAATCAATTATCGTCTGATTGATTGCAAAATATGTTGGTGATGCGAAACCACAATTTTTCCCCCATCCAAAAAGTCAAACATGCATATGATACAGTCGAGTATATACGTATATATGTACACAGGTCATTATATTACGCGTCGCTAGTCTGACAACAGCGGAATACGTCACGAGCATGTCCAGGTCATCGGTGACGCGAAGGTCACGCGAACCCATAAGTTTTTTCCCTGCCATAAATCGCTCAACGCGGCTAAAGGAGTTTTCACTTTAAAAAATTAACTGAATGGAAAAAACTAGCATAGATTATTTTTGCAGTTTACTCTTTAAGAATCGATTTTCATAAATATTGTGCAGTATGTATAATTAGATGGGGAGGGGAGTGTTCAGAAAAAATGAAGTCCCCCGCATAATATATTCACGCATCTATACTGAATGTGTGAATCGCGGCTGAGTGCCCTCTGCGCTCGCTCCCAAGTCCGGTGAAGCTGTAAAAGCCGCAGCGGCTTCAGGGCCCCTAAGGCTAAGTGTAGTCAGATCTAAAAAAAAAAAAAATTAATGTGTGTAATGAATGCAGATACTCGACTTACTTGTATATGGATGTAATAATATATGTTTTATTTTCATTCAACATAAGTGGCAAACAAGCATACGACCCGCCTGATGATAAACGACTACCACAGCCTATGGACGCTTGTAATACCATAAGTATCTCTAGCACTGCACTACTCACCCCAGGAACACAGAACTAGGCTATTTGTCTGCCACCTTCTGTAGAGTGGAGGTATTCCACCAGACCGACTGCCACAATGCGTAATATACTAATAATGTAATAATATATTAATAATATAAATTTGCTTAAGCTTATAATAGAAGAAAATTATTCCAAGACAATTTTTCTTATAGAGTAACCTCCAGTTGCCCATTGGAGCTGATCCATCATTTTTTTTTAATTCCCTTTTTCTTTTTTGAATTGCAACGTTAAACTTAAATATGATAGATAATACCGTTTGTTATTTCCACAATAAAGAAAAATGTAACGACACTATTTAATGTAATAATTATGTTAAAACCCACCAAGCTATTTAACTTACAGAGCGTACCTAAGAAACGTGTTTTAATATCGTCGCTAACTTAAAAATTCTCTTTACCGACTTACATACATCTATTTCAATATTCGGTTTGACACAAGCAAGATGAATATATATTCTAAAAGTGTTTCGGGAAAGTTCGCGAACAGAAATCATCACGGAAGTCCTTTAAAACAGGCACAAGTAAAGAAACTTGGGGAAGAAGTTAAATTATTTTAAAAACGCGAGAAGAATTTTTACATCCTTCGTTGCGGATATCATGAGGTTATATTGTGATTCATCCGCGAAGCGAACACTGGTGTAAAATGTTTATCGCTCGCTTTGACTATGGCCATGAGAACCGCGACTACTCATAACTGGTTGTTCATGTCGTCTCCATCTGCCTACGTTACTAGGTCAGTTACTAAGTACTTACAGATACGTGGCATTCGTATTAGCTAGCTAGGTTGAAAAAATATTTTATTAACTTTTAATATATATTTCTTTCAAAGACATAACATTATTGTAATATTGCAGAAGCTTTACACGTAGGCTAGGTTTTTTTAATGAAAAGTATTTACGTTATAAAGTTAAAAACAACCACAGCCCTCCGCATCCGCGAACTAACTCAATAAAGACATTTGTCTTGACGAGGGATTCGTGGATCACATATTATTTTTCCAACACTATCTTGATCCATATATAATATGATCTTCTTCCTTGTAATATTCCTCGTCCTACGAATGTCAATACATTACTTACTTAAGTGTATTCTACTTTATTGAAATATTTAGTGTCTTTATCGTAATAATATAAACTTGTAATGTGTCCTTTGTTCGTGTCTATACAGGTTGGCCAAAAAGTCGTGGATCAAGCGCAACTAGAGGTTATATGGGGTCATCAGCGGCAATAAATTGTTCTACGGGAGGTCCTTAAGGTCAATCCCTGCAGAGTTATAATTTATTTTGTATTTTTATGAGAAAACTGACTTTTTTTTACTAATTCTTATTAAAATTGGAAAAAATCTACAGCCTTTATCTTTTTTATAATTTTCACTTTTCACTTGTTTTTATAGGTTATTCTAACAGGTAATTAATTCTACAGTACCTACACCGAACATTTGGCAACTGAGTTCCTTAATGTATATTTGTCACTCTTGATATTGGTAAAATTGCCTACATATGCAAAAAGCCATAATTAAAAAAATAAAATAAAAGAAAAAGAAGATTTGTTAGAAGCTTATTTGCTTTAAGTCAATAAGTTGTGTTCTATTTTAAACGTATTTAATATCATATTTATTCTGTAAAGTGTGCGGACCAAGAGTCTGCAGCAAAATAAACAAATAATAAAAAAGCTTAAGATGTATGTAATACTATTTTTGGTACATTTATTGACTCATTTTGATCTCTTGGTGGTCACCATTTTGTTAGGATTGTACTGTGCTTACCATTAGGGAGAGTACTGTCAATTTGACGTGCTACTATAAAAGAAATTCATAAGAGGATCAGTTTATATTTAAATTATATATAACATCTCTTAAAAAAAGGTATTTTCCAAAACATAATATTATTATTGGGACACAAAACTACTAAAAATTAGGAAAATATTACTTAACCATCTACAACTATACTTCTTTACTCATATATTAAAGAGGGTAGTCTGTATGTTATAGGAGATAATTTCTAGAACAACCGAACCGTTACAAAAATATATTTAACCAATAGGAAACTACATTATCCCCGAGTGATATTTCTTTTAAATTCTTATTAAATTTTATATTTAAATTAACATAAACGAAGGCACTAACTAGTAGATTATAAAGAGCTCAATTTTGCGACCATGGTTGTACAAGATAACTTTTGAAAGTACAGAACTTATTCTAACAAATTATTTCACATATAGAAAGTTGATACAAATTCTCGAGGCCACGGTTTCATCCGTGTAAAATTATTTTACCAGATCTACACCGCGCATCCGCTAAGGTATCCTTCTAACCGTATAGCGGTGTAGCGTTGTTCTCACTTCTCGTACTTGACTTGCTTGACGTTCGTAGTTACTGCTCCACTCCTTAGTGAAAAGAAGCACATGAGAAAGATTCATCCAATAAAATTTAAAAGTATTTTTTCATTCATGACCAGTTGTTCCACAGAGAGATTTACAATGGGTTGGTTGTTTTAAATATATGGATAAAAAAATCACTTGTTTCATAGCCCCAACGTAATGTAGGGGATCGGAAGACACGGAAGGGATAAGATGGCCCATAAGAACACTGCATAGGGTTATTACCTATTGGCTATTGTGTGAAAAACATTCTGAGGCTAAGTTACATCATAATATTAGTTTATTTGGAGAATAATATACACAACGTTGTTATTGTTGTCTTTTAGGTGATTTTTGGATAGTTCGATGTATTTCTATTTGATAAAGTTCATATGTTTATCACAGCGATTAACTTAAATGCTGACTAATCATAATCAAAGTCTTAAGAAGATACTTTTTAAATTCATTATTGATTTATCCTTTGGCCACTATGTCACCTGATCTTAAATGACAATGTGCCCTAAGTTTATAATATGCTAAGCCTAGAAGAACTAGAGGAAGTGTTCTCAAGTGCAGCTGTCCGAACATACCTATAGATGCTTGGGGACAGATTTTCATCATGAGGGTGGTAGCTAGCCAAGAGGATACTATTAAATGTAGATATTACCACAATACACGAACTGCAATGCAAGAACTTAGTACTTTTCTTCCTGAATTTAGGAAGAAAAATGTACATAAGAAGTTTTTAATGGATTTTTTTTAAATATATTTTTGGGAACGTCATTGGAGTCTAAATTTTATAAAATTATATTATACTAGATATATAGATAAGATCTACAATCATGTAGTACATTAATTTGATATATTTATTATGGTTTACTCAGAGTAAGCCATTTAAGCACCGGAATTTATTCACCCACTACTTATTTTGTATTAGTTTTTGTTTTTAGTAAACAGCTGTCACTTTTACATTACAAACAGACACTTGAATTTGATTTATTTGAATAGATTTCTTTTTTTTATTTGTTTTAAAGTAATAGTTAATTTTATCAGTTAACTCATTTGATTATATTAAAAAAATATAGTGACTTATTTCAGAGTTGTTTTAGGAGGATGGTTTTTGAATAGATGATACTACATCATTGCATTATAGTAAATGAAAAAGTATGATTTTACATAAATAATCACTTCTTCATTGTATAACCCTCGAGAACAATTAGTTTCATGGCTAGGTCGATTGTTAGATCGATACGTTTCAAATTACTGAAAATTACGCCCCTGGCGTTTAGCTTCGATAAAGGTTCAATTAGCGTCATGACGTTTTATCGATTACGTCGTTAAACAAGGGCCTGTATGAACATATCAGTAGATAATACGAATAGCTTTAAATTAATAATTGTATTTCTTTATATGTTATATTACATAAGTCCTTCCATAGATCAGATAAATTTAATATATATTGTCGTGTGCACGATTTTATTCACAATTGTTAGTTGTGAGAGTTATCTTATCTCTGGAGTCCCTTTTTGCAAGATTGGTGGATTTTGTTAGTTCAGTCACCCGACGTCCTTCACGAAAGGCGCAGGCTTCCCTGGACGTTTTCGGTGTCCCAAGGTATTGTGATCACTGAGATGCCACGCTATTGCACTCCAGAAGCATGTGTGCGACTAACACTTCTGCATCCTAATGCACCCTTTGCACAGAAGGTCTGTAACACACTGTGTATATTATAAAGATGTTTATTAAGTGAGCAGCTGGATCTCATGAATGACGTAGCGAAAATTGACGTAAGAAGGTTCTTTTAGTGCATCTGCCCAAACACGCCTGTAAATGTTTGGAAACAGATTTCCACCTTGAGTATGGTAGCTAACTTAGGCGGGTATTACAAAATGCTATGGTTTTATCATGATGTTTTCCGTCACCGTAAGTTCAGGCTAATTGAAGAGATTTGAACTCTAGTTCATCGAAGCGGTGTCCGAACTGAAGACATAGGCTCAAACAATTTGATTCTCTATATATAGGTAGTTCAGTGTTATACCTCATAATAAGCCCGGAGGTACATAAAGTCATCTGGCTTGTCATAGTAAGCCCCATCTTGGGTTGAAACGGGCGTTTAAGAATATTTAGGTATTCAAGACCAGTGGTCTGTCGTTTATGGGTTTTGCATAACGGTTTTGATGACCGGGTTTTCTTTTGAATCGCCAGTTTTTACTGCTTCGGTTATGACCTGTTTGGATTCGGTACTTTATTAAGTTTTACGATTTTGGCCTACACCAAATAAGTAAAGATTATTTTCATCCAATTAAACCTTATGTAGTAAAAATAGGTATTGATTTTGTTACGTTTTCTTCTTTACAGGTACTTAAAGTTACCGTGACACGTAAATTTTATAATTATTCTTGTAATTTTCATAGTTTTAAAATTAAAATAAATTTATTACTCAAAGCATATAATTCATTTAATGTGAATTATATATATTCATTGAAGTTTTCAAATGTTAGCAACATCAAGTGATATTAAAATGAAAATCAATTGAAAAATATTAATGTTAATAATGAAGCCAAGTTAAACAAGTTGTAGTGGTTGAGTGGTTTAGACAGGAAATATCAGCTGCGTGTCCTTAGGTTTGAGCCCCGGCATGTGCCATCGAATTTGTCGGAATTCGCTTACATTTACTAATTTAAACACTATCGGCTAAAAAAGACGGAAACATATTAAGGAAATCTGAAAGCTTGAGAAATGTCCATACAGTACCCTACCGTAGGTAGAGAAAAAAAATATAAAACTTTAATTGACTTCACGCTGTTATAAATAACCAATGCGTCGTGGGCTACCGTCGTGCTTAAGTCAGTGCCTTTCTGATGAAAGAGGTCCCATTGCTGTCAGAGGAATACTAACAGGTAGATAATATCATTACTAAGAAAATATAAGTAAATGATTTACGAAAATATCTATTCCTTTATTCTATCTTTTTTTATCATTCATCGCCAAACGTAGCTATAATGCCGGCTTGCTCAAATGCCTCTTCACTTTTTTTTTGAAGGACTCCATGTTGTAGCTCGAAGGGAACACACTGGATAGCCGGAAGTCATTTCCAAACATATTTCTTTGTCGTTCTTGGTTTACTTATTATTTTATTTGTAATATATTTACTGAATATTTTTTTGATATCTTTTTAGCAAACTTATTTCTAAAGATTTTTATGAATATCTTATCCCACATTTAAATGCATCTCAGATGTTTTGCCTTAGTGTTATAAGTGTTTATTTGGATGTTTGTCATTCAATATCGCTCGAACGACTGGACGAATACTAAATCAAGTACATAGAGAAGTCGACTACTTGTGGAATATGACGTAGAATTTTAGGTATCTATTACTAAAATTTTATTTAACACTCAGCAAAGCAGTAACAACTAGTAGTTATTATAAATTTTTAGCTTGAAGCCATATATTACTTATTGGAAAAGTTTCTAAAATAAATGCAGTAAAAGAGTGGTCTATTTAATTATCGCCAAATATTTGCATGACCTTTGAAATATAATTGCCGAAATTAGAATTAATCTGCTCTCATATAGGTTTTTACGCTTCTCAATGCATATTTTGTAGATATTGCAAACGAATCTATACGAAGTAAAAGTAAAGATTTAAGTATGTTTGTAGAAAGTAACCTCTGAAACAAATGATTCATTTGTAGAATATCTTTCACTAATTGAACGCTAACTTATTCCTGAGTAATACAGGCTATATTTTACGATATAGGTAGTATTCAACGCGAAAGAAGTCGCAGACGATTTTTAGAAAAGATGTGATTATGTTATAACTTAATTAATTTCTAGACAAAAATACAGAAAAAATTAGATAATGATTTAAGGAGCCTTCGTGATAGGAATCTTATATTTCTTCTTACGTATTCATAAATTGCATTTAAAATCAAATATTTAATACAAAGGTTGCAGGAAATAAAAAAGTATTAATCAAATTAAATATATGTAGGAAAATAAACACAAAAACCTCACAGAAATGTGAAACCGATAAAAATTCTATTTACATACAATTTCATACATAAACGGCACAGGGCGCGTTCTGACAATATTTTGGGACGTCCAAAATAACGATGTGAGACGGTGAACGGCCTACTTATGATCTTCTAAGGGTCGGTTCACATGCGACAGAGCGTAATAGAGATCGAGGTATGATCACGAAATTTGTAGAACAAAAAACAAATTAATTAAAGCCATCAATATTATGAGATCATTTCAGATAAGATAGAAGTTAAAATATCTATTTGTTTCCTTTTTTCTGATTTGCAACTTCTTTATTACAGTCTGCATATTTATAAAAATTGGTTGTAAATGGAATTCATTGGTTATGTTATCATTACGGCAACATAACTAATTCTAGACGTAGCCAAGAACTTAGATTTGCTTCTGTTACGATGGAGCATTGGCTTACTGATCGTGTTTTATCTTCAGTATCATCAACGTGTGTGTCTGATGAGCTGTTTTACCATATCCCATCATTTCCCTTCTATTTCAGAATCTTGAGAACTGGTTTATCAAGCTACAGTTAACATGGAAAAGTTTACAGATTCTTTTTTTGTGAAAATGTGTTATCGCCTCCTGGCCAATATGTTCCCTCCCTCGTACGATATTAAAACATTCAAACGAGGCTTCCTGAGACATTTCTGCAGGATGTTATGCTTTTTGTATACCTTACTATCCATTAATTAAATAGTGTGAAGTCATTTTGTCAAGCTAATATAAATAGTTTCTTTTGTATATTTAGTTTAGTCAATATCTGACAGTTTAACACTCTCCGTGTCTAAAGAAGGTAGTTGAAAATATTAGGCGTTAGATGAATGCGGTGCAAATAATATATTATTGACCTTTACCCATTTTAGTCAATAGCAAAATAGTACAAGGAAAAGAATAAAAATTTCCAGGCATTTCTTGCGATACGGATTGTGATATCCATCAGCAACTCGATATGTGTTTTTCCAGTCTGCATATATGTGGAACACGCTTAACCCGCACTATCGCCCATTCTAAGTCCCCACTTCCATCTATTGTTTCGTAAACTGCCTTTGACAGTTTCTTCTATATCCACGACTGGTGTTTTGCATAATGTTAAGGCTTCCAGATTGTTTAGCCTTTGTACGGTCTCCGGTACCTTTCGGGACATGAATTTATATGGGTTATGTGGCTAGACCCTTTTTCCAGAGGTCTTAGGTAAATCGTTCGGTTTTAGTTTTCTCGTTTTAGTTCCGCGAAAGGGTATTTTTTACCTTTTATTCTTTCCTTAAAAAGTAAATGGACTGTTTCTAAAATAAAAAGTATACTCGACTCCTTCTCCTTGAATCTTCAAACAGAAATATTTAGTTAATAGGAAATATTCTATTCAATCGAATAGGTACTAATTTAATAATATTAGTAGTATATGTATAATTTCAAATATATACCCGTTTATGCTTGCATAACTTATGTTATTAGAGATTATATTATATTATTTAATAAGTCCAAATAAGACAACCAAACGAAATTTAGACGTGTAGAAGTAATTGCAGAAAAGCTATTAAAACTGAAATAAATAAATCGCCTGCTTAACTTTAGACGACTGTTTGTGTCGACGTTTTATATCCCATTAACTTACATTAGCGAGTTTGCCAAAATTAAGTTATACTGCTTCTATAAAAACTTTTACCTCTTAAAATATTTATTCTCTATAAAACGGTAAAAAGTGTTCTTTTTTGTAAATGAGAACTTGCGTAACAACTTTTTCGATACTTCCTTCAAAATTGATTAAAGTTAATTAATTTCCTTCACCTTTTTCGTATCAGTGTTAGCTTAGTGTTAGCGTGTACGGACACTGCTTCGATCGACCCGAGTTCGAATTCCTGCAATAAGCATGAGCTTTAGGGTAAGGAAAGCATATTTTTATGCCCGCCTGGCTACCTACCTTCATATTGAAAATCTGTCGCCAAACACCTATAGGTATGTTCGGGTAAATGCAATTGAAAGCCAGTCTTCTAACTATGGCTTAGCGTGCTACCATCTAAACCCTAAATATATTTAAAATAAAAATGCTTCCTAAAATTTGACTTAAAAGACGACCATCCCTCTTTAGTACTTCGTTATTTTCCAAGAGGAACCTACTGCCCTAATTTCGTCTTTATAGTAGGGTTGTATGCTGAAGTCTCGTCAGTTAGTACGTGTTCTTTTATATAGATGGTCAATGGCTGGTAGTAAACTTGCTTTTATGTACAAATTTGTACTGTTGCGGCCATAAACTGAATTCGTGACGTTTTTGTTAAAAGCGAGAAAGTGGAACAAAATTATGTATATTATAAAAACAAAAGTGTGCCATACTGTCTCCTCACGTGTGTTAAATTTTATTTATAGGGTTTTGAACAAATTCCAATTTTTTTTACTTTTTACACTGTAGGTTTAATCAAGCATTTGGTCACAATCTCACCTTATGTTAAGTATCGATATGGCCCAAGATGGTTATAACACGTTAAGCTAGTAGTAATTATATATATTTTATTAATGTACGGTAAATATGTGCTAGTTACCCTAGGAAGATAGATGTATCGTTATTTATACCGAACCTTGTAAAATAAAATAAATAAATATGAGAACACAATTTCACAAACGGGCATTTAATTCCAAACTAAACAAAGCTTGTAATATGGTAACTAAACAGCTGATATACATATAATATATATATAACACCCAGACACGCAACCTCTTGGCTCTATAGTAGGGTTTACTATCACTGCGCCACGAGGCTTGTCCATGTGTAATCATAGTAGGATCATGGTAAATACATAATATAAAATAGTAAAGTTCTCGTCCTGTGAATGTGTAAGCATTTACCTCGCTTTCTGGAATGTGTTTGTACTTATCAATAAAATTCGATGATTTTGCCCACGAACAATAGGAATTTAAAATGGAACAGTTTTACGGAAGCATCTAACTTTTCATTCTGTGAAGTAATTTGGATTATTTTATAGTTAATTGCAAGATTACAGTTTCAATATCACCCATAGGTAAAGATTTTACAATTTTGTTTATTATATTTTGTTTTAAAGAAGGATACATCTGTATCCACGGAAAAGGATAGACGCCTCTTTTTTTGTGAGTATAGAAGCTTTTAGAGGCATATATCCCACGTGCTTATACTTTAAGCTTGCATGTGGTTTATCCAATTTTTGGTTTACAAAATGCCTATAATAGGAATACCAGAGTTTGTTCAGCCGAAGAATTGAAACCCACAAAAATAAAAAAAAAAATTTGGGCTAACGAAATATCTAGTAGATATAAAATTCCATTGAGACCAGAATGTTTTAGGTACATAGTATAGAAAGAACTAATCAGCTATAAATTGTACATATATTTATTAAACAGAAATAATGGCTAAATGAGAACCGAAGATACTGAATAAGGTGACTATTGAAACAAATAGAAGTCGTAAAGGATGTGCAATTTTAAAGCATTATAACAAGTAAATTTTTATTTTTTTATTGATCCATATTAGAATCCTATTTATTAAAGTAAATTACATCACCTTAGGTGACTGGCATGTCCCTAATGACAAAAATCCTTAAATAAAATTTAGATTAAAAAAAAGCACATGAAATGCGTCATCTATACAGATTAAAATAACATGTATTGATAATTCATTTTGTTTAATTAATCCCTAAGGGCAACTATCCTCATAGCGATAAAAACGTCGAGGCATCTAAGCCCTATAATGGGTATCTATCCTCAAACTTAGTACTGATTTTAAAAAAAAATATATATAATAGTTATATTCAATTACTATTAACCACATAGTAGCTAATAGACTTGGTTTCTATTACAAAGAAAAATCTTCTATAATGTCTTTTTTGTTTAGGAATTATACAACGATTTCAAAATGTTAGGCAACAATTCCTCATTTATCTTAACTAATTGTTAACTCTAATCATGCAAGTTTAACCTTAACACCCACTGAACATTTTAAACATTGCCCTAAAGGACTAAAATCAGCTCCAGAAAATCAAAGCCATGACCTTTATTAATAGATTTTATAAGGCAGTACGTACGTTGGTAACTGACGACTTAATACCGCATCATTAAAAATATTCAGCCACTGGAACTTAGTTGAAAACTAAACCATATTTCGCTCCTCTATAAAATGATTGTAAAAAGTTTCGAGTAAACCGTTTTACATCAGTTTGAAAACTCTGTTCGAATTTAACGAGTTAAGGCTTTTTATTGATATTATCTACCGGTAAATGAAATGGCGTAAGCGGATTGCTTTGTTAAAAGTTTGATTTTAGATTTAATTCAATAATCATATATATTTATATACCTCTTTACATTTGTTTTCATCCATTTTATTTAAATCTTATACTAACAGCGATCCTAGAAGATAAACAGAGGATATAAACGTAAAATAGATTGTATTTAGGATATCGGAAGATATATCTAAAGTTTTCTTTATATTATTTCTCAAGGTGCTTTTTGTGACATCATCGTATATCCCCTAATTCGTAATGAAAGTCTTTTATTTAATAAAAGGAATAGATAAAAAATAATATTTTAGTTAGGAAACGATTCAAAAACTTTGTCATTTAGAAGGTCATCAACCGATGAAAATTATGTACCGATGGAAGTATTCATAATTAAATATTAAAAATTATGAATACTAGCGATCACCCTAAGCTCGAAATTCGACCTGCGACTTTTTGATCATAGATTATTTTCTGTTTGAAATTTGTTTGGGGTGTCTAAGTTCAATGGCACTAGTCAGTTTAGGATTCGCAGTATTATTTTATTTAATTTAATATATTAGTAACAGATATTATACATAAATTTTAGCTTTCTGCACTCCTCCATATAAACTTTAACCATGCCAAATCTCAGTCTTCCATGCACGCAATACACTTAAAATGGTACCGAAAGCTTTTGTTTCACGTATTAATATATAGATATATTAAACTAACATGTAAAAGGCGCCATCTATTATCAATCTGTTCAACTTAGATGACAGCTGTTAGATTGGTAACATTCTATAATGTGCGAAAAATTTGCACGAAACAGCCAGTAAACATAAAAATAGTAATGTAATCTTTTGTAAATAGAACAAAAGTCTTAAAATAATTACGTTCTTTATTACAATAAACTTACAAAATACATTTCCGATTAACCGGACCATGAGTTCAAAAATCATGTAAAGCAGGTTGCATTTTTTTAACATTTTTATAGGGTGGTTCATTACGTGAATAATTGCAAAGTTTAGAAACGACTCCCTCTCTGAAAATCCATTAAAAATTAAAATGAACTGATTAAATAATATCCATAAAAGAAAATGTTAATAAACCCGATCGAGTTCTGGCAACTGTATTTTTGGGCCTCATCGTCATTTAAAATTCATTGGCTTAAAGACAACAATGAGAGCTTTCTTTGTTTTATACACATAAACACAAACAAATTTTCATAGCAGAGAACCCAACAGTAAACTGTTGCTAAAGCCAAGAAAGTCCTTTTATCAAGGAAAGTTCGCGAGAATAATATAGCTGATCTTTCTAATTACCACTATGAAAGAAGCGGAAAGAATGAAATAAAACGAGTTCTAGGGATAATGAAACGTCTTTATCTGAGAGATAAAGCAGTGGATATAGCTGAAATTGGAGATTAGGTTGCGACCAAGCTAACGCTGTGGCGAATTGGGAAAAACGAAACTAATCAAACACTGTTTATTTGCAACAGTAATTTTATTTTTTACAGATATTGAATTTACGTTCTGTAGAAAATTTTTGGTAAATTTTTCATATAGCTACTTTACAGGTTTAAAGTTTGTCAATATCTATACAAATTGAAATTAAATTGAAGTGTCTGTTTGTAATGTCAACATAACAACTCTTTACATGCATATTAAGTACGATATTTATAACAAATAAACAATAATAAAAAAATCTGTTTGTTCCGGGTAATCTCACGAAATGGTTGGACGAATTTTGACGGGATTTTCACTGGTAGATAGCTGATGCTATAAGGAATGCCAAAAGTTACTTTTATTTTATTAAAATAATTAGAGTTCCGCATGAATAAAAATCAATTCGGAAAAAACGAAGTTTTTGGAGTGCTTAAATGGCATTCGCTGAGTAAACCATAGATATATGTCAAATTAATGTAATACATTTTTGTGGATCTTAAAAAACCTACAAAATGTCTGGGAGATTATATGTCTATATTCTAAGAGTCATCGGGTAGCATAATATGCGCGTGTACCGGATCGACGGCAATTTGTTGTACATGCGAGCGCAGTCACGGGCACAGCTAGTCTCACCTTATATCGTGACTATTTAGGCGAAGAAGGTAATATTGGTGGCATTTGTCGTGATATAATTAGGTTGTTGTGGAAACATACATTTTGAGATTTCACTAAAACACCCCTAGATAGTTCTGACAAGAGAGCCATCATATTGTCAGACAAACACACTTTATATATTGGAAAATTTTAAGAAGGCTTAAAACATTGACACTTGCAAGGGTTTTTTGCGGCACCAAAATAAAAAAAAATAAAAAGAGAGGGGCTATTTAGCTAGGCCATCACGTTGTTTTTCTTCACATAAATCCCAGGATTTTGAGGATCCGAACTCGCTTCCATCAACACAGTGTCCAAAACGCTACCATCGCTTAACTTACTCTTGTCTCATTCATGATTGTTGATATGGAATATCTGATGAGTTTATACGGGAGTAAAACCGTTCTTATGGGACGTCGCTACGTGCTATTCGGGTACCGTCGCGTCTGTTCGGCTCTTTCCGACTCAGCGCTCTACTCTAACTATTTTGCGTGTATGTTAGTGTAGACAATACAAAAATATGATCAAATTTAGAGGTTTCACTTCATTTTGAAGTGATCCATGACGCCTCACATTTTTTATTATGTCATTAAATAGATATAAATTACATAAAGAAGTAATTTTAGCAATCTATACATACTTTTGACAGTGTTCATTTATTTATTTATTTAATTATCCGCTATTCTCAACATAGCGCCACAATCTTAATGAAGATCAGAGAACAAAGTAATTTAAATTCGTTAGTCTTAAGGACGGCATCTGCTAAATGCACTTCATTAAAACGTGCGAACCGCGCTGCAGCCAGCCGTCGACTGGCAACGAAATCGAAATTCAAATTGGTAATTTCTCTTCCTTGTTTAATATCTTCAAATGCAACTGCAAAAAATAATGTGTTTCAATGTTCTGTTTACCCAACTGCGAAATAGGAGGGTTTTATTTTTCGAGCGCATTTATATATAGACTATGTCTTTGGCAAGCTTTGTAGCCCAAAAAGCTTGATGGATTTTGGAATATGAGGTGTTGTTAGATTCGTTTGAATGCGGGAATGGTATAGGCTTTAAATAAAAGCAAAAATTGAATAATATATTTTTCTAGTGAAGTGCTTTTATTACAGTCGGGTTTTAATAATTTAGCTTTTTGTTGGAGTGAACTAATAACCAAGTTTTTTTACTATACACAAAATTAATAATAAAACATTGTTTATTTTAGCTCCTATTATATACTTTGTATAACCTATCAATTTCGCAATTATATATTATACTCTCTAAATACGAAATTTTATTAAAATCGATACAGAAAATATTTACTGTTTTACCGATTCCTGGAATGACGTAATATCATGGCCGTGTATAAATTTTTTTTAGACTTCTAAAATAATCTGGTATTTATAATTTTTGACAGCAATGAGCACTAAATGTGAGCTCAGTATAGTTCAGTTGCTGGAACACACAAATATAAGTATTTGGTGACAAAGGGTGGTGGCTAGCCAGGCGGGCGTTAGAAAATATCTTACCGTCATGCAAGGGTTTCATAACTAAAAGCTAAGGATTATTGTTGGGATTCGACCTCACGTACTTTTTTTTCTCGAATTGCTCTTACTGTTAGCATGAGGGGCCCTATCCACAAACAGAGCCGCTGATGGCTTTTACAGCTTTACCGGGCTTGGGGCGAGCGCTTAAGGCACTAAGCCGCGAAAGCGTGGGCAACAAGCGCGCAAGGTTGCCAAAGTAGCTGGACCTCGGCTTGAGCTGTTGACTGATAGTACTCAGTAACTCACGCACCAAACTTACCACCATTACGGTACCAAACTGTACCGCAAAAAGTATTATAACTTTAAAATACTATAATGCATATACCGTAACTTATTTTCTCCTTTCTATGATATTGGGTCCTTGAAACACGAAGATGCATTTCAGCAAGCTGGCATGACGTCGACGACTGCCCATGAAATTTATGTTACCGACGGTCGCCGTTGTCTGTGAACTGTATCGTTTACCGACAGGTGCTGTGCAGTAATTTCGCGGAGCTAGTATAAAAAAAATATATGTACATATTCAAATTCTTTTGAAACATGAACTTTCACCCTTAAGCTCAACTTTACTCAATAACACTCAATAAAGGTTCTAGAACTTTCAAGTCTCATGTATTTCTAAGTTAAAAACGAAGTAACAACTTCTACGCAATTTTACGAATATTTTATAACGCCTTCACTTCGGTACCTTTAAAGATATTTCTATTCAATATTTATTGATATCAAAACCAATTTAGGGTCCATAAAATAACACTAATATGATATTGGAAAATTGTCAAGTGAAATTAATACATTTTTTATTGAATTTTCTGCAATTTGATACTTTGATGATATTTTAACAAAATGTATAAGAAATATTCTTTTATTTTCTTTTTTGTGATGATTTTATTGAGATTGATCATTTGATTTTCTTTCACGTACACCATTTTTGAATGTAATGAACAATGACATTTTATTAAATCTTCTTACATATAACTAGCTGTGCCCCACGGTTTTACACGCGTTAAAATTTTGAATAGGAACTCCCGTTACTCCCTGTAGGAGTAGTTTGTTTTTATCCGTTCGTAGTGAATGTCTACATCATCACTCAATCAGTCATTCACAGTTTCCTTTTTTAACCGAATTCCACAAAAGACGGGAAGTTACTCAATTCGAATGTATATTTTTTATGGATGTTCAACTACATAACATCTTTGTTTACAAACCGATTTTGATAATTCTTTTGTTATTGGATAGGAGATACCTCAAGCGGGGTTCCATTTTAATTTCATTGGTTTTGAAGATATAAAAGGGTATACTTCAAAATCATTAAATTTAGTTTTCTTTTTTGTTACAAATTGTCTTCTATATACATTTAGATTTGATTTAGAAAATCGTGTGTTAGTTTTCGTGTAACTTCAGAACGACTTGACCTATTAAGATCATATTCATATAATACATTTCTTTCATTGAAAAGATGGTTCATAGATACTTTGGGAACCGACTAAGGTGGTACTATGATCGAGTCATTAACTGCAGAACAATATATGCCAGGACAACTAGTCTAGTCTAGTGGGCAGACACGCCACAAGGCGGACCGATGACCTCGTAAAAGTAACGAGATATGCAAACAGCGGAGGACCACTCAATGTGGAGATTATTGGAAGAGGAACTGAGAACGTCTTTCGGCTTAGATAATGAAGATCTTGTTATATATGAGATTAATAAACTTCAACGCTTGTTCACTGACCTTCATGAACATTGGTAAATCTAAGTATTTCTTCACGGAGAAGGTTTTATGCTATCCCTGTATGCGACAGGCGACGTTATGGTCACCCTATTTAAAGAAAAGATCAAAATAACGTCTACGGTGTCAACTAGTATTAAAACAATAAGTTCTTGAGTTTTAATTTAAAAATAAAATTTCACGCATTTTTAAATTTCAAAACAGGGTCTTAAAAATTCGTAATCGTGTATAGGAGAGGGATGGCCTCATTAACCTAGTGGCCCCAAACGCAACTGCTATGCTCGAGGTCCTGGGTTCGATTTCCAGGTCGAGCAAAGTGGTATTGAGATTTTCCTATAAAATTCCCAGTAACAGCTCGGAGTTTGGATTTGTGCCCGATTAATGGCCATAGGTTCGCCCCCTATTACATGGGACCTAAAAACATACTCGGGGAACTATGGGTGTACATTAGTACACCTCTGCCTAACTCTTCGGGGGAATGTTATGATATAAGACTTGAGATTCCCAAGCCAACCTATTCTGCACGTAGCGCATTGGGTATAGCGAGATGGTAGGGCTTGACCACAATGAATAGCGTGAAAAATCCGTCATAGTGACTCGCTTATGAGCATTGCGTTTCGGGATCAGCCCGTGAATATCCAATTTCTATTTACGCAGTTCGACATGATAGTGACAACTGGCAATGGCTTGTTAATCTCTTGGTGGCTACCACTGATTTTAGATTGTATTATGCTTACTATACGGTAAAGAAACTATCACCTTAAAAGAAAAAAAGGAAATCTTCATTACTGCTTGGAAAAAGGGGGTTTAATAATATAGGTAGGGAACAGAGAACACTTTTAAGATTTCCTTCTACTTAGAGTAGCCCTTCTAGTGATATAGGTACATCTTACAAAAGATCACTGAGAAATTCCAGGGCTCCTTAGGCTCTACAATTTCAAGTTCGATAACGCGCTTGTGGCACTTCTAGTGTTACAAGCTTCCATAGGCTACGATAACCACTTACCATCATTAGATGTTTATATATGTAGTCATAGTAATTTTATTCCATATTTAAAGTAAAAACCTTTTTTAAACTCGAATTCACTTTAATTACTCTTTAAATACAGTTTAATAAATAATAATTCAGTCTGAAACATCCACCGTACAACGCACTACGTTACGATCTGACCTTAAGTACACATGTTTTTTTTTTTTTTGATAAATATTAAGTTCATAAACTCTATTCTTATAATTAAATCCTACATATGTTTAAAAAAAAGTGACTTATGCGTCTATAATATAATTTATTTATTAAAAACAGAACCATTTACTCGCCATTCCAATAAGTACTTTCCCAAATACCACTTCAGGTGAAAGCCAATTGACTTTCGAATTAGAATTTTCTTTTGCTAACTTCAACTCGTTAAGGATTCCCCTTTTCCTCTCCCTGTTTGTCTTCGCGAAGAAAATGTTTGATTTTACTTTACATTTTATGTTAATGGTAAGTGCGACTTAAATCGGCTTATGCCATTTCATGATCCATTTGTATTTTTATAAAGATGATTTAAAAGAGAAGCGATTTATTTTTCCATTATTTAATTATACATTTAACTTAATAAAAAACAATGGCATTAGGATATATTTTTCTTTTTTTTGCAATTTTATAACTAGGAATCGTGCTAAAATTATCAGTAAATAATTTAACTTTTTATTAATTTAGTAAACGTATTTTTTACTGTCGCGACTTCATTCTCATTGTTTTGGAAATTACATTACTTACACGTCATCTATTGTGAACTGGTTGTACTAGTAAAAGAACCTACACGGGCGTGCGTACAACAGAACAACGCAATAATTTTGCATCGCAAAAGAATGCAATTTTTAGAAATGTAACCAAAAAAAAACATGAATATATTTAGATACATATTATTAGAAGCATCATCTTCTACCTGATTCAATGTTATTCTTACATTTTGTAAAAATAAATATTTTTTCCTATCAATGGATAATGAGTAAACCGTTTATTAAAATGGGTATGATCTATAATTTTTTTTTCTTCTTCCTAACTTGGCAACTAGTTCTCTTTATTGAAGACCATTACTGTCATTATCGAATGAATATAGAGTGTCCTATCCTATGATGATTTCAGCATAAGATGGTTGCTTTGTAGAGAGTTTCTGTGGCAACCCAGAATTTATGGTCCATTTTATTATATCCAATCCACTTCACTTTTACGCAATAACCAAGCTCTAATATGCAGCATACAACTCGACAAATCATTTAAAAAGCAATATCATTAATAACAGATATCATCAATTCATTAATAATATTCTAATCAAACCTAATATTAAATATGTAATATAAATCTTAAAGTAAATTTGTTTGATGGTTTGTCTATCAATCATGATTGACGTTTAGACGAATTTTCATTTTCAGTCAAGCAGGCGAGCATCAAGTAGTAATTTATCTATTGTAATCTTATAAAGCTCAAAAGATTGTTTGTTTGTTTGAAATCGCTAATCTCTGAAACTACCACTCAGATTTCAAAAATTCTTTTTGCAAATTATGGCCTATTTATTGACAAAAGCTGACGCATGACGTTACGTTTTTAAGGACCGAGCAGCAACCATGAAATTCAAGCAGTTTGTCAAGTTCTATACATGTACGGGAAGTAAGTACAATGTAAGGTGACACGGGTGCGTTGCCGGCGAAGCAGTGCGGTGGTGAGCTGGTTAAACAAATTTAACACATAGCTAATATAAAATTAGTTAGATATTCAAATTACTTCTTCGAAGCAGTGATGGCTCAGTTGGTGGCGTGTACGGATTCCGCGTCGTTTGATGTTAGTTCGAATCCCTGCAATGAACCTGAGCGCATGGTGAAGGAAAAACATCGTGATAAAACTATAGCATGGTAGTAGGACTTTTTCTAATGCCCGCCTGGCTAGCTACAACCCTTAAGTTGAAAATCTGTCGCCAAACACCAATGGGTGTGTTCCGGCAGCTGCACTTGAGAGCTACTCTTACTAAATCAGATAAGTTTGTGCCCACAACGCTAAACATTTTACGATAAAGAAAGAAGCAAATCGAAAACCTTTATCCAGTGTGCGCTGCGAACGTTAAATTTCAATAAATTTAAAACACTTTTATGTCTAAAAGCATAGCTTCAGAAGTCCCTATCAGAAAGATGTGTACATACGTGCAAAACAGGAAAGGATAGCCAGATGGGAGCGGCGATGGCATCGTAAAACTTTTAAGGGTGTGTGTATATCACTCGAAAGTGCTTATTATTGCTTAATAGCATACAGAATTTTATGTCGAACATTGGACTTTTAGTTGTGATATTAAACTCGTCGCTTCTAACTTATATAAATAATAATAAAAATTAAATATAATCATTTAGTGCAGCTGTATAGGTTTATTTTTCTCTTAACAATAATTTATGAATGCTAGTAATGATTTGTTTTTTGTTTATTCTTGACGTGTAATTGTTTTTTTTTTTGTACAACTTAAGCAGCAAACACGTGTACAGTCGTTATAATGGAAATCGGTTACCGTTACCTGTGTATGCTTGTAACACCAGATGTATCACTTTAACTCCCCTTCTCCAAGGAGCTCTGATCTGCTTTCACCGCAGGATTACAATATAAAGTTATTTGACTGCGATCTTCTTGATGGAGGTATTCCACCAATCGGACTGCACCAAGTAGAGAGAAACCACGAAAGAAATTTCTCTGTGCGCTACCTTTTTTATGTACCCTGTAATATGAACGGTTCAACCATGTAGAGAGAAAATATTGTAATGGAAATTGATAAGCGGTGGTACATTTAGTAGCTATCACTTTTATATTAATATATATTTAGATAGATTAACTTTTTTATCGTAGATCGGTATAGTATCGCCGTTGTGTCTAGTGATAAGCATAGTTCAATCCAATAACAAATGCGACTATCGAAAGTTCGTTAAATCCATCTATCGTCGGGTCTGGGTCTGGGCAGTCTACAGTTTCCATAGAAATCTGGAATCCTCTCGGCAGCTGGATATATGATGGTTGATAACAAAAAAGAACAAACCATAAGAGTTGCACTAAGTAGTTGGTAGTCGCGACACAGTCAGCTACAGAGGCTTACCACCACACTTGAATATTGAATATACACCAGCTGTTCGTGGAAGGCTACACGTCTAAGCTTTCCACTATGCTAGGTGCTACACCTGGTTTATAGTGATCGTGATCCACTAGAAAAATTGTCATTATATGGTTACGTCACGATATTTTTACTGACGAAAGTTGTAGTTTTATTATTGGATTCGACATCGCTAACTTCGATGTGGCATCTAAGAAGGTTACTTGCTACTCAGTCATTATCCTTTCAAACAATAAGCCATACGAGAGTTCTATTAACTTAAAAAAAACTAACCAGCTTTATCAGATTTTATGCGAGTTTAGTGAGAAATATTTTAGAATAAAGTTCAGTAGTGTTGTATTATCACAAATAAGCAGACCGAATATAAGATGTTGAGAAACATTAACTACGCCATTTGGGTTCTGTCTTTCGTATGATATACAATTTACCTTCATATGAGGATAGATTAAAACATGTCTATATGAACACATTTTTATCTAGACCTAAGATTAATGGTTACGCTGTCCTTCATAGGATATTGAATGCTAAATGATACACCAGTGAATTGTTGAACCAAATCTTGCTAAACTAAGCAGTATACACTTTTTCATACAAAACCAATAATATGATATAATAAATTCAGTTCTGCGAATGTGTAGAGAACACAATTAACACAGAACATCTTTAGTCGGAGTGTAAATTCCATTATATTACATTTATATATGAAGTTTAATAGCAAACGTTTCAGTTTGTACTCTGTACCAGAAACCTTTTTATAAATAAATAAATTACGCCAAAGTTACGTGGATATGATATTTTCCTTAACTTCAGAGTAACAAACAATACCTTAACAAGATGGCGGCACCCTTATTAAAACAGTTCATGGAGTTTTTGTACCAACGGAAAATTCATACTTCTAGTTATTATTTATAATTATCTTAATTTATGTACTATAACCAAATTAGTCACTAAAAACCACCATCATAATATGAGGAAAAACAAATTAAAATAAAAACGACTACATGAACAAGATCCCGCTAAAAACTTTTTTACAATTTTATAAAACATCACTTAACAAACTCACAACTTCACCTACAACTTGGACTCGCTCCAGAGGTTTAACGATTTGAAATCGAGAAATCCGAACATTTCCTATTATCGAACTAAGGCAACGGGTAACTCGGCTTAAGTGATTGTTAAGTCAAATACTCGAGTTTACTTAGTTATCGATAGTTTGAATTATTTGTACACTTAAGTACTGAGTACCTATATGAAAGTAAATTATTTAACTAAGGAGACGGTTTTAAATCATTAAGTTTCTGAGTAAATTGTCATTGTATTCGGTTTGATCTCTACATAATATCATTTGTACTTTGTAGTATATTAGTGCTTCATTATATCTACCTTTTAAAGCTATTTTATGGCGTGGAGAAAGTTTTAATTTTATATTACCATGTATTGGGTTGTCCGGAAAGTTCGTGTTGCCTTTGAAGGAAAATTAAAACTCTGCACATTAATGTTTTGATATATATATGCTCGTGAATAGTGGTTTTTGATATTTTTAATACTTTCTGCTATGGCCGATGGCTGGGCTACCTGGGCCATCTCGATCATTTCTTGTCGTTAAAAAGAATAAAAAAATTAATGCATTTTGTTTCCTTTTACATGCAAGAAAATGGTTTACTTTATATTTCCTTTACTCCATTTTTATTTGCACTTCAAGCTTTCAGAATGACCTTTTATTTATTTGAATGATTCACTTTTTAAAGCGACCGTTCTATTGCGTGGTTTTCCATATAAGTGTAAAATCAAGTGACCTTTATATCTGGGTGTTGCAATTGAAGAAGCCAATCCCTTTTGGTAGAACTAATGTCGGACGCTGCGAAATCTGGGTTAGGCGTGTCTTCCAAGTGAACGCTTTTAATAACATTGAGGTAATATGTACTACATACTAGAACAGCTATTACGGACAAAACTTGTGTTCCACTTGATACCGCGGGGCACGCACGCATTAAATAATCCATTGTATTTACTGATTAAATATCACTCCTTGACTTTTACATAAAATTTTTCGAGTTGTTTAAACATAATCTCAGTGAACATGAAGGCATATTTATGAAGTAAAATTTAGCACTCCAACGTGTATTCGCAACAAGAGCCTGAACAGAGTAAGTTCGAGTGTATACACTCGAAAGCGTGTTTCAAACAATCTAGTTGAGGCGTCGTCTCTAGTAGGTACGTAGTACATAACACCTCAATGGTTAATAAGTACCTTATGCAGTCCGTAGCTAGTTATTTTGTAACTACAACCTTTTGAACGCTATCTCAACCTGTTATTTGATAAATGTGGTGGACGATAGTTATATTATGTCATTAAACCTGAGAAATGAGTCTAAAATAGAGCGGCCGAAATCTTTGTTGGCAGAACTTAGCTAAAAAATTATTATGCCTAAAATAATGATAAATGATCCTACGTGGTATATCTATATTAAAAGACTGTAGTTATGTCTGTACATGTAAATTTTATGCATGGTTTGTGCTATATGTATACTCGGGAAATATATAAGTTATTTCTAAATTGATGGGCTTATAGATAGAACTCATCCATAGTATATTTTGAAAATTCAAAAATAATAATTTAAAAACAATAGATTTTTATTTGGAAATTTTGTGTAGATACAGGAAGTATTTGTTCATAAGTAAAGTGGAGTATAAATATAAACTAAAATCATACATTCTGGGATCGCACAAAAATTCCCTAGAAAGTTCTAACAGGGGAGCCACCATTTTGTTAGGATACTAAGATCGTCATAAGACAAGACATTATATTCACTTGATAATGGTAGTACTGGTCTTCAAGGACTAGTTACCAAGGTAGAAAGAAGAAGAAGAAATGTTAGTCAGTGGGGCCCTTGAAAGCAAAATACCACATGGCGTTCGAAGTATTTATTACTCATTATTTGACTGTACAATGCGCAAGTTCATAGTTGTTACTGTGTTTAGAGCGGCTATAAAGTTTGGCGCGAGTTGTCCGCAGGGCAATAGGTTCGAGTTACGTCAGTGCTCTAGCTGATGGCTACCTGTCTGTCACGTAATTAATTTCGATGAAAACTTTTTTAAATTTGACAAGTTATTTTCCGGTAACTGGTTTACTATAATAAACTTTGTTTTTGTATTTGCGCCATGTTTGCCCAAACGTTGTGATATGATTGAGTAAAAACTTGTTCATCAATCATTTGAAATGTTTTTATACCTAGACCATTTGACATCTCTTTTAAAAACTATAAAGCCTTATCTTGTTGAGAATAAGTAAAACTGTTAAAGTAAGTTGTTTGACATTAATATTTTTGTCTTATTTGTAAATTGTCTTTTGTTTAACCTTCAATATTTTATGTTAAATAGTCACTAGATCACTAACAGATAAAAATAATTAGCTGGACCGTCAGACGTTGTTTTGCGCTTTACGATAGTTAATTTCTCGATAAAAGCGCCATCTATGGAATCCTAATACATCTATAATTCATCGCCTCGATAAAACAATTAATATATTATGTGAATAAATATCTCAATAGGTCAAGTCTAGAATAGAATAGATTTATGGAATCACTAACAGGCGCACACCAGATTTTTATATATAATTCTGTAGTCGACGCGCGACTCCGCGAGCACGGCATTTGTTACGAAATACGCAAACAAACTACACATACAAAAGTAAAAGTTCGTCATTCGCCTTAACGGTAGGGTTATCACTGCACTGTCTCTAATAAGACTAAATATACGATGAATTTCCGCAGAATAACACCTTCATAAATCAAATAGGTGTTTACTGTTAAATTAGATTACATCTAAGGCATTTTACTTCTTCAAGATTTATTGCTATAAAATTTTTCTATTATGTTATGATGTTTTCATTTGATGCCGTCGACCGCAATCTTAATGGCGTGTCTTAATTCAATTGTAGATACTTCAATGTAATAACTTTGTTGTGGCCTTATTATGTATAGAAGGGAAAAAGTTCTAAACTATATTATTTAAGTATCATCGCGGTTTTTTTTTGGAAGTTACTAAAACAGGTCACAGCCGAAATTTGGTACCTAGACAATTTGATATCTAAGCAATTTGGTATCTCAATGTTTGTTTTTTTTTTGTAAAACACGTTTTGGGGTAGTAACGTGGTCGTACTGTATGACTAGATCGTCCGTTATGACCCCGTTATCTTATGTACTTTGACAGTTTTACAGGACTTGAATCACAACAATAGTATATTATGAACGAATTGCATAAAAGCCTCTAAAATTTAAGAATAAAAAAAAACAATAGTTAACGACTAGATCGGGACTACCATACATCAGTTGTAGCATTCGGCATTGTGGCACATTTAGGCATGTTGCGTTTTAGAATCACCCGATGAATATCCAGTAATAAAGTGGTGTGATAGGGTACCGGACTAGGTTGCAATCACCATGCACATGCTGACAAATTTCATCACAGTAGTTCTCTTTTAGTTTATCGCGTTTCTGGTTCGGCCAGTGTATAACCAGCTGCCGAGAGCCTTGCAGATCGGCTTTACAACACTACACACGTATGAACATACACACGTGCACACCACACAGGTACATAGGTTCTGTGAGGGACCTTTTTTTTCTTTTTTTACGCTAGTTAGTTAGCGCTAGTTAGTGTAGAAACATTCCGATTACTGAATACACATACGCATGGTTCCTTCCTTCCTCCCAGGAGGAAGGGAACATGCCTATGTGTATACTTAGTTAGCTCGAATCGTAGGTGTAGGGATTCGATTAGATCGCGACCTATTTGCGAACGCGACGACCGCCCGAGCCGAGGTCCGGCCACTTTGGCACCCTCGTGCGAGTCGTCCACAAAACTTTCGCGGCTGAGTGCCCTCTGCGCTCGCCCCCAAGTCCGGTGAAGCTGTAAAAGCCGCAGCGGCTTTAGGGCCCCTAAGGCAAACAGTGTAGTCAGTTCTAAAAAAAAAAAAAAACTTGCAGATCGGCATGACAGTGCTCACCAATGATCGATGGATTGCCGAGCTCTCTCGGTTGTCGCCGTTATTTCTGGTTTATATCGTACTGGCCATCCGGTACAATGACACCAATTTGCAGCGCTCCAATAGTAAAAAAGTTGTACAACAAGACAATTTTTACAAAGAAGAAAACCAGCTTCAATGACTAAAGAGTTTCTTTGTCTATATTCGAAGTTGAAGCCCACATTTTAGATAGTGGATCCAAAAAAAAGAATCATCCCAATTAGTTCAATCAAAGAATTTGTTGGTGAACATTCATTAAAAAAATACATTCGAATTAGTTTTTGAATTATGTTCTTGTTAAAATCGGTTAAAATATTTTGGTGAACATTATAAAAAAACTTACAATACATTCTCTCTCTCTCTCTCTCTCTCTCTCTCTCACTCTTTCTCCCTCTCTCTCTCTCTCTCTCACACACACACACACACATACATTATCATTCTATGTAGACGTAAGTAAAAAAAAGTCAAAATATTTTTTATTCAATTTAGAACCTAAGAAGGCACGAATGTCAAAACACTACCACTCGTTTAATTTCGTACACTGCGTAAATTAAATTCGTTTACTACATACAGTACTTTCATCCTTCCGTACTCAAAATCTAAAAAGCCACATAGCGACCGCATCAAATAGATAATAACTTATATAATTACATCGGTAGCTGCCTTCGAAGAGTTTTTGTAAACATCGAATTATCTCATCATCTCGCAGTAGACATTGCGAGGTATACAAAAAATAAAGATATTAGACAATAATTTTTATAGTACTTTTTGGCGCGTTTAGTATATAGTAAAATGGAGGGCTGCGCGCGCATCACGTGTCGGAAGTGCGCCATGATGAAGTTAGTCACAGACTTTTTTTATTAAAGTAATATTTGCTTATATACCGTTAAATTGGTTATATACAATAAAAAATCACTAATATCAATTTATTTCAATATCGTTGATGGCTAACTTTATCATGATGTTAGTACGTGGGATAAAATTTTTGGAGTTATGTTTATTTTTTTACGCTAAAGAAGTGTAACTAAACTAAAATCTGCTTTATGTATGTTTCAAAGAAACTGCCAGGAGTTACTTTTATTTTATGAGATTGATTAACAATTAATCATATATCACAGAGTATCCTACAATAGTTAACCTCAGGGCGATGGTTGTCATGCGAGATAGAATCTATATTTACCCCTGTAGTTCCCTTAACAGGTATCGTGTATAAATTTGTGACTATTTTATGTTGTGTCAATGTATCCTTTTTATGGGTCAGTCCCACAGGTTATTTCAACAGTTCACCGAACATTTGGTAACTAAATTCCATAACGTGTATTTGTCACACTTGACATTGGAAAAATTGCGAACATATGTAGAAAGCCTAAAAAAAAGATAGCATCTATATATTAATACGTGAAGAGAAAACTTCGGACTCCTTTTGACACAATGACATTGAGTGAAAAGTGACCCCAACAATAATCATTGTTTACGTTCACACTGCAAATGTCAAACAGATAATATTATATAGTCCATGATCAAAAAGTAGTTGATTGAAGTTCTACCACTGGACGACCGCTAGTTTGCTATATACAAAAGTACTCTGTGCTAGTTTGGTTTTAAATGTCATTGAAAAGGAGCTCGATGCGTATTGTTCTGTAAAATGTCAAATGAAATAGTGAGCTCAAAATGTAATATAGAAAAGTAAATATTATAATCATAACACTTTACTATTTAGACTATCTAAAAATACGGTATTTTGAAAATTTATACAAATACTAGCTAAACCCGGCTACGCTTTTCTAGTTCTAGCTTACGCTAAGTAAAAAACCGTTTTCTAGTGAACATAGATTTACAGAGGAAACTTATCATTCAATTTAATACCATACTATGTTTTTTGGTTAAATCAAAAGGATTTGACATAATTTAAAACAAATTAGTGAAAATAGTACATAAGTTGTCTAATAATTTATAAGTGATACATCATAATCATCTGTGTCAGATATATTATTTTATTACTACTTTGATTATTTAAAACGTTCGAATTTAAATTTCGCGTTATCGTAAGAACGTCGGGACAAAAAATATATAAAAATACTGTTAAATAGAAATGTTATACTTTGTGTAAAAAATTACAAGTTAAACCATCGAGTACTTTAGAGTATTGCGAAAAAGAATATACGGAAGCTGAATTTTTGTATATGGATAGTTTATATGGAGATTAGATTTTGGGTGGTGTTAGGTACCGCATTTCAATCGTTTATTCTTCAAATATATGAATTCCAGTGTTGATTGTTCTAATGCTAGCCAATATGATAGAAATACTGCTTTATTTCTTTTTTTAATTAGTATCACGGCACTTTGCCTAATGGTAAGTATAATACAATCGAAAAACAACGCCGATCTTCGAGGGATCGACAACCCATCTCCGGTCCATGCTACCTGTACCTAAGCCTTTTGACAACTGTATGTAAATTGACTGATCCGAAAAGCACTGTTATTATGAGGGGTGTTATCGCCATGTGTCGTGGAATTCAGACCGAAAGCAAAGCTAACTCAGGTCAGATAGCTGACGCAGTCATTCATAATTGTGTTCAGACTGCAAACTAAGCTATGTGAGCTAAATTAGTTGTGTGTGCCGATGCATAGCTACAAGAGCTAAGCACTTCCTTCGCCAGTGCTGTCCAGTATCTTGTGTCGTGCACATATGGTGGTTTTGTATGAATATGGAGCAATTTATTGAAATTGTTAAACAATTAGTTATACTAGCGATCGCCTTAAGGTCGAAATTCGACCAGCGACTTTTTGATCATAGACTATTTTCTGTTTGACATTTGCAGTATGAACCTAAACAATGGGTATTATCTATATCACTTGCTGTCACTTTTCATTGAGTGACAATGTCAATATTTTGGGGTATCTAAGTTCAATGGCATTGGTCGGTTTAGGATTCGCAGTATTAATTAATTTAATTTAATATATTAGTAACAGATATTATAGATAAACTTTAGCTTTCTGCATTCCTTCTCTATATAAACTTTAACCATGCCAAATCTCATAGTCTTCCGTGTATGCAATATGCTTAAAAAGGGGTAGAAAGCTTTTACTTCACGTATTAATATTATGGCGAGCTATACGCCCGTTAAAATTGAACTTCACAGCACTGACTGTGAGTTTTCGCTTATTTCTTGATGTGCACGGGATATATTTCTAGTTTAGCTTCGTTTAGGTTAGTTTAGCTGGTGTAGTTTAGGTTCGGCATAGTTTAGTTTTCGGTCTGCATCAAGCCGGTCGAAACCCATACGGGTTCAGATAGCCTATCACCTCGCTTGATTAATGAATATACACCGGCTGATACCTCTAGTACTTAGTATCAGCTGGTATCTGGTATCTGGTACACAACACGCTTGACTATGGCACGACTATGGTGGGTTTTACATTCGGTGATAATTATCGGCTCCTACCTCCAGCAAGGGTTTTAATTATAGAAGTTATACACCGTTTAAATCTTATTGAACCTACAATATGTCTGTAATAAATCAGTAGTCCTAAACTAACTGGCCGGAAGCCAAGTGTTGCCAGCTTTTAACATCACTTAATCTAACGCACAGGAACGTTGGCGGTCATTCAAGTTCTTTTTTCAAATTTTGGCACTGGAACGAAATAAAACGAATAACGTAAATTGTTGTGACCCGAATTCGTGCGTCTCACTTTGCATCGACACGGATAGCAAATTAAAAAATTAAAAAGATTGAAATTGCTCGTTTTCTGTATCTAAATTCTACTAATTGTAAGGTTTCTATTGTGTTAATATAGGGCAGAATAATTATTGATTTCCAGAAAAACTTTAATAGTTTTTCTATGTATTTTCCACTTTGACTTGCGCGAGAATACTATTAATAACTTTTTATTCATATCACCTTTTTAGTTGAGCCTTTATAGTGGCGTTCGTTGAGACGATTTCTTTTAGAACAAACAAGGTTAATTGAACATTCGGTTTATTGAGGTTCAGGTCGGTGTATAACGTGCAATGACCGATTATAATTTATGTTTATAAATATTATATTAATTGTACATTAAATACAGAAAATTATTAGATTGCAATTAATTTTAAGTACCTAACTCTATGCCTTTTTATGAATAAAAGTTAAGATAAAAAAAATTAAAACCCCTGCTACAAATAACCTATTCATTGAGACCATTCCAATGAGCCCAAACACGATATCTTCACAGTATGTTGGTGAGGAGTTAGCAGACATCAAATGATGTCTCCATGTTCCCATTCATCCATCCACCCATGTTATCCTAGTATTATTATTGAAGTAAAAGATTACCATATTTTGATTTGATCAGATCTGTGTAAGATGTGGAAGATGCAGAGCTGATAATCTGTAAAGGAATAGATTAGAAGTGAATAGATTTTTTAAATCATAGCTCAGAACATTCTCGATCAAGTCACCTTTTAAACAAACAAGAAAAAAAATGAGGACAAAACTTTACACACTGCCATTCAATTCCAAACTAAGAAAAGCTTGTAATTAGCAACTAAAAAGCTAATATATATACTTAGACATAAAACTGACAATAACGCTTACCAACCAAATGGCAGTCGTATGCGGTGATCAAATACGCGACCTCTCGGCTCACGGGCTTACTACCACTGCGCTACGAGGCCTATTCCGTTTTGGAACTACGATGCCATTGATAGCCATACCCTCTTAACTAATCCTCTGTTTGCGTTGGGGGTTAAAAGATAAAAAGATTATCGTTGGAAATTTGTTCACATTCAACACAATTCACAACATTCACTGACTAAGGTCACTTGAAGGTTACTTGAAGCAAACCATGCCAATTATTTATAAAGTTAATGAACACCATAACATTTACAATGCGTATATTTTCGTTTAACCATACTCTACAATTTCTCAAGAGTCTAGGGAGCTAACAACACTGCAATATTGACAATATATTTTATATAAAAAACCAGAATTAATTGGTGTTAGTTGCTATAGAATAGATGTCAATAAATGTATACAAGTTATAACATTGATAAAAATGTTTGTAATTATGGCTATAATGATTTTAAAAGCGTTTACCTAGTTAGCTACTCAGAGTGATTTTTTATTTATACAAGTGTCTTTAAATAGCACTATTTTTTTCAAAGTAAACGTTCCGACTCTTACTTTATTGAAGACCCCGATATAATATAAGACAATTTGAACAAAAAAAGAAATCCGACTTCAATGATTTTGAAGAGTTCCTTTGTTTACCTTCAAAGTTGAAGGATTAATATTAATTAATAAGTACTACCCTTAAGTTATCCTCTTTCCAACGAAAAAAAAATCATGCAAATCGGTTCATAAACAAAGAAGTATTGGCTGAACATGCAACAAAAAAATATATACATTCGAATTGAGTAACATCCGACTTTTTTTTAAGTCGATTAAAAAAGAGAATAGCTAAAATGGTTCGTTTTTTCATTAATAATTAAACAATTGATCACTCGACAAAAATATAAATACCTAAATACCCTCGAATTGGTGTGAGACGCAATATACCGCAATATCAATTATGCACACACGACCGCACAAATCTTAACAATGCGAACGCTTTTCTTCGACTCACGCCCGTGATTTCTCTTGGGAGGGTAGTATGACCTGACCGTGGTTTATGTTAAATTGTTAATGAGAAAAAAGTTAGCCTACAGCGTATTATAGAACAGCTAGTGCACGTAGAAATTAGGATTGAGATTTAAGTGAACCGTGATTTAATGACCCATATAAATACTATGACTGTTATGCTCGAGGTCCTGGGTTCGATCACCAGGTTATGTAAATTGTTATTGGGTTTTACTATGCAATTCTCAGTATCAGCTCGGAGTTTGGCTTTGTTCCTGATTAATGACAATAGGCTCGCCCCTATTAGAAAGACCGTAAAAACACACCCGGCGAACTGTGGGTGTACATTAGTACACCTCTGCCTAATGCTTCGGGGATATAGGCGCGGTGGTATGTAGAATGTAAACAATGTAACAGCTGTCGTCATGTTAGTAAAATAAATTGGTTAATAGATGGTTTTTCCAACACGTTGATTTAATTTATTTCCACAATTTCATTTTTCCATCCTTTGTCAGCATTCCTTGATGGTTTCTTGATCAATTTTTATTGAAAATATAAATTTTTCACCATTTGTCTATTTTTCATCAATATTAAAGAACATGACTTGTAAAATATTGTTTGAGTATTGAATTTTGATGAAGAATTAAGGGAGATATGGTGTTACCACACAAAACACCTTTGAGAAATAATATATATAAAGAATAATAAGAATCATTGGGTCAATATGTGTACAAGTACCAGGGCTCGAATAATCCCAATATTTGCTTTCTTCTTTGTTTAACCACGTCAAGTAAACATGCTGTTTTCTCTTAACTTTAACGTCTTAATATGCCTAGTAACCGTTAACTGCTATAGTCCAGATTTGACATAAATTTAACAAAGTTTTTGCAAATTCAGTGCGAAGCCGTAGCGCGAATTGTATTGTATCCAACCTTAGCAGTTTTTCAGCAAATTAAAATTCTCCACAATTGGTTCATCTTGTACGTAATCCAGAAATGTCGAATTCTAATTCCTTGACTAAATTACACTCATCTTATTGCAAAATATTACTGAGGAGCGAGTGTGGATTGTACTCATGTTCGCGCTTTCTTTGATGTGGGCTAAAAAACCGACAAAAATGGGGTACCATGCGCCGCCGTTTCCTCTTTCGCGCGCGAATTTAGAGTGGCTATTATTATAAAAACAATTTTATTAATCAAGTGTATATTTGAGCGTTGTACTAACGATACTTTCAGTATGGCTTCCTAACAATTACCTGTTCTTAAACATTCACAGTACACGCCTGAAGTCTGTCCGGCCAGTTAACAGTTACACTTGCAATAGTTACTCTGTGGTACAATTTATAAAATTTCTTTTTATTTATTGTCAATAATAGGAATGTAGGTTTCATTTTAATTAATGGAGTGTGATTAATTCTTCTTTATCGGTGATCCCTTTGAGATATAACAGATTTTGTTTCTATTTTTTTTCTTTTTAAATTCGCGCTACACATAAATTTGTTTTTAATAGCAGTCAATAACTACTTTATACAGTTCACATAATATTTTTTTTTTATTATATTAACACAAACCTGGTGGTACGCACAGTACAACCCAAAAATAGTGCGACCACCGAGAGATCTATCTACCGCCAGTCGTCGTTGTTATGAGTAAATGTCATGCCTGCGTAAAAAAAGAAACCAGATATGCATTGATTGACCCCGAAACAAACTAAGCTTTAGGGAATAATTATGAAAGTCTTTTTAGTTTTCAACATATGCAAAGTGTACCCTATCCAGTCGGGCCGTACATAGCCATTTCTTCGTTCATAATATTATACAGAAGTTGTAATTTCTAGACAAGTATAAATTCATTTACCTGACTTGAGTGGAAATAGAAAATGTTGAAAATTGATAAAATGTTTTTAAAATATCGATCTTCATTTATTTGCGAGGGAAAGATTCGGGATAAGCGTATTTACGTTCTAAAATATAAGGGTAAACATATTTGTAATATGGAATACAGGGTAAGGTCTCGTTCATTTATAGGTATCTACTAATATTATAAAGCTCAAGAGTATGAATCCATGATAAAAGACACTCAACTGACTCGACTGACCAAGGGAAGACACGTGACATCATACGATCTCTCGTGGTGGGGAAGCGGCGCGGTGGTGGTGACTCTATAAAAGTTCCGTGAGCCTAGTGATAGGGATGTGAGGCGATTATCACCACTTCCACATTAAAAGGAAGGATCCTCCGACCAGACGGGTGTTATGTCAGGCGGGCAGCTGCCTAAGGTTTTTTTTTTTTTTAGATCTGACCACACTGTTAGCCTTAGGGGTCCTGAAGCCGCTGCGGCTTTCACAGCTTCACCGAACTTGTGGCCCACGGTTTTTGTCGAGTTCTTTATACATATATACAAGTATTCGGCTAATTTTAATATCGCGATGTAGGATGCGTCAGTTACGCCGACGATAGATATCGCTGCAGAGACATTCTGGTTCTGTATTCATAGAAGAACGTTACTCTGCCAATATTTTTGGTCATTAAAGTGCTTATCGCCATTAATTGTTTGTTCAAAATTTCTTGTATAAATACAAAGTTATAATTCCCCAGTATTTACTAAAGATTTTTTTTTATCGTTATAGGCGCGACAAATTCACCTTATCTTAAGTGACGGTGTGACCTAAGATGGTAACACGCTCGTGCAGTTGCCGGAACACACCTATCGGTGTTTCAACTTAAGGGTGGTAGCTAACTAGGCGGGCATTAGAAAAAGCCCTACCACCATGAAAACTAAATGCATGTTTGTTTGAACAAGCTAATCTCAGGAGCTGCCAGTCACATTTAAGTAAATATTTTTGCATTTTTTAGCCTAGCAATAATCATGAACCTCAACAACGATATAAAACTGTGGGATAGAGGTAATTAAATTTTTTTATACAAATACCGACTGCTAAGTGCTAACCGCTAACAAGAAAGGTATTGCTCGAAAAAGAAATGTTATCGATCGCTTTTAACTTGTAACTTGTAGTACCCCCCTACATCTCATAACAAGTGTACCGAATAGTTAAAGAGCACGTTGGTTACAAGTTAATGAGCGGATGCGAGTTAATACAGTGTAGTGAGGATGTCACGTTTGTTTGGGTCCTTGCATTAAAATTACACAACACAATTAGTAACTAGAGTATATAAGTATAGGTATAAACATAAATGTACTCCAAGTCCGGAGAAGCTTTAAAAGCCGCAGCGGCTTCAGGGCCCCTAAGGCTAACAGCGTAGTCAGATCTAAAAAAAAAATGTACATCTAAAGTTACTGTCTATCTACTACAGTTATCTATACTAGCTATAACCGTGGCTGCGCTCGCGTGGATTACAGAATGCCGTCAATCGGGCACGTGCGCGAATCATTCTATCTCCGATCCCGGTTATTTTAATGACAAAAATGCTTATTGGTTACTTGCGCATAATCATAATTATTTTTCTCAAATAAAAGTAGCCTAAGTTACTCTTTATAACATCAGCTATCTGCCAGTGAAAGTCCCGTCAAAATTAGTTCAACCGTTTTGTAGATTAGCCGGAACAAACAGAGAGACAGACAAGCATAAAGTAAGTACTTACCGTATATCCGTATACTCTTTGATATGCATTTAGTAAAAAGCTTTTAAAGACAGACACTTTAATATTTTTTTTGTATATTTTTTTTTAACATCAGGATTATTGAGACATATCATCTACCTACATGATATTTAAAGGCATGCTAAAATGATTAATTGAGAGATAATTTACAATAAAAATACAATGAGAATAAATACAAAAATAAAGTTAGTGACGTACATAGTTAATTGTATTTTTTTATATATTATGCACATTTATGTTGAGGCAAAACCTTTGCATGTTTTATGAAATGTGTATGTTTTTAAGTATTTTACTACTGTAAGGGTTAAGTTGCAATATTATATGAAACTGACTCGGTTATGAACCATTAGCTGTGCCCACTGCTCCAATCATACTTACGTGAAATGTTTTTACTTGGGTAAAAAGTGGCCCATGTCTTAATTGGGGCTATATATTGTGTGACAAATTTCATCCAAATCAATAAAGCTGTTTTTGTGTGATTGATTAATAAGCAACTTACTAAACAACACACTTTTGCATTTTTAATATTGGGATGATTCATTATAATACTTGAATTACATTAAGTATTAATAAGTAATAATATAAAAAAATTTAAATTTAGGCCTAATTTTTCTTGCTCATTTACACTTACTAATTGTTCTCATAAGCCAATACTAATTAATTATTATTAAATTTTATTATTATAATTAAGAAGTATGAGAAAACATTTTTTAACACACCTCAATATATTTTTTAAGGAAGTTGCTTATCGCGATATCGGAGCTAAAATGAAAAAATATCCAACCTTACGTACACAAATTTTTATAACTATGATAGCCGTGGAGTTGGTCCAGCTGTATTATGACCAGATTTCTAAGCACTGTTGCATGTACAGTACGAGTAGTTTATAGTTCAAGTCGCGCTGATTCGGGGTTTTAAAATAAACTTTATATTTTAGGGTTAAAAAAAAATCCTAAATAAGCGGGTCTATAACTATCGACTACTTATACTGTATATATAATAGTTCGTACAAGTTTAGTTACATTTACCACCAAAAGAAGGAAAAGTTAAAAAAAAATTAGAATAGTAATTTTATTGAATCTTAAAGTGCATTATGAACGTTGTCACAATATTCAGCTCCATTACCCCTGCAGGCTGAGCGAAACAATTTGATGTCACAAAGGATTCACTTCTCACGGAATTGCCTTACTTTGCGAATGCCCCTCAAAAAAGATGCAGTAAACATAGGAGAAGGTATTTTATTTATAAGGCACTGGTGTATTTATGCTAAGTCTGGTTCGGTGCCCGATAAGTAGGTACATCATTATTTAATAAAAGCAGCACCAACAATAAACATATTATAAATCTAGCTCGTACGAGTAAATGCGAACATATTATTACAGTTACCTATTACATTTACGATAATTTTAATCTAGCAACACGTCGTAGGAAAATCATTATTAAAATCATACAAAACAGTTTTTAATAAAAAAGAAAACCAACTTCTATTGCTTTGAAGAATTTTCTTGGTGTATCACAGGAGTTGAAGGTCTAATGCCAATGAAATAAAAATGGACACTTGAAGTATCCCCTTTCAAACAAAAAAAGAGGTATTCAAATCGGTTAAGAAACAAGAAACATATGGCTGCAAATCCATTTAAAAAATTCGAGTTGATAACCTCTGTGAAAAATAACATGAAGACATTAGAAATTCCGTATAAAAGAAAAAAAAATGTTGTGTACATAAATTGAAGAACGTACATTCCAACAGCTATAATTAAAAGAATTTGACACCCGTTAGATCCCAGCTATTTTATCGGTAACGACGACTACCCTGAACGTCATTTGTAGCGAACATAGGCCCTTTATTACATTTATGTTTTTGTCAGAATTACGCTTACACTACTCACCTGGATACCAATTATTGATTTCTAACCCAAATATCTGGGAACATAAATTAGAAATTTTACTATTGGGTATTTGGTTTAACTTTAAGAAATAAGGAAACCTTTTCTCTGAAATATTTCAATTGGTTCGAGATATCACTAACCTATAAATATTTTAATGCTGGTTTTCCTTTTATTATAATTACCCTTATGACATGTGACAATGATACCATACATGGTGACATGTAAGTGTTCTAAATTAAGCATTATAATAATAAAATTGTCTGAAACAAAGCAGCGTAGTCGCGGTGATTATAGGAAACGTGGGCGTAGTTCCAAGTTGGCTATTATTAAACAAAATATTATAAATTACGAAGCCAATTAATAAAACCAAGGACTTTTAGAGAGAATTATCGACCGCTTCAAATTGGAGACGGCATAGCTTTTAAGAGTACCTACTCATTTTATGAACTGATTTAAAATTAAAGGCAATCTTGGTATTCCTGGTAATGGAGAGGACGTCTTTTTGCAAATTTTGTTCGAGTCAATTCGTGAACATGTATTGCGAGTTTAAAAGGTATTAACCCTAAAATATTGAAGGTGATTTTCTGGACTGGATCTCGACTACCATACCAAGCGTAAGACACACCAAAATGGCACGCATAGACGTGTCGGGTTCTGGGATCATCCAGTGTTGGATTGGAGAAGGGTTCTCAATTCGAATGTATATTTTGTTATGAATGTTCAGCCACAATTTCTTTGTTTATGAACCGATTTAGATAATAATTTTTTTGTTAGAAAGGAGATACCTCAAGCATTGTTTCATTTTAATTTAATTGGCTCTGGATCTTCGCTTTTGAAGATAAAAAAGGGAACTCCTCAAGATCATTAAAATTGGTTTTCGTATTTGGTAAAAATTATCTCGTTGATTGTACTGTATTTATTATCAAATTGACTATTTTGCCGCGCTACGCTAAGAACAAAAACTGCTGAGTACAATGGTTACATACTATTTTTTCCAGTAATTTAGAAAATAAACATAATTTACTGATATCTAGCTCTATAATTTTTGACTTTATTCTTTGAACCTTTTTTGTGAATTTGGGGTAATGTATGCTGATTCCCAAATGAAAGGTATCGTTCCTTCAAATAAGGATCGGTTAATTAATAGCAGCATTAGTAGTATGGTAAGACTTTTTTCACAACTAACGATGAAAAAGGCAAGTAAATTATCTGAGCCAGTTGACTTATTCAAAACTAATCCTATCATAATGTGAAGATTTTATTTTCATTTGTTTTTATAGAATGAAAATCACAGGGACATGTTACATTAGACAGGATTGGGTACTCATCATATTTAGTATATAGCACGATGTATTGTAACAAAGAGTTGAATGAAAGTACTCACAAAACATTTCACAGATATCGGGTCCACTATCTGAGACTTTGTTCTTTTAAGTCTGTGAAGCTGGAAGAGTAAGAGCGCTCTTTGCTTTTAACGTAAGACAAGAACGCTTTAGGTGATTTTAATATATTATTTTAAATGTTTGAAATATAATTACATATAAATGCATAAATATAAATCTTCCTCCAGTAATTTAGCCCGCTCACGTAATAGAGCGAACGAATCATAATCTGAAATATTACCGTATTTTTTAAATTTTGGGTGATACTTAGATTTTTCTTTAACAATTTCATTAATGGTGTTTGTATGTAACTTTCACGTAGGTTTTTAAGCGACTCTTACAGGAATAACGCAGCGCCTTCTAATGAGCGTGTATTGAATTCATGTTGCCAATCGATTTTATCCAGCTCAATCGTAATCGTAATCACCAAATTTATACAAGAATGATATTTATTATACGTGGTTGAGCCGATAAGGTTGGAGGATTCACAAAGTTTGCTATGATATTTAGAGCTTTATGATGTGGATCTTCTTGAACTAAAGGATCAAGACACGAACAGATAACTACTCCATTGTTAGTGAAAACTATATCCAGGACTTTACCGTTAATGTTTAAACAGGAATTATATTGAATTAAATTACATCGCAGAGCCTTGAACATCGGTGGAAAGTTGCCAGTTTATCGGTTTGTAGAAGGGTAACCCTTTGAAAAGGGAGGATCCTCCGACTAGACGGGTGTTATGTCTGGCGGGCAGCTGCCCAACGGTTGTAGTCGGGTTCTTGTGAATATACTCAACGATTGAATTAATTTCTATAGCGCAATGTAGGATAGTAGGATGCGTCTTATTTGGCTCGATAGATGTCGCTATGTAGATGTCGCCACATCACTCCCTTCCGAGACCGGAGGTCGATAGCACATTGAGTCGTCCATACATCTTGTGATGCTTACCGGGCCAGTGGAATGTTCCAGTGAGTTGGAACCAGATGCAGCATAGTTCACGGTGAGTCGGAACTGTGTGCGGTGATGCCCCAGTGAGTCGGGGTGATGCCCCCAGTGAGTCGGAGGGATGCCCCAGTGAGTTGGGGTGATGCCCCAGTGAATCGGGGTGATGCTGCAAGAATGCTCCAGTGAGTCGGAGTGTTGCAGTGTTGCGTAGTGGCTGGCTGCTGCGTCGACCAGGAGAGAAGTGCGTCTCTGCTTGCTGACCGGCCGAAGTGCAGTGTGCTGTGCCAAGGTCGCTGAGAAGGCTATGGGGCTGACCAGGAATGCGCGTCCGCTGCATGCTGATGGTCAGGATACCCGTAGTAGCCGTGGATGCTGGCTGGCTGTATGACTCGCTGCTCGAAAGCTTGTGGAAGTGATGATGACGTCACGATGTAGCTGTGCGAAGAAGGTTGCACTGACGTTCATGCTCGGGGTCACCAGTGTAAAAGGGTAACCCTTTGAAAATGGGAGGATCCTCCAACCAGACGGGTGTTATGTCTGGCGGGCAGCTGCCCAACGGTTGTAGTCGGGTTCTTGTGAATATACTCAACGATTGAGTTAATTTCTATAGCGCAATGTAGGATAGTAGGATGCGTCTTATGTGGCTCGATAGATGTTGCTATGTAGATATCGCCACAGGTTTTAACGGATACATTTCGGTAAGTATGCGTTGGAATTGCACAACTTAATTCCTCCATCCCCTTTCCACCTTCGGACGACAAGAGACACGACGAAGCGTCATCGATTTATGGTAGATATTACACCAGCGTTTGCAAAGCGTACAAAGCGTTTTGCTAGCACATTCATCATTCGCACATCTAAAGATTGGAACACTTTGCTGGATTTTGTATTTCCCGATAACTATAACCTTGGTGTCTTCAAGTCTCGAGTGACTATATTCTAGGCAAGCGTGCCCAATCGTAGACCACATCATCCCCTACGATCAGGCGAGATAGTAGTCAAAAGAAAGCCCATCCTAAAACCGTAAATTAAAATTATCAAATAAATCGATTTGGACGTGACCTTGAATATTTGTAGGGTAAAGTAATTACCATCCGCCACTTCATACCACTTGATATTTCACCCTAGTATTCTAAATGTATTAAACATAAAGTTTTCTACTTCACGACTAGCATGTTGCCTCTATTCTGTTGACAAACACAAAATACAGTAATGTGTAATTTGAAGGTAACTATCGGCGTAATCAAAATCATTATGTATCAAACAAAACAGTATCATAATTCCACGATTTTCATAATATACTAGCTGTGCGTGTGGCTTCGCTCACGTGGACTACAGAATGCCCGCGCGAATCTTGCTCCTCCGCTCTCGGCTATTTCAAAGACAAAAAAGCTTATTGTGGGTGTTTCTTGGAAGATATATATATACCCTCCCAAACTTTTTTGTCGGCTTTTTAATATCTACAATTCTTTACTACATTAATTTGCTATATCTCTTCTGGTTTACTCAGCGTAAGCCATTTAAGCGTCCGAAGTGATTCGCCATAACCAGTTTTTATTTATTTGTGCGGAACTCTAATTCTTTTTGTAAAATAAAAGTAGCTTAAGTTACTTCCTATAAATTAAGATATCTACCAGTGGAAGTTCCACCAAAATCAATCCAACCATTTCGGAGATTACCCGGAGCAAACAGACAGACAAACAGACAAAAATTTAAAAAATGGGCTTTTTGTTATAGGTATCGTATATACTTTCATATGCATTTAGTAAAAAAGTGTTATTTTGATATTACAAATAGACACTTCAATTTTATTAATTGTATAGATCATAAAGTGTATAAAAAATGTTTCAAAAGTTGTCTACTCCAGAAAAAAAAAAACGTAAATTCGAATAGTGCCTTCTCCAAAATAAATATTCTCCCGTCTACTAAAACATCCGGCGCTGTGCATTCTCTTTAGCTCTATGCATTATTGTTTCACAGGCAAATCTGTATATTTCTTTGTGCATAAACTTATTAAAGTTTACACAGCTTTTATTACTGTTTAATATACTATCGGCGCCCGCGGCTCCGCACGCGTTTCTTACATACTCCTCGAGCATAAAATATAATTTAAATACTTACTTGAAAAAAAATCCTATTTGTTACAAAAGTTCTGATGATTATATACCTATACAATTAATGTATTCTGTGATTTATGATTGTTAATATTATTTGGTTGAAAATTCTTACAGTCTATCAATAATGAAATGACAAAATATAGGTATACCCGTGTATAAAATTCCATCGAAATTGTTTGAAAACTAATACAACATATTTTTTTTTAAATTGTTTCTTTTTTAGGATTTTTAAAAGTATTATTTACAATTTTTATAATGTATCATTTGACTAACACATAAGTCTCTCGTTTAATGAAATTTCATGAGAATCGATTAAGCTGTTTTTAAGTTAAAGACAGATAGACAAAAAAATAAATAAACATCATATTCATTGGATGTCTATACGAAATTTGGAGGCATCTAGTGAATAAGTCATGTTGGATGCCTTCATACTTTGTTGGTATGTATATACATGAGAAATGGACTTGTTGATGTTGGTGTGATTCTAAAATCGAGATAAATATTTGCGTCCCCGAAAAATCAGGTATTCTGGTAAACTTCTGCGATCTTACATAAATTATTTCCAATTTTACAGAATAACTTCATCGTAATTTCAGGATATTAGTTCCATTACAGATGAGTAAAAAGAAATTCCATTTTGCCCGTGATAAAACTGAGGAAATAAACTCTTAAATATAAATAGCTTATCATAATAAATTCATAATGACGTCATAAAAATCTTATTTTATTTGCGCCTTTCGCTTGCCGAGGTCGCGGATTCTGTTTAACCGCTTCATCTCCTGTAATATTCATTGGAGTCGGTAATAAAAAAATCTAATAAGACGTAATCAAAATATTTAGTTTAAAAGACTGTATCATTTCTGCATAATTTTGTTCATTTTACAAATTTTAAATGTAAGGGGCTCAAATAATATCTTAAGATTTGAGACATAAACCAACTTAATTTGCACTTGGTACACTCTGCTGAGTTAAAATAATAGACTTGTTGTATCCATTCCTGTTCCAGAGAAGTAACACTCCCAAAAACCTGCTCCAATTCTATCTGTCTTTATTAATACTAGCGATCGCTCTAAGCTCGAAATTCGACCAGCGGCTTTTGACGTGACAACGTCTTATAAATTGGTTTGCCGGGTGACACTTCAAGAAACTGCGTTACGCTCCGCTCACGTTATGCGCTCACAATGAGAGCGAGTGAGAGGCACGCGTCCCTTCCACTCGGGCATGGTTAGCCCGCCTAAGAGCGAGAGAGACAGACATAAAGTCGTTATCACGTAAAACTTTCGCCCGTATACCGACTTTACAGGCAACCAATTTTTGATCATAGACTATTTTCTGTTTGATATTTGCAGTATTCATGAACCTAAACAATGAATATTATCTACATCACTTGCTGTCACTTTTCGTTGAGTGACAATGCCAATATTTTGGGGGGGCTAACTTCAATAGCGCTGGTCGGGTTAGGATTCGTAGTATTAATTTATTTTATTTAATATAATAGTAACAGATATTTATTTTTTACAATAAATAGGCTTGCGTTTGACCACTGTCTCACCTGATCGTAAATGATGATGTGGTCTACGATGGAGCACGCTTGCTTAGAAGGTACCTAATCACTCGAGACTTGAATATACCTAGGTAATAATTATCGGGAAATACGAAATCCGGCAAAGTGTTCCACTCTCGAGCGGTGCGCATTATAAATGTGCTAGCAAAACGCTTTCTCCAAATAATCTTTAACCATGCCAAATCTCACAGTCTTCCATGCACGCAATACGCTTAAAAAGGGGTATAAAGCTTTTGCTTCACGTATTAATATATAGGATAATTGAGAATAGTAAAGAGCTTATTCCAAATCATATTTTTTGTATCTCTCTCTAACAAAGTAAAGATCCTTAAGCTTGAACAGAAAAGAGCATGTTCCAAACTGAAACTATTTACTTTTATATCACACATTAGTATGTAGAACAGGTACGTAGTATTTAAAAAAATGACGATAACAGGGTGGTAGGGCTGTAAAGTTCGGTTGGATCGTACCCACCTACCATGGATATATAGTGACAAAAATAGTAAGCAGTAGTAAGCCCTAATATTGAACCGAGAGGTTGCGGTTTCGATCCTCGCTTATAACTGAAATTTGTGTAATTAGCAATAATTTGTCAGTCGCATTTTGATTTTGATTTTACAACCGAGCTCATTGCCATTAATCGGACACAAAGTAAACCCCGAGCTGCTACTGAGTATTTTATAAAAAAAACCCAATAACATATTGCTCGAGCTGGAAATCAAACCCAGGACCTCATAGCGTTCCAGGCATAGCAGTCGCGTTTAGGACCACTAGGCTAATGAGGCAGTTAAATATATAATTATATATGTATATACATATTAGCTGATTATTAACCATATTACAATCTTTGCTTAGTTTAACATTAAATGGTCGTGTGTGAAAATGTACCCCAATATTTATTTATTTAGCTTTTATAATCTTTTAGTACAGATGTTTATATTTTGAAGCAGTGCGAAGCGTTTTCAAACATCGCGTCGATCGACTTGAGTTCAAATCTCCACCTACAATGAACCTAAACTTTTGGTGAAGAAAAACACCGTGATATAACCACAGTAGGGTTTTTTAAAATCCACTTGACTGTCTAGCTCAATTTGAAATTCTCTCACTAAGCACTAGTTTTAGTGTGAGAGAGTAACTCTTGGGTTAATATAATTCGTATTCATAAATATATAAAAAAACAATTTTGTATCTCATTGTCTCACTCAAATCATTATTCAGTGCTCATTAAACAATACAATTGACTCGTTAGTATCAATATTACAAAGGAAAGTAAAGCGAATAGACGAGACACAAAGAAAAGAAAACTTAGTAATATTATTTCGGCAAAACACTTTGCTAAACTTTGCACTTTGCACGAAATTTCCGAGATTGTCTGAGGGTTCGCCCCGTATACAAGTTACCGTATGGTGACAATTTGTTGTATAGATTATTGTTCTTCCAATAGGAAAGTTTTTTTTTGTTAAATCAAATGTTATAAGTAACTTTATACTCAACACATAATAGAAATTTATTACGGGTTCTTATTTTTTATACTTTTATAAGTTTTAGCGTATAGTCACCATCTCATCTGATGTAACATCACAAGAGAGTCTAAACAGAGAGATTGGCAATTCATCGGCGGCCGTCGTTTTGCGGTAACTGACGATGTGGAGCAGTAAAGACTGTCTATTAAGTGCAGCTGCCGGAACACATATATAGGTACTTAGTGACAAATTTTCAACTCGAGGGTGGTTGCTTTCCAGGTGGGTATTGGAAAATACCCCACCACCATGCTATGGATTCATCACGATGTTTTCCTTCACCGAAAGCTTAGGTTCATTGAAGAGATTCGAACTCACGTCAATCGAAACAATGTCATGAACCATCATTTCTTCATCATTAAGGTACCTGTATATAGATGTAAATAATGGTTATGCTAACTTTTGAAAAAAGTCATCTGTGTGTAGTATGTGCGAAAATTTGTATGAGAAATACTATAATTACTCATTAGTCTAGTTTACCCAAGTGCGACTGTTATGTTCGAGGTTCTGGGTTCGAATTCCAGGTTGAGCAAAGTGTTATTGAGTTTTTTTTATGAAATTCTCAGTAGGAGCTCGAAGCTTAGCTTTGTGCCCGATTAATGGCAATAGGCTCACCTCTATTACATGGGATCTAAAAACATACCCAGCGAGCTGTGGGTGTACATTAGTACACCTCTGCCTAACCCTTCGAGAATACAGGTATTATGGTATGTATGTAAACTACAATGAAAAATCTATACAAATCTTATACTATACAAGAAGCCGCAGGCGATGAGCTAGTTTTCTATAAAAATATTTCGCAAATCTAAATGTAAAAAGTACTTCATGAAATATTTCATACATCACTCTGGATAGTACAAAAATTAAAAAAAATAAAACTCTTTGGCACAAATCACCAAATCATTGAGATCATTCCAATGAACCCAAATACGATACCTCTGCTGGTAGTTGGTGAGGAGTTGGGCTGATTCTATATGAAACTGCAGCGTCAGGTCAAGGTTACCATGTTCTTTTAATATCATTGAAGTACCATAATAACAAATTTCTATTCGAACACACCTGTGAAAATTCTCACATCCATTTATCAGCTAAAAAAGGGCTAATATATGTATAATCTTCAAAAAGCTGAACAAAGTTTCTAATATCATAGCTAAGAACACTATAAATCAAGTCACCTTAAAAACGAAAAAAAAAACGAAATCAAAATCGGTTCAACTACGACGGCATAGACAAATACACATCCGTGTACACATGTTACTACTACAAATAGAGGGGCTGTTTGCAGGGGGGTTTAAAAATTGCAAACAACAAAACCTTAAAACATTATTACAATCTTTGTAAACATAATTAAAAACGTAACGCCTTGAGTCAACCATTTCTCTTTGTTTAAAGATACATTAAAAATGACTACTTATTGAATACCATTAATCGAATGAGTTCAAACCACTCATTCCGGAACAATGTTAAAACATCAATAAACGTATTTCACCATATACCTACGTTAACAAAAAATTATATTTGAATTAACATAAGCATTTTAAATGTTACAAAACTAACTCCCACACGTCGACATTAAAAATATTTTTAGGTGACTAATATAAGTCGGGAGCAGCGGGATTGTGCATACCGACGTAAGCTACGCTATATAAAAGATATAACGCAAAAGGTTAATTTTATTAGCATGTTATAAGATCTTTTTTAATATACCTATATGATGAAAATTTAATAATTTCCTCTTTACTTATTCAATTTTATATTTATTCGAACAATTTTCCACCGTGCCGTTATCCTTGCATCCGTGTCGCCTATCGCTGTTCCAATTTCCCGCACTTTTTCATGGATTGCCAGATTTCTTGACCTCCATGTTTATTGCTGCACTTCTTGCGGGGTGGTAATTTGAGGTTATGTAGCCTACAACTTTTCTCAATAAATGCCTATATAATACCAAAAAAAATTTCTAACTTGACTCATAGTTCATGAGGTTAACGTGCTCTAACAAACGTACAATCTCTTAAACTTTATAATATTGGTAAGGATTACTAATTTTTTAATATAGTTGATTTTATTATATAGTTTTGCCCAATTAATACGGTAATTAGGGGCAGTAGCGCCATAAGAACAATAGAAAACTGAAACAATATGTACTCACTAAAACCGAAAACATCTACCTTGTATGGGGAAATTTCATAATCGGTGCGTCTTGTTGGTAACGGGATGCAAAAAGTATCGCATTATCGCAATGACACTCGCACAACATTGTATTTGCTACCATATCTGGGCAGCGAGGGGTACTAATACATCCATCCGTTTTGCTCATAATTACCTACTGCTGGCCTCTTCTCGCTTATGCCAATTCTCTGGATCTTGTGCGGCTCTCATTCAGAGCTTACCAGCCACTCTCGCTATATCGTCAGACTGCCGGTCAGGGCCGCCACTCCAAAATTTCTTTGGTCTATCGTTCATCTTCTTGTCTTGCCGAGAGTCCTGCCTGCCTGTCCAATCTTTCCCCAAAATACAAAGGTTAAGCTATCTATTACTCGTAATAATGCTATGCGCTAAACCAAATTCCATGCTCTCAACAGTCATATATATTTGCAAATTGAAGCAAATTACAATGCAATTATAATTTATGTTAATTATCAGCATATTATAGCACAACTTTTTGTATGATTAATGCTTTACGGTAATGCTTTGTATAGACGTAACTTGAAGCATGATTCATTGAAATTTTCTCTGGCGCTGCATAAAAATATTTTCGTTAGTGAGAGTTTTCGAAATGATAACGTCTTTATGAGTACTAAATTAGCTGTATGAATCAACTTTTTCTTATCATTTATCATCACTTATGTCACTTTAGATAGAAGTTTGTTACAAAATTTTATATGATCCAAGAGGCGCATTTATTACCAAATAATAGATTTTGTTAGGTTAAATAAAAATAAATAATTATAAATCATACTAATATAATAAATGTGAAAGTTTGTATGTTTGGATTTTTGTTACTCAATCACGCAAAGACCTGGATTAACACATATGACACTTTTTATATTGGTAAACTTCATAACTTAAGTAATGTTATCAATATATCCTTGTAGTTAGTTTATGTTTGAACCGTGATCTTAATGATCTTAATACACGAGCCACAGAAATAAATAAATAAGAAATTTCATATACAAGACCTAGAAAAACACAACCCCAACATTGAAAAAATAATATTTTAAAAAACTGTTAAGTTTCCGCACTTTTGTCTTTACAGGGGGATTAACTGTCACGCTCTTTCACCTTCCTCACCCCTTCAGATCATCAAATTCAGCGTTATTTATATAATCTAATGTCTAACCGTAGCTCCTTTTTATACCGGTAAAAGTCATAGCTTAACTACCTACTGCTATAAATTTATGATTTTAGATAGTTCATGTTCGATTGTAAACTATGTATTAATTTGAATATAGTATGATATATTAATATGAATTAATTTTTATTTTGAATTTTTGAATTAACATATTAAGGTTTACTTTCTGGATTAGATTTTATACATTATATTATTTTATTTTATAAAGATTTGGTGGGGTCTAAGTTCAATGGCATTTGCATTATTATTATTATTATTGGCATTATAATCGCAGCATTATTCAATTTAATGTATTAGTAACACATATTATGTATAAATTTACTTTTTTCTCCTCCGGGATGAAAAGCTCACTTTTAGTCCCTGTCACGCGAGAAAAAAGTACCCGATTCTCTCCCGGTGAGATGGCAAATGTGCGCATGCGCGTACTTAACTTTATCTCCCGGTAACCTAGCAACTGCGTGTTTATATATAAAATATATAAACTTTTCATCCTGGAGGAGAAAAAAATTGTAAACGCACCTAGAGAGAAAAGTAGGACATCCCCACCCGCGATTGTTACCCTCGCCTTCGGCTCGGGTGACAACCATGCGCGGGCGTGAATGTCCTACTTTTCTCCCTCGGTGCGTAATATACTATTTCTTCTCCATATGAACTTTAACCATGCCAAATCTCAAAGTCGTCCATGCACGCGATATGCTTAAAACGAGTCCGAAGTTTTATGTTCACATGGTTTTGATATTCATAAATTTTGTTATTGCTTTTTTAATATTAAGGTATACAATTGCAAATATTTTTATAGTCCACCATGTGTTAACCGCTTTACTAAGGCCAGATATTCACTACAACTGAGGACAGAGTTAAAACGCCTCTTGTGCGTTATGTGCTGCCAACATCACCCTTTGAACTGAAACACATAAGCGCAATCACTACTATTATTTTGCGTTAGAATCAGCTGTGGTGAATTTGAAATCTTAACGTGATTCTCTTCTCAAAACTTCTTTTATTTCTCATGAGAGTGATAAATTTGCAATTTTAGATCAAACTACGTGTATTCGTATTTTCTTAGACTATTCAGAGACGTTTTTTTTTTTTTTTTTAATTCAAAATATTTTTTTTTAAGGGTATTAGTCGATAATACTTAAGCATTTATACTGTCATGCAATATTATTTAAAAATACATCGAAAGATAAATTCATAGTTTCTGTTCAAAGTATAGAGGATAGAAACCAGGAAGAAAGAAAAAGTATATATATGTAGGATTAAGTTTCTGAACGATTATAAGATTGTATTTCTAAACGGAACATATTGATTCGACGAGTGTTCAGGTCATTCAATCGGTCAGAGTTCACTCTGCACTCTGCAAGATGATACGATTCATTTAAGACGTCATAATTAAGACGAACGACGTTGTGTAATGTTACTAATAAGGGGTTTCATGTAAAATAAAAGGATTATAAAGTATAACCAAAGTGAGCCTATAATTGACGAGCCCCCCTCCCCCCCCCCCACATATATATCTACATATGAATGAAAAGTGTCCGTCAAAAAGCGTCAAATTAGGGTGGTACAACGGTAGCAAGTGTGGAAATTTTATAGACATTTTTTAAACTTGTGCCCCATAAAAGGTGTTCCCATCTCATAAAACATCTACCCTCCATAGTTCAGAGTCATATGACCCATTTATTTATTTAATCTAAAGTCATCCGTTCCTTTTTATTCGTACATAATATATAATTACTTGTCCTGATAGACCGATTCACCAACGGACATCACAAACAACCACGCCTAGGATCGTAGAAGTACTAACGAATGATTTTTATAAATTCAACCTCTAAGATGGTGAAAAACGAGTTGAAACTTTCTATGAAAATCGGTCATTTTTTAAGATAGATCTATGATAATTGGTATTTAGTAATTCGGTTAGAAAGCAAAAACACGTGCTTCATCGTTTTTTCAATTTCAATACATAATGGTGTAAAATATGGGATGAAAATTGTATAATACAAGTAACGTCATCTATTAGGCAAAGGCGGTACTAACGAATACTTTCATAATAAAAATAGGTGTGTTGGCAGCGGCCACGGCGCGGTGGAGAGTTTGATTTATACATTTAACACGGATGAAACCGTAGGGCACAGCTAGTACTTCTACATAGGTAACTCTTGTCGTGAGACCGTCTTAGGTCGTGTTAAGGTTTTAAAAAAATGTAAAAATTGTATGCTTAACCTATTGACCAGCTGTTAGTAACAGTGTAATCAGAAACAAAGTCCATTTAATAAAATTAGAAAACTTTTTAATATTATGCGGTTGAGCAGGTATTTGGTTCAATAATTCCAAAAAAAAAATATTAAAAAAAATATGGTTGAACATTCTAAAAACTGTGAGTTTTTAAAAATTGATAAAAACATAATTTTAAATTAAGGTCAATGTACATTTAATTGTTGTCAAAAATAAATGATCAGACATTAGTTATGGTTAACGCTGAATGAACTCACGGAGTTCGATTAAAACTCGTCTCGTCTCTTTCACTCAAATAGTAATATCAGTATCTTCCATCTTCTTGCTTTGAGCGGGTGTAGTATATAGAATATTTTCACATAAATAATTTGACAATGTATTTTTCTGTATCATATTATTATATGAAACTGAATACACATCTGAAACATCAGATTACATCAGAAACAGATCTGAAAGAATTAAAAGATGAAACTGTTTGAAAAGCAACACACAAGCAAAATATCTCATTTAGATGTTTATGTCAAATTATGATGTAATTAATTATTTTATATGAAACATTTTATGAAAGTATAATTTTTAGCCACCTTATGTCGTGGTAGTCTAGTGGTTTAGGCCGGCGGAATATCGATTCAATGTCATGGGTAAATCTACTAATTCAAATTGGTAACACTCTCGGCTGATGGTGAAGGAAAACATCGCGAGGAAACCTGAACGCTTGAGAAATGTTCTTGTACTACCACTGTATGTGGGAAAAAACTATTGATTTCTCGCTGTTTAAAATGGGCTGGTGTGGTGTTGAAGCCCTTGTCTTCCGTTGGAAAGAGGTCTTTGCCCAGCAATGGGACATGAACAGGCTGGTATTATTATTATTATTAAAAAAAGACAAAGCAGTAATGAGGACTGCCGACATAAGTGAAAACTTAAAACTATAAACAAACAGTGGTAATTTTAGGATATCCAAATTTTTTTTTTCTTTTAGGTTATATTGCTACAAAGACTCCGCTTATCGTTAACACGTCATGTGACCATGTAGATGATGACTTACATGAATTTAGTTCCTATCCGAACCTCTCTATAGAAGTTTTCACTTCAATATGATGGAAGATCTATTACATTACATTATAACAAAACGCCTACACTATGAAGTTGCTTGCTAAATATCTTTTTTATTTTGGCGAAGATAGTCAAACTCGAAATTATTCGTCACTATTCACAGAGGTATAACTTTTAACAAGCGTACATAAAAATACGCATTCACTTTTTTGTAATAAATAGAATTGGATATCAAACGATTCAAACTATAATAAATTCGCTTAAATAGGTTGTTTCAATAAAAAAAAACTACATATATATCGATTTGTATACGATGTTTAAAATACTGTAGTCACGTAAAGTCATTTATTTTATGAAAATTCGAATTTTGAATTTAAAACTGCAATTGTGCATGAATAAATTAATTTTATCTATAATTTTTAAATATACACTTAAACGTCATTTACGTGCACGCAAAGGAAGTCATACTGTAAAAGGTTTTGTTTTTTATCTCCTGCCCAACCAATTTCTTTACGCTTTTTACAAATATAATTGTTCAATACGCGCTTCACTTGGTCCGGGTGACAATGACGGGCTGTCGTATAAAAAAAATGCTTAAAGTTAGATTCTGTACTTATTGCTTTCAGTGCAAGTAAAAATTAAAATCAAACAAAATTATCAATATAACATAGCAAGTGATCAACGACAAGATATACTTAGCATATTCATAAAGTTTTCTTTCTTAATTCCACAAATGTAAATTTTTAAATTGATGGTAACCGATTTAATGTTCACCATAAACAGAATTATTAAAGCTGCAGTCAAACTGAAGCGAATACCGCGCTGTACGCGGGACGCGATATCGCACAATTCGCTCGCTCGCGTAGGCTCTCAAACAGACGCGACTTACCGTATATTGTTCCTCATCCCATATGCTATATTTTTGTCGATTATTTTATAATCTTCGTGACTTAGATCGTAAAAAATCTTATCATTCACATTTTATAGAAAAAAAAAATTATTAAAGGGTATTCCCTCACAAATATCGCGTAATACAAATGACTAGTCGCGTCAATTTAAACACGGCTATACAATCTCATAGGCGCAATCGACGCGAGCGATATATATCGCGCGTACGGCGCGGTATTCGCCTCAGTTTGAGCGCAGCCTCAAGCTGCCAGGAACTTCAAATTCCTAGTGATGTGTTATTAGACATTGTTATTCTAGAACAACAAATATTTTTAGAGGAACGCCTGGAATATATTATTTTCTTTTCGTTTCCTTTTTATTATGGGAGATAAGGCACAAACAATTTCTTTAGAGATTTCTTTCTACTTGGGGCAGTTTTACTGGTGGAATGCCTACATCCTACAGAGGATCGCAGTCAAATTACCTTGTGTTATGTTTCTGCGGTGAGTAACGTCTCCAGAACTCCTTTAGTTAGAGGATTCAAGGTTGGCAACGTGCTATTGATACTTATAGTATTACGAGCGCCTACATCTTACCATCAGGTGGGCCGTATGGTTATATACCACCTTGGTTACTTACTTAAAAGCGCTTTTCATCTTTGATAGATAGTTTAAGTAGTATCGTGGCAGCACTTGCATTTATGACTAAACAGACCGATACGGGAGATGATCCCTCGGCTACATTTACGACAAGTGTATGAATCCCATGATGCACGGGGAGTTTGAAACCAGGCGTCGTCGTTCTTTGAATCAAATCAGGAGACGCCACGTATCACGATCCTCGGCCAGCTCCTCCCGTTGGCTGCTTTAGTTGTTAAACGAAACCATAGTAATGATTTAATTACCACTATTAATTATTTTATAGTAGATTCTATAACTTATATTATTGTTATACCCGTGTGTAATAAAATGCTTTCTATTATCATGAAAATAATTTATTTATACTCATCAAATCAAAAGTAGAACAACCTATCTGTCTAATGGTCTATCTACTCTATAGTTAACTATTCTGTGGTTGTACTTACAGTGTCTGTCGCTTACATCACTCTGTGGTTACGTACGTACATTACGTAACATTACCATGTACCTAATGAGTAGGAGAGCCTAGTGTGTGTTGCAAGTTACACTCTCCTGACCGAAGTAACGCAATGTTGAGCACTTATGGTTTTTTTGTCAAAAATAGTTTCTACAATCAAACCTGGCGTAGGTTTTGTAACATTTCAAAAAATAATCACAGTTAACTGTAAAAACATAGCATAAGATACCACCACGCCTGTATCCCGAAGAGTTAGGCAGAGATATACTAATGTACACCCACAGTTCGCCGTGTATGTTTTTTCAGGTCCTATGTAATTGGGGACGAGGCTTTTGCCATTAATCGAGCACGAAGGCAAGCTCTGAGCTCCTATTGAGAACTTCATAGAAAAACCCAATAATTGCTCAACCTGGGAATCGAACTGTAAAAATATATATTAATTAATTTGCGGTATTACTAGAACGTCCGAACTGCCCTTTATAAAAAGTCTGTCAAGACAAGATAACGGTAGATGAACTAAAATATACAGTTACTTTTAATAACCTTTATATTACAATATTTAATAACATTATAAGAAATCCAATTCGCCATTTACTATTTTCTCGAAGGCGGCATAGAAGAAAATGACTACATTTGCACAGAACAGCCACTACAACAGCTTATACACTTCATGCAGACAGAAGTAATAGCGCCAAAAGTTCAAGATCTATATTGGTCTAGTTCTAAAAAATAGTTTCTCGTCAAGTATGAATATATCTACAATGTATACAATTAATAACAAGCTAAATTATTAAAAAGGAAATAAAAAAACCCTAGTTTCATAAAACTTTAATAACTCTTTATTGAATGAATATATTGTGTTTTTTTTTTTGTTTTTATAAGGATCTATTTCGTAACCAGTAAAACAATAAAATATCAAAGTCTATCCAGTACTTTTTACGTGATGCGCGCACAACGTCAAACCTGTAGAATTTTTTAATACAGATATTTAAATATGTAGTTGTATAAGTATTTGGCAAAACGGTCACGTAAGCTATTATAAGTAGATATTTACATATAATCGTAGGATTAGTAAACAAGCTGTTGTTATTTAACTGTATTTTATGATAAAATACCTAGGTAGCCATTTGTATTTCTCAAATTCTTATTTGAGAGTCTGAAAATAATGAAACTCATTTCATGACGAAAAGAAAATGTATTCTTGCTTGTGACTGTGAAATTATTTTGCGAAAACAATATGAGTATAACTAATACTGGCCCTCACGGCTCCGTGCGCGTTTGTTACGCAGTTATTATTTTAATTTCATAATTTTATTTTTACTCATATAATTAACAATATTAATAATTTATAGATTGAGGAGTGGTATGTACTTCCCGTGTACAAAAAATTGTCAAAATCGGTTGAGAACAAATACCTACAAATTTTTTTTTGCGTTTTTAAAATTAACTGCCTCGTTAGCCTAGTGGTCGTAAGCGCGACTGCTATGAGCGAGGTCCTGGGTTCGAATCCCAGGTCGAGCAAAGTGTTATTGGGTTTTTCCCATGAAATTCCCAGTAGCAACTCGGAGTTGCGTTTCGTGCCCGATTAATGGTAATAGCCTCGCCCCCTATTACATGGGACCTAAAAACATACTCGGCGAACTGTGAGTGGTACATTAGTACACCTCTGCCTAACCCTTCGAGGAATACAGGCGTGATGGTATGTTAAAATTATTATTGACAATTCTTATGACCAAAAAAATATGGAACGAAATATACATACCATGTAAGTTTATTGCCCGGTTTTATGTCCGGATTTATATATTAGGAGTATAAATAAAATTACGAGACGAAAATAATCACTGCTTAATAAAAGTATATGGATAAATAAAATAATGTAAATAGCAGATAGTAGAGAAAATATGCATACATATAAGTTAAATCGTCAAATATATTGAAGAAATATACTATCAAGAATATATAAAAAAAGTTTAATAATATATTTTTATTTGTTGTTATATAAAATAAATATTCTTTTTCACGAATCACGATAGAAATATCATAACCAGATAGATGAACTGGTTCAAATAACGAAGAATAGAATACAGAGAATGCTGATTCCTCGACATACACCGAAAACGTAATAAGATTATCTCGAGTCATAATAATGATCTGATTTTTCCTCGAACTCTGTGTTGATATACGAATTATTACACAATCATGGATGTGGTATTTTTTGTACAAAAAGGTTTCTACTTAATCTCAATATTATTTTCAGTGAAGATGGCATAGAGTTATAGAGTCATTCTACTGTCTGTATTATGGTAAGCGTTCTAAAGAGCGGTTCAATCTAATTCTCTCTTCTCCTTTCCACAACAGAACTACACGCGCTGGGCATCGGAGTCACAGTTTTACAGTAACCTTCATCTCGGCACGAACTAAAAAGTTATCAATGTATTATCTTTGTCGTACCGAGAAACTGTGGAACCAACTCCCGCCTAGTGTGTCCCTTCCTTCTTCCGTCCTTCAAGCATAACGTGTAGAGATATTTATGCTAATTAGCATAACAGCTGCGACCGCCCATGGGATACCAATCTCTTGATGGATGCCTTTGTGTTTGGACAATACCCTCAATTAGCCGATCTACTATAAAAAATCAGTGCTTGCGTTGATGCATTTCGCTTCGAAGGGTATTATAGTTGGGCAATACGCATTGTTACACGAGATGTTCCAACTCACTCCTCAGGGGTAGGACTGAACTCAGGACTAATTATTTTTAAGGGTGATTATATATACCTATAGGCTGCAGTGACCACAGTAATAGGTAAACTGTATGCCTCTTTACTACTTTATTCCATAAAAAACATACACAATACATAGAGAAAAAATTATGAGCCCAAAAACGTTGGAGTTGGGCAGATTCCAGATGGTGGTGCAGTATCATGTCAAGATACTATGTTCTTATAATATCATTGAAGTAACAGAACAGCAAATTTCTCCTCGATCAGACCTGTGGTAGATGCTTAAATAAATTACTTAACTAAAGAACAACTGATAAACTTCATACCGTTGAACAGATTTTCTGGAACCCTAGCTAAGAATACCACCTATCACCTATTCAAATTTAAATTCATAGTCATGACTGTCTGCATAAAAATGTGCCGAATTGTAACTGTGCCCCAATAGAACAAGTACCATGTCATACCTACCTGGGACTAATAGTGGATGACCGCTTTAATTGGAGTTATCAGGTAGAATCCGTATGTATTAAGTTGCGCGCCATACTCGCCAAATTTTCTATTATAAAGCACAATGTGCCATATAGAATTCTCTTGCAAATGTACATAGCTCTTGTTGCATCTGTTATTTCGTATGGTCTTACCAGCTGTGGACGCACATTTAAAACTTACCTCGATGAGATAAAGAATCTGCAAATTCGTTTCTTAAACTTAATAGTACCAAGCAATATAAAAAACAAATACTACGATAACTATATCGGTTTATTCAAATATTGTAAGGTGTTACCTATTCATGTTCGCGCTGAGTACTTGTTATTAATAGAACAATTTCAGAATTCCGACATACAAATACCAGTTAAATATGAAATTAATACACGACAGGCATTAACAAAACCTTTAAAAATACCACGTAAAAATAACTTCTATGACATGCGTACAATATCTTACACGATACCTGACATTATTAATAAAATACCATTGGACGTTAGGGATTCAATAAATAATAAAAACATGAAATACAAATTTAAAGATTATTACATCAACTCTATTGTATAAATATAGTAAATTATAATCTTTTAACAGAACGTTAGGTTTAATACTATACATATGTATATTAAGAACAGCAACGCGTTGAACAAAACCTCAGGCCATGGCATGCTAAGACAAACCCCAGAGGTTTTATAGGATGCCTATAACAATAACTTTTATGTAAATTTATTTGTGAAATAAATAAATAAATAAATAATAAGTAACCTTGTAAACTTAAAAAAAAATTATTAAAATCTCTGTAGCCGTTTGTGAGTTACGATGCCACAGATACAGAATATGTTAAACTTATAAAACGCCTCTGTTTGCGTCGAGATTGTAAAAAAAAAAACTCTGATTCTCTATGTTCGAAATAATGAAGTTGAAACACAAAAATATTCTTACAAAATACATAAGCCAGCAAGAATTGTTACTGTGAAATTCAATGCAAAATCCGTTAAATAGCTAATAACGATTAACTCTCATTATGAAATAATAGAAGCATTGTTATATTTCACTAACTTAATTGTTTAGTTTCTATGTCATTATATATTTACAAAACCTAATTAATCTATGCGATAACTTTGAAAAAATAGTGTTTTATTTCTTATATAATATATTAGAGATTTTTAGAGTTTAGGCAACAGAGTTTTAAGTTGAGAGTTGAAGCTAGCCAGTCGGGTCTAAGAAAATACCCTACCTCCATGCTATGGTTTCATTATGATGTTTGCCTTCAAAAAAGCTCAGCCTCGTAGGATTCCATCACATATTGTCAATTGACTAAGTTTCCGAAAATGCAACCACTGAGTCATTCTCGCCTGAAAACTTACTTCTACAAATCTGTCAAAAAAAAATTATAATCAAAATGAGAATGTTACTCGTGGGTAATCGTAGTGACATATGGCGAGAGCTGTACGCTTCATCGATCAACGTCTATAGCAGGATATTATTAGCAACGACAAATGGCCTATATCTTATCTATTGATTCGCACTTCTTTGGTCAGAGCGTGTTAATAACGTCCGGTTCCGGGATTCCATACGGGGAGTAGTGATATGAAAAACCTTTTTTTTTTAATGCGAAATTGAAATAAGATTTTCATATACATTACATTAAAATAATGTAATGAAAGTAAAATCTACTGAGATTTAATAACATGTAAGTAATAAAATACAGATGAAAAGACAATTACAATATCATTATGAAGGGATATTTGATGTTGTTATATTAAGTATCAATGTGAAGGAATATTTGAGTAGAGGAATAATGAAGAAGGTATGGATGGATTGCGAGAGGAATTATGTTTGTTATGTGTACTAGCTGTGCCTCAGGGTTTCACTTGTGTTAAATGTATTCCCCAAACGCTCCACCGAGCCACACCGCCGACAAACAGCATGCGGCATAGCCCAATTTAATAAAATGTTTTATAGGATAAATAAATTATGTAATTTCTCGATTGAGTAAAAATGTAGGACTATTTCTAATGCTCTCCTGGCTAGCTACAACTTTGTATGTTCCGGCAGCTGCACTTGAGAGCCAGTCTTCCTCTCAGCTTAGTGTGCTACCATTTTGAGCCACGTCGGCACTTAAGATCAGGTGAAATTGTGGCCACAATGCTAAACCTAAAACGATAAAAATATATATTAATCCTCAATCGATTTTGATGAAAACTTATTCTTTAGGAATTAAAAAAAAATACATGTACAGACAGTACTACAGATTTATAAACTCATAAAAATTTAGAGAAAACGATGAACATAAAGGACGCCCACCGGAAAACCCACATATATTGAACTTTTGTACTGTAAGCGAGATATCAGTGGCATGGTTAATCCGATTCTGGTTGGACCAGGACAATAGAAAACCTACCCAAAATTTAGTACACCTAAAAACCGCAAGTGTAATAGGATACTGTACCGAACAGCCTATCTGTGCATGCAAATATGCACAATGCACATATTACACCGGTAGGTTATGTTATGGAAATCGCTATAAGTGCCGCTGCCTCCCATTTGCATGTACAATACACGAGCCGATCTCCCAACGCTGCTGTGGTTTGTTAATCTTTTAATGGAATTAACCCGCTCCCGACAATGTCACTGGTAAAACAGCGCCTCGCGATATAAGAGGTTTACTAGATGGGGTATTCATACCAGAATGTCCAAACCTGATTAAATGAGATCTCAATAGGTGTGAAATCTCTGTAATAAAAATCTTCGGAGGCTTCAATATTTTTGCAAAAAAATATTTATTTATTAAGTAAATAAAGTTAAAGTGTAACTTTGTAATATCAAAATAAGATATTTTTTCTAAATGCATTTGAAAGTTTAAATGGTAATTGAACAAAAAAAAAAAAATATCTGTCTGTTTTGGACCGATTTTAACGGAACTTTCACTGAAAGATCGTTGATGTTATATGGAGTAATTTAAGCTACTTTATTTTAGAAAAAGGATTATGGTCACGCGCAAATAAAATATAATCTAAAGTAACAATGTCCAGTACCGCGCACGCTTTATTAGATTTTTTCCCTGAGTGGTAGAAAACGAAAATTGTGTCCTTTGGATGATTGATTTTGTATTTTACTGTTTTTACCATTAGGTAAAGTGATGTCACTTTGCTGTTCAAAGATAAGATTAAAAATATACGATAAAGACAAAAATATGTTAAAATTTTTGGTAAATATTGCATATTTCTAGGAGATATTGTTCCGATTCTGAAAAATATTTTCACAGATAGGAAGCTATCTTGTTATATTTATTATATTATATATTTTAATTAACGCATATGAAGTCGCAATCGATTCTTAGTTGACTTATAAAATATGCCAAAAAAAGGAAATCAATATCTTGGTTGGATTATGCGTTGTTTTGTATAGTAGCTCGGAGAATTAAGGGCACTATTCCTTATGGTAAACATAATACAATCTAAATACAACGGTGACTACCAAGATATCTGTAATTTTATTTATCGACGGTCATCGCTGTTATGCTGAACTGCATAAATATTTTTTCACTTTACATTTGAGGGACCCGATGTCGTAGAAAGGAACACACTGACTGAGAGATGGTTCCAGTTTCACGGTACGACAACTTGCCAAATTTTAAGTTCGTTTCGAAATAGAGGTTCTCGTAAAACTGTGGCTCTAAAGTCCAACGCGTGAGGAATTCTGTTTTCAAACCACGCTCGCTAAGTCTTCTTAACTGCGCTCAAGGACACCACTGCAGTACCACCTCCATTAAAAAAATATCATTGCCTTCGCCTAGTAGATTGTTTCGTTCCTTGCATAATTACTTAGCTTTTGTTACTTAATTATGGCGAGGAAATGAGGTTTTTAGCACAATACTATGAACGAGTAACGGGTGATTTATGAACTTTCGTGAAGAATGCAAAGGAAATTGTTTCCTAGCAACTGGTAAATTAAAAGAGAAAAATGTTCTCCGTTCATTCATTGCGGTTTGTTTAAACGTTAGAGGTTAGTTACTGCTAACTAATTACGTATTATTTAATAGTTAATTTGGATACTATTGTTGTTATCTCTTAGTCTTTCAATGTACTTATTTTATAAATTGTTATATATTAATTTCATTACAGAATTTAAAGAAACTTACTAAATTTGGGGCGGGATATGTTTTCTTATTTAAATTGTTTAGTTCAATGGAACCACCCTGCTTGTTCCAAATTTAAAATGTTTTTTATTTACTCAGTGACTAAAAGCATATAAATTCTATGACTAAAAGAGATTTTTATTCGCTGTTGTCGATGAATCAAATGCCCTTTTTGTTGTGGCAATGGTAAATTATTATTTTTTTACTTTTTTGTCTGTCTGTCTGTGTATTCAGGATGATGTCTGAAACGGTTGGACTGAATTCAACGGGACATTCACTAGCAGATAGCTGATATTATAAGGAGTAACTTAGGCTACTTTTATTTTAGAAAAAGAATTAGGGTTCCGTGCAAATAAAAAGTAATTCGGATGAAGACATTTTAGGGTGCTTAAATGGCGTACGCAAAGTAAACCATAAGAGATATATCAAATAAAAAAAAATAAAAAAAGACCTACAAAAAACTCAGCAAAAGCATATGTCAATTTTTTAAGGATCACCCACAATAATTATTTTTGTCTTTAAAATAACCGGAATGCGAGGGTAGCATGATTCGCGCGTGTGCCCGTTCGACGGCAATCTTTAGACCACGCGAGCGCACCCACGGGCACGTCTAGTTAACACTAATATAGACAGTTAATGAAGTAGAAATGTTAAGACTAACAACTGTAAGTAGCAGATGTAATTGGCCGAGTTGAAAACACCTTCGCAACACACGGTCGCACCGTCAAACAAATGAATTAATTTTACCCGAGCGGCCAAAGGTAACGAGTGAGTCACTTTACAAATTCCCCTTAATTAGACGAACCTGACCCGTGACCCTTTCAACTTTTTCATTTTGCCTTTTGTGAAAATATAAATACAACTTTTATTACTTTTGACATCATAATTCTGACAAATCTCTGAGATTATTCATGTTAAAATATTATTTTCAATATTATAACGAATCTAATTTTTTAAATGTATAGTATTTCGTATATATTCATTGAAAGGATTTTTTCGGGTTAAATCAAGTAGTATTTCTTCGGCTTAAATAAGTTGACGCTATACAATTAAAAAAAAATGATATTACAATTTCTAAATAGTAGTTGATCTCGAAAATTATTGAAAAATCATATAATTAAATGTAAATTTCATATGTTGCTTATTAAATCAAATAGTAACAAAGAATGTAGATAAGCAGGTCATAATTAATTGTTGTAATTTAAATACGACGTTTTGCGTGTTGGAGTACTATTAAACAATTGTCTTTAAATATATATTAATTAATTAATTATTATTAAATTAAATATTGTTAGGTTCTTTAATAATACCCCGAAGCAAATTACTGATTTTCCAGATAATGCGTTCAAGGACCATCCCAAGCAGGTTTTACTAGGTGGGTCATAATGTGAATGATAGTTAGGTATGTTGTATTAGATATTATTGTATTATCATTAAGTTGCAATTAGATATCATGTATTTCATTAATGATTAATGTTTTTATTATATTTTTTTGGGCTGTACCCAATTTCTTTTTCTTGAGATAAATGTAAGTATAGAGTAGGTATGATAAGTATAAAGTTATCTTAAATGTACCAATGTTGTACTCGGGGAATACCCGACGTACTATGATGGCTTGAAAAAACCTTCCCACGTATCATTTTTATTTTTGCTTACGGAAAAGGGTTCAAAATTAATTGAAGTTTGCTTATAAATTCAGTTTTTATTTTTATACATACTATTCGAGACTCGCGCCTTTGGAACTTGACTCAAAGTCTTATGGTGAACCTTTAAATGTAAGCGGATAATTCAATCGTAAAAAGTAATAAAATAAATTTAATTTAATTCGATTTAATCAAACCACATTTGACAGCCGTGTACACAACGCAACGTTCATGTAAATTCCAGCATGGCGGATGTCATACGTCAATTACCATTATTGTTAACTGTCAAATCAGAAGGAATGTTCTGTGTGTTGTAGTTTCTCATCTGTTTAATTAAAGGAGGATAAATAGTTATAACTGGCGGTGCCCCGTGGCTCCGCACGTGTTTATTACGCAAGTTATTATGTTCGTCTCGTAATTTTATTTGCGCTCATATTAATGTCAACTCTAAAAGCCCATCAACTGAGGATTGACGTATAAGCATTATTGACGATTCTTATAGTATATCAATTATAGATTAACGTGTACTCCACGTGTAAAAAAAAAATCGGTTGAGAATTAATATTATTTATTTATATTTCTAAAAGTATTATGTACTATTAGCAATTTTTATAGCATATCAATTGAGCGGTAGCATAAGCTACATTTGTACAAAATTACATAAGAATCAGGCAAGCCGTTTTTGAATTTAATCTAGTCATAAAAAAACAGATAGACAAACAAACATAAACAAGTAAAATTCGTAATCAGTGTTTTTAATTTATTTGTTCTGGATTTACAATAGTCATTCATGAAAACGTACATTAATAATAGCAAATAAGTAATAAGATTAATGAACAACTAACAACAGCCAATCTCAGCATGCATGAAAACAATAAATTAATGGTTAAAATTAAAATTAAATTTACCTACCTAGAAAATTAGTGTATTACTAAAAAAACATGATTTTTTAACATAAAATACACCACTTTGTAAATTACACCCGTGCAAAGCTGGGGCGGGTTAGCTTTAGATAAAATACAAACTTCATATGTCATAATATTAAACGTAATAAATACATACTTAAAAATAGAACTGTTATTAAAAAAAAAAAAAAAAAAGATTTAAGATTAAAATTTTAAAAATTTTACATTACTACACATTTACTAATATAGATTAAACTTGTGTTGTTAAAAAGTTATATAAAACTGTTCCATGGTATTAACTAAAAAAATAACTTAATCCGATTTCGGTATTAAAAACTCGTAATAGATTAATTTTTAGTAATTACTTTATGAATATATTTTTTTATTAATTGTGATTCCAATAGTTATATCAATTGTAGCTAGTAAACTTTGTGAAAGCACAGTTTAGCCATATTTTGCTTTCTACGATGAGACATCTGGATAAAAAAGTTATAAGCGATTATTACTGAATAAAAGCACTTCAAGACTTCAAGTCGAATGGCATAGCATGGCATCAACAGCAAATATAATAAAGTTAATCGTCAAAAATTATGATCTTGTTGGGTAATTAATACAAAATCTGAAATTGTACACTGACTGTAACAGGTCGATACCCAATGATTTATGTATGGTTTACCCGAAATAGGTTTTATTTGATTGATTCTGGTTCTCAGATTCTCTTTTTGATATCTCATTAAAATCACAGAACACACGGAAGTTGCGATGTTAATTACCGCTATGGGCAATTAAATTTATAATGGTTATGTCTGCTCAGAAGTATTCTCTGTGTGGCCCCCTGTGGTTTGTAAGGGCCGGTCAATTTTCCGATGGCAACGAGACTTGGAAATAGTTCGACCACATCTTCTTGACGACACTAACATATATATTATATACGTAAGCGATTATTGCAGTATACAATACAATATCTTTATTTGTCTGAATATGGTCAATACAGGTCTTACATTTATTAAAATAGTTACATCATATTCTGGCATTTGCGGCGTGCATATTATTTATCAATTAAATAAAAATAAAAATATATAGTCATTAAAAAAAAAATATCATAAAATTAATACATATAAAAATAAAAATGTCCAAACTAGTTAATATTATTAATTATTATTGAAACGCATTTATCACACAATTATTAAAACTGGCGGTCGCTCTAAGCTCGAAATTCGATCAGCGACTTTTTGATCATAGGCTATTTTCTGTTTGACAATTACAGTATTCATGAACCTAAACAATGAGTATTATCTACATCACTTGCTGTCACTTTTCATTGAATGATAATGTCAACATTTTGGAGGGTCTAAGTTCAATGGCACTGGTCGGTTTAGGATGTGCAGTATTAATTTATTTAATTTAATATATTAGTGACAGTTATTATAGATACATTTTAGTTTGTTGCACTCCTTCTCCATATAAACTTTAACCATGCCAAATCTCACAGTCTTCCGTGCACGCAATACGCTTAAAAAAGGGGTAGAAAGTTTTTGCTTCACGTATTAATATAATGATAATTATTAGAATAAGAAATGTTATATTATTATGGAATATGGATTATTTCTGAGGAAGCTACGAAAACTAAGCTAACTGTAATTTTGTTGCTGAAGCTGTTTAAATATATTAATAAAAACTACGCCTCACGGTTTCATCCGTGTTAAATAAATTCATCCAACTCTCCACCGCGCCACAGCACCGGCAACACATGTATCATTTCCCGTACATGTCTACAACTTATCAGATTACTTGACATTCATGGTTACTGCTTCTCTCCTTAGGTTTATAGCGTGAAGTTATATAGCCTATAACTTTCCTAAATAAATAAGCTATAAAATGCAAAACTACTTTTTCAAATATGACTGGTTGTTCTATAGATTAACACGTCTAAACAAACTAAACTAAATATATTCAAGCCACATAATAAGTAAAATTAAAATGAGGTATTATAAATAATTCTGATTTACATCCCAAAACTATAGCATCTGATTCCAAATTAAAAAAAATATTGTATTTTTGCCGTTATCTAAAAAAAGAAATAGATGTACTAGATTGTCAGTCGTTAGCTAAATATTTTGTGGTAGATCGTCGACACTCTAAGCTTATGCACCCATAGTATAAACAAAGGGAAATCAGCCTAGGATGTAAACTGTTTCCTTTCAGTTTTTGTGGCAACTTGAAATACATGTTCCCAGTTATCTAATATAATCTAAAAAAGGAGACCGTGACTATCACAGAGCTCAAACCACTGATCGGATTGGGCTCAAATTTTGCACTCAGATATTTATTACAGCTAAGGCCTCCACTAAGAACGGAATTTTGAAAATTCAACCCCTCAATGGGTTTAACGGGGTGTGCGAAGATCATATTATAGTTTCAATCTAAGATAACGTAGCTCAGTTTACACCCGTTCGCGGCACCAATCAAAGGGCCAGGACTAATGCACGGCTTCCGAGTGATTGCTGCTTGCCCGGACGGCAGAGGTGTTAACGGGACATCAGTTCGAATGAAACAACGGCCAACGGCTGCCTCTTTTATCGAAAATTCAATCGTAAACCTTCTTATGATAACTATCCCAGCATTAAACAGCGAGCAGTACCGCAGTATTATCGGTAAGTCGTGCATTATATTGTTTGTTTATGTTCGTGAACATGGTGTCAATCAAAATATCAAAAACTGTTTACCCAAAGCAACGCTGGTGGTTAGTTTTGCGCACACGGGAAGTTCATTATATATACAGAGAAATTATATCTAACACAGGTGAAACCGTTGAACACAGCTATTTATTTACAATCCACTTCACTTGTTTACCACCAAACTACGTCACGTAAAATGATGCCACAATTACATCATATAGAGCCAAATAACATAAATTTATTAAACAAACATCAAACAAAACAAAACAAAAACCACCACATAACACTTCAAGATCCCGCTAAAACTCCAGGAGGTAAACTGTAATATGACATAAAGATTCATAAAAATTATCATATCATCTATAATGTGGCATCGACCTGTGTGTTCGGGGGCATGATAATCATTGGTTGATTGATGCCAAATATGATAATGTCATCTCGGCAGCACATTATCATAAGATATCGTTATTTTATGATACGGATCTCCAGCGAAGAATTATTATGGTAGTTTTATTAACTGATATAATTATCGTTAGTTAATTATATGGTAATGATAAAGGAGAAGGTATATAAAGATGTTTACGAAACAATAAAAATTATTGAAATAATTTGATAAAGATAAAAGTTATACTTTAAATAAAATATAAGCTGATGTTTAGTGATAATGTGGCCTAAGACCACACGCTAAACCTTCAGGGCTTGGCTTCTAAGTGCCACAGTCAGAACATAGTTAGACGTACTTGAAGGTGGTAGTAGGGACCTTTCATTGCCGAGTATAGTTAGTGCGATGCTCGATAGTGAGGGGTTGTGGAGGGCGATGGTCTAATTATGCGAGAACGTTATGTCGCAGAAGAAGATCGTAGAGAGGGCTTTACAGGAGGATGCTCTGAGCAGCGCGATAAGGCGACAGGAGGGGATAATTCGATTGCCTTCTTCTTTTACCCTATCCAAACCACGGAAAAAGGTTCGGGGGACTGAACTGTCTCCTTTTAGCGCCAGGGTTTCTAGCCGAGTTGGCTACCGTGGAGACTTGGTAGATTACTTAGGCGAACCCGTATCGTCCCTTTACAGTGGCGAATTATACACTATGGAGTTTTAGTGAATAGGAGTCTCACATAATCACTCTCTCCCATGAGCAAGTGTATACCCATGACGGGTTTCTCCACGTTAAAAAAATGGTCAGATGGTTTTTACAGAATGCTATACTAGCACGCTATACTTTCATCGTTCTTTCATCGAAAGCAACAATTTATTGCAGTATACAAACTTATATTGACCAACGCGGTGTCCGATCACAGTAGTAATCTACATACACCCCACGCGGGATCAAGTTGACACCAAACAAGGAAACAGTTATTAGCAAATTAAAATTGAAACCTGTCATAGTATCTCAGTACGTCCAAATTCGTCTCATATTCAGATAGTGTTTATTTAATTACCTTGCTACTATTGCCATGGAAGAAATAAAAATAGCATTGACTCTGTCTTGGTAGTGTCTATTAAACATTTTTGTAATATGTATCTGCAAGGTTATATTCCCAAATATCTAAAAACGAAATTTGGAAAAGTATATCTAAAACTAAACCTTATTCCGGTTTTTTAATACCTTAATTTAATTTATGGATTTGGTTCCAAAAAGAATATGTAATTGATATCGTAGCCTAAAATTGGCATTTATAGAACTATGACTTTATACCAGTAACAAAACCTCGTAAAATCTTGAGTTCTACACTTACAGGGTTAGCAAAGATTTTATGACAGTTACCTTGATTGATTATATTACGAATAAACTACTTTAATATGCTGTTTCTTTGAAGTATGTTCCAGCTGTATTCCATCAAGTGTTAAACTTCTTTAATCATTCGACAAGTCCCGAAATTCAGAAAATTTAGTTTTTCATGTAGAAAGGATCATGTTTTTACAAGGTAAATAATAAATTAAAAACCTCTGACACAAGTAACCTATTCAATAAGACCATTCCTATGAGCCCAAACACGATATCTCCGTTGTAACTTGGTGAGGAGTTAGGTATCCTGCAGTTTCCAGATAATACTGCAGCATGATGCTATCAAGGTAACCATGTTCTTCTAATATAATTGAAGTTACAGAATATGAAATTTCGAATCAATCAGACCTGTGGAAGATACTTACATCCATTCATTGGCTTAAAAAAGGTGACTAAAACGGCTGAACCGATTTCCTTAAATCATAGTTAAGAACACCAGATCAATTTACCTTTCAAACAAAAAAAATCGGCCATTTGGGAGCTACAATACCACAGGCACATAGATAGATACACACGTTAAACTTTAATCAACCCTCGTCTGTATGCATCGAGGGTTAAAAAAGCAATATTAGTATTTATAATAAAATTTTAACAAACTTCTGCTTCAGTATTAGGTGAAGTATTTCAGTGCATAAATAATCGTTTTAGAATTATCCTTTGTTGAAACTCTATACGTATCCCATATTCCCAGGCCGTTCATGTCTAGAACAACAAAACAATTCACCGAGACGTGTCTACTGCACGTAATGGGCCTCTGAATACATTACATTTGTCCAAGAGAGGTTAGTCTTGTGCATTAGATTATGTAGTGGTGATATATAACTTTCGTTTTGTTATAAGAATTAACTTTAGGCAAGCATATTATTTATTATGTATAACAAAATCATATTCCGATATAATTTTACACAATATTAATTTGAAATACTTTCTTTCTTGAAATTTTCAATAAAATATTTTTGTTTTATTTAAAGGACCACAAACATCGCGTAAAGGCACTGTCTTTCCATTTAACAAAATACATATTAATTTTTTTAGAAGTTTTAAGGTTGTGTAAATTTAATGTAGTTTGTACTATCAGCAATTCTGATCGATACCCAAAGATACCTTTCTCCTTTAACTTTATTCATAAAAAAATATTATTTACTTCTTACTTCGATAATTCATAAATAAAAGCTTCTTTTAAAAAATACTTATTATAACATTTTATTACTTCTACGTTTTTGTGTGTTCTTATTTTAGTATAGCATTTAGGTTGAGAGAACTTGACGAGTGTCACACAGTCCTCAACACATTTATTATAAAAAAAATAATTTTAAAAACTAAAACGCGACTACGGAATATCGCTCTCTAGAAAGCAAGAAACAAGAACATTGTCCCAAATTCTTATCTAATAACCATTCAATTATTTATCATCTAAGAAGTAAATATCTTATATATTTAAGTTTAACACACGGATATAGTGATGTTCAAAAGATATCCGTTTTGTTTTAGTGAGAAAGTACGTGGCAATGCTCCGTAGCTTAGCCGGGATTTTAGTCAGGGGCTGAGGATAAGCAAAGGAAAGCTAATTTAAAATTTTGGAATGGTTTGGTACGTGAAAGCCACTGGTGGGAAGCAGGGAAGGCAGAGAGGACAGCTTCCAACTCTTACAAAACTCACATAACTGGAGTTTTAAACTTTTATTATAGCCTAAGCGAACATCAGAGACGTGATATTATAAATTATATTATACACATTTATCGAGGTAATGCAAGCAAAGCCGCAGGAATTAGCCCGTGATATATTATTATTTAAATGTGAAAAATGCTCTAGAGAGCGTTATTTTAATTTCAATGTGACGTTACATAGCCCATACCCAGCGGACAATCAAGAAGCTTCTAACGACATCTCATTTTTAAAATTACATATTTATGTTTAATGGTTTAGTAAATTGTATTATACGCACTTTCTTGGTTAATATAAGCAAACCCGTAGGCAACAGCTAGTAATATATAATATTTTTGAAATGTGCTAATTAAACCCTTTCATTTGATACCCAACAGGATAAAATTATATATTTTTTAATGCAGGACTTCATGTCCTCTAGAGGGCGTCATATTGAATTCAGTGTGAAATTATATATCGTATAACCAGCGGACAATCAAGACACTTCTAACGATATCTCATTTATATAATTATGTTACGTGGATTAGAAGAAAATCGCGTACAGAGGAACATACATACATAACGGTGAAAATCATAACCCTCCTTTTCGCTTCGCTGTGGTAGGGTAAAAATACTAATGATTGCTCACTGATCAAAAATGAACCATCTACTTTTTGATTAAAGACTGTTATTATCTATTTTACTTATGCAATATGAAAGTAAACAATATTATATGACTTGCTGTCACTTTTCATTGAGTGTCAATGTCATTGTTTTGAGGGGTCTAAGTTCAATGGCAATGGTCGGTATAGTATCCAGAGTATTATTTAATATATTAGTAAGACATATTATATATTTAGCTATGTTCACTCCTTCTCTTTAAAATCCATACCAAATTTCAGAGTACTTCGTGAGCGTAATATGCTTTAAAAGGTGTCCGGAGCTTTCTTCTCACGTATTATTATACATTCTAACTAGTTGGTTAAATAATTGAAATATTGTATTCTCTTCTACTTTTCATTCGCATACGGGTGAAACAATTGGTACAAGCTAGAATCCTACCAAAACAGATAATTTTAAATGATAAGGAATTGAGAGACCTATAATCCTGGCTCTCCACTGATGTGGAGCTGTGTTAATTTCAACCAATATAATTCCATCTCTATCAATTTTCGACTAATAGAATTACATAAAAATCTAATGATTTTCACAGCCCCACTCCGCTTCAGTGGACAAGCAACTTTAGGATAAACGAATAATCTAAATTCGAGACGTCGGGAACGGAGCCTATTAAGCATACCTAATATCATCAAATCTGGTACAAAATCTTAATTAACACTATTTCACACAACGATAGATAACATCAATGATATCTTATCTCTACTCATCACGATGGCTAATCAGCGTTTTATTGCTCCAAACTTAATTTACGCTTTCGAAACAGGAAGCGGTGCGGGGCTACTTGTTTTTTATCTTATCCTCTTCTAGATTTTGGTGATAATTATCGGAAATCTTTATTTAATGTAAGTAAAACAACAATACTGGATCAAGGGATAAATTAAACATGCTTGGAACCAGTGCCGATGTGTGAAAGTGTAAATTAATGTAAATAAGAGTAAAAAATGTTACTTCATTCTTTATACCACCTACCCCAGTGAAGAGTTACTATAGATAGATTATTTTTTATCAGTTATACAGGCTTCATGAGCGATTTAATTCATTCATTTGGTAAATTACAGTAATTTCGTAAGAAATATTACTGCATATATATACATATGTATATTATATGCGTATATGTATTGTTAAAAACAATTACTGTTTCAGTTAAATAACAAAATACCATATAGGTTACAACTTGTATTTGTTTACACCAAAAATTAATTCTTCAAAAGTTGTTATTGTAACATCATTTAAATTGTTATTCCACCAAAGTAATAACTTTTGCATCACTTCAATTTGCACAAAATACCATGATATACTTATCCTCTGTATTTTAAAAAGTATTCGTTTTTTAATCGACTTCAAAAAAGATGGAGGGGTTACTATATTTTATGGATGTTCAGTCATAACTTCTTTGTTTACGAACTGATTTGAATTATTAATTTTTTGTTGGATAGGGGATACCTCAAGGGTGGTTCCATTTTAATTTAATTGGCATTGAATAGTCAACTTTGGAAATACACCGGGGAACTCTTCAAAATCATTGCAGTTGGTTTTCATTTTTAATAAAAATTGTCTTGTTATATCTCCGATTTTGTAATGTGACAACAGACATAATGCAAAATAACAATATTCTCATTTTACCGTTTTTATTCTATTTCAATTTCCCTTTTTGTAAAAAATACCGAAGGGTTAGGCAGAGGTGTACTAATGTACACCCACAGTTCGCCGAGTATGTTTTTAGGTCCCATGTAACATCAACATATTACAAAAAAAAAAAACCTTTGTCATTAAAGTTTACAACAAATATTATATTAATTATGCATAATAAGATCAAGGAAAAATTTAATTTGATTATATTTTATTTAACGTTAAAACAATATACGTTAATTAACCTAATAAAGTTATATCTAATTTTTCAATAAATACATCTTGCTGATTGAAGCGCTTTCTATGACATAAAATCTTACGTCGAGTTTAACAGATTTGAGTCCCAAAAAGGTATGGTTTGATACAAAAATATATGTTTTTACAAAATTTGAATTGGCATTTAGTATTAAAACTAAATAAATAGCGATAGATATTCGTGATTTTTAAACATTTAGTGAGTAAAATGTTCACAAGTTTCGAAATGATAAAACAATATTACATCGTTAAGGAATGATTTAAGATAACAAAAGATTCAATAAAAGGACAAATTATGACGAATCATAATTCATAATGGATGAAAAGAACCTTTCTTTAAAAAGAAGAAGCCTGAAAAGTGATCTCAGTTAAAAGCTTCATTTTATGTTGTTATTTTTCAGTCAATTTATTTACATTGGTGCCTGGCTGTGAAATGGTTGAATGGTCATTATGCAATTTATCTCTTTGTGTTTATTTATTGAATTCGAGACGTAAAATAACTTAATTTAGATACAATATAATATTATAATAAATTAGTAATGACATAGTGGATAGCTATTTCTTAGAATTTCACCAATTTTTATTTACTATAAAAATAGGGTACTATAAACTAGGGATGAAAAGTGTGAGAGTGATATAGGAAGGAGAGTAAATGCCGGTAATATGGTGAATGGGGTGGGGCGTCGGACTCCTTTATGAGTAGCCAGAAAATTTCTATGAAAGCTCGTTTGGCTGTGCACAGAGGAGTGTTATTTTCAACACTCATGTACGGAAGTGAAAGCTGGGTGTGGCAGAAAAATCATGAAAGTAAAATAAATGCAGTAGAAATGACAGTGCTAAGAGATATGTTAAGTGTGAAATTAAAAGGAAACATTGCAAGAGGAAGGCCTAGACGAACGTTCATCGATCAAATCGGAGACGTTCTGAAGAAAGGTCAGGTCAAGAGTACTCTAAGCCTACGCGCATTCATGAAAAGATTAATGAATTTTAAAGAAGCGAAAAATGTATGCCAGGATCGTAGCTGTTGGAAAGACGTGGTCTCTGCCTACCCCGTTGAGAAATAGGCGCGATTTATGCATGCATGCATAAAAAATATTATCCCACCATTTCGTTGGGTGGACGATATTGTGAAAATAGTTGGAAAATCATGGATGAGATTAGCTTAGAATCAGGATGAGTGACGTATATGAAGAGATATGCCTATGCTCATCAGTGGGCGGTTACGGGCTGAAGATGATGGGAATAAAAAATATTATGATATAATTAAATTATTGTAACGAAGTTATCGCGGTGTGGTAACTAAATTGAAAAAGTGGCCGACCCAATCGATACTACATATACTGTTAGTCGTAGGATTGCACAACAGAAGTGAAAACTTCTTAGCTTCAAAAACTTGTAAACCATAGTTTAATTTTATTGGTTAAAAGTTTAAACCAATCATTAATCTATGTTGTAAAAATTGCTTTTGGGTTGTTATGAAATATTTTTTATGAAGTATTTATATACACATATCTATTTATTATGTATCTGAGAGTGACGGTCACGCGAGTTCAGTGCTTTCTCCCCATGACAAAAGTAACCAATACGCTTAAGAAAGTTATCACTATGCCTATCGTGGAATTGGCCCAGCTGTCCTATGACCACATTTCTACATACCATCACGCCTGTATCCCTGAAGGGTTAGGCAGAGGTGTACTAACGTACATTTACAGTTCGCCTAGTTTTTAGGTCCCATGTAATAAAGGCGAGCCTATTGCCATTAATCAGGCACAAAGCCAAACTCCGAGCTGTTACTGAGAATTTCATAGAAAAACCCAATAACACTTTGCTCGACCTGGGATTCGAACCCAGGACCTCGATCATAGCAGTCGCGCTTACGACCACTAGGCTCTATGCACAGTTGTATGTAGAGTTTGAGAGGACAATGGTTCACGTCTCGCTGATTCGGGGTTTTTATATAAACTTTATATTTTAGTTTAAGTTAAATCAGTGCTACTGGAACCAATAGTTCACTCGTACTGTTTATACAACAGTGCGTACAAGTCTGGTCACCACATCATGTATAGTAAAGGGAACATCGTTACTACGGGGTGTTCATGACACTTGTCGAGTTATTTTTATTTTAAATTTTCTGGTTAATATGGGAAAATCATGAAAGAATACATTTTTATGGGGTCAGAATCTAAAACTATAATGTAAAAAAATCTAAAATATAGCTACAACAATTACTTTGGTCAGAATAAAAATAAATTTTTCGATGTATAAAACGTACAAATATATAAAATTGATGTATTTGTTTGTAATGTCAAAACAGCTTTTTACTAAATGCACTTGAGATTATAAACGGTATTTATTTAAAAAAAAAAACATTTTTTATATTTTTGTCTGTCTGTTTGTTTGATCAGGATAATTTCCGAAACGGTTGAACCGATTTTGACGAGATTTTCACTGGCAGATAGCTGATGTGATAAGAAGTAATTAAAACTTCTTTTATTTTAGAAAAATAATAAGGGTTCCGCCCAAATAAGAGAAACGAACATGAGGCTAGGGTACCGCTAGTTCAAAATAATAAGATAGTGACTTTAAATTAGAAAATAAGTTTTTAATGTACATTTTGAACCTTATGAATTTATTTCAAAATAAGAACCTATATACAATATTTAACGGTTTATTTATCTTAAATTATTATTTATTTAGTGTTAAAGGGCAGTGAAATGACTGACTGATATGTCAAAGCTCAGTCCAAATTATTGAAGCAAAGACCGTGACAATTTGCATGCGGTTTCCTTTTACAATGTAAGTAAGCACTAAGGGAAATTTTTGAAAATAAAAAAAAATACGAGTTGCACACCGGGAGTGCCGACAGAAGTAAAAACTTAGTTATTGGGTTATGAATTGCATTTTATTTATGAATTGTATTTTATTAATTATTAGAAACTTTAAAATACATTTAATATTCTTTTATGAAAGACGCGTTCGCGGTCTGCTATATGTACATGCATATATGCACACACTATAGCTGCGTCTCGTAACGGTGTCGCGAGTCCGTAGGATTTTATTTCATCTAAAAATATGCGTAACGCGCTAAAAGAAGTTTTCACTTTAAAAAGGTGATTAAAGTTTGTCTGAAAATTATTTGTAAGATCTATGAAAATACGTATTTGATAATTCATCCACAAAGTAAAAAATATAGGACATAACTATGACCGCAAATATAAGCCCCAGGAAAAGCGCTAGTTTTTGATAATATAATTTTAAATTGAAGTACTTGAAACAAATCGAAATGTGTATAATTTGAAATTTCAGTTATCCGACAATAAACGTTATTTTTTTTTTCTGACTGACTCTACTGTTAGTCATAAGGGCTCTGAAACCGCTGCGGCTTTTACAGCTTCACTGTGACTTGAGAACGAGCGCATAAGGCACTCAGCCGCGAAATAAACGTTATGTTGTATTTTATGTATTTATTTTCGTGAAAAATGTAACATTAACATTTTGTAAGGGTGTGTCTGTCATTCGAGCCACGTGACCTGTAATTTGGCGAACGGAAATGTTATCAAACTACGCTCCTGAAGCTCAGTGTTCATATTAAAGGACCTTTTACCACTTAGTCCGTCGAAGAGATAAAAAAAAATATGTTAAAACGTTTTATAAAACTTAAAGAGGTAGGGCACATAGAAATGTCCTCCTAGATTGCTATATACTTGGAGAACTCCGATTGGTGGAATATCTCCGCCCTACAGAAGATCGCAACCAAATAATCTTGTGTTCTGTTCCTGCGGTGAGTAGGGTTTCCAGAGCTCTTTGGCGTAAGTGACAAGCGTCCATATGTTACGGTAGCCGTGGACCGTAAGCTTGTTTGCCACCTTTGATGTATAAAAAAATACTGATGAATCGAATGAATATGTGTGCAACATTTTTTTACATAACCTTTTTTAAAATTTGGATTTTTAAAGTTAATATGTTGATGAACAATTTTATATGTTGATGATATTTTGTAATACACTGAAAGTATATGTTAACCCATAATCGATAGGCTATAAGAATTATCAATAATACTTATAATAATCATAATCCAGCTAAAATATTAAAAAGGAGACAAAAAACCCGACTACAACAAAAACACTAGAGTAAAAAATATATTATTCTATTTTTGCTCGTATTTGATTCCTGGACATTGTACTTAAATATTATATAGTCTATGTCACTCCCACTATTAAGATGAATCTAACGACACTTCGTATGATAAAATCCATCATTCCGTTTAGGCTACAGAGCGTGCCAAAGAAATAGAAATACACACATACATACCTACATACAAACGCACGAAAAACGTAACCCTCCTTTTTCGCAGTCGGGTAAAGACGATTTTGATGACATTTTATGCACGGAATGTATATGTCATTCCTCAATTTAAGTGATATATGAATTTTCATTAATATAAGCACAGAAAAAATACGAGACGAAATTAATTAGTGCGGGGTACTGACAGTGACATGATAATACCAACACTAGTTGTTACATTATGTATGTAAATTTAATAAGCCAGAATTCGTGGTGCTAAAACTAAAGATGATAAGTTTCCCCTTGATGCCAACCATACTTGTGATTAGCCTGATTTGTCAATATATGTTTGTCATAGCATATTATATGCAATATAGGCACATAAAAAAGAATACACATAGCTCTCAAAACATTAAAATCCGAGTCCCCAAATACGAACACGATTCGAACTCTTTGATCTGCATTCACGGCACGGGTTACGCTGACTCGACAAAAATGCTGCTTGAACCCTGCGGTGGATTTGACGTCAGACTCACCTTAATGTATGTATGAGTTTCGAGATAAAAATATTTGATCAGATTCTGGGAGGCACTTTATGAAAGGGCTTTAGATTTTTCTTTGCGTTTTCTGAACAGAAATATTAAATATTAAAAAAACTCAAATTACAACCACTTAAAATTCATGTAGTGACAGTAATGAATTTTTTTTTTTTTAAAAGTGTCTTTGCTGTATATATTATGCTAGCTGCGCTCGTGACTGCGCTCGTTTGGACTTCAGAATGCTGTCGATCGGGCACACACGTGAATCGTATTACCCCCGCTTCGATTATTTTAAAGATGAAAATACTTATTGTGGGTGAAAAGATAGACAAATGCTCTCAATAACTTTTTTGTAGGTATTTTTAATGTCTACAATTATGTAGTACATTCATTTGAAATATCTCTTGTAGTTTACTCAGTGTAAGCCATTTGAGTGCCCCAATTGATTCACCATGACCAGTTTTTTTTGTTTGCGGGGAACCATTTTTTTATAAAATCAAAGTTGCTTAAGTTACTCTTTATAAAATCAGCTATCTGCCAGTGAAAGCCTCGCCAAAATCGGTTAAGCGGTTACGAAGATTACCCAGAAAAAACATAAAAATAGACAGAACTTTTTATTTTTTATTATAGGTATCGTATACACTTTTATATGGATTTAGTAAAAAGCTGTTATTTTCACATTACAAACAAATACTTAATTTTTTTTAATTGAATAGACAAACATACGAGTAATAACAATACCACTCTGTATGTATTCTATTGCTGGGTAAAAGCCTCTTTCCGAGAGAAGACATGGGCTTAAACACCGCGCCAAACCACGACGTATGGGTAATTCCAAATTTCAAAATCCACAGTTCTATATTTTCCCCAAACATAGTGATACTACAAGAATACGCTAGTCTAAACCAATCAACCGTCACGACGAAAAACAAATGTTCATAAAAAATTCTTTGCCTTAAAATGATAAATCTCAATTTACCAGTTTACTTATTGTAAATTGGTCTGTTTCGTTCTTTATTCTAAGGGCAACTTGCAACAAAAAAAATAAAATTCAGTTTTAGGTTAAATTCAGTTTACTTGTGTCAAAATGTCAATTTCAGATCAAAATCAGATTTCGATTTTAATATGATTTAAGAAGACCCAGATTTTCCATCTTTATTTTGCCTTTCAAATTTTAATGTTAATCTACAAGCTGGGACAACTAGATGATCTATTCATTAATCGATGGAAATTGAATTTTTCCGAAAATCACATTTTAGTTAGTTCAAAGAGCTTCGTAAGTTTGTTATCATTATGTATAGCAAAAGTACACAAATATTTTTACAGGAGTTTATGTAGTTGAATTCGTATAATATGAGATGCCTTGTAAAGCTAGCCAATTAACTTCAGTTGATCGGTAAACAAATGTCGCTTTTAAAACAGTAAAAATTAAAAAGAATTATTTCAAAGAACAGTAATCGTTATAAAATTCAAGAAAGTAAAACAGTTTTCTTGTAACATCAAACAAGAACCTAAATAGAAACCGCGACACCGAAATACGATTCCCCGAGCATTTTCTCTACGCCAGATTGACACCGTCCCAAACAATCGTTCGCCGTTGGTTTAATCTCACCAATAAATTTCTTTTATCTGCCCGCTTCGGGCGCAAGACGTTTTCTCTCTCCGCGAAAAAGGAATTTCTTTTTTTTATCCTGTATTGCGATTAACTCTGTGCGTCTGTCACGGGTATAATGAAAAAGTGTTACTGTACGAGTTATGTAACTTTGTTTTCTGTATACCGAAAATCTCTTTAAGTTTAGATGTCTATAGTATATAAGTCTATGGATGTCTATAGTATAAGGATACTCCTACAATGGTCGACCATGATGGTGTATATACATCACATATGCAATACTAACCAAGCTGTGAAACTCCTACCACTTACTCCTTCATCATTATCTCAACCGAAAGAAGTCCTCTCTTGGGCATAGGCATCCTCCAGTGGTTGCCAAATTGACTGGTTCTGCACTGCTTGCAACCAGCGGATTCCCGCAACCTTCACCAATTCGTCGGTTAACCTTGTGGCTTATCTACCTATGCTGCTGCATCTTTTGGTACACGGCTGCCACTCGAGAACTTTTTGGCCGCATAGACCATCCGTTCTACGTGCAATACGACCTGCTCAACGGCACTATACTCGATCATTTCTTAAAACTTTGGTTTTTGTACGGATTTTCTCATTTCTGATTTTTTAACGCAAAAAAATCCGAACAAAGACATTTCCATTGTGCTTTGAGTGTTTTTGAGCTTTTTTACCCCTTTCAATATTATTTCTCCATTAACTCCACATTTTTTGTTAAGCCTAGTGGGAGAACTGGCTCTCATTTGTGCTTTAGATATTGCATTTGCTATAGGTACTTAGCGACAGACTTTCCGAGTGGTAGCTAGCCAGGTGAATATTTGGGATATATCCTTACATCATATTATGGTTTCATGACAATGTTTTCCTTCAGCGAAAGCACAGGCTCATTGTAAGGATTCGAACTCACGTCGATCGACATGATGCCCGTATACGCTACGACTGAGCCATTACTGCTTCTCACTGAGCCATCATTGTTTATGTGTTGCAACATTGTTGTAAGTACTTCTAGTTTGTTGGTACTGTGATATAAAAAAAGTATTCGACAAAAAATTCGGAAAACTTAAGACATTTTAACACAATCTCCGGACGTATAATGCGAAAGTAAATGGCTCCCAATATCCCAACAGAACAATCACTGTGCTTAGATAAAAACGGCATAAAAGGAAACTGCCTTCCATATGTCGTAAAGTATTTGTGATAAAAATGGATTAGTAAATCGTCCCCTTGGGCCATATTTCCTGTCAAAATCACTTAAATTAGAGCCGCGGACACTATTTTACGTCTTATCATAAGAGCTTTGGCGAAGTCGTCCCATAAAGGACCTTTGAAAAACTGCGTCAAGGTGACTTGTTCTTTATACCTATTCTTTTACAGTTGAATTTTTATCACGTACTAAGGAAAATACATCAACTGTAAGTTTTTTTCCAGGTCGATGTCACGTACAACGGAATTGATTTATAAGTGTGTGTGCTTATATACCACAACGATATAGTTTGGATTTCTCCGATTTCTTCATGTTATGAATGGTTGTAGGGCATTTGCTATCTAAAAGCATTGTAGGTTTATCAAATTGAAGACTTTCCATAAAGCACCTGCTTTATGTTATCTGCAGTTAAAGTCGAAAGCCTTAATAAGATTAATATCAATATCAGATGGAAAATAGTCTGCTTTCATTGTTATGTGTTAAATTTAACGTTCATTCTAAAAATCATAACAACTCAATAAAACGTCTAGAATGAATATTGATAATCAAATGATAATTTTTAATAGTAGTAATTAAATAATTTGCGTTTCAGGCACGATTTGAGAAGCGCGGTCGGAGGTTACGACAAATTTACTACAGGGTGTTAAAGGAATAATGTGGTCGCTAAGACTGAAAACAATGAACACCCTCGAGATATCTTCGTATATTATTTCATCTCTGTTCAATATACCATTTATATTTATAAATTAATATCGAAATAGTTCTTGTTTAGATGAAAGTTTCTTCTATCCTGTATATATATGTATATATATATAACTTAATATAAGTAGCATGGCAAAGGAACTGAACTGTGTCTGATATTAACCACAGTATAATTCAAAAACAGTAGATACCACTAAGATATCAACAATCCGTCGTAAGATGCCGTTGTCATACTTGACTTTGTAAGTAAAAGAACTGGATATGCATCGGCTGATTCTAAAACGCGACTCTCATAAGGTAATCACAATGATGGTTTTCTCATCATATGCATTATGCATGGTGGTCGCGACCTACTTCGGCCATACAGCCCTATCACCCCGCTTTCATTCTCGTTTGTTATTTAGCAGCGTGAGGTAGCGTTCAGGTGAGGTAAACTTGCTGTCTTTAGATGTTATTTGAACTCTTTTATATCATAATTAAAATATTGGGATTTTTGACTTACAATCTTCAACAAAACTTTTAAAATTAAAACTTGTTTTCTTAGTACCTATTTCCCTATTATTATCTTTACTAGTTATTTCGCGAAAAGTCGTTGGTGTTGATCTAAATTAGTATATTTGGATTTCGCGAGCAACTTATGCATTTAATTTTATTAGCAAACACTAACGATTAATAATAATGTGAAAGAGAAAAACTTAAATATTTAAAAAACATTTCGTATTGTGATCTATGCTGAAGACTCTAAAATAGACAATGCTACTTATAATACTCCTCAAGACAAAGAGACTTTTCTAGATGAAGGACTTCCTTATTATACTAATATAATAATGGCCAACACACTTATTATTCTCCATGCTCCATCTCAACAAAAAAAAGTACATTTGCTTGCTAGTATTATTTGAACAGTAGATTCGGACACGGGTGTTATTTAAGAAAAGCAAAAATATATTCTCCTCTTTTTTATCACGGTCATGTATAGCCTAAAAAGTTGTAGTTATCAAAATATGCATCAAATAATAACACACAACGTAGTATGGTGAAGACAAATAAATTCTCTTAATTCCCTTCAAGGGATTATCTTGGAACGTTTCTTGGTTTTGTACAGATATTTGTCTCTTAACGAATTAAGTATTTCAGAAATTTTCCTTATTATCGGAGACGGTAAACCCCATTGTATTTTGTATATTATACTTAGGCGGCTGGAATTTAAATGAGTTATTCTTTTAGGTAATTTTATATAAATAATACGGCTTATTATCAGCTATCATAATGATCCAGTTTCTTTCATCTTCATTCCTTCATCATATCCAGGTTAGTATGATAATGGATTGTTATCTCTCGGTGGTCGCCACAGTTTTTGGATTGTGCTGTTTTTATCTTCAGGTACAGGTTTATAAAGAATGAATACAAATATACTAGATTTCATTGGCTCTATGGTAGCATGTACGGACGCATTGTCAATTGATGAGAGTCGGATCTCTACAATGAATCTGAGTTTTCGGTGAAGGATAACATCGTGATGAAACCATAGTATTGTGGAAGTGTATTTTTAATGCCTGCCGGGTTAGATGCCACTTTCAAGATGAAAATCTTTTACCAAGCGCTTAAAGCTGTTTTCCGGCAGTTGCACTTGACTTTCCTCTAGGCTCAGCGTTTCAAAATCTTGAAAAATATGTAACAAACGAATAAAGGTATTAAATGTGTCTGTATATATAGTAGCACATTAATTCAATTGTATTTATCGTAGCCTAAAAGTATTTCGTTACAATAGAAAATACATAGATAAGTTAAAAGCTAAATCGTTTTAAAAATATAATATCACATTTCATTCAAATAAAGCAAAATAATAATTTATAGTCTTTAGATCAGGAAATCGGATCAAATCCAAAGGCACCACCTGTAGAGCTGTTATCCGTGTAACCGGTTAGTGACACCCGGGCACTCCACAATCCACGTGGATTACAGCGAGACAACGTGCGATTTCAGCGGAAAAGACCTATTCGGCTCAAATAAAATCTTCACGAAACCATATTTGACTTTCAAAATATATATTGATTGTTTTCACAAAATGTATAGTGTATTTCACGGTCTAGGAACTGGAGAAGACTTTTCAGTATATAAACGTAAATGCATAATATCATATAAGCTGTACAAGCGCCTTCGCAATCTGTTGTCATCAAGTATGTACTGTAAATTTATTGAAAAAACGATGGTTAAATAATATCTTAATTAATTATTAATACAAAGTAATATAATTAACTATAATTTATTGTTTGCAGCATTCTAGCGAATTGTTTACGTACGGTTTTGCTTTTTGTGTATTATCAAAATTTTCGTTTTCCATTTGTCTGATAAGCCATAGTTAGTTTTCCTGTTAAATAATCTATCTTTGAATGTATTTAACAAAATGTCTAAACTTCTACGATAAATTTTACATTTGCGTACCAAGGAATGTGGCAAACATTAAGAGAATAACGACCCTTTTTAATTTTATTGTCTTGTTGACATAATTAATATGAGGTACTAAGACTTAGCCATATCTGAATTCTTTATGTCTGATGTTGAAAAATACTTACCAATAGAAATAGAACGTCAATTTGCAGTATTACTATAACAAACTACTAGATTTAGCGATACATCATTACACATTAAGATAAATATAAAAAAAAAAAATATTAAGTAAATATTCAAATCAATAAGAATACGCACAGAATATCAGTAACATTAAATAAGATCGGCTCCCTTTTAAAATCCTAAATCAACAATCCGAGGAGACGTTTCAACGATCGCGAGATTGAAAAATACGACAAACATCAAATTTGTCGTATTCTAAACGAAACGGGAACCATTCCCAATTTCCATAATAGCTCCTCCACTTCATTAGGATGGTATTCAATACAAAAGCTGTAGCGACAATGTCAACTACGATTGATATAAATTTTGAAGTGAAAACTTCTTTTAGCGCGGTACGCATATTTTTAGATGAGATAAAATCTCTGGACTCGAGACACCGTTACGAGACGCAGCTATAGTGTGTGCATATTTGCATGTACATATAGCAGACCACAAATGCGTCTTTCATAAAAGAATATTAAATCTATTTTAAAGTTTCTAATGATTAATAAAATACAATTCATAAATAAAATGCAATTCATAACCCAAGAACCCTATTACCCATCTAAAAAATGTCTAACGCTTCAAAATAAGTTTTCACTTCTGTCGACACTCCTGGAGTGCAACCCCTAAATTTTTTTAATCATATTTCTCTGAGCTTGGCTTCGATTTTGGCTGATAGCTGATTTCGCTTGACGAAATAGTTCTGAATAAGTTGTATCTAATCTAATTGAAACGCGTTCCGCAAATTCTTTTTGGGTTATGCGAGAGAGAAAAATACATATAACGATTTATTTATTAATAAGTATATATTATATACCGTAAAGCACAAATATCATTATTAACAAGCTGCATATAAATCAGTGTTTTTAAAATACTATTAAAGACAAACTCGTTAAAAAAGATTTGTATACAAAATTTACTTGTTGTTTTTTTTTCTCTTTTCTTCTCTTCAAACGTATATTAGATTAATATAATGTTACAATAATTATCTCCTTATTTAATGAATTTAAAACAATTTTATTAGTTTTAAAATATTGATTGTTAGAAGTCTTGAATGACTTTACAAATTAATCAAATCAGTTAAAATAATTATAAACTCGACAGATAAATCGACCATTAATCATCCTGTTTAGACTATATGCATATATAATTTACGTTGAATCACTTCTCAACATCTGAAGACTTAAGAAAATTTGCGTTAATAAGACAATTTTTAAGAAAAAAGAAAACCAATTTCAATGATTTTGAAGATGTCCCTTGTATATCTTCGAAGTTGAAGGTTCAATTCCAATGATATTAAAATGGGACCACCTTTGAGGTATTCCTATCCGACAAAAAATAATTATCCAAATCGATTCATAAACAAAAGAGGTATGGCTGAACATCCATAAAAAAATATACGTCAGAGTAGAAATGCCATCTATGATCACAATAACAACACAACTTCTGTTAAATTACATTGTTGTAGTCGAAACATTTTTGTAACGTGTCGGCGCTCGCAGGCAGTCTAAAAACAAATGTATTAAATCTACCGCCACCTACGACGTCCCGTTCTCTTTCGCGCTCGCGTTTTATAAACGGTGGAACAACCCAAGTTTGGTGAAGCTGTAAAAGCCGTCCGAGGCTCCAGGGCCACTAAGGCTAAAAGTATAGTCAGTCAGAAAATAAAATAAAGTGATGTCTCACACTTTATTAGAGAACGTCGTACAGTGCGGATGCGCTGTATGTTTACATTATTGGGATCAGTCTATCAAAATAAACCTGTCATAATGGTTTAGGTGCCGTCCTAGCTCAGGGACTGCCCTGGTTCATACGCCGCCCTAGTACAAGAGACCGCGCTAAAGGCTGTATCATGGTATCGAAATACGTCCATAATATAGTGTACCTGCTCCATCATATACATTAGAATTTAATAACCTCCCGTCGTTGTTGAGGTAGGTTAAAAAAACTACCAAGAAATTATTAGTCAATTAAATTTTAAAATGGTATTGTAATAAGAAATCTCTTTTACCTTAAGCCAGCTATTAAATTCTTATTTGCAAGAGTGAAGCATTCCGGAGATAACATCAAAGCTTTCCAGCGGACATTTTACATCGATGTGTAAGGTTCCCATTTGTATCCATTTCATATATACAGAAACATGATAAGTTCATGAAATATTATTTTCTTGTTGCAATTCCATATCGGTAGGTTAAAAAAACTACCAAGAAATTATTAGTCAATTAAATTTTAAAATGGTATTGTAATAGGAAATCTCTTTTACCTTAAGCCAGCTATTAAATTCTTATTTGCAAGAGTGAAGCATTCCGGAGATAACATCAAAGCTTTCCAGCGGACATTTTACATCGATGTGTAAGGTTCCCATTTGTATCCATTTCATATATACAGAAACATGATAAGTTCATGAAATATTATTTTCTTGTTGCAATTCCATATCGGTAGGTTAAAAAAACTACCAATAAATTATTAGTCAATTAAATTTTAAAATGGTATTGTAATAGGAAACCTCTTTTACCTTAAGCCATCTATTAAATTCTTATTTGCAAGAGTGAAGCATTCTGGAGATAACATCAAAGCTTTCCAGCGGACATTTTACATCGATGTGTAAGGTTCCCATTTGTATCCATTTCGTATATACAGAAACATGATAAGCTCATGAAATATACTTTTCTTGTTGAAATTCCATGTCATTAATACTTATACGACACATTTTTTCTCTACGCATTAAATTTCATCTTTCGTAGATGAAATATCCTAAGTCACAAGTCCATTGTATAAGGTAGACTTAAAATTTGGAGAAATTTGTAAAAATCACTCATTATCTAAATGAAATTAACTGCAACTTTTGACAACACTGACAACTACCATTAAATAAACTGTATTGCAGAAGGCAACATGGCTCGTTATTTTTTTTGTTCTCAATTTATACTTCTAGTCAGACCAAAAAATTGTAGATGGATACATTTCAAGTGTTTATTCGTTTCTTGTAGTTTGTGTAGTGTTTTGTTTCCATCTGACTGCGTCGAGATTGCCATGCATGTGATGAAAAGTTAGTCATACTGACTTGCTTTCATATCCAGTTAGCCATAATAGCGACGACAGTCAATAGTACAGTACCGGCAATATGCCGTGTTACTTTAAAAAAATAAAATGCTTAGTGGTACGAGCAGTCGGGTATAGATACTCTACCACCACGCTTAATTACTGGATATACTGGTCCCGAAACGCAACAAGCCTAAGGGCGTCACTACAGTAGGTGATACCCCTGGTGTATAGCCGTTGCGATCAGTCGCGTACAATTATCGTGTTTTACCTAGTAACTAGGACAATTTTTAACAATCAATACCGGTGGGACAATCCTTGGGGTATGCCCAGTCCAACAAAAGTAATATGGCTGGACATCTATTAAAAAAATACATTCGAATTGAGTAGTAAATTACTATGTTTGTATTTTGTTTTATATTTTTTGCTGGTTTCTTTTTAGTTAAAAATTGTCTTGTTTATGAATATACTAAGAAATATTAAGAGTAATGTAATTGTCAATTTAATAAAGCTAATAATATCTAGCCTCGGAAGTATTTAGATCTCCAAAATATTATTTTTACTTTCTTATTTTTCCCTTATACACACAATTGCACAATTTTCCTTCGCATTTGACAAAATAAAACGGTGACTTATTCTTTTGTCTATCTTAGTATTTCGTTCTCGAATTTCTTGTACAATAAATCAGTTTAGCCGACGTCTGCTTTCTGAGTGAATTTACATAAAATAATTTATAGTAAAGAAGGTACACTAGAGAATTGTACAATCTTTATTACATTCATTTCATTAATGTTTGAAATATGTAATTTTATCTTTTCTTAATTGTTCTGTTAGCATGCTAAATGTATAAAAATAAAATAAAATATGCGCGAACTATATTTAGAATAATTAAACATTAATTGTAATCTAGATAATACTAGATGGATGATACTAGATATTGTGTTCAATTTCGTAGCCAAAATTATCATTAATGATACTAAAAAAATAATTCAATTAATATGCAGTTTAAAAATTGAAATAATGTAATGAAAGAATAGAAGTTTTTTTTTTTAAGAAAACCGTTGTGATTTGAAACTCTATGAAATGAAAAAGTGCCACTAAAAAGAAACAAACACATACATCTATAGGATTTAGCCCAACAGAGAATGAGATGGAATACATCATGCAGTGCTTTCTATTATCTCGGTCTCTTTTTTGTATGTGTGTTGTTTGCGCCTGTGTATTATGAAGCCTTAGGTAGTAACGTAGTAGTGGGAGTATAGTTTATGTTAATATTGTTAAGTTTTATGACAGTTTTACTTCTTCCATGTATGAACTGCACACATGATGTTTTTTTTTTAATAAATAGAGGAAGAATAGTGATTCTGAACTCCAAATTAAAATTTTATTCAAGTTTTTGTAATAAAATAATTCTTCGTTCTTTTTGAACTTGTGCCTATGTATAAATTTAATTAGTAATATTTTATTGTAATCTCTTGTTTAATGTGTGTTTTATTAATTATGTCCGTATTTTCATTGTCAAATAAATGTTATTTGTTTGTATTTAAATATTAAATTAATTCATATTTTTCATATTTATTTTGATTATTTTTTATACACACATATTTAAATTTTATTTTCTAACTAATAAGTTCACAATTCTATTAGTAGATACATATTTTTTAAATAAAATGTTACATTAATATAAGAATGAAACAAACATCTTAGCATTCCAAGAATTCACCGTGCGGGTGCCGGGTACATTGCGTGGCAGAGAGAAGGAAATACGAGCAGCTCCCGGAACTTGCGACCTAGGTGTAGGTTTAGGGGCCCCCATTATGATGCACGTCAGTGCTCACCTTGACTGTCCACGATACTCTTCCTGCCAAGCCAGATTTGGTAAGAGACTGTTAATGCTGCTTTAGACTTACTGCAGTTCTCGTCAGGCCGAGGTCTTTTAGCAAGTTATAGAAATATTTCGCTGTAATACCTCTCGCTTCCACTTCTACCGTATAAAAATTAACCGGATAGTCGTTTTTAGTTAGCTCATTACATAGATCGTAACATTTATTCATTTTTATTGCGTGGTCTTTAGGTATATTAGTTTCCCACGGCACAGTAAGCTTTACAAGTACTATACGTTTGATTTGCCAAGAATAAAGAAATTCGTTTTTTTTTATTAGATTCACTATCGATAATTATACAATACAAAACGTTTTGATAAATTCATTTCTAATACATAGTGTATATCTTTACAGGCATGTTTAACATTATTTGTAATATTGCGACACAATTAAAGAAACAAGCGAATAATGCATAAAATGCGGGTTAAAAGGACTAATCAACATTTGAATATGATAACCACCGATTTATAAGGCAAGAGTGAATAGGAACTTTGGAAAAAGAATGCCTAAACGAATGTTCTGCGACCAAATCGAGAAAGTTCTTAAGAAAGGTCAGGTCAAGAGTACTCTAAACAGACGAGCATGAAATGATTGATGAATGTTGAAGAAGCGAAAGATGTATGTCAGGATCGTAGCAAGTGGAAAGACGTGATATCTTCCTATCTCACTAGGAAAGAGGCGTGATTTATTATTAGACTGTCAAATTACACACTGTTGCATATTCATATAATGTAGATAATAATTATATCAAACATACTTGACTTTAATTTCTACACTCTTAGAGACTGCATATAGTACAAGACAATTTTGAACAAAAAAAAAATCAATTTCAATCATTTTGGTAAGCTCCCTGGCGTATCTTCGAAATTGAAAGTCCAGTGTCAATGAAATTAAATTGGGACCATCCTTGAGGTTTTTGCCTTTCCAACAAAAAAGAGTCATCCAAATCGGTTCAAAAAAAAAGAAGTTATGGTTGAACATCCATAAAACCATATATATATTCGGATTGATAATATCCTTCTTTATTGAATTCAGTTGAAAATAAATTGAATAAAATAATGTAAAAAAGTGATTTTTGGTAGACATAGTATTAATGTATTCAACAAATTTCATAACATTTAAATGGTTAGCAACATGTTTATATAAAGAAACATCCCTTGAAGACATAGAGCAATACGGGTCACCGCCGGACCTAAATTAAATCTTTAATATAATTTAGTGGACCATCTGTTTGTCAAGTAACTATGTTTTTGCACGAAGTAAATTTGTCACCGGCAGCCATTTTGGTCGTGATTTTGCGCCAATCGGGCTCATTAGCTTGTCACTATCGTTGTCTACTTGTTTAGCATAGATTCGCGATTTTATAACTTAAGTCAATTAAATTACCGAGTTTTCTAATTAAGAAGTGAATATATTTTTATTGAGTATGTCTATTTCATATTTTTTCTCTTTTCTTTAGTTCAATTAATTTATGATTAGTACTGTCGTAGAGAGAGGATATAATATAACTACTAACAACTGATTTCCGAGAAAACTTTTATTTAGTTTTGTTTTTCAATGTGGCATTATGTTTTTAACAACGACAATTATTAATGATGATGTTTTATTGTTACACATTGGTACAATGTTTATCTCTTGAGACTGTCACTTATGATTTGGGTTATTTATAGATATTTTATTTATGTAAAAAAGTCAAAAAAGAAGTAGTCTAATTTTATAGTTTCAGATGTTTTAAAATTTAGGTGCAGTAGCCTGCTTTATTTTCAACCTTTCGGCTCCCTTGCGCAACAAAAATTGGCTTATATGCCATTTCTAGTATAATAGTTACACCGTCTTCAAATAAAAGGAGGAGGTGCTCGATTCGATTGGATATTTTGTATGGATATTCAGGCATATAACTTGTTTGTTTGGTGAGATGTTAGAAAAGACGCATTGTAATGCAGACTTTATTACAAAGCAATAAATCAATTTCTATAAAATAAAATATTTCGATAATTCTCCCTTTACGACAGCGATATATTAATTGCAATATCTGCTACTCACTAAAACTCCACGGTGTAAAATCCGCCGCCACGATGGGGGGACGCGGGACCTGCAGGTAGCATACTACCGCGTCGCCCCGACGGCCAGCCTCGCAAGGCCGGGCCCCAGCCTAAATAGGAGACAGCTCAGTACACCCTAGCCGTCTCCTCCGTCCGCCGAACCTGTGCAATGGGAAGACAGGCCCCCCGACCCGTCTCCCCTGGTTCGGCTAGGGTGGCGGGAGTTGGCGAATGAATTGCCTCCTCCGAGATGATGCCTTCGCAGAAGGAGACCATCGCATGCCACGACCCCTCACTGTCGAGCATGGCTCTCACCACACTTGGCAGCGAGAGGTCCCCTCCTACCACCGCGGTTAGAGCGCGGCGCTGCTCGTCCCACGCAGCACACTCAGAAAGAGTATGCTGCGCCGTGTCTTCCATCGCACCGCACTCGTGACACGAGGTGGTGGGCTCTCTGCGGGCTATTTTGTGCAGGTACCATCCGAAGCAGCCATGTCCGGATAGCACCTGCACAAGCCTAAACTTCAGGGAGCCCCGGTCCCTATTTATTCACCGTTCGAGGACCGGGCGGACGGCGTCTATGGTGTATCGCCCATAGCGCGCATCCGCCAGGTCCTCCCTCCATCTCCTTATTATCTCCAGACGGCCCTCACGCCGCAGCCTATCCACTTCAATAGGAGCTGGAGGCTCCCCCATATTTCTCCTCGCCGCCGTATATCTGTAAACGGCGGCGAGCACTTCCGCCTCCAGCTCCCGAGGTGAGGAGCCGGCGAGCACGAAAGCCGCCCCCGCGGACACCGATCTATATCCGCGGACGACTCTCAGCGCCACAACACGCTGTGCAGCACGCAGTACACGTCTGCTTGTGGCGCCGAGAGCATCCACTCAAATCGGTGCCCCTTAGACGGCCATGCTCCGCACGACTCCTGCATAAAGGCGTCGGCAGCTCGTGCCCGGCCCTCCCGAGTTCGGGAGGAGCCGACCAAGAGCCGCCGCCGCTCCCACTATACGCGGTCCGAGTCCCACAAAATGGGACTCGAACCGCCATCTTCCGTCCAGGATGAGGCCCAGATACCTTATCTGGGCCCCAACTCGGATCCTGTGTCCTTCGACTAAAATGTGTGCCCCCAGGAGTCGGCCCACACCGGGGCCCATGAAAAAGTAAGGCCTCGGTCTTCTCAGCTCTCCCCCTGGGCCACGACAAGGGTGTCATCCGCGTAACAGATTATGCGCGTCCTCGAAGGGAACGCTACGCGGAGCACCCAGTCGTAGCCCATATTGCAATATTTACATTAAGGTAAGCTGTGATAACTGTGACCAACTCTCCACCGCACCGTTGCATCCCTAATACCACCCCTATAGTATGGTGTCTCATTGTTTTCACTGCCCCGCCGCAATGTGCCTGAGATGGTAGGGCAAGCCAAGGTGGTAGTGCATTTCCTAAAGCCCACCTGGGCTAGCTACCATCCAGAAATTGCAGCTCTGTCTCCAGGCACCTATAGGTGTGTTCCGGCTACTGCACTTTAAAACCAGTTCCCCCACTGGAATTAGTATGTCACGGTTTTGAGTCACTTCGTAACTTAACCTGTCTATTAAGATTATAGCTAAAGAATTTTATAAATAATTACAAAATAATCCGTCACAAAATACATTTGGTGTAAGGAATGGCGAATTACATCTTCAGAACTGAGACGCTCAAGCCAAATTCAGCTACACGTGGTGTAGCCTGCTGACTAACAAACGAGGAAATGGCGATAGCAGGATGGTAGGGTTGTTTTGCCCAACTGGATCGCGACCACTATTCATTAAGTCTGTCATAGTGACTAGCTTTTGCATGTCGGGTTTGGGATCTATGCATATCCAGTTAAATTTATAACAGCGGCGACCGCGATATACGCCGTTGTGTGTGAATTGTAAAGTACAGTTTGTCAAACTACAATAAAAAAAAATCGCTGACTGGAAAAAAAATATAAATGCTTTTCCAAAATTATAATGAATATTTATTAACGTTGTATCATTAGAAATAATATTTCGACTCCGGGGAGATATCAATGTATAGTGATTGAAACAAATGCAATCGTTTTATCATTTTCAAAGACAAACGGCTACCCCAAAAAGTTATGAAACCAAAACTATTAATATGTTCAGTGTGTGCCCTAGGGGTAGCATGACATTTTCGGGGTTACTCCCTAAGGGCGGCGGTAAACCTACTTGTTTCAGAAGGTATATGGAGCACTGAGTGAGGTGCATATGAAGATATGTATTTGTATTTATAACTATTTTATTTAAAAACTAGATATGCCCGCAGCTTTGCTCACGTGGATTATAGAATGTCATCGATGGGGCACACGCGCGAATCTTGCTCCCGCTCCCAGTTGTTTTATGGACAAAAATTCTTATTGTGGGTGTTCCTTAGTAGATAGACACACATTACATTACAGTACATTAATTTCATATATCACTTATGGTTTGCATAACGTAAATTACCCGAATTGATTCACCATGAAAGTAGCCTAAGGTACTCCGTATAACATCAGTTATCTACCAGTGCAAGTTTCATCAAAATCGGTCCAACCGTTTCGAAGGTTACCCGAAACACACAAACAGACAAACATTTTAAAAATGGTTTTTTTTTAAATCTCAAATCAGTGGTACTCGAAACACCGACCACTCGTCCTGTACATACAACAGTGCGTAAAAGTCTGGACGTCGCACCGCTAGGCCAATTTGACGACAATCATAAACATCATGAAGGATTTGCGTTAACTGAGCGATGTATTTCTATCTCATAAACTCGCAGGCTTATTTCTAATGATATGTGTGTTTATCTCTTTTTAGTGTCACTTTATCTTTTTTTACATTTCAAATCACAACTATACCAAAGCAGTTTTCACTTTAAAAGCAAACGACAAATATAAATTCCATGGCATATAAATATTAAAAAAGGCAGTCCTGGGGACTGCCGACCGAAGTGAAAACCCAATGTTTAATTTATAAATCAATTATAGTCTGAATTATTGCAGAGCACGTCGGTGACGTGAAATCACAAAGTTTTTGTATACAGCCTCTGTACGTTTATTCAGAATCGTCAACCTCCATCCCGGTCCAGACAACATCACCAGAGTGGCTGAGATTTAAACGAAGAAAGGCATTATTCAAACGGCGTATAACAATATCTGTCCTCTAACCATCACATTTTCATCTTGAAGCACATACTTCAAGCCCCGGAGCATGTTATTGCTAACATGCACGAGCGACGAGGAGCAGGGCGCGAACATCCCTAACTCCGCGCACCTGCACGCGCACAGCCACGGGACCTCATCCCGCAAGACTGAAAACCACCATGAAATAAGGCACTTTCTCTCGGACGTCTCAAATCAAAACAAACAAATCAAATCAACCAGCCATACAACTCTAAAAGCATACGCTAATCGAAGAAAACTAAACACGCAAACTAGATAAGCAAAGCTGTGTCGCAAATATGTCATTGTTCTCAAGGCAACACAGTATATCAAAGATAAATACATGTGCAAATAAATGACAGTTTTTCACTTAATTATCCAAAAACTTGCGAGACGGCTGTATTAGCTATGTGCTTTGTTTCTTTTGCCTCTACATAATGGTTAAAGGAAACTTGGACTGATTTTAGAAACCTTTATAGGCTTATACGCCTAGATATAGGCGACAATAATCCTGATTGTTGGCGTGGTAATACAGGCCGTGGCGACGCATCGCCAACCTATATGAATGAATATATGTACTATGAATGAGGAATATACAATTATGAAAATAATTGAGTTGTCGCCATATATTTTTTTTTGTATTTCATAAAAATGAGTATTTATGTAATAAACAGTCATTATTTTATGGAACAAATCTGCAATGCTTTATCTTATCTATATATATATATACCTGTAATCTAATCCAGAACATTAACTTTAATAAGTTTGTCACTTGTATTAAGCAACAAAGTATTAAATTGAAATCAACAATAGAAAGTATTTCAGATTAGCCGTTTTTACGTGATTGAGTAACAAACATCCAAACAATAGAAACTTTCACTTTTATTATAACTAGCGCTCGCCCAATGATCGAAATTCGACCAGCGACTTTTTAATCATAGATTATTTTCTGTTTGACATTTACAGTATTCATGAACCTATACAACCCAAATTAACAGCCCGTAACACTATAATAGTGATATATTATGTACTAATACTTGTTGGAAATGTAAATTCATATTAGCTCGCGAGAAGGCCTGTTATAGGTGGGCGAATCGTTGGCGCAACCGTTTGGCGGGACGGCTGGTGTGGGCATGCGCAGTATTCGTCGTCATGCTTTTGAGTACCGCGCTTGTACTTGTGGTTTGGAGAGCGCTACGTCACAAGTAATTTTCGGTAGTGTCTTAGTTGGATTTTGCCTTGTATTGTATAACGTTGATTGGTGTCCCAAGAGTTTGCTGAACTGATTGCTTGCGGTGCTAGTGTCCTGCGATTTGAGGTGGTTACACCCACGTACATACAATTCACTACACACACACACCTCACAATTGGCCGTCTAGGTCGTCCGGGGTGCGGTCAGGGATACCGCCCGCGCCTGACGAAGTGCGTCTCCTTTTGTTTGTAATTAATTACTGCGTATCGCAGCAATAGGTTCGAGTAGGATCGTGATTCGCGAAGCTAGAGCCCAGCGTACGTCACGCGAATAGTACATCGCGTACCTTCTCGAACATACTTGTAACCATAGATTAATACATGTATGGGTTGCCAACTTGAAAGAGAAAGAACATAGTAGCTTTTGTTTAGAATAAATGAACTAGGAATGAGATATAAATGAATATCTTTGGAGATATCACAGTTTTAAAATAACTCGGCAGCAAAATAATGATCAAGTAACGCGAGCGCATTTTTTTATGCAGAATAATGTGAAAAAATCTTTAATACAGTGCCTACGACCCACTCTCTCTAACCCTTTCTCTCTCTTGTATGACGCAGACGAAGTTGCGCGGGTCAGCTAGTTTGAAATAAAATTGTATTTGAAATTCCTAACCAAACAGATATTTGTGATCAAAGTGACCAGTTCAACAAAACGCCAATTTCATATGTAAGGACTTAATATTATGTTAATTATATAACGCTATTCCTATTAAATATTAGTTATATAGGTACCTACCCTTATATCCAGTGATTGATTAACTGAATGGACTAGTAATATCCCATAACATCTACATTTAGTAACATTGAATTACGGTATATAGTTGCTCATTATACCGATCAAACTCTTATTGCAGACCACCGAGCGATCTCCGATGATCGGCACCTTACTATGAGTTCTCACTTTTTCAACGAATAAAATGTTCTAAAGTCCAAGAAGGAAGTTACATTAATTCGTCAATATATCCGATCAATAATTTCACAACGATAATTGATTAATATCTTTTTTCTAAAACATTAATGAACAAAAATCTTCGTCAATTATTTTTTCCGTACTGTGCTATATTTTGCCTCTTTCCTACAACATAACAAGAAGACACATTTAATAGGCCGGCATGATAGTTGCGCCTGGCGGTGATTTTTAGATCCCTCAGTTACAACCATCAGGTATAGTGCCATCATTAACCTTGCTCCATTAAATAAAAATACTTTATTAAAATTTGAACAATATAGGATTGTAATTGTTACATAAAATAGGTCCTGCTTGCTTCTTTGTTGAAAAAAAGTTCAAATGTATTAAAATCTGCTACGTATCGACGCCCAACATATCCGTCGCAGCCAATCTATGCTCGGATAACGTCATATCTGAGGTCTTGCATTGATCGAAGGAGAACCGCAAAGGTAAGACGTGAAGCCTTTTTTTTTTTTTTTTTGTTATCGTGGAGGGAAAACCCGTCATGGGTACACACTCGCCCGGGGAACGAGTGGTATGTGAGACTCCTACTCACTAAAAAACTCCACGGTGCACCGTCCGCCGCCATACTGGGGCGACGCGGGCACTGCGCTGGCATTCAGCCGCGCCGCCCCGGCGGCAAGGCCCGGAAGGACCGCCCGCTGACGGAGACAGCCAGGTGACGAAATGTCTCCCTGTCCGCCAAACCAGTGCAATGGGAAGACAGGCCCCCCGACCTCTCCCCTGGTTCGGCCTGGCAGGAGAAGGAGGCGGATGACCACCACCTGTCCCCCATCCCACCCGTCGTTGGGTTTTTTATAGAGTTTCCTCTGTCCTGCCATAATGTTTGAGCATATGGCGGGTAAGGCGCGAATGAACCACCACCTGTCCCCCACCCACCCGTCGTTGGGTTTTTTATAGAGGTTTTCTCCTCTGTCCCTGCCATAATGTTTGGCATATGGCGGGGGTAAGGGGCGAATGAACGCACCTCCACCCCCACCAGTCCGTCGTTGGTTTTTTATAGAGGTTTCCTCCTCTGCCGTCATTGAGCTCCCGTCCGTCCTTGTCAGGTCCATCTTTCATTTTTTAACGAGGTGCTCATCCTCAACCGTCCGGTTATTTTTTTAAGTGGTTTCCTTCCACTGTCCGTCCTTGATTTTTTATACTGGTGGTTTTCTCCACCTCCGTCCAGTAATTTTTTAAGGTGGTTGTCTTCCACCGTCCGTCCGTGATTTTTTAAAGGGTGGTTTACTCCACCACAGTCCGTCCAAGGTTTTTTAAGGTGGTTTACTCCACCGTCGTCAGCGATTTTTTAAAGAGGTTGTATCCTCTCAATTTTTTAAGGAGGTTTTCTTCCTCCTCCGCCGTCAACGACGAGTCCGTCCGTAGTAGACGAGCTGAAGCAGGTCCACTCTTGTCCCATCCCCTGTCTCCTCTGATGAGCAGAACGGGGAAGGAACAGGGGAGGAACGCCGTCGGTCTGGTATTAGCCGTCGGCCGTGAAGCGGCCGCCGTTGCCCGGGGCGCACCACGAGGAGGTTCCAGACATAGTGCCCCTACAAGACATAGTGCCCCCAAGACATAGTGCCCCAGTAGCCTGAATAACCTGTAATAACTTTCTTATGCTGAGAATAGTAAGTCTCTTAGCACAAACCACCATATATTGTCAAATTGTCGTCTTCTTTATCTGACACTCCATAAATTGCATAAGCAATTACTAATGAACTGTTAGGAACCACCAGACCAACGTAAATTTCATTGACGTTGGTCGAATCGAGGACTATCAAGACTCCTATATTCCAGTTTTAGAATATGGAATCTATGGTAGGGGTCATTCAAGAGAAGGGCCCGATCGCACTCAGTTTTATCGGTGAATAGATTTTCCGTGCGATTTCAGCAAACAAACGTCACGCGATTTATCGGTTAATACGGTCGCCGCAACGCGCCGCGTCGCGTCCTTCGGATTTATCGTTCATTTACTCGATTTTACAGACAATTCTAATGAAATAAAATATTTAGAATCGTTTAATTTGATCACTATATTATAAACAGGTTTTTACTAACTCGCTTTTTTGAACAGTTGAACACGAATAATTCTAAGTTCGCTCTTAGAAGTAGAAACCCACTATCAGTGAAATAATTAATAAATTTTATACTACATAGTACCTACATATCCCTTCCTCTCCTCTTCGGCTACTGTTACACCGCGCCGCTTCATACAGCTTGCCTGCATTATTACTTATTTTTAACTTAAACTTCGGTTATTTTACCGTTCCTATCGACCATAACCTAATGTAAGATAACCTATAACCTTCCTCAGTAAATACACCACTTAATGTAAACAAAAAGCCTGTCAGCCATTTCCGGAGATTAACGCGTTTAAATAAATAAACAAACAAAGAATTTCTAGAGCTTTCAGACCGGAATACAACAATACGAGAAATTTTCTTTACGATTAAAAAAAAATAGTATTTATTAATTACGCTAATAAATAAACCGTAATATAAAAAAACAATAAACATAATAAATCAGTAAAACATAATTTTGTGTCTACCTTTTGGATCTTTGGGCGTAAACATTATATTGGGTGTCGAGTGTTGTAGGTAATCAATTCAGCGATTTATCTAAAATCGATGAATCGTTTAATGTTTCCTTTCGTGTCGAATAACATTTGATAATCGATTGTTAATGTGTCCGCTTGAATCAATAGATATATGTGTGAAGACACCGATTTTAATCTTAATAAATTGTTTTTGTATTACTTCTATATATATATATATATACTATAATATTATAACAAGAATTGCTTACCTAATTAATAAGATAAAGTGACGTAAATTTGTAGATTTTTGAAGTCAAATCTTTTTTAGTTGAGTTGAGTAATTTCTGGTAGGGAAAAACTTATAGGTTCCCGTGACCTTCATGTCACCGAAGACCTCAACATGATCGTGACATATTACGCTTGCGTCTGACTAGCGACGCGTGGTATAGCGGCTTGCGCATATATACACTTATCTTATGCGTGTTTGACTTTTTGGATGAAAAGAAAGAATGTAAAAGCATTTATTCGAAAATAACACCACACAACACATACACATGTTTAAATAAAAAATAAAACAATCAAATTGATACAATAAATGAAGTGTTGCATGGGGTCGAATTAGGTCCCAGTCTCAGCATAATGCTGCAGGCCTAAAAGCGCAAACACTGCAGCGCTGATATTTTGACAGAGCTAGGCATGTAAAACCTTACGGACGAACTAACACAACAACAATTTTAATTAATTAAACGAAATAATCCTAACTTCATACGAATAATTAGGTAACATGTGTGCTATAATATATACATCTCCAAACTGTATACTACATATATGATTATATATACATATATATACGCTATAATCATATAATCATACATATTCATCATCATTATCATTATATCAGTACAATCATATCCCATACACATCGAGATAGACTGCCCACCACTTGAGAAAAATATTTACCTACTACAACTACACTACACTATTACTATTACTACTACAACATAATTGAATTGCATTTTAAATTAATTCTTGCAACAATAACAAATATTTTTTAAATTTAGCTTTGAAGCTGAAACGAAACGTCAAGTGAGTAAAATCTTGTGATCTCGCGTCCTCTACATGCTCTGCAATAATTCAGACTATTTATACAAAAATTCAAAATTGAGTCCTAATAAATGCCTCTATTTTTATTTGTTTGTTTATTTATGTCGAATCCAAGTGAAAAACAAACTAATCACATATTTTCATGATCAAATAGATCGGAAAACGAAAAAAATTTCATTTTAAAACATGAAAGAGGAACGAATTCCGTACCGAAACTTTGTTAAAAGAATAACCAGAACAAAAACAAATTGTTTCTTGGCAAATAAAAAAGTTAATTAGGATTGCGAGCTCCCTACAAAAAATACGAATAAACAAAATAACTTAAACTTGTCAAATACTTTAATAATGACCTAAATTACCACTAAAATGATAAGTAGAACTGTGAGTAAAACAAAAAAAAAACCTTTAAAAATACCCTCAAACATGTTTTCCTTTATGAACTCTTTTAATATATTCGCTAAAAACATAGAACGTAAAATATCTAAATTTGTTAAACATACAGCCCGAAATCCTTTTTTTGTATTAAATCACTCTTCTTCACTCCATGACTTCTTAAACGATTAAACGATCCATAAGGATTCTTAAACGGCTGGAGCGATATTGATGAAATTTTTAGAAAGTCTTCATAATAGCCCAGCGGGCGATCCTGTAATATTTAGAAACGATTGGAACAATATTCCCTATGAACTACAAAAACGGCACAATAACGCGTGTTTTTTTTTTGCAACAAAATGTGCAACAAACAATTTTTTATGTTATCCTAAACTTAACAGATTATCTTTCTGCGTGTATATAACGTAAATTATGGTGTCTTAATTATGAATGTATACCAATTAATCAGTTTTTTTATCGAGTAATAAGCTAGCTAACATACAATGTTAACGTTAATCCGAAAGGAGACCCTTTCTCAAGCACAACAAATTAAATGTATTTCCACTCCAATGACTTGACGATAGAAAGTTTAAAACCAATCTAACTTGATACGTGCCACTGAAAGCGTAATATTTTTTCGCGAAACACTCCACTTCCATTTCCTAGACTTTGCGAAGGCTAAATCTATACTTAAACCTTTTCAGGCGTCTTGACCTACTTATACGTTGTCCAAGTTACAAGAAATAGCAAATAAAAACAGCGGTAAAATATCACAGTGTTTTGTGTTCACTTATTCTAAACTAGCTGTGCCTTAGTCTTCGTCCGCGTGGAATTTCGTATAGGGTTACCGCGGTGGGGGAAATGTGCGCCTGGGGACGCACGCGATATTTATTTGCACGGAATCCTATTCATTTTTTACCAAGTTCGGTGAAGCTGTAAAAGCCGCATTGCTTCAGGGCCCCTAAAGCTAGCAGTGTAGTCAGATCTAAAAAAATAGACTTTTTTTTTTTCTGAAAAAAAAAATTGTTTACTTTATTCCTTATGGCATCAACTGTCTGCCTGTGAAAGTCCCGTCAAAGTCGGTTCAACCAATTCCGAGATTACTCGGAACAAACAACACAAACAGACAAAAAATTTAAAAATTGCTTTTTTTTGTTTGTTATAATATAAGTACCGTATATATTTTCATATGCATTTAGTAAAAAACTTTTATTTTGACATTACAAACAGACATTTTAATTTTAATGTATAATAGTACATTACATACATACAAACATACATAAATCACACCTATTTCCCAGCTGGGTAGGTAGAGACCACGTCCTTACACCTGCTACGATCCTGGCATACCTCTCGCTTCTTCGACATTCATTAATCTTTTTATGCATTCTCGTCGGTTTAGAGTACTCTTGACCTTACCTTTCTTCAGAACGTCTCCGATTTGATCGATAAATGTTCGTCTAGGCCTTCCTCTTCCAACGATTCCTTTCACACTCGCATCATAAATTTGTTTAGTCATTCTTCTTTCATTCATCCTCTCAACATGCCCAAACCATCTAAGCATCCCTATCTCAATCCGTATGACAATATCTTCTTTCACGCCACAAAGCTCTCTTATCACTATTTCTTATCCTGTCACTCAATTTCACTCCTAACATACCTCTTAGCGCTCTCATTTCTACTGCATTTATTTTACTTTCATGATGTTTCTAATTTTTCTGATAATTATTAGATTACACAACAAGTGAAAAAAGAGGGAATTTAATTCAAGGGACTGAGTTGGATCCCGAGAGCAGCGAAGAATTCTAAAGTAGAATCCTGAGCAAAGTGAGGAATAAAAAGCCCGACATTAATTTTTTTTTTCACGAGTTATGTACTCTACTTTTTACCATTGACTGCGAGAAGACTTCTTAGGTGTAGATACTTTTGGTTTGTCACGCTTAGAGATCAGTCAGTGTAAATGCGGTAATGAAACGTGTTATAAAGAGAGAAAAATGAAAGAAAGAAAGGAAGACAGAAAGAAAGAACGAAAGTAAGAAAGAAATAAATAAAGCAGGAAAGAAAGATAGAAAGAAAATACATTTATTGCTTTGAAAATACGGGCACATAGTTTTTACAAAGAAGATTAACATTCCATTGAACACTAAAAATTAAGGAAATAGAAAGTTAAGATAAAGTTGGTAAAGATCGAGACCACCATATACATAGTAATAAACCCATCAATGATTTTTATTTCAAGAAGTTTCACTTCTATCACGTATACGTGTTAATTTTTTTATACATCATTTATACAAATCGTGCTTGTTCTAAATTGAAAACGTTTTTATTCTCTTGTGACTAAAATAGTGTTTTATCCACTCTTATCGATGAACAAAATGCCGTTTTTCCAGTGACAATGGTAAAATTATATTATATAATAAGATACATCCAAAGATAAATTGGTTTGTGTAATATTGACTTTGAACAAATATTTTTCTAAAAAAATACGCGGTTTTATGTGAACATTTTTGAAAAAAAAACCTGTGATTAATACACCAAACTTTCATAAGACATACACTATGACAATTTTGTCTGTCGAATCCCATTTACATTGATGAAAACGTGCGAAACAAAGCCTATAGGCATCCCTGTTGATGGTCATGTGAACTATTGACCAATGCAATTGATGCAAAACCAACCTTATTGTTAACAACATAAGACCTTACGGAATAACAAACATAACTTTGTCAAACCTTATTTATACCTAGACGAACTATTTTATTGTGCCTTTCGAAATTGTAGCCATAGTTCTTATGTATATGCAGTAAGGTGTATTTGAGAATACATTGTATGAAGTTCTCTTTTATAAGGCTTATTGGGTTTACTAGGAACGACGGATGTATGTATGCAAAGCAATTTAACCTTGATTTTTCTTTCACAATATGGTTATCGTTCATAACAAATATTTAAACGCTTGTAAATTGATGACACAGGTTTAATTTAAATACAGGTTGTATGAAGTTCTCTTTTATAAGGCTTATTGGGTTTTCTATGGAACGACGGATTAATGTATGCAAAGCAATGTTTACCGTTTGATTTTTTTTCACAATACGGTATCGTTCATAACAAATATTTAAACGCTTGTAAATTCGGTGACACATGTTAATTTAAAGCCAGGTTTAGACCTTTAATTACTTTTTAATGCTTTCTTTTGTTTTGTTTTTTCAACTCTCGACGCAAGTAGAGTGGTGTTATTAGTTTAATGTGTATATCTGTGTATGTGTCTGTCTATGGCATTGTAGCTCACAAGCAGCTGAACCGATTTTAGGTAACCGAAGGTAATACAAGATACAGTTTTACAAATGACTGCCTCATTAGCCTAGTGGTCGTAAGAGCGACTGTTATGATCGAGGTACTAGGTTCGACTCCCAGGTCAAACAAAGTGTTATTGTTATGTTATGTGGGCTCCATCTGTCCGCACTTAGACTCTTTCTAGCTCAGCTCAGCTCCGACTAGAAGCGCAGAAGCATTCACAGGCTTCTCAAAGCGATCTCGGGTTTTTGAGGATTTCCGCTCGTTGGGTTGCAACTCTTGCGTATTCCAGGATTACGCGAGTAGCGGTTTCTTCACCCTCCATGCATGCTTTGCACATTGGGGTGTCAGTGACACCTAGGACATAAAAGTGTTTGTTAAGTGGACAATGGCCAGTTATAGTGCCTACCATATCACGTATATCACCTTTATTAAGACTGAGAATTCGTCGGGATAAACGCTGTTCAGGGATGAGCCCTCAACTGTCTACAGTCACTGGCCGTTGTCCATCAAAGTGTTATTGTATTTTTCTATCAAATTATCAGTAGCAGCTCGGAGTTTGGCTTTGAACCCGATTATTGACAATAGGCTCGCCTCCTATTTATTACATGGAACCTAAAAACATACCCGGTGAACTGTGTGTGTACATTAGTACCTTCACCTCTGCCTAACCCTTTGAGGACACAGGCGTGATGGTAGTATGTATGTATGTGCAGCTTTTACTCGAACCAAAATTAAAGAGAAATGAAACAGTTGTGTTCGATATTTTAGTTTTTAGAGTCGTCACTTGTACTGTTCTAATTTTTTGTACCTATAATTTAACTAAACAGATTTCTTTTATGATTGGTATTGAATCCGTAAGCAAACAAGTCAAGTTTTAACCAAAAAGAACACTAACTTCATTGATTTTTAGGTGTTCCATGATATTTCTTCGAATTTGAAGGTTCAATACTAATGAAACTAAAATGGAACCACGCTTAAAGTATCTCCTTTCAAACAAAAAAATAACCATCAAAATCGGTTTATAAACAAAGAAGTTAAGGGCGGAAAGAATATAATTAAGAACCTCCTCCTTCTTGGAGTCAGTTATAAAATAAAATATAACGTTAAAACCTAATTGTAAGGATGGTTAAAAACATTTGGAAAACCACAATAAAATCTATCAATTAATAATGATATCCTTTTTACGGAAAATATTTCAACAATAATTAATGATCACTCGTTCACGTAGCTCAAATCACTGAGTTCAATGGTATACCAGGAATACTGGCGCATTTAATGGTACAGTTGGCTGTAGAGTCGACACAAAATGAATTCCCGCAAATTACCTGATTGCAAAGAGCCGTTCATGTCAATTAATTGGAGCGAAACTTTTGCTGAGCCGTAGAGAGGACGCAGTCTTCGATTAAAATAAAAATAAAATCATACTATGTATAGATATTGTTTATAGAACATCATTTGTACTCATAATTAGTAGCATATTTCTACAACGATCTAGCAGGTTTTATACAGTTGAAAGCACTTTTTGTTAACTGAACATCTGGAGATCAAATGTATATTATGATTGGTATTCAATCCGTAAGCAAATAAGGCAATTTTTAACTTAAAAAAAAATCAACTTCTTTGATTTTTAGGAGTCCCATGACGTTTCTTCGAATTTGAAGGTCCAATGCTAATGAAACTAAAATGGAACCACGCTTACTAGCTGTGCCCCACAATTTCACTCGTGTTAATTTTATCTGACAAAAACCAAGTTGCCAACGCACCCGTGTAGTCTATCATAATTGTTCTCACTTCCCGCAAGTACAAATTATATTAATTCTTCATTATCTACTAAACTGTGTCCAAATAACATACTATAAAGAGCGTAATTTAACTACATAATATTCACTTTATGATGAAGTAACTTTTGTTGGTAAGGATTAATATGCTATGTAAAAAATAATGGTTATTAATCACTTTTTGTCACTAATTACCTTATTGTGGATTATGTATAAGAGCTACGTATATACTATCACTGACATTTTTTATATATACTAAGGCCAATTATTTTTGTAGGACATTATATTTCTGTAGCATTAACGATTAAGCCAGCACACGTGAATAAGGTTGTTCGAGAGGGCCTCGACTTCCGAGTTAAGTAACAAAAATCAATATCTAAGGCTAGCTGAGAGTTGTTGCTTGACGTTAGGTAGCCTATACTATTTCTCGTGAGTCTTGCTATCATATACAATTTTTTTTTTTAGAACTGACTATACTGTTAGCCTTAAGCGCCCAGGAGCCTCTGACGGCTTTTACAGCTTCACCGGACTTGGGAGTGAGCGCTTAGGACACTCAGCCGCGTAGGTTTTTTAGACAACTCGCGCACAAGGGTGCCAAAGTGGCCGGACCACGTCTCGGGCGGTTATCGCGATTGCAAATAAGTCGCAATCTGATTAATTCCCTATTCGTAAATTCGAGCTAACTAGCATATACTCATATGCATGTTCCCTCCTGGGAGGAAGGAAGGAAACATGCTCATGTGTATTTAGTGATCGGAGCGTCGCTCATTATAGGCTACACTTTTTATACTCTTGCACTCGGCCTGAATAGTAGGGTAGTTATGAATATACCTCACATAGCCATTCCTGACGAGGGTAGCGATAACTATATATAAATATATTAAAACTAAGATATTTGATACAACCGCCGTAAGATCAGATATAGCGACACGCGTTCCAGGATTAGTCGATTTATATCTAGCAAAGAAGCGTGGTGGTACCTGTACCTGACTATATCGCAACCACCATAAATATGGTTTTTAACCTTTTACAATAACTCTCTTTTGGTTTGACACGTTTCGGTATCAGTCAGTGTATATCCAGCTGCCAAGAGGATTGCAGGCTGGTATGACAGCGACGACCGATGGTGGAGTGCAAATTGCTCGGTAATCACCGTTATTTTTGGATTATACTGTGATTATTATAAAGAAAAGTGTCGTCACTTCGTCGCGCTACAATAAAATCAATAAACCCAAATACATATAAAGTGCAGTACGATTTCCCCTGATATTAACTGACAATGTGCTCCAAGATGGTAGCACACTAAACATAGTAATGATTTTTTTTTTAAACACAAATCTGCAGAATCTTTGTCCACACCTTTCAAGTGGGTGCTTTTATAATATTAAACATTAAAAATTGCCATGAAAAAAGATGCACTTGCAAATGCAGCTGTGTACTATAACTAAGTGAGCCTTATTTTAGTAAAACTATTAATGAAAGTTATACACTAAACTTAGTTGAAGAGCTGGCTCTCAAGTGCAGTTGCCGGAACACACCTATAAGTGCTTAGCGACAAATTTTTAACTTAGGGGTTCTAGCTAGCCAGGACATTAGAAATTACCCTACCACCATGCTATGGTTTCGTCACGATGTTTTCCTTCACCGAAATCTCAGACTTATTGTAGAGATTCGAACTCACATCGTTCGACGCGGTATCCGTACACGTTACCACCGAGCCATCATTGATTCGATTGTATATATATTATAATGATTTTTGAAAAAGAAATTAGTAATATGGTCAATAAATTGTCATTGAAAACAACACTAATGCTTGTCCCAGGGGAGCCCAGACACAAAACGAGTCGTAAATTACCCAACTTCAGAGGGTCGTTCGTGTCTATTAATTGGGGTGAACATTTCGCCGTACTAAGGGAAGAGCACATCGGCTATTTATTTACTAGTTTACGACTAATGCTATTTAGGTACAAGAAGCTTTTTTAATTTTATGATTTAATAGATAGGCTAGCCCCGTTGAAGTTGTATACTCGTTCTAATCGTCAAGGATTTGATTACAGCGTGATCTATTCCTATTTTTCCACAGAAAACTTTTTAAGGACGAGGAGGTAAAAGGTTTTACAACGAATAAATATAATAAGAATTTACCAATTATTTTGCGTAATTATTATTTTTGTCTTTTCCTAAGAACCTTATTTTTATTATGAGTAAAATAAAAATAAAAGTATTAGCCAAATGAGCACAAACGTTCTCAAGTGATTCGCTTAACAACGAACAGTATTTCTATTTTATTTATATTATGAATTAATTGTCAATTAATTTTGTATATTATTGATTCAAAAGATTTGTAGTTTTACCTGTAATGTAATTTGGTGTCAGCCAATTTGTTTTCTATCGTGATACGAAACATAACTATATGAATCTTTTTAAAGCACTGTGAACGGTAAGCACAAGACACAATAGTCACGACTGTCGAGAGATCACAGTTGCAATGCACTATCCAGCTGCAATGTACTATCCAGCTGCAATGTATATCCTACATTGGGTGATTTCGAATGCGACAACTCAATAGAAAGTTATTGTGACGATTTTATTAATATATTTATGGTGGTCGCGACCCAATCGAGTATAAATTCCTAACAACCCGTTTTTATTTGGATTATGATATAAACAGAATATAATATAAGCTTGTTGTGTCCTACTTGCTTGACAATCAAATCGAGGTGAAAAAATGTTAACATTATATTATAAAAAAAGTCCAGTAAACTAAAAGCGTGAAAGAAATAAACTAAAGAAATAACTCATATGCAGCAATACTTTCGAAGCAGTAAATAAAACGCTCAAAGTGAAAAGTTCCCGTTCTTCTATTCCAGCCTTACGTGAATAGACGCTACAGTCCGAACACTTGTCTCCAGCTATCTTTTTCTTTGCAACGAGTGGCAAGAAAATCTTAGTTTTTCGCCATATGACGGCTTCCCTCTACCCCTACCATAGTATTTGAGTTAAAATAAATAAACTCGAAATTAAAATTTGATTTTACTTGAAATGTTATTATATCACTCAAGTTGACAGTTGTGAAGATGAATTCAATAATCGAATAACGCATTAAATGATATACAATGAGAGGTAAAGACGATATCCGTTAGAGTTGAAAACTTCTAAAGTATTGATTAGACGTTGATAAAGCTACAGCTCGCGTCAAAATCTCGTATTAGGTACGATAAGACTTTAAAATTAATGTGAGTATTGGTTAAAATTTACCCATTATAACACCCAATATACATGAAACAATACGATCGAATATTGTTAAGATTTTATTGTCAAAAATTAAATTAATTAAATTAATCAAAATGACAGTTATTATATTTGCATGAAAATAGCGTATTGTCATTAGGAATGCCATCAACAGATAATTTAATCAACAAACATGACTGGTATAATTTACTTGCTAATGTGCGAAATATTCGCACATGTCAGCTAATAATCCATACAAATAATAAACTTGAACTGTTTCTTTATAATAATGCATATGAAAGTTTATGTGGCACATATAACAAAAAAACATCTGTTTTGTCTGTTTGTTCTGGCTAATCTCCGAAACGCTTGGATCAATTTTGACGAGACTTTCACAAACAGATAGCTGATATTATAAAAGTAACTTGACTACTTTTATTTTAGAAAAGAATTAGAGCTCTGTGCAACTGAAATATACTAAAATAGCAGTATTTGGTACCGCGCACGTTCCCTTTCGCCGCCGTCGCAGCATACGAAATTCAACGCGAACATAGTCGCAGGCACAGCTAGCATATTAATAGTTATAAGATATAACGAGCAATGAATCTTCAGTCGAGTTTGACCCGGGGTAGGGGACCGATGTGAAATTCTTTTTCAATGGACAACCGTTGATATTTTTCTTGTGACTTACTAAGTCCACAAGAAATGCTCTTTTCTCTCCCCCCCCCCCCATTCCAAAGAGTTTTCGAATCTGTCAAGTGTTTTATATGCATTATCGATGATGTGAATAAACTAAATTTCAATTAAATATTTATTAATTTGCTTTCAGTATAATGCTTTGTTATTTCTAATAGTTATCATTTATTTTTTTAACCATCTACATATAAATATATAAAGAATAAAGTAAAGTCGCTTCCCGCTGTCTGTCCCTATGTACGCTTAGATATTTTAAACTACGCAACGAATTTGATTGCGGTTTTCACTAACATTTAGAGATTTTTTTACGGATGAGTCTTATATACAATACATTTTAATTAAATTTTTGTATAGCAAAAAAATCACTTAATTCTAATCAAGTCGTAAAAAATATGATTTTCGGGATCTTACATGGTTTACGCTTGCTAAACCTTATACGATACATCAAAATAATGTTATAAAGAATTGTAGTTCTTCAAAAAACTTAGAGAAAAGTCCGCGATGATATATATATATCTATATCTCCTAAGGTTGACTCACAGTAACCATTTTTATTTATATCATGATAATAAAAAATATTACGATATTTGCGAAGTTATTTTCTCCAATTCAGTATCAATCTTTATCCAGATAAATTTGTTAGTTAACTTGGGCATTTAATGTACATTAAAAATGTTCTTAACAGTTTTCCGCTTAAATAAATACTGTAAAAGATATCAATAATTCAAAATTACGCGCGTTTTAAGAAATCTCTCTCAGCACAGAACCGTCGCGGTTGACTGCTCGGTACTCCGCGCCTTTTATAAATTGCTCCACTCAAGTTAAGCACATCTATTCTTAACTATGATATTACTTAGCATACCATCACGCCTGTATCCCCGACATGTTAGGTAGAGGTATACACCCACGATTCGCCAGCTAAGTTTTAGTTCCCATATAATAGGGGGTGAGCCTATTGTCATTACCCAGGCACAACGTCAAACTCCAAGCTACTACTGAGAATTTCATAGAAAAACTCAAGAATACTTTGCTCGACCTGGGAATCGAACCTAGAACCAAGAAAATCTATCAAGCATTCAGGTTTCCTCGCGATGTTTTTCTTCGCAGTCAGCCAATAGTGTTACTAATATGAAATTATTAAATATACGTAAATTTAAAAAAAAAATGGTCTTACCGTCTCGCGGAAATATTTATTTTCGTTTTTACTCTCTCAGCCGTGACAATTTCACTCAGCGAACAATGAAAATGTATTATTCCGCTAGTAAGTCAGCTGGTATTTAATTTAGATATTTGAATACTTGCAGGGTGATAAGAAATGACAACTGTGATACGACAATTCTGTCTGACTGTTCATTAACCGCCATACACCCGGTATAAAATGCATCATAGTGATACGGTCAGGCGTAATCTAGTAGGTATACCCGTTCGATTCAAGAACATTATGCAAATAATGATTAATTCTTCACAGTGATGCCGTTTTGATTTGTCTCGTTTCAGGATCAACCAGTATTCAGTTAACGTGAGGTCTGATGGCCAGCACTAACCAGTGATAGATTGGCGATCTCTCAGTATTCAGCGGTGTTTTTGGATTGTACTGTGCTTTGTTGTCATATTGTTAAAAATACTGCTAATAAAAGCTGAAATATTACAAGAACATTTAAAAACAGCATATCATGAAGAAATTTCATAATTATATATCATATATGTAACTAAATTGTGTCATAAAATATGTACTTATAATAATAATGTTTATGTTTGGAAAATGAATTTAAAGATCTTATACCCTAGGTTGTAATTTACAGTAACAATAAAGAAGTATCAGAAAATATGTAAGAGAAAAATTCTCAGAGATGTGAGTGTCATGAAATGTCCCTTGTAAGGAGTCTCAGCGGGTTTTGAAACAATGATAATATTGAGAGCTCCCTCGGGGCTACAACCCTCACGAAATGTTGCATTACGATTACTGTCACCACTTTTAGCCTTTTCATTATACACATTAGTTAGGTAATCATATATATTTACCATTACCATTATAATAAAGACAACCATATAATGTACATTAATTATTTTATTTATCATTAGACATCTGTCACAGTTGCAAAATACCGTGTGTATCCGTGCACAGCCGCCCCCCCGCATCCCATAAAACTATCAGGAGTGTCGCGCTTATGATGGTCGGACTATTTACCATTCTTAAGTTGAAAATCTGTCGCACGATACATATTGATTGATTCTGTAGTTTATTATTTTTCAATATTACTGCATCATCTGATATTTGTTTTAAAATCAACCCCATATGGGGTTGAAAATGGATGTCAAGGTTTGAACAGGGATAGGATAATCAATAAAGTTTTTTTTTACACTTAACAAATTTAAAATTTCTTTTTTTTTTGCACTACTCAAATATATCTCTGTAGGAATAATAATTTACTTATTATGAAAAAATAATTTAAGATATCTAACGCACTATAACATTAACGTAAACAACTCGACTAAGCTAAGGACCCCACTAACTTACTGACATGTGACTACAAACGTATTATTGGCATTTGTCAATGTCGTATATCTATCGAAGTATCTGTACTAAGAACCAATAACACTTGTTTCTTTCTGAAACGTTCACAGTGATGTTACTGAACTATGTCAAAAGATTATTAAGGTTTGAAATAAAGATCTTATAATTTTCAGTGTACAGAAAAAGGTCCGTCCATCTTCTTTTAGTTATATGACTTTCATCGGTCCTCATGGGATTTCCATACCATGTTAACCCACTAGTCATATTCTATGCCTTTCTATCAATTCTAGTTATACCACAAGAAATGATCCATCCTATATTAACCTTTTGACAGTAAAACTTGCATGACATAATTCTGACACTATTACCTAAGAGCTTTTATTGGTCTTGCTAAGTCTAAAACACGGTACGAATAATTTAAGTCTATTTCCCGCATGACAGCGGCTAACAAATGTATAAATACGTAAAAAATATTTCAATAACAAAGAGCAAACTCTGTTACTGTATTCTATTTTATATAATTAATTTATAATTAATAAGTTATAAGATGGCCAATAATAATTTTAAGAAAGTAACAATATACAACACGCCTCTCTTCAAACGAGGTATGCAGTGACTTGCTTTTTTCCACTTGCTGTGATTCTGGCATACATACATCTTCTTCAACATTCATCAATCTTTCGTTCGTCCAAGTTCCTCTTCATTCTTCTTTCATACTACAAAGTTTTCTTATCGTGTCACTCAATTTTACTTCTAAAATATCTCTTAGCGCTCTCATTTCTACAGCATTTTTTTTTTACTTTCATGCTTTTATGGAATTAAAATTGCATTATAAATGCTTTAAATATAACATAAAATTTTATAAGATCAAAAAGTTGCCTATATCACTCAGGAATGTTGTTTCATATTATTGAAATTCTTTTTTAGTACTTCCACAAATACTTATTTCATACAAAAATACAAACTTAACCTCTTTATAAAAAGTAGTATAAACTAATTTTAAAGTACAATATTTTACCGATAGATGGCATTCAAAATGTCTGGTCCATTCGATAGATTGGAGTTCTCAATATAAGTGATGTGCCGGATTCCTATAAACGTGGATCCGCGGATATGTATACGGTACTCAACTTTTGTATTTCCTTTGTTCGCAGTAGGCGCGTGAGATCTTGGACCGTCAGTTTTCGAACCCTATGCGTAAGTGAAATTATGAGACATGTTTAAATTCTCACTCAAACTCAAAGAACGTTGGGTAGGTACTACGTTATTTGTATGTATATAAACATATACAATTATGCACCTACCTAAATTGGCAAATATTACAAAATTGCGTACACTGATTAGGGTTTTCTTCCACATGACATAAATTTTAACGGAACGTTGGTATTTTAAACATAATCTTAATCACTTTAAAATAATTGATGACAATACCTATCTTTGCGATAATACATCTGTGCAAACTTTTAAACATCTGCTCCAGGACTGCCCCAGATTTAATTCGAATAGATTGGATCATTTGATGCTCTGCGAAATCCTTCGGGTTTCTCCATTCAAGATTATCAATATCAAGTCTTTTGGTAATCTTGCAAAGTACATTGTGGCCAATCTTAAGTCGTTTAACAGATTTTAATTACTGTGACTATGTATAATCATAATTGTTATACCACTCACCTTTGTGCGACATAATAACATCAACAGGAAAAGAGGTGGATCGTATCAAATCGCGGCCGCCTCTCTATTCTAATATTTTATTTATACATAAAGTTAACAAGGAGAAATAACATAGAAAACTACGTTGTGTCAGTAAATTTCATCTTAAAAACGGGTAAATTTTTTAAAGATTTTTTATTTTATTTATGGTCGTGTTTGAATACAGTTTTGTTATTTTTGTATTATATACCTATATTCGCAGAGTTCAACGCCGTTGCTTACTTTTAAATAAAGTTCTTTTGATACAACAAAACTTTTAATTTTAATAAAGCTAACTCGGCGAGCCGATATTTTTTATAATAGATATATATATATATATAATAGTATTGTGACACACAAAATAGGGATGTGAGTGGTCGATCGATACACATCATTTTTAACAGTTTATTCTTAGTTATTAACAACAAAAATAAATTAAAAGAGCTCAATGTTTTAATTGTTACCTTTCAAATTTTTTATAGGAAATGAATATAAAAGATTCGTATAAGATCAGCAAAAGATTACGGATACGGATAGGTAATCTTGTTTCCCCTTCAAATATACGCAGATACGGATATCCGGCACATCCCTACTCAAGATATACTTGTGATAAAGTTAGTGGCCTTTGAGACAAACATAAATATTCAACTCGTACCCGTAAGTACGCACTTGAGATATTTGGATTCTATTTCATATAAAAAACTTTTCGTAGTGAGCGTGAGTGGTCGCGTAACTTGGCATTTTGAAAACAATTTTGAAAGACAAGAAAATTTTGAAAATTGCCTTTAAATTAATATGGGACCACTCTTTAGTTATGAAAGAAAAAAGAATGATCCAAACCGGTTCATAAACAAAGAAGTTAGGGCTGAACAGCTATAAAAAAAAATACATTCCAATGAATAACTTCCTTCTTTTCTGAAGTCGGTTAAAAGGATATAGAAGCCTTAAAATAGACTTTCTAAAGTAACATGTCATGGGACTATGCAACCAGTACGTCCGAGATATCACCAGCTCTGTCGGCAGCTGGGTTTACCCTGGCTGATTACGAAATGCGACAAGCTAAAATAAAGTCACTGCAACTTGTTTTTACAATGTGCATGGTGATTATGCATCAATCGGGTACAGATCCCTATCACCCTTCTGAGTTACCGGATATACCTGCTAAACCCGGAAAGCATCATATCTAATCGTGCTTCTAATATGGGTGTCACAACTAGTGTTTGGAGGTCGCGATCCAGTTCGATACATTTGTCATGTCCTGTCAACCGGCAATAGTCTTGCCGTAAAAGGCGGGTTCTCATGGTTCTTGGTATTGCGGATTATCACGCATGGCCTTCAACCACAAACAGCCACGCACCACACACCAAGGCTACGGATTTGTCTGCGCTACCACTGATGACACTCTTCTCATGGTGCATCGGTATGGGCTGGTCCGTATCCGTCCTCAATATCACAGATGGTAGGAGGCCACCTTAAGATCTGAAATAAGTTACTAGGATCCTTTTAATAACCGTGTATTTCGTGACATAGTCTGTGACTCAATAGTAAGAATAACCAAATTTTTCTGGATTTGTCAAGTGTCCAAGTGGTAATTGTCGTGATATTCACTGGCCAGCTTAACGTCGTCAATCGCTTATCATCACCGATTATGGATTGTATTTTTTTTATGGTATCAAACACGTGGACTGTTCCACAAAGTAAACAACTCTGGTCATAATATTACAATTAGTGTATGTACTATTATGTTTATTTCTTTATTATATGAGTTTCAATTACAGTATACGTAATGACAATTAAAAACGAGTACATCTACTAAACATTAAATTACACTTTAAAAACTTAGATTTTGCAAAAAATTGCGTCTTGTTTTGATAAAGATTTATGTAGGCCAATAACAAATAAGAAAATGATCTCATATCCCTATCTCTTTCTAATACAAGCGTATACTATGCTCTACTATCTATAGTTGAAATATTTTGTAACAAAACTCCACTGAGAAAGAAAAGCTGCAGTTTTTGCTCAGCCCACGGACAATTTTCTTCAAGTATTACACGATTGTAGACAGATTTTGTGTTCATTTGTCAATACGGACAGCTTGGGCTAGTCGAGAAAAATACGAGGCTTCCAAGAAACGTCAATTACGTTTTCAAGATAAAGACATCATTGTCTGTTTTATATATTTAATATTATTTAGTTTGTAATGAAAGTGTGAGAAATACCAAATCACATAGATCACAAATGGCTTTGTCCTGTGTGACTCATTATAGCACAGCTGAAACTAATAAGGATAGAAATGTGATATTTGATGAGGGTGTTGACATTTTATTTAGACATCGTTTAAGAAAAGATTTCTCAAAATAAGGGAGTGAAAAGCGGTGATAAAATTTGCGTGAGGAATAATATTTTTCGGGTCATATCTATTAATACCCTTCCAAACAATCAATTAGATACGTATTTCGGCGATTGTCAAAATTCAAACCCTAAGGTTGCAGACAGCAGTGAAGGCTTAGAAAAAGGGTTATTTTCCTGGGAATAGTACTGTATGTAATGAAAATGTTTGTAATTTAACTAGTACGCGTATTTATATTAAAAGTACGTGGATTGTCATTTTATTACTACTTAACTTCTAAAGAAAAGCATACTGATATGGGCCTAGAGTCTTCAATTGGTTCAGTTCTATATTAATCTGAAAACTACATTCAAAACACAGACAAAGTAAATTTAAAAAACCTCTGACAACAGTAACCTTTAATTGAGAACCTTCCAATAAGTCCAAACATGGTATATCTATTGTAAGTTGGTAAGGAGCTAGGGCTCCTGCAGTTTCCAGAAGGTGCTGCTGCAGCAGGTCAGAGTTGCCATGTTGTTATAATATTATTAGAGTAATAGAATACTAATTTTTTACTCGATCTGACCTATTGTAGATGTATAAAGAATTGATACTCTTCAATACTCTTCAATGGGCTGAACAGATTTTCTTATTTTATTGTGCACGTTGTACTACGTAGCTCGACTTACATTTTTTTAAATAAGATTTGAGTAAGCATAGAAACTGTGAAAATTGAAACTTGCGCTTTCATTTATTAATCAAATGATGAACCATCGTGTAGTCAACGCTCGATGCGACCAAATGACATTGAAGAAAGGGTTGTGCTGAAAACATACGAAATTGTACAATGCACGTCAGTAGATTTAACTTTTCCAAAATTAACGTTCCTTCTTTCCTCCGTTCGTTAACGAACGGCCAGGATTAGTAAGTATATTTTTCAATTGAATATATTATTTTAAAATATATTTAGTCGGAATTTGAATATATTTTTATTTGATAACATGTTTATTTTAGTTTCTTAACATTAACCATTGAAATTTCTGTAATCTCTTAATATTCAAATTTGTTATTGTTTTAGTTAATTTATTAAAGGTTGTTCAAATGGAGCTGCTGAAACTCTCTTATATGTGATTAGTGATAAGTTTTCAACACAAAAGTGCTAACTAGCGAGACGCGCTTGCAAAATGGCCAACCACCATGCTATGATTTCATCACGATTTTCCCTTCACTGAAAGCTCAGGCTCATTGTAGGGATTCCAACTCACGTCGATTGATGCGGTGTCCGTACTCACTACCAGTAAGACATCATATCAAACAGCATGCTATTAATAGTACTTAGCATGCAAAAAACATCTTCACTAGACAACCGCATGAAAGTACTAAATATAGTAACGTATGTTTTACATCTATGTAAATGAAGGGTCAAAACGCAAACTTGTAAAATTGACTAATTGTTTCCAAAAGGCGTGTCAACCGTGACAGCTGCTATGTAATGCTCAGTCACTTAGTTTTAGTATTTAGTTACATCACATAATTTAGTTTCACTATGGATTATTGGAATCTACATAGATTTAGTTAAATATTTACAATAAAATCTACATAATATATTATAGATTTAACTTTCCAAAACGGTACAAATGATATCATTACATATATTATTATAAGATGGAGAGCCAGACAATGGAAATAATATCATAAAATTTTTTTTTTTGGTAATTCGTTAAACCTAGTGGAAAACTAGTTCTCAACTGCAGCTGCCAGAACACACCTATTGATGCTTGACGACAGATTTTCAACTTTAGGGGTGGTGGCTAGCCAGGACGGCATTAGAAAAAGCCCTACCACCATGCTATGGTCTCATCGCTATGTTTTCATTCACCGAAAGCTCGGGCTCGTTGCAGATCGAACTCAAATCGGTCGACGCAATGTCCTTACACGTTATCACTGTTAAAAATTACACAAATCCACTGAAAATTTTATTGGTCTTCTCCATATTATGAAATAAGATCATTCAGCTTGGACGTGAAACACTCATTATATTATTGGCTTGCTTAGAAATGTTGGGTTTTGGAATCAGCCAGTTTATAAATAGTGATTAATTGGGGGGGAGGTGAAGATTTTTACTCAACTGGCTCGCGAATACCATTTACATGGCGATAAACTTATCAGAGTGACTTTCTTTAGGTTTGTCGAGTTTCGGGAACTGCCTATATATATCCAGATACCGAGAAGCTTGCACCCTGGTATTGCAAAGTGATCCACGATGCATTACCAATCTCTCTATGGTCGACCTTATGTTGGATTAATGTGCTGTGTTTAAGAGTAAGGATAGAGCCGTCACTTTTCCGTGTAACTACAAAAAAAGCTGATAATACATTTCTATTTGCTATAAAAAATAATGAAGGAAGTTAAAAGAAGAGAAAAAGGATTATAACTTTTTTAACAAAATTGACACCTGCTTAAAATCGTATAAGGTGATTCTATATAGTTAAAAGTGATAATACCTTGTAAGTATTTATGAATCCTTGTTAGCGTCAACGTCATGAACATAGTAATGGAGGCATGAAATAATTTCAACAGGGTGTGCAAAACTTGAGTTTTATTTATAGCCGAGACTCAGCAAAGCTTACACTTTATGTTAACACACGTAATCATTTACTATCCAGCAATGTAAATTGAATTTGAAATTTTCCTAATTTTCTTCATTTATTCGTAAATAAAATTAAGATCACTTTTTAAATGAAATCCTTGTACTTATATCTGCTTGTCATTTTAAATATTATGCAGTCAGTATCTTTTGATAAAATTTTCATTGAAAATACATATAAAATACAGGACTACTTTTCGTATATAACCTAGCTTTAAAATTAATGATTATGCTTTATTATAGTAGTACGATAGTGTGATATTTGATTTTTGTGCCTGTTATTTTTTTATAGTACCATGGCAAAGTAACCACCGAGTGACCAACATCAGTCGCCACTGTCAAGCCGGCCTGCACAAATGTCTCTTCATGTTATGCTTGAAGGACTCCATGCTGTAGGAAGAAGGGAACACACTAGCCGGGAGACAGTTCCACAGCTTTACAATACGGCAAAGACTTGACATAACAAAATAATTTGTTTGTGTCGAGATGGAGGCTACCGTAAGTATGTGGCTCCGGAGCCCAACGTGTGTGGTTCTGTTATCAAATAGTACAATGTGATGGTCGCATTCAAGTCGAGTACAGATCACTCTCACTGTCTGGAGTTTTTTGTATCGGTATAGATTTATCGATATCACCTAAGATATGTTAGCACGCTAAGCTTAGTGGAAGAATGGCTCTCAAGCGCAGCGTCCAGAATTGGTGTTTGGCGACAGATTTTCAACTTGAGAGTAGTAGCTAGCCAGGAGGGCATTAGAAAAAACCCTACCACCACGTTATAGTTTCATCACGATGTTTTCCTTCACCGAAAGCCGGAGTCCGTACACGCCAACAACTAAGCCATAATTGTATTAATATCGCGGATGTTACACGCTGTGTAAGGTGGTCGCGATTATATCCATAAATACCCACCCTGCAAAAGTTAGTCTCCAGCCTGAAGACTGGCACAATTTTTTTATTAATATTCATAAATCAATTTTACTTAACAATTATTTAGTGGGAGAGAAAAGAATTAAAAAAATCTAACAAACATATAAACAGTAACTAAATAATGAATTTAAATTGAAATAAATTTAAATAACTTTCGCAATCGTAGAACGCCTTTTAAACTTGTAATCTTATGGTTTGTCTTGAATATTTAAATGCAATAAATTTTGTTGGATATTCCGTTCATAGTTGTGATCGATAAATTTTCAACCCGTATGTAGCGGTCAAACTACTATAAAATTTAAACTTACTACTTTAATGTGGCTTTAGTTTGACACCAACTGCGCAAGTGCAAGTTTACCATCCGATTTATAAGTACAAGTAAGGTTTCCTGACATAAATAATATTGATTAATGTTATATACAATACCAACTTGCAACTGTATTGGAGATCAATTCATAATTATATCACTTCGTCGTATTATTTACCGAGTAGCTTTCAGTATTATCGACGAATAAATAATTATCACTTTGAATTAGCTAACATTTTTTAATTTTAATTTTGCATTTATAGAAATATACACGTTAAATTAAAAAAAAAAAAAAAAACCTACACAAATAATCTAGTCATTAAGACCATTCCTCTAATGCAAGTTGGTGAAGAGCTGGTTGGATTCCAGATAATGCTGCAACATCAGGTCAAGATTACCATATTCTTCCAATATCATTGAAGTATCAGATCACCAAATTTTGACTCGATCAGACCCGCGGAAGATGATTAAATCCATTTATAAACTACAAAAGAGTTCATAATCTTCAAACGGTTGCACAGATTTTCTTGAATCATAGCTAACACTCATGGTCAAGGCTCTTACCACAAAAAAAAAACTAAATCAAAATCGGTTGAGCCATTTGGGAACTACGATGCCACAGACAGAAACACATATACATATACTATTGAACTTATAACACCCCTCTGTTTGCGTCGGGGGTTAAAAAGAAAACTTTATCGTGATGAAAAACAAATGTTTCCCCAGATACCGTCCAGGGGATAGTAAATGTACAACAAACTATCCGATATTCGAAATAAAAACATATCTGAAACCGTAACGATATCGGAAATATTAATTTATTCGAATAATTTCAGATAGGAATGAAATGAAATGAGATACTGTCTACTACCAAAAATATCTTAAATTTAGGTGGTATTAACTAAAGTTAATACTGTTGACCTAAAAATATTATTATAATACCTATTTTCCTTCTAAATACAATTATTAGAAAAATCTACTATCCATAACAGATATTATCCGAAACTATCGGATATCCGAGATAATTTCAAAAGATATACATATCCATAATACCTCTCCGTAACATGACCGGTATTATTATCCTTTGATAGAAATGGATAAAGACGATCGTTACAGATATACCTCATGTTTCAATTTTAATAATCTATAGATACAAATATTACTAAAGCACAAGAGATTGCTTTTTGGTTTATTTGTTTTAACACGCTAAAAATGACATGGGTGAACTGTGTGAAAGAGGATATGCGTGTACGGGGAGTGAGTGACTGGGGGACTGGTGATAGGCTGAAATGGAAGAAGAGGACGTGCTGTGCCGACCCTACCTAATGTGGGATAAGGGCAGAAAAAGAAGAAGCTAACCACTGGAAGTACTAGTCAGATTTGAAAGATTCTTGTTCCATTTTATTTATCTGACTTCAAGAAAAGACGGAGGTGGTTGAATTCGAAGCCATAGCATATTAGCTACCCAAGGGTAGTCTCATTTTAATTTAATTAATTTAATGGCCGTGAACTATTGAGATAAACCAGGGAACTCTTTATGGTTAATGAAGTTGGTTTTCTTTATTGTTAAAAACTGTCCTGTAGTGTATTTATTAAGAAAGGTTATATATTATATCACTTCATGCTAAGACAGTAAGGAGCAGAGCAGGGGACATGAAATGAAATTGAGAAAAACTATGGGTTACGCGGGTGCATTAGCTGCGGTGCGGTGAAGTGTTAATCGAATATGTCATGTTTATAGTAGTCACATCTCTAGTTATAAGTTGGTCTATGGTACTTCCGTGAGTTCTGTCATGTTATGTCTAAAATAAAAGTACGTCTACAATTTACGCTGCTTCTTATTAACAAAAGAATCCTACATCATCTGGCCCGTCACTCGAGCAAACCACAACAGAATAAATTTAGCACAAGTGAAAGCGTAGAACACAGCTAGTATCCCAATATAAACAATGTGATGAAATGTGAAGAACGTATCATATCAAAATAAAGGTGAACAGGATTTTCTCAGTATCAACACATAATATCTCATTGTAAATAACCGTTAAGATAAACAACGACGGGGAGAGAAACTGGTATCGATTTCATTGGAGTAAAATATTGTTACATTTTATACGAAATTTTATATTTTATTTTAAAACATATACTTCTTTGGATAATTACATGTATATATTTAATAAGAAATATCACAGAACTGAAAAGGCCTTTTATTAAACACATGGGCATATGGCTCAGCACGTAATTTTACTTTTACTCATGTTATTGTCAATTATTATAGTTTATCAATTAAGGAATTACATGTATTTCCCTTAAACAATTTTTATCAAAATCGGTTGAAAATTATTATTATTTTTAAAGTTTTCTTTTTTTTTCAATTACAGAATGACATGCACTTCCCGAGTACGAAATTTAATGAAAATCGGTTGAGAATTAATAAAATATTGTATTGTTTTTACGATTTCCAAAAGTATTATTGACAATTTTTAGCCCAGCAAGTCAATCATGAAATGACTTATACGTCCCGTGTACATAATTTCATTATAATAGGTTAAGAATTAATTAATAAATACATTGATGGGCTATTTTTACGATTTATAAATGTATTGTTGAAAATTCTTCATGCCAAATTGACCAAAATTTCATAAGAACCGATCAAGCTGTTTTTGAGTAATTGCGGACAGACAATAAAATGGCATGTAAATACAGACTGAACTACAAAGTTTAATAATATAAATAATTTACGAGGAGCTGAAAGTTCTATGCTTTATTCTTAATATTAAACCCTAGGTATAATTTCTGGTTGGTACGCCACTACATTACTTAACATTACTTATTCTTTATAGAATCGCGAATTGAGATGAAAATTTCCCGATGTTCTCGAATTTTTCCTGAAACCTTAATAATGATGGTTCTCAGTACATCGAGATCTTTGAAAACTTCCCTTTTAAGATTTGGAATCTATGAGGTTTAATTAATAACAAGGAATTTTTATATTTAATTGCAATCACTTTTTAAGCTGTACAATTTTAAAACTCAGAAACAGGCTTTCTACGTGTAGTTTTGCGCTATAAGTTTTTTTTTAATCTTGAAGCAATGATAGCTCTAATTGGTAGCATGTACAGACTCCGCGTTCGATCGACGTAAGTTCGAAACTCTGCAATGAGTCTGTACTTTCGGTGAAGGAAAACAACGCGATGACACTATTGCATGGTGGTAGGGCTTTTTCTAATGTCTGCCTGGCTAGGTACCATCATCAAGTTAAAAATATGTCACCAAATACCAACAGGTGTGTTCAGGCAGCTGCACTTGAGAACTAGTTTTCTACTAGGCTTAGCGTGCTACCATCTTGAGCCACATCGTCACTTAAGATCAAGTAAGATTATGGCCACAACGCTATAAGATATAAAGATTTAAAAAATCCCTAAATGCAGATCCGTCAGCAAACATGATGGAATGTGAAAAAACATTTGACGCTCGATGGAATGCCTAGCAGATGTAAAACATCTGAATTTAGTCATACTTTATATTGAAATATGAATAAATAGAAATTTAAAAAAAAAAACTTATAAAATAAAGCTCACTTATATTCACAAGTAAGGTTAACATAACAAACCACGCAGATATACTAACCCACACGTAAAGTAGTGCGTGTGTGTAGCAGAGAAGCAAGCGTTTAGTATATAAGATTTAGAAGCGACCGTGATGAAGCGTTGGTGACTGTTGAATTGTATTGTATTGGACTTACGAGTATTACCTAACATAAATATTTCAGTATTTTTGTAGCGCCAAATAAAATATAAACCAATTTACGGGGCATGTCAGTTTCTAGTACACAAATATTACATATTCAAAACTTGAACGTATAAAATCGCAAATTGAAGATGCTCTAAGGGTCCCGTCGGATATAAATCATTTGTATCCGCTATTGGGAGTTGAGCCGTAGAACCCATGTCAGACCGCACGCCAACATATTGCAGAGTCCTTTTTGTCCAAGATTATGGAAGCAAATCGCTTTGCCGGGAGACTTCTGTGCTTGATTTCTCCTGGGATGCGTGACTGTAGTGTAAGACTTATTAAAATGTAAACATAGTACTTGAATGAATAGCTCTTTTGTTTTATAGTTACTGTGCCTTAGAGACAATAATAAATGGTCTAAATATTATGTGTACTTTAATAACAGAAAAAAAAATTGCATGTAACCTTTGCTCGCGTTTGAAGTAAAAATTCTTGGGCCTTGTAGCAGATATTTCATAAGTTTTTATGAATGTGCTAATCTTTAGAACTACTAGTCAAATTTGAAAGAATTTTTTTTAATTAATAGCAAATTTATATAGAAAGGTTATAGAATGTACAAGTTTACATTATGATATTAAAGAGCAGAAGCAGTAAACAAAACGTCAAGCAATCTGGTAAACTGTGGGCAAGCACGGGAAGATAGAAAGAGTCCAACTTACGGCCAACTATACGGGCGCAGTAGAGAGTTAGTCGAATAAATATAACACAGATGAGACCGCGGGCGTCGCTCTCATGGCGACCTGCATAAAATCTCTTAAATTTTTAGAACAAAGTTTATTTTACATAATTTCACACATGGCCATTGCATTCCAATATAAGCTTAGCTTTTATTATAATAACTAAACAGCTGTTAACTAAACATAAATAAATATTTACACCCAGCCATATACCTGACAATTATGAGTGCAGATAAAAGTCCCGATATGCTAAGGCAGATGGAACATATTGGACAGGAGATGGTTCCACAGTACTTTTACAGTAAGTACATAAACACAAGCTATTATAACTTAGCCTTTAGGAGTAGAGACTTAGCAACCTTGAAAAAATATCCAACGTAAGGTATAATATGGAAATACCAACAAAATAACAATCCTAGCAAACAATGCTATCAAAATTTTTACACGAAACTATTTAATTAAAATCCTAAACAGGTGAATCTGTGAGGCGCTTAGTTTAACGAAAGCAATTAAAACTTGATACTTTGTTTCGTATTTCACAATCTACCCTATCAAAAGCCAGCGGCTTGGATGTTAATTTGCTCGACATTTTAACAGGGGGAATAAATTACTTTTATCTATATTTGATAGGCATAAGGTTAAATAACTATCCTAGTTTTCTGCGTTTGGTTAAAACCCCATATGGTTTGAAGTGGCGATGTAGCTGAATAGATTCTTAAACGAATATATACTATACCGAATATATATTATAAAACTAAGGTCATTGTTTGTTTATTTGAACAGGCTAAACTCTGGAACTATCATTTAAATAAAAAAAATAACGTACTTGAAGACTATTTATTAAAAATCTTATAGGCTGTAAAATTCACGCTATAACTCTAAAAAGTGCCAAACCCAGGAACGTCAAGCAATCTTAAAAGCTGTAGCCAAATACGGTAAGCGAGAACTACGTAGGCTAAAAATTCGCTGGCGGCGGCGACGCGGTTGTGACTTAATCGAATAAATTTAACACGGCTGAAACCGTGATTGTATAAGTAGTAAAATGATAAACTTAGAAAAGATGCCGATTCGCAGACCGATAGATGCTTGGTAACAAATTTTGAACTTGAACGTATTAGTTATGGAGTCCTATTATAAATTTGTAGCGATGATCATCCTTTACTGTAAGTTCGAGCACATCGTAGGATTTGATCACAGGTTGTTCAGCCTTGCTTCCAAGCATGTCACTCTATTCATCACTTCAGACACCATTAGCAACCATGTCTAACATAATCATAAAATGATGTAACCAATACAGTCGAAAACCAATTGTTTAGCACGCAACTAAAGATATCATTGAAATGTATTTTTATAGTTAAGAGAAGTATGGCACAGATAATTTTATTTGGAGATTACTCTCTACTTGGGGCAATCCGTCTGGTGTAATACCTCCACCATACAGGATATCGCAGCCAAATTACCTTGATTTATGTTTCTACAGTGAGTATGGTTTCCAAAGCTCTTTGGAGTATAGTACTACAAGCATCCATAGGCTAAGGTAGCCGCTTATTATCAGCTAACCCACTGCTTGTTTGCAACCTTTGTTGTATAAAAAAGTTACGGAAATTCGAAATTGTTATTTATTACAAAGCAACAATAAAGTCTACTTTATTTTTGCAGATTAAATATTGAAACATATTTCACAGAATTGTCTGGATATAACTTTATTAGTAGAGCCGTGGCCTGATCGCGACGGGGCTGAAAAAAGAAGAAAATCATGTTAAATTTTCAGACCTTTTTATTAGCTTTGATGTAGACCTTACGTAGTTAGATTTATTAAATTTGTATGAGGGTTTTAGCTTTTAAAAAAATCCCTTTGATTTTACATCAATTTGCTAATGGCATGCACAACTCATGATCTTTTACTTTCTCGAGTAATATAAAATGCTGGCTTATATGTATCTCAGATATATTTATAATATATAACTAACTTACAAGCTTTCGTACAAACGACTTTGGCAATTCGCTTTAGCTGTATAAAAGGTACTCATTATTTGTAAAAAATACCCAGTTCTATCTTATAATTTATATTCTGTTAAAACGTTAAACGCTCTTTGTAATTCGAACGGTTTGGCTGAAGTGCGGTTTGTGGCGGACGTAGAGGTTATGATGCTAAATTCTGATGGAAATAATATACTTATATTTAATTTTTTATATAATTGAATAAGCATTATTCTACAAGAAAATACCAATCCAATTAGTTACCCAAAGTAAAGTTAAATTCGTCGAAATAATGAAAATAATGTTTATACCAATAAATAAAAATGAGAAATATTTTCTTGATTACGAAATTGACATAAACTTAATACAAAGAAACTTTTTTTCGCGTATGTACCAGTGTCTAATGGAAAAAAAATGTAGGCTATTATTTGTTTCCATTAGACCACTCGCTTTCTCATTAAGCAACTATGATTCTAATAAGGTTTTTTAAACGTGTGCCGGAACATCACTGGTAATAATGAGCAGATGAGGGTAGCTACTTCAAACTTTGCTCGCTAACGAAGACACGGCTCGTGACCACGACCTGATCAACCAGTCTGAAACGTCGAGTAATTTAAAAAGTAAAACACTCTGTAACTTAATTTAAATATAGATTATTATAATTGTAATATTAAATTAATTGCCGATATTGGTGTGCATACATTACTTGAAATCATGTAGACTTCACATTTCATAAGTTTGGGAATGTTTTGGGAGTATATGAAAATTTTCATAACCTACAGCTTAGTAAATAATATGTGAAATATATTATACCAATTTATAGGTACCTGTAACACGGTCTGTTATAACATATTTTGTCCAATCTCCAAGTTGGGAATTTTCTTTCTCTGACCACTTTCACTTTAGCCGCCGTCCTGGAACTATAAGAATGGGAATATTTACTTGTGATTTATTTTACGTCCACAATATTTTCATTGTTATTATTGTATAGTGGCAGCCTGTCATAGTTTATCACAAAGTTATATCAGAAAGTATTGATTAATACAGGTAACAGGTTATTGATTTTGCAATAAAATCTTCGCTACCACCTAAACCGGGTAAACCTGTGCCGTAGGTTGTGGTGCTTATATTTTGTACTTATTTGTGCTTACATAGTTAAGATAAATTTTTATTTTATTTTGTATATGTATAATATGTGATATATGATTATATGTATTTTGGTTGTGTATTATGTAATTATGTGTATGTACCTAATATAAAATATGTGTCTGTATTTTATATTGGCATCGTGTATAAAAAAAAATTAAGGAAAATTAATATTATTCTATTTATTTCATCAATAGCGAGGAACTTTAAAATGATGTTTGAGTCGTTAATTTTGATGAAGAATTAAAAAATATGAGTTTGAAAAAAAAAAAACACCATTCAGAAATAACATATAAAGTGTTGCGGACAACGAGCGGGGCGAGCGAATAACGATAGTCTAATAGTATAGAATGAGCAAATAAATGAAATAATACGTGTTAAGAAAAAGGTTAATTAAATACGTGTTAGGAATAGATATAAAATTGAACTGAATATGTGTGAATATGTGTATTTTAAAACGATTAGAATAAGAATATAGCTAGTTGTAAGTTTAAATGTATAAATTTCACTAGTTGTAAGGATGAACCATGCCAGACTCGGAACATCTGGCATGGTGACTCATGGTACTGCCGTCCCTTTCCCACGGTTAGCCTCGCTCTGCGGAGAGCGCGCACACAGGGCGTGTGCGCTCATTGGCTGAGCGACGCCCCGCACGGAATCCATCGCACGACCGGTTGCGAGGCAAAGGGCGAGGTTAAATATAGCGGAGAGGGCGGCAGTACTTCACTCTGGTACCCTCGTGCGCGTCGTCACAAACTTTCGCGGCTGAGTGCCCTAAGCGCTCGCCCCCAAGTCCGGTGAAGCTGTAAAAGCCGCAGCGGCTCTGTTTGACGATAGGGCCCCTAAGGCTAACAGTGTAGTCAGTTCTAAAAAAAAAAAAAAAAAACGGCAGTACTTCGATCAGTTCGAGAAACACTACAACAACAGCAAGTAGCGAATCACCAAGCAAACTACAGTCAAGAACGATATTAAGAATCAACATTGTTACCACGCACTAATGTAACTTTGTAAAACGAAACAAGAATAAAACAAGCGCTATTAATTTAGCACACATTAAATATTGTGAACGTCTTTTTATTCACAATATAAAGGTTGTAATAAATAGACTTAACTTCACGCATCACTAACAGAATCGGAAAATATTCAAGTACAAAGAGTTATTACAATAATAATTTATCACAATTAACGAAATTACTTGAATAATTTTTATACTTACTAATCCGCAACATAATATTGACATACGTGTCCCCAAACAACTTAAAGCGTTTAACTTACCTCAAGCAAACAAAAACGGCATGTATATAAAATCCTTGCTAAGTCTCCTCTCGGGTTTCCTTTTTAATCTCTTAATTAGGCGGAATCTTTTTGGATAAAGAAAACAACCGTTTATAATCTAATCCCCTCGTTATTTCTATTCGAGTACTTCGCCGTGGATTAATATTTGCTACTCACTTGTTTCCATGATAGCCTTTTTCGACCTTCGTTTGCATAAAACGCCTCGATTTACTACCGAAGGTGCTGAATTTCTTTTTTCTGTTTAAAACAAAATGATTTGTATTAATTTGAATCTTATCAATAATATGTATGTAAAATTCTTATTTTAAGGCTTTGTTATATATAAAAATACTACCGTTAAAGTGGAGAATTTATTTATGTAAATAACAAAAATATTGTGTAAAATTTTTCAAGATGTTTTTTTTTTAATATTCTTTATGGGTTTTAACGTTATATCCTTAATCTTATCTGAAGTTTAAATGAAAGTGTGGCTGAAAATGGTGACATACTATGTCTAGTAGAGGATCTAACCCAAGTGCAACTGCTAGAACACACCTATAGATGCTTGGCGTCAATTTTTCACCTTGAGGGTAATAACTGGCCAAGTGGGAATTAGAAAATACGCTACTTCAGGTTCGTTGTAGAAATTCGAACTCACGTTGATCCACATGGTATCCACACACGCTAGCACTGAGTCATCATAAAATAGATATTTTAGATTATTATATTACTATAGATGTTTTATTTTCACTTTTATTAATTTAGTCGAGGCACAAAGCTATCTGTCGCGTGTTAGTATGTCTGTTAATTTATTTAATTAACAATGTATTAATAGACAATGACTTTCGACTAGCAATTGAGCATAAATAAATATTAAGTTCAGATAACGATGCAGTTGTAAATGATGCATACTAATAATATAATAATATTATAAATTCGAAAGTAACTCTGTCTGTTACGTTTTCACGCCTAAACTGCTGAACCAATTATGACAAATTTTGGTATAAAGATAGATTGGACCTTGGGAAAGGACATAGGGTACTTTTTGTAGCGAAAATAAAACTTTAAAGGTAAAAAAAAAATATGGGACGATAGTTTGTGCGTGAACAATGTACGGTATGCACGGTAATGTCGGTTGCCATGGCAACTGGTTTGTTGATTTATTGACATTGTTATACTTAATAAGAAATGTATTGTATTTCTAATACTTACTTATGAAATGATAGTACAGTATTCTTTTTAAGATGGCTGAAGTGTTTTAAACTCTTGAACTACGCAGTACGGCATAATTACTGTTTTATTGAAAAGTGACGTATTCTGTAGACCGCGGTTTGCGGGAGTTTGTATTAATATTATACCTATTGTAAATTATCTGGATTAAACAGTTTTGCTACAAGTCAATTATTTCATTGTGTTATTCCACATGTGGTGAAAATAAACCTTGAGTGAAAGTTTATATGAAGAACCCATAATGTCTCTAATTACGGAGATGAAATTAATATTTATGCTTTGGGTAAGAAAGAGAGAAAGGGGTTTTACGTTTTTGAAAAAAAAAACTTTGCCGCAGATTTGTACAATAAGGGATGAATTTAATTATTGTTGAATTTTTATTGGGACGGTTAATGCATTGGATTCATATTGGCATATAATGACAATACCTTACAAACAATGATAAACCCATCTATGATTTTCTTTTGGTTTGTCTTGTTCCGAAATCAGCCGGTGTATATTCAGTAATATAGCAGGGTGGTAGGTATTGTGACAACAATACACATAGTGATAAACCCATCTATGTTTTTTTTTGTTTGTCGGGTTACGGCTACAGTGGGTGTATATGCAGTAACAGTGGCGGCGCTAAGCGACGGCCTCGAATCTCACAAAAAACTTTTAACTAATTAATGATATTTAAAGTTAAGTTATCTATACCTATTAAATAATACATGTAATATTTTTCCCAAATATCTCGATAGACCTACATAAATGAAGGAAACGGATGTTGAATATAGCATAACAATTTTTTTGTCTGTATATTCATAATTAACTCAAAAATGGCTTGACTAATTCTCATGAAACTCTCTACAAGGGAAGCTTATGTGATCGTTGGTCAATTGGTAGGTTATAAGAAATTTCAATAATAATTTTGGAAAAATTATAAAAAATACAGTAAAAATATTTTCGTTTATTCTTAACCAATTTTGATAAAAACTATTTTAATAAGTCTGTAGTTCTGTCTGTACATTTAATATTTTCCCAAAAATTTACTGATAGGCATACTATATGAACGATACTGATGACGAATATGCCATTATATTTTTTTTGTCATAACCGATTTTGATGAAATGTTGTACTCAAGAAGTATAAGTAATTACTTAATTGATGGGCTATAACAATTGTCAATATTACTTCTAGAAATCGTAAAAAACTTACAAAAAATTATTTTCATGAATTCTCAACTTATTCTGATCGAATTTTGTACACTGCAAGCATTCATATAATATAGGAGGCTATAAGAATCTTTAATAATAATACATTACAAGTCGTAGAATGAAATAATATTGTTCAACCGATTTTGATGGAAATTGTACACGGGAAATACGCGCCATTCCTCAATTGATACGGCAGCATACATTCGTATTCTGTCAACAATATGGCTAAAAATAAAATGACGGGATGAAAATAACTACTGCGTAACTATAAACGCGTGCGAAGCCGCGGGCTCACCGCTAGTAGCATATAAAGTCTAAAATAGGGACTCGCTCAAACCAATATGTCCTGACGACAGACTTTCTACTTGACGGTGGTAGTTAATCAGATTATCATTAGAAAATGCCTTATCATCAAGACTATCAATGAAGTAATATCAAGCAATGATAGCTCAGTTAGTTAGAGTATTCAGACTCCTCGTCGATCGACGTGAGTTCGAATCCCTGCAATGAGCCTGATCTTTCAGTTAAGGAAAACATCGTGATGAAACCACATCATCAATGATTATTCTAATGCCTGCCGGGTTAGCTACCACCCTCAAGTTGAAAATCTTGTACCAAACACCGATAGGTGTTTTCCGGCAGCTGCACTTGAGAGCCGGACTTCCACTAGGCTTAGCGTGCAACTATATTGGGCCACATGATCACTTAAGATCAGGTGAGATTATGGTCACAATGCTAAGCCTATAACAATTAAAAAAATATATACAAATAAAAATATATGCTAGTAAAATGTATTGATTGTTAGTTAACTTCATCATGTCGCGATTCTGCTTTATTATGAAACATCTTTGGTGGAAGTGAGGAACAGAGTGTAAAGTTCCTCATCCGCCATAGAAAAGGGAGGATCTTCCGACCAGACCTGTGTTATGTCTGGCGGGCAGCTGCCCAACAGTTGTTGTCGGGTTTTTGTATATATATCGCGATGTAGGATAGTTCGTATGTGGCGAGATAGATGTCGCTACACATACGTAGTTCTCAATTTACGCTTTACTAGACGTGCCGAAAAAACTGTAACTTCAAAAAATGTTTTACTTCTCAGAAAACTCTAGAACAGATTAGTTGAATAAAACCAATTTTTTCCCAACGTCGTCTGCGTGTATGCAACTACTACACCATCATTTACTCGCAATTCGAAAACAATTCTAAAACTATTACATTTTAAACAGAGACATGTAACTACTTTAGACAATTAAAGATCTGGAAACTTGCCAGTAGATGGTAGAAACGAAATAATGATAGCTTAAAACAACGTAACAAAGCTATACCGGTGTGTGTATAATCCATCCGTAATTAGAGTTTCCACGCGGTTTCAGTTTCGGTCGAGATCTAAATCCGATGGGATTTTACTGGCTTTGTGTCGCGCCTATCTTAATATTATAATGTAGTGGCTGGATCATTGTTGTGAATAAGTATGCATATCTTTGCGCTTCTCATTCAATCAAAGACTAAAAACTAAGTTTAAGTGTAACTTGAGTTTTCGGTGATAGAAATTTCATATACTCATAAAAACTGGCACGAAAGGTCATTTAATGTTTTATCTCCGGTTTCATCATCACTCAGCTCATTTGATATTGTATTTATATGCATACTAATTACTATAAAAACCAATCTTAATTGTTCAGGCGTCAAAAAACACAATTAAAAAGTAGAAAAGGGTACAATAATTCTAAAAGGCCTGTAAATTTAAAAGTGCAACTCGTAACATTTAACCAAAACTTACTACACTGTTAGCCTTAGGGGCCCTAAAGCCGCTGCGGCTTTTACAGCTTCACCGGACTTGGGGGCGAGCGCAGAAGGCACTCAGCCGCGAAAGTTTTGTGGACGACTCGCACGAGGGTGCCAAAGTGGCCGGACCTCGGCTCGGGCGGTCGCCGCGTTCGCAAATAGGTCGCGATCTAATCGAATCCCTACACCTACGATTCGAGCTAATTTATACACATAGGCACGTTCCCTTCCTCCTGGGAGGAAGGAAGGAACCGTGCGTATGTGTATTCAGTAATCGGAATGTTTCTACACTAACTAGCGCTAACTAACTAGCGTAAAAAAAGAAAAAAAAGGTCCCTCACAGAACCTATGTACCTGTGTGGTGTGCACGTGTGTATGTTCATACGTGTGTAGTGTTGTATGTAGGTAGCTAAGTGATGCACGTACAGTGTCACTTGTATCGCGCGGGCGGTTGCCTAACCCAAGGGTTTCACTCCGAGGAACGGACCTAGGCTTGGGTTACCGCTAGAGAGGGTGGACGTGACGGGTGTGCGGGAGCGAAGTTGACCGCCCGCCCTCTGCGGAGAGAGCGGTGGTTACGCGGGCGTGGGCGCTGGCACGCTCTGTTTGGAGAGACGGATGTGTAATATAATATAGTATCATAACCTTGCACGTAAACAGTGTCATAATATGTGAAGGCTATCTTGGGTGTAAACACGAGGGATTATTTTTGAGTTAACGCCCGAAGGCGTTATGGCTTTTGCAATTGATGGCGTTTTTTTTTACTTTTTTACAATCCATTTGGCTGTATGCGTCTTTGCGCCTTTTACGTATCTAAACGAAGCATATTTGTATTATATAAACTACACTAGCCAACCAACCGCATAACAAACCTACTCTTCGCAAATTGTGTAATTGTTGACTTGACTAGTATTGTGAAGTAATGTTCATTTTTTGACCTTACTTTGTTTATTTACTCGTAAATGTGATGAAAAACATTAACTAAAAAAGTTATTATAAAGGTACGTTTATCTAATAATTTGTCGCACGTTTTGATATTCATCCGAAGTTAATCACAAAACTTACACTAATCTTTTCGTAGATCTATAAAAAGTGTATGGAATCCACCATGTTGTTCTCTTTGCATCAGAATAGGATTAACCCATAATCGTCTATTTAACTTCTTACTTTTATTTAACGTTTTGTTTACATATAGTATGCAAAAACTACCTCCTTTTTAGTTATGTTAATCATATTTATTCATTATGCCTACACGTAAGATGTTCATGGCTGTCAACGTATTACTAAAAAATGTACAGTGAATGGCAATCCAAGCGGGGGCGGTGGCGCGTGTACACAGCATATTAGAAACGCAAAAGCGCGGAGGAGGCGGCGCGTCCGCGGTGCCGTCTACACAAGCCCTACGTCTTCGAATTCGAGCTTCTAATAGGTTCTCGTTAGTAATTCCTTATTTACCGCCCTCAAGACACAAAGTACTATTAAGCACCTAGACTAATAAAAGTTGTTTTTTTTACATATTATCTTACTTTTGTGGATAATGTATTGTAACACCGTTCGGTGTAATTTTCTTCTTACAAGGGCCATTATTACCGCAGGGGCATCCTTTCATAGGTTTTGTGGTAGCTCGGTAGGCAGGCATGGTTGTAATTCTGAAAAAAAGAAACCATTTTTTGTATTTCACACCATCTCATTAAACGTGTTCTCAAATCTTATTTATGAAATAACATAACCAAATAGATAACACCGACTATTGTATATACCTAGGTTGTTACGAAAATTGTTAGCCACAGAATAAATAAATTATTTTTTAAATTATTTATGTATTTAGAATTGATATCTTTTTGAACTAATTTCAATATAAATCACTTTGGTGAAAATCATTGACCACCTATGTGTAGTTATTTTTTTTAATATTTAAAAATAAATATATCACTCTTTTTTGCTTCCAAGAATGGACATCTTGTGGGAAGCTTTTCGTGCTATGATTATAAGCGAGGGTTACCCTTCAAGGAATCTCAGAAAAATTTACAAGCTGCATTTAGTGAGCCTGCTACTGCGTTAGCAATAGCTACCTATTGGTTTAGTGAATTTAAACTTGGTTGAGAGACCTTAATGATGACCCCAGACCCGACCGACCTTCAACAGCAATAACTCATGAAAATTTCATCAGAGCTTATGCGGTAGAATAGACATATTCAAGCTGAACTGAAGATTGGATCACAGGAATTTTCCACCATTCTGCCTGAACACCTTAAAGTTAGGAAGCTTGCTTCGTTATGGATACATCATTCTCTCACCGAAGAGCAAAAATCCCGTTGTGTTGTTTGGAGATTTATGCAACAAAAGTATGATAGAGAAACTTCGAAAAAGGTATCTTACATCCTTACAACCGACGAAACTTGGATCTACAGCTATGATCCTCCCACGAAACAACAATTCACGCAATGGGTGTTTGAATAAGACGAGTTGACCTCAAAAGTTGTTCGCGGTTGGAGCGTTAATAAAAAAAATGAAAGCTGTTGTTTCGATGCAGTGGACCAGTAGCAGTAATTCCACTGGAAGATCGTAGAACATTTACTAGTGAATGGTTTTGCGAAGTTTGTCTGCCTCAAGCTTTCAGGGAGCTGAATAGCGGACATAGCCTCTGGGGCATTATTTTTCACCGAGATAACGCGTCTGCTCACACAGCTGCTAGAACCATGAACTATTTGAACACTTCAGGAGTACAAATTTTACCCCATCCTCCGTACAGCCCAGATTTATCTTCGCTTCTCCCGCGGCTTCGCTCGCGTCATAGTTGAGTTATATCCTACCTTTTTTTTAACTTACTAACTGAATTGCTAAATACCAATTTTCATACAACTATCTTCCAAAATGACGGATTTTCATTAATCCCCTTTTTCACTACCTAAGTGATTGAATTTTCAAAAATCCTTACTCAGTGCTCAACTATAGTGTAAAGGAACCCGCATACAAATTTTCACGGTCTGGGGCTAGAATCACGAAAATTTGCATGTAGTTTGGGATGTGCGTTGATATGTCAATCAGTTACTTAGTTATTATATTATATATATATCGATATATATAATGCTGCGTTAGTACAGGAAGCTGGTACGTGTAACACGGAATGGCACGTTTTATTTAGACAGTGTTTTATTTTCCAATTTCATAAATATGTGGACTCCTTTTTTGCAAAACACCTAATTGATTTTGTTCGCACTAATATTTATTATCAGAACATAGAACATCAAACATAGAACTTATAGCTACAGTCATCACATAAAATTCATTCAGGACGGAATCTAACCAAACCGTAGACCTATTACAGTTGGTTCACGAAGCACACCATGATTGCAAAATGACATGACGATACAGACTTCATACATTTAGAGCGTACGCAACAACTTGCCATAAACTTTTCAGAGAAGGACAACATTCAGAGAAAACTGCAGGTTACATATTTTCTGAAAGTAGTACATAAGATAAGCTTGCTTAGCTCTCTTTGCCTGCACCTTTGTTACCAATAAATGTTTAAAAACTATTTGTAAGTGTGGACAATGAAAAATACATACTCTTTTTTTCGAAACACTTTCCATTTCGGCTTCTCAGTTATAACATAGCGTATGTTGGATAAACTGAAAAATAATCATATTAGTTTTATTAAAGATATGGGTATGGAGCTTCTGATGAATGGAATAGAAGGCTCTAACTCAACTTATTCATAGAAGATGTAAAGCGGAAAATATATTAATTTTTCCTTAGTCCCTATAAGCGATATACTTAAGTACTACCGTTCATTGAACAATCCAGTAAATATTTCATTAATTAAAAATGCTACCAATTTTGTATCTGTATCTTTTTGTGTTTCATTGGTAGTTATAAACAAATTTTTCATAATATTGAGAAAAGAACGCGCAATAGTCAACTAACACGTGGTATCTAGTATATTCATTCTTGAAGCCCAAACCGTACTAAATTATGCATGGTGGTGTGGCGGTTGTTTTATACTAGCCTGGATGAGATTTAAAATCTGTCAACATTCGCCTATTGGAATATTTATATTAGCTTACTTGCAAGCTAGTCTCCATTTTAATTTGCGTTGTTACCATCTTCTTCCAAATCATTCCTTAACATCAAGCTAAGTAGTAGTCAAAATTTAACCTATTTCAGAATTTGCAAAATACCTGTTGCAACTGTTATACTTGGCGGCAAGTCAATCAATTGGTTCCATGTTTTACATTGAGATACTAACTGCTTTGTTCTTATTTTGCTTATGAACCACCAATCATTTACAATTAATATTGATAAAAACTTACCTCGTGTTACTAGTGGCTTCGTCAATTTTTTTCTTGCCTATAAATTCTTTACTATTCAATATTCCCATTTTTATAAAAAATCTAAAATTTGTCTATTGGAATTTAAATTTCTTTGAAGGGTTTAATTTTTTGATTGTTATTGGAACCACTAGTATCAGAGTATAAAAGTCATGTTGTTGGTTTGAAATGCACGAATGTTTCTATTTATATAATATCACATCTTATGTATTAACTGGTTTTGAGGTGACAGCTTAGCTTGACGCTGTATTCTAGCATTCTCTCATTTATTCATTGTTTGACATTTAAATGAAAAAGTTCTGTGAATTAAGGTTTTATAAATTCCTAGACATATTGGTTTCTCTTTTTTTTTTGTCTAATTTTATCGTAAAAATACACTGTATGGATCTTTGGAGGGAACACTTTATTGGGAGGTATTTTAGCAAAGCCTGTAATAAATGCGTAAAAAATTATTTAACCCAACCATTCTCATATCTTCTGGATCGATAAATCAACGCTAACTAGGGCTGAAAAAAAGAACTTTGAAATCTAACTGTTAATTTCAGAGATTAGTGCATTCAGATAAACAATCTATAATATATACAATATGCATTAAAAACTCCGTCAGATACGTGAATTAGGAATCGGGATTATATTATGTTTATGTTATCAACCCAGATTATAAGTAAAAAAATTTACCCCTAATAAAATGTAAAGAAATAAGTTAAATGAGGAAACTTACATGACAATACAGGCGGCGCTGCACAGGGTACCGCCATACGATCAAAGACCACACACTGCACAACAAACAACCACTAAGTTAGATGAGCTACAAATTGGAATGTCTGCGATATCCACTGTACTCCCCGGACCTTGCTCCAACAGATTACCATTTTTTCCGGAATTTGGACAACTTCTTACAAGGAAAAAAATTCAACTCCGATGCGGCAGTCCAACCCGCCTTCAAAAAGTTTATTGATTCTCGCCCCCATGGTTTTTTAGTAAAGGGGTCAATGAAATACCTATGAGATAGAAAAGTGCATAGATAACAACGGCGCATACTTTGATTAATTAAATATATTTTACAAAATAAAAAATTACTTTATATTCCTCTCGTACAAAGCGCCAATTTCATATGTAAGCACCTAATAAATAAAATTCTGATTTTTTTTTAAATGTCATTGGGTACCTACCTATACACCCTTTTCGGATTCAACGGGGTTTTTATACATATTGAATGTGTGTAATGTATTATAACTATGTATGCTTGCCAATATGCTAATGTAATGTGTAATGCTTATTGTCGTACAAGTTCGAGCGCGACCGTCCGCTGTTTTCAACAGACGAGGTACAATAGACAACGGGGGCGAGTAATGTAGCGGGGAATGAAAGCATGTGCAATTGCGTGACGTAGGCGACACTGAAGTAAACAGTATTTTTGATTTATTAAACTTTAAGCAAAGAGTTAAATTTTTATTAAAAAAATGTATCTACTTTCCCTTATTATTATTACCTGAGTTCACTTTTGAAACTAGAAATAAAACCCAAGTTAAAGTCATTTATATTAAAAGATACAAAATTTCTATTAGATAATATATTTTGGTGAACAGATAATAATAACATTTTAATATAGCATTAACAAATACGTAAGTGACCGAACTTTTTTAAAAATTAGGAGAAATAAAAATCTTTAAGTAGAAGTCTAATCTTTCATTATTTTCTAACAGCTTCATTTAAGAGCTAAGTCATCTCTAGCCTTAATGTGTTATCATAATAGGTAAACCTATAGTTTATAAAAGGTATGTGGCTGTCTAGTACTATTTCTGGGATAAAGCGTGATGTTGGATATATACAGCAAATAGATTGTATTTATCCAGCCGGACAGTACCCACACTGATCACTGTGATAGTCCTAACCAAACAAGAATAACTTTTCAACACACAAAAACTTCTAACAAAGCACACACCGCAAGTTTCGCTTTTTCAGGACCCTTTTGTTTCAGAAACACTGTCTGTTGATGGAGGAAATAACTTTCAGAAAATTATGTCTAGTTTATATATATATATATAAATACCTAGTAACAGAGTTCTAATCGGCTTAAGTCGAGTTGGCTTTGAACTTAGGGATGTACTAATTTTTCAGAATTCGCGTACAATTTACTCTTTTTTATATTGTAGCACGACAAGTTGTCGGAACTTTAATCGGTGGTAAGCATAGTACAAACATAAACAAAAAAAAGAAATGCAGAAAAAGAATATTTTGAGTAAATCCTTTCTCCTTCGAAAATAAAATAGAGGGTTGAGTTGCAATGTTTTAAGTGCCAGTACGTATTTACAGGCGTATTTATTATTCAAATAGGTGATATAACATAGAATTAAAGCACTCAGATTGGCAATAGTTGCACGTATGAAGCCGTTTCAAATTAGCCTATAAATGCCCGATGTCTCTCGGTGCAAAACCCAAGTCCGGTGAAGCTGTAAAAGCCGCAGCGGCTCTGTTTTTGGATAGGGCCCCTAAGACTAACAGTGTAGTCAGTTAAAAAAAAAAAATCGGCGCAACATTCTAAAAAAAGAAGTCATGGTGCAAACAGCTCCCGCAATTTTGACAAAATATTACTTACTGCGCAATGAAAGAACGACACAGCTCATCACATAATCACGAAATATATTTCAATATCCTCCTATTTCACGAAAAAGAACTAACCGGCAGCTTATTTTCTTACATAAATAACAAACAATAATAATTTTTGAAAATTGACAGACGCCATTACAATGAAACGATTGCTAGTTATCGGAAAACATTTTACACAACTTTTTTTAAATTTGAACTTCTTAGTCAGCAATTCGATAATTAAAGAGAATTGAGTATGAAATTTTAAGGACGCGTCAGACAGCAAGAGCAAGGTACACAGCAATATACTGTATAGATGACCTTTGCACACGTTTTTTAAACGAGCTGACGCGCGGCGTGCGTTTTGTTAAGCACGTCGTCTGTGCGTCATTAGCGCATATTAGCAGATTTTATGGGTTTTGTATCATACAAATGCAAATGAAAACACGCTTTAAACGCGCGTATGTATCGATACGAACGCAAGTGGAACGAAGTTAATGCTGTAGTTGATTCCGCCTTAAAAAATATTTGTATATTAACAAATTAATATATCTTAAGCACTCTACACACTAAAAACTGCCGACTCACTGACAAATGGATTTTGACGGTTGCTCTTTCGACGGTCACTATCTCGATTGTAAGCATATCGATAGTCAACATCTTGTTACCAACTCATCAGTCACCATCTTGACTGTTAAACTATCTTAACTATCATAATCTTAACGGTCAACATTGCACTTTGACGGTCACCACCCTGACTGTCACTACTTTAAGGGTTACTATTTCAACAGTCACTATCTCAACTGTCACGTCTTGATGGTCACCATCGGGACTATTACAATCTCAACTATCACCATCTCATCTCGACAGTCACTATCTCGATTGTAACCGTCAATCAAAAAGATCAACACTCATTGGATAATTAAATTCCCCCATTTTTGGAGAAAATTTCTATCACTTGCAATATCATATGTTTGTGTTGGCAAGTGTAATTACGTTTCGCTTACTCACACATCTATTTAGTTCTGGCTTCAACTTTAAGCGGCAAATTGCATGAAACTATCACTCTTAGCGTTATAACTCTTGTAATATAATTTTAATATTATAATTAACCAGCTGACCCGTGCAACTACGTCTGCATCATGTAGGAGAGAGAGAGAGAGAGAGATCCCTTCTTCATATAACATGGAGTCCTTCAAACATAACATAAGGCTGTGTCCAATTAAGGACTGTTTGCTTTACGAAATTAGAAAGAAAGTTATTGGCTGGCTAAGTGTTGACAATTGAAAAATATTTTTACATTTTCTCTGATTACTAAACTATAAATTATTTTCCATTATGGTTTTGGCTGTTGCTTTTTTACTGCGTTTTATTTATAACTAGCAACAACCAATGATCGAAATTCGACCAGCGACTTTTTTATCATAAACTATTTTCTGTTTGACATTTGCAATATGAAACTAAACAATGAATATTATATCACCTGCTATCAATTTTCATTTTGTGACAAGTCAATATTTTGAGGGGTCTAAGTTCAATGGCAATGATAGGGTTAGTATTCGCAGTATTAATTTCTTTAATTTAATATATTATTAACATATATTATAGATACATTTTATCTTTCTGCTTTCCTTCTCCATATAAATTTTAACCATGCCAAATCTCATAGACTTCCGTGCACGCAATGCACTTAAAAAGAGGTCCGAAGTTCTCTTCTCACGTATTAATATAATGATAATGTGTATTTTGTGTGTATTATTTTGTATATGTATAATATGTGATTTATGATTATATGTATTGCGTTTGTGTATTATGTAATGTGAAATATGTATCTGTATTGTACATAGAATAGTATGGTATGTAGTATAATAAATATGTAATGATTTATAATGGTATTATAACAAGAACATGGTAACTGCTATGAAAGATCCCCAAGATACAGGCATGCCATCATGGCATGAGATCATTTTTGGAATATAAACTGTGCAATGTATTTTTTTGTTCAATAAAAAAAATAAGGCCGGCATTATAGCGACAACTGATTGTTGATTGAAGATCCCACGGTAGTCGCTGATGTTATTTGGATTGCACTGTGCTCACCACCAGGGTTAGTGTAGTCACTGTCTCGTGCTACGATAAAAAAAAAACTTAGCTCATTGTTGGATTCAACGTCCATCAACGCGATGTCCGAACATGCTACTACTGAACAATCATCGCTTACTAACGAGAATATAAGTTTAAACGAAGATATGCGAGTCGGTAAGCGTAGACATTGACTTGACGTCAGTATATTGTTGTAACTGAGTTTGATTGATTATACGATGCTATGACACCTGCGGTATTGTAACATTAAATATATGATAACGGTTTTATTGAAATGGCGATACTATGGGAGTATTTCTTGTATATCATAATATTTCTTTCACTTTAAACCGATAGTTTTATACATTTAGTAGACTTTGTTCTCATATATATGTTTTTTTTTCTATCTGACTATACTGTTAGCCATAAGGGCCCTGGAGCCTCGAACGGCTTTTGCAGCTTCACCGTGACTTGGGGGCGTGCGCTTAAGGTACTCAGCCGCGAAAGTGAAGACAACTAGCTCAAGGGTGCCAAAGTGGCCGGACCTCGGCTTGGGCGGTTACCGCGATTGCAAAAAAGTCGCGATCTTGCTAATTCCTTATCCGTAATTCAAGATAACTAGTTATACATATATGCATGCGTCCTTTCCTTCTGGGAGGGAGGAAGGGGGCATGTGTATGTGTATAACTAAATAGCACAAAAAAAGAAAAAAACGGTCCCTTACAGGACCTACGTACATACGTGTGTGCACGTATGTATGTAAATATGTGTGTAATGTTGTATATGGGTAGCTAAGTGATTGCAAGTGCAGTGTCACTTGTGTCACGCGGGTGGCTGCCAGACTTAAGAGTTTTTACACAGAGGAACAGACCTAGGATTGAGTTGCCGCTAGAGACAGTGGACGTGGGGGGTGCACGGGAGCGAAATTGACTGCCCGTTCTGCACATATATGTATAGAAATATACATTTTTTTATATATGTCAGAGAATCATGTTAGTACTAATGACACTACTATTCACTAGGCGTAATAACAAAAGGTGTGATCTAAGATCACACGTACATATTTAAACAGGTATTGACCGGCTTTAAAGGAACAAGTTCGGTGAAGCTGTAAAAGCCGCAGCGGCTTCAGGGCCATTAAGGCTAACAGTGTAGTCAGATCTAAAAAAAGGCTTTAAAGGACAGTCTCGCTCGAGCCGTCGGATCGTGAAGACCTCTTGTGTCCTGGTGTTACTCGGGGTGACCTACTACGTCGAAACTTTAAGAGAGACTGTCTTGCTGGAGCTGTCGGATAGAGAGTAGTATCTCGAGATGCCTCGACTGTGACGGGAGCCTGAGAATTGGTCAACTCATCGCGTCACTGATCGGGTTATAGGGGAGAGTGGCGGTCACTGAGAAAAATCTCAAATAAAAAAGAATACATTGCTGTTTACACTTAACCCAGATGACGTCACTCAAGCATCTTCACGGGCACTCCGATATCATAGATCTTACCTTGCGTTCTTATTTCATGTACGAGTATCTCAATATGATCACTTTATATATAAACGCTTGGCGACAAACGATCCATCAAGTTGTCAATGCTGATGTATGCAGATGTGTAATTTGTTTTAATCTTGTAAAAAGCTTCTTTTATAACACAAACAACTCGGTATGAAGACTGTTCAGGACATGAAGGTAAGTACGGTGTGGTGGTTCACAAGCGTACGATAATTATCGTAAATGTAAGTATTACATGCCCTCGTACGATATCAAATTTTCAAATTATGCGTAAATACGATGATTTTAACATTCTAAGGATTCGGAAATAGGTCCTCTGGAGCAGAAATCGATAAAGTACGGAAATTGGGGTCACATAAACAGGAATAAAATTTCGAAGTTGCTGGTATGATAACTGCCGCACTTTGGGTTTGAAACCTAATATTATTCGGTTTTTGGTGGGATCTTGAAATGACATTTTTTCGGTTTTATTTTTAACTAGCTGCGCCTGTGGCTTCGCTCACGTGGACTACAGAACGCCCGCAGAATGCAGCAAGTGATATAATATTCATTGTTTAGGTTCATACTGCAAATGTCAAACAGAAAATAGTCTATGATTAAAAAGTCGCTGGTTGCATTTCGATCATTGGGCGACCGCTAGCAATAATAAAATATCACCAGTATGGTTGTCATTTATCGTTTTTGCTCCACTCCTGAGGGTTGTAGCGTGAAGTTATATGTTCGAGAATATTCCTCAATAAAAAAACTATCTAACTTAAAAAAAAAAATCTAATCGAACTTTAGGTCATGATGTTAGAGCGCTCTGATATAAAACCTCTCCAGCTTTGTGATACTGATATCGATTTATCCGTAATATTCTACAATATTAATAAAAATATCAAAGCCTACACCACAAAGTGACCTCTAGAGTGACATCGCTTAGTGAACCCTCTATTATTTTTCACCCTCTATTCAACTACAGAGAGATTATTTTTAAAATTCTAAATGTGAACAACTATCCAATAAGTTCTAGAAGAAGCTTTAAAGTTTCATTCTTGACTTAATTAATATTATGTTACATTATTTTCTCTGATATTTATTAATCAAATTATAAAATATAATTAATATTATTATTATTACAATACTATATTAAATAGCTCAAGATATTTTTTTATTAGTTTGATCGTGCTAATCTTTGGAACTACCGGTCATATTTGAATAAATAACTTGTGCATTTTTAGCCTATTTATTGAAGAAGAGGGGATTTTAAACCAGTGTGATTTTATAATAATATTCTACTTTTGTCTTATTAACTGTTGATATTTATTAGCAACTGGATATATGTGGATTGTGATTTTTTCATTGATGTTATGTTTATAACTGGACAAGTTGTTTAATGCCTTTTTCTAGTCATTTATATCCAGAATAACAAAAGCACTTAACGCATTTAGTAAAATAAGATATTAAAATACTACAATAACCCTTTAAATATTATAACCAGTGAAGAGAAATCGAAAACAATTTATTATGAAAACGATCTTCGTTCACAATTGTTAAAGTTTTAAGATGGGGTTCAAATAAATGTGAGCAATTGCCTAACTTACCCAAGTTCTGATCGGTGGATATTCGTCATCCTTTGTTTTAAGAAGGCCCACAGAATTTGTATTGAAATCGGTGAAACTTGCCGAGCGTTTTTGCTTTATTTTGAAGTTATCGAACTTCTACAAGTTTATATGAATAATTAGCATTGTAATATCCAACGTATGTATTGTTGAATTAATGAACACTTTATTGCACTTTCATTTTGTACACTGGGGAGATTAATACATTGCATTTTATACATAAATAAATATGTACAAATAAAAGTAAAAAATTGTGACCACTCAGTTTCTTGTTTAACAACCAAATATCGGTGCTGTTGTGAGTGATTTTGAAGATGACTCGGTAATGCATTTCACAGTCGTATGGCAATTATCATAAAGAAATTTGAATAGAGTGTCTATTTGTGCCCAGGTATCACAAATGATCACATAGTGGATGATAGATGACTGGGGTGGGGTCATCATAAATATTTTATCCAAAATATCTTTGTCACTTCCGCCTGAAACAGAACAACGGATTTTCAAGATCGTTACCAACGATAGTCGATTACTATTGTATCCAACAAAATGACTGTTATTGTGAACATTTTAAAACAAAATAATGAAATTCAGGATATTCATTTAAATTTAGAGACATTTAATCCTTACTATCTACACTATTAATTTTCGTAATAAAATTATATATGTACTTTTTTTTAAATGATTAGGTTCGATTCCCGGCTCGTGTATAAGTTTTTTTGAAAATCTATAAATACCGTTTTTCTTATCTTTAAAATCGATGTCATGATTCTTTAGCCGCGATTGCAATGAGGTCGCGAACTGTCTGATTCCCTATCCGTAGAATCGAGCTAAACTAACATATACAGATCTACATATTCCTTCCTCCTGGGAAGAATAAAGGAACATGTGTATGTGCATTTAGTAATCTGAAATATGTACCACACTAACTAGTGCAAAAAAAAAAGGTTCTTTGCAGAACCTATGTACCTGTGAGGTGTGCACGTATGTACATATGTGTGAGTGTGACGTTTGTATGTGGTTAGCTAAGTGTAAGTTTTGTCATGTACCCTTAGGATCTATTTAGAATAAGCTATCCAGTTTAATTATCAAATGTTATTGCTTGTAATAACTAGGTTTATTTAGTGTTTTTTATTTCCTGCATATAAGAATAGGCCATTTTTTCCAGAAAGTCACTGTGCGAAACGACCCCCGCAGGCCTGTACTTACAACTAGTTCATGGCGCATGGCTTTATAGAATATAGAAATGTTAAGAGAAATAACGGGGTTTTAACGGTTTCTAAAATATAATGTAAATAAAGGTATATAAAAATAAATAAGGGTATTTTAGAGCTAAGACATGAACTATTGTGTAAAAATTGTATATAAGGCGAGCCGATTGGAGACTCGTCGTCATTCCATTATAGAACTTGACCACTAGAACAAATTTCTGCCTCGCCTCCAGTTGCCCTGACGTGGAACTAAAACTGCATATTTATTGAAGACTTGAAGCGGATTCGAATGAAGACTTGAGACATCCCTCACACTTATAGTTTCAGAACTGTCCCCGCTGACCCATTTAAATATTACACCTTGTAAAAAAAGTTCGGTCAAACGGTTTTAGAGTTTGTCAACCTCATATAAATCAACATTATTTTTTATATGTAGTAATACTTATAATTCGTCCCGTAATATTATTTTACTCTTAATGTCAATTCTTATAGCCTATAAATTGAGCAAATACATATACAGTGTAAACTCTTAATAACGAAACTCAAGGGACTGAGCATTTTTTGTCGTTATAGAGAGTTATCGTTATATGGAGTGAACAAAAAAACAACCAAATTAACAAGAATTTTTAATATGTATGTCTTAGATAATAAATGCTTATAAATTATTGTTTACACATATAGTCTGATAACTTTGTCTGACGTTTTTTGCTATGCCAGTACTTGTTTTGTATTATTTTATGTATTTTATTCATATCTAGATATGTGGTGGAATCGTCTTCCTACACATTTCTTCATAATAGAGAATGGCGTATCGCTATAAAGAGTGTTTCAATATGTGGGTTTTAACGCAAACCAACCAAGTTGGGCTCACTTCAACGTTATAGGGAGTTTATCGTTATAAATGATAACGTTATAAAGAGCTTACCCAGTACTTCTCTACTACAAAATTTAATAAAAATTAGTTCGGGAATTATAAAAAAAATATATATGTACATATTTATACATTTCTTTTAAGAAATTTTTGACGAATCTTATAACTTATCAATTATGGAGTGACGAACAGTTAATTGAAAAGCAGTTGAGTTTTTTATTCGATTAGTAAAGGCTCTATTATTGACAATTCTGATAGTTTATAAATTAAACAATGACATAAGCTTCCCGTGTACATAATTTCATAAAAATCGGTCAGGCCGTTTTTCCGTTAAATGTAGATTTACAAACAAACACAAAGGAATAAAATCATAGTCGTGATTAATGATAATAGACGTGTATCAGGAAATTGAGAAAAAAAGTTGCATGTACAGATTTATTAATATAAATAAAATGCGCTTCATAATAACATAGGCAGAAAACAGTAAAAGGAAAGTCGGCAATGTGACAGATAATGCTGACACGTAATCTCATATTGTTTCCCAAGAAAATATATCGCAATATCTGACGGGAAATTAAAACGAGCTCGAACAATATGAAGCGAGGAACCGACGAAAGTAATGTGATTTGTGACGTAGATAATATAAAATTATATTTAAATTTTGGCACAATCGAGATTCATGTAAGGACATATTATTGAGTTTAATTTTATTATTTTATGATATCCCCGCAGATCTCATAATACAAAATTATTTCTAAATTTCTGACTACGTTTAGTTGTGTCATTGTGTTTTGTTTTTAAGGTATTTTAACTACACTATACCGAACTATAAACACACACAATTAACATTGTCGAAATTGTAAAAACATGACATAGGCAAAACTTATAATATAAAAAAATTGTCACTTAGGTATACTTAGTTACCTACTGTCTATTTGTTTAGAAAATAATTCTTTTCCTGTAGTAATTCCAATTGAAATATAAAAATCGGTAATTATTTTTATGTTTGTGTGTTTGAATAAACAATTTTAATTTATATTAGGATGAATCCAGTTCAGGCATTTCCCTAAACAGATAGTATAATTTGTTATAATGATGTAAGTTTTTTAAATAATTAAACTTCCTAAAATAATACCTATAATTCTTACGACGCTTCTTGATAACCAATTAAACAATTATTTGTATCAAACTTATGGGTCTTTGTAACAAACAAATCCTTTTTTTCTGATTGACTCTTTACATAACAAAAGTATAGATTCTTTTATATATAAATAAAAAGTTGGACAACTGGAGTTTACTTCTTAAGTACGATTGTCTTTGAATATGCAATAGGCAAAGAGACCTGTATTTGTAACTGTACCTGTATCTAATAAATAAATACACCGGGTGATCCCAAAACACGAGAAACCAAAAGAAAGCTATGTGTATGGTGGTTGCGATCCTACCAACCGCTCTTAATCTATTTATTTTTTAACATGAAACTTTGAAATGGCTGTCTATTAAAAAAAATAACTCGGCGTCACACCGCCAACGTTGGCTCAAAGCGTCGCCATGTCAACGTTCGCTAACATTGGGTAATAGTTGTTTCACATCAAAACCTTGTATGCGCCTGTTAGTAATTCTGTAACTTGTAAACAACTTGAGCGATTGACCTCATATTACATAATTTTTTTAACACGACGATCTTTTATTGATATGTTATCCGATAAGTAGCACTGTGGTTGAGCCATTAAGTACCGGAAAGAACAAAACCAATTCTGCTGGCACAGTTAGTTCTATTATCAATTTTGAATTTTCCATGTGACGGATTTGAAAATCCTCCTTCCAGGATATAAAATTTAATAAGATCAAATAATTAAAGAAAAAAAAAAACTGAAATTCGAAGAAAAAATCAGAATTACACAGAGATAGTTTAAAATCACAATATAGTAAATCAACGTTTTGGACATAAAAGTTGACAATACAACTTGAACCAAATTAATATGCACTTCCAAAAAACGCACCATCAGAAATTCGGGCCAACTGCGATTCAATGTGGAAAATTGTAAAAAACAAACGGCAAAACTGAAATTCCGAGTATCGCTGCGTCTGTAAAACTTGACGACCTATTGTTCGATATTTAATGATGAGCAACGTAGGTAAATCATCTTTTTAATTGGACGTAGTTAAACGGAAAGGATCCAACCCACACCATGGGTGAAAATGAGTTATGTATACCAAAACACTCTTTGTAGTTAAAACTTTAATATCACAAAAACAATCCAAGTAAAATTCCAATGCATCACGTCATAATGACCATACGTTACCAACCCACATGTATGGCAGGTCCTTAATTTTTTTATTGCCATCGATCAAAGCTACTTAGATCTTTATTGAGAAAATCATAATTACCAAAATATTCCAAATTGCGTATTACTAAAACGATCCAAACTACTTGGATAATTCTTATTCTAAAATTATAATCTAAAGAAAACAAGTCATGTGACATGGATTTTTGACCTATTGCGTTAATTTTCATGATTTTTGGATGAACCTGCTATGGTATTCCTTGTTTTCGTCGTTGAAAAATTTTCCTTGTTTTGTCCCACGTATAATAAATAGGGACGTCGACATACAGTTGCAGCGACATCTATCGAGCCACATACGACGCATCCTACATCGCGCTATAGAAATTAACTTTTCAATTGAGTATATATACAAGAACCCGACTACAAGCTGCCCGCCAGATATAACACCCGTCTGGTCGAAGGATCCTCCCTTTGCAATAGTTCTTCTACACAGTAATGTCTTTGCGAATGGATCCGTTTGGCACAGTTGGAAAAAAGCTGTTAATGTTGTGTTCTGAGGTGGTTCGTTTGCAATTTTTCTAGCCGAGTCTTTTGTGAAGTAAATTATCTGTCCATTCTCCAAATGTACTACTAGATGTTGCACAGCTGGTTCGCGTTCGTGTATGGGAAAACTAAAAATCCTCCACGGTGCTTCGTTACTGTTAATGTATTTGGTACATGAGGATCTCATCATTTCTGTTATTTTGTTCGCTATTTAGGACAATTTGAAATACTGCCATATCACTACCTTTGTTTACGTACTTGCATATATATTTAATAGATTTTACTGAATTGCAGTATTCAACGTTTATGTGTGCTTGGAACATTTTGGAAAGTAGTGGGTTATATAGTACTACCAATTGATTATCTATTTCCAGTTCGTCTCTGCCTTGTATTCGTATTTTTTGCTGTGAAGCCACCGTTTTTCGGTGATCGTCTTCTATATTTGGGATAGCCGTCATCTTCAGTTTTTGTATGGTCCAAGCATGGTTTTGGATATTTTTTGTACATTTTCTATCACTCATTCATGGCGCATTGAAGTTTAATGGTCCACATGGTCTGTGAATCATGTTTTTCACTACTATGTTGTATAGTTCCGGATCTTTTTGTGGATTGGGAAATTCAGATTGGATGATTTGTCGATATCCGTGGGTTAAATTTTATCGCGTAGCAATATGAGATTGTGTGAGTGTAGTAATCCTCGTTTTTGCCACTCGATTGTATACTATTTTAAAACTTGGATCCTTATGGATAAATATGTTTATTACTCTGGGCTTTTGAAATAGTATTTTATCGAAAAGGATCCATCGTCATATTTTTCCTATATCTCGAAAAATATGTCATGATGTCGGACTACAGATTAATAAAATAAAAATTTATTGTGTTTATCCTTTAGTTAAAACCAACTCCAGAAAGTTAAAGTGGAGAATGAAAGACGAATCACGATATGAACTTAAAACTTGAATATCTTAAAACTAGTTCTGTGTGGGGTGAATCCTTTCCGTTTAACTACGTCCAATTAACAGATAAATGTTATAGGTTTGTATTTTGATTGTTTGATTTTAATGTTTTAACTTCTTCTGTTATTCCGTTTACAGGCAAATTCGATGCTCTTTATGCTGCTAATGGCATTGTACCAAAAACTTTATAAAACAATGCAATAGAGTCCGCAGATTATAAAGTCAGTAGTTGAATCGCAAAATTCAATATAAATCTACTTTATAATGCAGTGAATCAAAAGTCCTTTTGAGAATACCCAAATAAAATCATTTCATCATTTTTGATAGCGCAAAAAACACCAAACAACGACATCTATCGTAGCATTATAAAACAAAAACTAAAAGATCCGAGAAGGTTTATTTATATTGATGAAAATTACGTAAAGATAAAATAATTTGGATTAATATCGTATAATATTACTATATTTCATGAGAAATATATATTTGAAATATATTACAGTTTAACATACGTTGTGGCTCGTAGAATGGATGGCCGATGGGACCAAAAAGTTCTAGAGTGGCGGTCACATACTGGAAGCATGGCATGGACGACCTGGTAAAAGGATGCGGGAAGCCGTTGGATGCGGGCAGCACAGAACCACATATAAATACATTCTTTTTTATATATACATAACCTAAACGCAATTCATACACGATATAAATATCGTAAAATATGCATCCTGAATGTATACTACAGACTATGATCTACAATCATACCAAATATTATAAAGCTCGATCGACTAGTTTTTGCGTGATTGGCATACAAAGTAACAGACAGACAGATGAAAATTTCAAAAACTGTCGAAATATTTTCTGAACTCAATGACCTATTCTGGCCATCTGGGGTTGAGGGGCACCTGCATAATATTTTTTCTCAAATACCTTTAATGATGATGATGATGATGATGATGATGATAATGTCCTCCTTACAAAGCGCACAGTGTAGCCGACCAGAAGAATTCACAGTATAAATGTAAGATGGCTTGAGAACGGTTCTTTTTTAAAAGGCAATTTTCACCAAGATTTTCAAATACGTGTACTGCCTTCTTAACAAAGTTACGCTAGTCTGGTATCTGTTGTGTAAGCTCCCTCATTTACATGCTACTTCCCTCAAGGTTCTGTTCGCGGAAGCGACCAGTAGAGGGAGAGGTTGTTGGCGGTGTCGCTGGACATCGCCAATGCCTTCAACATCTTGCCGCATGGCGTTATACGGAGGCGCTCCGATATCATGGAGTGCCCCTGTACCTGCGGCAGCTGTTGGGGGACCTTCAAGGCAGAGGGGTCGCTTTCGTGGAAAGCAGGGGGGTGATGGTCCGGCGTCGGGTAGAGTGTGAGATTCCACAGGGGTCGGTATTGGGGCCGCTCCTGTGGAACCTGGCTACGACTCGGTGCTCCGTGACGCACTCCCTCCAGGAGTGCGCATCATATGTTACGCGGATGACACTCTGGTCGTAACCTAAGGGAGGGGGACCCTGGTTGTCAGGCTCATCAGGATGTTAGGCCTCAGGATGGCCCTAGAGAAAACTGCGGCCCTACTTTTTCCTGGGCCGCAGTGCGGGCCGCCATCTGGGGCCAGCATTCTGATAGACGGGATCAGGGTCCGGGTTGAGGCCCAGATGAAATATCTGGGCCTCACCCTCCACGGAAGGTGGTGGTTCGATCCCCACTTTCATGGGACTCGGACCGCGGGTAGCCGGGGCGGCGTCGGCACTCGGTCAGCTCCTCCCGAATTCGGGGGGGCCGGGTTCGAGTTGCTGCCATTTATACGCGGGGGTCATGCGGAGCATGGCCGTCTACGGGGTACCGATCTGGGTGGGCGCCTGCAGCGCCCAAAACAAACGTGTGCTGCTGATGTGTGATTCGCGGATACCGGTCGGTGTCTCCGGGGGCGGCCTTTGTGTTCACTGGCTCCCCGCCGTGGGAGCTGGAGGCATAGGTGCTCGCCGCCGTATATCAGTTTACGGTGGCAATGAAGGAAAGAGGGGAGTCTCCGGCTCCCACAGAGGTTTACCAAATTAGGCGAAGGGCAAAAGAGGAGGTGTTTAGGAGATGGGAGGAGGACCTTCCGGGCACGCACTATGGACTTTATTCTATAGACGCCGTCCGCCTGGTCCTCGAGAGGTGGTGTGCCAGGGAGCGGGGCTCCCTGACGTTTCGTCTGGTGCAAGTGCTGACCGACCATGGATGTTTTGGCTGGTACCTGCACCGGATTGCAAGAAGGGAGCCGACCGCCGCGTACCATGAATGCGGTGCTGTCGAAGACTCGGCGCAGCACACTCTTTCTGAGTGCGCTGCTTGGGAGCGACAGCGCCGCGCTTTGGCTGTGGCGGTAGGAGTCGAGGAGGTCATCTCACAGAAGGAGACTGCGAAGAGGGCTCGCGAGGAGGATCCTCTGAGCGGCCCTCTCTGCCAAAGACGAAAGGGTGGCCGGAGGAGACATTTCATACGCTAACTCCCGCCACCCTAGCCGAACCAGGGGAGACGGGTCGGGGACACCGTCTTCCCATTGCACAGTTTCGGCGGACGGAGGAGACAGCTAGGGTGTATTAAGTTATCTACTATTTAGTCCGGGGCCTGGAATTGCCGAGCCGGCCGCCTGGGCGATGCGGTTGTATGCTACCGCAGGTCCCGCGTCGCCTCATCGAGGCGGCGGATGGTACACCGTAGAGTTTTAGTGAGTATGAGTCTCTCATAACCACCCGTCCCCAAGGGCGGGTGTGTACCCATGACGGGTTTCTCTAAGTTAAAAAAAAAGGTCTTCCCACTCATCGGGCGATATTTTACATGTGGTAAGGTGACGCTTAATTACATCTTTGTAACAAAGAAATTAACCCCCCAATTTGCGCTTTCCATGCTTCAACTGTGAATAGAATACAGATTTAGGCAGCTTGGAGTCTCTCATGCGCACAACATGACCACAACATCTCAGTTGACCCGCATTCACAGACGTTGACTCTACTGATTTATTTTGTGTATAGATAACATTTAGTATGGAAAATGTAAACTACTGTGACGAGTATTAATCTTTATTATCTGGTTAAAATATTGTATTATCTGTATCACAAAAAATAATAACATCAAACATGGTATTATAATTTGTAATACTTTCAAATACGTAAAACATACTGGATCCTTTTATCGGGTACCTAATTCCCTTGTGAAATCATGATGAAAGCATTTAACCGAGGAACATTTTTATTAAGACTTAAGGGTATTTTATAAAATATTTCACTTTTTTTATTTAGGCTTCTTTCTTTCATAAATTTCTCCGACCATATTATTATAATTAAAAATTCCATGTCTCTTGGTAAGCGGTGTATTAAATATTTTTTTATTAATTCGAGTTAACGATTACCAATATCTTATTTCTGCTTAGGGATGAGCACAGATACATTGACAGTAAAAACTGTGTAAAAACATTTTTAATATGTACCTACTACTCCGGATCGCTTATAAAATACAGTGCAAGTACAAAAATAGAACACCAAAAGATGACAACCGAGAACCGGTCATAACAATCAACAAAAACCATCGTGAAACTTTAGACTTCTAAATATGCATCGGTTAGTCAGGAGATAGGCTCGCTAAATTTAGGTACTATAACTTAATTATTTATAAAGTGATCACACATCAAATCTGACACACGTAGTCCACTATCATTTTCGTTTTTCTTCATATTTTGAATATTACTCTGGGCATTACTTAATTTTACGTTAAGTTAGAATGGACCAAATTAGATACAACTTTGGCTCTCACATTTGCACATATAAAATTATAGGCTCAATATGATACAACTGTTGTTGTGTAATTTTCCATACATATCGTCGAAAATTTTAATAAGTAATGTCAGAATGTTATAATCTACAAAACAAAGCCAGCCGTTATTCAAATTCAAGAATTTTGCCATAGTTTAGACGCCGGTACGAAAGTGTTATTATAACAACTAAATAATTAGAAAATATATATGTAATATCTCAAATCAATAATGATATTAATATTTGGCTATAATTTTATAACTAATGCAAATTCATATTTTCATTCAACGCGATCTATCACCCTGAAAAGCCACGAAAGCACTTAACCGCGAGACCCTTTCACACAGAACCCGAGGGTAATGTCTTAGAAACAACAGTCTTTTGATTTTTTTTTGCATATTTTATTTTCCCACCCGAGGCTCTTGGCGTAACCCTTGGACAATGTTATTTATTTTCCTTTGAGAACATCCTGTAGCGCTTGTTTCTAGTAAAATTGTTTTTATCACTTTCATGCATACGTAAAATGATTCCTTGTTCAACACTTTATTTAACCACAACATTATAACGTCTTCTCTGATCCAGTTTAATTTCACAACAAGAGGGTACAAGATAATATTAAAATCTGCTAGTGATGTAACTTCGGCTCCACACGCGTTTGTTAAAAAAATAAAATCATCCCACAATTTTATTTTTACTCATATTATTAATAATTCATATAGCTATAAATTGAGGAATTACATACTATTATACTTCCCGTGTACAAAATTAAATACGATTTCTATAAATAATTCAAAATTATTATACCCTATCAATTGACCAATGACACTAGCTTTCGGTGTACAAAGTTCCACGACAATCGGTCAAGCCATTTTTGAGTTAAATCCTGGCATAGAAACAAACAGACAAATAAACAAAACAAAAAATGGACCAGTGTCCTATAAATAGTAGTTATGTAGATCTATAAAAAAGATGAAGAAAAAAAAAAAATACAGAGAGAACTACGATTTATTACGTACCCCTTTGGCTCCCAAAGTCACAAAAATGTAAGTAAAATTGGCTTATATGCCATCCCCGGGAGCCAATTTTAGATTTACAACTATATCTAAACTTACACTTATTGAGGCGCATCACAAAAAAAAAATTGAGTGAATAATAAAGATACGCTGGCACATTGCAACAATAAGTCTACCTCTACACTATAAAGTCACTTGGTAAACCTTCTTGTTTTATTGTGGTCAAGATAAGTCACTCTCGATGTTATATCTCACATGTTAATTATTATACTTAGTATCTTATATTGGAGCGTAAAAAATACATTTTATCACCAATCTTCGTAAAAATATCACAAAAAATGAAGACGTTAGGAACGAAAATTATTGTGAACAAGACAATTTTTAACAAAAAAGAAGAACCAACTTCAAGATTTCGAAGGGTTCCCTAGGGTATCTTACAATAAAATTACCCTTGAGGTATCCCCTATCCAACAAAAGAAGAATCATTTAATTCGGTTTATAAACAAAGAAGTTATGGCTGAACATCCATAAAAGAAGTAAATCAAGATATATATTATTAAACCGAATTAAATGATTCTTCTTTTGTTGGATAGGGGATACCTCAAGGGTAATTTTATTGTAAGATACCCTAGGGAACCCTTCGAAATCTTGAAGTTGGTTCTTCTTTTTTGTTAAAAATTGTCTTGTTCACAATAATTTTCGTTCCTAACGTCTTCATTTTTTGTGATATTTTTATATATATATTGTTTATAATTTAGTTTAAAAATACTCTTATCAATAGAGGTATTTTGAGGTGAAGGCAGAAAATATATAAAATGGTTTATTGTTACATAATTTTCAATGCCTGTACTAGGGTATCATTAAAAAAAGATAGCCGTGCAAGTTCAGATATTTATTTCGAGCAAATTATCAGTCCTATTGGCACAGTGATAGTAAACTCTACTATTGAGTCGTGTTGTTGCAAATTTGACACCACCCATGACTGATTTTTATGTGATGAACATAATTATTATCAGTTGTGTGTCTAGTTAAATAGATGTAAGTATATATGAATTTAGATCTCTCGGTGGTCACCGTTGTGTTTGGACTGTGCTGTGTTTACGATCAGGGATAGTATGTACTATTTAAAAAAAAGTATACAACCTGTTTAGTGACTAAAATAAAAGCTTTGCTTGGTTAGGAATTAAATGGCAGTGTATGAAACTGTGTTACTTTAAATATAAAAGTAAATAAAAAATAAATTTATTGAAACTTTTTGTGTAACTATTATTACTAGCGGTCGCCCAATTATTGAAATTAGACCAGTGACTTTTTAATCATAAACCATTTTCTGTTTAACATTTGCAGTATGAACCTAAACAATGAATATTATATATAACACTTGCTGTCACTTTCCAGTGAGTGACAATGTCAATATTTGGGGGAGGGCTAAGTACAATAGTGGTTCTGGTTAGGATTCGCAGTATTAATTTATTTAATTTAATATATTAGTAACAGATATTAAAGATAAATTTTAGCTTTCTACACTCTTCCATATAAACTTTAACAATGACAAATCTCACAGACTTCCATGCACGCAATACTCTTAAAAAGGTGTCCGAAGTTTTCTTCTCACGTATTAATACAATGATAATATTAGCAGCCTATTAAATAAATCTTATAACTGTAGTTTCATCTAGATGATTATGCGAACAAATACGTAAGTAAAATGAGTGATGTTGTTCGTAAAAACAGTATAATATTCTGACACCATTATAACACCTACATTCACTTTTTCGATTAAAACGAAGTAATACTTTTATGATTCTCTAAAAATACACTGCTTTGTCTTGTGTTTTCTGTTTACAAGATATTCTTAGAACGTCAAATTAATGTTTACTACACTTTGTTCGCGCTTCTGTTAATTTGACTTTTTCGCCTACAGTTGCATTCCAGGAAAGGTACGCTATTCGTTACTTCATTATTAAAAAGTAGTTATTTTAGAGTTTCTAACCTACATATAAAAAAAAAAACCACGTAATTTTGTGATACAATCTTACGCTAGGGGCAAATATATTTAGTATCTATTGCGAGTTTAATAAAATAGTCTTTGATTTTATGAAAATTATATTTACATGGTTTTAAACAGAGTTTCATTGATATTTATACAATAATAAAAAGCGTGTATGAATTAGAGATTATAGGCCATAGGGGCGAGTGCGTCCCCGACCCGTCGAACTAACATTGCCGGTGGCCGTGTACCGGTACATTGGCAATCCTTTAATTTTTATGTAAAGTAAGCAATAATATATTATGTCGCTACGAAATACAATGTTATAAAATATAGATATAAAAATACAATATTTTAAATCTGTACAACGGACTTTTGTTTAACGAAAAAACTCCTTGAAACGTAGAAATTTGCATTACATTATACTGATGACCCATACATCGAGACACTGTAGAGTAAACATTAAACGTACATAACGTTACAACCACTCTCAATAGCGAAATAATACTTCATTATTAAGACCCCAGTTTCCCTAGCACGTGTTTGCGTACTATACTTCCCATTATCGTGTTACTGTTATGTGTTAACTTTACGTCATCATTCAGTTGCTAACAAACTTTTGAATATAGCGAAAATTAAAACCATTTACTTACTTATGTATTTGTAAATACATAATAATAATAATTAATAATAATAATAAATATAATAATAATTAATAATAATAATAATTAATAATAATTAATAATAATAATAAATATAATAATAATTATTGTAATAATTCTAAAAGCATGAAGCATTTAGAAATCTGCTAGCTGTATATATAAAATGATGAATCCAACCCTTAGAAACGTAAATAGACTAGTACAAAGCTCCTTTCCGTTCGTCCTGTCCACACTGCTCGGTTAGCTGTAACTCTCGAGTTACTATAATTGGAAAAGTCTGATAAATGTAATTAAATCATTGAAGTTGGCACTTTCAGTTCTCAGTAATTATTAAAAATTAAATCATTATGTTTTGATAATTACAAGAATATAATTAAATTAATTACAATAGAAAAAGTAATCAACTGTTAGAATATGCTGATAAAATATCTTGATTTCAGATTAAATTCCCTTACAAAATTCAAGATTTAATAAAAATATTTTATTGTTTTATCTTCCATATAAAAATATTAATTTTGAATACTATTTGAAAAAAAAAAACGAAATTAATGTGCCATGTAAATAGATAGAGTGATCATTATAATTACAATTGTCTTTGTTTTATTCCGAAGGCACATAGCAGCACACTGAACAAATTGTTGAATTAGAAAGTGATTTTAATATCCTCTCTTTAGTTAACTAGAAAATTATATGGTTTTGTGAGTTTGGAATGAACTACCGGTTTTTTGTTGACCTAGTGTTGAAAATGTATAACATACATTTAACCGAGAAATTAGTTCTTGACCTTTAAAATATTTGTATAAAAAATTTGTATAATTAATATACAAAAATCTGTTTGATTACCTTTAAAATTACATAATTTTTCATTAAATACACAGATTTTTTACCATATTTAAAGTTAATGAAACCAATATTCCACTCAAAAACATGGTTATAAATTTCAACATAGGTCAGCAGAAAAGGCAGTTAATTCAAGAGATCACTTTTAGTCATATAAAGTATTTAATTAAATACTAAAATTACGAATAATAAATTTAACAACCGAATAAAGTTATAAACATAAAGTTCAGGTTCTTGTCGGGATGTAAGCAAAAGTTCACAAATCAAGCGCTCAGAGAGGCAGACAACTGTGAAGCCTCGGGCTATTTGTCTTGTCCACGCCGCTCTGTCAGTTGTTTTTCAGGAGTAATTTACTGTTTTCTGAGGATGTCAATAAATAAAACTAATTCTTAACGGATTTCTCGTTTTTTTTGGGTTTTATCAAAACTGGTTTGACAGTATTATCGATTGACAATTCTTTTTTAATTGCAATGTGACAAAACTATGCTAGATTGTTAGCACAGTACAATCCAAAGATAGTGGTGACCACAAAGAGATCAATAATTCAAAAACTGGATAATAATATACCGGCTGATTCCTAAAAATGAAGTGCATTATGCGAATCAATATGAATTTTGAAATTTAGAAATTGTGTCCCAATATTTATTTATTTTTATTTCTCACGTATCTACTGAACGTTATTTATTTTAAAAATATCGTTACTGAATTAAAAACTTTTCTCTTCATAAAATATTTCTAAATTCGAATAAAACATTTGATGTAAATAGAGCTCTATATAAATATGTTTATCGACATGGTACGTTTCGATTGATATCCAAACAACTACGCGTACTATTTATACAATAGCGTCTGCGGTCCTGTTTTGAATTCATTCAATATTTTCTATTATTACTTAGTATTAGATTCACAGATTTGTTGCATTTTACACTTTTCAATATAACTCCACTATTGATCGTGTTTATTTTAATTTAAAATGATGATTACTCAGTGGTAGCGTGTTTGGACATCGCGTAGGTACGTAGGTTCAAATCAACATCATCATCTCAGCCGAAAGACGACAACTGCCGGACATAGGCCTCTCCTAATAATCGCAACAATGAGTGGTTCTCCACTGTTAGCATTCAGCGCATTCCCGAAACTGTTACTAAGTCGTCTGTCCACCTTGTGGTGGGGCTGCCCACGCTGCGTTTTCCGGCCCGTGGCCGTAACTATAGATGTGTTCCATCAGGTGCACTCGAGAGCCACTTCCTTTTATGACTTAGCGTGTTAAACTAGCACCTAGTTCATTACTGAGGACTGCCTTTTATGTTACTTGCCAAATATACTGATGATTATCATCTGATAATCTTGGTACCAATCTTGGTAAAAACTCATCTGTGGACTATAAAATTTCTACTATTGTACAGCTTCTATTCTCTAAATAAAAGATAGACGAGACAGAATAGGAACAAGACAATAATGATTAAAAGATCAATAAAGATAAAATGTCAATTACGAATTCCCAAAACAACTTGATGAAATACCCAAATCAGCAATATAAATACATCGTTCTATTCGACTCGGGGAAATCACAGTTTTTGTTCCGATTGTGTTATTTGATAAATTGAGGTGAGCTGTCGAAATCGGATGACAAATATTCCTACTATCATTATCTTTATTCTGGTATTTGTTTGACCTGTTGAAATAAAGAAGTGTTGGATTTCCATTTACAAATGTATCATTTATCTTGTATATTTACTTTCGTGTTTCGTAACGAAGTTCCATAACACAAATTGCGGTAGGAGTTGATTTCTAGAAATCATCTCGTAAGGAAAAAGCATTATACCCCTCCGTGCGACTTACTCTCTCTCTCTCTCTCTCTCTCTCTCTCTATCTCTTTCTGTCTCATTCTATTATATACAAATATGTGTATGCGTGCGAGTATCGAGATTTGAGAAAACGAGTATCGTGCGCGGTCGTTTGTATAACCCTTCCTCAAACGGTCGCCAAATTGCAAAACATACACCTCAGGATGGTCTGGCAAAATAGGCGCCACCTATATTAATTCGATAGTTTATCCGTTATTTTGTAAGGTACATATATTATATGAAACTTACACTGATGTATTATTTAAGAATTGTTTTAACTTATTTTTCATTAATATTTTACTTTTTTTTTTTTGGTTTTATAGTAACTTTGTTCCTATCAAATATCATAATAATTTCTGTAATTTGTATAATGGGTTGTGTTCCGGGGAATAGCTTAGTGTGATACCAGCAGCTACTTTCCATCATCACACAGCTCATCATCGACAAAGAGTTCGTCCTCACACATTGGATCCTAAACAGCCACAGGAAATCAGGTTTGAGAGGAGTTTTCTCAGCAGTCGCTCTGGATGTAGAATGAGCTTTTTGCTGAAGTTTTTCCAAGTGACTGCAGTATAGGTGAAAAGGTCTTAAGGACTTGAAGAGAGGAGTGAACAGGATTTTAAAGGGTTAGCAATCCATAAATTTGATGCTTCAGGTGTTTGTAAACCCCTTATATAAGGCAGACTTATTTAACACAGTTATAGTGCATTAAAAAAATCTGAAAATTATTTTTTTTCAAACTCCATTATCAACTTGTTGAATTTTTTGCTGTAATTTCATAATATTCGTCTAGTTATTTGAGTGTATGCACACTGTACAGTGTTACATACTTACATATATTCTTGTTATGGTTTTCGTCCGAGCGTTATCCCCTTAATCCGCAGTTTGACGGCGGAATATTCCATAAATTGCGTCCAATGCAGATTCGGTCCATTTATCATTGTTTTATTGTTTTCATATAAATTTCTTTTTATTTGGACTTTTTTATCATTTGCATATGAGATCGGCTTTCATATTTGACTATAGTCTTGTTTATTTAAATTAAAGAGACAGAACTGAACAAATCCTTGTAGAGTGCATCCACAATCTTCTTATATGGCTTTTTATCAATCACTGACTCTTTATAAAACCTTCTTTGTTTTAGTTTAACACCGACATTATGAATTCTGTTACCTTGACAATCATCTTAATGCTTCATTCTCTGATATAATAATATATAACCATTGTTATTAATATCTAACAAACAATCATCAAATTAATAATGCATATCACTGGCATAGTTAAAATTGGTTGAAATAAAAACGTATATAATTTTATCTGTCTCATTATAACTCTTCAGAAGTTAACTTTAAAAATGGTTTTCCTTAATCCCATAAAAAATAATCTATTATTTACTTTTTTTTTAATTGTGAAGCTTTAACTATTGTTTCGCATTAATGTTTTACTAATAAGTTTATATAATACTATGTATATGTAGGTAGGTATTTTATTATCAGCGTAATCAATTGTCACTTTGAGCAAACATTCAAACGTGTCGTTTCAACTAATGAATAATCCTAACTAATCCTACATCCTAAGCACACAAGTGGACGAGACAAAATCAAACAAAACCGTTTGCGTACCGCATTATAAAGCTCGTAAGATGTCTTTGTTAACTTGGACACAAGAAAAGGTTGTAATAAGAAGGGCTAGAATAAGATTAATATATTGTAAGAATTTTTGGGTCGGTTTCGACCAATACTTTGGATAGATTGCAGTAACAGGAATTGTGAATTAAACAGACGACACTAAGTATTTAAAATCGTTTCATATACGAAGGGACATAGTCTCACTAGGCGTATTTTATCTTCTGTATCGTAGCAACTGCTCTAAAGAATTGTTTGACGTTATCTTACCATCGCTCTTTCACTCGAATTCGAAACCATAAATTTAAAGAAGCAATCATTTCGGCAAGTAGTAACTAGCTTGCAAATTCTATTGTTTACATTACTGTGTAGATGTGAAATCACTTCCCTGCCAGCGTGTTCCTTCCCTTTTACTATATTGGGTCCTTCAAACGAGGCCTGAAATAGTATTCTGCAGACTGGCATGACGGTGAGGTCTGCCGATGAGTTTTATCGGCGGTTGCTGTTGTTTTTGCACTGCACCATTCTTTACATCAAATGCTGTGCAGTAATTTTACCGAGCTAATATACAAAAGGAATGTTTTCAAATATAACTAAAATGTAAGTTAACGATTTCAACTTATGTAAGTACATACGAAATTGGGCCCATAAATTAGTTTTGAAAACCAAGGAGTGCTTAAAAATGAGTAAAAAAAAATTACTCATACTAATATTTTCTCAGGTATCTATGAATATATTGTAGAATCTCCATCAGTGAAGAAGACGTGCAGAAAGAAAAAGACTATGTTGGTATACACCGTGTATTGGTGTAGTTCACTATGGAGATCATTACCTAATTAGATACAAAATTATTTCTAAAAAATGGATATACTGACAATTCTGACTTAAATCTTCAATTCAAAGTTTTGCTTGTGTTTTACAGTAGCACATTTTGGTTTTTAAAAGTTTGTTTGTTCAAAAAAGTGTCACTTTTCTTTAAATATAATTTGAAATATATTTAAACATTACATAAAATAAATTTCAAATTGCGGTAAATCTTCTGAACGTTCTTATATTGTAACTTCATTTAACAGCTAATCTTGTGACATAGCAAATTTCGTATTACAAAAACTATTAAACAGTCTTACACAAGATTTACATAATGTTTGTTAATGAACATGTTTGTTGTTTAAACTATATGAAAACAGATAACTTGGTAGTTTATAAGGTTTTATTATACAATTAATAGATCATTTAACAACAAGCTCGTATACGGCATGGATAAAAGATCTCTTTAAAAGAAGCTTGTATTTGGCAAAGATTGAAAAAGACGCCAAGAATAACCTCATAAATTAGGATAATTTATTCTATATATTATATGAATCACAATATTCGTTGTCGATTATTCAGTTTAGTCTAGAATTAAAAATACAAAATATACTTAGACCAGAATAAGTTCTGGCTGGTACTCACGGACAGATGTCGAAACATACCAATAATTATTTGGCGACAGATTTTAAACTTAAGGAGTGTTGTAAATATGACCAGGACTAGAAGACCTACAAGTACCTTTTCCACCCAGTTTTTAACTTCTTATTCGAGAAACTAACTACAAAAAGAACGGCAATTACCACGACCATCAAATATCAATATCTGACACAAATTATAACTGAGTCTGAACGTGGATTTGTGTAATTATGCCAAGTTTTTGTACAGTATTCGGATCTACAATGCCCTTAAAATCATAGGAGACAATTACTTTAGAAGCTAGGAAATAAATATTCTAAATTAATATACGAGAAGCAGTCCCAACTCCCTAATTTACATTGTATTGTTAAATTATTTGAGTTATGTCCATTATTACGTAGTTTCGTATCCCTGGCACAGCGGCTATCTCGGGGCAAATTCCGCTCATCCCCTTATAGTTAATTGCCGAGTTTGTGGGAAATGTATCGCTTTATTAGTCTCAACATAGCTTTATTAGATACTTTAGAGTCATCTAATAAAACAAATTTAATACGTGGAGAATATGAATAATTGATAGGGGATAATATTGTCTTATAAAATAGCATTATGGGGGAAATCACTCTTCGTATTAACTTGCAACATAGTCCTCAAACTGGTAACACGTTAAAGCCTGAAAGGGAATAGCCTTTTAAGTACAACCATTAGAATACACCGACATACTGTAGGTAATTAGTATGATGACCATATTTGATTTTTGCAAATACTATAAAAATCTCTATCTGCTAATGAGCAGTGAACGAGAAGCAATTCAACTACGCGAGTATAAGCTTAAAGAAAATCACTGATGGAGCAGTACTTCATTTTCTCCATTAACACTACAGTACACGCACCCATTTTTTACACGAGTACACGCGTGGCTTACTATGGTAGACCATTTTAAAATGGCCTCTAAGTAAGTTTTTATTGAAAGTATGAAAGTAAAAACAATTGAAATTATATAGTTATTTATTGTAGTTATGTAAAAAGTGAGTTTTTTTTATATATTTAGTAGGAGCTAAAACATATCAACAATTTAATAAACTTATAAGAAAATTTAACATAAATGGAACTTCTGAGATTAATATTGAGAAATATACATTTTTCTTAAAATGACATCTTTAATTTTTTAGGTTTGGTAGCAATCAGAATATACTACGACCTGGTGATCGGAGTAAATACACTTATTGCACGTTTTGCACTACTTTTTAGTCGTCCCATTTCGAGCTCTCGGACAAAGTGCGTATCGACTAACTCGTCCCATCTTTGGTGTAATATCGTGTGGTACTACTTGAGATATACCTTATAGAATTTCTATTCTAAATTTCAGCTGTCAGTATAGTGTATCTGTTGTTGCTCGGCGAATCTTATGGGGTTTTATCAAACCGACAGACAATTCTTGTGGACACTTCTCCTTTCGGGCTTGGTGGTCTTCAAGGAATATTTTGGACGCAAGTTCACGTTGCTGGAGGCCGTTATTTGCTCCAAATAGTACAATTTACTGATTTATAAACTCCACTTTGACTTCCGCTTGCAAAATCTGAGAATGGAATGTCACTGTCTGAAATAGAGTCCAAGACGTCCAAATCATCTGCTTCTATATACTAAGGTTTTTGACTAGAAAAACAAAGATGATGTTGAGGTTCTGCGTCAGTCTCTTCACTCTCGATAATTAAATCGTCATATACAGCAGTTTCCATCAGCCATCTTTCAACTTGTGCGATTTGTTTTTCATCGAAGATGAAATATTTGTTATTTTTGTTGTGCTATTGGGTTTTTCCTAAGAAATTATCAGTAGCAGCTCGGAGTTTGGTCTCGTGTCCGATTAATGGTAATAGGCTCGCCCTCTATTACATGGGACCTAAAAACATACTCGGCGAATTGTGAGTGCATATTTATAGTACACCTCTGCCTAACCCTTCGGGAAATACAGTCGTATAAGTATGAAATTTTTGGTAAATCTGTTACAAGTTCGGTGAAGTTCTGTTACAATAATAAAAAATTACTCACTTTTATTTGGTACGTCAATACTCTCGCGGATTACAATGGTAGAGACCCGCGATTTTGGCAGAAAATTGCACAGAAGTGTGTACGCACCGACGTCATGCGTGTCACAGGTCTGTTGACAAATTTAGTGAAGGAAGCTTTCCTGGACTCGCGACATTCTATCTCTTAAAACTTAAAAGATATAGCTAATAATGTTTCCCTCGTCTACTATAGTAGGCCGTGCGTTTACTGTAATGTTAAGTTATGTTATGTTAAGTTACTGTAATATTCAGTACTTCTATTCTGAAACACACAAATTTGTTATAAAAAAGGAACAGTGTTAGTCCCGTTTTCCTTTCTTCTGCTTCATCAGTTTGCACACGTTAGAGATATGAATTAGGAAATAATTACATAAAAGATACAAAATACGAATGTGTGTGGAAGTAGATATGAGGGCTGACAAAACATTGACTACTGCGAGTAAAGATGTTTCAATATTTTGAAATCCAGTGCGGATTCTTGGAGAGAAGAAAGTATCTGAAGAAACCGAATAGGTTTGCAAATTTTAGAGAAAATTAGTAATCTATCCCGTCTCAACTAGCAGGAATTTAGCGTGATTATGGTCTCCTGAACTTGCTATAATATACAATAAAATTTAACTAAGGTCAGAGTTAAGTTAACTTATCAAATTACGTCGAACGCCGTAAGTCGTGGTTACAATTCTGTTAACTTGTTAAATAAATACATTGTTTTGTCAAGTAAGTCTGCTGTTGACTTTACAGATCAGAATTATTTAACTGTAGAAATCACCTATACAATTGCGTCGGTTACCGCCATATCATCCTAAATCCTATAGAAAATATTTGGGGAATTGAAAAATATATATTGCTTTAAATAACATTGGTATTATTTGGTATTTCTAGTAATAATGATACGGAATAATATTATGATCAATATACATACATTTACTTAATTTAGCTGTTGATTTATTTTAATTTTGAACAAATAAGATTTAAAAAGTTTGGACATAATATTTGTAAAATAACTAATAGAATTCTCTTGTGTACTTGACTGTACCTAGTCCTTGACACGCACACGTAGTCACTGTATTTATACACGATTTACGCACACATAAGGCCGTCCGCACAAATGAATTGAACTGTCTGTATGACGACTAGGTTTTTTTTGGATTAGACTGCAAACTTATTTAAATGATAATTCAAAAGCTTCAATAATTTTTGACAATATTAAAAGAATAAATAGGTGAAAATTACTTGGGCTTACGTGTTTATTAGAACGGATCTGTTAATTGTACAGAAAATTGTGTTTTTTTTGGTCATATAACTTGTAGAGGTTGATAAGAGCCTTTTTTATCGATTTACTATGAAGAAAAAGCACATCTTTAGACTGAATACTCGTGTTACCTAGGAAAGACACGATCAATATGCCGACGCATTATTGACATCTTCTTCTTGTTTATTGCAACGTAATTATAATAAAACGCTTCTTCAATAAATGTCCATCTCCTACGTGCATTAAGAGAGCCTTTAACGGCCAAACATATGGCTAATTAATATATCCATAAAGCGATGCACAACTTCGAGTGTTTTTTTTTTTGTTATTATCTTCATACATGTTAGCGTTTAATCGCAATGCCATCTGATATTACATTATAATGTGGCCCAAGATAGTGAACACAATAAGCCTAGAGCGTCCAGCATGCAGCACGCGAACCACACTTACTGGTGCTTGGCGACAGCTTTTCAACTTGAGGATGGTAGCTAGCCAAGTGTCATTAGAATAATCCCTATCACCATGGTATTGTTTGATCACAATATTTTCCTTCACCGAAAGCTTAGCCTCATTGCAGGGGTTCGATCTTACGTCGATCGACGCGATGTCTGTATAAGCTAACACTGAGTTATAATTAATTTTTATTCTTCAATTTTAAGGATTTTATGCAATTCGCTTATGTCAGCCTCATCGCAAAATAACACTAATATACTTACATCATAACATAAAAGATATTTATTATAAATTTGATAAAAACCAATTAATTGGAACAAGACTAGGACATCAGTGGACGTATCACTTAATATTCAATTAAACATCAAAATCAAAAATCAAAATAATCTTATTCAATTTTAACACTACTGCCAGTTCGGAAAATGTCCCAAGACATCGAGAAGAACCGGTAAAAAACTCGATCGGGTTTATCTTTTTTTTTGTCAACTGTACAAATGTTAATATAGCAGGTACAATAATAATAATTTAGTGGATGCAGAGAGAAGGCGTCACTTCCAGACATCAGTTGGTATCATTCACATAATGATTCACCTTATAATACCTTTTGACAGTAAAGCCCGCTTGACATGGTCTTTGAACTTGTTCGTCAAATCAATAATCCCAAATCAAACCAATAAGTCACCATTGTTTTCTCTTTACGTATTAATATATAAATTGGAGATATCACAACTTACATTACTGTTAAATTATCGGACTGAGTAAATGCAGTACTGTTGACTCATATTATCTCGTCAAACGCAGTAGATAACGTAGGGCGCGTAATGTCGGGAGGAAATTAAAGCGATGTTGCGTTGTTTACTTTTATTACTCGGAGAGAATTCGAGTGAGAGCTTGTACTGGACGTAGAGGTTAGAATAGTTGAATGCGGCACAAAAAATGCTTGATTAAAAAAAATAAAAATAATAATTACTTAATATGAGTAGAACGAATAACGTTAGATATCAAAAATAATTTCACAAGTAAATCGTAATCGTAAAATCATTAGGAGGTTGGTTGGTCTGGCATTAATCTTCAATCGGATTACGATATGTCATTTATTTTTTGTCGCCTGTCTGTTTTTTTAATGTTCGGATTTAACACAAAAACGGCTAAACTAATTTTCAATAAATTTTGTACACGTGAAGCTTATTGCATCTGTCAATTAGGCTATAAGAAATTTCAATATTTCTTATATAAATCCCAAAACAAAATAATATCAAAAAAAAATTCGTGAACTCTTAACCGATTATGATGAAATTTTGTACACAGGAAGTATAAGCCACTCCAAGATTGATAGGCTATAAGAATTGTTAATAATACTTTCGATATGGTAAAGTAGGAATAATTGTCAACCCACAAAAACTCTGCACTGGAAAAGTAAAAATTGAGATTATGATTCTAAGCTAAAAAAAACTAACGAGAGATCGGTAATTCAACGCCAGTCGTCACTGTCATGTGTTTTGGCAGCTTCATGTACTTGTTCTTTCTTATATGGTAAATTATCCGAATACATGGGACCCTGAATAGGGTATGGCAATTTATTTAATTTGTTTTTCAAACACACATTTAATACATTTTTATTTACCTAACTTACTAATTATTTATTTATATTTGTTTGTGTCATTGTCATACATTTATTTATATTGGTCATTTATTTAATTTTATTTATATTAATGTCTAAATTATTCTTCAAAATAGTTCTATGTGGTTATGTCTTTCATTCATAAATTTTGTTATTGAGTAGAACGATTTATTCAACAGATAAGGTTTTAAATTTATTTTTAAATATATTCGCATATTCTTAATTTCTAATATGATCTGGACCTACCAGCAGGTTTTTCTTAATATGTATATATAAAAACATGTTTATAATAATCGCCGTATCAAAATTAAACATTATTTTACTACCTCTACAACCTTTGTAGCAGTAAACACGGCCCATGTCTGGTATCCGTCAACATTTGTCATCGGTACGTTGTACCTTATTGTATCTGTATGGTACAGTCGTATGTATTACGTCAAGCGTTTTTATTGTTTGAAGGTATAAATACTGTGGAAGCGTATTATAGGGGGTTCAGATAAGAAGCAATGAAACTCAGGTTCAGTTTTCCATTATTCCTCTATTTTTAATAAAGTATTTCCATTTTATAATCACATTAATTTTGTCCTAAGTATCTTACTACGCCCCTCGCTCAAATGCAAGTCCCCGTCTTTCCATTCGCATCACCTTTTAACCTCGATTCTATGTTTTGTCAACACGTATGATTGATTGCGATTAACTCACAAACGACCAATTGTACAACTAATATATTGATATACGTAGTCTATAATAAATGTAATATATTTTAACAATGCGCGCATTATTTAATTACTAGTTTATATGTTTACTTACTCGTAAACTACCCGGTAATTTTAATATATAATTTTAAACCTTACCATGATTGACAATGATAGGTTGACATCTATGATTGGTCGAAGACTAATGTTATCAAATGAACATCTTTTAAATTTTAATAATGTACCTATTATTTAATAATAAGTTAACATGTTTACTTGTAAACTACCCGAATATTCATATATATTATTATTACCTAAGTATAGACAAAGTTCACTCAGGTTTATATAACACTAGTTATGCCCACGACTCCGTTTTCTTCTTCCGATAACGTTTCTTCGGTGGTCGCCATTGTGTTAAGATTGTACTGTGGCTTACCATCTGGGACAGCACCGTCAATTTGCCGTGCTACTATAAAAAAAAAAACCATCTATTTACAATCGCATTTCATCTCAATAATATCTCATCATTTCATCACAAAATATTCACGCATATATTCAAAGACGTTTTATAAATATACGCGTTATACTCCCACTAAAAGTCATTTGAAAATGATATATCAGCATGTTGAAAGAAAAGAGATAGGAAACCACAGCGTAAGGCGGAAACTTTGTCTTCAAAAAAGGATAAAGTTGTGAACTGGAGGCAATTGCCCACCTTCACGATGGCCGAATGTCGTATCTACTTATAAAATATCATTGTATATCTATACCAATATTATAAAGAGGAATGACTCGTTTTTATTTTGTTTTCTTGTTTGTAATGGATTAACTCAAAAACTACTGAACTGACTTTAAATCTCATTCACCAATATAAAGGTCTGACAGTATCAGCGAGTAACATGCCTTTAATAACATTTGAAAAATTAATTCTCATAATAATGTCGATAGTTTTACACAAAGCATAAAAAGCCTCTCGTGGCTCGTTGGTTTATCAAGCCAGCTACATTTAACGGCATATTTATTATTTAAAAATGGGAAGATGACGCTAAGGTTATACTCATATGCATAAATTTTATAGAAACCAAAGAATCTGCGACCTATAAACCGGGAGACGTGGAGCGACAATGTACTTCTTATTAACTCATCTATTATTATGTTTAGAATGTATTTTATTAACGAGATTATTTCTAGAAAATAATATTAAAAAAAACTATATTATAGCAAAATTTATAATTTAATTATTCCTTATCCACTGTGCTATGAGTTAAATCAACATAAAAGGAATATTATGCTCGTCAAAAATAATATAATATGTAATAACTTGTTACTTGCCCATTATGTGTACATAATGTCTGTTATGTTTAGAATATATTAAGTTGGCGCATTCTAGCAGCTATTGTTCTTAGGTTGAGCGGTATCTAGTTCAAGAGCAACGAAGAACAATCATCTATACATATATTAATAAGGGAAACAAAAGCTTTCGGTACCATTTTAAGCGTAATAAGCGCATAATAAGACTGTAAGATTTGTTATGGTTAAAGTGTATATGGAGGAGTGCTGAAAGCTAAAATTTATCTATAATATACAGATATTCAGTATTATATTCAGTAACAGTATTATATTCAGTATAGATTTATATTCAGTAACAGTACTAATATATTAAATTAAATGAATTAATACTCCGAATACTAAACGACCAGTGCCATTGAACTTAGACCCCTAAAATATTGACATTGTCACTCAACGAAAAGTGACAACAAGTGATGTAGATAATACTCATTGTTTATGTTCATGAATACTGCAAATGTCAAACAGAAAATAGTTTATGATCAAAAAGTCGCTGGTCGAATTTCGAGCTTAGGGCGATCGCCAGTTAATCTAAAAGCCCAAATATTTACAAATTATGAAAACCTATCGCCGTCTCATTATGCCCAAACAGAGCGCGAAAGACACCACCTGAAGCTCGAACTGATTATACATATCTATACAATTGATAAGATTTAAGTGTCTGTTTGTAATAACAAAATAACAGTTTTTTACTAAATGCATATATATGTAAGTATATACGATACCTGTAACAAAACCCATTGTAACAAAACAGAAAAAGACTTGGGGTTCCACACAAATAAAAAAAACTGGTTATGGTGAATCAATTCGGGCGCTTAAATGGCTTATGCTGAGTAAACCATAAGAGATATAGCAAATTAATATACTACATAATCATAGGCATAAAAAGACCTACAAAAAATTCCAGGGAGTATACATCTGTCTTCTGAGGAACACCCACAATAAGCATTTTTTTCTTTAAAATAGCCGGGAGTGGGGGAGCAAAATTCGGGTGGGCATTCTGTAGTCCACATGAGCGAAACCACGGGCACAGTTAGTAATAAATAAAATAGTTGAAATTATAGTTTATTATTCAACTGTTTCCTCTTCCAAAACTGTACCGATTTTAATGTTTGAATTTCTTTGGAGACTTCTCTCTACTTGTGGCAGCTCCCCTGCACTTTACAGAAGATAGCGGCTTAAGCTTCTGTGGTGTTCATGCAGTGACTAGAGTTTCCATAGCTCCCTAGGGTTCAAGGTCGGCAGCGCACTAATAAAACTTATGGTATTATAAACGCCACATACCATAAGGGGGGCCATATGCTTGATAAAAAATAACAATAATAAAAATTCATTTATTCATAGTTACTCAAATAACACAGTTAATATTACTTCTGCTAAAATGTCTATACAGTTTAAAAATATATAATTAATAAATAGTGTTGCATTTTATTTTTACATTATTTCCAAACTAAGATTTATATAAAACTATTCACAAAGACACTTGGTTTTTTTTAAATTTTTTTTGTAATGAATTTACTTTATATTTCACACGCCACCTTTGTTGCATAAAAAAGATTGAAGTAGGTACTTTATAGGCATACTATAAGATTTTCTTTTATTTTTTACAGGTCATGCTTGCGCTCGCGTGTACAAGAATTGTGTGTACCGGAATAAAAAGTATCTTATCTCTATAACCGAGTTACGAGCTATATATGTCATCCGAATCAGTTAAGCCGTTTTTGCGTGAAATAGTAACAAACAAACAGACTCTTTTGAATTTATAGTAATTTAGGATGTTATTTAACTTTGTTTGCTGGATATTTGATAACGGCGGTACAATTTTGTCGCAACTAAAAAGAAATAAATAAGAAGTTATTGTAATAAAATGTATTTATGTAAAAAAACATAATGTTACACGTGGGTATTAAAAATCCGATGATTGACGTGAAGAGAATTTATTTGAATTTCACACATTTACAAATTGCACGAACTCACAACACTGTGGTTACACACTCATTACACTGTGGTTTCCCTTCCTTTTATCGCTCGTTGTTATCGCTTTATAATTCAAAACTGAACTGCCTTGGCGCTGCACCTGAGTCGCTTATATACCTATACTAAACGACCGCAGAAACATCGTGAAGCATCGCGAATTTTTCATTGATGTTTACTTTCAATGCCCACTTGATGACGTAATCGAGGCGATACGTCCTAGACATGTGTGTGTAAACTGCGATGCTTACACAAACATGCGCCGCGGTTGTTTACGACGCGAACATTATATCGATGTCCTGAGAAGTTTCTAGTTGCTTCGAGATATTTCGGGAACAGGATTTTTTCTATATTTTTAATCGGTTTATAACAGGTCGTAACAATAATATGATATGGATTGTATGGTGCAAAAACATTTCCAACCTTCATTTCTATAGGTACAACATCGTAAGAGATTTTTGTTTGTTTGAATTTTTTGAATTTTTTTGAATTTCTGGATATGCCAGTCGGATTTAAAATATGCTTAGTGCATTTTATACCTTATTTATAGAGGAAAGCTATACAACATTACGCTATGACTCTAAGGAGTGCAGCAGAGACTATGAAAGTTAAACAGTTTAGAAAACTTTAGGCAAGTACGAGATAGGTTACATGGGAGCTTTGGTGGCAGCGCGGTGGATATTTGGTCTAATAAAAACTCGGATAAGGCAAGCTAGTCTACGGATAAAATGGTGGAATGCAATAATAGTACGTATTGTATTTAATAAACCTCATCCGGATTATCGTTATTACTTATACGTAACTTGTATTAAAAGACTAAATATTTAAGCAAAACGCCTTATTAAATTCAAAGCATATCGTTGTTGCAGCTCTGTTAAGCTATTTCTATTGACATAAACATGGCTCATGCGGCGACTTGAATATGTGAATGGGGTAATCGCGTTCATAAAATATATATTAAAAAATATAGTTATTTTTTTACTTCATTTACTCAGCTTTATTGGAGACAAGGCTTCGTGGTGGCAAGATGGTGGGACGGGGTATTAAGTGCAGCTGCCAGAACACAAATATAAATGCTTAGCGATAGATCTAAAACATAAGGGCGGATGCTAGAAAAATTCTTATCACCATGCTATGGTTTCATCACAATGTTTTCCTTCACCAAAAGCTCAGGCTTACTACAGGGATTCGAACTCACGTCGATCGACGCAGTGTCGGTACAAACCTCTACTGAGCTACCTAGAATAAGCTAGATATAACTAGTCTTAGCACAGTAGGTTTCGTGTTATTGTAGTTTCTAAATTGTTATATGTCGAGCTAGATTTTGGTTTGTTTAATATACTTTCTTACACTAAAGAGGCTACAAGGACTGAAACGCGAAGTCACGGTATTTTCAATAGATAAATTTGTAATTAACGTTTTAATTTTTGAAGTGACAACTTCTTTAGCATCGTTATGATTTGAAAGTCGACGAAGCGAAAAAGCGAAAGTAAAAAGATTGCCACGCAATAATGAATTTTATTACCTCACCAAAAATGCAAGACACAAAATCTTTTTAGACAACATTTATTATATTCTGTTACTGATTGATATTGTGTTAGGTTACCATGGATATTTCAAATTGAATTTTATTACCTAACCAAAAAGGCACAAAACAAAAACTTTTTAGACAACATTTATGACATTCTGTTATTGACTGACATTGTGTTAGGTTACCATGGATATATTAAAAGTGCGTATTAATTGAAAATGATATCGTGAATAATGATTGTGAGTACTTTTATGTACATTTTCATCAACTTTAAATTAGTGTACATTTGATCATTTTCTGAAATAAAAAAACATAGATGTGAAGGTTTCACTTTTACTACGTGTGAATTACACACATAATTTTTTTTTTTATTTCTACAAAGTTTTCAAAATTGTGATGTGAGTTGCGCCAAAACCTAAAAGTTTGTCGTCTTTTATTTTTCTTCGTACGACTTTTCTCATCGACAGTCCAACGTGTGCACGTTGTTTGCTCCCCAACGTCCTTAGAATTGACTCACACAATAGAACAAGCATCATACCCGGGTACCGCTTTCACCGCACGACCACGTTTTTACACTAAAAGTATTTTTACCTAGAGTCATCTAGGCTCTTGTAAGGATTTGCTTTTCAACCTATTATTATCTTCACCCAGTCTCTTTCGTTCACGAATCATTCTTATCTCTTAATTGCTTCAACTAAATTCCGATAACAGTCGACCTGGCTATAAATATCGCGTTCAAAAGATTTCCTATTACAAGAAACCACGACATGGTAAAAAGGCTGTAAGGACGATATAAAATAATTAATATGCGTTTGTATCTACTATATTCTTTATTCACAATTAAAAATGTTATATGCACAAACACATATTCAATATTACTTTCCGCTGGTGCTCCACCTATACACCGCGTTGTGCTATAAAAATGCGGCAATGAAAACTACACATCGTCACGGGACAGATTTTATGGACATTTATGCTAGCCTGATATACCTAAATACCTAATACTTCTTTACGCCTTACTTGATGGACTCTTGGAAAAAGAAAACCACTGACCGGAACATGAATCCATTAATGTTATTAAAAATAATGTAAATACAAAAACCTATCATTAATCTAAATACACAATTTTCTGTAATTATTACACGTTTGAAACACGTCAGCACCAAACGCCGTCGTACGAAACAAGGTATATTGCGTAAATTAACCAAAATTTTCATACGTTTACACGTAACGTATAGGTAATAGGAATTCTGTGTGAGACGATAAAGTAAAATTTGCATAGAAATAAGCAAGGCGCGCTGTTACGTTTTACTGGGATGTAATCGAGTATTAGGAAAGGGGGTCTGACCCAATACGCATAAAGATAACATTGTTATTTTATATCACTAAAACTAAGGATATAATAATAACTTTATTAGACCATAATAAGATACAAAAATTTGAGGCTTATTTCTAGGAAATACAATAGTTTTGTTCTTAATTAATGAAACCTAGCGCCTGGATTAGGCCAAGGCCGATATTTCTTGTACATTAGATGCCAAAAAAAAGAATTAAAAACAAAAATCGGCAAAGTGCGAATCGGACTATTCGCGCACCGAAGGTTCCGTTCCTTCTATTCAAAAAGTTTGGGGTCCTTGGCGCGAACTTGACTCACGCTAAGTCGGTTTTTATTATTTGTATCCAACTTCGAAAAAAGAAGGAAGTTCTCAATTCGAATGTATTTATATTTTTTATGGATGTTCAGTCATAACTTCTTTTTTTATGATCCGATTTGGATGTTTTTTTTTTTTTTTTTTTTTTTTTGAAAGGGGATTCCTCAAGGATTGTCCCATTTTAACATAGAGTAATAAAGTCCGCTCACGCCGAGTTCATAATTCTATGCATTTTAATATCGTTGATATTGGATATTAGACTTCGAAGATATACCATGGAACTCCTCAAAATCATTGTTGGTTGGTTTTTTGTTCCAAATAGCCTTGTTTGTTCAGATGTAGATTTTTTGTAGAAATAATACTAACTAATTTATCCGAAATTTCTTCGCTACTCCCGCTTCAAACAGATCAACAGTTGTTTTATATTTCTGTACAGTGCATTCACTTAGTCCTACTATAAAAGATGGGGATTTGTTTTTTATTATTATTATTTGTTAGAAATGTCCTTCTGTGTAAAATTCATCGTGAGGAAACAGAATCCTTGAGAAATGCCCATGTGCATGTGGATTTGTATTTGTATGTGGAAAAACGAGACCTGTAGATTTATCAGCGTTTGAAATAGTGGTTAAGCCCGTGCTTTGCCTCAACAATTAAAGGCCTCATTGAGCTCCCTTATAAGCACTTATAAGCTGATATTATTATTATTGGGAATGTACCTATAAACACTAGTAAATTATTTTATTAAAAATCCTTCTCGTAAATATTGTAATATGACCTCTTTTAAAACAATAATCTATTGCGATGACGATTCAAATGGATTTGGTACATGAGTTCCATATTTATATGTTACAATTTTATTAAAAGTAGACATGTTTTGGCCACTCTTTAAAATACCTGATTACGTCTATGGCTCAGATATTTATAACAGAATGGGGATGTAACAGACTTTTATAAAATGCGTAACGTAGAGGTTTTTTTGCAGAAATATTCATTTGTCATACTCAAATAAACTTTGTCTAATGAATTTTTTGTATATATTACGCTACATACTTTTTTTAAATGAATGAATATATTAAATAATAATTTTCTGTTCAAAATTACGTTATTGTCCAAAAGGAGAAAATAAAGTATCTTCCTAAAAATATATATCCTTTTAATAAGGTGTAAGGGAAAAGACGGCGGTACAATAAGGGATAATTTTAATTACTTTTTGATTTTTGTATCTGGAAAGTCTAGACTTATAGACTAAACCGTTGGCTGATTTTAGATATTTGTCGTGGATATATCCTACTAATATTATAGATATGAAAGTTTGTGCGTTGGATGTTTCTTTATCACGGATAGACGTCGGAACGGTTTTAGATGAAATTTAACACACATATAGTTTATAACCTGGATTAATACATAGGATACTTGTATTCCGATAAAGACCGAATTGTGAATTCCACGCAGAATAAGTCGCAGGCTAGTACAAATAAAACTGTTAACAATATGAAAATTCTCGTAAAATAAAGAAAAAAGGAAAACAACGTAATATTAAACCACTTAATATCGTGGTAAACGAAAAGGGTCTAAATAATTGAGTGGATAAAGATTAAAAACTGCCTTATTGCGAAACAAAAGCGATTTTAAGCCTTACGTAAGTATTTTAAGGGTTAATTACTTCACCTGGAAAATTTATCACTTACAGAATAATAATTAGCAAGTTGAAGTTATCTTTTATTAATAGGTTGCGTTATTTAGGCTTGAGAAAACCAAAATATTATTAGTCATCATAAAACATATGAATTATCAAGATAAATATAATGAATCAATCGAATCATTTTAGAATTTACTTTATTTATTGGTAATAAAATGTACAGTGTATTGTACACGAAATCTTACAAAAATTATATTTTTAAAAAATCTTCTAAATTAGAACACGACTTTATTTATTTTTGTTATAACTGTAAATCAAAAATCAAACTTAAAGAAGTTTTAATTCAACATGCGCCAAGATAATGATCATTTTAATTTTTAATTAGTTTTGATTTATTAAAAATATTTTATTTACACAAAATGATTATTATTTACATAAAATTACTTAAACATATAACAATAAATAGAAATAAATGACCATAGAATTTACTGAGCGTTTTCTTCTTCCGTAAACGATCTAAGTTACTTTCAGATCGTTGCAAGAGATATCTTAGCTCAGAAACAGTTTTGTAGAATACAAATGATTGTATAGTTATTTCATATATGCCTAAAAAAATTTACTCGAGAATAACCTCTCTCAAAACAGCCGGTTTTCACACTCTAGATCAACATAAGCTGATCAAATACAGCTTACGTCATACGGCCATAAATATCCCAAAATTCCTATTTTACCAACTTATTATTGGCTTCCGAAACTCCTAAAATATTGTGGGCTGGTCTAACAATTAATCCCTTTCCTCAAGAAGAAACGTTTGCGAATTAAAGGCATATTTAGTGATTTAAAAAATTTATTATTTTTCAATTTTATCACATGATTTTCTATATTTGATTGTACAATAAAGGAGGTTGGGTAAATATTTACCTTCACTCTGCTTTGTTTCTTACAATATATTTTTTTCATCGTAACACAGAATTTTTTTACCGTGAGATGATATTCCTCAGAGTGGGTGTAAACAAATCAGACCGGAGTAAACAGTGATAAATCAAAATCACTGGCGCTTGATACTTTTGACTGATGATCGTTGAGGGTATCGCGTGGTCGCTTTATTATAAAGGTCAAATAACGTTCAAATAAGTGATTAAATTTAATATGAATAGTCTGCTTCAGTTGTGATCATTTAGTGTAATTAAGGCTCTAAGGACAAGCGAATTACGTAGGTTTTCATGCGTTTATTAATTTAAATGTACATATTAAAAACACACCCTGTGTTTACAATATTTAGCTTAATTTGAGTCGGTGTATATAATTTTGTCTAAATAACTACAATTTATTTTACAATTATATTTATGTATGTATAGATTATTTGTGTGTACCTACGATGTTATAGAATGAGTTGAATCACTGTTTCGGCATAAACCAGTTCTGGTTTTTTGGAACATTTCAACAATATATTTATGTATTTTTTTAATAAATAAATAAAATGTAGCCATATTAGAAATATTTAAACGGTGTGTTACATTCGCAAAGATGTTTGAGATTTGATACAGTTGATACAGTCACCCGTAGGTGATTGATGATTAAATGAATAGTTGATGATGTCTGATGATGATGCTGAACAGAAAATATGAAAGTAATTATATTATGTAGCACTCTGAGAATGGCACCGAGGTGTATTAAATGCTGGGTACAAAGTATAAAGACTAAGTGGAGATACCGAATAAAAATTATCTCATAAAATGAAAATTCATAACCTGTATAAATTATTGCACAATTTTGCAAGGGAACTTAAAAGAGAAAACCCCGCAATAAAATTAGATTCTATATAAAAATTTATTACCTAAATGATTAAAAAAACGAGAGGTGTCGTGGGGTAGGAATGAAGTTCCTTTCGCTATATTATATTATTAAATTGAGAAATAAAGAAATTAATGGACGAATCCAACTCGGCTGGGCAGTATTTGGGAAGCTACTTAACATCTTCTCATCCAAGATAACACAGTTTCTTAAGACGAAAGACTTTGAACAGTGTGTGTTGCCAGTGGTTACAATTGGTGCTGTGATGTGGTCGCTATGGGCCTTATATGAAAGCTCAAGGTCACTCAAAGGGTAATGGAGAGGGCTATGCTTAGAGTTTTTCTGCGTTATCGAATCAGAAATTAGGAGATCCGTAGAGGAACCAAAGTCACCGACATCGCCCTAAGGATAGTTAAACTTAAGTGGGACTGGGTGGGCCACGTAGCTCGTAGAACAGATGGCCGATGGGGCGGAAGAGTCCTTAAGTGGGGGCCACGTACTTGAAGACATAGTGTGGATGGACTTGCCACAAGGTAGTCCAACGACCTGGTAAAGGTTGCGGAAAGCAGCTGGATGCTAGCAGCACAGGGTCGGTCGTTCGGCAGTGAACGTCTTTCGGCTGAAATGATGATGAGGATTAAATAACAAGCATAACACGCTTGAAAACATAGTATGTATAAGATACGAACGTAACTATAGGATAGTAAAAAAAATTAGAAAACCAGTCAGTACTTGGCGCTAAGTACAAGTTTACCCTCTTTCTGTCGCTTTCGTAATGTACTGCAGCAAAAGTATTTGTTGGATACTTTTTTACGTGTAGCTACTATCCGCCAAACTCCGAGGTAGAAAAACTGATTCATACTTACAATTTAAATTAGCGTCAAGTTGTCAATTCATTTAAGTAATCAATCGTTCTAAAACATTGATTCTGAAACGTTAAACGGACTTGACTTATAATTTAATACAAAGGACTAAATTTCTCATTTTCTTCACTAAATGAAAACGAAATCTGATTCGAGGTCCCGATTTAAATTAATTTTGAATACTTTAAACAAAAACTTCTAAAACTGTTTTAATATGACGATACTCTTTGTCGTCTTTTCATTGAAATATTCAATTTTCAATGTGGGAGGGACACCAGTAAAAAATATAAGCCATATTATAAAATAAAGTATGTTTATCCTAAGGTATATAATGGCAAAACGATACAATTTTACTATCTGAAAATGTTTGCAATACGAAACAATTGTAAGTTAATAGTATTTGTACTAATATTCTGAAGACAATTTTATTTAAAACTTGCTATAGCAATGACTGGCATTTAAATAGTTTTATCTACAAATGACGTAATCGAAAACTCTAGCTTTTTATAATTTATTTACTTTGTTCTGAGATTTATTAACCCGTAACACAAAAGTAAGCACGTTATAAGTTTATTATCTGTATATATGTCTGTAGCATCGTAGCTCCCAAGCGGCTGATCCAAATTTGATCTAGTTTTCTTTTTTGTTGGAAAGATGACTTATTTGAGAGTGGTCTTAGCTATGATTCAAGAAACTCTGCTCAGCCGTTTGAAGATTATCAGCTCTTTTCTAATTGATAAATATATGTAAACATCTTCTACAGGTTTAATCTTCTGTTACTACAATGATTTTTAAAGAACATGGCAAACTTGACCTAATGTTGCAGCATAATCTAGAATCTTCCGGATACTTAACTCCTCACCAACTTACAGCAGAGATATCGTGTTTAGGCTCATTGTAATGGTCTCAATAAATAAATTTACTTTGAATAGAATAGAATTAAATGAAGAGATATAAATCTGCAAAGTTCTATTGCATTTACATTGGCTTAACAAATTGTACCAAATAAGTTTGCTTGCTGTATTTGATATTTTTCATCTTTATTGTTTAGATTTAAATTATTTAAAGTTTTATATGTCATAGTAGTTTCTAAATGGCTATGTAATTTAGATAATAAAATTTTAAATTATTCCCTTATCTAATGGACGCAATAGTTAAAACTGAAAAGCGCACTGAACAAACAAGTCACATTAATTTAAAACTAGTAGTTACGACTTTGCCCGATTCACTCTAGACCATAAATTAGCTAAATTATAATGTACCAACGACCACCCGCGACTTTTCATGCGTTAATTACCATACTTAATAACAATAATATATATTCATCAACATGAACGTAACGAAGATAAAGATACTCAAAACTTTTAATATTAGTGTTGGTAAACATCGGTTAACTATCGATTAATCAATTCTTGAATAAAAACCATCGGTTGTTGATTTCCAATACGTAATACTGGGTATTTCTGAACATTTGTGCGAATACCTTTTTTTTTTTGTTAGTTCGTCAAGTTACTATAATATGGGAAACATCGAAAGATGCGATGTGACCTTATGTTCGATATCGTCCTTCGTCTGGCTGACACTACTTCTGTAGTAAAAAATGTTCGATTAATCAATTTTTTTATTGAAAGCAATCGATTGCTACAGATTGACCGAAAATCAAACAAAACTAATCTTGATAAAGAGTGAAGATAATAATAAGATGAGTTTTATTAAATATGTAGTATATAAAAATCTTTTGTGTGTCTGTTAGTGATCGTCCATCTTCTGAACTTGACCGATTGAGCTCTACTCACATAATATTTTTTTATCGAAACGATGGTTTATAGCTATGTTAGAATCAGATAGATGGTGCTATGGTCGAGCCCTTAACTACCGGAAAGGGTAAAACAACGTTTGTCCTACTAGCTAGAAATATTACAAATAAATATTTATAAAGCGAAGAAATTTTTTTTATGTAACAAAAATAAACCAGTATATGGACATTATTTTCCTCAAGGAAACCAACTTATGCTATTTATTATTTATATTATTAACAATGTCTTTATTGAATTCGATACAACCGTTGCCAATATTAACTCCATTTACTTTGAGAGAACATAACATAAAAATATGTTTGTGGTAATAGAGAAGATGTAATTTTGTAAATGCACTTTATCAGTAAAGTTACGTTCGGTAATTACTAACGGCTTTAACACAGTTAATTCAAATTGTTATCCGATCACAAGCCGCGAATGTCTTTGATTACGAACCCTGCACTATCTTGCAATGCACTTGCACTTAATTTTATATTACGATTTTTTTCTTTGACCACACTTTTCTTTATAGAATGAGTTACACTATTATTATAAACTGTATTTTATAGGCATTTGGTATAGTATTTATTTTATAATTAAGCTAAGAGATATTGGTATTTCCATTTATGTGTAGCATTTAAACATTCAGAATATTATTTTTTAGTTCTCCTTCTGCAAGCTTATTGTGTATTTTTATTATAAGTACTATTAGTTATGCTTATTTTAAATCTGTTGCTTATATGTGTACTAAATAATGTTTGTTTTAACTTAAGAAATTAAAGTCGAAATTACTACTGCCACATTGACAATATTACCAAAATTTCACCAAAGGGGTAAAAATCACGACATAAATCCACATTGCTATTTAAAGTCTGAAAAATAATTTGTGTACTGGAAAACAATGATATGGTAATATGCCACGTATACAAGGCTGAAGTAAATTATTCATTTCGCGTACCTACGCAGGAGGCACAATGTCGTCGAAGTAGATACTTCACTTTGTACAAAGGACAATAACATTACAAGCGAAGCTATTACTGAGAGTTTATTGGTGACTAAAAAAGTTATAAATCTGTTGCCAGGTACGTATAGGGGTTTACCGGTAGCTGCATTCAAGATTTAGCATGTTAACTTCTTTTATATTCGTAATCATCACCTATTTAACATTAGTAAACAAACACAGTGTTTGCAGCCGTTTTTGCGTGATTATGTAACAAACATCGAAACATACAAACTTCCACATTTATAATATTTCTAGCTGTACCCGCAACTTCATTCACGTAGATATTAGTCGTGGGTACAGCCAGTAATATAATAAAAACATGTCAGAATATGCAATGGAATATTAATACTAGAATAATAAACCATATTAGTAAACATTTTAAATTTGTATTAGTTTAATGAAAAGACAGGAGTAATAATAGGTAGAAATTTTACCACGTTCTTTTATGAATTAGAGTATCTGTCTTTGCTATATTATGTTCAAACATGGCGGCCTTATCGCGGGCTCATATAAAGGGGTACATAAAAATTAGATGTTTATTCGAAATACATTCTGAAATTTTGAGGTGTTTAAAAGAAGCGATTTTTTTTATTTTGTAGGCCTTTTTTGGCATTCAAAAGCTTGATATGGCGGCGATAGTGGCGCACTCTTTACATCAGCGTGGTTTAAAGATGTAAGATGTTTCGGATATACAAGATGCGATGCGTGCAAATCACATTTAAAAATATACCGAGTAAGTGCCAAAGCGCAGTAAGCAGGAAAAGGTAGTTTCTAACAAGACAAAACAATTTTAACAAAAAAAAACCACTTCAATGATTTTGAAGAGTTCCCTGGTATATCTTCGAAGTATAATGTCCAATATCAATGAAATTAAAACGGGACTATCCCTGAAATACCCCCTTTCCAATAAAAGTGGAACCATCCAAATCGATTCATAAACAAAGATGTTATGGCGTTCAGTATCTTTAAAAAAATACATTCGAATTGAGATCCTCCTCCTTTTCTAAAGTTGGTTAATTTTTTATTTTTTTTAGGTCAGCAACGTACTCAACTACGTTCGCATTTTTACATTATAAAATTTAATAAGAATAGAAAATAGCCACTTTGATAATGTAGTTACTCTTGGTGACTGAATTTTTAGAATCACCTTAGTAATTTCAAAGAATACTTCTTACCTACGAACATAATTCAAAAATTTACCTATGTTAGTAGTAAAATTAATATTATAAATAAGTTATTAAAAGACGTTTTAAAAAAAAAAATTTCATCAATTATAAATTTTTAATATTAACTCAATTATTAAATATTTTTAATTGTTTTTTTATTTATGTTCTATGTTTAATTTTGTAATAAAAAAATATCAGTACTAATTTTTTACTTTACACCATAGGACTTGTAAAATAGCACAACGACATTGTTATTATGAAATTAAACTTACATTTCAGGAAATTTGATTCACAAAATTTAAATGCTACTGACCATTGAGTTCACTTTCATTGAAATAAATTACATACAGCTAATTGAATTCACTGATGGATGTTACTTTGATATGAAAATATAAATTAAAATATTACATTAAGAAGATTAATCAATCGCGTCGCTATCAAACGTGGGTATGTATTCATGAGCATTCAACGTAAATTGTGGCCAGTATTATATATACTACGAGAGCTGATGCTACAAAAAGAAATTCTACGAAAGTATTGTTAGCGTGGCATTAATTTGTTCTTAAATGATCATTTTTTTAATGTCAAAACTGCCTTTGTACCGTTGTAATTTGAAATTCGATAAAGTGGAAAAGCGAAACCAAAAAGAGACAAACACATACATCTATAGGATTTAGCCTACGAGAAAATGAGATAGAATGCATTCATATAATTATTATATACGGAAGCGAAGTGCTTGGTTTGAATTGGGGAAATGTCCACAGCACAAGGTTTTTTTTTAAATCACAATACTGTAGACTCGTGGTCCACACCTTTTTTTTTTAAACGTTGGTGCTATTATTATAGAACATTAAAACCTTGTGTGGGTGGACATTTCCTCAATTCAAACCAAGCACTTCGCTTCGCTGTTTATTATGCGAACGGCTATAGTGTGGAAATCACTTTCGGCGTCTGTCTTTCTACTGTCTGTCTTTTGTCCGTGGATCTTTCCCGTTATTTTGGGAATGAAACGAATCATGCACCATCTATTTTATATTGGTGGTACTCATACAGTAATTTCCCTAGTGTATGCACAATAACTTACCAAAATATCATAACGTTTGGATGAATCGTTTGATTGATAATTTTTATTTTATATACAATCAATAAATAGTAGATAATCTATGCAATGTTATACGTAACTTCAGAACCGTTTCTTAAAAAATACAGCAATGCAGACTTTGTATAAGAATTCTCATAAGAGTAAGTGAAAATAAGTGAAAGACCCACCGCATTTTCACTTAATCTTTTTCGGCCAGTATTTCGGTCCAAGCAAAAATCTTGTAAAGATATGACAGTTTTATGGACAAGAAAGCTTTATAACGTAAAATTACTGTAATTTCATTCTCACAATTAGAGTAGTATCTTTCATTTACATCAATGCATTTTTATACAATACCCTTAAATATATTATGAATAGTTTAATTACAAAAACTACATAATAAGGTTTCAGTAAGCGTATGCAACGTGATTGATAAAACATCATTGAGTACCGTTGTTTCTGAACTATACCATAGCATTCTTTAAATCGCCGTAACTTCATTCAGTTAGCATTTAAAAAAAAAACTTTAGGAGTGTCTTCCACACTAAAAAAATTCTATGAACAGAAATGGTCTGTTACACATTATTATATATACAAGTATAATTTTCTAAACTATAAATCATGTAACAACCTTTTAATGAGTCATTAAAACTTCTCTTGGTTATTATAAACAAAACGAAATCGGTCCGGTTTAACAAAGCAATTAGGGCGGTACGGAGGCGGTTCCTTTTTTTTAATAAATATAAAATTCTTTTGATCTTACCTTGTTTGCTCGTGTTTTGGATTAGGAAATTTTGTAGATATTAGTGGGTTTTTTGTGTTCTTATTTGCTTACAAATTTGATAATATATTGTGCGTTATCTAATTAAAATGTTAGTCCTAGAAAGAAGACTGATTTTTTAAAGTATCATGACTAAGTGATCGGTAGTCCATCGCCAGTCGTCACTGTCACAAGCCTTTAGTCAGCTGGATATAAATTTGCTGATCCTGGATCGCAACATGCTTAAGCGTGCCACTATGGTGTCAGTGGTGAAAACTGAAACAAATTGTCAGTCCTGGATCTTGCTGATAGGTGCTAGATACCAAACTTTCAGCTTTGCATAAAAATTTCCCTTCCACGCTAATCTTCATATATTCGTTCATCAAAAGTTCAGGCTCATTGACGGTTTTCATTTACAATTCCTGAACTTTAAACATACAATATATTTTATCTTCATCCAAAGTCTTTTGAAGTATTTATATCAGAGTATTTTTAAGTGATTGTATGATATAATATTGATGCACTAAAACACAAATTTCTTCATCGTTCACCTACTGCTGACGATCTTTATTCTGGATATAATGTCTTTCTATTTTCTTTGTACTTAATAAAGTTTGGTATACCCGGTATAACCTTCGTACAACGATCCATTTTATAACATCTACTAGTTACAACTTCAAAATTCATTTGATTGTGTATTAAGAAATCATCAATGTTAAGTCTCCTAATTTTGGGATATCGTCATGTGGTATCCACATTATAATAAGTCTCCTGAGCAATGATACAGGACATCTATTTTACATAACTATTCGTATCAGTTGTAAAATTAATCTCGCAGAAGCCAGACTTGAGTAGGGTGATGTCAAGATAAGGTGCTCAGGTGTCCTGCTGTAAGCCAGGGGACAGTCTTTTGGGAACATTTCTAAATGTCAGCCTAGAACGGGTGACTGACAAAATATAGGGTAATTTGAATATCATTATTTCCTTTGTATTTTAGGAAGATTAGATAAAAGCTTCATTGTTGAGGACCTGATTGAGACAACGTTTGTGTTCTTGGTAAAAGATGACATGACATTTATAATAAATAGTAATATATTTATGTCTATATTAGCAAAGAGGGCTTAGTTGGTAGCGTGTACAGGCTCCGTGCCGATCAACGTGAATCTCTGCAATGAGACTGAGTTTTTTGGTAAAGGAAAACATTGTGATGAAACCATAGCATGACGGTAGTGCTTTTTTTTAATAAAATCTGTTGCCAGACACCAATAGGTGTGCTCCAATAAATGCACTTGTGAGCCATTCTTCCTCTAGGTTTAGTGTGCTACCATCTTGGACCACATCGTCACTTCTAGCACTTCTAAAAAAGTCTAGTTATGGTTTATCTACAATCAAAGTATGTATAATGCAAATATGACCGTAAACGATGCAAATAATTTTCTCACAGGGATCGTCAGATCGTTTAAATCGCTACAGATATTCCGTGACATTTAATGAGGTCATACTTGTACAACTTCCATGGTTACACTATTCGTATAAAATATTTATAAAGATCTTTGTGGGCGTTACTACTGAATATGTTGGGTCGGCATGGGATTCTATGTTAAGCTTTGTTGATAAAAGTGTGTCCAAGTTTACCTTATCGATATTTTCATAGCAAATTTCGTCCCTATTCAACCTTTCCTTTTAACCTACAATTCCTTTAATAGTTTTCTAATAATTCTTATTTTTATGAGACGTTTGACAAATTTTATAAAATTGATGTTAATTTCTAAACCCTTTGCAAATGCTCAATTGGATTAGATATTAAAATATCTATAAAATAAAGCAGGTCATTGGCACTAGCAAATATTTCTAACGAGTTTTAAAAAGCGTTACAGTTTGATAAATAATTGTCAGATGGTTTTTTTTTGTTTTGCAATCCATATGCAATATTTTTGCACAGGCTCAAAATAGGTAGGTATATGCACTAGTTAGTAATTTCTTTTGAATAGTTTTGCTTTATTAACGACACCCAACAAGAGAGGTAGGGCACAGAGAAAATTCTTTAGAGATTTCTCTCTACTTGGGACAGTCCGACTGGTGGTATACATCTACCCTACAGAATATCGCCAAATAACCTTGATTTGTGTTCTTGCGGTGAGTAGGGTTTACAGAATCCTTAGGGTTCAAGGTCTGCAATGCCGCTAGTGATACCTAGGGTACTACAAGCGTCCATAGCAGGTTAGCCGTTTACTATTAGGCGGGCCGTATGACTGTTTGCGCCCTTAGTAGCATATAAGAAAATTCTCTTGTTATAAAAACACTTTAACTGTCTTTTTATAATATCTGTTTTAATACCCCTATCTATATATGACAAAATTAGATACCGTAAAGAATATCTTGGTGATTTTTGTTTTAATTCATAAAGTTATGTTATTTTACCCTATATTATGTAATATTGGTAGCTTTGTACGTTATGTTGTATAGTTATTGTGCACAAGTGACTTGCATTATTATTAATAACTAGGAACATGCATTTTAAGTTGGCACAAAAACTCCCTCGAATGTTTTAACAACGGGCCGCCATCTGATTAAAGTTATTTTGAAGATTGCAGGATAGTTTGAATATATACTTGACAAGTAGAACTGTGCAAGAACACAGTAGTCATTAAAATGAAAACAAAACATAGACATTTAAAAACAAAAAATCGGTCTCTCACCTGCCTACTAATTTAAAACGAATAGAATATTTCCAATTCAAACTTTTTTCAAGGCATCTATCAGGGCCATGTTTTTTTTATATTCCTAAAGTGTATATCGTAATATTCATAGATTAATGTAGAAACTTTAATTATAAAACAATAAATAGAGTAGGTATTACTATACGCTTGAAAGGGTAATAAATGTTGGTCGTAACTCGTCGATACTCGCTGCGTATTGCCAGTTATTTAGTGGTGAATACATTCGATTTCCTTTATTACCCACCGTAAAGGTGTTCGAGTTAGCGATAATAAACTAAGTTAAACTTTACCACCACTCCATATTTTCACCGGGTTATTTTTCATAATGTCTGTAATATTTAAGTAATATTTGCAATTCTATTAATCTATATTAATAAATCTATAGTTCTGTCTGTGCATGTAATTTTTTTCCAAATTTCCTGATAGGCACTCTACAAAGAGGACACTGTTTACGAATAAGCGTTTAAATATTTTTTCCTGTCCCTCTGTTTATATATCCGGATAGAACTCAAAAATTGCTTTACTGATTTATGAAATTCTGTACACGGAAAGCTTATATTATTGGAGAAATGATACGATATAAGAATTTTCAATAATACTTTTAGTAATAGTAAAACAAAATTAAAAAATAATTAAATTTTAATAATTTTCAACCGGTTTTGATGAAATTCTGTACGAAGTATTATAATTTGCCATACTTGATATTTAAGAGGTCTATAAGAATTGCCAATAATAACAGTAAAATGAATGAGAACATCAATGTAAACAAACAAATGTATTTTTTATATAGATGTTTAGCCATAACTTCTTTGTTTATGAACCGATTAGATGATTATTTCTTTGTAGGAAAGGGGATACCTCAAGGATAGTCCCATTTTAATTTCATCGTCATTGGACCTTCCAATTCGAAGATACACCACGAAACTCCTCAAAATCTTTGAAGTTGGTTTTCTCTTTTGTCAAAATTTGTCTTTTTAGAGTTCCGATCCCAAAAAACCCCGATTGCTAAGTTTCTAAGTCTTTTTATTCGTATTATGTAGCTGATTAAGTTTTTTACCAAGTTTACATGTAAGTATCTCTTATTCTAGGGTTTTATTTAAACAAATAATAAAAGAAAAAGTATTAACGGGGGGGGGGGGGGGGGGGGGGTACTACAAGATAATGTTTTTTTTTTAAACTGAAATCTATATTTTCTCAGCTTATAAAAGCATATTCAACATATTCCTGCAGGATAGCATGGTGATTATGCACTTGCCTTCCCCCAACTTTTACCCAATAGTAGAATATCCCCCCTCCCTCTAAACATAGCGTGTTACATCTTAGCCTAAATCGTCTCTTGACATTAGTTGAGATGTTGACAATAACGCAAAACCTATATATATAATTAATTTCGTGAATTATTTTAAACGATATTAAAAGGAAGGCCTATGTGAATATATAACACACACGAAGAACTAATAATCCTGGTATACAATTAGCCAGTATCATGATCTAAACAATAAGTGCTTGATCGGCAGTCAATCAATATGCTTCATTCACTCATCGCAACGCGTCCATTAGTTTGTTGTTACCGTTCAGTTAACAAAGAGCAAAATTTAACTAGAGTAAGGTTTTATTTATTTTATTTTATCATTTTACATTTTTAGGTTGAATTTTAACTGATGCAAAGTTTATTATTATAGTTTTTTGTATGAAAAAAGTAAATCGTAACAACAAAAGGTACATAAATCATGAAATTTTTAATTGGTAAGCGTAGTAAAGTCCAAAATCAACGGGATTACCGAGTGGCCAAATTAGTCAACGGTCGCAGTTTTAAAATCGGCCTGCAAACCTTACGGTAGCTACACACTAACTGATTCCGAAACGTGACAAACTAAATGAGAGTCACGGTGACGATTTTATGGGTGCGGTGTATGATGATCGCGACCCAGTCACTTTACTTGATTACTGGACGTACACCGACAAATCTCGAAACGTGACACGCCTAAGCATGCCACTGTGACTGGTGTTTCTCCTGGTCTATTGTTGTCGTGATTCAGTCAAACACAATTGACTAGTAGACTTTTTTTTAAAGTAGGTCTTAAATTATTAATTATTGCCCGATTACAGAAAAAAAATACTATATTTTTTTAGGACAGATAACCGCAAAACTTTATAAATGTTTACTTTTCTTAAACAGGCAAAAACGCAGTCAGCCATATTAGTTATTTTTTACTGACTAAACTGTTAGCCTGAGGAACCCTATCCAAATGCAGAGCCGCTGATGGCTGTGAAGCTGTAAAGCTTTACTAGGCTTGGGGGCGAGCGCTTAGGGCACTCAGCCGCGAAAGCGTGGGCAAAATGCGAGCAAGGGTGCCAAAGTGGCTGGACCTGGGCTTGGGCTATTACCGCGATTGCAATTAAGTTGCGATCTGACTAATTTCCTATTCGTAAAAAACGAGCTAAAGTAAAATATACATATATACATGTCCCTGCCACCTGGGAGGAAGGAAGGAACATGTGTATATGTATTTCGTGTACTGAAAATATAATCTACATTAACTAGCGCAAAAACGGAACAAAATGTTCCTCACAGGACCTACGTGGTGTGCACGTATGTACGTACATATTGTGTGTAATGATGTATGTGGGTAGCTAAGTGATTGCAAATGCAGTGCCACCTGTAACGCGCGGGCGCGGGCTCCTGCCAGACTGAGGGAGATTGCGTCGGCCATATTAGTATATAAATTATGTCTTCTGTATCGTCATCCCGTCCGATTACTAAATACACATACGCATGGTCCCTCTTTCCTCCCAGGAGGAGGGGAACGTGCATACGAGTATATGTTACTTAGCTCGAATTCTCTCAGGATTAGGGAATTAGATAGATCGCGACCTTTTCGCATTCGCGACGACCGCCCGGGCCGAGGTTCAGCCACTCTGGCACCCTCGTGCGGGTCGTCACAAACTTTCGCGGCTGAGTGCCCTAAGCGCTCGCCCCCAAGTCCGGTGAAACTGTAAAAGCCGCAGCGGCTCTGTTTTTTGATAGGGCCCCTAAGGCTAACAGTGTAGTCAGTTCAAAAAAAAAAAAAAAAAAGTAATACGGGTCGAAAAAAAAAAATTACATTTAGCAAACGTTCATCATTGTAAAAATATCGAAAATTTTAATGTCATAAATGCCAATGTCACAAGTCAATACAGACTGTATAGCGAATTTCACTCGTGTAAGATTCGACATGAAAGTTGCTTAGAGTTCTATGACGTCACAACATGGCCGACAGCGTTTTCAGAGTTTAAAATAATTAAAAAATTGGTAGGTACGTACTTATGTACGCACATATGAAGTTAAACTTAATTGGTGTAATAAAGCAAAAATAACTTTAAAATCTTTTTCCGCTTACCAAAACATGATGAACTTAGTCATCAAAGACAATAATGTCTTTTTTATTTTGCCCAAATAATAATTATACACGCCAAAAGAGGTATAACTTACTGTTGGAAATGTACATTAGCTCGCATCGTGAGATTGCGAGATCGCGGGAAGGCCTTATTTAAGAACTGACTACACTGTTAGCCTTAGGGGCCCTAAAGCCGCTGCGGCTTTTACAGCTTCACCGGACTTGGGGGCGAGCGCAGAGGGCACTCAGCCGCGAAAGTTTTGTGGACGACTCGCACGAGGGTGCCAAAGTGGCCGGACCTCGGCTCGGGCGGTCGCCGCGTTCGCAAATAGGTCGCGATCTAATCGAATCCCTACACCTACGATTCGAGCTAACTAATTTATACACATAGGCACGTTCCCTTCCTCCTGGGAGGAAGGAAGGAACCGTGCGTATGTGTATTCAGTAATCGGAATGTTTCTACACTAACTAGCGCTAACTAACTAGCGTAAAAAAAGAAAAAAAAAGGTCCCTCACAGAACCTATGTACCTGTGTGGTGTGCACGTGTGTATGTTCATACGTGTATAGTGTTGTATGTAGGTAGCTAAGTGATGCACGTACAGTGTCACTTGTATCGCGCGGGCGGTTGCCTGACCCAAGGGTTTCACTCCGAGGAACGGACCTAGGCTTGGGTTACCGCTAGAGAGGGTGGACGTGACGGGTGTGCGGGAGCGAAGTTGACCGCCCGCCCTCTGCGGAGAGAGCGGTGGTTACGCGGGCGTGGGCGCTGGCACGCTCTGTTTGGAGAGACGGATGTGTAATATACGGGAAGGCCTGTGATAGACGGGCTAATGGCAGGTGCAATCGTTCTGCGCAGGCGCTGCGTCGCCCCGCCCCCCCTAGCTCTGCTGGCACGTAGGTCAGTTTGCTTCGTGCTGTGGCCGTAAACTCCCGTTTGTTTGTTTTGTACGCGCTACGTCATTCTGGACGTTCGGCTAGCGCTTAGATACATATATGTGATATGCGGTGGTTGAAGTTTTTGCATTTTATGACTTTGAGTTGGTGAATCAAGGAGGGTTTTGATGAACCAATTGTTTGCGTGATAGTGTCCTGTGGGGTTTGAAGCTGCACACACGCTTACACACAGTTCACTCTACACACACATACTTCACAATCTGCAGTCCAGGTCGATGGGGCAAGTTCAAGGTCACCACCCGCTCCTGATGAGGTGAGTGTCCTTTGTTTGTTATTAGAATGATTACTGTGTATCGCAGCAGGAGCTTCGAGAGGGATTGATTCGCGATTGATTGAATTAAGGGCCCAGCACATATGACGCGGACCTTCTCGAACAATTACAAAAAAACATAGAATATAACTTTGCCTGGTTTCTATCTGTGCAAATTGATAAGTTTGTAAACTTCGCTAGTATAAACAAGCCCATACCAAGATTATCACCAAAATAATGACCTTTTTTTAAATAAATAATTAATGGAATACTTGTATGCTTGTAATGCTTTACATTTGAAAAATCCGTGTTTATGAACGGTTGGTCTTAGATTTTAAATATGTAAACAAAAGTGATATGGCCAGCAAAACGCACTGGCAGATGAGTTAATCCAACTAATTATTCTGGTACGACTTCGTATTTTTAAAATTGGTTATAGATTAAACTGTATTGATCAAAGAACATTACATGGACAGACAAAACTTAGAAAATTGTTTAAACAGATTGAGATGATAACGAGATTATAAATGTATTCGTAATTTAATACACTATAAGTATTGAACTTTATTTGAATACTAGCTGTGCTCGCAGCTTCATTCACATATATTTTCGTATACGAAATCACAGATATGTAGACTTATGTATGGAAATTTAAAATCGACTATTTAATCATGCCTCGCAATTTCGGGAATATTCATGTTTCCTGAGACGCAGATAACACGGTCAATATCATTCTTATTCATTGTCTTGGTCAATATTTCAATCAAAACATCATATATTAAATAAAAAACGTATATAGCCTACATAATAAATCAAATTTGCTTACTCTATCGCTTATAGCTGAATTTACTCGCCAATATTGGCTCATTAATTATTACTCAGATGAGAGTGCTGCCTTTAGAATAAGCCGGTACACCAGTCTATTTAACTAGCTGAATTATTTAACAAATTTTTGAGAACTTTTCATAACTTTAAATTGAAAAAAAAATTACGTGGATTGATTTTAAAATCTTGCTATAATTGTGGTGAGGCAATAGGTATAGCCAGGCATTTATTAATAGGATGCAAAGTGCTTCTTGATAGGGCCATGATAGAGTACTTCAAATCATACGTAAAGCAGTAAGTCTTTCGGTAGCTAGAGCTCAAAAAGGATTGACCATTAACAGGAGACAAATTAACTTTATAAAAGATGGCTCAACAGTAAATGCTAAAAGTAAGCCCTTCTCAATCCTAGGTTCTGCATCAGATTGGACTATTTTAATGAACACATATGAAAAACATTATAAAATCCCACGGGAATGGGTGTGTTTCGTCATCCAGACCAGAAATATTTCTTTATTCTCGAGAAATCAAGCGTATAATACTTGTACAATTTACTCTACCGTGGGAAACAAATATACTTACCTAAATATCACGCAATAAATATGAATAAATATTACGATCTATAAAATGAGCTAACCAAAAACTTATAGGCAGCAGAAGTGGGAGCGAGAGGTATTCCAGCGAAATCTCTCTATAACTTGCTAAAAGACCTCGGCCTGTTGAGAACTGCAGTAAGTTCTATTTTAGCACAGGTATCTAAAGCACCATTAACAGGCTCTTACCAAATCTGGCTTGACAGGGAGGGTATCGCGGGGACTCCGGGTGAGCGCTGATGTGCATCATAAGGGGACCTAAATTTATTTAATTTAGGGGCATAAATTTCAGGACTGACCATTGAACTTGGTACCCATTTATATCTCAGTCCTTTTGTCGTTGAAGTCAACCACTAAGGCATATATAATAATATTGAACTTGGCTCTCAATTCACATTTATGTTTTTGATGGGATATCATTACTTTTTGTACATATATTATTAGTAGGGACTTATTGATAATAAAATTAATACCAAATCGTTTTTGTTAATCACTCGTTTTATATACACAGGAAGGCCTTAAAATCCACATAAAGATCATCAATTTTGATTGCTGATTCTTACATTACAAGCACTATAAGTAAGTGTTCATAATAGAATCAATTTACTAGTTTCTGATTTATTCCTTTGTATTCACCCAACTACCTATCTGGATGCCAAATTTGAACGTTCTGGGTCATCTGGAACTGGTTTTTGGTCTATAGGTCTGTTTTTGAGATATGAGAGGGTCAAAAGTAGCTCCAAATGGTTCGTGTAATATTACACACGATACCTCTCGCAATTATGTTAGCTTGAACTTGGCTTGACACGCTACCGCGTGTTTAGATATAAGTATGTTTTTTTTTCAACTGACTATAATGTTAGCTTTAAGGGCATCGAAGATTTAGACGGCTTTTACAGCTTCACCGGGCTTGGGGACGAGCGTGGAAGGCACTCAGTCGTAAAAGTGTAGCAACAACCTCCAGGGTGTCAAAATGGTCGAACCTCGAGTTGGGCTGTTGCCAGGTAAGCAACATCGTGATCTGACTAATTATCATGTAAATATCTAAGTAGGTATGTAACATCAAAAATTGCAAACCATACTAATTGAGGTGTGTGTAATTTCAGTGACAATGCAATATTATGGTCCCATGGAGCTGATGGAGACGATATGTAAGGAACTGGTTCATTTGTTTTGTTCTCATAAGTATCTTCCATTAAACATGATAACGAGGGTCTGAAGATGCATACATTAGGAACTTCTGTGTAAAGACCTGGCCTGTATTTCGCTGAGTTGCATCAGGATGTGAAGTATTTAAAACAACAGCCAAACTTTTAGGTGCCAAACCAAACAAGATTATAATTGGAAACTCTATATTCTGCTACCGTTTTTCTTCAATATCGTCATTCTTCAAATATTTCATTCAATCTTAACCCTTCTTCACAATTTTTCTTCGTTTTAGTTCTTCACTGTACAGATGTTTGAAATATTTCATGTTTTAATTATAAAAAATCAATTTATTACCCTTTAATTGACTTATTCAGACAAATTATATCTATAGGTAATATTTTTATTTCTCCACAGCGTCCCGCAGACCATATGGAGAAGAGGCAGTCAGCCAATAATGTCTTCGAATCTATGACTAGCTACATAATCATTTTTATATGGTACTAGCCAACCTCGCAGACGTTGTTTAACTATCAAAATACGACCACAGCACCATCTATCGCATTCAGGTATAGCATAAAACATTATTGAAAAAACAAGGGTCGGTAAAGCGGTATTGGAGTTTATCGTCCTGAATTATCAACATGTACAGGACATTAAAATCACGTTTGTTCTTCGATATAGGACCAAGGGTCCAGGAAGTTTCGAAAACTGTATTATTATATCGTACGCTCATTGAGTCTGTAATTAAAATGACAGTCTTATTACACCTAAAAAGCGAAGCTTTTCAGACCCAAAGGGTATGGTTATATAACAAGCGTTTTCTCATAAAAGTAATTATAGTATAATTCTACATATGAACAATCATAAAAATCCGGTGTTTTATTGATATCTAGTCATCCCAATAAATACTATTGCGACATTTCAGTAATCATCCTATTTTAACCAAAATATGAAATAAAATTTAAAAAAATCCTTTTTAATGCTAACCTACTTTTTATTATACAAGAAACTGCAAAATTTCATGGTTCTAGACTCACCGGTTTAAGCTGTGTTGTTTGTCAGTCAATGTGAAAGATTTAGTTGGTAGATCTCCAAAAAAAATTTTGGAACAATATTGTTTTTTTTATCCGATGTTTGTTATAAATAATATTTGTTATATATTACAATAAATAGTTTTAAAGAATTAGCAATAATTATCAATTAGCCATTATATCGAAGAAGAGGACAGAGAGGAGAGAGACAAGAAAAAAGAGAATATCATATTATATTAGTAAATGGCAACTTGGTAAAGCGTTTAAAAGTAACATTGCTAGAATGGTGAGATATAAATACGGTAGATATGCAATAGATCTGTAGGTACCTGCAAAATATTTTCTTTTTTTATCACTGACTAGCTGTACCCATGGCTTCACTCACGTGGACTACAGAATGCCTGCGCGAATCTTGCTCCCCCGCTCCCGGCTGTTTTAAAGACAAAAATGATTATTGTGGGTGTTCTCTACAAGATAGATGTATACTCGCCCAGATTACAGATCTTTTGATGCCTATAATTATTTAGTACATTAATTTGCTATGTCTCATATAGTTTACTCAGCATATGCCATTTAAGCGCCCGAATTGATTCACCATAACCAGTTTTTTTATTGTTTGGAACCCTAATTATTTTTCTAAAATAAAAGTAGCCTAAGTTACTCCCTATATCATCAGCTATCTATCAGTGAAAGTCCCGTCAAAATCGGACCAACCGTTTCGAAGATTATCCGGAACAAACAGACAGACAGACAGACAAAAATTTTAAAAATTAGCTTTTTGTTTTAGGTGTCGTATATAGTTTCATATGCATTTATTAAAAAACTGTTTTTTTCACATTACAAACAGACACTTCAATTTTATTAATTGTATAGATCAGGTCAAGCACGCCACGGTTTTAATCTAAAGCGGAGCCGTTTGATGAGCAATGTTTCATATTAATGTAGCGATACGGTTGTGGTACGATACAATGTAATAAATTTATTAGCTTTAACCATCTATAACTATTTAAATTAGTGATCCAATAAAAGTCTTGGCCTCCAAAATAAGAGCATATCACTTGCTCCTTTCCTGCTAAGTTTTTTCCAATTGTCGGTATGAAGCTGACACAGGATCTTACCGGACGACGAATAGTTAGTCGACCCAAAAAAACTCTTTTAATTGCTCAAATCAAATCAAATCAAAATATATTTTATTCAATTTAGGCACTAAGAAGGCATTTATGAATGTCAAAACACTACCACCGGTTTGAAAAACATCCCGGACATCGAGAAGAACCGACAAGAAACTCGATCCGGTTTAATTTATTAACTTTTTTTTTTAACTGGTTATACAGTATTTAATTATATGCAGTTATTATCATTTTCGGTAGATGTACAGAGAGGGAATCACATTCAGACATCACCATCATTCACGTAATCAGCCACCCTATAATACCCCTTTGACAATAAAACCTGCTTAACATGATTCTTGAACTTATTATGCGGCAAATCGCTAATGTGCTTAGGAAGTTTATTATAAAACCTAACACAATTACCTAAAAAACTTTTATTTGTTTTAGTAAGTCTAAAAGACGGAATGACTATTTTATATTTATTTCTAGTATTGAAATTGTTTGTGTTAGTAACAAGTTCATAATTGCCTTCATTTTCCCGAACATACATTATATTTTCAAAGATGTATTGGGAAGGCAAAGTTAAGATACCAAATTCATGAAATTTATTCCTCAATGATTCGCGTGGTCCCATATCATAAATTGCTCGAACTGCCCGTTTTTGTAATACAAAATATATGGTATCTACCTCAGCTGCTGAGCCCCACAGTAAAATACCATAGGACATTAAACTGTGGAAGTAAGCGAAGTAGACCAGCCTAGCAGTAGATATATCAGTTAACTGGCGAATCTTACGCACTGCGTATGCAGCGGAGCTTATTTTCCCTGCCAAGGTTTTAATGTGAGGACCCCATTGTAATTTTGCATCTAGTGTCGAAGCTCGATCCTCCCTCATTCCCTATTGGTGGTCCAGTCAGCGAATTCTTTGAGATTTTGTTTCGCCTTTTATGTTGGGCTCGACCATCAAGTTCTAACTCTTCCGGGTTCATTAGTGCAATTGTTTCCCTACCCAAAGATTCGCAGAATCTTTTGAAACACTTACCTCTCCACCACAAGTCTATAACACCAACAACCAAAGCAAATTATCATTTAATATCTCTTTACGGCTTTAAAATCTGCGACCAATTTAGATGAAATTAATTAATGAATACAGTTATAAAATCGCTGACAAAATAACCACATCTCACGATAACCCCGGTTAGAATAAATTAATTTCAATTCCATGTTAATTGAGAGGGCACGTGGAATTCTTGTGATCCGACCAAGGGCCAAGGCCCACCTCATTATTTATTCTTATAATACCCCCGCTAACCCGACAGCTTCGGGTTAATTTGGCAAAGGTCTTGTTAGTAAAAAGTCGTGATCCGAATTTTAAGCCGGCTATTTTGACCGTGGCCACTTGACTTTTATGAGATGTACTTAGTTGTAAATCGATTAGGTATTTTAATTAAAAATTTTTTTTTAATTACGATTGTTTCATTTTAAACATGACGTCCTAGTATATTTAAATCACTTTTAAACTCATTTATAGGTTTAATTTTTTGCCCAAATCTGATCTAATATTAAGTGAAGATATGGCCCATGATAGGAACACATCTGTAGAAGGTACTCATGAAAACAAAACTAGCGGATTCAAGCTCGACCATCCTTGGATTTTTTTTCAGTTAATTCTAGTGGCAATCTTCCAGCACCATCTTAAATAGAATTTAACCATGTCAACAAAACAAACGAGCCCAAATTTACCATTTGTCATCAAGGAGTTCTAATCTCTAGGTCCCGACACCATCATCAGATTAGCTCCATGGTACCATAATATTACATTATCATGGAACTTACACACATAATCCAAGTTTCATCTCAGTCGAATGCCAGAAAGGGGTTGATAAATGGTTTGCAAATTTTGATGTTACATACATACGAACGAAGCAAGTTAAATAAAAGCTTTGTAAAAATAATCTTTTGAACTATATAATATGAAGCCAGCATACGGTTGCGTGCTTTGCACTATTTAAGCGTCCTTGAGTCTAGATAAGATTAAGCTTACAGCGACATTGATTACAATCCGGTTATAATGGAGATTTTATGTATGAAGTATACTTTAAAATACTATTACTCGAGGTATTTTAATTAATTTAATGTTTAAACATGATAATAAATAAGTGAGAGTTTATTTTTAAATCTTTAATTTATTGTTATGAATATAATAAAAATATAAATGACTAAGTATTATAATTTATTACATGCCTGTTGAAGAAATACACCTAATACAAACTGATAAGTGAAAATTTATGTAAAATTTTAAAGATATTTTACTTGGTCTTTTAGTTTAACAGGATGGGACCACCACGCACCTGGGTATGCTATAAAAAAAGAACATCGACCGACGAAGTATTAGTCTACGAAGTCTCAGTTGCTTAGTAGTCTAATGAAGAAAGGAAGTTCAAAAAATCTTACCTTGAACCAAGAAGATGTCGAGGTGTTATTATATATACTGTACTTATCAAAGATGCAATGTGTACTGAACATTCATTGTGCCGAGCAAAAATAATAATTAAAATTAAAAAATAGAAAATCAACTGTAATGTCGAAGTCGAAAGTCCAATAATAATGGAATTAAAATGAGACCACCTTTGAAGTATCTCCTTTCTAACGAAAAAAGAATAATCTAAATTACTTCACAAAAGAACCTCATCCCAGACATCCAATAAAAAAAAAAATATATATATATATATAGTCGAATTGAGAACTTTATACTTTTTTTGTAAGTCGTTAAAAATGGCATTAATTGATCGGTAGATAGTAATTTTAAAATGGCAATCCTTTAAGTTTCACGCCACGTCTTCACGTACAAACCGCATATTAAGGCGTAACGTAGTGAAGTACTTTGACGTACAGCTGAAATTTCACAATTTACCTGGACCGCAATAAAACTGCGTGACGTCCATCAATTTTGTTGGCGCGATCATACCCCAAACGAATGGACGAACATAAAAATATTTCTGCACATAAATACACGGTGCAGCGGTGGATTTAGGTATTTTTATAGCGCGCTATATTATTTTTATTAAAGCTTAGAAGTCTCACCTGATGCTAATTGAAAATGTAGTTGACAGTTAAAACTTAATAAATGATGATTGTAACTGCCAGAACTGCTAAAAACAACTGCGGACGACACCAAGAAATCAGCATTCCATTGCTGGTCTAAAAAGCTTCTTGGTAGCTTGAAATTTACTTATTCATTTGCAGTCATGTATGTTGATTTTGTTCTTATATGCTAAATTAATCATACAGGGTATTAGTAGACCGCTCCCGAAAATGAAGACAGACGATAGTATTAATGACACCTTTGATGATGGGATGGAAAAAATTTGATCCTGATTAAAAAAAAATCATAATATTTAAACTTTTTATTAGCATTATTTACGCTCCATCATGTTAGTACAACTTAATGAAACGAGAATTTTACAAAAAAATACAATACTTTACTAAAAAAAAAAACAACCATTTTCGGCGATATTCAGCTAATGATAAATCGTCTAAAATGTCCTCCGACTGTTCATTTATGAGGTTTAAATATCGCTGTCCGTCAAGTTGGTTCTAGTATGCGATCCTTAAATAAACCTGCCCATACGTTAACCGACCATCGGGTTTGATGCCTGGTTTGTAGAACAGCGTGCGGGTTCACCTCAGAATAAACATGTGTATTTCTTCGGTTCCACAGCCCGTTTCCTGTAAATGTCTACTCGTCCGTCCAGATCACGTGTTCAATGAAACCAAGCATACGTTGTTGCTGGTCTTATCCAATGGTAAAAAACTCGCCAGTGATCGTTCTCACCGGATACCAAGCTTGCACTTTGTGCACTTTTTATGGGTACATTCGTTTACGCTCTAACACCTTGGAAACTGTCCAGTATAACACACTTGTTACATCTCGAAGCCTTAACAATTCAGCAATACCTCGTTTAACTAAGTTCGGATTTCAGCGAACGACATCAAAAATGCTCTCCTCGAACTGAATAGCCACTTGACTTCCACCTCTTGTCGCTACTGGGGCAGTGGGCCGATTTTCCAACACTCGCTGAATAGCTGCTGTTATCAGGCGAGAGTCAGTCGGATGTCCAGCTGTCGGGAATCTCTCTCGGTAAATTCGTAATGCACGCGAAGCATTCCCGCGAGCTTCTCCAAGGCACATTATTCATTAACATGCTACCGTATTCACGAACACTATAAACGTATGCGTTAGGCATTATTAAAACAAAACTCTCATAAAATCAACACAATCTTAAAAAGAAACAAAAAACGTAACAATAAAATAATGACAAGAACTTAGTTAACAATACGATTGAACGAATATCTGTCGCCCACGCACGCGCACATGAAATGAAAGTCAAAGTGTAACTGTCTCAAGAACTAAAAATACTAAACTTAATAATCAACCCCGCCAAAAGAAATAAAGCGCCGCGGGCCGCCTCCTTGCAGTAGCCCCTCCTTAGCGTCGAAAGCGGCACTTTGATCGTTTCCGCAGATCGATAAACCGTTATACCTACATTCACGACTATTATTCCATAAGTTTAGTTATCCCTACTGACTAGTCTTCATATGGAATTTAGAAGTTATAATTCAATTTTTTTTTATACATTTATACAATCAATTGTACCCTGACGTAACAAGAAACTCGCTACTGCAAAAATGATATTAGAATATTAAATTAACCTAATTGGATTATCACGTACACAATTAAAAAATTTACAATTTTGTACAAGAAATTAAAAATGAAATGGTACAGAATAATGTAATAGTTGAAGAAACTATTTGCAATTATGATCGACAATTAATTAATCTATCAGAATGAATTTAAAAATAAAATTCTTGTACTTTATGTTAACAGACTTTCTGTTTTTAGTACGGCCAATACTTTAATTTGAAAACAGGTAGGTACGTCACATCTAGTAGGTTAGTTGCGTGCAGCGCAAGATTGACGCTGCGCCCGGGCGTTCGTTGATCCGAGCATCTGCTGTTTTTGATTTTGTGTTTCATTGCTGGTTTTTTTTTTAAAGTAAAGTAATGTATTTTTTATGAAATTATCGTTTCATTTAGCTGTACTAACACGATGGAGCGTAAATAATGCTAATAAAAAGTTTAAATAATATGATTTTTTTTTTATCAGGATCAATTTTTTTTCCATCCCATCATCAAAGGTGTCATTAGTACTATCGTCTGTCTTCATTTTCGGGAGCGGTCTACTAATACCCTGTATATATGGACCCTGAAAAGGACCCAGAAGGAGGGGAACGTGCATATGAGTATATGTTAGTTAGTTCGAATTTTCTTAGGATTAGGGAATTAGATAGATCGCGACCTTTTCGCATTCACGACGACCGCCCGAGCCGAGGTTCGGCCACTCTGGCACCCTCGTGCGGGTCGTCAAAAACTTTCGCGGCTGAGTACCCTAAGCGCTCGCCCCCAAGTCCGGTGAAGCTGTAAAAGCCGCAGCGGCTCTGTTTTTGGATAGGGCCCCTAAGGCTAACAGTGTAGTCAGTTCAAAAAAAAAAAAGAAAGGGTATGGCAAATCATTAGGTACAATTTACTGAGTTAATTAATTATATTTACATATACGTACAAAATTATTTATTTCTTTGTCATTAATTGATTTATTTATATTGGTTATTTATCTAACATCACGTCAAATTTTTATTATACTTACTAATTATTATTCATATTTGTGTCAAAATTATATAATCTTCTGAATTGTTGTGTATGGTTGGTATGTGTCTTATGATTGTGTGATTTATAAATTATGTAATAGTAGTAAGGTTTATTTATTAGAATTGTTTCAAATTCCTTTTTAAATATATTCTCATATTTTTAGCTATAGCATATACACTAGCTGATTCCGAAACGTAACAAAGCTAAAAAGAGCTATTGGTCGCGTGTATGTTATGTTACATGTGGCGTATGATGGTTTCGGTTCAGTAGGACTTCATTATTGTATCTTACCACCCAGCAAACTGTTGAAATTATATGATTTAAAAAGAACTATAAATAAATAATTAATAAGAAATTATGTAACAATTTTATTTTTGTAACTCCACACTTAAGTGGAAACGCAAAACGCTCTTACAGACGTATTCCCCTATACCGTAAAATTTATATCTACTACTATTATGCCCCTATGTTTTGATTATTTTAATAAATGGATTACTATAAGGAATAGGAGCCTGTGGGGTATTAAAATAACATAACCACATATAATGTATGTGCACTTATTTATTTCTAACCAAAGTTTTTACATATATAATTACAATTTATGCACTTCCAAAACGTTACGCGATACTTTAGTCTCTACTGTTCGGAGCGCGTGCGCGCGGCCTTCCGGCGTCGGAGTTGGCAGACCACTGCAATACAAGTAGACATGTGTAAGTACTGCGAGTCATGTATTACGCGTAATATGTCACGACCGCGTACTGTAACAGTACCTATAACCCAACAAAATTTAGCATTTCACATAACTCTAAACATGACGTTCCATAGCAAGAGGTTAAAGGATAGGTCCGTCGCGTTCTAAGTACTGTACGTATGTACTGAAGTGTATTGTTATGTTTAAAATAAATCGAGTTATCGTTGTTATCGAATGATAACATTACTATCTCATAATCGCCCACCACTATTAGAAATATTTCATAATCTCTGGTTAAGTCTGAAGGAAAATCAACTTTTTCAATAAAGCAGAATAAAGCTTGCGTTTTCATAACGCCGTGTCGTCACTCGTACAAGTAAACTATACAAATAGGCAATAATAAAAGGTCTATTTATGACATCAGAACATTCAGTACAATAGCACATACGTAATTGTTAGCGGGCTATATGTATGTCTAAGCTTAATGCGTTATTTCGGACGGGTCATGTTTAGAGTACTGAGTACTGCTCTAATGCCATATTACGCAGCACGAAATGTCATGCCATATGGCATTACTTCATAGAGTACTGTTTTGCGCATGTCTAAATACAAGTAAAAACCCGAACGCTGACGAAGCGCGACGCGGGCCGCAGCCGACCGGTTCCGAGCGGCCGCGAGTCCCGCTACAAGCCTTTTAAAATGACAAAAATTGACCTTTTTCACCGTCATGTTCAGACGTCCAACAATCAAATTTGACGACTACAAAAATAAAAATAAAAACATACAGACATAGCCAATGTTCTTCTTATAGTATTCTTAATAAGCTCAGTTTCGAAGAAGAAAACAGGGGAGTACGAAATTATGATTTTGTAAATTTTACTTAGGTATAATTGGTCCGAACTGCAGTTGTCACTCTCGCACTCTTTTCGTTGAGGTTTCGTTCACAACGTGACGGATATAGATTTTAGAAATACCTATTTTAGAAATGTTTCTAAGACCCGCATATCCTCTTAAAATACGCTCAACCGACGCTTCTCGGTGATGACGTTACTATTGAATGTCGCACGACATAGTATGCGACGGGGGTTCTCAAAAAAGACACGCATAGATCTTGTGGATTCGCGTATGAAGATACTTTGCCACGTCATTATATAAAATGGAAAACTAATAAACTAAACTGTAACTAAACTAAAAAATAACCTGTTTATTTAATATTTTTGTATAATTTACGTGTTTGTTACTTACTAGTTTCAATAACTATATATGTTTAAAATTATTACATAATTTCATATCAAATTTTTATGGGTTCATTTTCTAAAATCTTTTCTCCAAAGACTTCAATCGTGTTTATTATAATATAAACTTTAATAATAATAATATAGCTTCCTATTAGTGAATCGGATAAATAGTTCCTCCTACAAATACGCAAACTTTATCTGTTTATAATTGTTGTTTTACATAATAAAATTATATGAGGTTTTTAATAGACATTGGGGCCCGCATATGAGCCTTTAATCCACATCTGTATTGAAGGCAGGTTGTTTTATTGTTATCGGCAAAATAACAGTAGGTACGTAACCGTCGACTCGGACTGATTAGCAGAGTTTGTCTGCCGGAGGGTTGTAGACATAATTACAACCGATTTTTAGCTGAAGTTACTGCGACTACAGACTTTTTTTAAATTTAAAATTGGTTAAGGTTACATTAACTTTTCCAACCTAACTGATGAGTCTATTTCCTTCCTCTCACTTCTAGTATAATAAAATAGCAGGTGTTTGTGGTTTAGTTCACGTAAACTTTATTTTAAAAAAAATATCATGGCTTATAAAACAGAAAAAAGAATCACTGTTTTTGGGAGGATAGCCACGACTATGGAAAATGTTTTTTTTTTTTTAATTTTATTTTATACTACAAATGTGGCAAATAAGCGTATGGCTTGCCTGATGGTAAGTGGCTACTAAGCTTATAGGCGAATTTCGAAAAATTCGTTGTTCCATACCTGAGTTTCGAACCTGCCCACATCGAATCAATATTCTACCGGTTTAAGCCACGACTTAATGCTAGGAATCACTTTTTTTTTAAGTCTCTATTACCAACACAAAATATGTAACAAGATGTATAGCAAATACCTTTTTAATTTCAATCAGGCATCAGGATTTTCATTCATGTCTTCATTACAGAATCACAGTTATTGTGAGCGTAAACAGGGTTAAATGTGAGCACTGTAGAGATGTGCACAGTCCGATAACCCAAGTGTGAAGGATTTCTGTTTAATTGTTGTTGCCCCCAGTAGTCCCAACCTCCTCTAAATAGCCAACCCAAGCCTCTCATGATTTATGTTATCGCTGTCCGTAGGTGACATGGTGACTGATCTTTTACGTCCTCATGACCCGACAAGCTCCAACCAGAATGATCTTCTGGTGGAGTTTCGACTCGGTTGCCTAGAACAATCTTGATCTAATATTAACAGAGGTATTCACGATGCGAGGGCTAGCTACAATTGTTCTTCAAGCCCGTCGTTGTCTGCTTTTATGGTCACACAGCATACATGTTAGCGCTCTGCGTCTCTACTTTCTTTTCATTTATTTTATTTTCAAAGTATTTTGTTCTACATGTTTTCTTCAAATTTAAATAACCCCATAGACACGATTCTCTGACATATATTTTCCAAAAAAAAATTACATGTTCATTATTACATTTAAAAAACTGATATGTCAATGTATTTTATGGACATACAATAAACAATTTGCAAGAAAATTATAAGTAATGAGTAAAAAAAGATATAATTACTAATATTTTGACACAATATGACCACATGATTCCTAAACATTGATTACATTGTAGCAATGACAGACCTTATTTATTTGTACATTCAAATTAAAATCAATAAACATTTTATTCACTTTAGGCCCTAAGAAAGCTTTTATGAACGTCAAAACACAACTACAGGTTCGGAAAACATCCCAGACATCAGGAAAAGTCACAAAAAACGATTGAGTTTATCTTTTTGTTTTCAACTGTACAATCATATTAATCATTTAGTGAATGCAGGGAGAAGGAGTCACTTCCAGACATCACTATCATTATTATACTTTACCGAATTTATTTTTGCAATAACACATGTTTTAAAGTTGATTTATTTTTTTTGTGATTCTCTGGCCTCCACTAGGAACAGATTGTATTTAAATATTTAATTTGTATTTTATTAATATATTAATATTTCTCTGTGCTGAGTGTTGCATCTTAGTTAAAAGTAAAGGCTTAACAGTTTAAAGTTTTTACAGTAAACTGTTATTTAAAATAGACTTCCTCATATTTGTCTATGTTATGATTGCACATTGGAGGTTTGATAATTATACATTCAATTTTAAATTAAACATATATATTTTGAGAAGGTTTGATCTAACCCAGTTGTGTGATCCTTATATAATAAATAAAAAAATCATTCACATAATGATTTACCCTATTATATAATAACCTTTTAACAGCAAAACCTGCTTACATATTCCTTGAACTTATTGTCAGGCAAATCAGTAATAATATAAGCATTAAAAACCAAAGATTCTACTAAGAATCGAGTTTACTAACTATGCGTCTTCTCGATTCAACAATGGGCCTACTTATTAAACCAGAAAGCTTATCAAACTTCCTAAAAACAATGACAATATGCCCCATATAACACTTAACTATGAGAATAGAATCAATGTACAGATCTAATTCAAAATATCGATAAACTAAACGAATATCGATTAGAAAACTAAAACAACAGGCATACGCTGCATATAGGATTAACATATTTACGTAAATTCTTGGATAATATTTTTAATTTATTAAAATACAAAAAGTTCACCACAGTCAATGTGAAATAAACACATAATTTTAATTTATACCACCAGTCATACTGGTTCTTCATACTTAAAATTATATTATACTTAATTAAGTAGAGCAGCCTGCTTGTGCCCGATTAGATAGCTTCGTTTAATTTTTTGATTAACTAATCCAGGTGGCCGTCTTTAGGATAAATACCTACAGTAACCGCATCTTCATCTGCATCTTCTACCGCATTTATCATGGGGAGTGTTCCGAGGAATTGTTTGGATTGATCCCGGCTGCTGAATTTCACCATCGGACATCGCGTCAGAAACGTAAATTTCATCCACACCACCTCGATGTCCAGCGTTCCACAACAGTGCGTTTCTTAAGACACTTTCTGCTTCGCACAACCACTAAGTGGAACCAGCTATCGCTTGAGATGTTTCCGAGCCATTATGGCCTGGTGACCTTTAAGAAGAGAGCTTATTCTTACCTAAAAGGCCGCCAACCCATCTGCGAGCCCTCGGGTGCTACGGATGTTTGTGGGTGGTGGTGATCACTTTCCATCAGGTGCGCCACCTGCCCGTTTGCCCCCTTTTTACCATAAAAAAATAATTAAAAAATAGCGAATGACATATATCCCATGTACAAAATTTTATTTAAAAATCGAGCCATTTTAGTGTTAAATCAAGAACAGACAGACAATTTTTTCTATCATATCTGTGATCTGTGGCCTTTATAATAGAAATCTTCTTTTCCTCCTTGTTTTGGTGCCGCAAAAAGCACTTGCCAGTTTTTAAGCCTTCGTAAAACTTTCTAATGACATCTGAAAATGGATTCTCGTACTTTATATTTGCAATTAACCAAACTATATCACGAAAAATGTCACCAATATCACATAACATAGAGTATTTATTATGCTATTGAATTAAAAATAAAAACCACAAGAAGTCACTTAAAGATTCTGCCAAAAACTCTATTAATAGAGGTCCATCGCAAAATCAATTAAAAAACTGTCAAGTCCTGACAGTAGTTACGCCGTTTCGGTCTACAAACTTGTTTACTAGTTACTTAAATTAAATGCGTGATAAGAAATAGGTCTACGTAGGTCAAAAAACAGGAAAATAAATCAAATTTTCCTCGAACATGTATTTCATGTAGTTCCATTAATTGTATTTACACGGCAGAATAATATCGTCTCATAGTGATACTTGCGAGATGCCATAGCGAACCTAATTTTATATAGAATAATGTCTGTTTAGCCAATTCCGGATAATATAAATTTTTCATGGCGACCCTATTGTATGGAATAATTGAGTCTGACAGCGCAGCATAAAGAGCGCACACAACTAAAGCTAAACACAAGCCAAGCTACGTCCAGGAAATGAAAAACTTTACCGAACCACTTCGGACGATGTTCCAACCGCGGCTCTATTGAAATACAGACCGTGTTGTATTAAGTTTGTCTCTAACTAACGTATTTTATAGATATAACAAAATTGGTTTTCAATGCAATCCTAAAAGCGAGTTTGCTTCGTTTTTTGTAAAGCACTATTTATTTGCAATGGAAATGTAATAATTAAGCTTCGCAATTTTCATTTTCACATTAATAAAAAATGCATGGGTAATTGATAATTATATGAATAATGCATACAAATACCTGTTTATAAAAAATGAACTATAATCGTAGAAGAAAATGAAAACCAAATACACAACAATCATCGTGAACCACCTTTTTTTGTTAATACATATGGATACCCCTTCTTTGAGCCTAATTTTGTATATTTTTACAAATCTTCAAAATATATAGGTCTAACAATTTGATGGCTTGTCAGAATTGTCCAAGGAGTTTTTGTGGCAATTCAAAATGCATGTTTCAATTATTTACAAATCACTTCACATATTGTGGCTCAAAGCAAACTATATCACGTACAATGCCATCAATATTACATAATACAATGCCAAATAGCGTAAATTTGTTAAGATCCCGCCAAAAATTCCTCTCTTTTTTCATAACAATAAGCATTGAGTTTTTGGCGGGATCTTGAAGTGTTTTATGGTGGTTTGTGCCTTGATCCAAAAAGTTATGTTATTTGGCTATATATTATGTAATGTTGGCAGAAGTGGATTATGAATAATAACTGGGAACACGCAGTTTAAGTTGCCACAAAAACTCCCTGGAAAGTTTTAACAAGAGAACCGTCATCTTGTTGAAGCTATGTTTGAAAATTGCAAAATAATTGTATAATATTCTATATTATATACGTTACTTTAATAAAAGGAAGAATGAGAAAAATAAGCATTGCCAGTAATAATGTATTAGAAAATGTTATTTATTTCTGTTTTTCTCCCATTTGAAAACAACTTGAAATAATATCTCTCGAGTATTCTGTGAATGTTTCGAATAACCAAAAATAATTTTCCGCGTCCGCACATAAACACAAAACATCGAGAACCCACAATAAGTTTATACACAAATAAAACCATATTTATAGAGTTTTGTTTCGTGCGCGATACCGGGTGAATACCGATTCTGTCTAGTAAATTATGTAGGTAATATGTTATTGTTATTCTTGGATAGTTATTTGTAATGTTAATTTTTAGCAAACGGCTTAATGAGCTTTTTGTTACACTAACTAATACATGGGAACATACTAACTGTAGGCATTTTTTAAAATTATATGAATTAATGAATGAGCGAACAAAGTAACGAACGAATGAATTAATGAGCGAATGATCGAACGAATAAATTTATCTATGAATAGGTGGAGGACTTAATGAGGTTTTTACTTTTTCAGTTTTAGATGGGTAAGCTCTGTAAAATTTCATTCCAGCTAACAAACAGTATGGAAAAAATAACTGCTACTACGAAAATTTCAATCAATATTCTTTTTACTCAGATCTAGATAGCCTGTTACGTAGAGCTGTTTGTTCCTTTTTACGATTTTATGGGAACTGTAAAGTTAGGGACCACATTTATATTTTTTTTTGTTGGACTTGAATGTGACGAATAATTTTCCAAGTTATGACGATGGCAACTCATAATACGTTTGAATATTAAGATTTTCACTTATGAATACAATTACAAACATCTATTGTTGGCGACAGAACAGTTGTTTTTCGTGTCTTAGGTTAGGGTATTATGTCTTATTATTATATTTACGTGTTATATACTATGTGTTACGATAAAATAGATTAATATTGACAATATTATAGAAAAATGTAAGCGAATACGCTACATTACAAATTGCATGTTATATATTAAGATGTATATAAACGATTATGTATTGTGTGTCACATATGTGAAAATATAACTAACATAGAATAGATTAACATATAGAGTAAGCCAATAGAGTAAGTATATCGAATGTTATAGAGATTTTACGAGCGGAAAATAGTGATGTCGCCCGTAAATTACATTGTTTTTGGCTTATGTGCGGAATGTATAAGTAATGTATATTATAAGTGAATATGTAATGGATAGGTAATTCAAAGAGGAACATTTTGATATATGATATGTGTACATAAGATATATAATGAGAGAAATATAAAGAGTTTAACAGGGCAACCAAAGCGAAAAGTAAAGTTAAAACACGAAATAAACACGGAATAAAACGGGGCTCTCTTTACGGTCATTCCTCGAACCACTTAAGCTCGAAGAAGGGCCGTATTGGGCACGGTGCAATTCAACGAGTCTACAAGTACAAGCAACGAGTAACTACAAGAAGAAAGCTTTGGTCGTCCTGTGAACAATCAACAAGATATCGACTTTCATTGAAGACCCGGCACCTCAAGCGGTCGTGCATTATTGCACCCCCCGGACCCCCTCACCACTCACATCACGCCGCCCACTGGCATCCGTACGGTATCTACGAGACGGGCATCCGGCGCAACAAAACGCCCGTCCAAACCGGGGAAACGTCACACCCCCCCCCCCCCCCCCTCCCTCACGCAGAGGGGAAGTGACGCGTACCCAACATCTATCTCAATATATAGTGTTCTGCAACAATGGTATGATCTTTCTTATTGTAGAATTTACGTCGATGACTCTGGCTCTTCCAAAAACAATTTTTATTTTTTGTTATCACCACTAGATGGCGCTGCCTCAATATTCTACATGATATCATTTCAATTTATTTGTTGATATAGGTTATTTGAATTTATCTTAATTACTCTTCAAGTCACGGTGAAGTTGTAAAAGCCGTCTGAAGCTCCAGTCCAGAGCCCTTATGGCAAACAATATAGTCAGAAGATCTATTGTTCTGGGGGAAAAGCAGTCATCCCATGGTTAGAGGAGTCAGCGGAACCACTAAAAGAATTATTTTTATGTAGCACAGATGAATTGCGGTATTTTTTAAATGATATCAGAAAATACAATGGATACTTCCACATGACATCTTTAGGAGTGGATACAGTTTTTTCCATGCCGGACTTTTTTCCAACATTTACTGTACGAGGGGATGTTTATTATATAATAGGGTCCCTGCTTCCCGTGTCAAATGAACAGCTACGGTAAATTTATTTTTTAGGCGATGAGGAACTTTCTCGCATTGTTCAAGGAGTTCAGTGATAGACAGTTCGAAAAATACAGAGAGTTCTCAATGATAACAATATTTTTGTACACGAATTCCATGTCCAATGAAATCTTCAAAGTGGTTATCCACCTTGATCACGTATCACACGGGCAGCATGAGCGGTGCTACAACATACCTACCACCAGCGAGATGGCAGCCGTGGTACCTAGCTCGAAACATATCGTGCTGCGCTCGCGTGATCGATAGCTGTATTGCATTGCCGATACACATATGTTCACGACGCCCTCAAGTAGGTACCCGATCATTTTTTGAAAATGCCAGGAGGAGTAAAATTTTAAGATGAATTCGCAAACTAGGCGCCCAGTACTTAACAAAAAAGTTTCTCAAATGGACTTCTATAATTAACACCTAATGGTGCTAACGATAAAGTTAACCGACTGCTGCGTTACAACAAACTCTGCATTAGCTCTTAGTTGATTTAAATGTCAAAACAGTAAAGCAGAAAGCAGCATTCACTTGCAAGACGCTGTAAAAAATGACGAGTAAGTTAATCTAAGTTACCAGTGATGTAGGGCAAATGGTTATACTCTCCTCTTTCGTCGTGAACAGCCCAAGTAGATCACAAGTAGATGTAAGGTGAATTTGCATACGTTCGGAGCAATGGCCGCCCCAATCTGTTTATTAGGCTACGTGCAACTTCGCGTAGACAGAGATTATCGTCGAACTTACGCCTGGCCAAAAAGACACGACATAATTATTAGAGTTTTTAAAATTGAAGTCAGAAGCAAATCGTTCTGCTTACAAAAGGTTAAATATTTAGGGATACGCAGTACTTCATATAATCCATAGAGTTTCCAAAAGTAAGGATGGAAGGTATAAAGTATAAAGTCGGTCCCCTTTGCGATACTGAAGGACACGTAGATAAGTGAAAATGGACACCCACTGTACCGGCGAAGAGCACCTTACGATATAGACTAATATTAGAGTTTGCTGTGATCAAAAAGAGGTGGTGGTGGATAGCAGGTGGGTTATGCTCTATTACCCTCATCTTATCAAAATCTTCAATGACCATAATATTTAAGTAAAGTTCTGTAGTTCAATGCAGGCCATAAAATATTTCAAGTACATAAACAAAGGGAGCGATCAAGCATAAAATACAGTTATATTTTTCCTAATCATATGAGAAAGTTTATTTGTTTGTTATTCAATCACGCTAAAACGACTGAACGGATTAGGATGAAAAGCCACATAGGATAATTCTATCCCTGTAAATGAACTGGCAATGGAAGCGAGACGTACCGCTTATCTTGTATATAAAATTCTGTGTGCGTTTGTTAACATTTCTATACCTTCTAAAGAACTTGACCAATTGAGCTCATATTTAAATAATATATTTATTTTATTAAGACGATAGCGGAAAGGGCAGTAAAACGACCGCCGAGCCGGCCCAGGCAACGCTAATCCTAATTTATTAACTATTGTAACAAATAATAAACTCTGAAATATTTTATATTAGTGTGTAAATAAAATTACAAAATATCGAGCAAAATTTGAATAATACTCTAATATTTATACAGAGATGAATTTTCTTTTGATTTCCGTATATAGGAAAATTAGATTTAATATATTTTTATAAGGTGGTAATATCAATTTTCTTGCTCCGTCACACCCCCTACTAAGCATCTACGTGCAAACTCATTTCAATATGCAAATGCGTAAAGGATTCCAGACGAGGTGAGCTGATGGCTTACAAATTGAATTTCGCGCAACGAACGTAAGAACTCAAAGCTTGCGATATAAACTCAGCAAAGTAACTATTCAAGTACAAATTCTGTAGTTTATTACGCGTTGTATTACATTACTGGAATAATGTTTTTTTTTTAGTTATCATGAATGGAAACAGTAAGGTAATTTGATGAAATTGAACATTCACTACTGTAGTTGACGCATGCAAATATTTCGCACTTTATAGAATGTATACAATCTGACAGCATGTGAGATAAACTGATTGTTAATAGATGGTGCCTTATACGTATTAGTTAAATATGTTTTATTATGAATTCCACCAAAAAATATAATTATTCTTTTAACAAAAATGTAATTTTTAAACTATTTATATATTTTTCATCAATTGAAATATTTACATCGAAAATCTTTTTAGAAATGATACATAGATATGTGCAGTATTAGGTCGTGGGCAGAGATGTGTGACTCATGAGGTGGTAACTTTATTATCGTACCAATCACAGGCATAATAACTGAAAAACGCCTTGTATAGTGTGTACAAAGATGTGAAGAAGCGCATTTGTTCTAAGTTGCTTAGAACTTACCAGAACAACAGGGAGGTAAATAAAGATCGTTCGCCTTCAACTTAGTAGACAAATATAAAGAGAGACCTTAAGCAAGCCCAATAATCAGGATCGACAAGTCAAGGCAGATTGGCTTGGTCCAGAAATGTGAAGAAATCCGACCCTAAATAATAATAATAAGGACGAACAAAAAACAGGAGAGACTGCAGTCTTAGACTGCGATTTGATTATTTTTTTGTCTCTTATGACATAAAGATAATTTGTAATATTGTTTGTGTATATTTATGAATTTAAAAATAAGCTTGCTAAATGATTAGTAAAGAATAATATCACCAGAATACATAGACATAACACAAAACATGGGAGTTATTATGAAGAATTATGTGCATGTGATAATCGAAACAGATTTTAATGCCACTGCATATAAACTAACCAATGAGATGATTAAATAAAATGCTAATTATTAGTTTAGGCAATAATATTAGATTTTATAAATAAAAAATAAACAAAAAACAAAATAAATACGTTTATATTTTTTTAAACTCTCATAAAAACTCTGTTCGTGATAAATTACGAAATAAGGACAGTATTTAATGGTATTTTCTCTAACTCTGATACAAAAAACTCTCGAAATGACTGTTATTACGGTACAATTATGAAAACGACTTGCCCTCTGAATTTATAAAAGCCTTTTAAAAAAGGGACCAAAGTACAAAATTCGTATTCATTAGTAATAGAGTGCTGAAAAAATGGCAAACGTAAACCTGCTTTATCAAGAATACGAATTTTAATGAAACAATGATACTGTAAAACATGCCCATTTATTTTGTAAGTTATGGTTCATCATAAACTTGCCTAAAGATAAGTGACAATGCAATCGAAGACGACAACATACTAAGCCCAGAAAGGTCAATATACTTTCTACAAGGTTTTATTTTCTACTCATCCTTCTACTTTATTATTTCCTAGTATCGTAAGTTATTCCAACACTAAATCTTTTCAGTATCTTTCAGTAGTAGTATCTTTCTTTCTTTTAGTAATTATCTTTCTTTTTTCAGTAAATTTTATAGCTTCGACGCAAGGATGTAACGGATAAGAAGTTTCGGATCTGGATATCTTATGTGAATTTGATTTGTAATCCATATGGACAGTAAATAATTTTAGATATACGAAAGTTTCAGATAATTTCAGCAATGGATATTACGTTTTTTAAATAGATAATTGTACTAGGTGTGCCCCAAAAGTATCCGACCTGCACCCATAACTTCGCTCCAAAATATCCGAATAATCTTTATGAAGTACGAGCGTAACACGTAACTATTCACGAAGTCATCGGCTACCATGGCAACAGACAAAATTTGTTATTTCGAGCGCAGCGTGTTTTTACGTAACAATGTCGATTTCACGTTTGTCGTTTTTTGCTATCGTTGGAATTGAGGAAAAAACCGGAACAACGAATTTGCATAAAGTTTTGCTCCAAACTCAGAAAGAGTTGTGTAGAGGCCATCGGAATGATGCAGGAGGCCTTTGAACTGAAACTCAAATAAAAGAGTCGTACAAGCGTTTTAAAAACGTTCGCACGCGTGTTGATGGCGACCCGCATTCTGGCCGGCCTACGAAAGGGATAACCAAAATCAAAATAACTATATCGAGCGTGTGCAATTCGCGATTCCACAAAATCATCGTTTGAGTGTGCGCAAGATAGAAAATGATCTTGGGATTCACGAAACAACTTGGGATTCCGAAAACTTTTGTTTCGTGAATCCTGACCTGAATTTGGAAACGACTCGCGTGTGTGCGAAATTCATTCTAAAATTGAAATACTAGTAGAATAGAAAAGGCTTCGCTTCGAAATATCTCAGTACAACTTGGAAATGGTTATTGATGATTAAAATGTTCCTAATTAAAATGATTACCTGTGAAGAATACTGGATTTACGGGTATGACTTCGAAACGAAGCAACAATCCTCACAATGGAAGTATATGACGTACCATAAGTAGGATGACGAAAACCAATACAATTGCGAAGTTACAGGTACAGGTCGGATACTTTTAGGACACAGTAGTATTTAAGAGAAAAATACGAATAGTTTAGTTTTACTCAAAATTTGGGTAATTTTTAGTATTCGAGATTGTCTCAATCGACTCCGTCTCTATTCGAAATTGTTCGAAACATTCAAGGTTATGGTTACGGTTTCGGATATTTTTTATTTACATATTTCCGATACCTATCCGATAATTTCGGTTACTGTTACAGAGTTTCATAACACCCTTGCTTTTACGCATAATTTTGTTAAGTCCTGCTAGCTTTAACTTCACCAGCTTTTGAATTTTCTGTATTCCGAGTATCTGTTTCAAAGTTGACATAATTTTTTGTATTTTTTAACCAATCCAACAGAAATCAAATTATTTGTCACTAATTAAATATCATTACTACTTCAATCACTTAGATAAGTAGAACAAATTTGAAATATACAATCACTTAAAATGATTCTTTTGTGAATTTCAGGATTAAAAAATGGCAAAAATTAAAATTTTCTCTATATTTGGACATCTGTGAGCTTTTCCTGGAACACGTAATTGAGAGAAGCGAATTCTTTGACTGGCCTATTTGGAATTATATGGAGTCGTTTATTAAAAATAAAAAAAAATCGATGATTCCTTTGCTTTTATTTTATGGACATAAATAAAAATTAAGTTAAGTAATTATAATTAAGAAAATAAATATTATGAAGCGGTAAGTTAATATTAGTCAAAGAAAACAACCATATAAATATTGGCGAAAATGCATAACAAAATTATAGGCGGTTTGCTTGAAAGGTAAAGGAAAGACTTTTACTGCTGGCCTTTGATAAGTGTGAGAATTCGTGCCTGTAGAAACTACACGGATAATCCCTGCATATCCGGGATGAACTTCATTTATGACACTTAATGGCCTTCTTAAAGGAGGGAGATTGTCAATGTTGAGCAGAACTACAGAGACCGTTTTAATAAGTAAAGGTGGCGTTACATGCAATGTTTGGCGTTTCTGCAATGTAGGTCTATATTTCGTTTTCTAGCGTTTCTAAAATTATTGGATAATGTTATCTAAAAGATATTCAACAATTACGTTTCACTAACGGTAATAACAAAGCGGACAAACCAGCAGTGCGTAATAATCTGAAAGGACCAAGGTTTAAAAAATATGCAGACATGAAAGTCGTCGGTTTGGATGGATCTGAACTTAAAACGGAAAGCGGTGCGAATTAAAGAAAGGTCTCAGTTTGCATAAGTACTGTTTGCATATCTTCGTAAGTTAGCTACAGTTCTGTTTTTTTTTTTTTTTTTTACAGTGTAGTTTATCACTGCGAATGTACGCAGAAGTACTGAGATGAGCTACAAGTTCATTATGAATACAACGAGTAATAAATAGGCTAATATACGATGTCAGCTGTCAAGCTTCACTATATCGACTAATTAAATTGGAATCGGACCTGCATAATCTACGCCAGTGTATAAATACAGTTTTGCCTGAGTAACGCGACAACTAGACAAATCGGACATTAATGGTGAAGCTAATTTTGGGTTAATTTTAAAACAATAGTTGCACAATCTGATACGTTTTCCCAGAGTTTAGCGGCAAGAAATTATTCAGAATTTTCGGCGAAGTAACGAATTTAGTAAATTATTACTAGAATGAAAATATTGTTCATTTATTATCATAATAAGATGCTTAGGATCATATAGGGATGTTTAGCTTACAAGATCATATATAGTTAAGGGAGTACCTAATATTAAAAATAACAATTTTTTTGAAGGATAAGGACTAAGTAGGCGCGAAAGATTTTATAGTAATAATTTTAGAAGTATAGTTTATTTCTTCATTCAAATAAAGAGTCTGAGCCACGGCGAGAATTGTCCGTTCAGCTGCTTCTAAATGAGACACAGTGATGTTGTTTGAACGCGGTAATTTACAAGTACATAAAGGTGTTTGCTCCTTAAAGAAAAAAAGATGCAAGTTCATATTATATAAAATGTATTTCAGGATTAACAATTATTATTTCATTCTTACCATTGAGTTTGGGTTGAACTGGACTGGAAATTTTCTGGATTTCTGGATCCAACTGGATATTCTTCAAATAGGGGATTAGTTTTTTTGTAACTTTTTTTTCGTATATTTTTATTATTTTTGTTTGCTTATTCATTGTTAATAATAACTTAATACTTTCGCCACTAATTCTACTTCATCGTTTGATATAAATCTTTTATATCGCAAACATAAATTCTTCTGTTAATTTCCTAGTTTATTTTTGACATATTCTAGTGATTTTATATATGGAGTCAAGCCAGGGACTCTATTAGCATAAACAGAAAAGTGTAAATTTATTTCGTATATAGCAACACATTTCGCATGATATGAAAGTACTCCTATTTTATTATGTACGCTGTTTACTTATGTGTCATCATATTATATAGATTTGGTCATACGCATCTGACCCTTAATCTTTGAATATCATAGTGTTGAAAAAGAGACGAGCCTGCCACTTTTTATTTATTCAATACGTTAGAATATTACAACAATTAATTAATTTTTGGCTGTTGATAGGCTTTAGAATTGGTTTTGATTGAATGCTGTATCTTCATTATTTCTGCCTTTACCTTAACTTTTAAACTTGCCTCTGGCATCGCCGATATATTGGCTGCTGATAAACTTTGGTATGGAGTTGGATAAATTTTATATTAATCAGTAAAGCGTGATTCTAATTTACCGACCCACGTAGGACCCAAGAACTAATTCTACAAGTATACAGTCCACTGAGATCATAATTATAATTCACAACAACGTGCTTTCGTTTTAAAATAATCACTTCGGAGTTAGGACGATTTACTTTGAATGAATAGTCATTTTGCTAATATCCCATTCAATCACAAACATTACAATAATATTTTACGTTTCTCTTACACTTATTTTTCACCACAAAAACTAAGGTCATCTTCGTGTGGACTTCGCTGTTCTTTCAATCTATGTTCCTCAGTCATTAATCTGATTGCCAGATTATCATTGGTCTGTTTATCATATGGCGCCGTCTTCCAAGCACATACTCTTTTGGTAATGATTGGTGGTGCATTTTAGTGATTAAAAAGTTTTCATATATCTCCTTTATTTAATTAAGAAATTAAGCAAAATATTTTAAATTAACACACAAGTTATTTTTACGTTTTAACTATCTACACTGGTTATTTAATGATGCTTCCTAAATAATGTACAAATAACTTACCCTTCCTTACCTCTACTTTCCTTCTTAATATTCACAACCTACCCGTATCTTATACCTGAACTGCAACAACAATCAGGATCTCTGATTTATATCTTCCTATGCTAATCTAATCTAAGACTATCTTAGTTCAAAACTCGTGCTATGGCAATTTGTCATAGCACATGCTGAGCTGGGTCCTTGATGTTGATTGTGGGATTTGTTTTGTAAATTTTCAACATTATAAATTATGTATATAGTTTACTGTGTTTTCAATATTTAAGAAATGTGCTTTCTTTGCGATATCTATCTGTCAAAACTTAATCATTTATCTTATAATAAGTTATATCTTATCTTATTCTTATGCTGGTTTAGAAATTTTATTAAATTATTTCGATTTTAGTGAGTATTACATTTCTCTATAAATCTGTGTAGCAGCGTACGTGCTAATCCAAAAGGAGGGTCGGTCCCACCGTAACAAGGTTCAGGCCCTCATTTCGAAAGCAATTCTTTCTCTTCTCAACATCCGACCGAAGTTTTGATGTCTTGTTTATTTCCGTCAAGTCAATCTGTTTCATTTTTTGTTATTGATACTAACTATAAAAAGAATTCCAATTATTTTTTCGCTGCTATAGTACTTTATGATTTGTTTTTTAAGTTATACTTATTTATTAATATAAGTATCAATTAATTGTTATCTTAGCTTTTAATAGAATTAATACCTACATGTTTGTTATATAAAATATATTCATTCAAAGTTTTGTAATTATTTCTTATATATTTACGAGCTAGCGGTTAGTTTGCATTATGTAAACTCGCATAATTTTAGGTGACAACATGGTAAATGATAGCAAACAAAATAATATAATTACGGAAATATTGTCGAACCTATTTAACTAACACTCAGTCCTAAGTTTTCTAACTTAACACTAACTTTCGTATAATCGACACAACCTTGACTGCGACATGAGAACATCACAATATAAATTCAGTTCAATAAAGTAATACAAATGCTCAATGCGACAAGCATGCAACTAATAAATGAACAGACCATAGGGGGACATTTGCTTGTTTTGAGGATTAAGCCGTCTTGACACTTTTTTCCGACTGACTATACTGTTAGCCTTAGGGCCCTGGAGCCTCAGACGGCTTTTACAGCATCACCGGACTTGCCGTCTTGATATTTTTTTTTTTTGGACTGACTACACTGTTAGCCTTAGGGGCCCTATTCAAAAACAGAGCCGCTGCGGCTTTTATAGCTTCACCGGACTTGGGGGCGAGCGCTTAGGGCACTCAGCCGCGAAGCCCCGTCTTGATACAACTGGGCGCCGCATATCTCTTAAAGACGATAATACAACACTAGCGCGAGTCATTGTGCCAGTGGTGCCGTCTCTTGGTAACTTAATAAAGTATCCAGTGTACGATACATAAATATTCAATTAATAAAGTATTCAGCTTACGATACGTGAATATTCAAATTAATATAAAACTTGTAATTGTTATATCTTCTTGAACACGAAGAACATTCTTACTTGACCAGCCCATGTGGAATACTTTATTACACTATAAATGTCGTACACTGGAATTTTTTCCAGCTAGTCAGGGGTATTGAAGTATCGTTTTAGGTAATGCATATAGAAGAACTTGTTAAAACGCAACAATGAGTTAATACTAAATGTAAGTATTTACGTATATATACCTTATACTAAACAAGTTTGCGTGTCAGCTCCGACGAACGACTGGAGTTTACTCGTTAAGTAGGATTGTTTTTGAATATGCAATAGGTAAAGAGCTGATTGTTTGATTAACTGACTGACTGACTCACTTATTTAATGGTTAATTATTTATCTAAAAGCAAAAAAAAAACATACACATATATACAAATACAGTGTAAAGTCTTTTAACGTTATCCTTTATAACGATAAACTCCCTATAACGTTGAAGCGAGCCCAACTTGGTTGGTTTGCGTTAAAACCCACATATTGAAATACTCTTTATAGCGATACGCCATTCTCTATTACGAAGAAATATGTAGGAAGACGATTCCACCACATATCTAGATATGAATAGAATACATAAAATAATACAAAACAAGTGCTGGCATAGCAAAAAACGTCAGACAAAGTTATCAGACTATTATGTGCAAACAATAATTTATAAGCATTTATTATCTACGACATACATATTAAAAATTCTTGTTAATATGGTTGTTTTTTTGTTCACTCCATATAACGATAACTCTCTATAACGATAAAAAATGAAATGCTCAGTCCCTTGAGTTTCGTTATAAAGAGTTTACACTGTATTATAAAAATAAATCGTGTAAATCGTCATCACTCTGCCTCTTCTTTACTACATACATACTACTGCAGTTGAGCTTTAAAGTTGGTGATAGTTTAAGCATCTTGAAGATGACGCGGTAATGCATTCCATAGTCATATGGCCCTTAACGTGAAAGAATTTGAATACACTGAAGAATTCAAAGAATTTGAATACAATCTATGTACATGGTAACTAGGATGATTAGCCCACGTTAAATCAGAATCTACCACAAGTACAATTTCAAAGATAATTTACATTCATTGATTGCTTACTCCGGTAACGAAGCTCTGAAAGTGACCACGCGGTAATTAAATGTACACGAGAGATATTAAAAAATACATCTACGCAGTCATAAAAAGTGTGATGCTTTTACTTAATTAGACTTATATTAATTAATATGTGCAAACATTGTTAATTAAAACTGGGTTATAAAAGCGTACGAGGAATTTTTAATTAAAATATGCAAACTCTTTATCCTTCGGTATTTTTTATGAGTAGGTTTGAATCACAAAGTGAAGAAAAGCATCGTGATGAAACCATCACCATGAACAATGAACCATTTTCCTCGAGGAGGAAAATCCAGGATTTTACCACAACCAAATTGTCGCGTTTTTTTATAGTAGCTCGGCAAATTGTTGGTCCTTCCCTGATGGCAAATACAGTACAATGCCAACATAATAGCGTGCCGAGTAGGAGGTTACCGTAAAACTGTCACTCCAAAGCCCAGCCCGTGTGATTCTGTTGTGAAAGGGAGAGGAAGGAATCCGATTGAACAGCTCTTCATAGCACTTATCATGATACAGACGCTAGAACACGCGCAGTGAGGTAACGTCACTGCGCAGCTAAGCGGCTCGATGTATTTGGTAACGTCTGCATCATTAACAATGCGCACAGCCTATCTCTGCAACCTCTCCAGAGCATGGAGGAGGTATTCTGCGGATCCATTCCAGAGAGTACGTACGCTTGTTTACCAACTTAGTTGTATAAAAAAGTCAGTGCTAATTATATCGATTTTAATTTTCATTAATTCATTACGTTTTAAATCATAACATCAAAAACTGATTCATATTAATAAATTGATTATTATTCATGAATTCAGTAAACAACCTAATTCCATACAGAAATCAGTAACATTAAAAAATAAAAACGAAAAACATCAGCATTGGGAATAGGTTAAAACATTTGAAAGGCCGGGTAACCTTAATGACCGGGTACGGTTAACGACGCGACGGGGACGTGCGAGCTTAATCACACACCGGTTATTTAATACCTCTGCCTGATATCAATATACACCATTATACATGGAAAATCTTTACCGAATACCAATAATAAATCAATGGGCTTAAAGTCTCTATTTTCATGTTAGCAGAGGAGACACAAAGGACATAATTTGAGAATCTATATTTATTTTTATAGTGGTAAAGTAGGTAAAGTGTCGAAACTATTTCTGCCTCTAAAAACGGCACAATTCACAACAGTGGTGACCACCGAGAGATCAATAACCCATAGCTAGTCGCCACTGTTTTAACGGCCTGCGTAAATTGAAACTAGACTTTTTGGTGCGTAAGAGGATGTCGAATTACATCTTTAGAACTGAGACACCCAATCCAACTTGCAAGTGGTGCTCCCTGCTGAGTGAGAGCGAACGTTGAACTGGCGACAGCAGGGTAGGGTTGTTTTTCCCGACTGGATCGTGACCACGATGCATGTAGTCCGTCATAGGGATGCGCTTCGGGATTAGTCTGTTCATATCCAGATAAATATATACAAGTCGGCATAACAGCGGCGACTTTCGATGGATTGCCATCGCTCGGTAGTTGCCGTTATGTCTCAATTGTACTGTGCTTACTATCAGGGACATTATAATCAATTAAGCATTCTACTATTTAAAAAAATGTACCGGCTAATCCCAAAATATGACGCGCATGATCATACTTCATGATAGTCGTGGCTGATCATACATACTAATAATATACATGCGAAAGTAACTCTGTCTGTCTGTCTGTTACGTTTTCACGCCTAGACCGCTGAACCAACTTTGATGAATTTTGCTATAGAGATAGATTGGACCTTAGGAAAGGACAAAGAGAATTTTTTGTAGCGAAAATAAAACTTTAAGGGTAGAAAATAGGGGATGAAAATTTCTGTGAACAAAATATGGGAACACCAAATGCGCATGTGCGATAATGGTGAAATGACATCGGCTGCCATACCAACCAGTTTGTTGATTGTCAATTTAGTTTGTTGATATATTGACATTGTTATACTTAATAAAAAATGTATTGTATTTCTAATAATTACCTATTAAATGATATTCCAGTATTATTTTTAGGCAGTACGGCATAATTACTGTTATAATTGACGTGCGCTGTCAATCGCGGCTCGTGAGAGTTTATATATTCTAAGCGATATACTTATTGTAAATTATCTGGATTATACAATTTTGCTAAAAATGAATCATTTCATTGTGTTATTCCACATATGAGGGGTTTAAAAGCAAAGACGCTTCAGTCACAAAACACCTAAATTAAGATATTTATGATTTTCTGCTATGGCGTAGGAAATTGATTTAATAGCAAGATTTTGGTATAGATTTGTTAATTAGGACTTATGATTGAAACAATGTAGCCATAAATATAAATAATACAATAATTTTTTTAAAAATCTGTAAATAGTTTTGGACTAAGGTGTCTTTGCATTTGAACATTGGATCGAATCGTGTTTGCTTTTTATAGCTTTGCATCGAAGCGAATTTGCATCTCACTGTTTTATTCGTCAACTGTCAAAAAATGACATTGACGTAAGGTACTGACTGCAAATTAAAACAAGTTTTGGCAAAAATATGATATATTTAATAATAAAATTCTCTTGGGCATGATTTGGATAAAGTTATCCAGAATTTTTTGTGGTAACCTGTCACATTCTTAAATGGCGACTTGCCTGATATCTGACAGGATATGTAGAGGTGGCGGCCGATTCTAAAAAGCCCGTTGAAGAGCATCTTGCGTGTGCTCGATGGAGTTTAAGTCAGACGAGTGGACAAACCAATATAATTATGCGATGTTGTATTCATGAAGAACCTCGTTAACACATCCAGCTCAATGTGCCAGTCGTTATCATTAATAAATACGAATTGGTGCCCTTAATTGTTCTGAACGCCCTAACGATTCCGTCGATAACAGCAGTTTTGTACTTTTTTAGTCATATAACTTTAATATGGGATCAAAGGCGTTCTAGCTCCAACCATTATTCCGAAACAAAAAGACGGACTTGTTGAACGGTTTCGCTGACAGTTCTTTGCCTTTTCCGAGTCTCTAGGCTTTCTTCAGACACGGCGATGTCGGTTAATCAAGTGTGTCCTGATCCTTATTTCGTTAACAAAAAGGCATTCTACACTAAATATTTTCTTTCACATCTTCAACTTGAAGCTGCCTGGCCTTTTGTAATCTGAGTCGCTGTCGTTGTCGTTTATTCAAATGTGCTCAACAAGGCTTTCGCCCTCGTAATTCAAATTCGTGTATGTAAGCAATTCAGAATGATTTGGGTGCTAATTTTACATCCAGTAACAGCGAGTAGCAACACCGATATTATTTTAGTGGCGTTGATTTTTGGATCAAGGGCAGCTAGCAATAAACATCATGATTTTCTTGCATTAGCCAAAGCCACGTTTACACACTTGCAAATACCTTTTAATTATGTAGACATGCGGGTAATTGCGAAAAATCTTTTGCAGAATACCTTAACCTAAAAAAAACGTCACAAAAAGCAAAATGTATAACATATTGTACAGATATCTAATAGGAAAATATGGATAAAAAGCAAAAATAGATGAAAGGAATAATATGCAAAAGAAAATGTTAATAGTAAATTATTGTAGAATGCTTCTGCAGACCGTAGCATAACGAACAAAATTCTAGTGAATTATTTGTTATCATTCTGCCTTTTTCCATGTTTGCCGCCATTGGTCTTAATATCTGAAACGTTTCCTAGCTTGTTCTGCACAAGCAGGTTGAATATTTTCTTCCATTACACTCAAAATTAACTAGAAAATACATAAATATCAGACACTACCTACAGTCGACTTCCAAAGAAAAGTTACAAATTCGACATCTTAGAAATTTTGAAATGGCGGCGTCTGATTGGTTCACTGTGACAGAAGCGGTTTTGCATTTGAACGCCACTTTTAAAATCCATTTTGTCTTGGATCAAGGTGGATTTGCTTTTTCATGTTTTTATTGTTGCTGCTTTCGAACACTACAATTTGGTATACTCAGTTAAAAAATGACAATTTTGGCCTGAAGCAGTTTTGCTTTTAAACCCCTCATATGATGAAAATAAAATTTGGGTGAATGTTCGTATATAGAACCCGTCATGTCTCAAATTAGGGATATTCATTTTTATGCTTTTGGTAAGAAAGAAAATAAAATTATTTGATGAAAATTCTACACGGGAAATACACGCCATTCCTCAGTTAATACGACATATGAATTGTCAACAATATGGGTAAAATAAAGTTACGGGATGTAAATAACTACTACGTAACTATAAACGCGCGTGAAGCCGCGGGCTTATCGCTAGTCATCTATAAGATTGGAGAGACTTTTTTATAGTTACTAGCAATCGCCCCAAACTCGAAATTCGATCAGCGATTTTTTGATCATGGACTATTTTCTGTTTGACTTTTGCAGTATGAACCTAAAAACAATGAGTATTATCTACATCACTTGCTGTCACTTTTCATTGAGTGACAATATCAATAATTTGGAGGGTCTAAGTTCAATGGTACTGATCAGGTTAGGATTCGTAGTGTTTAATTTATATTATTTAATATTTATTAGTAACATATATTATAGATAAAATTTAGCTTTCTGGACTCCTTCTCCATATAAATTTTAACCATGCAAAATCTGTCTTCCGTGCACGCAATACGCTTAAAAATGGGTAGAAAGCTTTTGCTTCACGTATTTATATATAGATGTGCAGAATAAATTTATACGGATCTGATTGTGAATGTAAATTTTTATAGACCAATTTATAAAGATAGAGAGTACAGAGAGGATCAAATGCTTTCGTATAGCTCAATCTCGTCACAGCCGTAACGAGTAACAATACTGTTGTCATAGAATTACCATTAGATCGTTTCGTGTGAGTCGTTTCAGCATTAGCGCCGTGAGAGTTGGGTCTTACAAACGAGGGCATTAACATAGAATCATGTTAGGATCGACGTATATCGTGATCTATTAATTGTTTAGTCTTTAAACTTTGCACAACCTTCAGATTTTATCCTTTTTTTATTGAGGTTGAATAAAACTTTAAGATCAATTTAGTATGTTTCAGAAAATCATATATTATAAAATAAAATAAATACAGTTATGATAGAGTTCAAACAACGCTTTGAAAAGATGGCGGCACTCATGCTAAAACTGTCTTGGGAGATTTTGTGATAACTTAAAATTCATGATTCTTGTTATGTATTATTTTAATTGACTTCACTTGAGTATAATAATCAAACTATATTACGCAAAATGTCACCAATATTATTTATATAGGGTAAAATAACGTAAGAGTATGAATTAAAATAGAAACCACAAAATGACAGACCAAGATCCCGTTGTGAAATTCTATAATAATCAAGAAGTTCATTTTAGTAATTTCATGTATATCATTCGTCATTCAACATTTAAATAATTATTTATTATCATACTTGCCGTTCGCGGGTGTTGACCACAGGTTAAGAAATGTATTTATCAAATTGCAATAGCCATCACGTTTGAATTTCTACAGATGAACTATGTAAATTATTAAATTAAAATAAATAATAAAATTATTACGGTAGTCCTCACTTTAATAATTGTGAAGGGGCAAAGATGCAATTAAAAAATAATAATCATTCAATGCATCAAACCATATGTTATTCATATAGGTAAATTGAATTTTAAAGAGGCGTGGGGTAATATTAAAATGGGGGAATTGCAATTACGAGAATATTTTTATTTACCCAGGTCGAACTGGGAACATAAAAATTTAATAAAATCAATATAAAGACCACCTAATAGATTACAATTTATAATGTTTTGTTATTTTAATTCTTGTCTTAGGGTTATCATTTTTAGGTACAAATATTAATTGTTATATAAATACTAACATAACCTTTTTTGATTTATTTATTTCAGTGCACGTTGATCCTATTCAAACTCTGACTTACACAAAATTCACAAATTGCAGCGCAAAGCTGTTTGTGACCCTCCAAGGGGGCTAAGCAAATATTCGTACCCACAAATGAATTTATTATATTTTATATTTAATAACAAAATAACTGGTATCTACAGAAATGTAGTAGCTTTTTAAAAGTATTTTTGTAAATTTAAATCCAGGAAGGTAAATAATGATGGAAGACAAATTTTATATAGCACCCAAGTAATAATATGCAAACATACTTAATTTGGTCGCAATGACTTTTTTAGATCACAGGTGATTTCATCCGGATTGAATTTTTTCGAATTCTCCACCACGCCACGTCAACGCACCCGTGTAGCCTATATCTTTTGTTCCCACTTCAAGTTCTTGCCTACAGCTTACCAAACTTTTTGACGTTCATAATTACTTCTCCACTCTTTATGATCATAGCGCGAAGTTTTTAGCCTATAACTTCCCATAATAAATAAGCTACAAAAAACAAAAATATTTTTTTCCAAATCTTACTCGTACTTCTAGAAATTAGCGTGTTCAAACAATCAAACAAACTCTATCTTTAGTTTATCTACACTAATAAAACATAACATAATATAGCATCATGCCTGTGTTCCCCGAAGGGTTAGGCAGAGGTGTATACTAAAGTACACCCACCGTTCACAGTTTATGTTTAGGTCCCATGTAACAGGGAGCTAGAATATTGCCATTGTATACTAAAAATAATATTGTAAACAGAAAATATTTTTATCTTAGACTTGTAGTAAACAAACTCAAAAACTACATAACCGATTTAAAAAATTCTTTCACCAGTAGAATGCTATATTATCACTGAGTAAAATAAGCTATATTATATTTTCTAAACAATTATGGATCCCTACGAATACTCAAAAAGTTAACCCAAGGTGTAAAAAATTACCTATAAAATGCATTACATCGCATGCGTTGCGAAAACTATTGATGATAGAACAAAATAACCTACCACCTTCAGTTTTAGATAACACACCAATATCTACCAAAATATTTGCAATACCATAATATGTCTAACTATTATAGTTAACTTACTAGAGCTACTTTTTCATGTTTAAAAAGTTAAACGCCGGTAAAAACTAGACCACGCTATTCTTCTTACCTTTGTATTAATCTTTATCCAAAAAAACACTCCATATTGAAGGCTGTTAAAAGTGTTAGTTTTTGAGTGAATAGTAATGGTCTTCAATAACAAGGAGACTAGTTGCTGTGTTACCTAAAAAAAAATATTGTATTCAAAAAAATTACGTCTACTATTGCATGTTGTAATTGCCTTAAAAGGCCTATTATAGTGCATTTTATCCTTTTTAAGCTGGATTTCTTTTTTTATTGTTTTTACTGCATTGACCAACTGGTGGTTTAAATAAACGATAATAAATAAAGTTATTATAAAAAAAAGAATAAAGACTATACAGAATAATCATGAACTTTAACTTTAAGGCTGTTAACTCAGATTAAAACTAATCAACCAAAATATTTAATAACAAAAATGGTTTTGACATTTTAACATTTATGACACAAAAAACGGGGTAATAATCTTTAAGCCTTTTAAATACGATGTCATGTCATATAATGGGACGCCATTATTTTTGGTTGGGTCTAAAAACGATAAGGTTAATATCCGGAAAGAGACCTATTTTGTGAGAATGGGATTGTTTCTTTTTTCTCCATTATTTAATTAATTCAAGCGATTATGGTTCATTGTTAGCGTAGTCTGGCACTATTTAGATCCACATAAGTACGAACCTTACAATAAATTTGTTCTTATTAATTCTGTGAAGAAAAACGCTCTGATGAAACCTATACCATAATTATAAGGCATTTTTAGTGATTGCCTAACTAGTTACCACGGTTAGGCTGAAAATCTTTTTCTATATCCAAAAAACTCATGGGTGATTCCCTATTTTCCCCATATGAGATAGAAAAAAAAATTATGTGATCATCTCATTTATTTGAACTTGCTAATAATCTTTATGACGGACGCAATTCATCAATAATTCTGATGATTTAAAAAAATTACTACTTCTTATTTCAAATACGTTTAACGATCTACGGAACTATTTTTAACTCCCTATGCAAACAGATAAGTGATATACTCAACATATGTTTTTTTTTTTTTGTGGCATCAAAGCTCCCAAAAGAATGAACACAGATTTTTATCTTAAAGATTTCTTGATCGGTAGTGTTCTTTGTTATGATTTTTAAATTTTTTTTAGCCATTTGCAGATCATCACCTTTTTTCTAGTTGTAAATAACTGCGGCAGGACATATCGATTCGAAATTTGGTATATTGTCACGATATTGCAAGAACACGATAATCATAACACGATACTGCACCATTATTTGAAATCTACAGAATAACTAACACACCTAATTACAACAGTGGTATCGTCTCAATAAATAGATTGATTGTGTTGCGGGTTTGTTTGATTTTTGCTGATACTTTTACCCCACAACTCTTTCTAGCTGTAATGACTCCACCATGGTGTGTGCTGTTGTATCATTGTTGTTTTTCTTCATCATTAAAGCCTAACATCGCAAAATGCTACGCTGTAACAAGCTACCACGGGTGAACCTTGTTTACTTCAAAAGTACCGTTAATTCTTGTACATTAATCTATACTTAATATTATACAGCTCAAGAGATTCTTCTCTTACTTATTAAATATTTCAATGATGGATTATCTGAATCTTTCGGTCAAGACAGTTCAAGAAGAGAGAGTGAATGAGTAAAAAAGAAAAAATCATTACCTCGAAATATCTGAAATCGTGTAGAATGTTGTCATAGGTTCGAAGAAGCATAATTTTTATTCACACATACAAAGACCTCATCGCTAGGATTACGGCAAAAAACATTGATCAAAAATAGAAAGTACCCCTTCATTTAAAAAGATGACTCTTGTTCTTTACGACCTGCTTACGAGTTCAAGTAGCTTCTAGTGATTTCGAGATCGTATTGTTTGACTATATTTAGCGATATAAATAGTTATACCGTTTATATAGTTATATCGTTTAAGCGAGCCATATCTCGATCTGAATCAGTTCTATTTCGAAAGCGAAGTGAAAACAACAAGCGATATAAAAGAAGACATATCCAAGAGGATCATAAAAGAAGAATTTGTAAGTACTTTAAGACTACATTTGAGGAAGAGATTTGTGGGTTTATTTAAATTTGTATTTTTTAGGTAAGAATAAATTATCTACGCGAAAGATAACGTGTAACAATATACCCTTCATGTTCACGACGAACGAATTATCGATCCACCTGGCGGTAAATAAACTAATCAGAAACCGCTGTAATAACACAAAATTACAACAATTAAAACAACATTAGATTTGTAACTGTATAAACAAATATCATATCCATATAATCGTACGTATGTATGCTCGAAATCGTGGAACTAATACACCCCACGGAAAATGACCAAAAATTTGGGGCATTTTTCACTTCCCATACCGTGAACTGAAAGACGTTGATTGTCGCATAGACTAACTGGAAAGGCCAATGGTTTTTTATGAGGTATTTATTGATTTATTTGATTCTTTATTCCACATAATTGCAATGCTAGAAAGTATTATATACCAGTCTTCCAGGGACGCACGAGAAAGGTGTATGCAAGGTGTGCATAACGTTTACAATACAAAATCTAGTTAATATTCAAATGCTAAAACTAGAACCTACGCAGCGAATTCTTAAAGTAATCCCAAGAATTGACAGATGTTTGACAAGAAGTGAATTCCACAGTCTGGGTCTATGTTTGAATTCACGGCCGTATTTGAAAGCGCGTAGACTTTTTTGTTTGTTCACAGTATAAAACACGTTTTATATAGTAAAGTTGCAACCTTTGAGATGTTATTAGACCTTGGGTATAGGCATGAGACTCGTCCGAGCTGCCATTAAAGTGAGGATAAATTTATCGTCTTAAATATCAACATATCTTCAACTCTGTTTTTCTCATGGCGAGTGCGTTATTTGCTATACCGCTGAAGATCAGTCCCTTGAGTTTATAGAGCATAATATAATAAACTTTATATACTACGCTCAAACTGAACATAAAAGTACGCTCCCTAGAAGACTATGTGTTTGTAACCAATGATTTATGGCAGCCGTCCCTAACATTTCAATTAGAAGTTTGACGAGTCACTCCACACCGGCTGTATTGATTTATTTCGGCATCGGTTTCTTATTTACGAAATGTTTGTTATGTCACAAATTGTAGAGATCAGCTCATTCAGTGAACGTATGTTTATAAGAATTATACTTCCAATGTAACTAGAAGCAATTGTGAGGAGCGCTCGAGCTGCTGTATTTCGACTCGTAGGTTGCAGTTGACTAAACTTACTGGCACACGACGCGTTCCAACTCAATCAGAACTCACCTTAGAACTGCGATCCTTTTGATGTAGACAGCGCATAAGTCATACAGGCCTTATGCTTTGATTACATGTAGCGAGTACAATGTCTATACAACAAAATGCCACTATGCGGAGAGAGTGATCTTTGCGATTGAGTGATACGTAGTTTGTAACTTTGCACCGAGTTAGTAGTCAGTTCAGTTTGCATGCATATGAACCTATGAACTAACCATATACTAGCGGGATAATAGATCGTAAACAAATACCGAAAAGTGAATCGAGTCCCGTGTGGCTAGCGAGATAGTGTAGGGTAGCGCGGGAGTGGGTACTTGTCCTAATAAGCAAAATAGGGACAAAGTGACTGTCTTGCGTATTTACTCAGTCTTGTACTCAGCTGAGCACTAAATAATGCGTTTACACCTACCGAGTGCTCGGCCGAGAGCACCATCTCGGCATTCTACTTGATGTGTTTAATCAAGGCATTAGTACTTGGACACACTTACCGTGTGTGATTATTGGGGCTTTAGCGGCCTATGTACGAAATGAAGCATCTGCTTTTTTATCGTAGCTATGGTTGCGGTTACTTTTTGACATTGTGTTGATTTATTTGTCTCCATTTAGCTATACATTATTACTCTTCGATACAACTACATCTTAGTTTAACAGAAAGTTTACGTCTAAAACAACATTGCTTACTTTATCTTTTTATCGTAGCAGGGTAAACTGTACCTGATGGGGAGCACTGTGCATTATAGTAACATTTGTGACTACCGTGGGATCTACAATAGATTGTCAGTCGTCCCAGTCATGCCCACTTGCTCAAATATAAGATATATTTATATATGCTTGAAGGATACCATAAAAGGACTAACTAAATAGAAATCGAACTTGACTCATATTTGTCATCATCTAATACCAATGCACTTAGACTTAGAACTGTCAGATTTACACCAAGGTTATCACATCATTATTGTATTGATTAAAATATTTAAAAATTAAATAAATAATAATAATATCACCAACCAATTAAAAATCGATATTTCGCCGGTCTAAGTCACTAGACCAACATAACTTTGACTTTTAACTTGCTAAATTGATATACTTTGTAAATTGTCAATAACACTTTCCGAAATCGAATCAAAAAATCAGTTTTTTTTTTATAATTCTTAACTGATGTTGATGAAATATTGTACTCGAAAAATATATGTCATTTCTCAATTAGTAGGCCACATGAATAGTCAATACTATAAAATATAACTTAAAATTTTTTTATGAAAAAAGCTACTTTAAATTGCCGTGTAACAAAATCCTGCATAGTTGCGAGGTGCCAATATTAACAATGTAAAGTTAAAAAATCAAAATCAAATTAATCAACGTAGAAATATTGTCTTTAATTTAGGCCCTGAGATGGTACTTATAAATGTCAATAAACTACCACCGATACAGAAAACATCTCAGTCATTGAGAAGAACCGACATGAAACTCGATCGGGTTTATCAACTTTTTTTTAAATTGGTTTTTACACTATTTTTATTGTTTACAATTATTATCATTTTCATTGGATTTACATAAAGGGAATCACTTCCAGACAACACCGTCATTCACGTAGGATCCGCCTTTTATTAAATACCATTTCGAAAAATAAAATTGCTTAACAAAATTCTTTAACTTATTATCCAGCCAATCGGTATCGTGCTTAGGAAGTTTATTGTAGAATTTAACACAATAAGTCATTAAGTCAAGAAGTAATTACTAGGTCTTTAGGATGGAATGACTACTCTCTTATAAATTTTATTTTACTTTCTCTGTTAGTACGGATCAAATCTTACAACAAAATTTTAAAACAGTTATCCTCAACCTATTACACTGAAGTGTTGCATACATATTTAGTTTGGATGACAAAGCATGGGTCACTAAGTGTCGTCATTTAAATCCCATATGGCGGACTCCCAAATATGGCGGACAGCTATTTTATATGCAGCACTATGATATAGGTATCAAATTGAAGAGTTTGCTGAGAAGAATACGAAAAACAAAATTAATATAAGACAATTTAAAAAGCTTTTATCCAATATTTCAATAATTTGAAAAGCTTGCAGCGAAAAAAAATCATGACGTATGTAATTCACACGTGGTAGAAGTAAAACCTCCACATGTGTTTTTTTTATATTAAGATAATCTTGTGCGTTACAAGTTTATAAAATTACTGAAATATTTAATAAAATCATGTTTTTTATTTTTTTTATTTGTTTCCAGTATCCTTGATTATCCAAAAAGAATTTCCATCTAAAATTACATCTCTTATTTTGTATTCAAATAGCAGTGGGAATATCAATATAAATTATATTTAGTAAGTTCAATTTACCGAAAGTATTTTTAACAGGAAATAATTTGGGAAGGCCGAAATATTCGGTTTCAAATTTACAGGGATACTCCATCTGTAATGCCGCGTTTTCGCTATACGATTACTCTAGGACCGAGTCTACTCGGACGCTAGTCGTAGCGTGAAAACACGAGATCTGAGCGCTCTCGGATACCGGCATCCGATCAAAGTGAACTCATTTTATGAAAAAAATAACAAGACATTTTTTAACAATAAAGAAAACAAACTTCAATGATTTTGGAGGATTCGTAGTCGACCGTCCAATGTAAATTAAATTAAAATGGTACCAGACGTGAGGCATCCCCATTCCAAAGAAAAAGAATCATCTAAATAGGTTAAAACAAAGAAGTTATGGCTGGAAATCCATAAAATAGTACACATGAGAATTGAAAAGCTCCTCCTTTTTGAAGTCGGTTAACTAAGAAAAATTGGAATGAACTTAACATAGTGAGGATTGTGCAAGGAGACAAATGCTACTTTGATGCTTGTAAACTCGTAACGTGTCAACAAAATTCCGAGCAGACGCATCTAGCTCGTATGACCGCACTCGGCCCGATTGTACTTGTATAGTGAAAACGCGGCTTAAAAGTCAGTTCTAATATGATGTCTATATAATTACTTTTGTTAGTAATTTCGTATAATAATATCTGATAGGACATAACAAACCGCAAGATGTATGTGTAAAAAATTATTTTAAATATAAATTAATATCAATTGGTCTTTTGATAAAAGGTCAAAAACAATTCAAATATTTATTTTACTTTTCGAACTGACTATACTGTTAGCCTTAAGGGCTAGGGAGCCATTAGAGACTTTGACAGCTTCACTGGACATGGGGGCGAGCGCGGAAGGCAGTCAGCCACGAAAGTGGGGCAACAAGCTCAAGGGTGCCAAAGTGGCCGAACCTCGACGTGGGCTGTTGTCGTACATGCAAATAAATCGCCATTTAACTAATTCCCAATCCGTAAAATTCGATCTAACTATACTGCCATCTGGCAGGAAGGGAGAAACATGCGTATATGAATTTAGTAATCTGGTAATTTGGTCTAAGTCTAACTAGACAAAAAACAAAAAAGGTCCCTTACAGAACCTATGTACCTGTGTGACCTATGTATCGGTGAGTCGTAATTTCTTTTGCTGTCATAAAAGCTCTCTTTGCCCTTGCAAATTTCAATCCTATTAACCCTTCATAATTCTTCTTGGCACTAATGGTAATTTCTTTTTATTTAACACCTAAAGTTGAGATTCCAACCAACTTATCACAAACTGATATTTTGTACCTTTTCAGTCATCACTTAACTTTATACAACATGTTCAAATCAACGAAGCATTTAATATTTTAGTGACAATCTATCTAACCATCGATTATCATATTAATTAATATAAGTGTCACTTTAAAATACATTTCGTTAACACCCTTAATTAGATTTTAATTTAAAACATAATTAACAAATTCCACAAAACGCGACACGCATCATAATTATACTAATTAGATTTCATTGTATTTTAATGTTATCAGTGCCTCACGGTTTCACCCCTATTAAATTTACACAATCAACTCTCCAGCACGCTTTTTTTAAAGTTTTTTTTGAAGTTTACACTTGTCAATAAATAAGCAAAGAAATGCAAAAACAACTTTTCAAAACTGATTAGTAGTTCAAACCATAAATTTGATATTATACGTATTGTTAGGTATTTTAGGTGTTCATGGCTACCCTCGTTGGGAAGTTGGGGTATATTCATACTTGGATATTCACAACTACCGTACTTCTTACCCTACTGCTCGGACCGAGTGCAAGAGTATATAAGACACAGCGCATATGCACGCTGAAACTAAGTTCAGTGAAGCTGTTAAAGCAATCAGCCGCTCTGTTTTTGGATAGGTAACAGTTACGTAGTTAGATAATAGTATAGTCTGTTCTAAAAAAAGCACGTTGAGATAGTGTCGGTTGAACCGTCGTGTGCAACCTACTATGTCGGCATCCAAAGAGAGAGACAGTCTTGATGGAACCTACCTACTGTCTCGGGAGTCTGGACCCCGATAGGCTCATTATCTCTATATCGTTCCCAAACCTCGCCATTGTCTTTTTTATACGAATGTAACCACTACCGGACACGTCTACTACACATTAAATTACACTTTGAAACTTGATTTTACAAAAATAAGTGGGATTAGTTATCTCTATCTCGATCTAATACAAGCGTATAATATGTTCTTTCTTTTTCGAGTTGACTATCTACATAAGGTAATGTATTCCGCATGCACGATTAATGTATTATTTATAGGTTTAGGAAAAAGTATTTGTGAATGAAATTAAAGATGACTTTATAGACTTTGTTTTTATTCGGTATAAAGCAAAAACTTTGTACGCCTTTTCAAGCGTATTACGCGCACGGAAAATTGTGAGATTTGGCAAGGTTAAAGTTTATATGGAGAAGGAGTGCAGAAAGCTAAAAATTTGCCTATAATATCTATTACTAATATATATTATTAAATAAAATGAATTAATACTGCGAATCCTAACACGACTAGAGCCATTGAACTTAGATCCCCCAAAATATTGACATTGTCACTCAATGAAAAGTAACAGCAAGTGATATAATATTCATTGTTTAGGTTACGTTCATAATACAAATGTCAAGCAGAAAAATGTCTATGATTAAAAAGTCGCTGGTCGACTTTCGAACATTGGGCGACCGCTAGTTTTATCTATAAATACGTCAAAAATCAACAAAATGTGAGAATGGAGCTTTGTTTCTATTTAGTCAACTGCTACTGTAAATTGGACGACGGGGTTGCTAAATTCGACTTCAACACAATCACACCTCTTTCGCCCCTATAATAAAAGCACGTCACGTCACTACCTACTTAAATCTATGATTCAATCAAACAAACAAAAAAGTCATCTCTCAATGTTTACAACGTTAATATAGATTAATAATCAAAAAGGACAGTTCAACCACCAGATTTCGTTAAACTAAACATGGTTCACCATCTAACGTACACAGGTAATCCTAATTGCATATATTCGAACCTGGATCGCGTCCAAGTGCCGTCGGCGCGCCTAAAAGATTAATTATAAGCGATTTATGCTCATAGGCAGACAACGGCCGAGCTCGCCAACGACTATGCAGAATGGCCTGCCTGGATTCCATGCATTATGAATGTTGAATGAACGTAAATAATTAAACTGTATTGTATTGTGTACCTACATATCTTGAAATTATTACACTTGGCATAGGTGTTAGAGACATTCCAAAAATGTTTATTATATTTTCGAATTTTACGACATATAACTATTTAACCATAAGCTTAATGTTTTTTTATGTTTAATATAACTTATATAATAAAGTTCAAGAAATAGTTTTTGTTTGAAACCGCTGGATCTCTGAAACTACCAATCAAATAAAATAAAAAATAAAATTTATAGCCTATTTATTAAAAATGATATAAGCTATATAACTTCACGCCGCGACCCTTCAAACGGAGCAAAAACCACAAACGACAAGTACAGGCGTAAGTGAAAGCAAGGATATGCTTACACAGGTGCGTTGGCGACACGGTTGATCAGATAAATTTAACACGAGTGAAACCGTGAGACACAGCTAGTAATGTAATAAGAAAAATCACAATTTATTTCGACTAAAGTAGATTTTTTGTTAAGTCTTTTAATCCTCTAAATATAAAATTATTCGCTTAAAATTGTCAATATAAGCAATAAGCATGTTAACTCCTTGATCGTAAACACCCAATTATCTTAAAGAGCCAAGACACTTTTCTAAACAATCACTAACTAATAAACATAGTCATTGGTAAATATATAAAATTTATATATATACTTTAAAACAACAGCTAGTATAGTGAGGCTGTTGATTTACTGCCTTCGTAGCTGTTAGCAAAATCGTGAGTATACATTTATATACTAAAATACCGTGGAGTTATCACAATTGAATTATTTACAAGATAACTCACTAGCCACGGCAAATTTCACGTATCACTGCTATTTTTCATATAAGATGAGAAATCATTTGTTATATTAAATAATTCCTAATAAACTTATATCGCTGCTATTTTACACATAGTTTGAAAAATAATCTGTTGTGTTATAATCAAGAATATCGTGTATCGTGTAACAAATACAGAAATCCGAAGCAAAACAAAGGTTTACCGGTTAAAGATGTTGGCAAGCGAATCACGATCCTAAAATGGAAGTGGGCAGGATACTTGGCAAGAAGAGAAGACGGACGATTAACTATAGGGATTTCAAAGTAATAGCAAGTAACTCCTATGTCAATCAAATATACCCTAGAGGAAAACGACTGTAAGGAAGACCGCCAACCCGACGGTCCAACAACATACCGAGGGTGGCGGGTAAGCTCAGGGAGTGAGCCGCAACAGTTAGCATGCACGAGAAGAGGCTTTTACTTAGCAGTGGGTAAATGTCGGCTAAATTGGTAGATGAATGAATGAATTTGATTCGCTGTTATTTTTTATGTCATATAATAAATAATTTGTTTTATGAAATTATGAAACTATATGACTGCTAGTTTTGATAAGACAAAATGAGCCCATAATAATTATTATTCTTAGTTGGTAAAATTTATACGGATGTTATATCACACCTGCCGAGTCGAGCGGATGGCATGCGCAAGCAGTTCTCGCTCCTCGGCCAACAACAGGTGCGAGAAGGACACCGTGGGGTTTTAGTCGGTAAGAGTCCGACATACCCCTCCCTTGAGCGGCCCAGCTCGGGAGGCGGATTCAATGCAGGATTTCACCACGATAAGCCAAGGAGTTAAATATATCATTCCTGGAAAAACTTAGTGCTTCTGTTTTTCATTTATCACGTCATGTGAAATAGCAGTGATGAAAATGTTTAGTTTCACAACTATGCTATATAGTTGTGACAATAGCTAATGATATGACCTAAATGCTTCCACCGAGCAATGTATCTTCAATTAACATAGCTTTTACGGCGTTATGCAATGGGAAAATAGAACACGAAACCGCAGGGCATATCAAAAGTGTCAATACAACGTGCACGTATAAATTGTTGAAAACTCTGATATAGTTGATATGAAAGAATTAAGTTTGAAAAAACTATGGAAAATAGTCATTTGCAAATCGAATATTTTTATTAAAGTTCAGAAGAGTATTTTCGTAAGCAGTAATAGCGAAACCTTTAAAGACGTTTGAAAAGAAACTTATTTGACTTTGCAAGAGGACTTTGTATTACTAGTAGGTATATTACAAAATTAATGTCACGTTAGTATTTTTAAAGATATTTGTTGAAATATAATTTAAAGTCATAATTACACGAAGCATTACAATTAAGTAAATTTAAATTCTCTTTAAAAATATTACTGTTCAACCACATATTATTATTTGTTATTAATTAATTATTTTTTTATGTTTATAGTATAAAGTAATAAAGTGAATAGAAATAAGATTGATTATAAATTTTACTGAATTTTATTTCCGTCAAAAAAAGACGTAAGTCACTTTCAACTCGTGCCGATAGTAGGTTTACTTCAAAAAAGGAGTAGAACACAAATAAAGCAGTATTAAGCTATAAAACTAAAAATGCATAACTGAGACTTTACAAATGAATGCGGTAAAAAATTTACTCAAACGTATTTTATGGCACACGCACTCGTTTGATGTGACATGAGAATTTAGTGTCATAATCATAATTCATAACTTGATGTTCACTAAAATAATGCCATAACAAGCGTTATAAAAACGCACGAGAGCAAATATTTATATGCGTATACGAACGACCACATTCGGAGATCTTTGGGTAATAAAATAAACTCACGACAAAAAAACTTTGGAAGTGAATTATATTTTATAATTTTTTATAAGCGCTTCGTAAAAGTTTCTTGGCGTGATCACCAATAATTCATGTTGCTATAATTTATCTTTCTGAAATATTTTCAACATAGTGTAATGAATTTTGTACAAAAAACAAAAGTAGAACAATTTACTATTTAGTCACAGTTTTTTTTTTAGAACTGACTATACTGTTAGCCTTAGGGGCCCTGGAGCCTCTGACGGCTTTTGCAGCTTCACCAGACTTGAAAGGAAACTCAGAGAAAATGTGTCTACACTATTCTGTGGGTGCGTGTTCCTCGTGTCTTTGACGCCTTATATTACTTATGAATTTATACTCTATGTTTGTTAATTCGACTTTTCCAAAAATTATTTAATTTTAGAAAATAGTTTATTTTTATACAGATCGTAACAATATGACATTTTTTGTCTACTATTACTTTCTGTCATATATTATATGATTTCTCTTAACCGTAAAACGAATACTATTAATCATTAAAATAAATACAAAAAGACGTTCTATCGTAATTTAGATCTACATTTACTTTGATTATTATTAAAGTTTCTTATATGAAAAATAATTCATTTGATGAATTGTACCCAGGTATTCAAGCTATTTCTACGTGAGTTAATAATGTAGCTTTTAGTAATATTGATATCACAGTTCAAATATTTGGAGCAATTTTATCTCAACAACTTACATTTCATTGATTTCATATGTATGCATTGTAAATACCTACTTAAAAAGTTTAACCTTTGTTAAAGTTATTGTCAAAGCAAAACTCAATATGTTTGATATTTTTAAATACCGTAACATCAGTCTTTGGATTATTTAAATCCCAAAGAGTTCCAGTTCAAATGATAGTATTCTTTAAATAATATATTTCAGCAAAATAGCTGTAATAGTGACGACCGCCAGTGAAATGTTGTTTATACAAAGATTATATTATTTTTGGCTTCCACAGAATTTATAAAAAGTGACTGATCGAAAATAAAAATCCTAACAAATTTTTTTATAATAGTCACTTCTAGTAATGTCGCCAAGTGAATTCTATAACAACTAAGTATACGTACATAGTAAAACATTTCGAGATGTCGTTAGTGAGTTGTCTAGAAATCAGCAAGGTGCATTGCACTTGCAGGCACGAAATGAGAATCAAGAATCAGCGAGACAAAATAAATATATTTTTTGTTTTAATTTATCTTTAATTCTGAATTCCAATTTTAGAATCATGTTGTTTATTATTCATTTTACATTAACAAATAGTTTGGCAAAGCCGTTTAAGTGACCACGTTACCTTACTTTGACACCACATTTACACCATTTGCCGATGCGTCATATTTACATAAATTTTACACATATGATGTATGGGTGAAAACCTTCAAAGGAAATGGCTCATTGAGTGTCGTATGTCATCTAAAGACGGTTAAAATACACAAGCCTGAGTCATTTGAAAGGTGGCACCATCTTTGGTAATTTAATAAAGGTTTCAGTGTATGATGATATGTGAGAATTCAATATCATGTTGATCAATTCGTTTTGTCGTGAACAGATATATTTGTAAAGCCTTGTCCACTTTGACGGTTTTAGAGTGATAATATTTTTATATCGAGGTATATAATAAATTTAAAATGATCATGTTTTTTTAGTGTTCAAGAAACACATCAATTTTTGACCCCCACAACTTTCAATACCAAAGTAAGTATCTGTCAAGGAATAAAGCCTCTTAGACTCTGTCTCTAGAGGCAAGCGTGCGACTTAACAGGTTATTTTCTGTTTGGGCTATACCGTAACAACTTTACTGGCCACAAATTGTTTTGTTTATGACCTGAGACGCCCTTTTTAGTCCACAATTATATGACTTTTGACCTTTAGAACAAAGGATAATTCATTTCACTTATATATTCTATTAAGTTGAGTGGAATTGTTAAAACTAAAGTATTATTCACCCTGGGATAAAATAATTACTAAGTACTTGATTATACCTACTCGAAACAATAATAAACTATATTAGTACTCCGACCAATTCGTCTAGCCCCAAAGGGGACTAATGGTGTATATAACTTTTGTATGAAAATCTAAAACCTCCGAAGTTCGAATCGCAAAAATTCACATTCAAACTCTATTAAAAATTAATCTAAAAATTTTTCATAACTTTTTTAAATCAGCTATAAAATAAACAATAAATGTTTCTGTAGTTTCTGTAGGGAGCATCGTAAATTTTTAAGTTATAGTGTTGAAAATGTATTTTATTTAAAAAAAATTTATTAAAAGTTATGATGTCTCACTAACGTACTAGACTTTGTATCGTAGGACGTGAGTTCGAACTCTGTACTATGAGCCTGATCTTTCAATGAAGGATGAAACCATAGCATGATGTTTGGGCATTTTCAATTACACATCTGACTTGCAACTATCGATAAGTTAAAAATCTATGTTCAAACATTTCGGTAGCCATACTTGAGAGCCAGTCCCTTAATTCAATTGTGGTGATATCCAAAATCCTTATTCTTGATATGATTACTAAAACAAAATATACACACAATGCAGGCACATAGCATTGGCGGTACAACCCCACGGAATAAAACGGTTGCGTGAGTTGTGTATAATACACAGGTTTAACAAAAAAAATGGAACAAAGAACAAAACAAAAAACACATCAACACTCAATTTTTGTCCAAGAAAATGTCTCCTACGACCCATAACGGTGAGTTACTGGCCAAAATTAAAAAAAAAGTCTTTTTTCTCTCCTTAGGAAAAAAAACTGGTACGACTGTGTGCTTACCCAAATCGAAAGTATTACATCCTTTCATATTGATTACCGTCGGTAACGTAAGATATGTTTTGTTTAAATCGAATGCGTCTGGCAGTAAGTATATATAATTTCTTAATGTTGGCTAGCAGTGTGTCGGAATCATTACGTATCCGTCGTGTGCGAACTAACCGCAAACCATGTCTCTGGTAACCGCAGAACTGTCGTTTATCAGCTCCCGTAGTAATGCTAGCTGAGTGGTTTATAGGTGCACCCGTAAAAATTAGCATTTTGCGATCGAGTTTTATAACAATTTTCGGCTCAACTTTAGAAACGCTGCAATCGAGTTCAGACTCCAAATTTTATGTTACAACTAGATCACGCTATAATTAGGCAAAATATAACCTTTCACACTACATTTTTATTATTTAGAAAAATTGATTTTTTTAATTTTTTTTTTTGTAAATCTGACAATACAAATGTCACTTCTAAGTAGTTGGTATAAAGTTCACTTTCAAGTAACAAGTAAATTTTCGAAAACCGTAATTCGGTAACGATTTTTGTGATTATTAAACTGTTTCCATTGAAAAGAATACAACTCGTTGATCTACTTCGCTTGGTCACGATGTAAAGTGGTGTGTTGGAACGCGCCGTCTTAAAGAGCGTGGGGTTTGAATCTTAGAATGTCCGTTTCCTCGGCGTGAAGCCCTTGGGTCAGGCAGCCGCCCGCACGATACAAGTGACACCATACGTGCATCACTTAGTTACCTACATACTGTAATATCTCGGATAATTTAGATTTAAACTAAAACACTCGTGCACTGTCAGACATTTATTTCATACTGAAACATGTACCCGCCACCCCACATAACTGTATCTTTATTTCTATGTACCTACATATAAAATACTCTTAATACACTACATCTCTCCACACTTAATTAAACTTACAACTACCTAAAACAATTATTTATTATTATTTTACAATCATAGTAATACATGGTTCTTATTCTTTATAGTTTGGCTTTTTCATTGTACATTTTCTAACAGGCCGAGATTTACTTATTAATACAGGTTGCTGTACAGGTAATGGTGTAGACGGGTTATCTTGAAGAGGTTCACGGGATTCTGTTGCACTGTTTGTATCCCGAGTAGCTTTCGAACTTTGGTCTAAATCTGGTGGCTGACCATCGTTCTCTTTCGCCCGCTCCGGCTGCGATCTCTCCACTCGGTCCCGCTCGCGTTCGCTATCCATATGTTGGCCTATATTTGGGCAAACTAAGGAATTCCTAGTCCTCCGCTTTAGCTGATCGATATGACGATGTACTCGATTACCCTGCTCATCGGTTACCTTATAATTAGACGGTCCACTGCAAGCTTCCACTCTACCTGGAAGCCATTTCTCCCCTTTGAGATATTGGCGATACCAAATATCCTCCTCCGCATCTACTACTCTTTCCGCGCCCCCCGCGTCTAATACTTGTCGCTGCTGCGCTTGTTTTACTCGTAATTCCCTATAGGGCTTAATAATATCTAATCGCGTTCTTAATCGCCTACCTAACATATAAACGGCTGGACACTCGCCAGTAGACGCATGTTCGGTATTCCGATAGTATAAAAGATATGTATTCAATGCCTGTGTGATATTTTCCTTTTCAAACACTGCCTTTTTGACAACTCTTTTAATGGTTCTAACTGCATTTTCAGCGGCACCGTTCGATGATGGATGGTATGGAGCTGTAAATATGTGTTCTATTCCATGAGTCTGAACAAATTTTTCGAATTCTTTGCTGGTAAAAGGAGGACCGTTATCTGTTACTGTATCCACGGCTGCCGCGTCTCTTTCTGCCGCCTCGAGTGACGTTGCAATCTTAACTGAATCCGTAAATGTTAAATTTTCGTCCTCAGCGAAAAGTCGTTGACGAATGACGTCACCTTTAACTCCACAAACGAACTGATCCCGTAAATTGCCATTTAATGTATCGTTGAACTTACATTGTAATGCTAACTTCTTAAGTTCTGCTACATATTCGGTGATACTTTCGTCAGCTTGTTGCCGTCTCTGACGAAATCGAAATCTTTCTGCTAAGACAGATGGTTTCGGCTGTAAATGTGCACTCAACAATTCCTTGGCCTCTTTGTAGGTCAACTCCGCAGGTCTTTTAGGACTTGATAAATTTACCAACAGTTCGTAGGCGTCGTCTCCCATCACCGCAATCATGGTCGGTAATTGTAGGTTTTCAGCTACATTATTCACCTTCATAAACATGTCCATGCGATCAGTATACAAGTTCCATGAACCTGTTTTTAAATTAAATTCGGTTATTTTGCCGATCGACATCCTCGTCGCCACTGTAATATCTCGGATAATTTAGATTTAAACTAAAACACTCGTGCACTGTCAGACATTTATTTCATACTGAAACATGTACCCTCCACCCCACATAATTGTATCTTTATTTCTATGTACCTACATATAAAATACTCTTAATACACTACACATACAACATTACACACGTATGAACACACACACGTGCACATCACATAGGTACATAGGTTCTGTGAGGGACCTTTTTTTTCTTTTTTTTTGCGCTAGTTAGTTAGCGCTAGTTAGTGTACAAAACATTTCCGTTCACTAAATACACATACGCACGTGCCTATGAGTATAATTTAGTTAGCTCGAATCGTAGGTGTAGGGATTGAGTTAGTTCGCGACTTATTTGCGTACGCGACGACCACCCGAGCCGAGGTCCGGCTTCTTTGGCACCATCGTGCGAGTCGTCCTTATAACTTTCGCGGCTGAGTGCCCTCTGCGCTCGCCCCCAAGTCTGGTGAAGCTGTAAAAGCCGCAGCGGCTTTAGGGCCCCTAAGTATAACAGTGTAGTCAGTTCTAAAAAAAAATAATCCTAGAATTAACTTTAGCTTTCAATGAAAGAAAATACCTATTTAACTATAGTAGCGTGGCGGTGAGGCTTTTTATAATGCTTATTTAACCAGTTATTTTGCGTTTTTTTATTCCCACTGAGTGAATTTGAAAATAATATTTGACCATTTACTATTATCATTACATAATTCATGAAACTATAAAATGAATAAAGTATGGGGAACGACTGTAAAAAAAATTACGCTTTACTTGACCAACGAGAGAGTCCAACACAAGAAATATCATTTCACACTTCGTGGGAATAAAAAGCGCAGTATAAGTACTTGAATCTTATTGTAAGAGTTAAAATACAATGAATGAAGTGAAATTTCTTTCGGCACAGCTACAGAATAGTCTTTTTTATACCACTAAGGTTGCAAGGAAGAATAAAGATTTCACACAATTTTTGAAATCATACTTTTTCTGAAATTTACTTATACCATTTCCATTTCTTTATTTTCTCGATGACTGCTCCTGTGAAAACTTGAACGAGCGTCTTTTTTACATTATGTATGCATTATTTTATAAAAATATGACGTTTACATACGTACAAGGTTATACCAGAGTCGGAGAAACTGATAGGGATGGAGCTATATCGATAAACGTAACACGATAACACACTCGATATTTTTTACAAAATGTAAGAAACTAAACTACTGCCCGATACTTTTGTACAAAATTTATTAACTAATATTATATTTCATTACAAGATGTTACACGTATTAATTTTTGATTGATAATGCCAACTTCTTCAAAATTTTCGAAGCTGTTGTAAAATAAGTAGGTATAGGTACCTACCTACTTGACAATGAAACGAAATAATTATAACGACAGGTAATCTTTATTTATTTATTTTAATCAAAATCTGATGAATTGTCACTGTCACTCGACGGTTATTACTTATTTGGTCACAACACTACAACTATCAAATTAGAGCTGTCATCGAGAAAATAAAGAAATGGAAATAGTATGATTAAAAATGGATGTTGAATTGTTATTTGATGGATTTTGTTTTAATTCATAAACTTATGTTATTTGATCCTATATTATGTGGCACGGCAAATTGTCGGTACTTTCCACGATGGTAAACACAGTACAATCCTACCACAACGGTGACTACCGCGAGATCTAAATCCAACGACGGTCACCGCTGTCATGCGGCCTGTATTAATATAACTGGATATGCGCAGACTGATTCCGAAACACGACACGTAAAGCGAGTCACTACGACGGACTTTTCAGCGCATAACATGGTGGTTGCAACCAAGTGAGACTGTAAAGCCATACCGACTCGCTATCACCATTTCCTCGTACGTCAATCAGCAGGTTGCACGACGTGCACAAGTGAAGTGTATTATGAATAATAACCGTAAACGTGCATTATAAGTTGACACAAAATATCCCTGGAAAGATTTAAGAAGGTGCCGCCAACTTTTTAAATTTATTGCTTGGTGATTGCAAGATAATTGGAAAAATATAATATATACGTGACTTCGGCAGTATTCAGTATTGTGCAAGGACACTGTTGTCATTAAATAAAAATAAAAATAAAGAACATTATGAAGTTAGCCATCAATGATAATATTAGGTACTTACATATAATGAAATTAGCGTTCTGTTGAACTGGCCATTTTAATCTCAAATATCTGGTGTTTGGTTAGGAAATCCAAATACAAATTTATTTAAAATTTAGGATTGTGTATTTGTGTTTCGAATTTAGTTATTCATTTGTTTTCACACTATTTGGTTTTTCTTTAACATCGTTATTTTCACAAAATGGAAAACTTAAAATATAGCGTTATTTACGAATATGAGTTCCGCCATGGCATCAGCGCTGCAGAAACAGCCCGAAGGATTAATTATGTGTATGAGGAAGCTACTGTATAAGAAATAACTGTGTGACTCATGCTTGTGTATTTTAACCGTCTTTAGGTGACATACGACACGCAATGACCCATTTCCTTTGAAGGTTTACACCCATACATCTTAAGTGTAAAATTTATGTAAATATGACGCATCGGCAAATGGTGTAAATGTGGTGTCAAAGTAAGGTAACGTGGTCACTTAAACGGCTTGGCCAAACTATTTGCTGATGTAAAATTAGTAATAAACAAGATGATTCTAAAATTGGAATTTTGGTTTCAACGTTTTTGTTCTAGAAATTTTGACCTACGAAGCAAACCTTGTGGACGGCCGGAGACCCTAGTTGATAATGAAGAATTAAAGGTGATCGTGGAAGTGGATCCATCGCAAACCACGTCAGAGTTAGCAACAAGTTCGATGTGAGTAATAAAATAATTTTAATTCACTTTAAAAAAATTGAAGAATCTCAAGAAATGGGTACCGCATGAATTGACTGTAGCACACCAACAAATACTCATTGAGTGCTGTGTTACTTAACCGTCAATTTGGGAATATTGGAGTTTTGAATCGTATTGCTACTTGTGACGAAAAATGGATCCTTTACGACAATCGGAAATGCTCATCACAGTTGTTGAACCTAGAATAACCGGCCAAATTCTGTCGCAAGCGTAAGTTAACTCAGAAAAAGGTACTTACTGGTGAGTGTTTGGTGAACCAGTGCTGGTTTTATACACTATAGCTTCCTAAGATCTGCCCAGACGATAACGACAGATCTGTATTGTCAACAATTGCAAACTATGATGGAAAAGCTAGCCGTCAAACTACCGAGACAGGTCAATCTCTCCAGCTCACTGTTGCAAGACAGACTATCGCTAAATTAGAGGAACTTCGGTTGGAATATCTCCGACACCCGCCATACTCCCCGGACCTTGCTCCAACAGATTACCATTTTTTCTGAATTTGGAAAATTTATTGCAAGGAAAAAAAAATCAATTAAAATAAGGCTGTCCAAAAGGCCTTCAAATATTCTTACAATTGTTTCAAGAATGGAATCAATGAACTACTTATAAAATGGCGAAAGTGCATAACTAATAATGCTACAATACTTTGATTGAATAATTATATAAATTCATAATATTTTTTTCGTTTTACTTTCTCCATATAAAACGCTAATTTCACAATTATGTAGGAACCTAATAATGTGAATTCATCTAAAAAAAAATATTGTTGAAAAACAACTTATGTGTGTATAAAATAATTATTATTTTAATTAAAGTTACTTACTATACTTTTAAAGTGCAAACACACTTTTTTAAATTGTTTTTGAACGTCTTTTAAATCTTGATGTCGTAGAAATTAATAATGACATCATTTTTTTAAATTTAACTACTAAAAGCTTCTCTTAACAAGAATACTAATACTGTTGCTAACTTATAAGAATAAACTTTGAGCTAAGAACAAAGTCAAACTGCAGCTGACGCTTGCGGCTTGCGTGATAAGTGAGTGTTTCAAACTTTTCACACATCTTCGCTGCGCGTTTGCTAAGCCGTTGATTACTTTATGAAGTATGTTCATTTAAAGCTACAAAATATTTATACGATCTGGCTTAGCTTTTTTTCTTAGTTTTTATGGCCTTTAAACCCTGTGCCTACACTGTGCCTGATGTTAAGCACAGTGCAATCCAATTTCATCTGTGACTGCCGTGGAATCTTCATCCATAAATGTCTCTTCACGTTATGTTTGAAGGACTCCATGTTATAGGAAGAAGGGAACACCCTGCCTAGGAAACAGTTCCAATGCTTCACAGTACTGTAAAGGTAAGACGTAGCAAACGTATTTGTTTGTGCCGAGATGGAGTTTACCTTAAAGCTGTGGCTCCGAAACCCGGCGCGTGTGGTTCTGTTATGAAAGGAAGGTTATGTTTTTCGATCATATAGTACTTTGTATGTATATCATAGAAATACATTTCTTCGGCACACTCTGTAGCCTAAACGGCTTGATAAATTTTAGCATTAGTGTCGTTAGATTCTACTTAGTTGTGGGAGTGACATGAGCCTTATATTATTTAAGAACGAAGTCTGGTAATCAAATAAAAAGCAAAAATAGACATTTTTATTAAAGTGTTTTTTATTGCAGTCGGATTTTTTGTTTCCTTTTTTTCATCATATAGAAAAGTTTATTCAGGGTCATGTGCGCAAAGAGCAGCCTACAGCCGCTAACAACTTGGCTTCTGGAAATTTTCATATTAATCGACCATGGTACATGAGGAGGCTTTCTTTGAAGCGTTCTGTGCCGAATTGTTTTCCTTCGACCTAAGGTCGAAATGCTCTACTAAATTCTAAGAGAGGTGGGACATAGAAAATTCATTTTGAGGCTTCTCTCTACTTGGGGTAGCCCGTCTGGTGGAATAGCTTCACCCTACACAAGATCGTAGCTAAATAACCTTGTGTTGTCTTCGTATGATGAGTAGGCTTTCCAGAGCTCCTTGGGGTAAGGGGGTCAAGGTCGGCAACAAGCTAGTGATACCTGTGGTATTTCAAGCGTCTAAGGGCTAGGTTAGCCGTTTACCACCAGGCAGGCCGTATGCTTGTTTACCACCTTAGTTGTATAAAAAATATATGAAAGGACAAATGTCTATATTTTATTTATTAAATAATAAAATATGCTAAGTAAGAAATTTATATTTCACGTCAGTGTTTTTTCACACAGCCATGACAACGGTCTCTGTAGTAATATATTACTTTGTGGAGGACTTACGGAGTGTTTATTGCCCGTTTAAAAATAATCACACTGCTCTCTCCTCACTTCCACATCTCACCTCTCTTCACAACCCTTCTAGCTCTATACTCAACACACCTCACCGCCCGTCATTTAAAACATTTGCGTTACAATTTTGTTAAAACTTCTGCGACCACCATACATCAGGTTTATTAAACGGCCTTATGCCAAGCATAATCTAGTCACATTCCAGGATCAACTAGTGTATATCTAATAGTCAAGCGAGGTTCTAGGGAATCTATAATTAAGTGGGTTATACACAATGATAAATGTGTCCGTGTGACTCTCTTGACTTAGTGACTATGTTTTGGTTTATTACGTTTCAGTATCAGCTATTGTATATTTTGAAGTAATGAAAGCTCAGTGTTAGTGTGTATGTACACTGCGTCGACCGACATAAGTTTGAATCCCTGCAACGAGTCTGAGCTTTTGGTGAAGTAAAACATCGTGATGAAAATGTACCATGGTGGTAGGGTACTTTCTTATGCACGCCTGGCTAGCCTAAGTTGGTAATCTCTCGCCAAACATTTATTAGTAAAGGTGTGTTCTAGAAGCTACACTAGAGATCCAGTCCTTCCATCAGGTTTAGCGTGTTAACAACACCTTTGGCCACAGTGTCACTTAAAATAAGATGAGATTTTGCCCAAACGCTAAAACTATATAATAAAAGGGTAAACTCGTTTAAGTCCAATGGATAAAATAACCAATGGACACATTCATTTCAAATATTTAACAATTATTATAGTATTTTTAAAATTCATTGAATTCAAAAATCAATAAGCAAGAAAGTATAACATAATTATTAGAGGATGCCCAGTCCATACCATATACCATAATACCATACATATTTAATTAAATAGAACAAAATATATTTCATAAATACATTGTGTTAAGGTTATGGATACGATGGAGCTGACATTTCCGAATTTCATAAAAGCCCCTCAAAAATAGAGGAAAAGAATTAGGTAACAGTCATGTTATAAAAAAATTACGAACTCGTTGAAAATGTTTATTATATTCATTCACCTGAAAATTATCATAAACAATTTATGCAAAGAACAAAACACGGTTGCATGCAATATTTTTGGAAAATTTCATTTTTTTTTTTACAACGATAACTCTTTATACTTTATTGAAGTAATCATACGAGGAAGTTGAATCATTAATATGATATCATAATTTACAAAATCATTGAAATCGTTTGAATAATATATCATTAAATGCAAAATAGAAATTTAATTACTTCAATTAATCGATTCAGACTTCCTCATAACTTTTTTATAATACAATTAATCACTGAAGAAATCACTGGCACACGAAATTAAAACTATTTTATACAGTTTCATACTGGTATTGTATTCCTTTAATAAGAGTTTTTATTTTAAAATGAAAGTTAAAAAAATGTTTTTCGTAATATATAAGATTATCACAGAATTATACAAAATTATTTTTATTTATATTTAATTGTTTTCTGATACGCTTACGCTAGCTTACTCGTTTTTATTTTTTCAACATATTTTTTTATTATAAATTTATTATGTTTTCTCTCAGTCAGTATACTTTCGTATAATTATTCACCTATACTTTACACTATACGCAATTAATGGAATTATATATATATATCGAATACATAATGTATATTCGTTGAGCAGCCTGAAATCCTGAATTGAATTGAAAGAAAAAACTTTGAAGTCATTAAGCTGCTATAAAGTCTGAAAAAATTATGTATTTTCAAAATAAACAGCATCAACAATTATAAAACACTCAGGATTTCATGCATAAAAAACAGATAGAATAAAAAAATATATTTACAATGATCGTTAATGCGTTACTTAAAAAAATCACAAAATATTTCGTAGCGAAACCAGCAGCGAAAAAAAAATTATTTATTTTGTCGTTTATTCTACAGAAAATAATTTGAATGGTATTTAATAATATATCTGATGCCACAATATAAACAAAAACGTTAAATAACTAATTGAAGATAGTAAAAAGTAATATAAGTCATGAAATTATAATTTCGCAGTAATTTTTTCGACAATTAAAATTTAACAAAAGTTATCAGACTTATCCTAAAGTCGTATTTACATCTTTTTCAGTCGAATTTTTTAACGTACTTTTAGGAACACAATTTACATTGGTACGTTGTAATAAATATTATTACTTAGACAGATAGATAACTTTTGTTGACACGTATGTGCGGAGTGTCATGAATGGATAGAATGAGTATTTTAGAGGAAGCCTGAAAGTAGCACCAGTGGCTGGAAAATTAAAGAGTGGAAGATTATGCTGGTATGGAATATGCTATGTGAAGGGGTGAGGGTCATGTGGCGAAAAAAACAATGAAGATTAGTAAGCGGTAATGCAAGAAGAGAGTGCCCTAAAAAGACTTGCATGAACGAAGAATGAGTGTAGAGATGACAGGATGGAATGGAAGAAGACTAGCTGTGCCGATCCCACCTAATGTAGGATAAGGGCAGCAAGAAGAAGAAGATAGATCGGTAATATTACCCGTTAAAATTTTATGACTCGCTTGCCAAGATAACAAAGTTTTACCATATACTTACTTCGTTAATATTATTAGGAATAATCATTACAACATCTGGTATTTTCTTGTTAATTAATTAATGATATTATTTATGTGTGATAATATATATTCTTGAAAGTAACACAATCTTAATAAATTCTGCCTAAGTAATAATAATAAATGCCAACATAATATAAAGAACTTCTCTTAGACAAAATGTAACTGAACAAAGTCTTCGTAATATTAATAAAATTTATTTACAAAATAGAACAATTACTATTAGAAATGAAAAAATATGGAATCATTACATTATTATTAAGTATTATGTTACAATATTAAACTTTTTTAATTTTTATTTCGATGGTTCGATTCTAGAAATTCTACGCTAGCTACATTCCTCGAGGATTTTGTTCCAGTAATATTCCGAACACAGTTTCGTTCGGGTTTAACATTTTTAATTACACCTTGTACAACTTTTGTTCTGTAATATAAAATGATTTAAAGTTCATTTTACAAGTCTTACGTTATCACTACACGTGGGTGGCTTGCGACGGCTGGCTGCCATTACCTGTGAAAAATTACCGCAATTAGTTTAAGTGATATTGTGAAAAAACTGCCTTCCAGTTAAATAAGGTCTTTAAATTTATGAGAAAGATATTTTTTTTTTAATTTGACATGGGTAAATTAATTTCTTTTAGTAAACTAATATAACTGCGTCAGTTATCATAATAATCAGATTTATAGATTACTAGCGGTGAGCCTGCGGCTTCGCACGCGTTTTTTGGCATAGGTACGGTATATACTTTCAAATCAGTTCAATTTTATTAATTGTATAGAAGAGGTATGTGTTTTTTTTTTCTTTTTAAAATCGGTCGCGTCGAAACCTTTTTTTAGTTTAGCTCCGATATGTAAGTATAATTATATTATGAAAATAATATGTAGAAAACCTTTAATATAGCAACAAAGCAAGCGTTACCTTCAAAGTTTTTGAAGTGAAAATTTCTATAGGAAGGTTTGGATGAGGAGTAAACTCATGTAAGTCGTCATCAACATAGTCACGTGTAGTCTTAAAGATTATCAAAAAATATTCGTTTATGTTACACAACTATATTTTACAAAGTTAGTATCTCTTATTTCAAATTATATTTATATTTTCTTTAATTATATCATTTGAAGTTTAGGAAAAATATTTATAGTTTTAAGTTTTCACTTCTGTCGGCGGTCCACGTGACTGCTTTGAATTTTTTTTCTTACGTAGGTACATAGCTATATACTTTTTAGTTAAATGTTCGCAAACTTTGGAGACTTCGACCTTTTTTGACTCTTTTAGAAACTTGTCGTGAAAGTGACATTATTTTGTAAATATATCTGCAGGTCATTTGGAAGATCACGCCATACGGCACACCTTTTTCAAAAATTAAATGTATAAAAAATGTATTATTTTTTTACAACGTGACAAAGCCATCTCGACAAACGAGCGGGATTTTTTCCAATAACATAATAAAACGTTCATAAAAACCGATCATCTAATCCCAGATTAGTGATAGTTGTCAAAAATTAAAGTAAATGAACAACTATGTATAAAGATAAATTTGTACTTTTTGCAATCCGTAAATAAAATGAGTGACGTCATATTTGTCACTCGTCTACTTTGCTTGGTGATGAACACCTGTCTAATTACGTCATTGTCATCCAATTTAATATTTCTGTATTATCTGTTCTATCTGTTTGTACACGTAACTTTTTCCCAAAGTTTCCGATAGGCATCTAAATAAGTCATTGATTACGAATATGACATTTTAAAAATATATCTGTTTTTTTGTCTGCATTTAACATTAATACAGCTTGATCGATTTTTTAACGGTTTTATTAATTTATTTTATACACTCGAATTTAATGTCATTCCTCAATTTACAGGCTATAAAATAGTTAATAAGACTTTCAGAAATTGCAAAAAAAAACTAAATCCATTTTGATGATATATTTTTTACTAGAAGTATATTATTATGTCATTCCTCAATAATGAAAGGTTACACGAAAAATACAATTACGAAACAAAAATACTTATACCATAAAAACGCTTGCGGAGCAGCTGGGTACCGGTAATATTATTTATTGCAAATAAATAAAATTGAAGTATCAGTACTTAATGCATATGAAAGATTAAACGGTAGCTAAAAAAATATATTTTTAGAATGTTTAATGTGTAAGCATAAGTTTATCTTCTAAAGATAACTTACAATAGACATTATTGTCTTTAAAAAAAAAACCAGTAAACGACTGCCTTGTATGGTGGTTGGAAGCAGGGAGTTATTTATATGTGAGAAATCAAATCAAAACCAAAATCTGTTTATAAAACAAAAACAGTTCACGCGAGTAGAGCCGCAGGCAAAGCTAGTCATCAATAATTTCACGAGGCATATAATTCATAGTTAAATATAATTTCATATATTCATATAATGTCACATTTATTTTTATTTTATTTTATTTTTATATTATTATATTTTTGTATTTAAATTTTATTACTTTGATATTTTTTGTTTGCACATGTTTCTTTAATTTTTAAATCAAATTTCCTATTGCACTACCGACAATAATAATTTTTGTCCACATTACCGCTGGTTAGCTGGTAGAAAATACTTTATAGCATTAAGCTCACTAGTGTACATACTGAAAGAACAATAAAGAAATAATTCATTATTCATTCATCCATAGTAGGGTGGTCCTTAATAAGGTTATTTTCAAATTTCTTTGCTCCAAGGGGGTCAAATGCTTCCAAATTGATAACAAAAAATTCCCTGAAAATTTGAGCTCTTAGTATTAACTCTAAGATAGTGCGCATTCCAATCTAAGTTTCCTATGGAAATAACATAGGAAAAATTACTTTTGTTGTTTATAATTTTATAACTTGGGAACGAATGAATTAAAAATTATAAATCATACATATTTTTATAGAGAATTTAACGCTCTACAAAAAAGGTCTCTTATAATTATTCCATTACTCTATTGGTTTAAAAGTTATTCAACGTGAAAGTTTAATTTTCATATTATTATTAATATGTATTATATATAACTGGAGCATTGCTTCATTCTTATTATAAAAATCACTCCAGTTTTTCGCAAGATTTAGAATAAATCAGATTTTTTAAATTTAAATCCGTCTGAGTGGTGTCGAAATGAAGATTACCAGAAAGGTTTGCTATTGGTACGAAGTTTGAAAGTTGTTAATGATATTGCTGAACGTGCAGTGGAACTAATTGAAGAATACCATAGTATACTAAGCAAGGATCCAGAGCAGCAGCAATTTATAGTTAAATTTTTATCAGAATATAAGCGATATTATGCTGATACTCGAAAATCTGCAATAGTGGAAAATATGAAAAAAGATTAAGGCTAAGTGTCCGAGCGGTATCGTATTTCATCTGTCCTTTTATTGTATTAACTTGAAAATTAGAAAACTATTTGTTTTATATTGCATAGTCGCAAATGACAATCGTATCCAATCGCAAACACCTTCGCGACTCTACCACTCCATTTCGATATGCCTGTCCTTGATTTATGTGACATTTTAACCACGACATCTTGTTTATAACATATACATCTGAGAACAAGTGCATAGATAAAAAAATAGCTAACTTTTATGAGGGATAAAATGAACCTAGTGACCTTTGTTAATTACATCTTGGCTATTGCCGCTGAACCAAGTGGATAGCCAAACCGCGGTTAGATTTATGTGAGTTTTGAAAGTGGTTTAGAATCGATCGAAGTTTAAAGTAACCTTAAGTTTCCTTGAAATGCCAAAGTTAGTTGAACTTTGGTTTTCCAATATAACTTAAGTTTCTAAATGTATTTTCCTAAAAACGGTTCATAAATGTAATTTATTATATTAAAACAATTGTAATAGAATAGAGAATTTAGATTTTAGATTTGAAATTGTAAGATTATTAAAGGTTTTAGAAATTTATGCTTTGTTAGATATTCGATGCCTTATATTATTATATGAGCAGTGCGTCGCGGTTTTACTCTTCTTGAATTACTGATAAGAAAGTTTCAGTACTTTGACGTAAACAATATTTTTAGTTTAAGCATGCACAGCTCTACCCTTTTTGGTAATTGACCTACACTTTATGTTATTATAACTCCGTTCTTAAAAGCCTTAGTGTAATATTAAATTGACTATTATAAACTCTTTTAATAAAAAGGCTATATAATGCAAAAATATGTTTTTTCCAAAATTACTGGTAGTTTCAGAACTTAGTGCGTTCAAATATATAATATAACAAAACTCTTAAGTTTTATAATTTTACAAATAATAATATTTTGTTAGAAAAGAACTTACATGCAGTGGTGGTCATGTAATTAGAAACACTTCTTATGAATAAAGAAAGTATAACTTCAACGTACAAATGTTCGTAAAAAATATACACATTCATTAATTAATAATCGTGCAATAATATAGCGACTCAAATAAAAAACTCATTAAATGCATAAAATATAAAACATATCTTACTTTTAATTACAAAATGAGTCTTACACATGTAGGAACTTATTTTCTGTTACTGGCCGCTTGGACGCCTAATTAGAAACATTTTAAAAAAGCATCCATAGCTCATTCTTTTTTTCAAAATGGAGAATAACATTTATTTCTTGGCTTTTTCTATTATTTTGGCGGCAATTCAAAATTTTATCTGAATTTTCTTTTGTTCAAAATGGGCAAAAATAAAAGTTGTGACGCGTCAACTAGGCAAATAATTATTAATTTACATATAGATCATAAGTGGGCGTACAGAAGAATAGCTGAGCATGTAAATTGTTCTGTTAAGAAAGTTTTTAATGCAATTAATCATTATAAAACATATGGAACTGTTGAAAATGTTCTTAGAAAGACTCGGCCAAGAAAAACCTCTCCCAGAGAAGATACGCTAATCGTTCGTGTTGCTTAAAAAGACCCAAGTAAAGGCTCCAACCAGATTAAAAATGAAGTTTTTTCGCCTGATGACCCGAGAAACATCTCGTCAAGACTGATACGCCGAAGATTAGTGGAAGCTAAATTGTTTGGTAGAATCTCTCGAAAGTTATCGCTTCTTACCAAGCAACACCGAGAGAAGCGATTATTATTCGCTAAAAAATATGTTAATTGAACGTTACGAGACTGGAAAAAAGTGTTATTTTCAGATGAAACAAAAATAAATATGGTAAATTCCGCTGGAAAGCGGTATGTTAGACGTCTTGTAAACAATGCTTTTAATTATAAATACACAAGGAGTATATTCAAGCAAGGTGGCGGTAACATTAAAGTGTGGGGGTGTTTTTCCGGATGTGGACCCATTCGGAAGATTTAAGGTAAAATGAATCAATGGCAATACAAAAATATCTTACAGCACACAATGATTCCCTACTCGGACGATCATTTTCCTGTAACTTGGATCTTTCAGCATGACATTGACCCTAAACATACGGTCAATAGCGTCAAATGTTTCCTTAGCGAACATCGTATATCCGTTTTAGACTGGCCAGCAAATAGTCCGGATTTAAACTCGATAGAAAATCTCTGGTATATTGTTAAAAAGAAAGTCTCAAACAAATGTAACACCAGTCAAAACGAACTATATGAAGCATTTGTTGAAGCATGGAATTCAATCCCCCTAGAAAAATGTATGAAATTGATTGAATCAATGCCACGTCGTTGCAGTGTTGTTATTGAAAATAAGGGTTACGCCACTAAATATTAATTATAACTATTGGTAGGCTGTGGATAGTAGCTATTTCGTAAATAACAATACTAATTACTAATACTTAAAAAAAATTGTTTTTTTTTACTTTTTCGTTGTTGTTTCTAATTAGTTGACCATTATTGTTCATACCTTAAAACTGATTTAAATGTTTATCCATAATGTAATATTGATACTGCACTTGTGTAATGGGATTTATATTGTTTTTCTAATAAATGTAAAATCGTAGAACATATTGTTGTTCTATTTATTGTTTAATTTCAAAATAAAAACGATGGCGGTGAAGTATCTTACATAATGTCAAAGACCGATGGTAGTGTTTCAAATTACACGACCACCACTGTATATATACATATAGTTATGATTTAATTGTGCTTAGTTAATACTCAGAGAATAATATAAATGTTAACACGTTATTAATTATTACAGAACAGTTAATTAAGTTATTTAATATTAGGTAATTTATGATTAAATAGGCTGTCAAAATTAATAATTTATAGAAACAATTAATACTTGTGTTATTAATAATAACTTAGATATAAATGTGTCTGACTACGAACACACTGCAAGGTTGTTAGGCTCAATTCATCAAACATACTACATTATTCAAATAAAATATACAGACAAGCACATTTCACAAGCACCTTCACCAATATTAAGACTATAAATGCTGAAGTAACTATATATCTCTGTCTGGTGTTTTCAGGCCTAAAACACTGAACCAATTTTGATGAATTTTAGTATTGAGGTAGATTGGACTTTGAGAAAGGAATAGGCTTATTTTTATCGCGAAAATAAAACTTGAAGGGGTGAAATAGGGGATGAAAGTTTCTATGAAGAACCCATTATTTCTCAAATTAGGGGTATAAAAATTCGTGTGTATGATTTTGGTAAAAAATAAGAGTTATTCGCGTTTTTGAAAAATCATCCCTCAATCCTATTGCCAATAAAAGACGATTTCAATTATATCTAAAGTTTTATTGAGGCAGTTAATGTGTTGGATTCATATTGCCATATAATAAACCCATCACATATTTTCTTTTGGTTTGACACGTTGCAGGATTAGTTTCAGTAATATAGCGGGGTGGTAGGGATCGCGACCACCATACGCATACGGATAAATCCGTCTCTGATTACATTTTTTGGTTTGTCGTATTCCGGGATCTGTTCGTGTATATCTTCTATATATATAAAATGATAAAGGTTTGCCGTTGTGCGCGTTTTATGAAAAAACTACTAGATTAATATTGATCTTTTTTATACTCCTAAGATACATCTTTATCTAAAAAAAGAATTATCACAAAAACAGATGAAACCTTAGAGAATAAATAGGCTACTCAAAATAATTATTATATGCAGATGAAGTCGTAAGTTCCAGCTAGTTGTTATATATAACTTAATCATTAATTTTATTTTAATTTATTATGTTATAATTAAAAGGAAACATTTGATGATATTTTAACTGAAACATATTGCTGTCGCACTATGCCCGAACAGCGGCAATGAGCGCGAGAGAGACACCTGATTATTTCTGTATAAAATAGACGAAAACATAATTCTATGTTATCTCCTCAAAAACTGGACCAATTGAAAAAAATATTCAAGAATATTATATGAGGATTTTGGCCATGCCTATATGTTTTTCTTTTAGTTATATTCTTTTTTTTTTTTAAACTGAGCAATTTTAAAAAGGTAAGTGTTATAAAAATTTATTTTAAATATAAAAAAACGTAGGAACATGGCAGTGGTAAACATATATTGTAAGATATAAAAGTACTTTCCTGGTCTGAATCTTACGGGATTTATGTTAATCCAACTAAGTGTCAATCCATTGTAATTGGTAGCTCAAAACAGCTTGCTAAAATAGACTTTAATTCATTGACTCCTCTTCAATGCAATAAATGTACCATTCCTTACTCAACTACGGTGAAAAATCTTGGTATCATCTTCGATACTAAATTATGCTGGGCAGACCAGGTCAAGGAAGTTAGTAGAAAATTTTATGCTTCTCTTCATTCTCTCATGCGTTTGAAAAACTTTCTTCCTGTTAATACTAAGATTTCCCTAGTGAATACTCTTCTTCTACCACTTCTGGATTATGCAGACGTTGCTTACTTGGACCTCTCAGAAGATCTCTTAAATAAATTTGATCGTCTACTCAATAACTGTATCCGTTTCATCTTCCGTCTTCGGAAGTTTGATCATGTTTCTGAATACCGAGCCAGGTTGAAATGGCTACCTATTCGGCAACGTAGGAATATAAGAATACTTTGTCTTCTTTTCTCCGTACTTAATAATCCCAAATCCCCTAAATATTTAAAAACACTTTTTCAATCTCTCGCGGATACGCATAATAGACAGCTAAGGTCTTCTGATTCTTTAATTCTCAGTATACCGTATACCAAGTCATCATACTAATTTCCGCGACCAATCCTTCACTGTTATAGCAGCACGACTGTGGAATTCGCTTCCTATCAATATCCAACTGGCCAACTCTCGAAATTCCTTCAAGTATTCGCTACGTAGGTTTTACTTGGAGCAATTGAATACTTCTTAATAATATATAATCTTAATAATCGTTATAAACTTTTTTTTTTTACTTAACATTATGCACACCTTGCATATACCTTTCCCTTGCTCCCTTGGAAGACTGGCAGAGAATGCTTTTTAGCATTAAGTCCTCCATTTGTACTTTTTTTTGTGCAATAAAGAATATAATAATATATAATTTGCTTTAGTACCATTACCTATACAATTAATAAAATTGAAGTGTCTGTTTGTAATGTCAAAATAACAGCTTCTTACTAAATGCATATGAAAGCATATACGACACCTATAACTAAACACCCATTTTTAAAATTTTTGTCTGTCTGTCTGTTTATTCCAGATAATCTCCGAAACGGTTGGACCGATTTTGACGGAAATTTCACTGGTAGATAGCTGAATATATAGGGAGTAACTTAGGCTACTTTTATTTTAGAAAAATAATTAAGGTTCCGCACAAATAAAAAAAAACTAGTCATGGTGAATCAATTCGGGCGCTTAAATGGCTTATGCTGAGTAAACCATAAGAGATATAGCAAATTATTGTACTACGTAATTGTAGACATTCAAAAGACCCAAAAAAAAGTCCAATAGAGTATATATACATTTATTTTCTAAGAAATGCCTATAAAAAACATTTTTGTCTTTAAAATAGCCGGGAGCGGGGAACAAGATTTGCGCGGGCATTCTGTAGTCCAAGTGAGCGAAGCCACGGGCACAGCTAGTTCAGAATAAAAAGAAAGGAATGCATACGTTTGCACCTATGTACTAAACGCTGCCCGTATTTCTTATTAAAACAATTTGTTAGGAATCCATAAAAAAGTTTAGCCTTATTTGGGTCCCTAGTTAATTCAATAATACTGAAGTTTTAGTATGTGTTTCAATGAAATTATGTTTTACCTGTCGGCATAACGACAGAACTTCTGACCGCCGAGTAGGGAGGTGGCGCGGGCGTCGCCGCGGGCTTAGCTGTGTGTACCTGACCCGTAGCGTAACCTGCTATACAAAGATGCAAACTACTAAAACAATTCAAATATTTTATTGTTTGTACAATACGAAAAACAAAATATTATTTTGGAAAAAATGTAAAATACTGCAGCAGTGTTTTTGCGTCGCAAACTAAATTTAATATTAATGAATCAATAACAGGTTATTTTGTTTCATTGTTATGCAAAAATGAATTTCGATTTTCTTTTCAATTCTAAAAAAAGGACTATGAATGATAATTTCGTACTGTATCCAACAACTTGTTTGTTATATCAAATGATAAAAAATGCTTTGAGTATTATATTATTGGTAACGACTCCAAATAGAAACAATAAACTGATGTAAGGAATTTATGGCGGGTATATTATGTTTTTTATTCACAGTGTTTTTTGACCCTATATTGTGTAATATAGGTGACATTATGAATAATAAAGCTTATCTATTGTCAATAAGTGTAGTGGATTGGAAATAAATACATAGATATTGAATTCTGAGATACCAGAGAAACTCCTTGGAAAGTTCTGAAAAGGGTGTCACCATTTTGTTAGAATACTGAAATTACCATAGGACACGATAATTAATCACTTGATAATCGCAGTAATGGTCTTTAATAAAGCGGACTAGTTACCAAAATAGAAGAAGGAGGAAGGAGAAGTAATTAAATCAAAAGAAGAAAAACAATAAGTTCTGACTAAACGATTAATGTTATTTAAGAAATCCAATTCTAAACCTTTACAATGAACGATAAAAGTTTAATCAAAGGTGGTAGGAAGTGGGTTAATCTGAAGTCTACCACCTAATAGGTACTCTAGTGGCTCATTAACGATATAATAAAAACGCTTCATTCAACTCAGGTAGTAGAACGAGAAAAGGTTTTTGCTCAATAATAAAATTTGTAAAAGATTTAAGGAAAGTATACAAACCTAGGGAGCTGTTCCTTAAGTACGGATTGCCGTAAGTAGCTGCGTATCTTAGATCCACACCGGCTTGTGTCTTCGTCATCGGCTGTGCGTATATTGGTGTTAGGGGACCTATAGGAAAAATGTTAAAAATAAATGTGACATAATTCATAACGCTCCCAAACGAGTATAACTTTAAAAATATTGTTTTTCTCACAACGCAATTTTTAGGAAAAAAAAAATGTTCACGATTCATTTTTCTACGTTTATGCCTATGGATAAAATAATTTATAAATATAATTACTCACATAGTGAATTTATTAAGAACCTACCATCATTATTGATAGGTAGACCCAGATTGTTGATAGCATCAGTTTCGTCCGGCGATTTGTTCGTTCGTTGTAATGAATTGTTTTGTGATTCATTGCCTGCACTCAGCGGGAGCGTCGACGCTGTGTCTATGCTGCGCGTCAATGAACCTTGTAAAGATCTGTCAAAACGAATCAATATGAAATCTGTAACACTTCAGCTAAATTAACCAACAGTTTCACGGCATTCTGGACATCCTAAGAAACTGATCATGGGTATTGCCGGGGCCCCACGATTTCGTCTGTGTTGAATTTATTTTACAAGTCTTGACCGCGGGGGTGCCAAAGCACTCATGTAGCCTACCTTTGTTTTCACTTCTCGTACTTGACTACTGCTTGCCTTATTGTTTGGTTTTTATGATTACTACTCCGCTCCATAGGATCGTAACGTAAGGTTAATTAATCTATAATCTTTCTCAATAAATAAGGCTATAAAATGAAAAATATTTTTTTCAAATATGACTAGTAGTTCCAGAGATTAGCGCTTTCAAACAAGCAAAAAATATCTTTACCCAAATACTATTAGTATAGATTGAATTTACATGCTCTATAAATCTACAAATAAATCTCCAACTTATTTTGTAAATTTTATATCCTAATATTTATAGTGTATTTTGCTGTGTTCAGTATTCAATTTCTGTTCAGCTTTGTTCCGAGTTTGAACTATATCTACTTCTCGTTAATCTTAGTTTCAGTGTTGGCAACTCTAGCCACGGCTTTCATCAAATACAATAATTACGTTGTGACATGCCATAATTTTTTGTTATTTTGGGGGTAGTTTTATATTTTGGATATTCACTCGTAAGTTATTGTTTTTTGTTTAATGATTGTAATAATTGTTAAGAGTGTATACTTAGAGATGTCGTAAAATTAATGTATGTTGCTTCTTGATTTTCATCTTTGAATGGCCCAATATTTTTCCAGTCTTTTTTTATTCAACAAAGGTGGAAAACAATCTTTATAGATTTAACGTTATGGTCACTTTCTCATCTAATTTTAAGGGGTGATGTGACCCAAGTTGGTAATACGCTAAGCCTAGTGAGGTAACTGGCTCTTAATTATAACTGCTGGAACATTTCTTATTATGTCATGGAAACTTTTTTGGTTTATTATATACATCTAATAATATATAATTAATTATATATAATTAGTTGTACATAATATTTATTAACTGAGCGAAGACTTACCTATTTGAAGGTGGTACTTCCAACGTGGGTGACTGTACACGGAGGTGCGGAGGTGGTGCGTAACCATGTGGATAGTCGTAAACAAACCCAGAGGGTGCCTGTCGGAGAAAAACATATAAATAAACGTTTAATTCATTTGTAATCCAAACATTTATTTCCCAATTCGTTATGATTTTAATATTTATTATTTTTATAACTGCATTCCAAGGACCTAATCTAAATTAACCTTAAACCGTTAAGCACACTAATTTAAAAACGTATTTAATTAATTGTTAAATGGATTAGAAACAATTGTAGATTACATGAAAAAACAATATCAAGACGAGCATATCTAAAAGTTAAGTTCTTTTGCCTTATATTTGAAACTTAATCTGGTTATAACCTGAAACTTTTTGTTTTGTTATATAATATATAGTAGGTACCTATTAAGATTCATTTAGCGGTCTAATAAGAACCCTACCAAAAAATTACGTAATTTTTAATTACTTAATAAATAAAAATAAAATGAATACTTATGTGTAAAGTTGCAATATTATATATACTATAAATTATAAACTCTGACTTTAAACTGGTACTAACATGTAAAAAAATCTAAATTAATGAAGTCGGTGTTGGCATTATATAGACTTAGCTGCTTTTGTTATTAGATCCTTGAATTATAATATAAATTTTCGAAATACCTTTTCCATTTTTATTAAGCAAAGTACTCATGCATGCATACTCCAATACACATATAAAAATCTCCACATGATTTCGCATTTAAAAGTTCTGTGCCAGAGAGTATAAATTAAATATCCAGTTAATAGGAATCTTTGGCTGTAATACTTTTAGATGCTTATATCTGTATGAAGATACGTACCTTGTAATAAATGTCGTTGTAAGCAGGGTCGGAGTAGTCGTTGTTGTAACTAAACTCCTCAAGCCTCATGTTAGGTAACGGTACTGGTCCTGCTAACGGCAGCCCGGCGGCCACCTTCGCATCCGATCGTTCGGAGTTCGTATAGTCCTATTATTATAAAACATTTTCAATTGATACAACAGCTTAATTTGCAAAGGCGACGCACATTTAATGTGTGGGTACGCAAATTTCTATACAGATGAGAGTATAAAGCAAAATATAATTTGTAAGCCCTCTAATCTTGTATACTGAGATAATTTTATCAAATATTGACTCAGTGCTAGAAGAAATAAAGACCGCCACTAGAATAAATAATAAGTAAGTAATTAATGTAACTATGATTACCATTATACGATGTACATATTCTACTAATCAAGATGTGAAGGGCTCTGCAATGAGCTTTAATATTCAATGTCAAAAACGATCAAGCAATTTGTTTTGTACACTGTAAGGACTAGTTTTATGAGTTTTACTAGCGCTACAGCTAGCAGAGGTTTAAAAGAAAAGAATACATTTCATCATCTTTGAAAACACAAAACTCATGCTAGTTAGTCGCTAGCAGTGGACGTTAGAATCTAGTAAAGGCTTGATAAGTTGGTTACTTGCATTCATTTGGTTCACTTTTAGAATTTTCAACTGTTATCTTTTCAGTTCTAATCAGATTTAGAGAGGTTTGAGGGAAAAAATGCATAACCTTACAATGCAAAGTTATGAAAAAATAATATTATTTATAGACAGTTATACTTACTATATAGTTACAGAAATTAGTTGAAGCTGATCATGTTAAACAAAATGAGAAAACCAGAGTCTCAAAACTGGGCAAAACCTATTATCACATATTTTCTATAAATTATTATTTTCACTACAAACGAGGTGAAATATTATCGCTTTGATATTAAAGAGTTATCACAAAACTAACCAACTCATAGCTGCCATCACTTTGCGGTAACTGTAACTTCAAGTCACTTATGTTTGAACTTCTATCACTCTCTTTGTACATATCTCCGGTTGTGACGGTCACGTCAGGCTTCTCATTCATCTGCTGACTCTTCTTCCTTCGTCTTCTGTGGCAGACGACCAGGAGAATGATGAAGCCCGAGAAGATAATAATGCCGGACGTCACACCTATCAGGATTATGAAAAGTGGTAGGGTTTCTGCGAATTTAAGTGATGAAATATAAATTTTATGCTCTTTATAAAAAAAAATTAAATTAAATATACAGTTTGAATTTTTAAAGAATAACTTACTCGTTGGTTTTAACATTATTCCAACATTAGCATTGCCGTATTCATTTGTAACGCTGCAATTGTATAGCCCATAATGTTTCGCTTGACTAGCTCGGATCACCAAATTAGATTTGACAATGCCATCAGATAATGATTTTTCTAGTGTTGCATAATCCTATAAAATTGAATTAAAATTTGTATTTATAATTTTATTTTCACTAAATAAATAATTAATATCCTATCTTACGATATCTAATAATATGCAAATAAACTTCAGTTAAAAGAACATGACGAATAAAAATGTAGTATCTCAAAAACTAAGAAAATCTTAATCATTTTAAAGGTGATCGGTGTTATAATCATAAAAGAGATATCTAGTCGTCTGTGGTAGCAATTTTAAAGTTAAAGATAGCAGTCGTTCGGTTAAAGAGAAGCGTATATTTATAGTTCAAGCCAGTATCCTAGAATTCCGTATATCTCATAACATAACCGAACTGATTCTGAATACACCCAAAACAAAGAAGAGTAAGTTTCTGTATCAGGTGAGGTTATAGCCATAATCAATTCTATCTTTTAAAGCGTGACTATTTTCAAGGAAATTAAAATCTCTCAAGTCGTTGATTCAAACAGTAATTCAATGTCTATCACTCACCGGATCATGTATGGCGCTGATCGCTTTACCCTCAAAGAACCATCTAATATCATCCGGTTTTGGCACAGAAAACGAGGCACACTCTATACTGACACTTTCCCCCTCAGATCCAAATTGGGTCCTATTTGATAGGATCTTTGGTGCACCTGATAGATTGGAAATTTTAATTTATTGTTTTTAAAACATTTTACAATATTTATTTAGTATAGATATTTATCTCATAAAATAATTAAAAATAGTATTTATTTTATTTGTTAATTCTATAACTGAATATAGTTTAAATAAATTTCAACTATTTGAACTACATATTAGAAAAAAAAACATGTATAAAACAATATAACAAACTATTTTGGTCACAGAAGAATCCATATTTATTATTAAAGCACAAAGAGAAAATGACAGAAACAGCAAAAAAATTACAAAATGAAACAGAACAAATGAAATTGAAATTATCACAATCTTACCTTTAATGAAAACGGTTGCCTCAGCTTCGATTTCAGGATATCCATTAACAGTTGCTTTACAAATATAACGTCCAGCTGTCTCTCGACTAACATGCAACCTCAAGTTGGAAGCCTTTCCTTTGACCTGCTGGAAGATATTGCACGCTCACACAAAATTGTCTTCACATAAGAGGTTAGCCTATTCTTGGATCCTAATGTATATTGCCTCTGCATAATTATACCTAGTCTACTTTTTATCTGAATATTATTAAAAATAAACCTAAATGAGAATAAGATAAATTTCAATTAAATAAAATTAAACAAACTCGTGACTTCCATGATTACTGGTACATGCAAACTGCAATTGTAAACATATCAAAATTAGATACCACGCTTTAAAATCATGAAGCACAATTTTCAATTTAATACTGTCTTGTAAAATTTTATACTTAAAGGTACCTAACCATTATTCTAAAATAACTTAAAAGTTATAATTTTCTGTTCCAATTTGCATTTCTCTATTTCGACTACTGATTATAATATTGTAAAATTTATAACAATTCTGCTTTATTGCATTAAAATGCAATTTACATTGCATATTACCCTACTTATTAAGGTCTGATCTAATATAGTTAAATTATTCAAATAAGTTAGATGTCTAAGATTGGTTAAATTGTCAACTGACACGCCCTGGGAGAAGATATATTCAGCAGTGAAAGAATACAAACTGATTTAGAAACTATTATTTTGTTATTGTTATTCACGAGATTTTATTTAAATTGCAATGTTTGTATGTTAGTTTGTTTTTTTAGGTCAATTCTTACAAGCTGAATCCACTTTTACCATAAAAATTCATTTTTATGGTAAGCATGACGACGTCGTGGATTAGCTTCAGATAAGCCAACTCTTCAATGGTCAACAGCATAGCTACGAAAGTTGTAAACACGTTGATTTTCTATTGTCTGCTTTAAGTTGCTTCACAGCCTAGATGCTGCATTCAGGGTTGTCTTTCAACCAGGGAACACTTCAATAATTAGCAGCATTAAACGCAAACTTTTATATGGGCATTTAATTATGATAGCCCGTTTTAACGATAAAAACATATTTTGAAATCTGCATATTATTATGGTTGCAACATGGTAGCCACTTACCCCGATACGTCCGGGTTCAGTTAATAACCAACGAATCTCTGGTTGTGGTTGACCATCTACATCACAATTTAATGTGACACTGGACCCTAGCTCCGCTTCTATATTCTGCGGCCTAGTTCTGAATGATGGGGGATCTGTGTAACAAAATATAATGATAATTTAATCTGGTATTTCTCAAATAATACACATGCTAAAATTAAATGGAATGAATAAATTATTTCGTTAGGGTTCCGTTCCCAGATTAAGGCCTACGCTTTGTCCTATGTTTAAAGGGCTGTATCTTTTGAACCATAAAAGGTAGAAATTTTCGCAGACTATGCATAATTATAGCAGGCATTTTAACAAATATTAAAAAATAAAATTTCAAGACGGATCGCCTTAAAAGAAGCGTTAATTTTTTTAGTATCCTTTTGTGTATATTTTGCTATATCTTAAAAACGGTAATAAATAGTTTAAAGCATCAAATTTGATGTGATTATAAAGCGAAACCTTAATTATAAGTTTATGTAATAAAATCTGTCTCATTATGAATCGGGCTCAGGAATGAAAGAAAAACAATTTTTTTTTTTGGTAACACCTAAGTAACCCTATTTTGTGGTGGTACAGAACTGTCGTTGCGAGAGTCCGACTTACACATGACCAATTTTTATTCAATTCTTGAAATATTACGAATATTTCTTTTGTAAATAGTTTCTTAGATCTCCGGGTTTATATTCAAATGATTCACAAACATATAATACAAAAGTTCTTTTGAAGAAATAGAATAGAAAAATATAATAAATATAAGATTTATGGAAGTTTAATAATGGTGCTTTAGTTGAAAGATGATCTAGTAAGACAACTAATAAACTATACAATTACGATATCAAACAATCAACTGTACAATTTTTATAATATTTAGGATACAATTATTTAAGATATATTATAATCTCCGAATTCTCGGAGTCTTCTTCATCCGTTTGATCTCAGTATTTTAGAGATGATTTCATAGTGATAAAGTAGCTTGTAAATATTCCAAAGTGTTGTCGAAATAAAGTGTTTATCTGATCCTATGTTTCATCGGAAACAATTTTTTAAACACATAGCTCTAAACTATATTGTTCAATGACGTTTAAATATACCATCGAAAACAATATCAAATCAAAATATACTTTATTAATTTGGATCCTAAGAAGATACTTGTGAATATCACAATACTATCACCGTTTTGGAAAACATGCCAATCGTCGAGAAGAGCTGAGAAGAATTTTATAGAGCTTATCAATTTCTTTTCTTTTTTTACCCGACTGCAAAAAAGGAGGGTTATGTTTTTCCTATGAATGTATGTCTGTTTCCTTGTCACGCTCTGTAGCCTAAATTTTAGCATGTGAGGTGTCGTTAGATTCGTCTTAATTGTATAGAGTGACATAGGCTATAATATAATATTATATAAGTATGAAGCCTGGAAATCAAATAAAAACAAAAAAAAATTTTTTTTGTTTTGTTGTTGGCCTTTTGTTTCCTTTTTAATAATTTAGTTTGTTTAGTCATTAATAAAGTGATTACTACTTCAATTTATAAATTTTTATAAAGATGTCTCTTGGCGAGTTGATTACCTTCTTTATTTATAATTTAGAACTCACTTTTGCACATAACGTAACGTAACGTAACGTGAAATAACGCAAATTAATTAATTAAATTAAAACACTACATAGCCAATTGAGTTCCCGTCAAAAATTTATTCTATATTAAGGAACTATCGTTTTTTTGTTAATTTAACTATAACGTCACATCGAGCTTCAACGTGTTCAAAATACATAGTAAATAAAAATTTGATATTTCCTCTTTCTATCAAATAATCACAATCTTCAGCAATATAAACAGTTCGATATACTATCTCTCTGAACGGAATTCGCATATTTTATACAATTATTTGTGTTATTTTTCCTTTTAAACTATTTTTATTTATTTCACTAGCGCTGTACGTAAACTTTGAGAGCAATTGAGAATATATTTACAAATTGACGTCACAATTTGTGGGCGTTTGACACTGTTATCAATATGAGTATCACTTCTCGCATGATATATACATTGTCTACATATTAACCTTGTTTGAACACAATGACAGTTCCTTTTTTGTGGTTGATAAGACAACAATCGGCACAATGCAAATTACTTATCCAGTTTTCAATTTCATAGACCACTTGCCAACTAATTCCTGACTAAATCAGGACAACAGTCAGTTTCATCTACCTTAGTGATACTCACGCTTATAATATCCATAGTTTTAGATTAATTCTAAAGATTGTCAGCATTTTATATTATTTCTAGGTAATTGGAATTTAAAAGAATTTGGATTTAAAAACAGACTTACATGTGACATCCAGAGTAATTTTCCCTTCGCTTGTACCGACCGTGTTAGTGACTTCGCACTTTACTTCAGCTTTGCTGTGTTGTCTTGTCACGTTGAAGATTATCTGGAAGTGTAACACAAGATGTAACAAGGTTGAAGACCCAGTGAAGTATGATTATTTTAAATAAAATTATATAAATATGAAAACCCATAGTGACAGATAATTTCATTATAATTTTAAGGAACTATCTATAAAAAGAAATTCGTACAGTATATTCCAAATAGTTAATAGGGCTTCAATGGGTATGATGTTATATAGTCCATTAAGTTTTAATTAGTTAGACTCAAGTTGTTTACAATGACAATTTAAGCCATCTATATACATGTGAATGACAAACCCAATTAAAATATAGTCTAACCATATCACCACGTGTATTCATGAATAGATATAGAGAAACCCAAGTGAAAGAAACTTGCAAAATGTGAAAATGCCCTGTAAAGTGGCTTCCCAACAGAACATTTGGAGTTATACCTAGACTTTAGAAATCCACGTAAAATATGCAAATCAGTTACATTAACGTGAAAATATTATGGTCAAAACACAATTATCAACTAAAATGCATTGCACAAAATAACGAACGTTCCATTAGAGATGAACATAATGCTATATTAATTAACGTTAATAATCCTTTTAATTTAACAAAAGTACAAAATGATGTAGCAATTTCAGCTCTCCACACACCGGGGTTCACTCATGCATAACATATAAAGTGCGCTCTGATGAAAAATTCAGCTTGTTGCCTTGCAGTAGTCATAAGGTACGATTAACTTCGGTTGTTTGCGTTTATTACAATTTTATTAACATTTTCAATTTTTAATATTCATTCTAGTGCGTGTTTGCTTTTAATTTTGGTAAAGTTATAATTAATTTCATAATATATCACCACGTTATATTCTTTTAATAACAAGCAATACCAATATTACAGACAACTATAGTAGTGTCTAAATGATGTTATAAGATAATTATGAACCACAATCACAGTTGATTGTAGATGAAGATGAAGATGTAGATGAACGTTTGATAAATATAAACGTCTAAAAATGCCACTGGCTCATAACTGTGTCTGCCAGAACATATCGATAGATGGTGATAGGATACTTGCAACTTAGAAAAATCATTGAATTATAACTTTTTTCCTTAGCTAAAAGCTCAGGCATATTATTTTTTGTAGGTATCGAATCTAAGTACATATAAAGTGACGTTTTTGGACTCTTCTTCTGAACTATCTTCGCTACCAATCACTATCTCAATTGAATGTATGACTAACTTATAACCCTATTCTTACAAAATTATTTCGTTCTTTCACGGTTGTTAGTCTATATGCATTCTTTAAATATGATTATTTACAATGATTTATTTTAGCCCAAAGGATTATTACATAACGATATACTAACAAAGATTTCAATAACAGGAGCTACAAAATGAAAAAGCTTAATAAAAATCGTATTTTAGGTAATACTTACCATTTCATCAGTATAGTCTCCGATAACAGGATTATTGTTTAAAAACCATCTATAAGCTTGGGGTTGGGGGTTGGAGTCAGCATCACATCCTATCCTAGCTTCAGCGCCTTCGGGAATGTTCCCGTTCGTTGCTCCAGATTTGACACTCACATTTACTTTCGGCATGTACTTGACCTAATAGAATATTTCATATTTTTTTAAATTACATTCCTATCCTCGAAACTAGAATTTTTTTCTGCATTAAAAGTTATAAAAATTAAAAAAATATATTAAAATTCAACGACCATATTTTTAGAGCTTACCTAAATGAATAATCTTTTTTTTTAATGCTTTGATCACAATCTCATCTATTGTTAAATGACACTATGACCCAAAATAGTAATACGGTAAGCCTAATGGAGGAAAATGGCTCTCAATTAGTTACCGGAATACACCTATAGATTCTTGGCAACAAATTTTCAACTTGATATTGGTAGGTAGCCAAGCGGGCATTAGAAAATGACCTACCATAATGTTATGGTTTCATCACGATATTTTCCTTTACCAAAAGCACAGTCTTATGTACAACATTTCTTTATTCAGTTTGATTGATATAAAACGCTGCATGATTTGGAGAATATATCAGAGAAGTGGTATTTCATAACCCACATCATCCGTCTTCTATGATTAGTTCAGGTTATTTATTACCGCTTGTGGTTTCCGCATACCGTGCACCACAATACGACGTGACCCTAGATATAACTGACCTCGATGTGAACGGTGGCCATGCGGTGAGCTCTGTCTGCGGTGTTCTGCGCTTGACATGTTATTGTCTGGTTATGGTATGATTTGTCTGGAGTCAACCGCAACACTGACCTGTACATTAAACACGGTATGTTGTGAACTAGCTTTTACTTGCGGTTTCGCCGCTGAAACTGATATTTCTGTGGTTAAATAAAATAACAATATTAAATAAAATAGAAATAAAAATTTATTTTTAATATTATAAAGCTCAAGGGATTGTTTGTTAGTACACGTTAATCACTGGAACTACCTAGCAGTCACGTTTTTATTCTACATTTTGTAGCCTGTTTATTGAGAAATGTTATAAGCTAAATAACTTTACGCCACAGCCCTAAGGAACTAAGCATGACCATGAACGTCAAGCAATCTGGCAAGCTATATGCATGTACGGGAAGAACACGGGTGCGTTGGTGGCGTCGCGGTGGAGAGTTGATCGAATAACTTTAAAATGGGTGAAACCGTGGGACACAGCTAGATATATTATAATAATACAGTTGCCTTTAAAACGTAACTTTACAAGATACATATTTCTAAATTTACAACTTAAATATCAAGTCCCAGTAAAGAAATTACATGAATTCCATATAAAACGGCATAATATATTGTTTCACTTTTATTGATAAATAGGATAAATTAACATTTTTACTGACAATATGGGTTTGGATGCCATATAAAAATTGAAACCAATTTTTTTTCCAAAATTCTATATGCTACCTGTTTTCTTAACTTCAAATAAACTGAGCCTTGATGTATATAAAATTCCATGATAAAGTAAACAAATACATTAATAAATACTAAACCTAATTTATTTTTAAATGAAATCTTTTGTATCATTGTGATTTGAAACGTTTAATCACGTTTCTAATCACGAAAAGAAAAACACTATATTATCTTTCATTTATACCAATCTATATTTGAGAGCATGAGACAGAATATACACGGATTTTCAGGACTATGATCGTCGTTGAATTAGCTTAACGGTGTGACGACCACTCTTATACGAGCTTGTACGAACTGTGGTATGTAAAGTACAAATGGTCGATAGTTCGAGTCCCACTGATTTAGGATTTGCAAAAAGAGTTTTTAAACAAGATATTTTTGTCTTTTCTAATGACTTCACTTTTACCGCGTCTGAACTGTTTATACGTGTTTTTTTTTTTGCCTAACTTGTGTTTACTATTGGCCTTGTCGTATTTATCTAAAGTTATTAGTGTGGTCTGTATTGAAAACATTATAAAACTTTAGGATAGTTTGAAACTACATTGAATAGATCATTCTTTATAAACACCGGGAATAAGTGCTGTGATTTATTTTAAGCCCGCACAATGATTCATGATTGTCGAAAGTTTCAAGTAGTTGTTTCACTCAAAACGTAAAAGCATTTCGAAATTATTTATATTCTTAGTTTCCAATACATGTTTTTTAATGAATAAATACAAAATAATTTACAGCCACGAATTCCTGGAAGACGTGCCTGGGTTTCTAAAAATTTAAAACTTAGTAACATGTAAATAAGTATACTTTTTAAACAAATTAAGAACGTTTAAATAAGTTTCTCTCCGAAGACTAATATGGTAATAAAAATAGAAATAACAGCAGTTTTAAAACACAAATTGCGCGCAAATTTTAATGGTATAAAAGAAAAATAGCAATCACGCCAAATACGTGAAATAACAATTTATGAGACGCGAGGCAAAATATTATATTAATGTATGTTTTAGTAACCACAGTAAAAGACAGGTACAGAGTTTCACACATGGCGATTTATTGATATTTGATATTTAAACTAATTAAAAACACACAGAATCAAAAATCTCTCCACGCTCTTTGGATTAACCATCATTTATCAATCATTATATAGTATAAGGTCGCTTCCCTCTGTACGCTTAGTTTAAACTACGCAACGGATTTTAATACGGTTTGAATTATAATTTACAGAATTTTTGACGAAAGGGATAATATAATTTTTAGTCTTATTAAATCATTATCGTATTAATTACTGGTACAGAATGCCTTCAAATTGTCATAGTTCGTATTTTCTTTTTAAGATATATTAATTAAGTTATAATATTCATAAATATATTTTCCCGGTGTCCTGACATAACGCTTACGATATAACATTTTTAACCACCTTCATACCATTCAGCCTTCAGCTCGTTTCTCACTTTTGCTTGGGTGAAATATTTCAAACTCCACAGCACTAAAACCGATCAAACAAACTCAAACTCCAGTGGTTTATTAGTAGTGACTGAAGAGTTCCACTATCCACCTCCTGGCTCCATCACCAGCCCCTTGTTACCAAACCCAATATATTTTATTTGTCAAAACAAATCATATGAACCCTGACTTGAGGGATTTGCTATCAGTCACTAAAGAGTTCCACTATCCACTCTATTTAATAAAGGTTGGGTACAAAGAAATTTCTTTGAAGATTTCTCTCTACTTGGGGCAGTCCAACTATAAAGTAAAATACCTTCACCCTACACAAGATCATAGCTAAATAACCATGTGTTGTGTAGGGTCTCCAAAGCATCTTGGGGAAAGGGGGTCGGCGACGCGCTATTTATAACTATTACAAGCGTTCATAGACTGCGACAACCACTTACCTTCGACGGACCGTATGCCTATTTGCAACCTTTGCAGTATAAAAAAGAAGACTCTCAAAATGAATTATCACCCATTACTGGTCCTAGCATAAGAAAAAAGTACCGTAATGTAAAAAGAGATATAATTGGGACAACAAGAAAATAAAGATACAAATCGTCTACTGACCTCGTCTTAAATCTTTGTCCATCCGGCATTAATTCAATTTTGTTCTTCACTTTCTTCTTTATGACTGCTTGATTTCCATCCAACCATGTAATCTAGAACAAAAAGGATGTGTTAAATAAGATTTGACATTGAAAAAAGAAAAAAAAAATTGTTTCTAATTCATAGTTTTGCTTTTGCTGGGTGATAGGTAATAATTAATCAGTGTGTCCCAACTCCTAACTGGATCGCGAACACCATACATCAGGTGTAGCTCCTACCACAGTGGCACGCTCAGGTGACTTGGATTCCAGGATCTGTAGCCGACTGGATCACGGCAACTATACACACGGTGTTGGGAATTAGCTAGTGACGCCAGTATTATTACCGCCGAGAGACTTGCAGACATGCAGGACAGCGACAACTGGAAATGGAATACCAATCTGTCGGTTTTGTCGTAAGTTTTGGTTTATACCGTGCCTGTCATGACGCACGGTGACGTCCCTTTACCCTGCTACTATAAAAAAACACACACTATATTCATTTAATTTTTAATCATATTTTATTTATTTGGACCACTAGTGATCACTGCATTAACCACAATTACAAAAAAAAAGTTTCAAGTATAAAATGCACGTGAATATTTGTGACAATACAAAAATTCTCTTATTCTCTCACTGGCTAAATCTTATAGATATATGTGATTCTCTTTTTAGTGTCGTGTTTTTTTTTGTTTTATCTCTTTTCAAATCTCAACGTTACTAAATAAGTTTTTACTTCAATAACTAAAAGACTATTTTTAACAAAAAAAAACCGACTCCAGTGATTTTGAGAAGTTTCCTGGTGTATCTTCAAAGTTGAATGTTCAATGGCAATAAAATTAAATCCTGTCCAAAATTGAGGTATCCCCTTTCCAACAAAAAAAATAATCATCTAAATCGGTTGAAGAACAAAGAAGTTATGGCAGAACATCCATAAAAAAATATATTCGAATTTAGAACCTCCTCCTTTTTTTTGAAGAATGTTAAAAATAACTATGTAATTCTGATATCCATACCTCAGCCGCGGGTTTCCCACCAACCGATTCGCATTCTATGTCTATTGGTTGATCTTCCGTAGCATCAATGAAGGCACCTTGAATTATCCTGGGAGGTTCTGGAGCTAATAGCACAGTGAGCTGAGCGTAGCGCGATCTTATCGCTGGTTCACCTGAGAAAAATAAAATTGTTATATTCCACAAAGCAGCAGATAGAACAGTGTTACAGTTATGTTGAGCGTAAAAGCGATGTATGTAAGTTTGAGAACTCTTAGAAATCCACTTAAATTTTGTTCACTTTTAATTCTTTATAGGTTTTAGCGTTTTTGGCAACCAGCTTACCCAATGTAAAGTACCTAACGTTGTGACTCAGAATGATAACACGTTATGCCTAACGGAAGACTGGCTCTCAAGTGCAGTTGCCGGAACACACCTATAGGTGCTTAGCCACAGATTTTCAATTTAAGGGTAGCTAGCCAGATGGACTTTAGAAAACGCCCTACCACAATGCTATCTATGAGGTTTCAACAAAATGTTTTCCTTAACCGAAAGCTCAGCCTCATTGTAGAGATTCGACTACCACCTTGAATAGAGTGAATAGTAGAAGAAGCCTAAACACTAGAGAAATGGTCTTTTCACACGCCTTCAAAAAAAGGAGGAGGCTCTCAGTTCGATTGTATATATTATTTTATGGATGTTAAAGAATAACTTGTTTGCTTATAAACCGATTTAGATTATTCTTTTATCGTTGGAAAAGAGATACCTCTAGTGTGGTCCCATTTTAGTTTTATTGAAACTAGAGTTTCGACTTCGAATATAAGTCAGAGAACTCTTCAAAATAATTAAACTTGATTTTATTTTATTTTTTTAAATTGTCTTTTAGTATCATATTATATGGGGGATTTACAGATTTAAACTTTTTATAGACTTATAGTGGAGAACTTAATCTTTAATTTTATGTTTGAATTATTAATTTTGATGACGAATTAAGGAACATATGGTGTTGCCAAAAATACCTTTGAGAAATAATATACATAGATATTACAAAATGAGCTTCGCGGTTAATTCAAAGTTTTTAGTGCTCTCCTTCGGAATATAGCATAAAGTTATATAGCCTACACCTTTCCTAAATAAATGAGTTATACAAAAATAAAAAACACAAAAATATTTTTTCAAACCGAACCGGGATTTTTTGGAAATAGTGCGTTGAAACATACGAACGAAAAGCTTTATAGCATTAGTATTTATGAATGTAAAAAACGAACGACGATTAAGAACTTTAATTTTGCAAGAATTGATGTAATGAAATGAAATATTCTAATAAGTACACAAATCACGAAAAAAGTAGATAATACAATGAAAGTCCATCTTATTCCGATCATTGAGATGATAACACTGAACTGAAACTGCTTACCGTTCAGCCCGGAACTGACTTGACACTGGTATTTGCCGTCATCTTCCAAACTGACATCTCGTATGTCGAGTGAGTAATCTCCTGAAACAAAAACATATCTTAGAAACTGGTGATATATACATTTCTACTAGCTAATGCCAAAATTAATTCCTGGCGAGCTGCTACTTTGTTCAATTGTAAGAAAGAAAAGCAATATTGATATTTTTAACATTCCAGTAAGCAAGACTAGAATATTATACAAGCCAAAGGCAAGAACGATCATCAAAAGATTGATAGACAGTCACTATGACGGAATTAGCACCATGTATAGGTTAATCGCGACTCAACCAACCCGCTTGATTACTTGAATATATTAGCGGCTGAGCCTGGACCACGATTTTTTTCAACTGACAGCCTATTAGTCTTAAGAGCTTTGGAGCCATTAGAGGCTTTGACAGCTTCACCGGGCTTGGACCAATTGGACCACATGACATGCCTCCGCATCCTACCACCCAGGAACTTAGTAGTAGGTACCTGTTCATACATATACTTTTTCCATTCAATATGACAGCTAAGTTACAGGTAAATTTGGTATGTTTGGCGTGTTCAATAATAACGCTAGTCAGTAGGGCTTTAGCACATGTACTTTATAATATTATAATACAAGTTTTTAGTACAAAACGTGTCGTGACACCAACCGTCTGATTTTCATCTGTCTCCCTGATATGTCATCACTTAAGTACTTTTTAATATTAATGATTAAAAACAACCAGTACAAAAATAGTGGCGAAGGAGGCACCACATCACCCCCCTAAGGAGAGCATTGCGTTAATCATCAAAAATTTTGAATTTAACTCGTCTGCCTGATCGTGTGGTATATGGCTGAGGTTGACATGTAGGAACAGCGACAGGCAGTGGGACAGTAGTCGATTGCAGGTGAGACGTAGGTACAGGCACAGTCGGTGTGATAGTTGTAGGTTGCCGGTAAGACGTTGGCGACAACTGAGGTATCCTCGGTGTCGTAGAAACAGGATTTGAATCTGATTCCTCAATGAAAGCCGGTTTCACGCGGTCTACGCTTACAACCACATGTTTCCCTTTGTAGTCAATAGTTAGGGTCTTTCCATCACTTGCCCTCTGAATGACCTGGTATGGACCAGAATAGGGAGGCTGCAAAGGACGCCGGACTGCGTCATCCCGCAAGAACACATGAGAACACGTATTTAAATCTTTGAAAATAAAAGAACCTGTCTTCGTATGACGTGACGCTGGTACTGGTCGAATTTTCGACATATGTTGACGTAGTTTCACAACAAAATCAAACACTATCAAACACTTCTCCAGAAGTACCCACTCCAGGAAAATCAGCTAGCAACTCACCAGGAAGCCGAAGAGTTTCTCCATAAAGCATTTTTGCACAAGTAGCTTTAATATCTTCTTTAAAAGCTGAACGCATTCCCAAAAGTACAAATGGAAGAGCTTTTGTCCAAGAACTCCCATGACACATTAATGATGCTTTAAGTTGACGATGGATGCGTTCAATCATTCCGTTCGCTGCTGGGTGGTAAGCTGTAGTTCTATTTCTTTTAGTGGCGAAACTGCACATAAGTCTTCGAAAAAGGTCGGATTCAAATTGTGTACCGCGGTCGGTCGTAATAATAGAGGGAACACCAAATCGTGGTATCCATTCTCTCGTGAAAGTATCCGCTACTTCCTCGGCGGTGGTGGTGCGCATCGGCCAAACTTCTGGCCATCTGGTGACTCTATCAATGGCTGTGAGACAATAGCGGTAGTCGTCACAGACAGGTAAAGGTCCTATTATATCAATATGGACGTGAAGAAAACGACCAGATGGTGTGTCAAAAGTTCCAAGTGGAGCATAATTGTGTCTTGAAACTTTACTCTTCTGGCAAGCCTCACACGTACGAGACCACTGACGGCAATCTTTATTTATTGAAGGCCAAACGTAACGTTCCGCAACTATACGTAAAGTAGCATTCGGACCAGGATGGCTAAGACTGTGTAACTTATTAAAAATAACACGACGTAACTTAGGAGGGACATATGGACGTGGTTTGTCAGTAGTAGTATCACATATTAAAGAAATACTAGTGCCAGGAACTGCAATCGTGATTAGCTTCAAACTAGACGAGCCAGATCTTATAAGTTCTGCTAGCTGTTCGTCAGCTTCCTGCAACTTGGCAAGGGTTTCGTACTCTTGCTCAAGAGTGATGGCACTGATTCGAGACATAGCGTCGGCTACGACATTGTCTTCTCCTCTAATATGTTGTATATCAGTAGTAAACTGGCTTATAAAAGACAATTGGTTCAGTTGGGATGGAGGTAATTTATCTCTCCGTTGTACAAAAGCATACAACAGTGGTTTATGATCAGTAAAAGTCGTACAATGCTGAATCTCCAAAATATGTCGAAAGTGCTGTACACTTTCGTACACCGCTAAAAGTTCCCTGTAATAGGCCGGCCATTGAGACTGTTTTGGGGTAAGCTTCTTACTGAAGAAAGCAAGCGGGACCCATTCTCCCTTACTTCGCTGCTGCAAGCAAGAACCAATGTGAACGCTAGAGGCATCGGTAAAAAGGCCTAGTTCAGCACCGTATATTGGATGTTGAAGAAGCGTGGCATCACTAAGGCTCCTTTTGCAGGCTTCAAACTGTTCCCGCAGCTTAAGTGTCCTTGCTGTGCGTGGAAACAAGAACTTCAATCAATGGCGCTTGAAACTGTGCAGCTTTGGGTATGAAACGGCGATAAAAATTTATCATTCCCAAAAACTTTCTCATCCCTTGCACGGTTTCAGGTGGAGGGAAATCTAGGAGATTTTGGACACGATCCTTAGGAGGACTTGTACCTTCAGCATTGATCAGGTAACCTAGAAATTTTACTTCGCTAACACCAAGAATACACTTAGACGGTTTGAGAACAACACCATATTCTTGAAAACGCTTAAAAAGGGTGCGTAAATGTCTTGCGTGACTGGCTTCGTCTGGAGAAAAGACGAGTACATCATCTATGTATGGATAACAAAAATCGAGACCCCGTGTGACCTCATCGATAAAGCGCTGGAACGTTTGACCAGCATTACGAAGACCAAAGGTCATGAAGGGAAATTCGAAGAGGCCAAACGGAGTAATAATGGCGGTCTTCAAAATATCCTCATCAAAAACGGGAATCTGATGGTATGCTTTTACCAGGTCACACGTACTAAACACGGTAGCACCAGCGAGACTATTAGCAAAGTCATGAATGTGACGAACAGGGTATCGGTCAGGTACTGTTCTGGCGTTCAAAGCGCGATAATCGCCGCATGGACGCCAGGTGTTATCTTTTTTGGTGGTCATATGTAAGGGAGAGATGACCAAGCACTTTTAGATGGTCGGGCTGTTCCGCAACGCACCATGGCTTCAAACTCCTGCTTGGCTGCATGGAGTTTCTGAGGAGCCAACCGACGGGGCCGGCATGAAACCGGGGGTCCGTCAGTGGTTTTTATAAAATGCACCGTGTTGTGCTTTACAATCCTGGGCACACCAGGAGGTCGAGTTATCTCTGGAAACTCTGCTAAAATATTAGCAAAACTTGAACTACCAGAAAACAAAGCTTTGACACTATCTTGTTGGGATTGTGCAATTGAAGCACAGACAGACAACTTGGTAAGGCCGTCAATTAGACACTTGTGTCGGCAATCTGGTAATAAGTTATAAAAACTAAGAAAATCAGAGCCTATTATAGCTGTACTAACATCTGCGATGACAAAATTCCAATCAAAAATCCTTCTTAAACCTAGATCTAAATGAAGTTGAATGCAACCATAAGTTTTAATTGAACTACCATTGGCAGCGCCAAGATGGTAATCATCTGGTTGCACATGATTTCTTAAATATTTTTTAGGAAAACAACATAAGTCTGAGCCGGTGTCAATTAAATACTGCCGCTTGGAAACCCGATCAGTAACAAATAAACGGCGGCCGGGAGATAAACAATCAGTTGCCGCCTCTACTAATTGTTGATCCGGTTTTCCGGAGGAATCCAATTGCATGGTTTGGTACACTTAGTTGCTTTAGTGTTGAATTTTTGGTGATACCAACAAATCTTATTCTGCACAGAGTTAGCCCTACGCCACCGCTGTTTTTCTATAGATCGGCTACGAGAACGACTACGCAAGCGAGTTGAGAGACTAGCAACTTGTTGAGTAAGCTCATCAAGTCTTCGTTCCATTGTTTCATTGAAAGAAGAGCTGGACGATGTCGGAGCTGAACAAACCATTACATTATAATTATATGTTTCTAAAATTTTATCTGCTATATCGGTCATCTTGTCAATTGGCAGATCAGCATGTGATGCCAAAATAGCCTGAACATGTTGTGGGAGACGGCGCAACCATAACTGACGAAGAAAGTTTTCATCTAAAGGTGATGATCCTGTCAGAGAACGGAGATGTCTCCAAAACTGTGAAGGTTTTCGGTCACCAATTTCTTCACCATCTAATAATTTACGCATACGTGTCTCCTCAGATACCGATAATCGTTTAATCAACTCGTGCTTAAGCTTACTGTACCGTTATCCAGTAGGTGGAGGACTAATCACAACATCTTCAATTTCTTGAGCATATTTTTCATCAAGATGAGCGACTATATAGTTAAATTTAGTGGAATCAGTGGTTATACTTGCTATATCGAATTGAGCCTCCGCTACAGCAAACCAATACTCAGGTCGATGAGGCCAAAATGGAGGTATTTTCGCGGAAATTTTAAAAATTTGAGATTCATTATCCCTGGAAAGGCGCGCTTGTAAAATAGCATTCTCCTCTTTCAGCTTATCAATTTCCACTTTAAACTTCTCATCAGCCATATCCCGTGATTAAACCAAAATAACCAAAAATATAAAAAGTTTCTCGTGGGGGAGAATGTGACACCTCAACCGCTTTACAGAAAAAAAAAAATATAAAAGAAAGAGAAAAAAAAAATTAATATTAGACACAAAAATTAAGCTATTATGTCTTATTCTATTTATAACAATGTTAAATACAAAATACAGTATTTAATTTAAAATTGAACGACCTATTAAAATATTAATTTAAAAATGACAATTCCAAAATTGTCGTATACAAATGGAAACGCACTCCCTTAAAATTATAGTTATTGATGACATGGAAACCATTAAACAGTCATGACAAAATATTTTTTTTTTGATTAAACTGACGTTCAATATTATTTATAAAAACATATTAGTTGGTAGTACACAGAATTATTAAGGAGATTAAAAATAAGGTTAAAGATTGTTGATATGCACTCTCAGAATATTGGAAACACGCACCAATGCACTTACACTGCACTATGATTTACCAAAGCGATGCCAGATGGAGGCCTGTCCTCCGCAAATTTGGCCGCTGTTGTCATGGCCAGCCCTTGACAACTAGTTGCGACTGTGACAGTTCGACAATATATATTATTTTGAATATAATTGTTGTTATTGTGTTCGAGCATCGGTCACAAACGTCGGTGGTCACCAGTTTGGTGTGTTCAATAATAACGCTAGTCAGTAGGGCTTTAGCACATGTACTTTATAATATTATAATACAAGTTTTTAGTACAAAACGTGTCGTGAAACCAACCGTCTGATTTTCATCTGTCTCCCTGATATGTCATCACTTAAGTACTTTTTAATATTAATGATTAGAAACAACCAGTACAAAAATAGTGGCGAATGAGGCGCCACATATGAAAATTTAAACTTTATAGCGAATAATGTCTTAAAAAGTACATCCTTTCTTGTTTTATGGAAGTTTGTTTACTGTAGCATTGTTACTATACTGTAAACATTTTCATTTAAAAGGCTAGGTACTATTGATAAGAATTTTATTGGTTTTGAACGTGCTACATTATTATTTTTGGCGTTAGGCAAATAAATAGAAAAGTGGCCTTGAAATTTAATGTCACGCGTCAATATATAAAATGTACAGTACGACATACATATTACAAGCGATTTATGCGATAATGCGTAATGTACGTTTTTATATTTCTAGAAGGTCAAGAAGAAATAATGTATTGGAATATAATCTCTTCGAAACTTTATGATTTTAGTGGTTTGATTATTCTTTTGTCGTTGCACGGCTTAGTGATTGTACTTGTACCTTATGGTGAGCAGAGAGTATCCAATTACATGCTTAAATGCCTATTCACATTATGTTTGAAGGAATTCATGTTGTAGGAAGGTTGGAACACCCCGATCGAGAGACAGCTCCACAGGTTCACAGAAAGGCAAAGATAAGACGAAAACCACTTTCTTGTCCGTGCCGAGATGGGCGTTACCGTAAATTTATGGCTCCGGAGCCCAGCACGTGTGGTTCTATTATGAAAGGGAGAGGATGGGATAAGGTTGAACAGCACTTCAGGACACTCGCCATGATACGGTCGATATAAACGATAGAACACGTTCAGCGAGACAATATCCTCGCCCATATGAGGAAATTCAATGAACGTTAATTAATAAGGTAATTACTGTATTCAGAGAAATATAGATTTAAGTCAATTGATGCCGAACAGAAATAGAAATATGTTAGCTACAAGTTTTAATAATATAATATTAAAAAAATATTCCTTTAAGCTGTCTCTAAAAATACTTAATTTAGGTCATAAATCAAATTTCTCTTTGTCTACGAAATTGGATGAACAACTTGAATTTGCTTTATTTTTGCAAGAAATAATTTTCTCCTTCTGAGACCTACTTAGGGCTGATCTCTCAACGCGTGCCGAAAACGTAATAACAACATTTTCCATTCAGTTTTAAAGATCATCGGTTTAAAAGCTTTTTATAATCTATTTATATCCGACGCTTCGATTGTTTTATGTCTGCCAAATAAATTCTCGATATGGCCTTGAAATTTTATACAACATACATAGTTTAAAATAAATTGAAAACTAATTCTGAATAGGTATATATACCTACTACATTACTAGAGGTTATTATGTTTATTGCGCAGTAATTATTATCGTCTCTTAATTTTATTTGTACTAATATAAATGATAATTTTTATAGCCTAACAATTGAAGAATGGTATACTTCCCGTACAAAAAATATCATATAAATCGATCAACATCTTTAGAGTTCCATTTAGATATGAAAAGTACTAAGATAAAAAAAACATGTCATATTCATGACCACTGCCTTTTATAATAGGCATTTATCACAAAATTTAGGAAAAAGTCACCTACAAACAGAACTACAGCCTTATTACCTAATATAGATAACTTCTACTAATACAAGCTTATAACCCTTGTTTTAATTCTTTATTATCAGGCATTGTAATTCATTACCTCTTCGCTTCAATGAATTTTAAGTTCTTTAATAAAGCAATAAGGGTCCTAAATTATAAGTTACAAAAGGGTCCACAATTTTCCATTAATTCATTACCAAACAATAGTCTGGCTTTTAGTGTCTCACTAAGGTCAAGTAAGATATCTGAGGTCACCTTAGTTTGTATTACTTGGATATCATTTATAATTAGAAGTACTAAACAATTTGATCTGGGAAAATATTTTTTATTATATCTGTTCAAAGTTATGGGTTTACAGATGATAATGGTTTAAAAATGATTTAGCAACCTATCTTCTCTAAGTCTAGTGCTTTAACTAGACAATTGCTGGTGGTAGGCAGGACACGGCCATTGTGACCGATTGAATCGCCACCAAGATACACCAGGTATTACTCCTACCATAGTGGCATATTTAAGCACGTGGTCGAATTTTTCTTATGCTAAAACCAGTAATGAAGGATAATTCATTTTGAGAGTTAATACAGGTTTGCTTATTCATAATCTTTTTCTATTTACAAAGTCCAAATCAACTAATAACTAACGCTATAATGTACAAACTTATAGTTAGTTATATAATAATAAACATTTAACGCTTTTTTTTTTAATATAATAGCTCGGCCATTAACGGTACTGTCCCTAACACAATCCAAACACAACAGTGACCGCCGATAGATCTAAATCCTTCGACCATGCTCAATGTGATAAACCGGTCAAAGTGACTAGTTTTTTTGTGGATATGTGTATTCTTCACATTTGATGATCAGCTAGTATATATCCGGAGTAGGATTTCTGATCTCTCGGTAGTCGCGGTAGGTTTTGGACTGTTCGTTGCTGTTGGGTATGCGTCACTTCCCCTCTGCGTGAGGGGGGTGACGTTTCCCGGTTTGGACGGGCGTTTTGTTGCGCCAGATGCCCGTCTCGTAGACGCCGTACGGATGCCAGTGGGACGCGATGTTAGTAGTGAGGGGGTCCGGGGGGTGCAATAATGCACGACCGCTTGAGGTGTCGGGTCTTCAATAAAAGTCGTAATCTTCAATTAATTGTTTGCAGGACGACCAAAGCTTTCTTCATGTTGTTACTTGTACTCGTTGAATTGCACCATGTCCCATACGGCCCCTCTTCGAGCTTAAGTAGTTCGGAGAATGACTCTATATTTCTTTCATTATATATCTTATGTACACATGTCATATATCAAAATGTTCCTTATTGTATTACCTATCCATTACATATTCACATATAATGTACATTAAGTATATATTCCGTACATAAGCCAAAAACAATGCAATTTACGGGCGGCATCACTGTTTTCCGTTCGTAAAGTTTCTATAACATTGGATATCCTTACTCTATTGACTTACTCTATGCATTTGTCTATTCTATATTAGTTCTATTTTGTTATATGTGACACACAATACATAATCATTTATATACAACTTAATATATAACATGCAACTTGTAATGTAGCGTAGTCGCTAACATTTCTCTATAATATTATCCATATCGATCTATTTTATCATAACACATAGTACATAAAACATAAACACAATAATATCACATAATAACCTAACACGAGACACGAAAATAACTGTTTGGCGCCAACAATTGCTTATCATCAGATATAGAAAACATCCAACATGCATTTATCAGTCAGGTTTGTTAGGAATTCAATATGTTGTTTTATTGCGGCAGTATTCACAGTTTTAAATAATAATTGTGAGAAACAAAAATATTGACAAAAAAATACAATATTATTAATAACTAATTAGCTGTATCCGAGGATCCGCTTGCGTGTACCACAGAATATCGTTGAACGGGCACACGCTCGAGTCGTTCTACTCCGGCTCCCAGTTATTTGAAAGATAGACATAATATGCTCTCGCTGACTTTTTGGACTTTTTTTTATATCAACAAGTATGTAGTACATTAATTTAAAATATCTGTTATGGTTTATTCAGCGTAAGCTATTAAAGCCCTCGAATTGGACTTTGACCGTATTGACTTTTTTTTTTATTTGCGCGGAACCCTAATTCTTTTTCTAAAAGTAAAGTAACCTGAGTTACTCCTTACAACACTAGCTATCTATCAATGAAAGTCCCGTCAAAATAGTCTACCCGTTTCGGAGATTACCCGAAACGAACAGACAGACAAAAATTTTAAAAATTATTTTTTATTATAGATATCGTATAAAATTTCATATCCATTTAGTAAAAAAAGTGTTATTTTGACATTACAAACAGACACAATAATTTTATTAATTATAGGTAGGTATAGATTATGATTTTGTATTGGGGATTTTAAGTGGTTATTCTTGACATACTATCCCTGTCTTCACAATGGCAAAAGTTCAACAATCAATGCAAGACGAGGCCAACTTTCCTCAGGTCGTTGGCTTATTGCGTTAAAATCTAATAATATGTCTGTGACGTAAAGATTCATATGAAGAAATGAAACATGAATGTACAATTTTTGTTTATAAATTAATATAAATTTCAGTACAGAAGTGTGACGAATTCGAGTGTTCGCACATATGTCAAGATATAATTGGGAACGCTTACAAGCCATCCAGAATAAGTTTCTTCACCGCCTTACCGGCGCCCCTTGGTATGTTCGTATGGAGGATCTCCATAGAGATATGTACCTTCCTTCGATACATGCCTATGCCAAACACCTTTCTCGCTCTTATTTCTACACCGCGACGAACCACGCGAATCCTTTAATAAAAGCGGCAGCTTCGTATGTTCCCGACCCCAACGCCTGCCGGAGAAAACGCCGGCCGCGTAATATATTCACTGACCCGCTCGACCAAACCGAAACAGCTAACGCGTTCTACGCCACCGTCTCTCCAAACAGAGCGTGCCACCGCCCACGCCCGCATAACCACCGTTCTCTCCGCAGAGGACGGGCGGTTAACTTCGCTCCCACACACCCGTCACGTCCACCCTCTCTAGCGGCAACCCAAGCCTAGGTCTGTTCCTCGGTGTGAAGCCCTTGGGTCAGGCAGCCGCCCGCGCGATACAAAGTGACACTATACGTGCAACACTTAGCTACCCACATACAACATTACACACGTATGAACACACACACGTGCACACCACACAGGCACATAGGTTCTGTAAGGGACCTTTTTTTTTTCTTTTTTTGCGCTAGTTATACTAATGCGCTAGTTAGTGTAGAAAAACCATTCCGATTATTAAATACACATACGCATGGTCCACTCCTTCCTCCCAGGAGGAAGGGAACGTGCATATGAGTATATGTTAGTTAGTTCGAATTCTCGTAGGATTAGGGAATTAGTTAGATCGCGACCTTTTCGCATTCGCGACGACCGCCCGAGCCGAGGTTCGGCCACTCTGGCACCCTCATGCGGGTCGTCACAAACTTTCGCGGCTGAGTGCCCTAAGCGCTCGCCCCCAAGTCCGGTGAAGCTGCAAAAGCCGGAGCGGCTCTGTTTTAGGATAGGGCCCCTAAGGCTAACAGTGTAGTCAGTTCAAAATCAATTATCTAAAACTTTTAATGTTCTATAACAACAAAATACAACATAACATAACAAACCATCATGCCTGTATCCCTGAAGGGTTAGGCAAAGATGTATTAATGTACACCCACAGTTCGCCTGGTATGTTTAAAGGTTCCATGTAATAGGGGGCGACCCTATTGTCATTAATCGGGCACAAAGCCAAACTCCGAGCTACTTACTACTGAGAATTTCATAGAAATTCCCAATAACACTTTACTCGACCTCGGAATCGAAACCCAGGTTTGGTTTTCTCCAAGTTTGGTGGAGAAAAACATCGCGATGGAACCATAGCATGGTGGTAGGGTATATTTCTAATTCACACCTGGCTAACTAACATTCTCAAACTGAAAATCTGCTATCACCAAGTACCTATAAGTGTGTTCGACTGTTGTACAGCCCTCCACCACTAGACTTAATGTGTTGCCATATTAGGTTACATCGACACTTACCATTATGTGATCTTGTGGTCTAACGGTAAATAATGGCTAATGGCCTAATGGTTCTCCAGACTCACGCCGTGAACACCCGTGAAAGGGCGTGAACGCGAGTGTGGATGGATTTTACGCCTGTTTACGGGGATTACGCCTGTTCGCACCTCGTTTTCAGTTCCAAGTCGGTTTTTTGTGTCCGCGTTAAGGGTTAGCGGCCGTGCATCGCGAATAACGCGAACGCTTATCAACATTCACGGCGTTGCAGTTCGATTCATTATAAATTTAGTACGCTAAACGACTAACACCGTATTATAATAATTCTACAAAATATTTGAATTATTCAAAATTATGATCATATTGCTAGATTTGTCGGTACTTCAGGTATATCATGTTAAAATAAACATATCTAAAGCATTATTAACTCGTTCTGTTGCGATTTATACTGTTTATCCACGATCTGTTTTTTCTTTATCTGTCGTTCTTTGTTTTATATGTTTATTAAGCAAATGATTATAAAATGCCAGTGCACATAGATTTGAAGACGCAGCAGCTAAAGTTACGTCCGTTTAGTACCAGTGAGTGAACCAGACTGTGAATATTATGAGTGTGGAAAGTAGTTCGCGTCGCGGGGAGTTCACGGCATGAATTCTCGCCACGACTTCACGGCGCGAGTCTGGAGCGGCCATATAAAGAGACGACGTCTCTCACATGAAAATGCATACCTACCACGAGAACTCTAACAATCAAAGTGAAAAATATTTTATTAAAATGTAATACGGGGCTAAGAAGTACCCTAGTTATGAATGTTAAAACACTACCAGAAAACATCCCAGACACCGAGAAAAGCCGGTAAGAAATAAAGGCAAAAATATAACAAAGTAAACGCCACTACACTAAACGAATATCATGTTACATTCCATCGACAACTATCACTTAATCAATATCAGGAAAACCTAATTATTGTTCTAAAGTAAAAGTAACCTAAGTTACTCCTTATAACATCAGCTATCTGCCAGTGAGAGTCCCGTCAAAATCGGTCTAACCGTTGCGGAGATTAGCCGGAACAAACAGACAGACAATAAAAAAAATTTAAAAATTACTTTTTTGTTATAGTTACTTTATAAACATTTAGTAAAAAGCTGTTATTTTGAAATTACAAACACACCCTTTAATTTTGTTTATTTGTACAGATTTATAGGGGAAGATCACCACGCTATCACCCACAGGAGTAGAGGAATTACCATAAAGTACCAGAAAGTACGACGCGAGAACAAATTAACAGTGCGGGCGGGCCGTGTAGTACACAAGACGAGAGTAAAAAAGATGAAACGCGGTATCGCGGGGCATAGTATTAGTACTCAAATAAATTACAAAATCATTAGCTAACATAAGAAAGTAAAGTTTAAATTCGTATTTAAATAGACAGGGAAAAACATTAACACCTTGGTGATTACGTAACTAAATAAAACACACGGATATACATAAATTGGCTTCGTTACTTCAGACCATTTCTGTCCAAATAGATTTAACGAATTTCACAAGTAAGAACAGACATTGTACCGACCCTGTAACAATTTTTTCTTTACGTAAAACGATGATGGCAACGTGTAACAGGTGCCTGAACTATGTCTACGGAAAAACTTTGTACAGTCGTCTACATGTATTGAAATTATATTCACTGCTCTGTTTTCTAACCTTATTGTAGTTACTCCACACGCGTGTTTAACGCAGTAATTATATTCATCGCATAATTTTATATTTAGTCATACTATTGTCAAATGCCATATAATTCCCGTGTACAAAATATCATAGAAATCAATTGAGAAGTACTTTTTATGACAATTTTCTATTATTTTCTAATATTCTTTAATTTTTTATTGACAATTCGTAAAGCCTATCAATTATGAAATGACTATAATAATAATAATTTATTGGAACCATAAATCATCTCACAAATAACAAAAATGTACGATATTAGTCACATTAGTGATAACTGTGTCGCAGCCAATAGCGCCCACTTCCAGACAATACAACAGTGGTTGTTGGGGGGGGGGGGGGTCTGCGTTCCATAATACAATGTAAATACAACAATTTTTTACATTTTACAATTAAACTAACAATATTTAGAGTTGTAGAGTGTATACGTGTATTTATGTGTATGTGCGTGCATGCGTGTGGGTGTGGGTGACTATGCTATTTAAAAAACTTGATAAGAATCGGCCGGGAATGCAAAAAAAAATTTTTTGCAGTTTTTTCGATTTTTAAAAGTATTATTAATAATTATTTTAAACCATCCATTATGGGGTAACTTATTATACTCTACGTGTAAAAAAAATATTATTATTCAAAATTCTAATAGCCTATCAATTGACTAATGACAAAAGCTTCCCATGTACAAAATTTTATAGGAATCGGTCATGCCATTTTTGAGTTAAATCCAAAGGACATACAAAGAATCAATCAGACAAAAAAAATTAATGGCATATTCATGACCGAAAGCCTGTCGGGAAATTTGGAATAAAATTACATGTTCAAATAGAACTAGAGATTTATTATATTTTTTTTATTGAGCTCCTTTATGAATTTTCGTGGTAGTTTGACCTTGGGAAGGAATTGCCACCTTTGTAGTGAATATTTTTACCAATAAATTGGTTACGATTAAAATACAAGTTTTTTTTTGCAGACATTATTCTAGTATTCTTGTCAAAAAAATCTAAATACAGTATATTAAAATACATGTTAATCTGTAATTAAAATACATGCGTAAGACAATCATTGTTTAGGGGCACACTCAGCAAAACCACGGCAAAAAAATAATCGATGGCGCAAAATCTTTTCTAAGAGAAACACATAAATACCACGTATATACGTAGATCCGACTGTACGCACCACAAATAAAATATAAACGCCGGGCAATGCGTAATTTACCTAAATATTTCTATGTTGTGTTATTTTCCTCTACGCCCGTTTTGTGCCAAATAACCAACCTTTTTTTTAAACATAAACTCATTGGGCTTATCCATATACCATGCAATGTATTTCCAACTCTAATAACAATATAAATAAAACACACAATTGCTTTAAAATCCATCAATCATATAGCCGGTATGAACAAGCAGAATTTTCAGCAACAGAGTCATGGCCAAATACGTAACAACGATGACCCTTTTACTAATGCTAGAACAATTGTTACTAGGAAACATTTCTATATATTTTTTGGTTGGACTTTGAATCGCTACCGCTAAATTTCATGCTGTGAAGGTTTGGAGGAGGGAGGGGAGGGTTAGAGGTAATCCACCTGTGAAGGAAAAAGTGCGGAAACAAATAGTTTTTTAGATTGTTTTTTTTAAAGGTTTTGTCTGCCTAGAAATTTATCAACAAATTTTTTTTTTCTGGCACTCACCGGCCTCTGATTATAGTTCAAATCTAACGTAATCAATTTTATCATCACAACGGAAAAATGAAAATATCTCAATCAGTATAAAACACGGCACAAAATGTTAAAGTAGGTCGTAATTGATGTAAATAATACAATAATCGTACAAAAACTACCAAAAAAGTGCATAGAAAAAAATTACGATCTTTGAAATTTTTTACCTATCATTCAAAAGTGAACTTTATGACAACGTTCTAGAAGTGACATTTCTATTATCAGATTTACATAAAATGCGATTTTAAAAATTCAATTTCTCAAAAAGTATTCATTTTTGCAATGTGAAAATTTATATTTAGCCTAATTACAGAGTGATCAAACTGTAAATAAAATTTGAAGTCTGAACTCGACGGTAGCGATTCTAAGGCTAAGCCAACTTTTTATTTATATATACGCTAAATAAGAGCTAAGCTATTGAGCTTTTGGTGAACGAAAACTCTCCGCATTCACTCACTCACTCGCTCAAAACCATCTAAAACTACGGTACTTTAATAATGAAAAAATAATCGTGAGCGACCATATAACAGTAATTATTTTTTAACAATTATGAAAAAAAACTTGCCTGACCTTTAAAATTTTTTAAGCGAATTGCTTATTATTAGTGTAGCGACATCTCTCGCCACAACTGACGCATCAACGCATCGACACAACTACGTAGCGTCACATAGCGACATCTATCGAGCCACATAAGTAGCTTCTTACTATCCTACATCGCGCTATAGAAATTAACTCTATCGTTGAGTATATATACAAGAACCCGACTACAACAGTCGGGGCAGCTGCCCGCCAGACATAGCACCCGTCTGGCCGGAGGATCCTCCCTTTTCTATGGCGGATGAGGAACTTTACTCTCTGTTCCTCACACCTCCGCTAAAGTAGAAATTCTTAAAACGTGTGAAATTAACATATTTTAATTATATAAGATCAAAAAAATTGTCGTTTTTTTTTTTGCCTTGCCAATGTCCAGTACATCAAGCGGGGTTGGTAGAGATTTCCATCTGACTATGTCGTGATTACCATGAACTTGGTGATAAAGTCATCATAATGACCCTCTTTGGTTTGTCGCGTTTAGGGATCAGTGTATATTGAGTTCCCGAGAAGCATGCAGGCCGGCAAGACGACGACAACTGGAAATTCATTGACTATTTCTCAGTGGTAGTCGTAGTTCTTGAAATTTAATGCTGTGGCGTTCATACTTCTTAAGTATGAACTTTATATAGGAGTTTACGCGATACGCAACCTGGGAGCCCCTCTTTACCACTAGAGAGGCTTAAATGCCCTTACTGTTCTTACCAACAGACATAGCGATGTCACTTTACTATTTAAAAACATTAATAATAAAAAGACACAACAATATCTACCTTCCTCGTCGCTCCCGACCATGGAGTACCGCTCGTATCCGCTTAAGTTCCGATGGGTGCCCAGGCCGAAGTCGTCTTTCGTCCACTGCAGTGCGCCAATTTTGTTCTCTACTCGGCATGGTAGCGTCACCCTTGAGCCAACTATCGCACTCTGTTAGAAACATATAAATATGTTAATTATTAGGTTAATCAACATGCACAAAGAGATGCTTGGATTTTTGTTTATGCATCATCTTCTGAATATAAAACACACTACACTATTGAAGCAATGATGGCTTACGTTTACGGAAACCGAGTCTATAGACGAACTCCGTATCCCTGCAATAAGCTTAAACTTTCGTTGAAGGAAAACGTCGTAATGAAATGATATAGCATGGTGGTAAGACATTTTATAATGCTTTCCTCGATGTGAAACCCTTGGAGTCCAACAGCCGCCCGCGTTATACAGGGGACACTGCACTTGCAATCACTTAGCTACTCACACACATCATTACACACAATATGTTCATACATACGTGCACACTACACAAGTACATAGGTTCTGTAAAGAAGCTTTTTCTACGCTACTTAGTGCAGACCATATTTCAGATCACTAAATACATTTACACATGTTCCTTCCTTCCTCCCAGAAGGCAGGGACATGTATATATGTATATGTTAGTTTAGCTCGAATATTACGCATAGGGAATTAGTCAGATCGTGACTTCTTTGCAATCGCGGCAAGAGCCCAAGCCGAGGTCCGGTTACTTTGGCACCCTTGCGCGCTTGTTCCCATGCTTTCGAGGCTGAGTGCCTTAATCGCTCGCCCCATGCCAGGTAAAGCTGTAAAAGCCATCAGCTGCTCTGTTTTTGGATAGAGTCCCTAAGACTAACAGAGTAAGCTAAGCTAAGGCTGACCTTCAGTTCAAAAAAAAATGTTTGTCTTGTCTAACTAGTGCCCTTAAGTTGAAAATTTCGCCAAGCACCTATAGAACTGGCTGTCATGTGAATATTTGTCATTTTAGTTAAACACGTTCTTATGTACTATTTTAACACATTTTTTATTAAAATCACTAAGTGTCATTCGTAATGAGAAAACACCATTGGGAAATTATACATTATGATGATACCTATAAAATTCTCCCGAAAAAAGCAAATTTCATGCCCATTTAGAGATTCATATAATTACCGAATGTATTCCCGACTTCTGATTGTGGAGATAACGCGAAATGGCGCTTTACAATCTAACAAAATGCCTATGCAAATGGGGTTCAACAATTATACATTCAAATTTATACTGACTCAGTGTTATGTCCAAGTTATGAGAACTATGGGAATCAAAATGGCGAACAAACGAAATAACAATGTAAATATGTAGTTACTTTGTTCTTGTCCTGTGTAATAATTTAGACGTTATTAAATAATCATCAAATATTTTTGAAAATATAAGTTATACTTCTTTTGGCGTGGTTAGTAGAAGGTAAAATCGAGAGCTGCGCGCGTTTCCTGTGACGGAAGAGCGACATGATGAAGTTAGCCGTCAATGATAATCCCAAGAAAAAGATGCTATATCAAACTGACCAAGTCTTGATTGAGATGGTTTATCTATAAAAAGAAGTGAAATCTCATAAACAGCCAAGTGTAAGAGATGGATAAAAAAAACGAGCAATTTTGGCTAAAATCTGGCCTTTTGAATAAACGTTAAATTCCATTCTTTAAAATCCACTGTGCCTAATTATATAGGGCTAAAATATTTTAATTAATGACAAGACAGTAAAGTTAATATATTCTAGTTACATGTTGTGGAATTTTATATGACTTTGCCGTTATTGCTATAAACTCAAGCTCAAGAAAACAGAAATACGTAATAGTAACAATGACTCCTACAATATTTTCAATGACACAAGTCATATAAAATTCTATGACATGTAACAAGAATATGATATGGATGTTAAAATTAGTAGGTATGAAAGAAATTATAAATGCTTGTACCACACGTAGAAACGTGAGGACACCAAACAGGCGACGGAAATTATTTAACTCTTTATGTTTACAATAAATCCATTATACATAAATGTATAAATATATGCTAATCTGCATCATACATATTCATAGGTCATTAATACCGGTTAGAACGGTTGGATTCGTATTAGTTTACCATTGACATGATTATAATCTACAATTATTTATTATTTATGTTACGTAAGAAAATGGGATGTTATGAACATTATCTTAGAATTTTAATTATTCCCAATGTCTACAAAGTAGATTATAAAAATATATCATATTTGATCACAAATTCACAGTTATTTTAAAAGCTTATCGCTGCCAGGTGATGCGTTTCAACGGGGAATCACGAGGGGGATAAGCTGGCTTTAAATAGACCTCCCTCAGTTTTGCTAGATTAAATGAAAATGACAGATTTGAAACTATATGTCGTCAAATGGATTTACCTATTTGGATATCTCTCAACCGTATATGTGGGAGAAGCCCCCATTGAATAATCGAGTCATGGAAGCTATTTTTGTACTAGATATTTAAGTCATTATAATTATAATAGAAATAAAGGTCTCTATAAATGTTGATAGGTAATTGATTAGATAATTTATAACAAAGTTGTTGAATGAGTGCTTCCATAGATACTAAATAAAATAACTGATTAAATTTTACATGAGGTCTCATAACTTTTTGTAGTGAAAGAACTGCGTTGCGACACCTGGCATTTTTTTACATTTTATATTTCTGATGGGATATGCCTGTTAGTTCCAGAGATTAGCGCATTCAAAACAAACAATCACTTGGCCTTTAAAATATTATTATAGATTGTATTTGAAATATTCGGCATTCGGCAATAGAACTTTCTAATTTTTTATACATTTAAGATCATTAATGTTAGTGTAGAAGTTTTTTGTGGGACCTTTAGCTGATATGTTGTGGTTTTTATTTTAATTCATTTAACTAAGGTTTTTTGACCCATTTATTATGTAATATTACTGACATTTTGCGTGATAAAATTTTAAATATTAAAAAAAACTCGGCATATTATTATAATACGGAAGTAAAACAAAAACTTAACTTATTGACTTTTTTATATTTTAGATTTAGTGTTTGATCATAATCTCCGTTAATGTTAAGCGATGATGTAGCCCAAGATGGTGACATGTTAAACCTAGAGAGACTAGCTTCATAGTATGTACAGCTGCCGGAACACGACTTTAGATGCTTGGCTACAAAGTGTCAACATGAGGATGCAAGCTAGCCGAGATGACGTAACAAAATGCCCTACCTCCATACTACGGTTTCATAACTATATTACTTAATATAACTGCCTAAAATCTTGCTCCTAAATGTAAGAAATCCAAAAGTGTGAGTACTGTTACTACCGCCAAATAGTATTTAAGCTTTCTGGGCAGACTTTAACAAATTACAAATATTTATGACCTGAAAGTCTAAGATTTAGAGAAATCTTACGTAAACATGGTTACTGTGCAGAACAAAAACACTTAGATATATGTATATATTGATTGTAATTATTAAATTAATTTTGAGACATTTCATACATCTACGCTTAGATAAGAAACATCTTATATAACATTTAAATCCCATCTCCTTCTCTTTCTCGACTTTCAGATACTGAAATGCCTGTCTCCATAATTTCAAAGGACGAATTAATAAAATGTATTTACCCTGTTAGCCGTTGCCTATGCCGAATTTCTTAAGCGAATAATTAATGCCCTATATCTTTGCCTCAAAGGTTGATGAAATTTTAGAAAGATCAAACATATCAATATCAATCTATACATAGTATAAAGTAAAATCGCTTCGCGCCGTCTGCCCCTCTGTACGCTTAGATCTTTTAAACTACGCCAACTGGCTTTAATGCGTTTTACAATATAATTTATACCATCTTTTACGAAAAGTTTGTATATACAATAAATTCTAATTATGTTTTATATAGTAAGGAAAATTCAATGATTTGTAATTAAGTCATAAAAAAATTATTTTCGGGCGCTTATGGACATTATGACGCAAACATCATGGATACTACAAAATGTTCTAAAGAATTGTAATTTTTCAAAAAGCCTAGAGAAAAGTATGCGATAGTATAAGTCTAAGGCCTAAGATTGACTCACAGTGACCATTTTTATCTTCAATATAATAATTAATAATATTACGTTACTGCGAAGCTATTTTTTCAATTTAGTATTAATCTTTATAGTTAACTTGGGCATTTAATGTAGATTAAAATAATCTTTACCAATTTTCCATTTATATGAACACCGTATAAGTTATCACGAATTCAAAATTACGCGCGACCAAAGAAATCCCTCTCAGCAAAATGATCGTGGTCAGCAAAATTTAAATATATAAAACTCCAGGGACAGTTTGTTTGAACGCACTAATTTCTGGAACTAATAGCCAAAAATTAAAAAAATCTTATTGCATTTATAGAGGACATTTGTAGCCTTGTAGGCTATATAACTTCATCCTGCGGCCGTAAGTTGCGAGCTCGAAATCATGAATGTCAAACAATTTTGCAAGGCCTTGACGAGTACAAGAAGTGATAACAATGATACGCTACACGAGTACGTTGGTAGAATAAATTTAAAATGGGTGAAACCGTGGGACACAGCTAGTTTTATTATATAATAGTAATAAAGTCAAAGTTCATTCAACCGAAGTCATAAAATGATATTGATAAATGTAAAAACAATGTCGTTAAATATATCGTAAAAGTTAACTTAATATCTTTGACGCAGCGTTTATATTAATTGTTAATTAAATTAACGTTTAGTTCTACGTTGTTAAATGACGTGAATAGTTCCATTCGTATTGTTCACAGTACCGGATACTTCTTTCTTTCATGACACTTCTGTTGTTTTAGTGGTGGGCGATTATGAGATATACTATTGCAATAATTCGGTTATGAAAATGTCTTGTGATATTTCGATTATAACCATTAGCTACTAATATTAGTAATTACTAATTTGATAGGATGTCACTAATTTCAAATTTGGTGTTAGTAGTCGTGCTTGCGAGGACTTTTTTTTATCTCGTCGTATACTTAACGAGACTTAATAATACTAATCAGTAATGTTACATTAGATTATAAAGATTAGTAATTACTAATCAACATTAGTAATAAGTAAATGTCTTGATTATGTAAATCATTCTTGCTCGTCCACCACTAGTTGTTTTACGATTTGAAACGAAAGAAAACTAGCTGATAATACTGCTAACAATAAAGGACGTACACATAATAATACATAGACTATTGTCTATGATAAAGTGTTTGTAATAGATGGCGCCTTGAATATATTTTCATTGACATCAACAGTTGGAATTCCTATTGAAAAAATTTTTAAATAGTCTCTTCCAAAGAAAACTTTAATTGAATTGTCTGCCTATGTTTGTTCAATAGGCTTTCAAATTATGTACGAATCATTAGTTTTGATGAAGAATTAACAGAGATATAGCCTTGCGAAGAAAACACTTTTGAGAAATAATATTGTAAGTTTAAGTTTCGATTAATTTAGAGTTTATCGTTTTATTATTGATAGTTCAAATTTTCAAAGTTATGAAAAGTGTGCTTAATTCGCCTCGCCGGCCAACCGTATCGCTGTGAGTGATTTCTTTGGTTACGCGTAATTTTGAATCCGTGATATCTTCTACAGTATTCATTTAAATGATATAATATAAAGGACAATTTTTATGTACATTTAATGACCAAGTTAACAAACATACTTATCTGGATATAGATTAATACTGAATTGGAGAAAATAGCTTCACAAATAACCTAAAATGTTTTATTTTTATGTTGAATATAAAAATGGTTACTGTGAGTCAACCTTAGGGGAGTTGGTCGAATAAATTGAACATGGGTGAAACCGTAGGGCACTGCTAGACATTCATAGTTTGCTACAATTAAGAAGTATGTTGCCAATAGAATCCTTTAGATAGCGACAGAAACTTTACGTTTTTCACTTTCCTATTTGATCCTAAATAAAACTGGGATTATTTGCTGACTGGTTGGACTCGACAATCGTATCCGACTGGATGGCGATCACCATTCGGCATGTTTAGGCATGTCTTGTTCCGTGATCGGCCGGTATGTATGCAGTATTCAAAGGTCGCGACCACCATACACATGGTGGTAAACTGTTCACAGTGGCATTATTTTAGTGGAACCCATTTCGGGATCAGCTAATTTTCCTATACCCAGCTATCGAAGGACTTGCAGGTTGGCATAGCATTGTATAGATGTATGGCTGATATCTAAGTGTTCTTAGTTGTTTCTGGATTCTACTACGCTTAACATCAGATAATCACTTTTTCGTGATACCTTATTTAAGGGAAACTACAAAACACACAAAACCGTTACCTAAAAGAGTTTATTGTGAGATTTATCTAAGAAAATGGCTGTTATTATGAAAATTTCAAAACAAAAGAATGAAATTGGGCATTTTCTTTTTATTTAAAACATAGGGTTTCCTAGCAGCAAGCATTTATTCCTTACAACCTTCACTATTAATTATAGTAATTGATAATTTGGATTCCTGACTCATCTTAAACACGTTTTTTTGATAATCTATGAATGTAGTTTTTGTTATCTTTAAATCAATGTCATGGTTCTTTCAAATATATTTCTCTATTTCTTATAGTTTTAGAATTCCTTTCACCGACCCATCTCACTGCTTATTACACTCTATATACAGTGTATATTGAAAACCCCGTCGGATCCGTGAAGATGTTATTAGGTATCGAGATTAAATTCCGTTTATGTTATCTATCTCAGATTATAAGTAAAAAAATTTACCCCTAATAAAATGTAAAAAAATTTACTTATACGAGGAAACTTACATGGCAATACAGGCGACGCGGCGCAGGATACTACCATACGATCAAACGTACCGCTGCACCGCAACGGGGCTGATGAAGGTGTTATCGCGTTTTAAAAATTTGCAAAATTTTAGGGAAACTAAAACTAAATATGTTAATTTTAAAACACAATAACATTTTTATTTTCATAATAAATAAAATTGTGATATTTTATTTGGTAATGTCATTGGGGTACCTATATACCCTTTCGGATTCGACGGGGTTTTTAATACATATTGTTTTTTTTTTTTAATACAAAATTAAAAATATTCATAAATATTAACCTGATCTTGTGGCTCCATGGCGAATCTTTGTTCCTGGTAACCATGACAACCGGCAGTCAAGGCAATAAACAACAGGAACGATACCGAGGCGTCCGGCCGCCCGCTCCGAATCCATTTCCGTTCCGCTCTTCCCGTCAATATTCTATTTCTGAATCTGGAATCATCCCTGCGCGTGCGCAGCCCTATAAATGGAATTCCATTTTCAAAGTCCCCTTTGACATTTGCCGCCATGTCAGTTTATATGAATGGGGCATATTGGTGACAGTGGAGATAATTTCGTTTGGTTCATTTGTTTTGATTTTTTTCACTGTGCGAGAAGTAACATCATTTATCTGAAACAAAAGAAAAACGATAAATAATATAACTTAAACTAAAATTTACATAATTATTAATCTACGCACCAATTTACAGAATATAACATACCTACAGAAATTTAAAGCGAAAATAAATACATCTATGCATCAATAAAAATAAGATTTATTCTCCAATTAAAGTTAGAATCTTTAAATATTTAATTTCCTTTATTATCACTAAATACTTTTATATTAATTTCCATGGAAGTCTTTACTGAATAATATTTGAATAATAACATTAGGTTTTTTTTTATAAACTTAAAGTAATTAACGATGCTGTCAAGGACTGAATAAGTTACATAAATTTATGTGTAATCTCAAATAACAAATTAAGTAGTTATATTAGTCCTATTAAATATTCTTTTAAGCCATTAAGATATACCTATATTTTTTAAGACACTTTAATATAACATGATCTCTATATTTTATTTCTCAAATGTTTTTTTTTTTTGTCACAACGCTACATCTCCCTTAAATCTCCATTAAAATTAATAATTAAAAACATAGTTCTAAAGATTATGTTCTCCGCTACTGATGAAACGTAAAAAATAGTTAAAAATTACATAACGTTTTTTTTTAAAGTAAAAAAAACAATATATGCTAATAAGAACTAGTAATTTAAGCCACGCGTTGCTGTGGGTCAGATTTTTTTCCCGATTATCAAATGCCTCATTTATACCAAATGCCACAAAATTCAATACTCTACAAACTTTTGGATAAAATAGACAAGCCAAACATAACCATCCACTTGTTTGCGAGTGTGCTATGCAAATGTGTTTTGGATAAGCAAGCATGACGGAACTCGACCTTGTGTCGGTTATAACATTTGGTTTAATCTATTTTTATTGTAAAAACAAGCAAAATTAAACAAGGAATAATAATAAGATAAGGAAAATTCATCAACGAAGATAGTTAAAAAATCACAGAAACCGTACCAGGTTTTTAAAAATTATTTATCGATTAAACACGCAAACGTGTGGATGCATCGCAAGCGTTTGCTACAAGCTCCATCGATTTGTGCCGACTTAGCAAACCTTGCAAGCCAAATGGAACGCTTTAACCACACGTTTGTATTTGTGAATGTTTGCCGAGGTTTGGCCAGCACGTGGATGGGCCTCTACAGGATTTACACCCTGGGCTAATATGAAGATTGTCTGATAATTTCAGCAAAATCTCTGGAGCAATTGGATGGTTAGCATCCATTTTTATTTATACAGAAGCCATCTGTCGATTCTATTCTTAATAAAAATATATTCAACTATTATGTAAGAGGCGCCATCTATTAACAATCTTTTTAAATATATTAATGGTAATATTATCGATGCTGCGACACATGCATGTAGTAAAAGACCGTTATAGTGACTCGCTTTTGCATATACAATTAATCATGAAACGCAATCGATTGATTACGATTTCGTGATCGTTGAGGACTGTACTGTGCTTACCATCAGGTAAAGTACCGTAAATTTTCCGTGTTACATTAAATGAAGTATTTCTAATAACATTTGATAAAAGCTTTGCAAGCGACTTTGCTCACATGACAGCAGAACGCGAAATTCTCATCGTAATTCTTAACTTGAATAACTTTTATGAAATTATGATACTTATCTATAAGGCATACATATACATCGATTTACATAACATTCTATAATGTGCGAAATATTCACACGGATCATAATCATAAAACTTGTTGAATCAGGGGTGTAACTGGTGTCAAATTACATCTATAGAACCAAGACACCCAAGCCAACCTCATCTGCTCGTTGTATACTCTGCTGAATAACGAACGAGCAAATGGCGATAGCGGGGTGGTAGGGTAATATTTTATCCGACTTTGTCGCGACCACCATGCATGTAGTGAAAAGACCGTTATAGTGACTCGCTTTTGCATATACAATTAAATCCAGGCCCGCATGAAAGCGGCAACCGTCGATTGATTACGATCTCTCGGTGATCGCCGTTGTGTGAGGACTGTACTGTGCTTACCATCAGGTAAAGTACCGTAAATTTTCCGTGTTACATAAAAAAAAAATGAAGGTATTTCTCAATAACATTTGATAACAAGCTTTGCAAGCGACTTTGCTCACATGGCCGACAGCAGAACGCGAAATTCTCAAAATCGTAATTTCTTCAAACTTGAATAACTTTTATGAAATTATGATACTTATCGTTTTCTTTTTATAAGGGCATACATATACATCGATTTTTTTAGTTTTAATAAAGATAAAGCTTTATGGGCTTTGGCCATTGAAGGCTACCACAGCATGCACTGTACATTTAGACCGTTCTATATTAATAAAAAACGGAATAAAAATATTATACTAAAAAAGTAAACTTATACCTTTAAGGCAAACTATTGTACAATGTACACTCACTAACAAATTAACGACCAATTATAAATATATAATAATATTTGAAAATTGAGAAAAGATTATTGCTAACAAAATTAAATAGTGATATTAGAATAAGTTAAATAATACAAGGCTAATTGAAAATTTAATAAACCTGCGACACAAGTAACCTATTCTTTATGACCTTATGACGATTCATATGAGCCCAAGTAAGACATATCTGTTGTAAGTTGGTGAGGAGTTAGGTATCTTTCCGGGTTGGGGCCCAGGTGAAATATCTGGGTCTCACCTTGGACGGAAGATGGCGGTTCGAGTCCCATTTTAAGGGACTCGGACCGCGTATAGTTGGGGCTGCGGCGGCATTTGGCATGCTCCTCCCGAATTCGGGAGGACCAGGCTCGAGCTGCCAATGGCCGTCTACGGGGCACCGATTTGGGTGACCGCCCTCAGCGCCCACAATAAACGCGACCTGCGCGCTGCGCAGCGTGTCGTGGCGCTAAGTGTGGTCCGCGGATACCGGACGGTGTCCGCGGGGGCGGCTTTTGTTCTTGCCGGCTCCCCGCCTCGGGAGCTGGAGGCGGAAGTGCTCGCCGCCGTATATCGGTTTACGGCGGCGAGGAAGGAAAGTGGGAAGCCTCCGGCTCCCACAGAGATTAGCCTTATCAGGCAGAGGGCGCAGGAGGAGGTGCTCCGGCGTTGGGAGGAGGACCTGGCGAATGCGCGCTATGGACGTTATACCATAGACACCATCCGCCCAGTCCTCCGAGAGTGGTATAGCAGGGAGCGTGGCTCCCTGACTTTCAGACTTGTGCAGGTACTGTCTGGACAAGGTTGTTTCGGATGGTACCTACACAAGATAGCCAGGAGAGAGCCCAACACTACGTGCCATAAGTGCCATGAGCACACTCTCTCTCTGAGTGTGCTGCGTGGGAGGAACAGCGCCACACTCTGGCCGTAGCTGTTGGAGAGGACCTCTCGCTGCCAAGTGTGGTGAAAGCCATACTCGGCAGCGAGAGGGCACGGACGGCGATGGCCTCCTTCTGTGAGGACGTCATCTTGCAGAAGGAGGCCGCGGAGAGGGTTCGCGAGGGGGATCCCTTAAGCGGCCCTCTCTGCCAAAGACGAACGGGTGGCAGGAGGAGGCGGTCTATCCGCCAACTCACGCCACCTTAGCCGAACCAGAGGAGACGGGTCATGGGTCCGCCTCTTCATTGCACAGATTCGGCGGACAGAGGAGACGGCTAGGGTGTACTGAGATGTCTCCTACTTAGGCCGAGGCCCGGTTTAGCCGGGCCGGCCGCCGGGACGACGCGGCTGTATGCCACCGCAGTTCCCGCGTCGCCCCAGTATGGCGGCGGATGGTACACCGTGGAGTTTAAGTGAGTAGAAAACTCACATAACCACCCATCCCCCCGGGCGACTGTGTACCCATGACGGGTTTCTCCACGTTAAGAAAAAAAAAAAAAGGAGGGTATCTTACAGAATCCAGATGATGCTGCAGCACCAAGAAAAGGTTTTTCTAATATAATTTAAGTAACAGAATACCAAATTTCGACTCTATCAAACCTGTGAAAGATGCTAACATACATTTATCAGCTATAAAAGAGCTAATAATCTTCAAACAACTAAACAGATTTTCTTTAATCATAGCTAAGAACACTCTCGATCATTTCATCTTCAAAAATAAAATAAATTACAAAAATTCATGAAAAAAATTAATAATATTTTACTTATTTACTTATAATAGCCGGCATAAAAAAATGAAAGTTATAATTCTTTAATCATTTGGGAGCTACAATGCCACAGACAGATACACGATAAACTTATAACGACTCTCTATTTGCGTCGGGGGTTGAAAACAAAAATATAAGTGACTTTATAGAGGTATCGTATAACGTTATATAGTTGATAATAACAAGCTTCTCAAATAATACAGACCACTTTGTTACCCGCTAAGCTAAGAGGTGGTAAAAAATGGTATTTACGCCGTCGTCAATTCCCAAAGTGACAATAATGTGTGAAACACATGGTTCGGCCATATGGAGCGCTATCTTGTTATCAAAGAACACGAGATACTGGATATGCCTTTTTGCGATGACACATAAATTTGTATAACATTGTACCGCGTTGATAAATACGGCATGTTTGTGTACAAATTGGGTCATTGTATTAATAATTATCAAATAATTTACAGAATATTTGAATTTAACGATTTAAGATACATGTCTGCAACTACCAGCCAGATTAGAAAAAATATTTTTGCAATTTGTAGCTTACTTATTGAGAAAAACTATCGTTATATTTTCAGCGTTGTTTCTACAACCTCACCTAATCTTAAATGATGACATGTTCCAAGATGCTAGCACGCTAAGTCTAGTGGAAGACTGGCTCTCAAGTGCAGCTTACAGCACTTATAGGTGCTTTGCGACAGATTTTCAACTTTAGGGTGTTAATTAGGGTATTAGAAAAAACCCAACCACCATGTTTCATCACGATGTTTTCCTTCACCGAAAGCTCAGGTTCATTGCAGGGATTTGAACTCACGTCGATCGATGCCGAGTCCGTGCACGCTACCAACTGAGCCGTCATTGCCCATAAGCTAAATAACTTCGCACTATGATCTATGAACGTCAAGTAATTTAGCAAGTTCTAGGCAAATACGCGTAATAAAAACAACGATGGGCACCCGGCGTTGGTCCACAGTTGGTCGTATAAATTTAAAACGGGAGAAGCCGTGCGGCGCAGATCGTTTATTTTTATTTGATTTCAAAATTATTCAAATTATAAGCATTATTCGCTTGATTAAACTATTAAATTTCTTACAAATAAATACAATTAATATAATGATCACACTTAATTTAATTATACCACTGATATTACGATGATAGAATTAAGCAATTTAATTCATCGAATACGGAATACCTTTTTGGTTATACTGCGATGCTATTTATGAAAAACAATTATATTTTATTAAACAATGAACATAAATATATCTTAAAAAGTTGAGCATTTACTTTGTCATTGTATTGACTTTGAAATCTGAATAAAATTAGTTTTTTTTTTTAAATAGCTACAAGTAAACATGTAATGCATACTCTAAAGAATATAATATTTCACTTAAGTAGAAATATTGTTAAAGAAGTATTAATTAAAAAGTTAGCTTTTCAAATAAAAATATATAAATAAGTAAATAAAGGGGAAAAAATGTATAGAAATATCTGCCTTTATCGTAAAATAACTTTGATAAGTTCAAGGATTTAGGTTCAGGTTTTTTATTTCTAGTATACTGTTACTCCCTTATGGAGCTATTAATGGCTTTGACAACTATCACGGGTTTGATTCTCTCAGGGTTTTTTGTAAATAGTTTTATACAAACTGATTGATTGTACATATTGCGGCGTAGTGTCAATAATCCGGCTGAGAAATCATTTTATTTACTTAAGTTAGAAAATAGTTTTTTAAACGTAGGCACTTAAATTAAAACTATTTTTGATATATGTATTGTGTTTTTATTACTAGCAGATTAATTCTGAAAAGTAGTGAGTGAAATTTGCGGGAACGCGATTCATCCGATTATCTTCTCATTTAATAACGTTTGTAGACAGAGAAGGAAATAGACAGGCGGATCGTGTAAATAGTTGTGAGATAGCGATATTTTAAGTTATTGTTACCATTTAATTCAGTTTCCTTAATAGCTTAGCTCCTAGTGATAGCATATATGTCATTGGGTACATTTTTGTGACGTCGGGAGCCAAAGGGTTAAAATTTACCATTGTACCCACGCACAAAATACTTTTCAAAATCAGATTTATAATAAAATACTAATTAACTTTATTCTCGTTTGGTAAAACCGCCATAAAACACTTTCCGTTTCGACTTTTTTGACAATTGTGGTGCTTTTAGTACGAAAATCGGTTAAAATGATAGGCACAAATTCCTTAGCCATTTCTTTCGTATTTTGTATGTTGCTCGTTTAGTTAGTATTATGAGAGAAGTAATATCCCTAACCCTTTTGGTTATTCATTCTACGTTTAAAACGCATAGTACGTACGTTCTTCTCGGATCTCCTAGCACGACATTGTCTCTTCCATTAAAACTATTCTCGCCCTTGACTGGAGGCCATGTGTTCGATAAATATTATTTCAACGCGTCTCTATAATAATGTGTACTTCGCTTAATCATAAATGTGTGCAACCAACATGTTTTGTTTTATGTATTTATATGTTTTTATAGGACGGAAACAGTAATTTTATTTTCGTTTTTGTCATGCTGATCACATTTTAATTCACAAATAAGTAAGTTCACGTTGGGCAAGTTTATTAATTTTATGAAATATTGTAAAATACTTGAAGGAACAATTGTGTTATGTATTTAGCTGTGCCCGTGGCTGCGTTCGTGTGGACTACAGAAGTTCAGAATACCGTCAATCGGACACACGCACAAATCGTGCTAGGTATCCCCGGTTATTTTAACAATCTATTCAACACAATATACATAGAGTACAAATATACTGCTAAAACATATCGGTGTCGGTGACGCGAACTCGATAAGTTTTACCCCATACAAAAAACGTACAAAGTGACCATATAAGCTTTCACTTTAAAAAAGTTTGAGTGTGAGTTCACACGCGGTAGAAGTGTAACTTATCTCTCTCTCTCTTTGTATATATTTTGAGTACATTAAAAATAGACGAAAGATAGGGAAACTATATAGAAACGCATTCTATTTCATTCTCTCACACCCTAAAACCTATCTATACATTTATAGCTATCTCTTTTTCATTATATTTTCGTTTCATAAAATCCAATTCGCACCAACTCAAAAGAAGTATCACTTGAATTTTTTTTTATAAAACCATACTTCAACTTATTACATTCAGCCACAGCCATTATGTTTTCTTTACTTGATTACTAAATAAAACTAAGCTTACATACATATTTCAGTTCCACGTGCCATTAGTTTATTATATCTCTAGAAAGTTCTTTACGCGGTGCACGTCACAGAAATGTGATGCATCACCGTGTGTGGTCTGCCGATCGTATACCATAGACTGATTGATGGATTAGCATTTCGTTGTTAAAAATATTTTAGCAACCAAATATGTCACAATGCGTTTGTTTATGCTAAAAGCACAATACTTATTTAAAAAGCAACATTTCCTCATATTTTAGTAGTGGATATTTTAAAGACAAAAATGCTTATTGTGGGTGATCCTTAGAAGATATACATATACTCTCACTGACTTTTAGTGTCATTTTAAAATTTACAAGTCTGTAGTACATTACTTCGAAACACATTATATCACTATGCTGTCAGCTGTGCTTGAGAACTATATAGTCAATGTTGATGCTTTAGGTTCCGTAGACGCAGCCACTTTTCTCACGTACGTTAAAAAAGCATATTAAAACCAATGTTGTGAATCTGTACACATACAAGCGCTTTCAGGACTCCTAATAAAATAAATAATAAAGAGAAAAATAATTTTAATAAACGTCGTTGTCTATGAGACCTTATTTTCTTAAGGTTTATTTACTAATTGGCTACAATTTCACTTAATGTTAAGTGACAATGTGGCCCGAAATGGTAACTCCCTAAGCCCACGCTCTTTAGTGCAGCTGCCGGAACACACTTAGAGGTACTAGGCAACAGATTTTCTACTTGAGGGTCGTTTGTGTTAGGTAGACAAACGGGCATTAGTAAATGTCCTATGTACCACTATACTATGGTTTCAACACTATGTGTTTTTTTAACGGAATATTCATGTTTATTGTAAGGACACAAACTCACGTCGATCGACGCCGTTTCTATACATGATAATATAGATAAATTTAAGAAGTCGCTGGGTGAAGTATAACCTCCAGTTTTTAGAGATATATTTATATTTGTTTATTAATATTACGTATTTATTCATATGTTTTATTATACTGTAATTAAAATTTCATAAGTAAATGTTGTGTACATAGTTATAGGATGACAGATTTGTTACGCTGCAATTTGTACCACTATTTCTTAATTTTTTAATATGTTATCTGTGATTATACCTTTTTAATAAAATAAAATAATACACACTACCATAGAGCTATCCTATCTTCGAAGAAACTGTATAATTTGATGAGGATCACCTTTTTACCCGAATGCGAAAAAGAAGGGCTATATTCTTCGAGCGTTACAACCTATTTACCTATTTCTATTTCGTTGGCACGCTTTGTGGCCTAATCGGCTTGATTGATTTTAGCATATGAGATCTGGGAATCTAATAAGAAGGAAAAATAGAAAACTCTAAATTTGTCAAGTGTTTTTGTTGTAGTTTGTGTTTTTTGTTTATTTTTCTGTTAATTACAAAGTATAATTTTGTAATTAGAAAGTATTAATATTATAAATTTATTAAATATACTTATAGAGATAAATGATTTATTTTCAAAATATGGCGTAAAGACTGAAGAGGCATCTAAGTTATCGACAAAGTAGTCGAAGGTTTAAGATAAATGAGTCTGCTGGGGTGTTAGTTTTTGCGTAGATTGGTATATCGTATAAGTCTGTCATTTCACACTTTAGAATCAAAATGTGTATTTTTCGTAATGTTACTTTTTTGTTATTTAAATAAAAATATAGTAGGCCCACTCTAAAAAGAGGATGTTTTTACACTGAACACTGGCAAGAATTATAAACAATTTATTTAAAAAGAAGCAAGAGGAAATGCTTTTGGTGTTTGGTTTATACAAACGTATGTGTTTGTTTCATCCTTGGATAATGACACTAGACCAAATATTTTTGTGCCACATAAAATATAATTATCTACCATCGCCATGTACGTATTATGTTTTATTAACTAAAAGAACTGCTTTCTAAGTTGAAAAAAATTATTAAAGGCTTTAAAAAATGAAAGGAATAAAATATAAGCATTGCCAAAGACTTTATTTATATTCATGTTTCGAAATAGATTTAAATCAGTCCATTTTCGAAGGAATAACTGAGGACTTCGAAATAATGACTTTACATTAAGTATAATCAGTCTAAGTTGCAGTTATCTCTCTCGCACTTTATTTGGTCGGTCATACCGCGACAGCAATATATTTTTCTAAAAACCTATAAATAGATTTAAAATCAAAATAATCTGTATTAATTTTTAGCCCTGATAAGGCACCTATGAACGTCATAACACTACTTACTGCCGTTTCGGAAAATATCCCAGACATCGAGAAAAACCGGTAAGAAACTCGATCGGGTTTATCTTATTTTCAACAGTTCAAGTGTTATTATAACAGGTACAATAATAATAATATACTGGATGCACAGAGAGGGAGTCACTTCCAGACATCATTATCATTCACATAATGATCCACCCTATAATAACCTTTTGACAGTAAAATCCGCTTGACATGGTCCTTGAATTTGTTGTCCGACAAATCAATAATGTGCTTCGGAATTTTAATATAGAACCTAACACTTTTATTAGTCTTACTAAGTCTAAAACACGGTACGACTAATTTATCTCTATTTCTAGTATTAACATTGTGCTCAACTTTGACAAAATTTAGCTTGACTAAGTTTTTGCGAATATACATTACGTTATCAACGATATGTTGGGAGGGCAAAGTTAATATACCTTAATAATTCCTGGAATTTGTTCTTTAGTGATTCGCGAGGTCTCATGCTGTATATTACTCGAATTGCCCGCTTTTGATAAATGAATATGGCATCTATCTCAGCTGCTGCACCCCAAAGCAAAATACCATAAGAAGTTAAGCTATGGAAGTAAGCGAAGTAGACTAACCTCGCAGTGGCAATATCTGTTAACTGGCGAATCTGACGTACTGCGAATGCAGCAGAACTTAAACTTCCCGCCAAAGTTTTACTATGCGAACCCCACTGTAATTTAGAATCAAGCATAATACCTAAGAAGACAGTACTATCAACTAATCCTACTAAATTCCTTTCTATCTTGATACTACTATCAACACGCCGAACATTGAGCAAGGCAAATCTCATACATTTTGTTTTATTTGCATTTAGTAGTAAATCATTTAACCAATCAGAGATTTTAACTAAGGTGTTGTTGTTAAAAAGTGTAAATATTTTCCAAAATAATCATATTTCAACTTATATGAAAATGATTTTATTAATTTTCAACAAAACAAATCACGGTTATCCCGAAGGAGCAATTTATAGATACAAACTGTTCCCACGATCAAAACAAGGCGACACCTGCCCGAATGAATTAGCGCCAGTCTTCCGCCGAACTCAAAACTATTTTAAATAACCATTTGTTTTCGAATCGGTCCGCTTCTACTTTAAATTGTCGAACTCTTCTGCTAACTGTCAACGAAGTTAGTTGCCCATTACCCAGCGGTAAAGGTTTAAAATAAACAAACAAACCCTTTTCGGGGGTTGTAATTTTATTTCTCATTTTCGTATCTAGCCCTGGCCACGTTTAACACATTTCACCCATCAACACCAGATATATATAATTTAATTCAATTCTAAAATATTTTTCTTCTAGTTGGTTTGACACCGCTAAAAGTACTTGTCAGTGTCAATGTTTTTAAGCCTTCGTAAAAGTTCCCAATATACAAAGTGGGGTCTTCTGACAAGATAGTCACTCCCTTGTCAGAACTATGTAGAAAGTTTTGTGACCTATCAAAATGCATGTTTACCAGTTTATATTTATAACCCACTTCACTTATGTACAACAACCAAATTATATCACACAAAATGCCACCAATATTACATAATATAGAATAAAAAAATCTATTTTAATGAATTAAAAATTAAAACCACGATATGTCACTTCAAGATCCCACTAAAAACTCCTTAGTGTTTTCTTTTTTTTGTTTTTTAAAATCATTTTGCGTTGTTTGACCTTATATTGTGTAATACTGATGGCATTTTGCATAACATATTAAGGTTTGGACATCATGCACAAGTTTTTTTTTAAATATAACAATAGGTCGGCACATTGACGGTATTGTTTCCGATGGTAAGCACAGCACAATCCAAACACAACGGCGACCACCGTTTTTTATTTCACTTTTTTTTCTATTTCCATCCATCAACTGGAGTGGATTGGAAATAATAACATGGACCATTTATTTTAGGATGTCACAAAAACTCCCTGGAAAATTCTTACTAGAGTGCCACCATTTTGTTAGAATATCGAAATCATTATAAGATACACTGTATAACGAATTAATTACACCCTTGCTATTAGTAGTAACAGTCTTTAACAGTGAGGATTAGTTGCCAAGTTAGCAAAAAGAAGCAGAAGGAATAAAATAACATTGTTATATTTAGAAAGTTTCAAGTATCTACGTACTTATATTGTATTAAATAGAGCATAGTATTATACACGTTAATTTTAATTCAACTGTTTTTCTAATTTATAAGCTTAACAGATAAACTTTAGTCATTCAATGTTAATATCCATTTTTAAAATTGAGATACCACAATCCTTTTCTACCCCCGTATGACATCTGCAACAGCGACAAAATCTAAATGCTAAGTTGAAAGTATTCTGAAACCTATAAAATTCATAAAACTATTTACATACTAATTTCAGTAACTTAATAAAACCATAGTAAATACTCCTATATTAGATACAAAATTATTTTCAAATTAACAAAATCCGATTTTATATAAATTCCATGACAAATTAACCGCGTCAAAACCGAAACGAAATGTACAGGATAAACAAAGAGAAAACCACATGAAACTATGTATCTATTTTAAATCTGAACTACAGGGCAAATTATATTCAACGTCCCTATTCTGATATGGCAACGTTATGGATAGTATACGCCCCAATACACCGCGCGGTGCTGTATGAGGTCAGACTTCACTTTACGTCTATGGTAGAAGTAATACTGGATAGTAAAAGAAAATAATATTGTTTTTCATCTTATCTATCTTTTAAATATTACCTAATTGGTAAATTAAAAAGGAAAAAAATATCATGTATTCCTATGTACGCACGTAAGAAGTAATATTTCTTTGAATTTACAAAACAAAAACACCTCAAGTTTTTTATCCCACCTACCAATAATATGATGAAATCAGTAATCTATAATAATCGTATTATGAATTCATTTTACGAATTTTACTACCCAGAAATCGGTTGTATTTTGAGTAATGTAATAAAATAATAATAAATAGCGGATCACCTCAAAAATAAGTCTTTTCAATATGGGAGATGTGAAGAGAAATTGTACAACCTGCAAAAAGACATTAATTCGCTATATGTAAATTATATAAGTAAGAATGTATTAAAACATGATACAGAAGGACTTGCATTTTCTTTACCGGACCAGCTTAATGTTAATTGGTGAGTTTTTCTACTTTTCTAGTCTACAAAGCGATGTTGTCTATCTTTGTTTGCTGCGTGTAAAACTGTCCAATTTTAACCAACCACTTCTTTTGACATTCAAGCTACTCCGAATATAAGTACGGTAGACTTGCATACCATCGCCGATATCCAGCATCTGATTATTAATAATTGCAGACTTAGTTCTGTTAAAATGTAACGTATAGAAATAGAAACTGTAAGGAATCAGACGTGAGGCGCGGAGAGTTCAACGCACGCTACGGATATAGAAGAGAATGGGAAACAAAAGTAAAACATATTGGGACGGTTAAATACCACACCCTAATGATCTTCCTTTTTCTGTACCATTAGTCGATTTACGGGGATGGACGAGCTGCTCTACAGTGCACAAACTATTCTGATAATCAAATAAAAGGGAACTGCAGTATTTTTTGACTAGTAATTGTAAGGTACTAGTTGGCCCGGCAGACGTTGTTGCATCCTTTCCAATACCACAACGCCGCCTATCCTGAATTTATTTTCCTGAAAACTTTTCCAGGGCTAAATTGAACAAAACAAAATAAGAATTACGCATATTCATCGTACAAATTGTAAGTTATGCTCTTGCGCTCTTACAAAAATCTATTAGATCTATCCATTAAATTTCAATTTTTTCTTGTCATAAAAATCTAATTCGTACTATTACTAACATTTATAAGAAAGACCCATCACGGATTATATTTTTTTTACGAATTAACACGTAAATATTATAAACACGCGCTTCAGCAGATATTCTCAATGCTTTACAGTGTCGAGGCAGTCCCAATAGCCCTGAGGACATTGTTATTGGATATGCATAACATTATAGGCTAGCCGAGTATATGAGGTCTAGAAGCAGCTATAATATTTCCATTTATTTATTTTCTCGATGACAGTTCTAATTTGATAGTTGTAGTGTTGTGACCAAATAAGTAATTATATCGATTTGAATGAATATCGATATGAAATAAGTAGTGACGATTCATCAGATTTTGATTAAAATAAATAAATAAAGATTACCTGTCGTTATAATTATTTCGTTTCATTGTCTACAATTGTCTACCTACTTATTTTACAATAGCTTCGAAAATTTTGAAGAAGTTGGCATTATCAATTAAGAATTAATACGTGTAACATCTTGTAATGAAATATAATATTAGTTAATAAATTTGTACAAAAGTATCCGGCAGTAGTTTAGTTTCTTACATTTTGTAAAAAAATATCGGGTCTGTTATCGTGTTACATTTATCGATATAGCTCCATCCCTATCAGTTTCTCCGACTCTGGTATAACCTTGTACGTGTGTTAAAATAATGCATACATAATGTAAAAAAGACGCTCGTTCAAGTTTTCACAGGAGCCGTAATCGAGCAAATAAATAAATGGTATAGTATAGAAATATTTCAGTTGAATACATGAAACAGTTTTTAGTAGAGCAACATAGAACATTTATTATTCAGATCCATATTGTATCTAACAGACTGGCTGTAAGAGTTGTTCTCTGACAATAATATATTATTATGTCTGTCAATTCATAGTGGCTAATAAAACTAGATATTATATTATATTGTAAAGAAACTATGTTTTTCATTGGTAGGGCCTATGAATCTACTAAAAGTACAATAAAAGGATTGGATGTAGTAGGCTTTCAATATCTTTACACTTGCTATACAACGAGGAAACCTGCGAATTAGCATAGTTTTCCTAACCGACAAATTAAGACTGCGTTGTTTTTAGTTAATTATAAAGAGCTATACCTAATCACTAATCTACGAGCTACATCATCAAGTGGGTTAAATAATTACATATAAAGCAACTTTTTTTGCATAAAAATGAGATAGGTATTTCATCCGTTTTGTTGATGCAAAAAGCATTAATCAAAAACGGTTTTAAGCAACTCTAAAACATTCCAGAATGATTGTAAAAAAGAAACGGTATTATTAAAACTAACTGATAAACGTTTATCAAAAACCTTACCTTTTCGTAAAATCAGTGAAGCGCACTGCAGATGACTAAGTACCGCACCTAATCATCTCTTTTTCTAACTCATTAAACACTCTATAGCTCTTTCGGTAACGATAGCGCTTCTATGGTTCATTACATAACGAGTTCTGGCTGCTAAATAAACGAAATTTTCAATTAAATCGTTGCTGTAATTTTTTCATCGTTTTAGAGAGATGTTAATTTTTTTTTTTTTTATTTAAAGGTGTAAGAAAATTTTTTTTCGTTGATTTCCATATAGCGTTTCATCACAATTTTACCTTATGCTTATTTATTGGTAATACGCAAAACCTTGAGAAGGAGACGGATTTTAAATGCAGCTGCCGTTCTGATGGATACATAGTAACAGTTGTTTATATCAGCAAATTGTAAGCATAGGACAATCCAAAAACAACTACGACTACCGGGAGATCCATCTATTGCCGGTCCATTGCAAGCCTCTTTGCATTTGGATATACACTAGCTGATCACGAAATGTAATAAACCAAAATAGAATCATTATGATGGGTGTATCACTATGTCCATGGTAGTCACAACCCAGTCGGGTACATATATATCCACGTCACTTAATAACTAGATATGAACTGGCTGATTCCGGAATGCGACACACCTAAGCGTGGTGTAATGTGGTCCCATTAAATTGGAGTGAATTTTTGTGTCCTATACTCAGCAAAGGTAGATTTTCAATTTAAAAAGCAGTCAGCCAGACGAGGTTTAAGAAATGGCCTAAAACCATGAGTGACAGCTTGACGATGCGCCATCTGCCATGAACCTTCTTGCGATGAGCAAATGTTTGAAGTAAAGAAAACATAATGATTGAATCATAGTATGGTTATTGGACATTTTTAGGAGTCGTTTTACTATCTACCGACTTCAAGTTAAAAATCTACACATTCTCGTTAAAAAATTGATGTACTCGTTTTAGCGTTTTAAACATAATCTCTTCGGATTTTATTTAAGTGAATGTGGCGAATGAAGGTAACACGCTAAGCTTAGATAGGGACTGGCTGTCAAGTGCAGAAGTTGGAACACTCCTATAGGTTGTTGGCGACAAATTTCCAACGTGGTAGTCAGCCAGGAGAATGTTAGAAAATGATTTACCACAATCACTCGGTATACCAAGTCAAGATAATAATTTATGTGACCGATTTTTCATCGTAACATTAGCAAGGCTGGAATTTGCTTACTGTCAACATCCAATTAGCCAACTCTCGGGTTTTAATCAAGTATTTGTTACGTAGGTTCTACATTGATTAGTTGAATATCGGCTTAATTTTCTTTACTAAACATTACGACTGGTAGATAATGCTTTTATCTATTTAATTAATCATTTGTTCACTTATGCGCAGCAATAAAAAAAAAAACTTGGCTATCAATCATCACAATGTTTTCCTTAACCAAAAGGTTAGTAAGCTTATTTTATAATTTGAATCCACGTCTATCAACGGTCTTATTTGCCGGAAATTCACCAGCACATTATTATGCCATAAACGCTAAATTTAGGAGTTATGTTCAAATGTTTCAACGTTACGTAAACTTGCGTTTTGTAACTTCTGAAACTAAATAGCAAAACTAAGTAAGAAGACTTGTGTAAATTGTAATACGTACGTAAAAGGCTTTACCTTAATTTATTAGTTTTTTGTTTGTTTGTTTAATAAACACGCTAATCTCCAGAGAACTTCAAGTCGGATTCGAAAAAATATTTTTTTATATAATAGCCACTCATGAAAAATAGGTTAAATAACATTCGCCCTCTCAGCTAACCTTAAATATTGATTTTTGCTACATAAGTCGGAAGTCGAAACCCTCTTGAACTGATTTATCCACGTGCGCTAGCGTATTGGTTAATCCAAAAATATTGGCTATTAGTATAAATTAAAAAAAACTATCTCTTATACATAAGCTTATGGTATTACATTTTTTTTATGAGCTTTATTTTTAAGCATGGCATATTAATCATTACGAAAAAAAGTTACTTCATCATAAAGATAATTTTATGAACATAAACTTTGCCTTTGACATCACGTTATTTGGTCGTATAGTTTGAGAGAAAATGAAAAATTAAAATAATTCACCACTCGGCTCGGCTCTCTATAGTAATAGTGGCGCGAACGACTCATGCGATGCCGCGATGTGGCCATCTGGCTGCCCGATAAAAAAAAATGTGTATACTGAAATATTATAAGTCAACAATCAGTGATTTCTTTTAACTTATATGCGGTTGAAACCGCGGGGCGAAGCTAGTCATAGATAATTTTGAACTTATAAACTATAGGCACAGTTTCAATACTATATAGAAATAAATATAAAATAGTCACTAAATCTTTTAAACTGAGTAAGACAAATAAATGTATTTAAGTAGTTGTGTTTGGTTCTATAATAAATTTCCTAAGCACATTAATAATATACACAGATAAATTCAAGAATCATGTTATGCAAATTTTATGAAGGTTTTTGTAATCCTTGTCGTCCCGCTTGAATACTACCAAGCATCCAAGAATGAAGTATGGCGTATGAAGCAATAATGGCTCAGTTGGTATCGTGTACGGACTCCACGTCGTTTGGCGTGAGTTCGAATCCCTGCAATGAGCCTGAACTTTCGTTGAAGTAAAACATCATGAATAACCCATAACATAACCCATTTTTCTAATGCTAGCCCTGGTTAACTACCACCCTCAAGTTGAAAATCTCTAGCCAATAGGTTTGTTCTGGCAGCTGCACTTGAGAGCCAGTCTTCCACAAGGCTACGTGCGTTAGCGTGCTACCAACTTTGGCCACATCGTCACTTAACATCAGATCAGATTATGGTCGCTAAATTTATAACGATAAAATACTTTTTTTTTTTAAACTGTCGGCCACGATTGTAGTGTTTTATCATCTGTTATTTATGTTTCCTTCTTTTTTTTAACAGTCCATGATCAATACTTATTTAATTAAAGGGTATTCAACTAAACCGCTTAAAACCGCGAAATAATTTAAACTGCCATTCTAAATATTATTGTGCAATAGTTAACTAAATTTCCATGAAGTCGAACTAGTTAGAACACAATCGAGATGATGAATAGTGTATTTTTTTATAAAGTCACTTAATTATAACAGTATCCAGAGAATTATATTGAAATTTTGTTACTTATCTACGAACTTTATCAAATAAGGACAGACACGATTAGTTTATTTCGAAAAAGAAGAAAAAATATATCAAAAACCAAATAAGATTACAAAAATCACAAAAAATCACTATTCTAGGAAATGTGTTGTTTGTCTTTAAAGAACTATACAAATCCTTAATAATTTAAAGATATAAACAGAAAATAGAACAAAAATTTCATTTGCTTTATCTAAATGCTTATAAATTGTTACATTGATGAATCTAGAAAATATATGGGGCATATAATTCCGTATATTATTTATTACACCATGGTTTACTGTAGATGTAACTAACACACTAACCCACCTTCAACTTACCACGTTTTAAACATAACACTGGCAGTCTAAAAACCATCTCCTATAACGTGGCAACGAATAAACATTTCTCATCATTAAAAACATAAAGATAAAAATAAAAACTACAATTAAAACACACACTTAATATTTTACATTTATAAAACAAATAGGTCATCTCGAAAATAATTTAATGATTAATAATTCTGTCAAACCTTTATTTTAGAGTAATAAAATGTAAAAAAAAAAACATCTTACCTATTCGGAATTCAAAAAGAACGAACCGAAAATAACACTTTCGAGTTAAGAACCACGTTTCAGACACAAAAAGATCACGGCGTTCCCTGTTTAAACACTGGCGGACAATTTTTTTCGAAACAGAAATATTCGAATTTCGTTTTTTTTTTTTTTTTTTTTCGAAAATGGCGCGCGGGCGGCCAACGAGCGGTAGACGGGACGTGACTAACCGACGCACTGGGATGTGCGTTTATAATTCGGCGTTATATTTTTAGAATACGCCCCCTTGGAAATGCTCGTCCAAAATGTGAAGACTGAAGAGGGTCCACACGTGGTCGGTATCCGGTGGAAGGGTTCAAGGAACTGAAATATCTATCTAGTGACAATATTTTCAGGGCTTAGCGATAGGCGATTCAAGCGAAAAGTTTGACCATAAGACCGTTTTAATGAAAACTTTTTGTATTATCTTTGTAGTATCGTGGAGCTGTGGAACCATCTCCTTCAGTTCTCTTCAGTTGAAGAGATATATATTTATGCAGGCTGGAATGATAGCGGCGATCGCAGATGGATTACGATCTCTCGGTGGTCACCGTTGTGTTTCGATTGTGCTGTGCTTACCACCAGGGACAGACCGTCACTTTGCCGAGAAACTACAAAAAAGAAGAAGAAAAGACATACGTCGATCAAACGTAAGTTGAAATCCCACACTGAGCTTAGGCTTTTGCTGAAAGAAACAAATTGATAAAAAAGCCTGGTTGTAGGATGCTTTCTAATGCCTGCTTGGCTAGCTACATCCTCATTCTAGTCTCTCGCTAAAAATCTATATTTTGTGTTCTGCATTTCAGATTTAGTTTCGTACTAGGCTAAGCCTTTTAATACCTTAAGTTTCACCGTTACATAGCCGTCAAGTGTAGGTAACTGTAGTAAACAGCTTAAGCCAGAAAATATAATACTTAATAAAAATTCAGATAAATACCAACTTCCTAATTCAGTTTAAAAAATTAAATCTTCATAAATTCCCAACCTATTCTGATTTAACTTTGTAGGTGGGAAGCATACGATATTCCATTATTGAAAGATTATAGGAATCGTAAAAAAAGTTTTTTTCCTAACCGATTTTCATGAAATTTTGTACACGGAAAGTGTATATGTCATTTCTCATTTAAACAACAACAACAAACGCCCAAGAAATCATTTCTTTCTTTGAACACGTTAATCTCTGAAACTACCAGTCATATTTAAAAAAATGTTTTTTTTTTCTTTTATATCTTATTTATTGAGAATGATTAATTAATGTATACATTATACATTATTCACGCTACACCTCTGAGGAGTGAAGCAGTAACTATGAACATCAAGCTGTAGGCAAGTACGGGAAGTTTATAACGACGGTATACGGTTGAGTTAGCGGTGTAGCGGTGTAGCGGTGGTGGGGTGGAATTGGTTGTATAATTTAACACGAGTGAAACCATGTGGCACAGATAGGCATATATATTGGTACATATTTTAACTACCTCATCAGGCTGGGTCCTGGTTTCGATTCCTAGGTCGAGCAAAGTCTTATTGGGTTTTTTTCCATTAAATTCTCAGTAACAGCTCGGAGTTTAGCTTTGTGCCCGATTAATAGCAATAGGCTCGCCTCCTATTACATGGGACCTAAAAAACATACTCGGCGATCTGTGGGTGTACATTATTACACCTCTGTCTAACCCTTCGGGGATACAGACGTGATGGTATATTTATATTTTTATCGTACATTTTAAAGCAAGTACAATTTTATTCATATTAATCATAGGGAATTCATAACGGTTGATAAACGACCGCTTCCGTAATTCTGCGGGGTTGAGTTATTAAGCGAGTTATGAAATAAATTGTATGCGATACAGGTATTATTTTGTTTGCTTATATTTAATCAGAGATTTAGATGTTTGTATTGTGTTCACGCTAGCTTATAATAATATAGCGTAAGACCACAATATTGTGAACTGAGATTCGGTTTAGTGTTTTAAGACCGGCCACCAGTTTGACATCATTCGTCTTTGGGATTAGGTTAGGTACTAATGTACACGAGTTTGCCAGGTATGTTTTTAGGTCCCATGTAATAAGGGACGAGCCTATTATCATTAATCGGGTACAAAGCTAGACTCCGAGCTGCTACTGAGAATTTCATAGAAAACCCCAATAACACTTCACTCAGGTCGAGTTCGAGGTCGAATCGAACACAGGACCTAGAGCATAGCAGTCGAGCTTACGACCACTACTAATGAGGCCTTCCATTACTGATTTGCACAGTACAATCTAAAAGCAACAAGGATTATCGAGAGATCGGCTTGCAGGTTGTTGTTGTCATTCCGGCCTGCAGATGCCTCCGTAGCTCGGTATTGTTGATCTGGAAACGTAACAAACCAAAAGAAGGTCACTGTGACAAGTTTCTTCTTCTTCTTCCTAACTTGGTAACTAGTTATCTTTAATGAAGACAATTACTGTCATTATAAAGTGAATATAGTGCCCTGTCTTATAACGATTTCAATATCCTAACAAGATGGTGGCTCCCTTGTTAGAACTTTCTAGGGAGTTTTTGTGGGATCCCAGAATGCATGCTCTTAGTTCTTATTTATAATCCACTTCAATTATGTACAAAAACCAAACTATATCACGTAAAACGCCACCAATATTACATAATATAGGATGAAAAAGTAGATGAATTAAAAACAAAAACCACAACATTCGACAAAAATCGTGACAGGATTATCATCATATCCATGATGGTCGCGATACAGTTCAGATCCAGAACCAGGTTTAATTCGTACTGACTAAATATTAGCTTATTCCATCTACACACGACTGCGAAAAAGGAGGATTACATTTTTCGAGCGTATGTCTATTATTCTTTGTCACGCTCTATAGCCTAAACGGCTTGATGGATTTTAGCATACGAGGTGTCGTTAGATTCGTCTTAATTGTGAGATTGAGTTAGCTTATATAATAATTAAGTATGACGTCTGGGAACCAAATAAAAAGTAAAAATATAAAAAAAATTTTTTAGTTGTGTTTTGTTGCTATCGGGTTTTTTGTTTCCATTTTAATAATTTAGGTTGTTTATCTTCTTCCCTTACCATTAGATGAAGTTCATTATTATTGTTAAACTCATATTTTAAAAAACTAAACTATTTTATACTGAGCGAAACAAGTGCGTCATAGTAATCAAGAGGCGCTGGATATGATATCATAATATGGTAATTTCTATTTCAGTAATAGTCATTCTTACATTTGGTAAAATAATTTATATAGATGATATTCATATTTCATCATCTTCAGCAATATGACGTAAAATTGGTTGTATTACACAATGGTGCGATTTACTGGGATACGACAGTCGACCATCAGACGTTAAACCACAATGCCACAATGGTACTGTAGAAATTATACCACGATAGTAATCAGACAGATTTTATTGAACTTACATTTATTGGTGACAAAAGAGAGACTTGACAAATTTATGATTCGACGACAACGGACACATCAGGCCAATAAGGAACTAAAAAAATATTTTGTTGACAAATTATAAGTATTCGGTTTTATGTTTATAATTTTATCTCAACAGGCACGTTTAGACTTTCGCTTAATCTAACAGGGTGGTAAGGAACTGTATTCGACTAGGTCGCAACCACAATGAATATGGTCATAAACCCGCTGTAGTGAATCTCTTTTACAAAAAATCAAAATATTTGTTCTTCAGTGTAGGCACTTATGAATGTCAAAACACTCTACCACCGGTTCGGAAAACATCCCAGTCATCGAGAAGAACCGAGAAGAAACTTAATCGGGCTTATCAACATCTTATTTCCTTTTTTTAAACTAGTTTTTACAGTATTTAATTATATACGGTTATTATCAGTTTCAGTAGATGTACAGAGAGGGAATCACATCCAGACATCACCATCATTCGCGTAATCTGCTACCCTATAATAAATACCCTTTCGACAATAAAACCAGTTTAACATGATTCTTAAACTTATTATCCGGCAAATCAGTAATGTGCTTAGGAAGTTTACTATAGAACCTAACACAATTACCTAAAAAACTTTTTCTCAAACATGCATGAAAATATTGTCATTATTTTCGACTCTTTTCGAAAAAAGAACACGCGAAATATTGAATTTACGGACATGTCAAGATTGATAAAAGAAATCCAATCAAAGAGTATTTAATAACAATGCTGGAGCGTTGTAATGTTCCAAATTCAAAAAACGCTCTTGCAATGTATTTGATTTTCTTTGTCTGTAAATTCGTTACTTTGCGTGTTCTTTTTTCGAAAATAATTACAATATGTATTTCCATGCATGTTTGAGAAAAGCATTATATTATATGCCTCGGCGGAAATGGCAATTGCCATTTCACGACCTTTGCAATAATGTACTATTACTTGTTTTACTAAGATTAAAAGATGGAATGACTATTTTATATTTATTTCTAGTATTGAAATTGTCTGTGTTAGTTACACTTTACTTTTTGTTTAATTATGAATTGGTATCAGCCATTATATATCTAGTGACCAAGAAGCTTGCAGGTCGGCATGATAGCGGTAACTGATGATAGATTACTTATCTCTCGGTAGTCGCTAGTAGTTGGGGCGTAAGGGGTTTCGAATTACATATTTAAAACTGAGATGCCCAAGCCAACCTCATCTGTACGTGGTACACCCTGATGATTAACGGATAAAGAAATTGCGATAGCGGACTGAGTCGCGACCACCATGTTTGTGGTGAAAAGATCATCATTGTGACTCGCTTTTCCGTGTCTCTATCAAGTAATATGAAAGCGACGACCGTCGACGAATTACGATCTCTCGATAGTCACCGTTGAGTTAGGATTTTACTGTGCTTGTCACCACGGACAGAGCCGTCAATTTGTAGTGCCACTATAAAAAAAAATTTGTTTTTGGTTTGTAATATTATTATCAACAGGCACAATGCCTTTATCGTGCTACTGTATAAAAAAATGCATTGCGATCGCAATGTTATTCCCCTAGGTGTATGGCGTGATGCCTACATTATCATAGACTCTATCTTTTAGGAATTCTGGCTCTAAGCTAGCTTTTTTTCGTTTCCATCCTGGTCAGTCGATCACGTCCTTTGTTCTAGCTCTAATTATGTTTTAATACATTTTATTTAAAGATTTATTTTCTATATCTTTCTAAAATATATTATCAAAAGTATATCCTAGTTTGTGTAAAGATAATTCATTTTAAAATAATAAAATAATATTAATAATAATATTAATATAATTATTATTTATTATAATTTAATTTATTAATATTATTATTATATTATTATTTATATTAATTAATATTCCCGTATAATAGCACGACGACTCACATTCTAAGTATAATATATCTCATTAAAAATAGTTTCACTATTTATGTTTTTACATAATTTAACCCGTTAGAAACTATGCTTTTTTAACCTTGTAAAGTAATCTATATGTTTGACCCATAACCGTACAATTCTCTTACATTTTTCAGCACCCCGGCTGATTCAGTTCGAGCGTAGGATGAACATAAAATTTCTACGTGTTTAGGGTGCGTACATACGCTATTGTAAAATACATATGATATTGTAATACATACAGCAAGATTAGTTGCGCTACTGTTACAATTCTTGTAAATACATAAATGTCATAATACGCAAACATTTTCAAAAAATTATAAACACAAATTAATATATTTTTATGCTATATGGATTCCATTCAATTCAATTCTCTCTAATAAAAACATACAAAAGAGAAATATTATGTGTAGATTTAGACCTTAAAAACCTTTTCTATCCTCAAATTTCGCAACGAACAGACATAATATATAAATCTCTAAATCAGCTATACTGTGCACAAATTTTGGTTTTAGTGAGTTGATCATTTAAATAATGTCATGGTTGCAGTCTTATTGCAAATATTGCGTAAAATATCTTTACAAAACAGTCTACGTTTAGATCAATCTCTTGGCTAATTTACGAGAACTTGACAAATACAAAAAGTCTTACGCTTGTGGGCAGACACTTTGTTTGTGAATTTATTTTCTTTACACTTAGATTAACTTCCATTTATAGAGCATTGGATAAGCTTCAATTGTTGCAGTATTTAAATTCAAGGAAGTAACTTGTTGCTGTGTCTCACTTCAATTTTCTAAAAGCTTCATTGCATTTTATTTTAATTTTAGAAGATTCTCGTATTGTTGAATAAACTTAATAGTAACAAGTGTGCTCTGTGATCGCACGCACATATAAGCATGCAACGATGAGCTTGGAGGATTTCACGGCTGAGTGCCTTGCGTGCCCCCAAGCCCTGTGAAAACAGTGTAGTCAGATCGAAAAAAACAAGCTTGGATGAGCAGTTGGATGAGCAGTCTCACACGGGCCGTCGGATCATGAAAACTTATGTCAAGATGATATCCTGGGATCGCTAGAGGCTGCCTACTGATTAAGGACCCTGAGAGAGAGTAATTTTCTCTCGGGCTGCTGTACCGAGAGGACCTCCAGATCAATTATCAGTTTGATCATATAAGCGCGGCTCGAGGAGGTTGGAGGCTACTGGAGTTAGGCCCAAACAAACAAAAACAACTTACTGCTTGCACTTAAACCGGATGACGTTACAGAAGAATCCTGATGTCTCCTCAGAATATAAATAAAAGATGTAACCTTGTTTATTTGGCAGATAAAGGAAAACTACTATGCATATCTTGCTGCATCACGAACGTCAAGCAATTTGGAAAATGATAAGCAAATACTATATTAACAGAGATGCGATAGAGAGTCAGATGGTTAAATAAATTTAACACAGGTTCATTTTACACGTGGTGCACAGCTAGAATAGAAAAATGAAAAATAATAGAAAATTACTAACAACAATATAGTGTCTTCGTTTGTATCTGGCCTTATCCTAACCATAAAGCCATACGCCATCACTCTCCATTATTATTCTCGTCTCGCTCACACATATAAATTTTCTACAACACGTTCCGTTACGTATTCAACCTATTTTATTTTACTATTTTAAATTTAGAGCTGCGCTTTCAATTGTTTCATGAATTTAGTTGGAAACATTAGGACGTTAATTACCTATGAAATTAGGGAATTAGGACAAACGAGTTTCGACTTAAAACTCATAAAGATAAAGTTTAATGTTCTAAATATTAACTACAGTATTATCTTCCAGGGAATCATTTAATTTTAGACTAGTAATCGCCCGAAACATCGGTCGTATTGAAGTTATAAAATTAAAAAGGTTGTTAATCTTTTCCCAAGTTATTTCACAAGATTATCTAAATGTCATGTTAAATTTATAATAATATGAATGCGTTTTAAAATAAATAGCTTTTACAGCAAATACATACTATTCATACAGTGTAATAGATTACGATTTCGATTTCTATAGGGACAACTAACGTTGTAGTTGTTCTGATCTGGTTTAGGCTTAGGAAATATGTCTCATATCCAACCAAAATTTAACCACTTCACTATAATTCATGTTTACATATACCTAGAAAATTAAATTCCATACGTCTTACTCATTTTCTATATTACTAAGAGTGACCTACGGTTTCGACGAACTCTCCAGCGCCACGCCGCGCCGCCGCCCCGCGCCGCCGCGCCGCGCCGCCCGCCCCACCTCCAATGCTTCCGGATAGCCTATCGTTGTTTTCCCTTCCCGTACTACTCCGTTCCTTAAGGTCATAGCGTGAAGCTATATAGATTATAACGTTCCTCGATAAATATGCTATAAAATGCAAATGCGCTAATCTCTGGTACTACCAGTCAGGTTTGAAATAGTAGATTACACAAGACGTGGTAAAAGAGGAAATTTTTAAGCGGTGATTCGGTAATTGGACGCAAAGAGTTAAATTTCAAGGACGCGTTAGGTTTAGGCACATTTCGTTACATGAAAGAGAAGATAGATATACCGTAGAGAGAAGGAGAAAGATAGATAGCTATACGCTGTATATCTTATTGCTTTCTCCCCCAACGTCCACCCTCTCTAACGGCAGCTCAAGCCTAGGTACGTTCCTCGGTGTAAAGCCCTTGAGTCTGGCAACCGTCTGCGCGATACAAGTTACACTGCAGTGCATCACGTAGCTACCCACATACAATATTACACACATATGAACATACATACGTGCACACCACATACATTCTGTAAGGAACCTTTTCTTTTTTTTTTACGCTAGATAGTGTAGAAATACTTTCCAGATCACTACATACACATACACATACTCCATCCCTTCCTCCCAGGAGGCGGAAGGAATTAGTCACTTTGGCACCCTTGCGCGAATGTTGCCCACGCATTTGTGGTAATTAAACGAGCGATAAAGATCACGACCACCGTACATAAAATACCTAATAAACCCATCACTGATTTTATTTAAAGAAATTTACGGTTATGCACGGACTACGTGCAATTTTTTTATACATAATTTAAATAATTAATGCTATGAAGTTATTATTCACTTGTGAGTAAAGGAGTGTTTGGTTCACTGTTATCCATGAAGGTTTATAGTCTACATAACTTCATGCTAACACTCTAGTGAGCGGAGCAGTGATGATAAATATCAATCTATAGTATTATTATAGAGATTAAGAGATTGGTTTTTTTTTTATAACGCGCTAATATCTGACACTAGTGTTTAAGTCATATTTGAACAATTATTTTGAATTAGGCTGTTTATCGAGGAAATTTATTACCATACAAAGTGTACGCTAAGCGAGAACGAAGTACCTACAGGTGTCCAGAAAGGGTATCGGGTATTTGTTTTCGCGCCATATTCGAAACGGGGCGTCTAAAGGGTGCGGGGAGGGGTTCGTGGCGTCCGCCATTTTGTGGAGTTTTAGTCACGATGGAACAGTACTCGGGGACGCATCGCGCATTTTGCGTACGAGCGTATTATCGTAATGGTGATTCAATAGTGACTGCTCAACGTCTCTATCGTGCGGAATATCGTACACGCCACGCGCCAAGTGACGATAGCATTAGGAAATGGATCAGGATGTTCGAGAATACAGGTGCGACAGTTAAAATTCAAAACTCTGGTCGTCCTCGTTCAGTTCGCGATGAAGAAACAATTGAAGAAGTTGAGGCGTCGGTTCGTCAAAATCCGTCTTTATCCATCCGAAAGCGAAGCCAAGCGTTGAACATCAAAAAATCGTCTTTACATTCGATTTTAAAGAAAGACTTACATCTAAAAGCCTATAAAATTCAATTGGTTCAAAAATTGAAGGATACGGACTATGCTAATCGACTGAATTTTGCGAACGAAATGCTGCAGCGATTTAACAACTTTAACAACATACTGTTCAGTGACGAAGCAAATTTTCACCTGAATGGTCATGTTAATAAGCAGAATTGTCGGTACTGGGCAGTGGAGAATCCGAGACGAAAGCATGAACGACCCCTGCATAGCCCAAAGGTCGTTGTTTGGGCCGCTATGTCTGCTAAAGGCATAATTGGTCCTTATTTTCATGAAGATCAACGAGGCCGAGCAATAAATGTGAATAGTAACCGTTATTGCGATATTTTGCGCAATTTTTTGGTCCCAGAGTTGCAGGAGTTTGCAGGTTTCAACTCAAGAACGTGGTTCCAGCAAGATGGGGCCACTTGCCTTACCTCAAATGACTCAATGGAAGTTGTTAACGAATTATTCCCTAATAAAGTCATTTCGCGAACGGGTAATATCAACTGACCTCCCAGAAGCCCCGACCTTAGCCCGCTTGACTATTTTGCATGGGGATACCTTAAAAGTAAGGTTTATCAAAACAATCCGACGAATCTAACCCAGTTAAAGCAAAACATCAGGTCAGAAATGGCAGCAACGTAACGGTCATCATTTGGATAACATCATCTTTTCCAAATAATTCTCCAATTCATATGCTAATAATAAACAATAAACTTTTTTATTGCATACAAATAATTTTTGTTTCATTGAACTTACAAATACCCGATACCCTTTCTGGACACCTTGTACTACTACGAGTCTGCTTAATAATTAAACGCGAATGCGAATATATTATATTAATGGAAGTCACAAGGAACAGTAATACAGTTGTTTTAAAAAAACAGAGTGACAATATTCACGCCTGAAAAATACACTCCTAATAATTTAATTTCGCGATGTGCTGCTCCGGGAAATTCACCTTGAAAAAGGGGGTGACAACGTCTGGGCAAGCTGCATTTTTACGTTCTCTGCGCTACCGTCTCCCGCTAAATTTGTCCGCAGTGCAACATACCGTCGCGTTATTTTTTTTTGTCTCGCTGTCTCGAAAATGCACCAGACGTCGGGTTCATTCGAAAACTTTATCTATTATTAACGAGTTGCAGTAGTTATTTCCGTAATGTTTTTCAACCAAGGTGAAGTACTTAAGGTTCAATTTGAAATGCACCCATTAGGGGATAAGTGAAAGCAAATAGTTTATGTAACTTTTATTTTAGTATAATTTAAAATATATCTTGTAGAATTTTTGTTTAATTTATTTATGTACCTGGTGTTAAGTATTCCTTAAGTTGCGACCACTATACACCATGGTAACAAGCTAAATTATTAAAAAGGATCCAAAAACCCTAAATTATTTCCACCTCTGGAACTGTGTTTATCGAAGAGAATCTTATCATATTTTTTATATGATTTTAATGGTTATATATCACATATTTTTAATTATGTACCTACTACCTACAAGTAAAAGTACGAGTACTAAGTGCAAGTTACGATTATTTGCACTTGCCTTCTAATAACCCATTTAACACGACTTAGGAAAAATAAAAATAAATTTATTTTTATATTATTTAATTCTAGCTTCTACCAGCGATTTCGGCCATCTTGGTAAAGTGCCAAATACTAATGACGTGACTGTCAACCGTAAACTGAGCAAGTTAGGATCCAAAATGTTGATTGTTTTTATTAGTAAGTATTTATTATAGTGAGATCGCATAATTATAAATAATTTACTACATAATAAACTACATAATTTCTGGGAAATTAATTGATGAAAACTCAATAGAAACCTTGACGCTTTTTATTTCCATGATATTTTGTTACATGTAAAAATCTAGTGTGTACGACCGTTCTATGTTTTCGACAGACTTTGGTACTTGTACATCTAATAGTCTGTGGACTTTGGCGAGGACGAGATACAATAGACGACAATGGGAGCAGGTAATGTAGCGGGGAAGGGAAGCGCGTGCAATTGCGTGACGTAGTCGCAAAAAAATATTAGAATAGTTTATTTGTAGAACGTTAACTTATTTTTACACAATAAAAAAGTTAGTAAATTTAATTCACATTATTATCACTGTTGACTGTAACTTCATGATGACGTACATCCGTCAAATAGTGCGTCCGTCACGTGATGCGCGCGCAGCTTTCAGTTTTATCCCCTAAAGGCGCCAAAATATATATTTTCGATCTGGCTACTATGTTAGTTAGCCTTAAGGACCTTTGAGCCATTACAGGGTTCGACACCTTCACCGAGCTTGGGCGTCAAAAGAAATGTATCTTCAAACATATTATGTGACTGTTATGGGGTTTGTTGAATGAAATGACGCTGCTATTAAGCCATGGTCATAAGACAAAGCAGTTACGTTAATTAAAATGGGTTCGTGATGTAAGATATCAAATGATTACATTTAAGCGCATATTTTAAAATTTTTATCATGGGTGGACTATCAAAGTCGACGCCGTTGCTTGTAATATCGCGTCTTGAGATTATTAAATTCCGAGTTCAAAGCGAAATGTATTTCATATGAAATCTATATGAGTAATTCTAAGGTAGTTGTAGCAGAAGGCGGTTGCGATATATGTGTGTTGGGCCCTTAATTCCAATTATCTATCGCGAATCAATCCCCCTCGTACACTATTGCTGCGATACTCAGTAAACAATGTAATAACATCCAAAAGAAAAAAGACTTACCTCGTCAGGAGTGGGCGGCAACCTAGACCTTGCCCCGTCGACCTAGACTGCAGATTGTGAGGTATTTGTGTTTGTGGAGTAAACTGTATGTATCTATGTGTGACAGCCTCAGATAATAGGACACTATCACGCAAGCAATCAGTTCAGCAAAAACTCTTGGTACACCAATTCAAATTATACAAAACAACATTTAATACCATGTATCAAAACACTCGGCGGACTATAACGTAGCGCTTCACCGAACGTCAGTAATGACGTCACGCATACAACAAACAAACGCGAAATCATGGTATTAAAGCACAAAGCGGTCTGTTACATGATAAGTAGAGCCGTCGGACGAAGCGCGGGGGGCGGGGCGACGCGGCGCCTACGCATGACGTTTGCAATCAGCATACATTTCGCCGAGCACAGCGATCGCGGCATCGTACGATGTGACAATGAACTTATTCCAAACAGTAGTGGTAGCGTGTATGAACACCACTTTGACCGACGTGAGTTGGAATCATTGCAATGTGCCTAGGCTTTTTGTGAAGGAAAACATCGTGATAAAACTATAGTATGATAGTATGGAATTATCCAATAATATTGTGACTATAGCGATAAACAAATTTAAAAATATATATTTGTCCAGCCTTAATATTATTGGTATCGTTTAAAAAAAAATTGGTTGCCTGTAAAGTCGGTATACGGGCGAAAGTTTTACGTGACAACGACTTTATGTCTGTCTCTCTCGCTCTTAGGCGGGCTAACCATGCCCGAGTGGAAGGGACGCGTGCCTCTCACTCGCTCTCATTGTGAGCGCATAACGTGAGCGGAGCGTAACGCAGTTTCTTGAAGTGTCACCCGGCAAACCAATTTATAAGACGTTGTCACGTCAAAACGATTTCTCAAAATTAAAGCCCTATTAGGGTGGCATAGGCGTCACAAAAGTAAATATTTAAATCTTCAAATTTCATTACAAACTTGGCATTAATGCTCTTTACATCAACGTATTGTACCTCGGCAAAAACAACACCTACTAAGTGGAAAAAAGGACAACAAACTTTGTAAGAGATATAAAAAATTACGAGTTACATTTTCAATTATATGGCCTGTACCAAAGCCTGTTTCAGCAGATATCTAATTGATTTTAGTACCAGGTCACTAATGTGGTACCTATGCGAAGAAGTGTGCTTACTGATTTATTTCTGACAACGGTACAATTTACCTAGGTTAGGAACTCGGTTATGTCTTACAATTGTAAATTCACAGTTATAACATCAATGATATATAGTCAAGAAGCGGATATATTTCTGCTGCGCGTAAATTGAAAACTCAAAAACGTCCTAATTGTGACGTTTTACTATTAGTCTGTGACAAGCAAGCAGACGAGTATAACCGGTCTCACCTGAGCGATAACTGAAATTAAAAAAACAATGCCTTCATGTGTGTTTAGAAAGTGTACCAATTATGACGCATGTATGTAATTTTTTTTAATGTTATTGGTGTATATATATTATTTTAAGACAATGGCTTAATCAGTTTTCTTCAAAGAGCATTAAGGATGCCTCCGCTCCAGACAATCGAATCTCTATTGTGCAAGTGATAGCTATCTCTTTCACTTCTGCTCTTTTCGTATAGTTTGCGCTACTCATTAGTTCAACTTCTTAACTTATATCTGTGTACATCTAATAATATTATATAACATCCATATTTTAACATGTATGATCATGTTTGCCAACTTAGCGCTTTTGGTACTAGATTTAGCGCATTTTTTCACATTTCAGTGCCCAAAATTCCATTTTAGTTCCTTAACTAGTGCATTTCCAAGAAGCTGTCCTAAAGTGATTCTAAATTTAAATCGTTGTTACAACCAATGACTGGAAACGCGACAAAAGCTATATAAGCTTAACCGCATAAGTTCGAATATTTAAGTGCAACGCAAAATGATATTAAAAGGTTTTTGACTAAAAACATACAAAGAAATCTAGTTTTTCAGGGCCAGCCTACGCAGTCGAAAATAATGCTTATTTAAACAGTTGATAACATGGTCTCAATATTATTTAGTGCATTTCCAACATAATTAAGAATTACAAATTTTCGCGGATAATTTAGCGCGTTTCTTCGAATAATAGTTGGCAACACTGTGTATGATGATTACACTAGTTCGAATTTTGGACTTGTAAGAAATTGTACACTACCTACCGTAATAATTATTCTCCTGACGTACGTTATCTTGGAAGCGGCAATCGACTTGTAACATGATACACGGCACATCAACCACGAAATCCTCTCCAGATAATACGAATACGCCGTCAAAGTAATTAAAACTAATTGGACTGTGAACCAGTTATAGGTTATAAACTTTTTTCAATTTATAATATCATGGAAAGTTTTACTGTATAAGATTTATCGATTAGCGGAGCGATTACATTGATAAAATAAACTTGAATAAGTAACGATTTCTAAAATGGGTTCCGTGGAAAAAGTCACCAGGATTCTGCAAATCAGCTACATTTATTCGTCTCAGTACTTGTTTGTTCAATCTAAAAACATAACATACCAAAACGCTTGTATCCCCGAAGAGTTAGGCAGAGGTGTACTAAATGTAAACCCACAGTTCGCCGGGTATGTTTTAGGTTCCATGTATTATCATTAATCGGGCACAAAGCAAAACTTCAAGCTGCTACTGAAAACTTCATACAATTTTCCTGGTCACGGAGACAACTAATTTATAAGCCCTTAATTAGACTCCAGCAAAGTTAGGTAAAGACAAGCACAAATCTTAGAGTTTTTCAGACATGAACCTACACGCTAACGCTCTAGCTCGTACAATATAAACGCACCCGAATTCTGATTAATCGATATCAAAACCAACATTACGACACTTGAAAATTTACCATCGAGTTTCATGTAACATGTTTTAAATATACCGTTTTGTATTAATACATATAATTATAACTAGTTCTTGTAATTGACAGCCAAATTTATATTTTAATTTGTTTGTAAAATTATTGAATTTGCTTTTATTCTATCTTTATAGAAAAAATACATTTTCTAATACCCGTCAGGCTAGCTACTCATATTTGATAATCTATCGTCGTGCACCTATAAGTGTGTTCCGGCAGCTACACTCGAGAGCCAGTTCCCCAACGAGGTTTAACGTGTCTTGGACCACATCGTCACTTAACATAAGTGAGATTGTGATAAAACGCTGAATCTATAAGGAATTTTAAAAAAACATGCTAAGATAAACATAGTTGCTACTGTGTTCAAACGGTAGACATAATCGAGTTTCTAACCTAGGATAACTAGAGTTCAGCCATCAATCAGCCTATTTTAAGTTGTTTTTGGAACGAAGTTCCTTATGGGACGATGGGGAGGGGTATCCTAACCGGGGAAAAACGTCCGTAACGTAAGGTTTTTTTAATAGTAATATAGTTTCAATAAGACTTAACAACACGCCCGTAGCCTAGCAGTTGTGAACGTGACTGTTATGGGCGAAGTCCTAGGTTCAAATTCTCGCCTCGAACAATTTATCTTTTTTTAATTTTTACCTAGTATAATTGAGACGCTATAAGAATTGTTAATAATGCATTAGAAATTGTAGATTACAATAATAGTTTTCAACCGATTTTGATAAAAATTGTACATGGGAAATACATGCCACTTCTCAATTGATACGGCATATGCATTGTCAACAATATGAGTAAAAATAAAGGGATTTAAATAATTATTGCGTAGTAACAAACGCGTGTGGAGCCGCGGGCACACCGCTGGTTATTATATATTTTTATAAATTATTTTAAATAAAATAAAGGTGTTAAGATAATTTTGTAAAGTTTTTTTTTCGATTTTTATCATAGAACTTTAAATTAAAATGTTATAATAAGAAACTTCGTTCCTATCTGGTGTCCCACGACACCATACGGTCTTTTTTTATAAAACTTTTATTACTCTGACTATATACTTATAATCATAATACCACTCACCTATGTGCGATATTATTACTCTATCATGCGTCGCATTTAACGGGAAGAGAGGCGGATCGTATAAAAACCGCGGCACACACTGGGGTAAAAATTGCCGTTAGAGGAAAAAGGATTAAAAAAAAAATCGTTTTCGACAAAAACTGTTTATGTACTTTGAATTAGACATAATTATAAGACTTTTGATGTACATCTTATTTTTAAATAATGCATGGTTATGTAAAAAAACGTCTTATTAGATTCTTGTTGTATGGAAGCTGAACTAAAATTAGACCCTATTGCTTCATCTTCAAATATCTAGAGCTAAAACTTACATGGATTGATAGATCTAGTGATCGTTCATCATTCAGCTCCTTTGTTTAGAATTACTATATACCTCGCCTGGTATAAGTTTAATGTGTATATCTATGTATCTGTTTACCTGTGTATGTGTGTCTGGCTGAACTAATTTTGATCTAGTTTTTTGACGTGACAACGTCTTATAAATTGGTTTGCCGGGTGACACTTCAAGAAACTGCGTTACGCTCCGCTCACGTTATGCGCTCACAATGAGAGCGAGTGAGAGGCACGCGTCCCTTCCACTCGGGCATGGTTAGCCCGCCTAAGAGCGAGAGAGACAGACATAAAGTCGTTGTCACGTAAAACTTTCGCCCGTATACCGACTTTACAGGCAACCAATTTTTTTTGTTTGAAAGGAGACTTGATTGTTCTTATTTATAATTCAAGAAAATCTGTTTGAAAATTATCAGGTCTTTTATAGTTTATATATATATGTGAGTACCTTCCACACTTTTGTTTGTGTTGAGAATTGGTATTCTAATACTGCAATTATATTAGAAAAACCTTAACCTGTTGCTGCGGCGTCATCTGGTAGCCGTATGAGATACCTAACTCTTCGTATTTGGGTTCATTGGAATGGTCTTAATTAATAGGTTACTTGTGTCAGTGGTTTATTAAATTATCAATTTCCCTTGTTATTTTGTATTGCTATTATCAAATACAGCAGTGTGTTCTGACTGGTAATTGAAGCGAAATATACCTATTTGGGTTTTAGAGTTTCAATGTTCACATTGTTACTTCATATCAGTCCACTCTTGCTGTGGACCTCAGACGAAACAGGAAAACAGAAATAAAAACAACTAGGTACGTATATGCAATTGATAATTAAAGATGCATGTATATCAACAGACCTTCATAAATTTATTGCTTTAAGATATTGATCTAAAATAATCACGTAAAGTTAAGCTGCAATTCTGTTTTTTTTTTTATACAACAAAGGTGGAAAACAAGCATACGATCCGCCTGATGGTAAGCGGCTTCCGTAGCCTATGAACGTTAGTAATACCATAGGTATCATTAGCGCCTTGCCGACCTTAAACTCCCCTACCTCAAAGAGCTCTGGATACCCTACAAACCGCAGGAACACAACAAAAGGTTATTTGATTGAGATGTTTTATAGGGTGAAAGTATTACACCAATCGGAAGTCCGCATTGGGATTGGGATGTTGGGGTAGCACCCAAGTGTAGAGAAAATTCCATAGAAATTTCTTTATGCTCTCTTACATCTCTCATCTCTTTCACCCCAAGATCCATGATAGATGTTTAATGCTTTTAAAATTTTGATAGTTTTGAGCTATTAGAACCCTTATTAAATACACAAATCATCAGCAAAAAGAAATGTTTTCAGTTAATTTTACTTCGAAAACGGTGAAGTTAATTTCATGCTGAATTTTTTTCATAATAAATACCGTAAACAGCTGTGAAAATTCTTTTAAGATTTCTTCATTTGATTATACAGAATGAAATGTGATTCAATAAACAAACATCAGTAGCTACGTAGAAAAATACTTTTGACTCTGTAAATTTCCATGTAAACATAAAATCGAGCCTCGGAACTTTCGATACGACGATAATGCTACGGAACCACAAGCACACGAGTGAGAAAAAAAGTTTTTTTTTAGTCGCAAAGTTATTCTATTGCACAATAAATAAAGCCGAACGTTTCGAAGTCACACTCTTTGTCGTGAGCTCTTTATTTCTTCTTAATGTGTATTGTCAACGTTTCTGTTAGCGAAACGTCCAACGGGATATTGGGCATTTTATACTTTAGGGTTGCCAGTAATGTCATTAAAAATTTTTCGGGTATTTTCTGACTGCGCAGATTTTGGGTAAGATTTGCGTTAGAATTTTTGTACACTTTTACTAAACGTCTGATTTTATAAGTTGTATTTTTCTAAAATACAGAAATGGTGTAATTACGGTTTGTTTTTGCATTTATAAATAAGCCATTATTTTTTAACACATCTTTACATATGATCAAATACAGAAGATATTCAAAACCAAAATAAAAATACTTTATTAACTTTAAGTCATATGAAGGCACTTGTGAATGTCAAAACACTACTACTGGTTCGAAAAACATCCTAGTCATAGAGAAGTCCCGACAAAGAATTACATTGGGTTTATCAATGAATGAATGAATGAATTTTATTACAACTGAAACTTTATTGCACTTTTAGTTTGTAAATTGACGAGCTTAACGCTATAATATCGCATTTTCTACCAGATAGCCCAACAGTAATTAGGACAATAAAATATTATTGTCGGTAGTGGAATAGGAAATTAAATTTTAAAATAAAACAAACATCAGCAGACACAAAACTAAAAAAAAAACTGGAAAAGGTATTAAAAATGTCTATTTTTTAAGTGTCGTTTACAGTTAATGTAATTTTTTGTGTATGCACAGCGAGAGAATCACTTCCAAATTTACATCACTATCATTCACATTATGATCCATCCTATAACCATTCGACAATAAAAGTTGTTCTAAATGATTCTTGAACTGATTGTCCGGAAAAAACGTAATGTGATTAGGAAGTTTATTTTAGAACCAAATACAATCACATAAAAAACTTATTAAAATAAATGTAAAATACGGGATTACTATTTTATATTTATTTCTAAAATTAAAAATACCTGTCATTTTCAAGTTCAAACATATCTAAGTTTTTCCAAACATACGATAAATTACTTGAAGGTAAAAATAAGATACAAAATTCTTGAAACTTGTTCCTCAGTCATTCGCGTATTAGAATATGACATTAAAATATTATTTACCTATATTATAATACGTATTAAAAAAATTGGTTAAAATTTCATCGTATTCCCGATGAGAATATATTCAACTAGCTGTGTTTCACAGTTTCACCCGTATAAATTTTTTACGACTAATATCGCCAACGCTCCCGTGTAGTCAATTTTTTATACTTTGTGTAAACCTATCGACATTTTCAATTATTTTTTCAAATTATAATATAGCCTATACTACTCGCTGATACTGTAGCTTCATATTAGAGAAATAATTTTTAAAATCGGCTCAGTAGTTTTTCAGTGTATCCATTACAAACAAAAAGTATAAACTTTTCTCTTTATAATATCGGTTTAAATAGTGTAGATTAACATGAGACAGCTATAACATTATTTCATTCACACTCAGCTAGCATATTGTGAAATGTGATGCTATTTTTATTGACCAGGTAAAAATATAAATGTAGCAACCCTATTAAATATTCTAATGTCACAAATATTTTGAATAAACAGCGGTACGTGTATGTCTGTTGTGATAGAAGCATGCACTTAAAAGTCTATACAGGTACACACAATGTGTAGAATGAAAGCAGGATAATTTGCGTTAATTTTCATGAGTCTTTGATGCTATCTATTAATATGTTAAATACACTCAAATGACCTTGGTTATTGTTAGGTTGATTTCGCTGTACTTTTTGGCTTTGAGGAATAATTTTTATTGTTGTATCCTAAGCGATGTTTAAAATAATATTTTGTTTATTATCTAGTAGCTGTAGTCCTCGGTTTCACCCGTGTTCAAATTTATTCGAACAAACCTCTACCGCACTTACTGCTTACATCTTGATATTCATGGTTTCTAGCCTGCTCTTTAAGGTCGTAGAATGAAGTTATGTAGCTTTTAACCTTCCTCAATGAACAGGCTAGCGAGTTGTCAAATATTTTTTTCAAACTGACCAGTACTTCTGTAGATTAACGCGTTCAAACAAATAAATAAGAAATCAATTGAGCTTTATAATTCTTAAAATATAGTATTGATTAGTATAATATTAAGTGAGAAATTTTTTGTTTATTTATCTATACCTGAAGATAGCTGAGTATACGAATTTTGCCAGGGACATAAAAATAAAAGAAAGTGTGTTTTGTCTTTTTTTATAGATTATTAACCGTGAAAGAAGCCGCAGGCGGTTGCTAGTATATAATATTTATAGAGAAATTGGTTTCTCAGAACAGCTCTAAGGATTTGAAACTTTGTATTTAAATGTTTTACATTCAAAGTTTACTTAGGTGTTTTTTTTTTCTTTCAAGGCGCCGCTTAGCCGCAAGTTCTGTCGCCTAGATATTTATTTTTAAGCGTTTTGTAGGCATTTCATTGTGTAGAATAAAAAACACAAGGAGTGTGTGAAAAACGTTTAGAATATTAAAAAAAAAAAAACATTTTAAAGTTAATTTTGTTCTATTACCTAGTAATCTACATCTTCATACAATTAGTAAAATTGAAGTGACTGTTTTTAATATCAAAATAACAGCTTTTAACTAAATGCATTTGAAAGTATATACGGTACTTATAAAAAAACACCAATTTTTGACATTTTTGTCTATATGTTTATTCTGGGTAATCTCCGAAACGATTGGACCGATTTCGACGGTAATTTCTCTGGCAGATAGCTGATGTGATAAGAAGTAACTTAGGCTAATTTTTATCTTAGTAAAAGAATTAGGGTTCCGCATAAATATAAAACTAGATATGGTGAAGCAACTCGTGCGCTTAAATGGGTGACTCTGAGTAAACTGAAAGAGATATATCGAATTCATGTAGTACATAATTGTAGACATTAAAAAGACCTACAAAAAAGACAACAAGAGCATATTTCTATCTTCTAAGGATCACCTACAATAAGCATTTATATCATTAAAATAACTGGGAGTGGCGGTAGTACGATTTGTACGTGTGCCCGATTTACGGCATCACGTAGTCCACGAAAGCGGAGCCGCGGGAACAGCTAATTCTGGTATAAGAAAGATACAAAAAAATGTCTTTATTTATATCATTTGGAACATAAACAACAGATAAATAAAAAAGTATATTAATACTAGCTGTGCCTCACAGTTTCACCCGTATTAATTTTATTAGACAAACTCTCCACAGCGCCTACGCACCCGACTAACGGGTATCGTTGTTTTCACTTCCCGTACTTGCCTACTGTTTGCCAGAATGCTGGACATTCATGATTACTGCTTCTCTTCTAAGCGTTGTAGCGTGAAGTTATTTAGCCTGTAACCTTCCTCAATAAACAGGCTATAAATGACAGAAGTACTATTGAAAATCTCTCTGGTAGTTCCAGAGATTAGCGTGTTTATATAAACAAACAATTTGTTACAATATTGTATTATATAGATTTAGGCTCTTAAGTATGTTCGTTTGTTTATTTTTAACCACAATTAAAACGTAATGTAATACACACGTGTTTTTATTTAATTCGTATATACTTTAAGCTTTTGTTACGATGTTCACATAACTTAGTTATATCTATTCTATACCAATATTATTAAGAGGAAAGATTTGTTTTTTGTTTGTAATGGATAGACTGAAATACTGTTGGACCGATTTTAAAAATTCTATCACCTATAGAAAACTGTAGCTTTATTAGCCAGTAACATAGATTATACTATTTTTTTTTTATATTCATCATAAAAAGGTCGATAATTTTACACAAAGCATAAAAATTGCCTACACGGGTGCGTGGGCGATGTTTGTCATATAAAATTAACACGGGTGAAACCGTGGGGCACAGCTGTCATGACTGTAAAGAATTGTGATACATAAACCAATTTTGTCTAATTAGGGGCAAACAAAGCAACACCACTTGGAAAAATACAAGAACATATTATTATACAAGCGTCGATATTTTATAGGTCTATATCCTTCGACTGGCTCAGATTACAAATGGATAAGCATTGTTTTATACATCACGATAAAAAAAATATTACGAGTTTTTTAACGATTTGTTAATGAGGTGATACTGCGATAGTGATGCACCGAAACTACATTAACTTGGAGAAAGCCGAAGTTGATATTCGGCTTCTGCAATAGGTTTTTCCGAAATTGACTTTAAAGCGACCAAATTCAATGAATGAAAAATCAGATCCCGTTTTGAAAGCGGTGCACTTGAGTTTTCGCTAAAAGTAAACACACTATGCACAAGAACATGATAGTAATGTGGCATTATAAATATTCGATTTGGTAAAGATAAATAACTTTTATGGCAGGCGTACAATATCTTTCATAATACCTAACACTATAAATAAAATACAACTGGACGTTAGGGATTCAATAAATAGTAAAAACATTAAATACAAATTTAAAGATTACTTCGTCAACTCAATTGTATAAATATAGTTAATTATATAGTAAGTATATTGAATTTATTAGTGAAATAAATAAAATGAATAAATAAAATAGATATTGATATGCTTTTGAAAATGATAACATTTTCTTTCATATTGTCACTTAATATTGGATATGACTGTAATCAAATGCTAGCCTGCGATCCACTTAAAAATAATAATAAAATCACATTATTTATGCTAAACAAAAATAGTTTGTTGCCGAAAATTTTATTAAAACCAAAATTAAAAATCTTTCTTTCAATTTATGAATGAAATGAATGTCAACACACTATCACCGGTTCAGAAAATATCATAGTTATCAAGAAGTTTGCAAGAAACTCGAACGGATTCAACAACGTTTTTTTTTTTTTTGTAAATTGTTACAGTTACAATTTTACAGAGAGGAATTCACTTCAAGACATCACCGTCATTCACGTAGCGATCCGCCCTTTCGGCAATAAAACTTGTTTAATATAATTCTTAAGCTCATTATCCGGCAAATCGGTAACGAGATGAGGAAGTTTATTGCAGAATCTAACACAATTATCTAAAAAACTTTTATTTGTCTTACTAACTGTAAAAGATGGAATTTCTATTTTATATTTATTTGTAATATTGAAATTGTTTCTGTAATTTACATGTTCAAAATTATCTAAATATTCTTGAAGTGTAATCAAAAGTCCCAGCAATTGTAACTTAATTTTATACGTCAAACTAGAAAATTTAGCTAAGCCGAAAGTGTCCAAATACGGATCCCAAATTTTAACGTCGTCAAACCAACACTATAACAATGTTTAATAGTCTTTTTTATTACTTTACTACTCCATTACAAGGAAGCCCGTATGCATAAACATATTTTTATTTTATAATGGTAAGGGGCCATTCATAAATTACGTCACACGAATCTCATGATTTTTTTGATTTATAATTAGAAATTTATGAAATTAAAACAGCAGTGTTCGGAAATTATTTTAATTTCCATTTAAATAATTTTTCAATAAAATCGACTTCAAATCAAACAAAGGTACTTATAAAAATTAACAAAACATAAAAAAAATCACTTTAATGAAAAATAAAAACCTAATCCTCTTCAGTCCATACACTTCGAACCCATTCCTTTATATTATTTATAACTGACATAGTAGTCACATCGTTCTTATTTGGACAGTTATCATCAGAAACATTCATTGTGTTAACATATTCTTCATCTAACGATAAAGCTTCATTTTCATCATTCAAACAAAGAATTTCCCTGGCACGTCTAGCAGCAATTCTTTGAGGCCGAATTTTCGCGATGGGCAATACTTCTTCCTGCGTTTTATGTGATTTCTTGTGTAGGTTAATGGCCTTGTATGATGCAAAATATAGACCACAGATGCCCCACGATCGCTTAAATAAGTATGCCTCGACACTGGGGCAATAGGTATCATACGGAACTCGGTAACTTATTTTTCTTCGAACTATAAAGGTAATAAGTTTCAAATAATCGAGTTGTAAAAGTTGTTAAATAAAACATTACTATGTTCGAGATACAGAAGTCCAATTTAATTTTTTCTCTGATTATTTTGACTAGAGGGTTGAGATTTAGTACAACGGAGGTTTTGGGGCTTGAATAGATGTTCGTAAAAAACATAAAAATATAATTTGTGTAAAATTGGTACATTATTTATTTACTGGCAACAATTTGATTCTAGATTTATATTTTTACATGTGGCAACTCTCTATCTCTCAAACTAGCATGATAAGGTGTAACTTGTGCTCTTCATAATTAAAATATAAAAATGATGAAATTCAAAGTATTTTTCATTCAATAGAAGGGAACACATTCTTTCGAGTTTGGGAGGTTTTCGACTTAAAGAAGTTCTAATGTACTTAGATATAAAATATTATATTTAAAAAAAATATGATGTCACAAAATTTGGGACCCCTCCCCAACCTTGTCACACAATTTCACACTTCGTCGACCCTCTCCCGCCCCTAAACGTGTGACGTAATTTATGGATGGCCCCTAATCATTTTATGTTAAAATTTGTTAGCTACCAATACACGGCTTTATAGCTATCTTTCACAAGGTGTTGTCGGCCGCCATTAGCAAAAACCGGCACTAGAACAATACGATATTTTTATCACGAAGAGTCATTTTAGTTTTTAGAACAGATTTTTCCTACTGTGTAGCAAGATGTAATTGAATTACTGTTCTAACCATAAGATGGTGTCAGAACCACGTAATAATCTCGTATTATTTTTAAGTTATTTATGGTTTTTTTTTTCTTTTGTCGTGAATAAAGTCTTCTATTTAACACCTCTTATGACTATGTTGCATATAATTTAAAAGAATCAGAAGCGACTGTCTCGGACAGTCTCCAGTCGCCTGTAATCATTTAATTTTCCTCCAACTGGTTCTCTGAGCGGCTAATATCATGTTTTACACCAATTATATTAATGACAGAAAACGTTTTTGCATACGCAATTCGAACGGCAAACCGGCCCGCTGGGGTTGAATGTATTAAGGAAGTAAAAATGTCGCTTAACAATAACTTTTTAATCTTTTTTATGTTTGAAGGTAAGTAAAAGCTTGACAGCCGGCTTGATGAAAATATATTACGAACTATCTGTGCCCGCGGCTTCACTCACTTAGACTAGAGAATGTCATCGATCGGGTACACGCGCGAATCTTGCTCCCTCGCTGCCGGTTATTTTAAAGACAAAAATGCTTATTGTAGGTGATTCTTAGTAGGTAGATATATACTGTCTGTGATTTTTTGTAGGCCTTTTTAATGTTAGAATTATTCAGCATATTAATTTGAAATATCTCTTATAGTTTACTCAGTGTAAGCCATTTCATGGACCCGCATTGATTTCACGACCAGTTTTTTTATTCGCACGAAACCATATTTATTTTTCTAAAATAAAAGTAGCCTAAGTTACTCCTTACCACATCAGCTACCTACCAGTGAAAATCCCGTCAAAATCGATCTAACCAGAACAAATAGACAGACAGACAGAAAATTTAAAAACTGTTTTTTTTGTTATATTTGTATATCGTATATATACATTAATAAGCATTAAGTAAAAAGCTGTTATTTTTACATTACAAACAAACACATCAATTTTATTAACTGTATAGATATATTACGAATTCTTATCATATAACAAAGCGAATCACGAACAGTGGAACTTGTGCTAGTTTTGACTGAGGACTCGCCAACTTTTTGTCGTCTATTTCTACCTTAAATCGGCAGTGCTCCAGTCCTCAAAGTGTGATTAAAAATGCACTGGCAAACAAACCGTTCCAAAATCCTTAAGAGGATCAGACTATTACTGACTGCCCACAGGAATACGGTCCATTTGAGTTATAGGCTTCAATATTCATTGAATACCTTTTGTTAAGTTACGACATGACCCAAGATGGTAACACGTTAAGCCTAGTTGGAAGACTGACTTACAAATACAGCTGCCGGAATGCACCTATAGATTGGTAGCTAGCCAGGCGAGCATTAGAAAGTACTCTACCACCATGATATGGTTTCATCACGATGTTTTCCTTCACCGAAAGCTCAGGTTCATTGCAGGGATTCGAACTCACGTCGATCTACGCGGTGTTCGTATAAGCTACCACTGAGCCGTAGTTGTTTCATAGTCCCTGTGGAATACCAAAAATATTTGCCCGTGAACAAATTCGCCGGCACGATTTAGTGTACAACATATATTTAAAACTGCAAATACGTTGATATATTTCATTATATCTGCCAGCCCACTCAAGAATCAGCGGTATTGTAATATCATAGTAACTTGGACAAGGGGTTACAAGGACTCACATGATGTTTCAAATAGACGTTTACTTTACTGAAGGTCTACAGGAATGTAAATTCCTTTTTTTTCTAATGACATATTATTTCTTGAAAGAAATACTATTGTATTTCTTCTTTTTTTAGTTTTACTTATTTTTTTAATAATTTAACTTTGCATAAATAAACACGATTTTACATTGATTAAAACCGTTAAACTATTTTTACATAATAAGAAAGAAAGTCAGTAAAGTGAATTAACTTTATTATCATCGATGGCTAACTTCATCATGTTGCTGGCACAAGAGATAAAATAATACTTTTTTTTTAATATGCATTCTTTATTGGCCTACTCTATTAACCGACTTAAAAAAAGACGGAGGTTACTCAATTTGAATGTTTTTTTGGATGTTCAGCCGTAACTTCTTTGTTTTATGAACCTATTTGGATGTTTTTTTTTTCTTGGATAAGGGCGGTGGTATTTATTTTCATTGGCATTGAACCTTCAACTTCTCTTTAAAATCATTGAAGTTGCTTTTCTTTTTTGTTAAACGTTGTCTTGTTTTTTGTATTACCTATTTTGTTTTTCAATAATTTATGGAATAGACCTTTTTTCTATTACTTTATCTATAGGCAGTCTTCACTGAGATTTTCTATTTTGAACCGATTTAATTCATTTATATTTATTAACTGGGAATTTTAAGAATCTATTGATGTTCTATTAAACAAAATAACACATGTATTCAATATAAAAGGAAAAAATATTTGGCCTTGAATAACATTCGAACTAGTCGATTTAACAAAAAAACTTATTAGAGCTTTTTTATAGAACATTCAATTATCTGTAAGAATATGCATTGGTACAATCAAAAAGCTGATCCGCTAATGCCTTATAAAATTCCAAACTTTAAAAAAAATTGCGATGAAGCAGTTCTTAATATTAAGAATTCAAATTTTGAAAGGATTTATTTTTGCTTTTTTTTATTTTTCTTTATCTAAATAGGTCTCACACCCTGATCTTTTTCAAAGATGACAACCGATGCTTGTTTCCTTAGGTTATTATTAATCTAAAAAAGTAAAATAGGTACATCAGACGATACCTGGCTAGGCGAATTATCGAAGATCAGAACCTTAAGCATATTATCGATTTGCCGGACAATGAGTTCAAGAACTAGGTTACGCCGGTTTTACTGTGAAAAGGTTATTATATGGGATCATTATGTGAATAATAGTGATGTCTTGAAATAACTCTCTTTCTCTCTCTCTCTGTTCATCCATTAAAAATATAATTAAAAACTGTAAATAATAACTAAACAGTTAAAAAATATGTACATTTATGAGCCCGATTGAGTTTTTATAGCCTTTTCTCGATCACTGCACTGTTTTTCAAACCTGAATTGTATAAAGTATTTATGATTTTGATTTTAAACATTATGAGTAGGTACGGTACACTTGTATTTAATTTAAATGTTAATTATTTTATGTCTACCGTCTTCAATGTTTACAACGCCTACCCAAACTAATTGTATTAGTCCTATACACACAAAGCCACATTTTGTTAAACATTCAAGTGTAAAGGACAAAGCTAAAGAGATAGTTATGAGAATATCTAAATATTCCTTTAACTAAGTCTCACTACACGAAAACATTTTAACCTAATTCTAATAATTAATTAACAAATACAGCGTCATTAAACATTAAACTGTCAATCTGCCATCTTACAAGTAGCGCGCACTGCGATATATGTATAAAAAAAATTTTCCCAAAATCTCTGGAAAAAAAACACAAATCGCCTGCTCGAACAGAGGTACAGGAATGTTGTTTCTGCACACTATAGGCTAAGGTGTAAATTTTTGTACAAGTAATTACGAGTATTATGAAATTCATAAACAATTTTTTTTTTTCAAATGGTTTCTTTCTCATTCTATATAAACTAATGAAAACTAAAAAAAGTTTTTAGTTTACGTAATATACAAATCGTCATATTTTATTTACAAAAAAAACTTTTTACAAGTCACAGTTCTCTTAATTAATTTACTCATTGTGCTCTATACCGCAGAACATCCGTTTAAACGTTTATATGCGAATAGAGAACTAGATTTTCCTCCCATCACACAGGTCCTTGCGCTATATAGGAGCACCACCACCGCATAACTACCTCGCCGTCACCGTATGATGAACGATCTTATGAAGTCCTCTAATATGCGGTGTTACAGTAGTAATCTACCAGTTTTTACTGATTTTTTACAATCTAATTTATAGTCCCAAAGATTACCATTGTACAAACATATTTACAAACTTTACCTTGTAATAATAAGTAGGTAACATAATTACTAAATTTTAGTAGTTTTAGTATTTGCCATAAAGGTTAATCTTAACTGACATAAGTTTAGTTTATTATCAAAACAGAAATGATTGAATATTCAAATATGTATAATAGAAAAAAGATTGAAAATTTATTACAGATAAAATCAGCCCTCTCTCTCGTATTATTTTTGTGTAAAAACTAAACAGCAAAAAGTAAGTAAGTACTTGTAATGTAATTTGCATAGATACGCGTCGCCATCTAATACTGAGAAAAACATGATTGAACAATACACGAAAACGAAAACCATCGTTCATGTTCACAAACTAAATCTTTAAATAACTTAAATTATCAAACTTATCAATAATCCACATTTACAAAGTAATTAGGTACAAAAGTGCATGAAACAGAAATTTGAAACATAATCACAAGTTTTTTTTATTTTTGTAGGTTTAGCGTATGGCCACTATCTCACCTGAGGACAAGTCACGCTAATCCTACCTCTCAAACCTCACTGAAAAAAAAACATGAGAGGAATCGATTAAACATAGAAGAATCTGCTTAGTAGATTTGATTAAGACATTTCTAATTAGACTATATAATCATCATTTTTACTAGGGCTTGTGTAGCGTTCCTAAATCGTGATATTAGAAAAAATATAATAAGTTAAAGTAGATTATATTTTTGTATATAAAAAGATTTATTATCCCCAAAATTATGTGTAAAATCTTAAAAAAAATATGAATAACAATACCTAATTGATAATAACAAGAACGACCCATAGATTTATGGCAGAAAAAGAATTTTGGCCATTTTTATATATGTTATATCTTCAATTAATAGTCTTATTAACCTTTTCATATCGATTAGAAATTTTCATTGCACAAAGTTTATGTTCGTGATGTTCGACGCAATATATCAACGTATATTTCCAACAAAAACAGAACTTATTATTTTTATTTCAATTTCTCTTTATTACACGATGTGCGAAACACTACACCTTACCCACGTGAACAATTTAGTAGACAATGGGTTATTTTGATTTATTAAACCGTAAGTTATCAATACGTCGGTCATTGAAAACTTACGATACGATACAATACCTACTTATATAATTTATGAAGCAATATCATAATGGCAGAGTGCCTTACTTGTTCGATAATATAGCTTACGATAATATGACGACAATCTTGGACTATGGATATGGACGCAAGAAATTTATTTAGTTCAAATTCGCCCTTTGAAGCTCCTTTTATCTCTTTTTTATTTGCGCGGAAACCCTAATTATTTTTCTAAAACAAAATTATCCTAAATTAATATTTATAGCCAGTGAAAGTCCCGTCAAAATCGCTCTAGCCGTTTCGTAGATTACCCGGAACAAACAGACAAGTATTTTTTTTTTCTTATAACTACCTTATATATTTTCATATGCATTTAATAAATGCTGTTATTTTGATATTACAAAGAGACATTTCAATTTTATTTATTTGTTCCAATTCATTTCCAAAGCAGGTGCGTGTAGGAATTATTGTTAGCCTCATCTTTCATCACAGCATGAATTAAAGTAAATACTCAGCAAAGCAGTACAACCGAAATAATTGGGCCTTCGTGTTTACTGTGATGTACGTTACTTCGCGATCCATTCCCACGGGCGTGGTGCAATCGATTACGACGCTTACAGTGTGGCTCGCTTCACGGTGACCCGGTCCTTGGGCAATTAGCCATTACCGTTGGCCCGTGAATTAGTCTATTTAGCAACAATTGATAAATTTTATATTTTAGACGGCATTCGCGTGACGATTCACGCAATTAAACCCAACTATTCTGAGTGATTTGTTTTGAATTGTTACTCAATGTGTCCTGTGACGTAACTAATTCTGACGCACTTCATCAAGTCGATGAATTACCAAAAATATTTGTGTCCAAAATGGAGTTCAAGTGCGGACAGATGGAGCCCACATAACATAACATAGTGTGCGTCAAATTCAACCTTCAACTGTGACTGTCTTGAAAATATATAATAGGCAATATTAAATATTGATATATTATCACTTTCATATACTAATAACATTACATTACGGGCTACATAATATGTATTATATGAAAATCAATTCTTAAAGAGTAATCTAGCAAATTGTAAACTTATCCTCTTGTTAATTACATATTTGGAATTAGAGACAGAAATACTCAGAAATCGTTAGTTTGCTGTGAGTCGATTTTTTCATTGTCAGCATCATGGAATATCGCATTGAAAGACGTAGGTTCGAATAGTAAAGTTTTCAAAGAAGTATAATAAAACAATAACATTATTATACGGTCTTTCTTGTAAGTAGTTTTACTTGAAAGTCAATCTTTATTCTAGGATTACATTCCATAACCATATCTGATTACATCGTCAGTTACATTAGGGTAAATATGATCAAATGCATGCATAAAAAAAAAACTTGGTAAGTAAGCAAATTTTCGAATAAGATAATAATTAATAAAATCCCTATGCATTTGTTAATGTCAACGACTTGTTTTGACATGTCCATCCCCAGTGGACAATTTCATCCAGGAATTGTCAATTAACTCTTATTTAAATATTTCATAGCGCCTGTGTGCGGGAGTAGTTAATGACAAATAATTGGGGAAATGGCTTTTATAGCATCAAATGACTGAATTTAATTAGGCATAATTAATTATCGGCTCATTGGTGTTTTTGATAGAACCTTTTCATGGTCACGTTTATGGTCTCAGTTACAATAATTAAAGGCAAATTTTTTAGGGATATCATTTTTTTTTAAAATGTAATTAATGGTACACCATAATTTTGTTCTATAATTAACTTTTCTATTTTTCTTTTTGATTACGTTAAAAACTAGTAGAACTTAACAATCTTAACAGCTTTTTATTAAGATTTTGTTATATCTACCTGTTACGCCCCTATTTCTTATAGATATCAAAGGAATCTACTTATAAATTTTAAGGTTGTATCTTCAATAGTTTCAACTCAGTCACCATTTCTTATCAGAACTTGTTCTTTTAAATATAGGTCCTTTCCATGTCCGACTTGATAATTATGTCGATGCCTAAAATTTTCCCTTTCGTCTATTGATATATGATTTGTATTATTTAGAAAACCCATGCAATGAATTGACGAATGAATGAATTTTACGTATTAAAACAAAGCTTTATATTGCTACCATTAAACGCAGTAGTATCATATTTCCCTTATCAATCTATTCAAATGAAACACAGATATGAATACGAGAATTTATGGTACAAAATTGGAGATGAATCTTAGAGATTAAGTAAGCAGTAATGGTAAATATCGGAAAACGAAATCTTTCAACTGTGATTTCAAGAAATCTTGTTAACGTAAGAGATAATAGGAAGCCGTAGCAATACATTACATATTTCTCAGTCTTCACAGGGACAAGAAAGGATATTATAATATTTTAACGATATGTTATTATATTATTATCAGGCAAAAGAATACTTATAGGCGATGGCGACAGATTTGTAGATAAACTAAACCGTCATGTAAGATAATTATGATCACGTCAGTTAAAAAAGTGAACCAGAAGTGGTACACGTCAAATATAACTTAACACACTTTCACCTGACATTCGAAAAATCATTTCCCATGACTAGTAATTTGGATTAGTTGCTACCGTAATTTGTCATTATACTTATATTATATAACTACCTGTGCCCACTGTTTCACCCTCTCGAACAATTCTCCGCCGTTTTTGTTTTCACTTCCCGTACTTGCATATAGTTTGCCAGATTGCTTAACATTCATAACTATTGCTCCATTCCATAGTACTATAGCATTAAGTTCTAAAACCTATGTTCTTTCTCAATAAATAAGCTATAAAATTTAAAAAGATTTTTTGAAATCTGATAGTCGGAAATAAGCGCGTTCAAACAAACAATCTGTTAGCTTTATATTATTAGTATGGACTAGTAGTTACCCGTCCGCTTTGCTTGGTAATAAAAACAGTATTCAATATCCTGTTTCACGACATGATCTAGTTCTATGCCAAATTTCATTTTAGTGCATTTAACAGTTTAAAAGTGATTAATAGACAAACATTCAAACAAACGTTCTTTTGCATTTATAATGTATGCCCGATGGCTCCGATGGGATTTGCAATCCACGACATTAGAAGGTTAAATTATTATTTTTTTTTAATTATTTCTTATTTATGGAATCGTTTCATAGTCTCTTTATTATTTTTTTTTTTTTATAAACTGACTATACTGTTAACCTTAAGGGTTCTGGAGCCATTGGAGGCTTTTAGAGCTTCACCGGGCTTGAAAAGATAGTTTCTTTACAAAACAATCGATACCATCTGTTGTTTTTTTTATATAGGTACAACTGGCTCTCATATGCTGTTACCGATACACACCTACAAGTTTTTGAAAACATATTTTCAACTTGAGGGTGGTAGCTAGCCAACGGAGTATTAGAAAATAACCAAGCACTTCGATATTGGATTCATCACAATATTTTCCTTTATCGTCAGCTCAGGGATTCGAACTAACGTCCATCGACGTGATATCGTACATGCTTCCACTGAACCATCATTTTTCGCATAATTGACGCTTAATGAACAATATTAAAAACTAGCTTTGCCCGTGGCTTCGCTCACGTGGACTACAGAATGCCCGCGAGAAATTTTCTCCTCCACTCCCGGCTATTTTAAAGACAAAAATGCCTTTTGTGGGTGTTCTTTAGAAGATAGACGTATATTCTCGCTAACTTTTTTATAGGTCTTTTTATTACCTACAATTACGTTGTACATTACTCAGCGTAATCCATTTAAGCACCCGAATTGATTCACCATGACCAGTTTTATATTTATTTGTGCGGAACCCTAATTATTTTTCTAAATAAAAGTAGCCTAAGTTACTCCCTATAATATCAGCTATCTTTCAGTGAAAGTCTCGTCAAAATCGGTCCAACCGTTTCGTAGATTACCCGGAATAAACAGACAGACAGACAGACGGACAAAAAAAAATAATTTTTTGTTATTGTTATGTATCGTATATACTTTCGTATGCATTTAGTAAAAAGCTGTTTTTTTACATTACAACCAGACACATCAATTTTATTAATTGTATAGATTTCTAATAAACATGTTGATAATTTATTTACTAACATGCAGTCCATATGACTGTTCATACAAAAAATCTGTTGATGTAACTTCTCATACCCAGTAATGAGATGACAAAATATCTGAGAAAAAACACAGTAATTAAAAAAAACTAATTACCCTACTGACGGGACGACTCTCTCATGTATATCGTGTCAATTAAAATGCAGACAAGCAATTGACCGTATGAATCATTTGCGAGCTTTTCCGTCCAATATAAATATTTCGCTGGTTACGTTCGACCGGACGCCGGAATTTCGATGTTGCCTACTTGAAAAATATAATACTGGTTTTAACCGTTATAATTTTATTTATAAATTCATTCGTATGTATGTATTCCAACGTTGATTAGAAGCTCCAAACGAAACGTTAAAAGGTATTTAGGCAGGTTTTAACAATAACGAACTGTCGATTATTTTTCACTATAATTTTGTGCACTTTATACAGTGCAGTGATTTGGATTAATATGTTCTCCGCATAGATAAGTGATGCAATATGAGGTCGAAAGGACCTCATGTGTATCTCAATTTCAATACTTGTTAGATTAATGCAAATACAAAAAAAATAGGTTGCCTGTAAAGTCGGTATACGGGCGAAAGTTTTACGTGACAACGACTTTATGTCTGTCTCTCTCGCTCTTAGGCGGGCTAACCATGCCCGAGTGGAAGGGACGCGTGCCTCTCACTCGCTCTCATTGTGAGCGCATAACGTGAGCGGAGCGTAACGCAGTTTCTTGAAGTGTCACCCGGCTAACCAATTTATAAGACGTTGTCACGTCAAAATCTGTAATATAATTCAGCGTAGGTACCTACTTAATTTTGACAGTGACCAAACACCTTTTGTGCGGGCCGTTATCGCATCTACCTCTTTATTTAATCAAGTTAACAACTTATTATATAAAACATGATAAGTATGTATTCAAAAATCGAAACTAATGCATGAAAAACCTGTTAATATTATTAAATTGACTTTAGAATTAATAAATTTAGGACTATAGTTATGGAATGTATTGTTGTCTAGAATTGACTATATTTATGTCATATGATAAGTAAACATAATTAAATTAATGTGAGAAACTTATTAAACGATTATTAATATTACAGCACTCGGCAGTATCACTAGTCTCCACAGTATATAGTGTATGTATCAAAGCGGAAACTCCGTAAACTAACTATAACTTTTACGCTTCCGTAACACTGACGTCACTGTGGACGTCACCCAGTGCATTCAGTTACCCTTTGGGCCATTTTCACTGAACTATGTTTCCTGTTTCCCCCAATGACGATGCAGATATTTAAGTTAACATATCTTCGGGTAGTTCGGTTTATCCATCCATCTTAACTATCGTCCGTTTTCAATAACCTATCTAACCATTGTTTCGTTACTAAAGACATACAATTATAACTCTTTATTCAATAACCTATCAATGGATATTTTTTTTATCTAAATAATATATATCCATATCCTATAGTTTGGATAGATAAGAGGAAAGCCGTTATATGTCTTAAGTTAAAGATACTACATACAAATATTTACTAATAGGGGATATTAAACTCAGACATGTTTTATAAATCAGCCGTTAGAGAGAAATTATCGATGGTTGTTCGCAGGATCAGTGTACAAATGGTGGAATATGCATTTCTATGAGACAAACGTCTTAGCGTGCTGGGTCCATCGTGTGGCAGACAGAGGGAACACGAGCAGCCCCCTGGATTTGCGTCCCAGTTGTAGGTTTAAGGGGTCCACTTATGGTGCACATCAGCGCTCACCTTGACTGCCCGCGACACCCTACCTGCCAAGCCAGATTTAGTAGAAGCCTGTTAATACTGCTTTAGATGTCCGTTCTAAAATATAACTTACTGCAGTTCTCAGAAGGCTGAGGTCTTTTAGCAAGTTATAGAGAGATTTCGTTGGAATACCTCTCGCTTCAACTTCCACCGCATAAAATTGTCATTAGCCATATGTAGACAAGAGATTTTGACATTTGAAATGTCAAATTATTATTTCGCGAATATGTCCAGGATAATATCTTATCCTTATCCGTAGTTAGGTTCTTGAAAATTATCTTCAGTCGTGCCTAAAGAATTGTCATGTTCAAAAACGTTTGTGAATGTCTCACCGTTAGAGACTTCCCTTGAAGAAGCAACAAGGGCTTTAACCATACAGGATTAAAACATCTGTTAAATCGAGAAGATTTCTCAAGAGTAAAGGATTCTTTGTCTTTTCACCGTCAGTCGATAGTCGACACTAATGAAATTTTAAAAGTTGGTGCCTCGGAACCGTACCTCGGCGTCAAACATTTCGTTTTCCGTCAGTCTGCCTGTCTGTCAGGACCCTTTTTCTCAGGAACGCGTGAAAATATTAAGTTCAAATATGAAGGTTTAGAGAGTCCCTTGAAACTGTGAAAAATCAAACTTCAAAAGTCGACAGAAAGAAAAGATAAGGCCGTATAAGCCGCATAATTTAACACTCTCAAAGGCAATAAAAACCTTTAGAGTACTGCCGGTTGACCTAGAATTATGAAATTTTGCAGGAAGCAATGTAAAGGAAAGTAATGGAGAAGTAAAGGAAAAAATCCAAAAACCGTAAATTTACAATAGTGACACAAAAATAATTGCGATTATAAACTTATTTGCCAGAAAAAAAAAACACCTTTAAAAAATAATATCTATACGATGCTTGCTGAACATTTTTATTTCCTTTACACCAATGACTCCTATGGAATAAATTATTTATTGATTTGGAACTAAAACTCTCTTACAATTTCGAAGAACCTCTTTAAAGTTTTGATAACAGGCGCGGTGCAGCGCGTGGTCGTCATATCAAATATCAATTAGTGACACTCCTCACACTAACATATATCGAATGAAGAGAAAACAAAATAGTCATACATAAACTATATAGTGTAAAAGATAATTTATTGGAATCTAATGATACAGCATTACATCTTAGATTAGGTACCAGTAAACTACTGTATTGTTTACTGGTTTAGTATTACTACAGTAGTATTAACTGTTATATAAAGATCAATGTAAACATAAATTTAATTAAACATAATTTAACTTTTTTAATTTATTTTTAAGTGTATATTAACAAAATAGAAAGAATAATGGTGTGTGTCAACTCTGATGCGTGACTGTACTTTACTCTTTGTTTTGGAAAATAGGCAAAATTAAATTATTAATATATTGCATTATACTTTATTATACACTAGCTGTGCCCGTGGCTTCGCTCACATGAACTACAGAATGCCCGCACGAATCTTGATCCCCACTCCCAGCTATTTTAAAAACAAAAATGCTTATTATGGGTGTTCCTTAAAAGATAGATATATACTCTCCCGGAATTTTTTGAAGGTCTTTTTAATGCCTATAATTGTGTACTACATTAATTGGACATATCTCTTATGGTTTACTCAGCGTAAGCTATTTAAGCGCCCGAATTGATTCACCATGACCCGTTTTTTTTTAATTTATGCAGACAGACAAACAAACAAACAGACAGACAAAAATTTTAAATTTGATTTTTTTATTACTTATAGGTATCATATATACATTCATATGCATTTAGTATAAAGCTGTTATTTTGACATTACAAACAGGCACTTAATTATATTAATTGTATACATTACTTCCGTATACAAGTACCTGAGTTGAATAGTTGTATTATGCATAATCGATTCTTAAGGGGTAAACTTAAAAATATGTTTAAAATAATTCAACAAGAAAAAAGTTAAGCGCAAACTTTTTGCGAAATTTCTTAAAACAATAACCACATGGCCAGCGCTCTTCAATAATTTATATCGCAGGATACAATTCGTTTAAGCGAGCAATATCGGCTCTTCTATCAAATAAAAATCCTTTTAAAAATAATACAAAAAAGACACAACAGCGTCCCATTGAACACCTGCCCTTATTACTTGGAATACGTATCAAAACCTGTTTACAATACTAAAAAAATACATCCATGTTATTGATCTGACAGAATTTGAAAAAGCCTCTCACGTTAAGGCAATAAGGGTTATAATTTAATAACCGTTGCTGTTTTGACCGCATATTACAATTTGGGTTTAACTCATCTTGGGACCTGACAACATCTTTGTTTTTTTTAGATAGCCGACTACCACATAATGTCTTTTTTATTAAAGATTTTTGGGGCGCATTTGATCGCTTTTAACAATGTTTTATGTTAATAGTATGAATATTATTAATTCTACGATACAATTTATTATTGTTAAATAATTTCATTAATTTTGTTATTTTTGACAAATATCAATATTTCACATTATATTTATAGAAAGCAATATATATCAAAAATACAAAAAAAATCTTGGTTCTATATATAAAATATGAAATTACCTACTTATCTAAATATTAGAAACTTTTCTAAATACTAAAATTAAAAACACAAGACTAGTTAAAAATAATTAGCTATTTTTATTTATTTATTAAAATACTTATTACTATTATTGAAGGCAATTGTATTTGAAACTGAATAGCGGCGCCATCTGTTGGCATTTTCACGAAGTAAAATAAAGAAGAAAATTCATACAAATTTCAATGTCAATACACATGCTGTAATTCTACAAAATTACTCCGATATATGACGATAAAAATAGCAAACATGAAAAATAGAACGGATGGGACAGATAAAAAATTAGGTTAAAAAAGTTAAATTTAATTTACAGGAAATGTGTTAGATTATGATTAACAAGAAATAAAAACACTTCATTTAACTCTAAAATCAGCAAACATTATTACATATTTTGATTACACGTTATTATACTAAAAATATTATTACTAACCTTAGCAAATAATGTTTTAAAATCCAATTGAAATTATCACTGAAACCGTCACATAAGTAATTACTCTAATTAAATTATCCTGTTTTCAATTAAAACTATTTTGCACTGTAAAAACAAAACGGTTTCAAAAATATTGTTGAAGAGAGCGCGCGAGAGGTCGCGCTACGCCGTAAAATCGTAAACAGCTTGCAGACGTCCGCGATGGCGCCTAGTTGACACCGTACTGTTAAGCAAAAGTTAGCTTAGCTTACAATCCCGAATGCCCTTACTACTTTGTAAATAGTAACCACACAACAACCTGTTATCTGCTCAAACAGTCGTCAAATCATTTAACAGCGAAACGATACCTGTCTCATAATTGCATGATTTGCCTTTTATTATGCTACTTGGGTGGTAAACAAGCTTGCAGTATGAAGGTAAATGATTATCGTAGCTTATGGACGTTTATAACACCACAGTTATCAGTAGCGTGTTTCCGACTTTGAAGTCCCCTTGCCTAAGGAGCTTGGGAAACCATACTAAGGGCAGGAACACAACCTAAATGCCCTATGTCTAAATAATCAATTACTAACTAACCCACTCTATGTGTTGTTGAAATGAATAGTATTGAAGGATTTTGCAAAACTTTTTAAAATAATTTCAATATGTTCCATAAATCTTTATATGTTATACGATTTCACCTGAGTTAATTTTATCTGACAAACACCGCGCCGCCGACGCGCACCCGTGAAGACTATCATAATTGTTCTTCCCTAAAGTACAAATTATTTTAATTTTTCATTATCTCCTATACGATGATGTGTTCAAATAACATGCTCTATAGAGCAAAACTTGACTTAATAAAAAGTCTTTATGATGAAGTAACTTTTTTCGTAAGGTGTACACGATGTGTAAAGATAATGCTCACGATATCAGTTTTAATTTTCAACAAATTTTTGTCACATATCACCTTATTGTGGCTGAGATAGATATATGTATATTAATACGGATTTTTTCTGATATACTAAGGACCAATATTTTTGTAGAATATTGTATTTACTTATCATTATCCATTACGCCAGCGCAAGCGGATAATAATATATAAGTTCGGGAGGGCTTCCACCTCCGATTTGCTTAACAAAAATCAATATTTAAGGCTAGCTGTGAGTTTTAGCCTAATATTAGATAGCCTCATATACAATAAAAAAAAATTGAATCCGACAGGTAGTTCTCGAGATTAGCGTGTTTAGACAAACAAAAAAACTTTTCTGCTTTATTATATTATTAAAATAAGTACAGATTATTTCTCAAAGGTGTTTTTATATTAACTCCTTATTTCCTTTAATTTTTCGTCAAATTATTCGAACATCATTTAACTGCTAATGTTTCTAGTTATTAAGAAAAATAGATTCAAGTTAGTGTTTTTTTATTTAAAAAATATAAAATATACTTCTTAATTACTAATGCCGTCTAATATAAAAATGTATTCAACGAAAATGTAAGAGGCCCCATATATATGTTTTACCTACTTAACCGCTGTTATATTGAGTACATATTTACATTATATAATATGCGGAATTTTCGCATAATTTAGTTATTGTTAATATTCAGTAACGATATGGTTGAAACTTGAAAGTACCTAACTCTCTAAGCTTAGAAGGGGGGGGGGGATTGATCTCGCGTGCAGCTGCCGGAACACATAAGGTTACCTACCTGCATCGGACATAGATTGTCAACGTATCCCCGATAAAGTTTTTAACAAAATCCTGACTTCCTTCTTCTTCTTGAAGAACCCTTGTTAGAACTTTCTAGAGAGTTTTTGTAGCATCTCAGAATTTATGATCCATGTTATTATTTCCAATCGTCTTCATTGGTGCATAACATCCAAGTTCTATTATGCAAAATACTACCTGCATTACACAATATAGGATGAAACAACACAAAGTTATGAATAAAATACAAAAATTACTACAAGTCAGTTTGAGATTCCGCCAAAAATTCCAATGCTAATTAATGTTCATTTGTGACGATACAGTACATTACCAAAGAATACTCATTACTTTTAGTTTCAGATATACTATATTGTGTTACATTATTATAAATATGATTCAAAATATTCCACGCATAATGTTTCGCTTCCGTTTAGATGATTGTTAATTCAATACAAACCGGTTCGACAAACGAAATTCTTCGATCTATATATAATGGGATCATCTTATATTGGCGATTTTATAATTAATAGATGCTTTTTCAAAAAAAAATATTTTATGAACATAAATCTAGCTTTAAATGCATTTTATTCAATTGTATGTACCTATACAATTCAACGTCTCTCTGTCAATTTATGTTCTTTTCACACGAAAACCACTTATCCAATTTATGTGTTTTTTTTTTTTAATTAATTGAAATATTATTTGGCCAGGTATTAAGATATATTTTTTTTTTTTAGATAAAATAACATACAAAATAAGCAGTATGAATAATCGCGAATTAATTAGGAAAATAGACGCTTTTGGGGCGTTTAAATGGCTTACACTTAGTAAACCATAAAGAGATATTTCATATTAAATGTACTACATAATTGTAGATATTAAAAGTACTTACAAAAAAGTTACTAATAACATTTGTCTATCTTCTAAGGTTCATTCATAATAAGCATTTTTATCTTTAAAATAACCGGCGACCGCCGTGCCGCGCCGCGGCTGGCAGCGAGGGCAATATGTTTCGCGCGTGTGGTCGACATTGCGTTTTTGTAGACTACGCGGGCGGAGCCGCGGGCACAGTTACTTATTGAATAAAACGATTTATTGGCTAATTGTAAAGGTTTGTATTTAATCCTTCATAAGTTCAGATTTTGGCCACAATCTCACCGATATAAAATTTGGAAGGACTAGCTCTCAAGTGCAGCTTGGTGACAGGTTTACAATTTTAGGGTGGTAGCTAACCAGGGGGATATTTAAAAAGGCCTATCGCCATGCTATGTTTTCATCTCGATATCTTTCACTGAAAGCTCCGGCTCATTGCAGGGATTTGAACTCACTTCGATCGACGTGATGTCCGTACACGCTACCTCAATGGACTAAACACTGTTTGTCATCGTTTCATAGCTTAGTTCTATGGTTAATTCAACACACATTAAAATAAAATCCACAATACTCTATAACATAAGAGCCCAAAGAAGCCTTAAGACTTCTCAATATTATAACTGGATTATTAAATAAATCAAGTTTACGTCCCTTTCGCTCGCCACGCGACGATAACCTTATCTTATCTAACACGTGTGTTTTGTATCTCACCGTCCCGTTCTACCGGCACGCTTATGATGTCGTCCTGTTCATGGTAGGTTAACGTTCGAAACATCCGCCCATAACTGGTCTGGTGCGTCAGGTGTAAAAACCACGGAGCTTGGCAGAAATTCTTTGGCTTGTTTAAGCGTGGTATACTCATTAGTTTACGAACAGATGAACGTTAAATTATTTACGTATTAAATGTTTTCATATTAATACAATATTTTAATTGATTGTCTTTAGGGTAAATACCGGATTCGTGGCGCTTACATATTCTTGCCGATTAGAATGGAACGACGATAAATGTATGGTAGTATTAAATTGTGTCTAAAAGGTGAAGAGGTCGAATTGTACCTACAATAAATGATTAGTTTTTAGTATGAAAAATCTTCTTATTTGTCATTATTAGGTGGCTTGAGAACCAGTATTCTCACTAGAGTCTTACCATCTTAGGTTACAATAGCGTCCCTGATATTCTGACAAAACGATAAGCATATTTTTTTCTTTATCTGACTGTACTTTTACAGTTTTACCGTAACTTAGGGACGAGCGCTTAAGGCACTCAGCAGCGAATGTGTGGCAACATGCTCAAAGGTGCCAAAGTTGCCGAGCCTCGACTAAAGGTGTTGCCGTAGGTAGATCGCGAACTGGCTAATTTCCCTATCTGTAGAAATTAGAGCTAACTAACTATACATATGCCTATTACCTATTCTGCCTCCTGGGAGGAAGGAAGAAACATGCCTGTATGTATTTAGTAATGTATTAATTTTTGTCTAACTAGAACAAGAAAATGGAAAAAGGACTCTTACAGAACCTATGTGGAACACAAAACCATTAAATAATAAAAATGGTAGCTTACAGATAAATTTCTTTGGAGATGTAGATGGGGTAGTCCGATTGGTAAAATATTTCTAACACAGCACGGCATAGAAAAACACGATGTTGGTTTCATAGAAAGCTCTGCGTCCGTTGACAAGCGTTTTAAACATTCATCAGCATACATAAAAGAATAAAGAAAATGCAGAGTAATGTATTACTAAATATAATTCGGCAGTTGAAGGGAGTCAAGAGTGTAGTGTGTACATTAAACATTTAATTTTTCTTTCTAATACATAAATCTGCGGTCCCTTGGTCCACACCTTTTTTTAAGTGGGGGTTTTTATAATACTAAACATTAAAAATTGCCATGAAAAATATGCACTTGCAAATGCTAGCTGCATGTACTATAACTAGGTGAGACTTATTTTAGTATATAACTAATAACGAAACTTATCACTAAATAACATATAAAAATTCACACACAAACACAAACACATCTATATATATATATGCACACATTCACGGAAACGCACATAATCTCTTATTTCTTTGTGTTTTAATATTATAATTATTTCTTCTTTTATTTTCCTCTAACCATATCTTATCTGACTGAAGTATCAGTTTATATATACTATTACTGTCGTCAACATAATTATTTGATAATTACTTTGTTAAATAAATAAATATTCTATTCTGTTCTGTGTACATCTATACTATAATATCATAAAGATCAAGAGGTTATTTGTCTATTTGTTTGAATGCGCTGATCTTTAGAACTACCAATCAGATTTGAAATTTCTTTTCGCATTCTATAGCTTATTTATTAAAGAAGGTTCTAGGCTTACACCTGGCCAGTGCGAATATTTTGCACATTTTGGAATCGAAATAATCTAACACCTGTCTTGTAACTTAAACAAATTAATACTTATGTAACAAAAAATATGAATTTATTTCTCCATCTATTTTGGAATTTTTAAAAGTATTGCATGCCATGCTTCGCTGTGAATATTTTTTCATGAGCACCAACCGATGGCATTCCTAATGAAAAAGGTTTTTAACCATTTCTTTATTGAAAAAGATTTTTTTTTAAGTTTTGGTCTATGTATCTTTAATTTTGATGAAGTATGAACGGAAATATGACATTGCCAGTATAGAAAGACATTTAAGAAATAATATATACATATTATGAAACTTCCACGCTACAACCTTCGGAAGCGAAGCAGTAACCAGGAGTATCAAATAATCTGCAAAGCTGTCGGCAAGTACCTACGGAAACTGAGATACATTTTATTATAGGCACGTGCGTTGGCGGCGGCGTGGTAGAAAGTTGTAAAATCAACACGGGTGAAACCATGGACCACAGCTAGTATGTACATAAATATCATTGTGTCGTATTTAGCAAGCGTGAGCCGAACCGTAGCTTTGTACCGCTCGAACTACAGACTTTAGTGTTCAAGATACACAGAGAGACATATTTATATTAGTACTAGCGATCGCCGTAAGGTCGAAATTCGACTAGCGATTTTTTAATCATAGACTATTTTCTGTTTTACATTTGCAGTATTCATGAATCTAAACAATGAGTATTATTTACATCACTTGTTGTCACTTTTCGTTGAGTGATTTTCGTTGAGTGACAATGTCATTATTTTGAGGGGTCTACGTTCAGTGGAACTGGACGAGTTAGGATTCGCAGTATTAATTTATTTTATTTAATATTTTAGTAACAAATATTATAGATAAATTTTAGCGTTCTGCACTCCTTCTTCATATAAACTTTAACCATGCCAAATCTCACAGCCTTCCGTGCACGCAATACGCTTAAAAAGGGGTAGAAAGCTTTTGCTTCACTTATTTCTATATAGATTAACAGAAAGTTCTTAGTAAGGTGAAAGTCGCGTTGTGTTCGGCGGTTATTGCTAACTAAATAATTTCGACTTTAACCCTTATAATACCATAGATATCACTAACCCAAACTCATTTCACCGCGGAAAAACAACATAAGATTATTTGGTAGCGACCTTTTGTTGAGTGGAAGTATTCACCGGATTGCCCCAAGTAGAGAGAAATCTTCAAACACATTTATCTGTGGCCTACCTGTCTTGAATGCACAGAACACTATACCAGAGGAAGAATATCAACTTCATAGAAAAAAATCTGATAGATAAATAAGACATGCCATCTATTTCGTATCCAATCAAACAATTTCAGCGGGATTTTCAAACCTGAAGGATTTCTGAAGAAAGTATGTTCTATATTTGACATTTTAAATAGTGACAGATGAATATACATCGATATCGATATCGTCAATTTCGATGTGCCGATGTTGTCGTTGCATAATATATCGAATAGGTAAATCTAATTCAAATTTGTAATTAGCTTATATATTGCTATGTTTTAAACTTTTTATTAATTTTTAACTTAAGGCTTATTTATGCCTTTACATTATTATTATTTTTGTAGATTTTTTAAAAGTTTATGTTTAGTTTTTCTTTAGAATTATATATGGTACACCATTTGACAAATGAAATAAAAAACAACAGCCTTGTTTAGCATAAATACTAAATAAAATTTTATTTTTTCAAAAATTTTAAAAACATACTTGCTTGCGCCGTTGGAAGCGCAGCGCATTTAATACTACTAATTGAGTGGACTGTATTTGCGGGGATTGTGATCAGCTATATGGATATAGGATAGGAATTTGGCACATACCTCGTGATGGGTTCCGGTTTCACCTGGCTAGCCGGCTAGGTGGTCGTCTTCGACGTACTGCCCAAATTCTTCTCCGTCATAACAGTGACGAGCACTAAAGTCAATGTATCAACAACCGAGCGAAAATCAACATTATTCGACAAGGCGCGGCGACGAACTGTTTACATGTGCCAAGGAAGGGAGGGTAAACGGAGATAGAAAAAGTTGCGAACCGATCACAATATCGCACAATATTTAAAACTATATAAAAGCGGCGCAACCAATACTTGAAATTTTTAAAAGTGTATTTTTTTATGGGAATTAATTTTACAATATTTGTTATTTACACAGGAGAGCAGTTATTGCGACTAGCTAAAATAAAAAAAAGAACAAGTATTATTCTTTTTTAGCGATCGGTTAATTTGTATGGCACTAAAATATAAACAGTAATTTAAAATTTTTGACAACCTTTATAGCCTATAAATTATGGAATGACTTATACTTCAGTTAAACAAATTTTCATAAAAATCGGTTAAGAATTAATTATATTTAAAACTTTTGAAAAATCTTTTTTTGGTACTACGTGATGTGGATGCATTTGATAAAACGCCATCTATCGATACAATTTAGTACTTAAGAAATAAAAATAATCGATGTATAAATTTCATATTAAATTATTGTCAAATATTATTAGATATAATTTTCCAAGAGTAATAAGTAATATTGATTATTATTTACATAATACCTTTATAAACTATTGCTCACCCGATATTACAACCGGTGAATCGACATCTACTGATAAAAAATAGTACTTGAGAAATAGTAAATGAGTAATGTTTTAATTATTTAATAATTTATCCTAAAATATTACAAAAACATTTTAATGAATTTTTATTGATCAGTAGCTCGATGATATATTTACTGTGGCTTATTATGAATTAATATTACTAATATTTGACAGTTTTTAGTTATGATTTTTCTGTATTTATTTATTAGTATAATTATTTTCCATAATATATCTGTTTAAATTTATTATGTTCAGTTATTAAATATCATTCTTACTTATATTATATAATAATTTATTTGCTAAAATCAATCTCTCCCCCTATTGTTTTTTATTGGAATTTGATAAATCGCAAACGTGCTCCCATTGTGCCTCAACCTTTATAGTAATTTTAGTTATGCTCAACCGTTTGGAAGGATTAAATATATTTGCAGTAAAGTTTTCGGGCACAACTCTCTTTACTTATGGATCTCGGTCAGCCATTGTCATAGTTTATGAACGTCTGTGGTGAGGCCGGTTGAATAGTTCTTTGGGGACTTCGTTTTGAATGTTAATGCAGGATGAATATGAGCCATTTAAATGTATTATTATGTATTTTGGGTTTAAATGTACTTGACCACGATTTCGGTCTATGTTATGTGACGATGTTACTGAAGATAGTAACAGTCTAACCCTAAAAAAGCTGTTATTAAATTGGAACGAACTGAAACCATTCGAACGCGGTGGAGGTAGCAAGAAAGAAGAGAATATAAAAAAATATACCACCATTTTATGGTTTGAACACGATGTCTTCTTTCTTCAAAAGATCAATCAATGATGAATCTGAATACACTGCCGCTGATCAATAATATCTTTAATATTGTTGTAATTGATGTACTTATAGATTTTAATGCATATTTCTCGTACAATGAATTGCCAATGTATATAATATTTACTTACAATTATAAAATAACATTTTATATTGACTGCCTAAAGATAAACGCAAAATCAACAAATATATCATATATAAAATAGGTTTCATTTAGGACTTAAGATAATTCAAAAAAATACTTTTTAAGAGCTAAAGGGGGTTCTAATTTCAGTACCGTCAGGCCATAGCATTTAATTAAATTAAAAATTATTAAATTAAAATTTTATTAAATTAAATTTAGCATTTAATGCCATAGCATTAAAACTATGAAAACCAGTTTAAAAATACAAACAACACATCAAAACATATATATGTATATAATTTTACAGTATAATAAATTCAACCCCCTTAATAATAATATCACACAGAAGAAGCAGTTGATGCAAGTTACTCGTATTTAATCATCTAGTATCATACTATCAATCTTTAAACACAGATTTGACTCAAATATGTGCTTTAAAAGTAATAAATGTTAAATTAAATCAGTTTGGAGACGTATTTTGCGTTTGTAGTAGTGCAATACACACAGTGAGTAAAACCGGAATAAACCAATTTGCGCTAGCCAGTAGCTACCACGTGCCTCGCACTCTAACTGCAAACTTGCACTATACACTACCTACTCGTATACTATACCGTATACTACTACAAACGCAAAAACGTTTTGAAACTCATTTGGCTATATAATTACTTGTACTCGTTTATTCGTATATATTGTTAAACCGTGGGAGCGACCAGGTGGTCAAGACTTATAAGTAATTACCTGCCCTTTTCCTAAGGGATTTTTTATCTAATATATCATGTGAAAGTATCTTCCTTGATTCTCGAGGATATTTACTGCCTCATATACTTTGGTTAAATATTTAAAAAATACAAACAAAACCATCATTTAATCCGTTATAACTTTGTTTAAAAGCATACGTACGTAAGTAGTGTGGACACGAGTCTCAATTGTAATTGTAAGAATAGCTTCTTTTTTGTACTAAGCTATTACAAAGAGGCACTTCAAGTGAGGTGAGACATTCTGAATCTTTGCAGCACATTTGAAGTAACATGAGGGGCAAGGTGTTTTGGAGTTCAGTAGCACATTTAAAGTAACACGAATTGCATGTAGATTTTACTATGTACATTTCAAACCATTAAGTTACTCTTACATTATTTGTAATATACTAGTGCTAATGTACTGGTTCTTGTAAGTCCTACTCAACATTATCGTACGCTCAAATTCGTTGAAGTTCCACAATGCCTGAAGACCTGTCTATACAATTCAATGTTTCTTGTCCACCATGGCATATGGTGCCGAGACATGGACGATCACATTTGAGGCTTTGCATAAACTGCGAGTAGAAAAGAGAGCCATGGAGTGCACCATGCTCGGCATTAAATTAACAAATCGAGTCAAAAATGTCGAGATCCGTTGTCACAGTGAGGTTCGCGAGGTTGGAGAGATTATCACAAAACTAAAATGAAATATGACAGGATATGTTGTTAGACCGAGTTACGGCATGTGGATTAAAGCGTTGACGGATTGTTGGCCACGTATGTGTAATCGTGGAGTGTCCGACTTGCCGAGCTACCTACTAACTTGTTGGGTGGACGATAGTAAAATGTCATGGACAAGATTAGCTCAGGATCGAGATGAGTGGCGTACAAGAAGAGACCTACGGTCATTGCGGGTTGCAGAGGAGACCCACCGGTTTAAGATGTATGTTGTACGTCAGATAGTTAAAAAAATTTAATAACAAGATTTACATTTGAAGTCGTTGTCATTTGCTAGTATCGTATATTGTTATGTCTTTCAACAATTTCTTTTCTGTATTGTTCTATAAATAATACATACTTCTTGAAAAAACGGCCGCCTTTTGACTAAGGGTTTGCAAGTTGTGCAAGTAGCAAAAATAGAGAAATTAACCAAAGAAACAACAATTTAATCATTAAAAATTATTTCTACTCAGCTATCATGATTTATGTCATTAAAGAAATATTATACCTTGTTTTTTAACTCGCATTTGAAAACTGCATTAAGTTAAATGTATATCCGTACATGAACTTGATCATAATAATATAATTAATCTTGAGACGATGTAAGAAGATTTAAAATTGAATGGGATTTGTGCGGACTGGATACTTTGTAATGCTGTGGCCTGACAGCAAGCGTTTAAATGAGTTAATTCATCCTTTAAAATCATTTTACACAATAAAATTATTAACATGATCATCTCCGGTGTATACTAAGGCTCTATTCAGATGAAATGCGTGACTTCCTATACAACGTAAACCGTTCACATAAACGCGTGGCACTTAGAACGTACCGAACGTTTACGCGCATTACATCTGAGTAGTACTTTATGGAATTTCCCAATAACAACATCTAAATTTTAGCCAAATATGAGTCATATTGCTCGTTGATCAGATGGCTGATGGGACGAAAAAGTTCTTGAGTGACTGCCACTTGTCGGAAGATGCAGCGTGGGCACACCCACCATAAAAAAGGTGGGCTACCTGATAAGGATTACGAGAACTCGTTGAATGCAAACGCAGGATCGGTCATTGTGGCGATCTTTGGCCTATGTCCAACAATGAAAGACGTCCATCTTTCGATTGAATGAACGGATTGGGCAATAATTCATTATCACATGTGTTCCGACCTCTGATGTTAGTAAAACCTGTGAATGGATCGTCTGCTGAAGTAATGTTGCATCGTACTGTTCTGATGTCAATCGATAGTAATCGCGCTATTGTGTTCCAGTTTGAAAAGTGAGACTGGCAACACGAATGGCACAAGAAATTTCCCAACTTATAAATTAATAGCCAGAGACAGCCCTTGTTGCCATTGGTTATATATAGATTGGCTGTAATGATTACATAACATTGGATGGATTTATGTTTTGTCTTCTATCTTTAAAAAAAAAACTCAGAACTTTTTTTGGAATACCTAACCAACACGATGTGCGATACATCTATATAATTATATTAACTAAAGAAAAACAGCAAAGTCACTAACGCGTCCAATGATGTGTTAAAAGATTAAACTCAAAAACTATAATCCGGACAAATCTGGAACATACATTTAAATGCTTTTTTTACATTTTTCGTAAGCTTAAATATAGTGTTAGGATTAGAACACACTTCTTTCGTCGCTGTGTCTGAGTGGAACACTAACCATCCATTTGGTCGAAAGATGACTTCTGCTCGACATAGGCCTCCCCTAGATTGCCACAAATATCGGTCCTATGTTGCTGTCATCCAGCGGGTCCCCACAACCTTCACCAGATCATCAGTACACCTTGTAGGGACCTGTTCACACTGCAGCTTCCGATCCATCGTCACCACTCGAGAATTCAACCCACTGAACAATAATCGTCCCTTAATACTCGCTGCAAGCATTCAGTATGACGCCAGCCCACGGAAACAGGAAAAATGTTATTTATTTAATCACACCCCTGTCAAAGTCGAAAGTTCGAAACTGACCGCGCTACCGCTCACATATTACAGTTCATTGCGTGCACTAATTAGGTAGTTACGATATGTGATTTTATTGCTTTTGATAAAGCTTACTTTAAACATGGTTTTATGAAATCGGATGAGTCACAAGTAAACTGATACATTTATAAAAAAGTTGTGTATGAAGCTAATAAGGTTGGGTTACCATGCTTATCTCGTTCGGTTAACGTAAATGTGAATAGAGCACTCGGGAAGATGAGAAGACGAAGGGTAAACTAAAGAATATCGTAGTTGTACTCTATAGATGGAAAACGTTTCTCGAATTGTAGCACGGTAGCTATACGATAGTAACTACGCCATACAAGTTCATCCGTGTTCAATTTATTCGACGAACTCTTCACCGCGACGCCAACGTACCAGTGTTTTATCATTGTTCTCACTTCTACCACGGCAAGTACAGCTTAATAGATTGCTTGACATTTATGGATACTGTTCCTCTCCTGAACGTTATTACGTGAAGGATACAAAGCCTTCCTTAATAAACCTATATACTTTATTAATATATTATTATTGTAAAGCAGAAGAGTTTTTTTTGTTTGTTTGTTCAAACACGCTAATCTCTAGAGCTACCGGTCGGATTCAAAAAATTCTTATTGTATATAATAGCCAGACTCACGAGGAATAGTAGAGGCTATCTAACATTAGGCTACAACTCTCAGCTAGTCTTAAATATTGGTTTTTGTTAAGTCGGAGGTGGAAGTGTTCCCGAACAGCTTTATCCGCGTGCGCTAGCGTAATGGTTAATGATACGTAAATACAATGTTCTACAAAAATATTGGTCCTTAGCATACCTAGAAAAAAGTTTGCGACAGTATTGCTTATCTGTTATACATAAGCTTCAATAAGCTATTTTGCTAGAAAAATTTCTTGAATATTAAAAAGTTATTTACGAGTATTATTTTTAGGCATGACATATTAATTCTTACGAACAAAAGCTACTTCATAATAAAGAAAATTTTATGAAGTTAAACTTTGCACTTTATAGCATGTTATTTGGACACAGTTAGGATAATGGACAATTAAAACAATTTGTACTTGTGGGAAGTGGGAACAATTATGGTAGGCAACATGGGTGCGTTGGCAGCGCGGCTGATTCTTGGATAAAATTAATACGGGTCAAACCGTAGCTTATAAGCTATAAAATTCAGAAATGTTTTTCCTAATGTTCCAAAGATTAGCACGTTCAAATAAACGATCTCCTAGGTTTTATAATATTAAGATATTTAAGATAATAGATAATTTCTTGACTAACGCAATGCAAGTTTATTAAAACTAGCGTAATGGTAACTTGCTCAGACACTATGTCGATCAATGTAGTTTCAGACACTATGTCGATCAATGTAGTTTCAAACTCTATAATGAGCCAGAATGTCGATGAAGGAAAACATCGTGATCAAACTGTTGTAAGGTCGTAGGGTATTCTTATTGCCCGCCTGGCTAGTTTTTAGGCTAGATATGTGTTCCGGCGGCTGCTCCTAAAAGCCGCTCCTTCTCTTGGTTAAGCGTATTACCACTTTAGACAACAACTTCATGTAACAGCAGGTGAGATTAAGTTACATTATGTAAAAGAGGAAGGTAAATAGTCAAAACTTACCGTAAGTAAATATGGATTGATTACATAGATTGATATATCACTCGAAAGACAATACCAGGATCTACAAAATTTATTCTAAAGCATTGTAAACGGCTGAGTGAATGCAAATAAAAAAGTTGTATTTAATTATATTAAGTAGAGCCCAGTATAGCGGATAATATAAACTTAAAACATAAGTACCATATAACTCTGGTGTCGACATTTCTTTTATAGATTTAGTATACAACTTATACTTTCACATAAATATCGACAATGATATGGAAATTCCTTCAAACAGTGTTGAGCCTGGATGTCGAAATATCAAAATGGTGTCAGTTTAATAGCTAATACATCAAAATAAAGCATAACAGAAAGTTTAGCGGCTTTATGTAGAGTTTATAGGAAGTCCGTACAGATATAGTTATAATATAATAAACTATAATACCAAACAAACTGTTTTTGATATTGAGCTATGTTTCTGTGACTACGAAATTAAAGAACCACAAGGATAAAGGAATATTTGATTACGGCGCTTTTAGATGTCAGCACATTATAAAAATACATATCCCATTAAAATCTAACTATTAAATTGATTTATAAGCATGATTCAATCTTGAGATTAATTTAATTAAATAAAGATTTTTTTCAAATTTTAATCGGTTAATTATAATGGATTAATACGTTTTGATTGATTAAATTATCTGGTAATTATCGTTGTTCTATTGTTTTTATCGTTTGAACTCATTACTTTCTGTATTGTAAATTGTATGTATATTTAACATTTTTAAATGCAAAAATGCAACCAATTTTATAAACCATACTTAATGTTATTAATTACATTGATGCCCAGAAATACCTGTTCCCATTACGTGTCCCTTTTAACTGTTTAATAGTAGACCTTCTGTCTACGTATCTATTGTTGTGCAGACCGTGGTGTACCTACTGATCGATATCTTGTTAATACGTTAAGGTTAAAACAGCCAATGGTACGCCCAACTGGTAAATCTTTCGATGCTTACATTAGTGATTGCCTTGATTTATCGATAAACAACTATCGAGGTATTTGAGAGGTTTTTAATGTGTTTTCTTCAAAGGATACCTAGAGGATATTGCGCTTAGTAATTTACTCACCATAATTAATACCATAATATGTCTGAAGCTTTGTATTTGAGAGGGGAATAAAACCGAGTTTTTTTCGTTTGATTTTTGAACCCGTGTGTATTGTAGTATATCTGATGTCTAAACTAAAAATATAAATACTAAAATTTCAACCGTATCTAGAAACTTCAAATTATGGGAGAAAGTGATCTCAATGTAAAGTTTATACCTCATTTTGGAAAACTCAATGATCGAGGCTGATAACTGTTAATGCAATGTTCAATTTGTGTACTTTAAATATATCTAATGAGCTAACCCGAAAATGTTATACTTTCTTATTCCTTACAAGTTACCTCGTAGAGAATCATTACACTTTAAATTTAATCACAGATTTTTGAATTATTTAGCGGTATATAAAAATATCACGAGCCATAGATCTCATTCTCATTTAGATCAAGTATAAGAAAATAAGAATTTATTAGTTCAACTAGATGTTTTTTTTAAATCAACAGCCATCATGACGGGGATATTCACTCCGTTAGGACTTTATTATGGCAACTGCCGATCTCTCGATGATCGCCATTGTGTTTGGATTGTACTATCCTTACCATCACGGAGAGTGCCATCAATTTGCCGAGCAATTATTAAAAATAATCCGCTTTCTTAAGGCCAGCCATATACATAGGTTGTTTTTCTTTAGGATTGACTTGAAATTCCTCTTCATGTACCTATGTTATCATCCACACTTCGAACCAGAACATTGCACTCCATTGCAACTTTGTGACAAACAAAGATCGAAAAAGAAACTAAGTGATTCCGAATTTAGACTCTATCTATGAAAAGTGAAAATGAATTTCTGCTAATATTTCGTATTTCATTAAGACTTTATCGATATCTTTCGGCTACGTCCCTACGTGCAGTAATTTCATTACCCCGCCAGGCATAAATCCAACAACTTACATCGAAAATACCACGATAATCTTATACAGTAGCGCTGCGCTCATTGCACATTTAAAATCAATTCCTAGGAATTACCGTGCTTTGCAAATGTTATTTAGTGTTCTAATACAGCTTTTTCTAACCATTGAGAGCGTCGGGCTGCTAAGACATTCTACAGATGATCATCACGAACGTCCCAATGATAATAATAATAATAAAAAACGACCATTTTGAAATATATAAAAATGATTACACATATGTACAAAAAATTAAGCATTCCCGTCACACGTTGGGCCAAATTTTATTTTCCCTGACCTCAGGATATTTTAGAAAATTATGTCCTAATAGACTATCTCGTTATAAATATTGATAAACAGTGAAATGCTCATAACAGTTACTATATTCAGAGTATAGTGTTGTAAGGTATGTCAATATATATCCCACCTAGTAAGTTGTGAGCCAATTTTAGACATCCCTACAGTGAATAACTGATTTTTTTACAATCCCACAGCTCAAGCGAGAATACCTTCAAACTGGTCATTGTCTGTTTATAAATGCGTGCAATCATAAACCACACCTGTTACTATCGCACCCAGTCAATAGTTCGGGTCAATAGTACAAATACTAAATCATAAGTACGGGTTCCATAATCAAATCGACACTATCCGACATATATTAAATCGTATCTTATTTAATCGCTTTGGTTCCTTTAAGTCAAATTACTGAGTTCCATGCAATGAGCCTGAGCTTTCGGTGAAGGAAAACATCGTGATGAAACCATATCATGGTGGTATAGAACTTTCTAATGCCTGCCTGGTTAGAAATCATTCTCAAGTTGAAAATCTGTCGCCAAACACCAACAGGTGCACTTGACAACCAGTCTTCCACTAGGCTTAGCGTGCTACCATCTTGGGCCACGTGAGGTTGTGAATACAACGCTAAACCTATAACAATAAAAGAGATATTACTATGAGTGCTCTAGGGGAAGCCGATCTTTGTAATAATACAGTTGTTATCGGCATTCTGTTTAAATTATAATGTACTTAGAGCGTAGGAAGCAATCGTTTCCCGTAGCAGCATACATCGAAATCTCACAGTTACCTACGTACGTAATACTTCAACCTGAGGACTGAGTTAAGTTTAATAAGGAATAATGGTGGCAAATGTTGCAGTTAGAAACCTCTTCTGATAGCAAAGGATTTATATTATTTATATGTAGGAATTTAGGGTTCGATATCTCAAAAGGAAAAAAGAAACCGTTATAAGATCATTTCGTTATCCGTCTGTTCGTCTGTCAAGATTTTTTTTCTCACGAACGCATGAAGGCATCAAATTAAAATTACTATTAAATAATCAGGTCTGTAATGCCTTGAAGCTGTGAAAAAATCAATCTTCTAAGTCAACGCAATCAAAAGGTATGGTCATTTATGCCGTATATTTTAACACTCGCAAAGTGAACCAAACCTTTATGGTACTTCCCGTTGACTTAGAATCATAAAATTTGGCATAAAGCAATGTCTTATAATACAAGTAAAGAAAAAATCCAAAAACTGTAAATTTTTTGTTATATCACAAAAAAGTGCAATAATAACTTTATTTGCAGTTGATAAGCTGACCGCGGCTTATGTCAATGTATGGGGACAACAGTTTTCTAACGGGAACGTTAAATTTGTCTCTCAATCCACTTTAAATTTCGTTAGAATTATTCGGTGCTTTCTTCTGTAATATTACCTAATTATTTTGGTAAATGTAGCTGTCCAATTACGGAAACCTCGGTGCGTGAGTCCGACTTGCACTTGAACGGTTTTTTTTAAATATCAGTCAAAGTAGAGGCTTGCTTGTAAGCATAGTGAAATTCAAAAACAATATCGTCCACCGAGAGATTTGCAATCCCTCGCCGATCGTCACTGGCATGTCAGCTTGCAATGCTTTGACAGCTGGAGAAAACGTGACAAAGTACTTATGTTTGATTATACACACCTGCCGGTACCTGAACGAAACCCGCGTAAGGTATTACAACTGATGCATGGTGGTCCAAATCTAATCGGACAAAATTGTCGTCTTTTAAACAGCCAGGTACGTGTAAAACGAAATATATTTGTTTTATGTCAATAATCTTTCAGTAAATTTTTAATTATGTGACATTATATGGGTACCTATATATTAATACGTAAAGCAAAAGCTTTCGGTACCTTTTTAAGCGTATTGCGTGCACGGAAGACTGTGAGATTTGGCATGGTTAAAGTTTATATGAAGAAGGAGTGCATAAAGCTAAAATTTATCTCTAATATCTGTTACTAATATATTAAATAAAATAAATTAATACTGGGAATCCTAACACGACTAGTGCCATTGAACTTAGACCCCAAAATATTGACATTGTCACTCAACGAAAAGTGACAGCAAGTGATGTAGATAATATTCGTTGTTTAGGTTCATGAATACTGTAAATGTCAAACAGAAAATAGTTTATGATCAAAAAGTCGCTGGTCGAATTTCGAGCTTAGGGCGATCGCTAGTAATTAAAGATAGTGCTCGCAATAGAATAAGTATTACGGAATTTACGGCGGACATTTTCCCATTACGTGTTAAGCGGTTGTAGAAACAGGACGTCCGGTATGTTCACTTCAGTCTTTTAAATGTTAATATCTTGCAATCTGTATATGCATGTCATAACTGTGATAGATAAGATTTTTTTTATTTAATTTCAGTGAAGATGAAGGGTATACTGATCGATCATGCGCTTTAGTGTAAAATTTACAAGAAATAAATATATTAATTTTACACAATAAAGCATAAGATGACACCTGAATTATAACCAAGTAGAAAAATTCTTAGAACTAATATAAAAGCCAAAAACATCGAAAAGAGTGTTTTAGGACACGTCAATAATTGTGTGTATACCCCGTTATAATGGCACGTTTACACATGTCATGTTCTAGGATCAACAGGTTTATGTTTAGTTACTAGATAATACTTAAGCAAGGTTCTAGGGTATATGTACTTCACTGGGTCACGACCACCATACCCATGATTATAAGTTCTTCACAGTGAATTGTTTTTTAGTTTGTCACGTTTCAGGATCATCTGTCGAGAGGCTTGTAAGTCAATAAGAGTACGATAACCGACTTTGCATTGCTAATCTCTCGGTAGTCACCGTTCTACTGTGTTTACTAACATCAAGTATAGTGCAGTCACTTTCCAGTATTTAAAAAAAAAATTATAAAATATCGAGATTTGTAATCCCTCGTCGATCGTCACTGGCATGTCAGCTTGCAAGGCTTTGACAGCTGCAGAAAACGTGACAAAGTACTTATGTTTGATTATACACACCTTTTTTTTTTTTTTTTAACGTGGAGAAACCCTTCATCGGTACACACTCGCCCGGGGGGACGAGTGGTTATGTGAGACTCCTACTCACTAAAATCTGCCGCGTCGCCCCGGCGGCTGGCCCCAGTCGGGCCCCGGCGCTAAAGAGAGACAGTCTGGTACTACCCCAACTGTCTCCCAGACGGCTGAACCAGTGCAATGGGAAGACGGACCCCCCCGACCCGTCTCCCCTTGGTCCAGCAAGGGCAAAGGAAAGAGGCGGTTAAGCACCCCCACCTACTGCCCAACGTCCACGCAACCCCCCTACGGAGGTCTTGTCGCAGCAGGCGTTCTCCCCATCTTTTCGAGGGGCGGCCTACATTTGGCACCTTCCATGTGGTGCTCCGCCGGCCTTCCGGCATCTGCACACAAGGCACAGTGCAGCTTGACAGCCGCACACTGCAGCGCCTTGTGGCCAGGCTGCCCGCACCTGAAGCACAGCGCTCCCCTGTCAATTTCCGACGAGCAAAGAGGCCGAGTGTGGCCCACGTCTAGGCACCTAAAGCACCTCAACGGTCCCTCCTGCAATAAACGAATGCGGGCCGCACTCCAACCCACAAGGAGGCGCCCTGCTTCCAGTAACGCCTTGGCGGCAACAGCCGGGAGCGATAGGTGGATTGCTCCACTGCCCCTCCCATAGGGGCGTAATTCGCCAGCCCTAATAAGGGCTGGTTCGCAGCCACCCTTGGCTGCTACCGCTGTGACGACTTCTTCTGCAGACACAGTTTCGTCGAGGCCTACGACTCTGACGTTGGCCCTCTTGACCGGTATGGCCACAGTGGCCACCTCCACCAGCGCGTCTTGTAGCTTTTTGGCTAACCCATCAGCCTGCTCCGGACCACGGGTGCCAGGAATCTCAATGATTCTAGAACCCGTGGCCGCAGGGCGAAGCGACAGGTTATTAATGCCTAATTCGGCTATCGCTGCTCTGTCTACCCCCATGAGTGCCGTCTTGTATGTCACTCCCCTCTCCACCGCCTCAGGCCGGAGTGTGACAATCACTGCAGCCGATCGCGGCGTCGAGGGGAGCTTCTTCTTCTTCGGCTTGGCCCGATTCGCTCTCCGTTGAGAGGCAGGAACCGGTCCTGCACTTGTCGCTGGCGCTTTTGCGCGCTTCCTATTGCGGCGACGGGTCACGGTAGTCCACCCCTCCGTTCCGGGTACAGCAGAATCCGGAGGAGGGTCAGATGTCGAGCCTGGCGGAGGGACCCAATCCATCCCCAGAGGCGCTACCGACACCGTGCTCCCAGCAGTCGCAGGCGTAGGCACGCCAGATTTCGGACCCACACTCTTGGGCCTTGCGGGCTTGGAAGATGTGGGACCTCGAACAGCCCTCTTGTCTGAAGCCAAAGAGGGGCGCACCACTGGGGCGGCGAGGAGACGATCCTCCAGGGCCCCAATTTGGGCGGTCACGACCTCCCCCATCGTGACCCGGAGAGACCGCTCCATCCGCTCCATATTGACCCCCATGGCGTCCAGCAATATCCGCTGAAGCTGATCTTGTCCCTGACTAGGGCAGTCCGGCGGCACTAGTAGTGACGGTGGCACAGGAGGAACCTCTGCCCGGCTGCGCAACGAGGCGAGCTCCGTCTTGAGGCTCTCCACCTCCTGATGGAGCCTCCTCGTCTCACGCCGGAGAAGGAGGGTCTCCTCCGCCACCGTGCGTGCTAGAGCAGTGGCGGTCACCTCTTGAAGGATCCAGGCCGCCTCCTTCAACTTTTTAACATAGGTACCCTTAAGGTTGCCAGAGGTTTTGGCAACCTTAAGGATCCCATCCACCTGCTCTTTGGCGAGGGCTTTCAAGCTCTCTGGGTCGAGCAACTCGATCCCATCGAGTACCCCCACATTTGCGACAGCAAACGCCTCTTCAGTGCAGGCCAGTGCGGAAGCAGGACAGTTTGCCCCGTCTGCCTCACCTACTGCCGCTGCACGTGGCACCCCAGCAGAGGAGCCCAGGATACGGGCTTTACCCCTCTGGGCCGTCGTCACCTTGCTGGGGGCCACCCCGTCCGCACTAGCCTTGTCGCCATGCGACCGCTTCCTATCAATGGCAGCTAGTGTCGATAAGCTGCCAGAGCTCCCTGCCCAATGCTGGACAGCGAACTCGTCCAGCGAGACCTGTCTCTCAAGCTGTACCGTAGGCTGTTCGGAGTCCAGTCTTAGTTTATCCAAGGTCGTCGTGTTACTGCCAGAATCGGTTGTCCGTGTTCTTGCCAAAGTCGCCGTGTTTTTAACGGTGTACAAAATTTTGCCCCCCCCAGAAGACGCGATGCAGCCCGAGCTAAGCTCGGAGAGGGATTCTCCCTTTCGGGTACCCTCCTGGGGTAATTTACTTTTGAATTTTGCAGGGTTCATCGTATTTGCTTATACGTCAGTTTGCGGTACGCCTGCCGGGACCGGTATAAAAGCTACCGATCCCGCCAGCCGCTATCCGGAACTGGGCCCTTGGGGCTCAAATTGAGCCCTCATCGGCCCCAGCCCGGTACTGGGTGCGCCGCGCACATGCCACACCCAGGAGCTTTTAACGGCCCTCCAGCCGGCGCCCCTCCACGGTCCCCTCTGATAAGCAGAGGGATACCAGGAGGAGCGCGTCAGATATTAGCCGCCGACCAAACTGGTCGACGTTGCCCGGGGTGCACCACGAGGAGGTTTCTGACATCGCACCCCTGATTATACACACCTGCCGGTACCTGAACGAAACCCGCGTAAGATATTACATCTGGTGCATGGTGGTCAAAATGTAATCGAATAAAATTGACGTCTTCTAAACAACCAGGTACGTGTAAATCGAAATTTATTTGTTTTATGACAATAATCTTTCAGTAAATATTTAAATTATGTGACATTATATGGGTATCTATATATTAATACGTAAAGCAAAAGCTTTCGGTACCTTTTTAAGCGTATTGCGTTCACGAGAGACTGTGAGATTTGGCATGGTTAAAGTTTATATGAAGGAGTGCAGAAAGCTAAAATTATTCTCTAATATCTGTTACTAATACATTGTAAACTCCTTATAACGAAACTCAAGGGACTGGGCATTTTTTTGTCGTTATAGAGAGTTATTGATATATGGAGTGGAGTTTCAATATGTGGGTTTTAACGCAAACCAACCAAGTTGGGCACATTTCAACGTTATAGGGAGTTTATCGTTACAAAGGATAACGTTATAAAGAGTTTACACTGTATATCAAATTAAATAAATTAATATTGCGAATCCTAACCCGACGATCGCTATTGAACTTAGACCCCCAAAATATTGACATTGTCAATCAACGAAGAGTGACAGCAAGTGATGTAGATAATATTCGTTGTTTAGGTTCATGAATACTGTAAATGTCAAACAGAAAATAGTTTATGATCAAAAAGTCGCTGGTCGAATTTCGAGCTTAGGGCGATCGCTAATAATTAACGATAGTGCTCGCAATAGAATAAGTATTACGGAATTTACGGCGAACATTTTCCCATTACGTGTTATGTGGTTGTAGAAAGAGGACGTCCGGTATGTTCACTTCAGTCTTTTAAATGTTAATATCTTGCAATCTGTATATGCATGTCATAACTGTGATAGATAAGATTTTTTTTATTTAATTTCAGTGAAGATGAAGGGTATACTGATCGATCATGCGCTTTAGTGTAATATTTACAAGAAATAAATATATTAATTTTACACAATAAAGCATAAGATGACACCTGAATTATAACCAAGTAGAAAAATTCTTAGAACTAATATAAAAGCCAAAAACATCGAAAAGAGTGTTTTAGGACACGTCAATAATTGTGTGTATACCCCGTTATAATGGCACGTTTACACATGTCATGTTCTAGGATCAACAGGTTTATGTTTAGTTACTAGATAATACTTAAGTAAGGTTCTAGGGTATATGTACTTCACTGGGTCACGACCACCATACCCATGATTATAAGTTCTTCACAGTGAATTGTTTTTTAGTTTGTCACGTTTCAGGGTCATCTGTCGAGAGGCTTGTAAGTCAATAAGAGTACGATAACCGACTTTGCATTGCTAATCTCTCGGTAGTCACCGTTCTACTGTGTTTACTAACACCAAGTATAGTGCAGTCACTTTCCAGTATTAAAAAAAAAAAAAAAAAAATCATAAAATATCTCTTCTTCTTCTTCTTCCAAACTTGGCTACTAGTCCTCTTTAATGAAGACCATTACTACCATTATCAAGTGAATATAGTGTCCTGTCTTAACACGATTATCAGTATCCCAACAAGATTGTGACTCTCTTGTTGGAACTTTCTTGGGAGTTTTTGTGGAATTCCAGAATGTATGCTTTAAGTTTATATTTATAATCCACTTATGCACAAAAACCAAACTATATCACGCAAAACGCCACCAATATTACATAACATAGGGTTAAAAACCTAAGTAAATGAATTAAAAATAAAAACCACAACCCGTTACTTCAAGATTCCGCCAAAAACCGCATAAAATATCACACTTCTTTGTATCTTAGTCAAGCATTTCAGACTATTTTATAAACTGTGCTATTACGGTGTCAAATAACAAAACATTTTACTTAAACTATCAAGTTGTTTGAAGAATATCTTCGACAATACTGTTGCGATCAGGAAATTATGCTGACGTGATTCAGATAGTTTGCGGTTCGCGGTCCGTACCGGGTAGACTTGCTACAAAAAATAGTTAATTTTTTTAATTTGATAAAATACTTACGCTAAAAAGTATCGGTAATAATTTCGCCCGTATATTTGTTAACATTTATTTATTTATTTATAATAAAAACACCATCAAGATTTACATTCTAAGAAATTATAAGATTGCCGACAAAAAAAGACTCTTAACAAATGCAATATTCATTATATGAGTTTATAAAATGATTACACACAATGATTAGTTAAAATAGTTAATTAAAAAAGATCACTTTAACAAATTAAAGTAACAATATATTCTACTTACAAATACTTAGTGACAAATGGCTCAATCAATCAATAACAAGCCGCGCCGTTCGCGATACCAATGTACCTATTTAGCCTATTGTAATTCTCATTTCCCGTACTGCTTGCCAAACTGCTTAATTTTCATGGCTACTGCTCCGCCAATTAGAGTCATAGCATAAACTTATAAAGCCTACAACTTTCCAAACCGCAGCTATTTAAAGCAAATATTTTTTTGGAACGAAGTTCCTTATCGCACGGTACGGACTAAGCGGATGGGACCTAGGCGAAAAAAGTGTAGGACCTTTTTTATTTTTATTTTCTTACAGTCTACACTGTTAGCCATAAGGGCTTTGAATCCTCTGACGGCTTTTACAGCTTCATCGTGACTTGGGGGCGAGCGTTTAAGGCACTTAGCCGCGAAAGTATAGACAACTCGCTCAAGGGTGCCAAAGTTGCCGCGATTGCAATTAAGTCGTGATTGGCTAATATTTAAACATTTTCCGTCACGACCCTTTTTATATTGTAGACGGTTATCTGGTGTCCAGTCATAGGAGTGCGCTTATTGCTTTAAGGTTATGAACTTCGTTTCAAACGAGTACTCCGCGACACTCACGCATTTAAAAAAAAAATCTAACTCGTATTTCAAACAAGCTTAACAATAACCTCTTGAACATTAATTTAAGATATCTCTTGGGGTTTACTCAGCGTAAACCATTTAAGCGCCCCAGAAGCGACCATTTTCCATATTCATTCACCATTATCGCCACTGCTAATTTCTTATGTTACTTTATCTATCAAAATATATCCTATAACCTGGCCAGACAATGACCAATAATTAATTTAAAAACATGCAAATCGGATAAGTGGTTTTCGCGTAGAAATAACATAAACGAACAGGCAGACAGGGAGACGCTGATTTTTATAATATGTATAGAGTTTTGTATATAAAACAAAGGTTGTGTATTTGTATTTTATCATAAATAGTATTATCAAGAGCATAATAAGATATACAATCCAACTGTCACTATTGTACGTATATTTATCCGCAAGTATGTATGTACACTTCATTGCAGCAAAGTAATGTGAAGCAGTCTCGACTCCAGCGCTTTAGTCTGTTACCTAGATCTAGTGCATGTTTAATCAGTACATTCACTATTTTCAAACTTTTTAAACCCCAATACTCGTCATAACAATTCTCGTTAAAAGATTATCTAACCGTTTCAAATAGTGGGTACTTTCTAGATACTTCTTTAGTGCTTAAAAATAGCACAATTTTTAACGGAATGGAGAAATTTCGAGGCGTGTAGGTTATCGTTTCAGAATTTCTTTGTTAGCTCGATAAGATTTAAATGCGTGCGTGTTCGACGCGACCGCGATGTGTCGTAAATTCACCCTTTATTGAAATGCAGTTAGAAATTTGAAAGCGAATTTTGTCGGATATCATTATAAGGGAGCCACTTTCGTACCGAAGACAGCTCTATCTCGGACATCAAAGCGAATAATAATAATAATTTATTGGAACCATAAATCATCTCACAAATAACAAAAATGTACGATATTAGCCACATTAGTGAAAACTGTGTCGCAGCCAATAGCGCCCACTTCCAGACAATACAACAGTGGGGTCTGCGTTCCATAATACAATGTAAATACAACTAAAAATACAACAATTTTTTACATATTTCAATTAAACTAACAATATTTAGAGTTGTAGAGTGTATACCTGTATTTATGTGTATGAATACAAAAAGCGACAATAAAAAAATCTATAAAAGGAACACAGCCACATAGTACTGTTTAAATTATTTCTCTGGGAACTACAACTTAAAATACTTGTAATAGTTTGTTCTAGAATCTAATTCACCGGAATCGGTGTTTGCTTCCCTACGGATAGTATTTCTTTTTTATCGTAGAACGACTACACTGTACCTGATGGTGAACAAAGTGCAATCCAATAATTTCGGTGACTACCGTGGGATCTGCAATCCATCGTCAGTCGCCGCTCTAATGCCGGCCTGCACAAATGTCTCTTCGTTTTAGCTTTAAAGGACTGCAATAAAAAAAGGACTTTTATGTTTAACCAAATATAAAAAGGCTTATGTTGTAGGAAGGAAGGAACACACTGGCCGGGAGATAGTTCTACAGCTACACAGTAGGATCAAGTTATGACGTAGCAAATTAATTTGTACAGTATATTAATTGTTCGAAATCACGGTCTGGCGACACAAGTCGTCTTTAGTTTCTTCCATCTAGGTAACATAGCGCTTTGTGCGGTCAGCTGTTAGCTATCACCTTGTGTTCTTGCATCACGCTTGCGCCGCGCCACATTCTATTGTTTTGAAAAGTTATGTTTTTTTAATTTAATTTAATTTTACATTGCATTGTTAATTATTGTCAGTTGATTGAATACGGGTTTGTTGAGCTATGTGATGAGATATATTCTCCCTATATTATAGCCAATCGTGATTATCTTGCAAGTCATTGTGCCGGTTTGAGTTACACGTACCTCCGTATGATAACTGGAAAAAACCTCTTGTAATCCTTTGTTTGAACTGTGTTGGGCCATGAATATATTCTCCATATTGCTGCCGTTTGTTATGTTGTTATATTGTGTAAACTTGTAATCTCGTCACGAGGCGAATTTGTGGGAGAAGCCCGTAGACCAAGACATGACTTTGACCCCTTCCCACTATCCCTTGAATTGTGGAGCTTCTTCCATCAGCGTAGATGCCATCAGTGTTGAGTTTATTTACATTAATGTAAAATTTGGAGAATTATCAGCCCTGCGAGTTGCAGGCCATTGTTGTTTCACATACCCCACTTCATCGAGGGTTCAATGAGAAGTCTTCCACTACGCTTAAATAACATAACAGTAATGTTTATTTCATTAAAACGCTTGTAACGTACACATGGCAGTATAAGCCAAACCAAAGAAAACCGAGCATGAAAATATACTAAATCCCTATGATAGTACATTCAAATGTACTGTGTCCTCAACTCTAGACGATGCAGTTAGTTAAGTTAGAACCAGTCTGTTTACGTTACGTAATTACTCAAACTTCTCTATTGTGTTATTCGGTAACCTCCTTTCGAGATTGATAGGACTCCATGAAAAGTATCATTAAGTAGCCTAACATTAGGTAATTAATAGTAATTTAGTGACTAGTTGATTCTTTTTTAAAGTACGTAGGTCTTAAATTAATAATTATTATCCGATTAGGAAAAAATATTCCCATATTTTTTTATGACCAAGATAACCGCAAAACTTTATTTTAAAAGTTTACTTTTCGTAAACACGCGAAAACGCTTTAAGCCATATTAGTCTATACATTATCTCTACTGTGACGTCATTGGGCTCGAAAACAAACATTTGACATTTAGCAAACGTTCATCATTCTAAAAATCTCAATACTTCTTATGTCGTAAATGTCAATGTCTACTAGACATGAGATGTAGACTACATAGCGAATTTCACTCGTATAAGATTCGATATGGAATTTGCTTAGAGTCACAATACATCAGACAAGGCTTTCAGAGTTCAAAATTTAAAAAAAAATTGAAAAAATGTAGCCTGTAAAGTAAGTCCTTTAGTAGTAACATTGTCAATAATATTTAATAAGTCTCTTAGCTTGGGTATTTTCCCATCTTTTTGGAAGATTGCTAGAATATTGCCCATACCTTATGTATAATAGTGATAAAAAAGATGTCACCAAGTAGCTCATTAAGTTGTTTTGCTAACTTATTTGAAGGGATTATATATGGACATATTTTTAATCATATTTCGAATACATTAAGTACCTAATAAACAACACGATTTCATCCGCAATAAATCGACAAACTCTAACCTTCTCGTGTATACAGCTTGCCTATATGATTAATTTAATATCACAACACAAGTTGACTCTATTTACACAGATTTTTGTAAGGCATTTGATCGTGTCAATCATTCTATATTATTGTCAAAAGTCTACCATTTTAGTATTCATAATAACATCTACCGGTGGTTAACTTCCTACCTGACAAATCGTTCTCAGTTGGTTGCAGTGTACGGATTTGAATGTGCGCTGGTTACTGCAACTTCTGGTGTACCGCAAGGATCTAATTTAGGTCCCCTATTGTTCCTGTTAAATGTTAATGACCTACTCGACATGATACAAAGTGAATGTCTGGCTTGTGCTGATGATATAAAGATTTTTCGCAAAATTAACAGTACAGAGGACTATCACAGCTTACAGCGTGATATCTATATGTAATGTATAATGTATAAGTATGTGGTTTAAGTAAAAATAACATGTTGATAAATATTATTTATTTGTTAATTATATTTTTTTCATTTACAAAAAATAAGAACACGCTGGATTACAACTACCAGATCGATAATATTCCTATAGTGAGGGTGAGTAGTGTTCGGGATCTTGGGGTTTTCTTTGATTCAACACTTTCTTTTAGGATACACTATGATTATATCACCAGTAAGGCTAGTCGTATGCTCAGTTTTGTACTACGTACCAGTAAACCTTTAAAAAAGTGAGGTCTTGTATAATTCTCTATGTTCGCTTGGTGCGGAGTATATTGAAGTATTGTTCATCAATTTGGTCACCGGTATATCGGGTGCATGTGAATAGAATTTAATCCATACAGCGTAGATTCCTTAGATCATTGTATGGCAAACTTGGCAAAATACATTTATTTCTATGCAATTGTTAGATTTTCATCGTCCATTTACTGTAAACAGTATATGTTAACAATGAAAGTTGTGCACATATATCATATTAGATTTTAAGAGGTATTTAGAGTTAAGTTATTATTGTTACTTGAATTATTTTTGATCTCTTACCTTTATTTGTGCCTTATGAAATATGAAAAAAAAATATATATATTCGAATTGATACACTCTTGTCTTTTTTTGAAGTCAGTTAAAAGAGTGATGCGCATATCATCATCTGTGTATTAATACGTGAAGCAAAAGCTTTCTACCACTTTTTAAGCGTATTTGCGTGCACGGAAGATTGTGAGATTTGACATGGTTAAAGTTTATATGGAAAAGGAGTACAGAAAGCTAAAATTTATCTATAGTATTTGTTACTAATATATTAAATTAAATAAATTAGTACTGCGAATCCTAAACACGACCAGTGCCATTGAACTTAGACCCTAAAAAATATTGATATTGTCACTCAACGAAAAGTGCAAGCAAGTAATGTAAATAATATTCATTGTTTAGATTCATGAATACTGCAAATGTCAAACAAAAAAAAGTCTATAATCAAAAAGTCGCTGGTTGAATTTCGATCTTAGGATGATCGCTAGTATTTATAACTATCCAGTCTAAAACAGGTCCCACGACCCAATTGATTGGTGTATATACACCTAATATGTTTCATATGTTATATGTCAAAACATGCAAAACCGGAATTATAAGATATTGGTATAAAAACATTTCGAATAATGGCGTAACAAAATTCATATACATATTATACGACACGACTAAAGCCTTTTTATACACTATCGCTTGCAAAACAGTGTTATGAACAAAGGCGTCTCGTGGTGTTGTTGAAAATGTCTGCTTTTGACTAGGCCTCGCTTACACGACCGGAGGTGTGAAGGCGCTTCGGCTACCTACAATCATAGACTAAGCATTACAGACAATACCTTAAATACCTATTTGTGTTTAGCTTTAAAAGTATACTTCGTTTGGAGCATTTAGTAGAGGCTTCAATTGAAAGCTTCATCATGTGACGGAATGCGGTATAATGACGTTAGGCCCTCAATGATAATAAAGAGAATTAATTAGGGTTCCGTACCTCAAAATTAAAAAAGGAATCCTTATAGGAACCCTTTTTGTATGTCTACCTGTCAAGATCCTTTTTCAGAAGCGCAAGGAGAAACTAATATCAAATACTCAAGTCTGCAATCCCTTAAAGCTGTGAAAAAACCAACCTTGTAAGTCAACGGAATCAAAAGATACGGGTGTTTATGCCACATATTTTAACATTCGCAAAGGGAATAAAAACGAAAGATCAATATCTTAAAAAATTGTAAAAATTATAAATTTATTCTTATTATATGTAAAATATATTTTAAACTTATTCGCGGTTGGTAAACTGATCGCGGGATACTTCGATGTATAGGGACAACAGTATTCCAACGGCAAACTTAAGTTTGTTCTTCAATATAGTTTCTTAATCTTTTCGTTAGAATTGTTCGGTGCTGTCTTCAGTAATGTTACCGACTTATTTTGGTGAATTTGGCTCTACAATTACAGAACCTTCGTTGTACGAGTCCGACTCGCACTTGGCCGCTTATTTTTATTTAAAAATAAAATTTTATTATAAATTTAAAAATATTTTATTGTGGTGCTTCCCATTTTTAATGACTTGTTATCTATTAAAAATAATTATCGATGTATAAATAAACATTATTTTAATTTAATTAAAATACTTTTGCACATATAAAAAGAACTTAATCATATTGTTTGCTCTCTGTATACAATTTATGGATCGTTCGGTGGATCAGTTGGGTACCGATCTCTACCACCACGCCAACATACATATACACCAGCTTATCTCAGAAACCCAGCACACTTAAGCCACACTATGGCGAGTGCTATTATGGTTCATGGTAATCACAGTCCAGTGGGACACAATAGTCGTGTCTTATTTGTCGATCTTTTTCATTGCAATTTTAATCATTATGAGGCGGTCTTTCGATTCTATTATTACAAACTTACGTCAAATTACATTTAAAAGAAACATCGGATCATCTGTAAAATTATTTTCACAAAATAATCTTTGCATTGAGAATTCTCTCTATTTTGCATTCAGTTTAGTCTCGTTTGCTAACAAAAGTTTTTTTTGTGAAAGAACGAGCTGGATTAACGCTTCCTATACAAAATAAATTCACTAGATATATGTATTATTTAACTGTATGTTGATTTTTTTGTTTCATAAAAAAGAGTTGTTTGTAACAGGGCACAGATAAATTTCTATTGAGATATCTCTTTACTTGGGGCAGTCCGATTGAGATGGGAAAGCTCCACCTTAAAGAAGTTCGCAGCCAAATATCCTTGTTGTATTCCTGCGATAAGTAGGGTTTCCAGAGCTTTTGGGGAATGGGGATTCAAGGTCGGCAACGCACAAGATGCCTATGGTATTACAAGCATCCTTAGGTTATGACAGCTTCTTACCATCAGGTGGCAGAAAAAAATTTCAGGCAGCAGTCACTAAGAAAATATATTCTTCAGTACATTTACATTAAAATTGAAATTAGTTCGAAGATTATACTCGACAGGACTCACTTTGCAATCCTGGGTTTTTAAGAATAATTTTGTTTTTAATAGGTGCAAATCGAAATAAAACTATATTTTTCCATTTCATTTTTTGACATATCAGTAGTAGAAGCTTCGGCAATTGTTACAATGAATTCAATTTTGCTCGAAAATAGTATTAAAATAATAACACTTCACTATGAAAATGGTGGATGTATAAAAGACACAATTCGTAAATTCGTGATATTTTCGGTCAACATTATCGTCCTTCTGAGACCGCTATTTAGAACTTGGTCGATAAATTTGAGTTGATAGGCTTGGTACATAATGTGTCTACACAAACACGTGTTCGACCGGGTCGTTTAAGTGAAAACATCGCAGCCATAAGTCACAGTGTTGAAGAAGATCCGAACTTGTGAATTCCTTGACGTTCTCAACTGTTGAGGTTATTCACAACGACCAGATGGAGATTTTTTAAGGATTTAACTTTAAAGCCTTGCAATATCTAACTGGTGCAAGAATTGAAGTCAGCTGACGATTCACATCGCCGTAGATTCGCTGAATTCATTTAAGAAGAACCCGCTGGTTTTCCTGAAAAAATATTCTTTCAGACGAAACACATTTTCATTTGTGAGGATCCGGAAAATCCGGGAGTGATTGTTGAGAAACCTTTGCATGCTAAACGTGCACTGTTTTTATTTTATTTTACAATTACAAGGAAAACTTCAATATATAATATTAAGATAATTCTGAAGGCCATTTAAAAGTTTTCACTAATAGACAATAACAATGGATGAGAAGTTAGATTGGTTGAAAGTTAAAAAAAGAAAGAGTATCGACTTACAGAAAGAATAAAGATGTCAGTTTATTGTTAAGTTCAGAAGCGGTAACATTAAACAAGTCATAGCTTTGTGGTATGGTGCGCTATGTGGTCTAGAGGCGTGATTGAGCCGTTTTTTTTTTTCGAAATTTCGGCTGGATATGCGGTTACAATTAATGGATTACGCTATATAGAGATGTTAACAACTCAATTTTAACCTATTTTTGACGATATGGAATATCACTGTCATGTGGTTTCAACAGGATCATGCCACATACCACACAGCTACCGAAACAATGAATTTATTGCAAAAGAAATTTCCCGATTGCATAATTTCACGAAATTCTGCTATTAAGTGGCCGGCCCGATAATGTCATTAAACACAACTAGATTATTTTTTGTGGGACTACGTTAAAGACAGAGTCTATATGGAGCCAAACGAATCGTTGCAGCCTTAAATCTCAAAATCCGTGACGTGATTAATGAAATAAACCAGCCATTTTGCGAATAAGTAATTGGAAATTTTAATGAACATCTGTAAGTGTGGTCGTGGTGGACAAATTGTCCGATATAATTTTTCATTTATAATTTTCAAACCTTACTCTTTCCAATACAATAAAAATTTGAATCACATTTATCTCAATTCTTTGATTTAATTAGTTTAAAAAAAAAAAACAAAGTTCTTCTTGAAAACTCCGCTACTATAAATGCGAAAGTGAATTTGTTTGTTACTCAATCACCCAAATACGGGTAAACGGATTGGTGAAATATGGAACCCAGATTGTTTATAACATAGAATACATTTTATTCAGGTAAAATGAATTTGCTCAACTAGTTTGAACATTGTGTACAATCATAAAATATTCACTCTGTAGAAGAAAATATATGTACTTAATAAAGGCATAATAAAGCACTGTTACAAGTCAGCATTTAATAAGATTTTAAATAAACAATGTTATATTTTATAAGTACGTAAATGTGTTCTCTGAAAATGTTTTCCTCATTAGTCGCGACTTTCAATTCATCCAGCTGACAAGCCCCGTAAATACGATTTCGTTGAAAATATTTCAAACTAGCACCAAAATAAAATTTGCCAGCGGTTTCTTACAGAAATTTATTATTATTTACGATCAAGATTTTTTTAAACGCGAATGTTGTGTCGCATTCGATCGCGACCACCTTACATATGGTGCAACACTGACTTTAGTGGCACACTAAGACGTGTCACGTTTCTCGATGAGCGGGTGTATATCCAATAATGTAATTCTTCGTGCGTAGAAGTATCAAGTTAAAATTAATATTAAATACTGAACTCTGTAATCCTTTGGATCTGTGAAAAAATCAAACTTCTAAATCAACGCAATCAAAAGATACGGCCGTTTATGCCGCATATTTTAACATTTTCAAAAGGAATAAAAACCTATGGGGTACTTCCATTTATCCTAGAATCATGAAATTTGGCATGAAGCAATATGTCTTAGAGCACAAATAAACGAAAAAATTCTAAAAACCATTAATTTGTTCATAGAGTACCTACCTACGTAAAATATATTGTAAACTTATTCGCAGTTGGTAAACTAACCGCGGTATGTGTCGATGTATGGAGATAAAAGTTTTCCAACGCTAAAGTTAAGTTTGTTCCTCGATATAGTTTATTTTTTGGTGAGAATTGTTCGGTGTTTTCTTTCAGTAATGTAATGTAATGTTCTTCTAATAAATCTTAAACGAACTACTTATGCCGAATTTTCATTTTTAAGCAGTTGCTTTAACTAATTCTTGGTAACACATAATATAAACGCGATCTGCCCGTCTATGGTTATGTTAATGTTCACCAACTGTTACTTTGTTGAAAAAAACAAGTATTTTCCTCCACTCATCACTTTTTTGGAAACTTTATCAAACAATAAATCGAATGTTATTTTAGTTTCATATACTTAAAGTACACTATATTCTTGTAATTTTTACTAATTTGTTGCGTATGAAAATGGATTTTATATAGTTTTAGATGTTCATAAAAAGTGGTAAATAATTTACCTTTGTCCGTGCACGCTTCCAAAATCAAATATACATACTTATATGAAATGCATGAAAGGAATGCGCTTGACTTCAATCTCACTTGATGGTAAGTGAAGATGAGATCGACGAAGGATATATCCAGTTTTTGCCGTCTTCTACGCCCGTATGAGTATCAATTCTCGAATGTATAATTAATACTAATGCGTAATTGATAAGTAAAAAAACCTTTTTTATAAACCTATACTTGTAATAAAATAGTAAATAGCCGAAATTTGCACATTTGTACTGTACTCATCCCCCCGGTACAGTAACCCTCTTTTAGTTTGTCGCGTTTTGGGATCAAACAGTATTTATATATCGAGTTGCCTAGAGACCAGCAGCCTCGCCAACGACCGGCGATGGCTTGTCGATTTCTAGGCCATCATTGATGTTTTTGGATTACACTGTGCTTACCATCAGACACAAAGGAGTCACTTTGTCGCTCTACTATAAAAATACAGTTTCTTTACTAAAATGTCTTTTACAATACAAGTCACAATTTGTGATAGTTCATTTAAGACTCACATGAATCATAAATGGTTATACATTTAATAAAGCGGATAAGTTTCTTTGTTTATTTGTTTAAACTTACTAATCTCTGGAACTACCAGTCGGATTTGAAAAAATATTTTTGTATATGATAGCCAGACTCTCGAGAAATAGTATAGGCTATTTACCACCTCAGACAGCCTTATATATATTTTTTTGTCACTTAAGTCGGAAGTCGAGGACCCCCGAACGTTTTAATCGCGTGCGCTGGCGTAAACGTTCATGATACGGAAATACATTGTTCTACAATAATATTGGTCCTTATATATATATAAAAAAGTCAGGATAGCATATAACTATCTCTTATACATAAGCCAAAATATGGTATTTTGTGACAAAGATTTGTTGAAAACTAAAAAGTGATTCATAAGCATTATTTTTAGACGTGGCATATTAATCCTTACAAAAACAAAAGTTATTTTACGTTAACACGGGTGAAACCGTGTGGCACAGCTAGCCAATCATGATTGGTTAAAATTTTGTTACATTAAATCGAATTAAAGTTTAGTGCATATTTTTATACTGTAACAGAATGAGATTAGAATCGGAAGTTGAAACTATGAAAATATACAACAACTAAGTAACAGAAGTTTGTGTTATAATTAGCAGGCACAAGTTGCAGTTACAGATTTATGGCCCCCCGTAGAGATAGCGCGGCGTGCACTTGCACTACACCTGGTTGTTTTATGTGGTATATAATATTGTAAATAAGTTTACTAATTACCCTGGTTGATCGTATTTTAGTTACAAAGAAAAATATGTCTATTAATAGCATTTAATTATGGAAAAGTTTTGGATTAAAACAATAATATATATCACGCTTTGTATTAACCATATGAAAGAATATAAATTCAAATTTACTTTTAGCATACAAGAGAAAATACATTTTAGAACAAACTAATAGATACTCTTTTAAGTGAAAATAAATTCTATACTTAAAGCAATACTGGATCGAAATTAATATATTTATATTATAATTAAACCTAATTAAAATAAACTAAAAGTAGAAAACGGAACCCAACTCACCACCGTGGCGCCTATCTGCACCAGAGGGATAAGTAACCAGAAGAATTCAAATACTTTTGAAAACATATAAAAACGTAAAAATTCGTAGTAAATGTTATTTACAATTGAATTAAAACAAAACTACAAGTAGTAGATGCCATCCAAATAGTCCCCTAAAGGAAATGTACCCAGAAAGCAGATCGCATTGCCACGTTGCATGTATTCCCGAAGGGTTAGGCAGAGGTGTACTAATGTACACCCACAGTTCGCCGAGTATGTTTTTAGGTCCCATGTAATAGGGGGCGAGCCTATTGCCATTAATCGGGCACGAAGCCAAACTCCGAGCTGCTACTGAGAATTTCATAGGAAAAACCCAATAACACTTTGCTCGACCTGGGAATCGAACCCAGGACCTCGATCATAACAGTCGCGCTTACGACCACTAGGCTAACGAGGCAGTATACGAGTAAACGAGGTATAATTGGCCAGCATTCTGTGAGTTCTGCTCATAAGACGCCTCGATCAGTTGAATCGCGAGGTCTTACTCGGACCCCACGTATCCTGGGGTTTCATCTCAAGACGGTGCAATGAAAGACCACATCGCAACTTAAGGTCCTCTGCTAAGGCAGCCGTTTTACTAGTCCTCAAGGAGCTAACTGGAAGCTTGCCATTTTTAATTATTTCATAACATTCATCAAGGTTTTGCAAGCACGAGCTTGGACTACCCCAACTTTCTGCGTGGAAGCCATAAAAATGAACTCGGTTTCGTTATTGTATGAAATTATTGTTAATCTTTTATAAATGTCAAAATGGATGCGGTATAATTAAAATTATTTAAAATTCAATACCTTTGAAATAGCCCACATTTTCTTACTGCTTTGTTGTGTATTTTCCAACAGCGCCGCTTACCTTAAGGTTTTACATAAATACACAGTGAAACACAAACATATGCATTCGTAACATCTACTAAAGTAACATATTTTACTAATTAATTATAACATGTGATTCAAAGAATAAAAATTCGTCGAAAAAAGGTGAATGTTTGTATCTCAAAGTGGGCATAATAGTTGTTACTAACGTGATTTTTCATTGGGGAAACCTACCATGGATACCTTTCCTCGACAGGCAGCTAGCAGGATTATGTGGGACTCCTACTCACTAAAACATTACGGTACTCTTGACATTCCTCTGTTGCCATGCAAATATAGTTATGTTGCGGCACTTGCAATTGAGAGCCGGTGTTTCCACTTAGTTTATTACCTTTTTGGCCCACATCGCCACTTAACATTAGTTGAGGTCGTGGCCATATGCGAAGCCTATAAATAATTTAAAAAAGTTTATCATATCTAGGAAAATCACAAACATATTGAAATGCCATATCCAAAAAATTTCACGTATATCTCAACTTTTTTCACGAACAAAAATATGTGAGACGTATAATTGTATAAGCGAGGTCGGAACGGGAAACCTGACAAATTAACTTTTGTGCGCAAATTACTTTTACTAAGTATATTAAACATGTACCTATATTAAAATTTTAATAGGTTACGACTCTTTCGTCGGTTTAATATTTAAGATACCTATCTATTCACATCAAAACAGCGAAAATTTCTAGAACGAAGTTCCTTCTGCTTGCGGTAAGAGTTGAGCTTTAGAAATCGTCACGTAAGGAAAAAGCTCCATGCGACTTTATCTCTCTCTCTATTTCTATTATATACGAGTGTTTGTGTGCGTGCGAGTATCGTGATTCGAGAAGACGAGCATGGTTCGCGGCCGGTTATATAACCGTTCTTCAAGCGGCCGTTAAATTGCAAAACATTGCACTTCGGGCGGGGCCTCTCAGGGTGATCTCACGAACTAGGCACGCGTTCAGCAATTCAGTGATTTATCAGTTATTATGTATAGTACATAAATATATAAAACTTACATCGATATGTTATTTATGAATTAAACTAACTGATTTTTAAATAATATTTTACTTTTTCTATTTTTTAGTAACTTTGTTCCTGACGGAATTCCCCGATCGCTCTTTTTTTACATTAATTACGTTCAGGTTGCACACACCTATTCATATTCAGGGTTCGATGAAGTTAATTTTTTTTTAATAAACTTAATATTAAAATATGGATATTTAGTGAAGTAAACATAGTTCCTCTTGAGCTCCGATGTCTTAAATTTAAATTTATTTAACTTAAATTAGTAACAAGTCAGCTAACGGTGAAGAAAAAATATCAAACAAAACCTTAGCGCTTGAGAAATGTTGTTGTACATAGTTAATACTACTGTATGAGGAAAAAAATAGAAAGTTGATATTTCACTATTTGAAATCGCCAATTCGCCGTAAGCAGGCTTGGTGTTTATGCCCGTGCGTTCCGTTGGTAACTGATCTCATTCATTGCCCAGAAGGGTGATGTTTACAAGCTGGCATTATTATAATATCAAAAGCCAATTGACTAACGTTTAAAATTTGTATGCACGTTAATCAATTAGCCAATATATATGAGTTGATTTTCTGTAAGTTATAAGTTACAATTGTTTCTCTACAGAAAACAAAGCACAAATCAATCTTAGCTAATGATAGTGATCGACACATTGTTCACTGCCTCGAATATGTAATGTATCAGCGTGGAGTAGAACGGCTTTGTTCCATCACTGTACACTGCAGTGCAAAAATAAATGACTTTGCATTTTTATACGGGAATTTTAAAAGTACATGTTCTTTACTTCATTTATTTTGTATATACTAGAATATAATAGTGGATTTTTTTTTAAAGTTTCAATAAAGTTTTTGAAGTAGGAAAAATAATTTTGAGTGAATTTTTACACATCCTAACAAAAGAAGTAGCTACTAGCTAAGTAAGCCTCTTGTTTTATTTTGGGGAAGATAGTCACGTCACAGTCGATGCTACTTTTACAAGCCTTTTTAAAATGCTATATCAGTGTCATATAGAAATTAATTAACAATGTTGAAATCAATAAAGATATGTTTCTATCTTTTTTTTTCCAGATATTTACTTAGGCAAATGAGTTAATATTGTCTAAATAAAATATAATTTTTATTTTATCTAAAATATATAACTTCTAATGTGTGTACATAACTATATGTATCCACTTTGGTTGATATATAGTGTAATAATAGCACATAATATCTTATACTGAAAACATAGGCTGTGCCTAATTTAGAGTAGCGGCGATTTATTTTCTGTTAATTATATCAATAAAGTTTTTATTTTTATTACCTACTAGATAATAATATTATGGTTAAATAATAAGAGATGTCAATGACTTTATTCTTAAAAATACCCTTACACCTTATCACCTCTAATAATCCCATCAAAAGATGTAAAAGAATGACACTATAAAATATCATTAACGGAGGGTAAATTAAGTTATGTTTCTGAGACATCTGTGGAACATCTGTCGATATATAATTCATTTCTTCTTCTAAAAAGAGTTTAAAAGCGTGCATATGATACTAATACAAGGAACTGAACATACCTAGGTAAATAAAGATATTGTAAAAAATATCTTAGATATACAGAATAGTCTAATATGAGTCAGGATTCGCGCATCTATTTTTTAGATCTTTCCAATATTGCCAAGATAATTTTATTTCTTATCATTTTTTTTCTTAACTACGGTAAACGGTTTTTGAGTTATTTGCAATGTCCGTTAACTGAATAGTTTATAAATTAACATTTGGGGAACTTCGAGTTATTCTACCTATTAAATGACAACGTATAATTAATTATACCAATGTTACATGGTTAGAACCTCAGAACCTCTTTCTAATTTCTAAAGATTGTTAATTAGAATATAAAAGGTAGTTTTCGTGGCCACTTAAAATGCATTTTTCTAGCATTTACAATATATTCTAAATATTTTTTTGTACAATAGAGAAAATTCAATGTTTTGTAATGAAGTCACCAAAAAATGATTTTCGGTTGTTCGCATGACTTACGCTGGTTAAACCTAATTATATACATCATAATAATGTTCAAAAGAATTGTAGTTTTTCAAAAAACCTAGAGAAAAGTCTGCGATGGTATATATCTATTTTATAAGGTTGACTCACAGTAACAATATATATCTTCAACATAATAATTAAAAATATTTGTTTATTTGAAAAGCTCTTTTCCTTCAATTCCATATTAATCCTTATCCAGATTAGCGGATAAGCGGTTACGATCTACCTAAGAATTACAAGTCGCAAGTTAAGCGCACTTTTCGTAACTATGTACTTATGAAGTTATGAAGTAATACTAAAACCATAATTTCTGAATCAACTGAACATGCTTTTTCACACATAAAATATCTGAGAAAACGGGCTTCGTTCGATGTCTTACAAAAAAAAAACACCTATCTAGGTAAAATTGAAGTGTAAAACATTGTCTAAATACAAATTTCAATTAAAATTGTTGGTGCCTATTCCGAAAATCCAATTATATTTATATCTAAATACATATATAAGGAAACCGTGACTGACTGGCTGATCTATCAACTCAGAGCTCAACGGATTGTGGGCTGTTTGACACTCAGATAGTGTACTATGACGTAGACATCCGCTAAAAACGGATTTTGAAAAATTTAACCCCTAAAGGGGTGTAATGGGGCTTCAAAATTTCTAAAGAGAAATCATATTTAACACGGGTGAAACCGTGGGATAAAGCTGGTTTATGGTGATTTATAATTTAAAGTATCACGTAACAGACTACGATACAACCAAAAACTCTCAATTACAGTGACTATCATATTTTAATAATCATAAAATTATAAATTGTAACATTACTACTATGCATGTCAATCTCTCTCTTGCTTACTACATCCGTCAGCCATAATAAGGCTTGTAACGTGTCTCGTATAATAAAGTATTCAAAGTATAATCCGGCTTTCCAACACAATATAACAAAATAAAGTAAAATATTAAGAAATAAATATTACAAATAAAGTATTAAATAGGTACATCAATCTTGGCCGACAGATTATCAACCGCAGTCAATTTGTCGAGATTAGCGCTGGCTTGTCAATGCAGCTACCGCATACTATGAAGCGATGCAGGGAGTTGCACGCTGTAACGTCATACATGACGTCATTTTCAGCTTGTGATTACCACCTGTAATTAATTGCCATGTCCAGTACGTATCACAATACTCCCATGTTCTTGTATTCTTGATCTTTTCGCATACCATCAAATTTAAAATAGGATCAATTTGGCAAACTTTCTTTTGTAAGAATTGATAACTAGATGATATATTGATATAATTAACAGTAATTGTATTATTCCAAATGTGAATCGAACCCAAGGCCTTCATGACTATCCGTCAGTAAAATTAAGCATTCCACGTTTACTTTAATCAACTACTTCAACTTTATTCAAAAACTTATTATTTATTAATTCAGATCAGAATTACATCAGATAAAGTGAAGATTCGATTTAAAATAGTTAGATTTTATGGGCAAAACTGGCTTTCAAACGCAGCAACTGGAACAAACCGATAAGCGCTTTGTAACAGATTTTCAATATGAGGGTTTTAGCTTGCCAGGCGACGCGCGACGTATGATTTTCAATCAAGGTTCAAAAAATATATCGTTTTTTATTATTCATTTTTGAAAGCATCATGTAGTAGTTGAGCTCTTTCGTTCCCTGCATATAACTGACTTATCTACATAATTTTACTGTGATAGTTAGCTATCGTTACGGAATTATAAAAATTCGGTGCTTTTTATATATATTTTTCATACCTACGTAAAACGTAATGTTTGTCTGTAAGTCTGTTAGTGCGCTTATCCCTCGAGAACCACTTATCTATACCTTTTTCATCGTATGAAGACTTGCATAACACATCCACAGTACGTAAATTGTATTACCTAAAAACATGCATTTCGACTACCAGTTCTCATTATTAAAAAAAAAATGACACTGATAAACGTTATAAAAACTTTTTTCACGACAAAATCATAAATATCTTCCTTTATACAATGATTTTTTGAATTTTGAAGAATATTGTCTGGAATAATTAATCTTCTTTTTTGGCGTCATGCATTCAATAATTCAAGTGTTCCAGATTGCGATCTAATTGTTGTCATAGTTTATTTTTGTTATTTTATTTACACAGCATACACCACCGGCAAAATTTATTTGTAACTTTTTTAATTTCGTATAAAATGATATATCTATTCAGATTGCCTAAATTAGATAATTGAAGATTCGTACATTTTTACTGCATGCAACACGCATCGAAGAATATTGTCTGGAATAATTAATCTATTTTTTTGGCGTCATGCATTCAATAAATCCAAGTGTTCCACATTGCGATCTAATCTTGTCATAGTTTATTTTTGTTCATTTTATTTACACAGCATACACAACCGGCAAAATTTATTTGTAAACTTTTTAATTTCGTATAAAATGATATATCTATTCAGAATTACCTAAATTAATAAAGATTCGTACATTTTTACTGCAGCAACACGCATCGAAGAATATTGTCTGGAATAATTAATCTTCTTTTTTGACGTCATGCATTTAATGAATTCAAGTTTCCAGATTGGATCTAATTGTTGTCATAGTTTAATTTTGTAGGTTTTATTTACACAGGCATACACAACCGGCAAAATTTATTTGTAACTTTTTTAATTTCGTAAAAAGATTATCTATTCAGATTGCCTAAATTAATAAAAGATTCGTACATTTTTACTGCAAGCAACACGCATCAAGAATATGTCTGGAATAATTAATCTTCTTTTTTGGCGTCATGCATTCAATAAATCAAGTGTTCCACATTGCGATCTAATTGTTGTCATAGTTTATTTTTGTTATTTTATTTACACAGCATACACATACCGGCAAAATTTATAATTGGTAACTTTTTTAATTTCGTATAAAATGATTATCTATTCAGATTGCCTAAATTAATAAAAGATTCGTACATTTTTACTGCAGCAACACGCATCGAAGAATATTGTCTGGAATAATTAATCTTCTTTTTTGGCGTCATGCACTTCAATAAATCAAGTGTTCCACATTGCGATCTAAATTGTTTCCATAGTTTATTATTTGTCTACCATTTATTTTACACAGCAACACAAACCGGCAAAATTTATTTGTAAACTTTTTTCAATTTCGATAAAATGATATATCTATCAATTGCCTAAATTAATAAAAATTGTACATTTTTACTGCAGCAACACGCATCGAAGAATATTGTCTGGAATAATTAATCTTCTTTTTTGGCGTCATGCATTCAATAATTCAAGTGTTCCACATTGCGATCTAATTGTTGTCATAGTTTATTTTTGTTATTTTATTTACACAGCATACACAACCGGCAAAATTTATTTGTAACTTTTTTAATTTCGTATAAAATGATATATCTATTCAGATTGCCTAAATTAATAAAAGATTCGTACATTTTTACTGCAGCAACACGCATCGAAGAATATTGTCTGGAATAATTAATCTTCTTTTTTGGCGTCATGCATTCAATAATTCAAGTGTTCCAGATTGCGATCTAATTGTTGTCATAGTTTATTTTTGTTATTTTATTTACACAGTATACACAACCCGCAATTGATTTCATACATAGTCACCAAATCGATTATATTTAGATCTAAAAAAAAAATCGGTAATCGTAAAATCAATTTCCAGTTTAAGTTATGCTACATCTCTAAAATAAAAGTTTGGCATGTATCATGCAAGCCTTCTTACGGTGAATCCTACTAATATAACAAACGTGAAAATATGTGTATGTTTGGATGTTTGTTACTCAATCACGCAAGAATGGCTAAATGGATTTAGATGATATTTATCCCACAGAAGTCTATGACCTGGAAATAACACATAGAGTACTTTTTATCCCGGTAACAGTCATAGCTTAACCAATGTTATCCTGGAAATATAATACCCACCTATAATTTTTTTGCTTTATCGTGTTTGTAATCAGCTGGTGCATATACAGTAATATAGCAGGGTGGTAGTGATCGCGTCCACCATACACATAGTGACAACACCATCCATGATTTTCTTTTGGTTTGTCGTGTTCCGAGATCAGTCTGTGTATATCCAATAATACACAGACGAAGTCGCAGGTACCAACTAGTGTATAATAATTGACTTGTTTTGTTTATAGTTGAAATTCAGTAAATAGTTTGGAACGTTAGGAAGTATGAGGAATATAAGCATTATCTGTGAAATAAATCGAAAATAAGTATGCCGTCAGTATGCTCCTTCTTCTTCCTAACTTGGCAAGTAGTACCTTTATTGAAGAACATTACAGCCATTATCAAGTGAATATAGAGTGGCCTGCCCTATTATGAGTTCAATAATCTAACAAGAAGGTGGCTCCCTTAACAGATCTTTCTAGGTAGTTTTTGTGGCATCTCAGAATTCATCGTCCATCTTATTTTCAATTTACTTCTGCACATTACCCAAGCTATATTATGTAAAATTCTGCCTTTATTATACAATATAAGGTCAAACAACACAAATTGGTGAATAAAAAACCAAAAAACACTACATGGCAGTTTGAGATCCCGCCAAAAAATCCTACGTTCTCTTGCAAGACACTTCTTAAATCGTTAGAGATAAGGTGATAAAATGTAGTTTACAGACGAGCATATCCAGTTAGTTATATATACATAAATATACTATATTACTGAGTAGAATGTTTTGGTCCAGAGCATGATTACAAGGGACCGAGTTCCCCGACCTCCCATTGGTTCCGAAATTACGTACGTTTAAGGATTGGAAAACGGTGGCTTCGTGTGCGGCCACAAAACTAATGTTATAGTGTCTACTTAATAAAAATCTTATGGCTTACTGAAGGTCTATACACCACTTGAGCCAATCGGTCTAGAATCTTGAAATTTTGTACAGAAATTCTCCATATAATATGCGTAAGTAAATGAGCAATAAGAAAGTATTTTATTTATTTATTTTTAGGAAGACTAAATTTTAAATTAACAGATATAAGTAGTCACATAGTCTGTACTGATAGCTTACAAAAAATATATTTTTCTAAATGTAACCGCGTGTTCCCTTGCCATACATAAAGTTTATTCTGAGACTATGTTACTCTGATTACGTTATCGAAGACGGCGGTAAAATTATACAAGGAAATAGTACGCGGCACAGGATGCGCCAGCAATGATCATTCCAGTAAAATGGAACACTCTAAACATTATGCGGAAACTGTTCCCATATGCTCCTACTATTTTAATAAGCTACTTAGAACAGAATTGTTCTAAAATAAATAAATACAAGCGCACACAATTGACTATCATAAATTCATACCTAGATTCAACAAAACCTTAGATTCTACAATGAGCCTGATCTTAGTTAAAACGTGAATATAGGCACAAGGTTATTTCTAGCACTAACTCCTACTTTCAGAGATGTGTTCATTCCGATAACCGACCATCTGGAAGTTCTAGGCGTTACGATGTCTTCAATCCTCAATTTTGGCTCCTTTATTGAATATAAAGCTCTGTTGGCTGCAAAAAGCTAGGTATCCTTCAAAGGTGAGGTGGTACTTCACATCGGGTCAGCTGCTTGATCTTTATCAAGCGCAAGACCGATCGTGCATGTAGTACTGCTCTCATCTTTGGGACGGATCGGCCAAGTACCATCTTGAGGCATTTGAGGCAATCGAGAGGCGTGCCAAAAAACTCATTGGCAACGATTCACTAGTTGAGGCAAGGCTGCAGACCCTTGAACATCAGGGAAAAGTTGCCAGTTTATCTGTTTATTACTGGATACATTTCGGTGATTGTGCGTTGGAATTGCATAACTTAATTCCCCCATCCCCTTTCAACCGTCGAACGATAAGACACGACGAAGCATCATCGATTTGTGGTAGATATTCCACCAGTGCGCACAAATCGTTTTGCTAGCACATTTATAATGCACACCGCTAAAGAGTGGAATTCTTTGCCGGATTTCGTATTTCCCGATAATTATCCGCCCAGTAACTTCTCGATGCTATAGATGGGCTATAACGACGGAATGTTCGCATTGTGAAAACAGAAGTCACTAAAAATTTAAAACCACTACAACTGCCAAGAGGTGTTGCTTCACTTAGCGTGATTTATCGTATGTATCATGGTGAATGTTCTAAACAGTTGTTTGATATTATTTCATCGTCTCCATTCGATTATATGGCCATACCGGCTGGTCTACAGAGCCACAACTACACGATAGTTCTCATCACGGCACGAACAAAGAAGTTGGCAAATTCTTACCTTTGCCGTACCGTGCAGATAAGGAATGCACGCAAGCTCGGCCCATTGACGGTACTGCCCCCGATGGTAAGGACAACACAACGGCGACCACCGAGGGATCTAAATCTATTGGCGGTCGCCACATGCCGGCCTGCATAAATATCTCTTCACGTCAAATCTTGAGAATAGAAGAAATTTAGCCTACCTGTGTACGCTTCACGAAATATCAAAACAAATCAAAAAGGTACTCTTGGTAGTGAATTACTGGGTTAACTCAATATAAAGGTGCGTAAGGTTCCGTAAGACATCAACAATTATTTAGCGTTTCCTCCTGTACTAACAATGTATCGGAGAATAGACCTATTTATAGAATATGTAGGCCTTATAATGAAGTTAATTTATAGCACCACATACTTTTCACCAGTCTTGCTAAATTTAAAAGCTCACTTGCTTAATATATTTTCTAAATCTTCACCGTCCATTAGTACTTGTATTATAATCAGTACTTGTTAACGATGTAAGCTGTGCGCATATGTTATAAGGTACCTACTAGATTTAAATAGCTATTTAGGGTTAATTTATTATCTATTGTTATTATTATTTTTTGATCTCTTTCCTGTATTTGTGCTTTATGAAACAAAATAAAAAAACTGTGACTCCTAAACCCAGCCATTGTGGTTCTCTCATGGAAGGTAGAGGAGGGTATTCAAAATCAAAATAATCTTTATTCAGTTTAGAACCTAAGAAAGCACTTATGAACGTCATTAATTACACTACAGCCGGTTTGGAAAATATCCCAGACATCGAGATAAACCGGAAAGAAACTCGATCGGGTTTATCTTTTTTTCAACTTTAGAAGTGTTAATATACCAGTTAAAATAATAATAATTTAGTGAATGCACAGAGAGAGAGAGTCACTTCCAGACATCATTATCATTCATAATTAGATCTACCTTATAATACCTTTTGACAGTAAAACCCGCTTGACATGGTCCTTGAACTAGTCCAGTAATGTGCTTCGGAATCTTATTATAGAACCTAACACTATTACCTAAAAAAACTTTTATTAGTCTTACTATTCTTACATTAACATTGTGCTGATCTTTGGCAAAATCTAGATTATCTTTAATAGATGTTTAGAACACTCACCATGATACATACAGACGATAGAATACGCTCAGCGAGGTGATGTTCCTGCGCAGCTGAAGCGGCCATAAGATACTGTACACAAATTTTGGTGAACTACTTAAAAAAAATTGAAATCAAACCAAGTACTTATAATGGTGCATACCTAAATCTGGCAGCTAAGGCCCACTAAGACTGCATCATCATTCAGTATCAGATAAATTTATGATCAAAAATAAACGTATCTCTTTCCTTGAGAAGAGACAGTTGCTCAGTTATAGGATCTTTGAGGGCTAGTCAATTAAACTTATATAGATACGTATAAAGATGTTTTTATACCTTATTCAGCTTAACGCTATCTATGTTTGTGTTATTAAGTTACTTGGAATTTCTAGCTAGACAGAATTTGTAGGTCGATCCAGAATGACTGGGCACGTTGTTTAATCCGCACTTTGTAAGTTAAGATAAGTTTGTTATCTGTTATGTGCGAAATTTTATTTACCAAAGAAGGTTTTTGGTTAGTTAAACCAAGTTTTGCGAATAGGACAATTACTTCTCGGTCATCTCATATTTCACTAGCATAGCTCAAAATATATCCGTACTTTCAAATATTCTCCAACAACTGGAAGGTTGGAAGTTTGTTGAAAGAGTTTTGTATTATCATTACTAATTTTTTTATTAAAAAAAAATTAAATACCTTAAATTTTGAATTGAGAATTAACAGAGATATTTCATTAGCAGAAAAAACACGTTTGAGAAATTATTCTAGATATAATAATAATGTTGCCGTTACCGTCCGGATGTTGTTTGAGATCCATCACAAAAATAGAAAAGGTATCTTAGATATTTATATTAATTTAGACTTTTAGCAGAGTTACAATATTCACAAAAGATCTGTACCAACTTGCTACGATTATAAATTACTAGGAGAATTATTAGCAGCCAATATTAAAAAACGATAATGAAAATTATTGATAATAAGCCAGTTGTAATGAAAGATACAAAAAAAAATTACTCTTAGAAAATTATAATTTGTCTAAGAATTTTTTTACTATAATTTATTAAGTAATTAATGTAGTATACTTATTGTTTTAGAAGTACAACATTTTATCGATAGATGGCGATATGAGCACACCGGATGTAATAATGTATCTAAAAATGTATTTGTTATTATATTATTATAATAATGTAGCCTTCGCATCGCGGGGGCTATATGGCTACTCTGGGTAATAAAGAAACAGTACATTATAACTGTTCGCGACATTATAAAATAGTAACTAGTATACTAGAATATAAGTGTAAATAGAATAAGTTGTAAATATCTTAATAATAGTCTGATAGTATCTGATAGTATCTGATGTAATCTGATAGTAGTGAGTCTCGCTTAGTCACTATGCGGGGTAACGGTACACACTGTTGAGGGCAGCGTGGGCGGATAGATCGGAAGCGGGGTGGCAAAATCAGTTCTGTCTAAGAAATCGACCAAGACACATGCAGCAGGTACTCTCCGCATCTAAAATAAATAGTTTTTCATTTGAACCCTACGGTGAATAGCATATCGGAATCAGCATAAATATAAAACATATGTGAGTCAGATCGAAGGTGGCTTACAATAACGATGTTCAATGACTCGAGGGTTGAAGCAAATTCAATGCACTCACGTACCTTGTTCTGCTACAACGCCTGCGAGGATCCTCCGACGTGAATTAACGTTACCACCAAATATCTTATGTGTTAAAATATCACAGCGACAATATGATGCTTACCACGTGGCAGCGGCTTTGAACAGAGCTCCAGTACATGATGAGTACGTAAAGCATGACAACTGTCAGCTGCGTGTCAAGTAAAAACAAAGAATATTTGGGCGGTTATGAAACAACTAATTGTACCTTCATTTACTGTTTGAAGTTAAAATGTCTGTTATTTTTTGACCACTTTTTTATACGGAATGCATGTCTAATAAAATATATAAGTCACTGGAAATAATGCCGGGACTGTACCGTAAAGATAAAAAACGAACCATTAAGTACGTTATTCTTATGATGTAAGTAGGTTTGAATAATCCACTATAACATGTATTATGTTCTTAGACCTCGTAAGATATGTAATCAAACATCGATACATATCTAATACAGTACCAATCAATTGAGAACATTAATTTTGATAATAAGCAAGTAAGGAGAATGTTGCGCAGAATTGTTGTATGGTACAATGTAGAAACAAATGCTACAATGAGTCATTTGATTTTTACTTTTTACTCCAATCTAGGATCATGATTGCAGCACACGCGTCTCAGTATCACTTGCAATTTATATAATCATTAAGTTTATACATACACATATATACTACATTTGTAATACATATGTCGGAGAAACAATCGGAGACACCATGATTTTTCTTGATTTCGCCGTTTGAATGATGTCTGTTTATTTAAGGTCATCTCCATTTGCCTACAATCATCCCAATATAGCAATATATAACGTCCTCAGGGTCCAAGAAGTTCAGCCAGATTGATCTTCTCTTCGGGTTCTAACTTAGTGGGTAAGTCTCAAATAATCTCGGGATCCAATATTAACGAAGGCTTTAAGGACGTGACTGGTCGAGAAATCCTTCAAGCCTTGCTGGTAGAACTTGGTAACTCTAGTTTCTATCCATTTATTGTATTTTCTCCGTATTTTTTTTTTATTTTAATTAATGGAAACTGTGTTCTTGCACAATTCTGCCGTGTCACGTAAGAGTATATTTAAATTATCATGCAGCCAAGTCAGATGTTGTTTTTAACCGACCGTGAAAAGGTTGGTTAAGTTTTTCGAGCGTATGCAGGTATGTATAAATGTGTTGTGGATGATCGGAAATAAAACCTGTTTTTTATAGTTATGTAATATGTGTTCTCTATGTGAATCGTTTTTTGTTTGACGAATTTAAAGAGATGTCAGGAAAAATATAGGAAGAAAACGTAGACACGTAGACACTAGAAATTAAGAGAGAGATCCAATAAATAATTGTGTTTGAAGACGAACCTAGAAGTATTATTTATTACAATATGTCTATTTCTTTGGCACACTCTGCTTAAACTGCTTGATGAATTTTAGCTTACGAGGTGTCGTTAGATTCGACTTCATTTTGGGAGTGACATAAGCTATAAAAGATTTAAGTATGGCGTCTGAGAATCAAATAAAAAGCAAAAATAGAAAAATATTTTTTATTAGTCGTGTTTTTGTTGAAGTCGGTTTTTTTGGTTTCCTTATTAATAATTTAGCTTGTTATAATCCATGTTTAGGTGACATTTTGATGTATACAGGCCTAAGCTATCTTTTTAAGCATTTGTGGTCTCATATGTCACTTCTAGGTCCTTCCAAAAACTCATATTCCATGTTCAGGCCAAAAGTCAAAGCGAAAGCCATGTCCTCTGTTTTTACCCGACTGCGAAAAAGGAGGGTTATGTTTTTATAAGTTATGTATGTATATTATATGTATGTCTATTTCTTTGGCATGCTCTGTCGCCTAAACGGCTTTACGGATTTCAGCATACGAGGTTAGATTCGTCTTAATTGTCGGAGTGACATAGGCTATATAATATTTAAGGACGACGTTTGGGAATCAAATGCAAAGTAATACTTTAAGAAATATATTTTTAGTGAAGTGTTTTTGTTGCAATTGGGTTTTTTGTTTCTTTTTCAATAATGTACCTTGTTTCTATTATTTGGTTTTTCATGTGTCATACGTCCGCCGGCTGGACGAAAGCGTCTTATTGAAAATCAGCGCTGTAGTACTGCAAATCATGATGGTCCAGCTACCACGTGTACGTAACATGTACGAACACCACTTCGATCGACGTGAGTGCGAATCCCTACAATGAGCCGAGCTTTTAGTGTAGGAAAACTTTGTGATGAAACAATAGCATGGTGGTAGGGCTTTATCTAATACCCGCCTGGCTAGCTACCACCCTCAAGTTGAAGATCTGTCACCAAGAACCTATATGTGTGTTACACCAATTGCACTTGAGAAACAGTTCCCTACTAGGCTTAACGTATCCACCATCTTTGGCCACATTGTCACTTAAAACCACGTAATATTGTGGTCAAACGCTAAGCCAATAAATAATTTAAGTTATTTTTTAAAAAACAGCAGTTTAAGTCGATATAGCCGAAATCGGCAACGATAATGTTTTACGATTATTAAACTTTGTTGAAACATCTACAATGAAATTATCTTTTATTTGAAATTTAGCTGGAATAGAAAATGCTAACTCCGTAGTTTCGGTTGCACAATTAAACTCATTTCCCTTTTCACTTAAACCAAAATAATATCACTTACGCAATGGGATACAATAACGAAGTTAGATTTTGTATCGCGTAAGTAATAAAGTTGTAATTCATTTATTTCAACAATCATATTGGATTTATTACTACATCTAAAATATTTTATTATTCTTCTACAAATTACTGGGTTATTTAGTAAAATTTTATCTAAATTCCTGACCTTTATTCGCACTGCTGTCGCGAATCTGAGTACTTTTATTTTATGTTTAGGACGTAACAACCAGCGTGGTATTTGCATGTCACAACAAGTTACAATCATATAGCTAGGAGTATGTTATATATGAAGGTGGATGATGTACCATTGATTTCTGTATTGCACTGTGCTTAGCGTCATCCACAGTGCTAAGATATTATAACAAATGCTGTATTTAAATCAAGTACGGTAAAGAATTTGGATTATCTGGTTTTTTTTTTTTATTGAAATGTACGTTAATTTCAGATTCAAAAGGTACCTACCTACTGTAATATGAAATAAAAAATCAAATGCAAGTAAAAAAAGGTAGAAGCTTTCCTTGTATTTTCTGGAAGGAGTTGCCTGAGAGCTTAATCATGCGCTAGATAAGCTCGCTTGGCGTAGGGCTGTCGTTTATGAATAAACCACAGATTTTCTAATTTGACCTGGTTATTCGGTGAGAATATTAAAAATATATATTTTTTCTAAAATTTGTTATACATTTAGCGGAGCCCGGTAGCTCTACACGTATTATTACGTCACGTATTTTGTATTTCTAAAAGTACTTATTATTAGCAATTCTTATAGCGTATCAATAATTATGAAAACACATGTACTTTCCGTGTACAAAATTTCATAAAAATCAGTTAAGCCGTTTACCAATTCAGACAAAAGTACATATTTATTAATATAGATAATGTATACAGTTTCATATATTTCAAATAACTTAGATTACCAGTTATTATACTTAGAGTAAAGTAAAATTATTTGATAAAATATTGCAATGCAGTCATTTAAAAAAAAAGTATTTTCGTTTTTTTTTTGGGCATTATGCAGAATCTCGTTTTAATAATGCATTTAGTTTAATGCTTAGCTGAATTTATGTTTGAATACTACTTCCATTAGCATTGTTTATTGAACTGTTATCACTAGCTGAATTCAATCGGAGTATCGTGTTTGTAATTCAAGTCTGTGTAACGTTTTAATTATCTGCCATGCATTCCTTCTATTGTCAAAGCTAAATTCCTAAAATGTGCGTAATTTTTATTTTGGACACCATATATCGGAATAATTGATCACTTATATTTATCAGACCAAAGAACAGCAAACAGGCTGTTCTCTCATCTGATTTTAAATCGCTACATATCATCACGTATTAATAAGGGGAAAATTGTATATCACGTAAGTGATTACGTAAGAAGTAATATCTGTTTACCAGAAAATGACTAGCTTCAACTTGTCGCAACTTCAGTCATAAAATACGCCCGCAGTTCTTAATTTTACCCTTCACTAAACGCATCATAATAATTAATTTATGTGAATAGGAAAAATATTTTATGCGTACAACCCTATCGTTCTTTGGCTCTCGCGACACATCCGGACCTTTTGTATCCGTAGCAATTCAATTTAGTGATAAGGGATAAGTGAAGTTACTTTTATCGATAAAATACGAAGACAAATAAAGTAGCCATCGATAGATAAACGAGTAGATACCGCGAAAGAAAATAGCGGGCTTAGAACATGGCCCGTAATTTTAAGGCCCTGTTTAGACGGTCTAGCTGTTACAAAAACAAAGCAATTCCCACTTTTGCAGAAAAAATAATCGATAATACACTGAGATAAGATTAATAATTGAAATAATTATATAGATACTACTAATATTATAAAAAATTTAATGATTTTTTTGTTTGAGCGAGTTAATCTCTGAAAATAGCAGTCAGGATTAAACAATATTTTTTTTTTATAATCTCTCTATTGATTAAAGTTTTTAATAACCTATTAGCCAAATTTTGCCTTTTTATAAAGTCTCAAAGGAGTGGAGCAGTAAACATGAATGTCGAGTAATCTAGAAGGCTATATGTGATATGCATTATATTTAAAAAAGGGCAAGATATTTTTTTACAACCTTTATCGTTATTGAATCACTAAAATATCAACAATTTTCAATTTAAATCAATATTTATTGAGAGATCATAAAACGTCCAAAAATTGTGCGGGAATTTTAAAATAGTAATCGCAACAACATTGGTCCACCGTAATTGTGACGTCATAATATATAATAATAACAAGTGACTAGTTCATATTTGTTGGGTGCTTATTGACGGTGTAACAACAAAATAGATTTTAATGGCTTGAAAATGATTTAAATACTGACGTCGAAGTGATGTTCACAATTGTAGTATTGGTGGAGAAATCATGTTTCTTTTCATAATTTTACAAAACTTTTCTTCTTATGCCTTCACCTCTCAGGATAAAGAACCTCACTTTATCGCTTGCATTCCATGTAGTATTTTTAGACATAGGCATAATACAGTACATATAACTTGTTTTTGCACTGTTCCATTATATTATATGATTATGTTATATGAAATGTATAGAAAGCCAAATGAGAATATGAGAAAGTATGAAATAAATCTCAGATTCTTTTCGAATATCACATGAGATATTTGTTTCATGTGATTGAGATAAACACACACATCTATAAAATATACCCTTTTTTATCGTTATAGGTTTAGCGTTGTGGCAACAATCTCACCTTATATTAAGTGACGATGTGTCCCCAAGAAGGTAGCACGCTTAGCCTAGTGGAAGACTGCCTCTCAAGTGCAGATGCCGGAACACACACTGTTGATGTTTGGCGACAGATTTTTCACTTGAGGGTGATAGATGCGTTTGATCGTTTGTGCTTTGTTTGTTAATATTGTTGTAGCACGGCAAAGTGAAGGCATCAGTGGACAAAATTAGTGACCATGGAAGTCAAGCAATCTGGTAACCAGTAAGCGAGTTCTAGAAGTGAGAACAACAATGCACACGGGTGCGTCGGTAACGCGACGGCGCGGGCGGCGGCGCACGCGCGGCTTCGCGGGCGAACAGCTACTCGAAAAACTTAATACCGTGAGTGAAGTTATTTACATACATACTAACTTATTTTATAACAAGACAATTTTTAACAAAAAAGTAAACCAAGTACAATGATTTTGAGGACTTTCTAGTGTTTCTTCGAAAATGGAACCAGCCTTGAGGTATTTCCTTTCCAATGAAACAATAATCATCCAAATCGGTATATAAACAAAGAAGTTATTATGTGTGAACATCCATAAATATTAATAATACTAGCTGTGCCCCTCGGTTTCCCCCGAGTTTTTATCCAACAAATACCGCGCCGCCAACGCGACGGACCCGTGTAATCATAATTGTTATCACTTCTCGCAAGTACAAATTATGAATTTTAATTTTTCATTTTCTCCTTAACTATGTGTCCTAATTACATACTATAAAAAGAAAAATTTAAATTGTCTTTATGATGAAATAACTTTGGTTCGTAAGGATTATGATAATAAGCCTAAAAATAAAGCTCAAAATCAATTTTTAATCTTCAACATAAAAACACGCAAAATACCTTATTGTGGCTTATGCTATTAAGAAATAGGCATATGTTACCAGAGACTTTTGTTAGATATACTAAAGAACAATATTTTTGTAGAATATTATATTTACGTATCACTAACCATTACGCCAGCGCATGCGGATAAAGCAGTTCGGGAGCACTTTCACTTCGACTTACTTAAACAAAAATCAATATTTAAGGCTAGCTGAGAGGTTTAGCTTAGTTCCAGATAGCCTATACTATTCTTCGTGAATCTGGCTATCATATACAAAAAGAATTTTTCGAATCCGACTGCTACCCGTTGTCCAGAGATTACCATGTTTAAACAAACAAATAAAAAAACTCGTCCGCTATACTAAATTATTAACAGTATAGATATACACGGACTGACCTCGGAACACGACAAACCAAAAGAAAATCATACATGTGTTTAACACTATGTATGGTGGTCGCGATCCCTACCACCCCGCTATATTACTGTATATACACTGACTAATCTCTGAACACGATAAACCAAAAGAAAATTTTTTTTTTTTTTTTTTTCTCAGTGACTATACTGTTAGCCTAAGGGGCCCTAAAGAAATAGAGCCACTGATGGCTTTGACAGCTTCACCAGGCTTGGGGGCGAACGCTTAAGGCATTCAGCCGCGAAAGTGTGAGCAACATGCGCACAAAGGTGCCAGAGTGGCCGGACGTCGGCTTGGGCTGTTACCGCGATTGTGAAAAGGTCGCGAACTGACTAATTCCCTATCTGTAGAAAATTTGAGCTAAACTAACACATACATATAACATGTCCCTGCCTCTAGGAGAAAGGAATGAACATGTGTATATGTATTTAGTATCCTAGAAACATGATCGAAAGTAACTATCGTAAAAAAAGAAGTAAAAAAGGTCCCTTACAAGATCTATGTACTTATGTGGTGTGCACGTATGTATGTACATATTGTGTGTAATGATGTGTGTGGGTAGCTACGTGATTGCAAGTGCAGTGTCACCAGTATCGCGCGAGCGGCTGCATGACTCAAGGGTCCTACACCGAGGAAACGGACCTAGGTCCGTTGACCTAAGAGAGTTGACGTAAGAGAGGGAGGACGTGACGGGTTTGCGGGAGCGAAATTAGCCGCCCATCACCTGTGGAGGGAACGGTGGTTTCGCGGGCGTGGGCGCGAGCACGCTTTGTTTGGAGAGACGGTGGAGTAGTATTTGTTTATTTCCTCGATCGTATAAACGGGATCGGTGAAGATATTCGCGACCGGAGTTGTTCGCGGGGGATGTTCGGTTTTGGGGTTTAAGTCGCGGCAGCTTTCACCAACAGATTCACGTGATTCGAAGCAGTGTCGAAGTACGATCGCGTAAGATATTCAATTTACGATTCGACCAACGTACCAAGGGGCTTTGTTAATTTTACGTAAGAATTGGGTTTAGAGGATTTGGAATTTATTAATGTTGATCTTTGACGTATGTGCGAATGTAGTGCAGCTTGTCATGATAGGACGGACATATGTCTTGTATAGTGTAAGCTTATGTCTCAGGAACATTTTTCTTAGTATCAAGGGTTGTAGTCTATGTGTATTGTAAATCACCCTTATTTTTTAAAACACGAAACACTGTTATTTCTTCCTAAAAGCATAAATATGAATTTTCATATCCCTAAATTTAGAAATAGTTTGTTCTTCATACAATCTTTCATCCCCTATTTCACCTCTTAAAGTTTTATTTTCACGACATAAGGTAAGCCAATGTCTTTCTTTAAGGTCCAATATATCTCTATATCAAAATTAATCAAATTTGGTTTCATGCGTTCTTCGTTCAAACCATCATCGTCTATTTCAGGGCGTGAAATGCAACAGACAGGACAGACAGAGTTACTTTCGCATTTATAATAATATTAGTATGGATTATTCATTTCATTATGCTGTCGTTCTCTATGGTGTCAGTAAATTACCCAATAGCAGAATAACGACAACAGTTTATAATAATAAATTTTTGAAATTAATTCTCTCTCTCTCTCTCTACACCTTTCTTTGTTTCTCTTTAACTGATACTTTAGCATGGTAAAAATAGCAAAAGATCGATTGTTGTGGTGTCCTTTTTGTTTTCTATAATAGGGATTTTTATATTGTTAACACAAATCTGAAAAGTGAATAAAAGACGGTCAATTTTTTGGAGAGATCGGCCTTTTAGACCTCGACTTATTGTGGATCGATACATCAGAGTTAGATTCGAATCGATCTTTTTCGAAATGAATTGCCTAGCAGCGATGCGGCACTCTACTTGCTTGCGTGATTATATCCAACCTAGGGTGACCACTTATTAATATGATTTGTTATATAGATGTGTGGTCAACTCATATTGGAAAGTTCCAAATTCTCTGAAACTGTACATTTTTAACTTTATGTAAACTTTCAATAATCATCATTTTACAAACCAGTTTCAGTTTCAGCCAATACAACTGAAGAGTTATTTTATAGCATTTTTATCGAACAAATGTTCGATGTGATTTTTAAAATTGATATAACTTTTTTATTTATGAACTCATTGAAGTAAAACCACACTAAATGTTAAGTCAACCTTACCAAAATATATTAATTGAGACCGTTTCCAAATCAGTTAAGCCGTTTCTGAGATTAGCGCGCACAAACGTTGGCAAACAGACAAACACAAAAATTCTAACAATCATTGTTTTGGGTTCTCCTGAGTTGATAGAGACCCCCAATAATAGTTTTTCTCATATATCTTCTATGTACAGACATCGATCAGTTACGTTTTTTATTATATGTATAGATAGATGTAGATATGGTGGTCGCGATCCCTACTACCCCACTATATTATTGCATATACACCGACTGATCTCTGAACACGATGAACCAAAAGAAACTCATAGTTGGGTTTATCGCTATTTGTATGGTGGTCGCGATACCTACCACCCCTCTATATTATGGCATAAACACAGACTGATCTCTAAACACGACAAAGCAATAGAAAATCATATATGGATTTATCACTCTATGCGTATGGTATTGCAAATCATCCCTTATTGTACCACCCTGCCGATTCATTTTTCAAAAACGCGAAACCCTTTTATTTCTTCCTAAAATCATAAATATGAATTTTCATATCCTAAAATGAGAAATAGTGGGTTCTTCATACAATTTTCATCCCCTATTTGACCCCTTCATGTTTTATCTTTGCGCCATAAGGTACCCTATGTCCGTCTCCAAGGTCCAATATATCTCTATTCATCAAAATTGGTTTAACGGGTTCTTCGTACAAACCTTCATCCCCTATTTTACCCATTAAAGTTTTATTTTCACCACATAAGGTAGCCAAAGTCTTCCTCCAAATTCCTACATATCTCTATATCGAAATTCATCAAAATTAGGTTCTTTATACGAACTTTCACCCCCCCCCCCCCATTTCACCCTTTCTAATTTTATTTCCAAAAGTAGCCAATGACCTTCCTCAACCAAAGTTCTTCAAAATTGGTTCAGCGGTCTAGGCTTGAAAATTCAACAGACGGGACAGAAAGAATTACTTTCGCATTTATAATATTAGTAGGTATGGATTATTCAATTCATTATGCAGTCATTTACCAATTAAAATACTAACAGTAAATTATTACCCATCACCAAATTAACGAAAACAGTTTATAATAAATTTTTTTTTAAATGAATTCTCTTTCACTATATACCTGTAATAAATTCTCTCTCTCTATACCTTTCTATGTTTCTCTATAATAACTGATACTTTAGTAAGGTAAAAATTACAAAAGATCGACTGTTGTAGTTCCCTTTTAATTTTCTATTTTAGGAATTTTTATATTGTTAATACAAATGCGAAAGTGAATAGAAATAAGATCAATTTTTGAGAGATCGATCTTAGACATCGATTTTTTTGTGAATCGATTCATAAGAGTTCGATTCGAATCAATCTTTTTCGAAATGAATTGCCATCCCTAGCAGCGGCGCAGCTATATTCAACTGACAATATCCAGCCTATGCAGACCCCCTTTTAATATGATTTAACACATAGATCTGAGGTCAACTTATATTGGAAAATTAATTTTATTAAACTCTTCATTTTTTAACTTTATGAAAGGTTTCGATCGTCATCGTTTTACAAACCATAATATATATCTGTATATTAGCTATCTAGCTAAAATTTCAGTCAATTCAACTGAAGAGATATTTTATAGCATTTTTATCAAAAAAATGTTCGACGTGATTTTTTAAATTGATATAACTTTTTTATTTATGAACTTATTGAAGTAAAACAAACACTAAATGTTAAGTGAACCTACCAGAATATATTAGTGAAAACCGTTTCCAAATCAGTTATGCCGTTTCTGAGATTAGCGCGCACAAAAGTTGGCAAACAGACAAACAGACAAAAATTCTAACAATCATTGTTTTGGGTTCTCCTGCGTTTATAGAGACCCCCAATAATAGTTTTTCTCATATATCTTCTATGTACAGACATCGATCAGTTACGTTTTTATTATATGTATAGAAGATAACCAATATTATAAAGATTTTTTTTTTTTGTTTGTAATGGATAAACTCAAAAACTACTGGAGTGATTTTAAAAATTCTTTCACCAATATTTTACATTGGAATAACATAGGCTTTATTATAATTTATTTCCCATAAAAATGTAGATATGTAATTTTACACAGAGTATAAAAAATTGCCTACACGGCCCGGGTGCGTTGGCGATATTTGTTTGTCATCTTCCGCATTTCAAAACAAATCATTTTAATTTTAATTACGTTCAGAAACATATTAATTTTCAGCAAATATGTGTCTATTATGTTCATACAAAACGTGTTTTAATTAATTTAAAGCTTATGTACGAATGATCGGGCTGTATCGATAGAACAATGGATCGACGTAGCTCGGTAGGGTTGATATCGAATTTGACGATTAATACGTGCCATTAATTAACCGTAGGGCTGTACGTTATAGTGATTCATTTGTTTTTGCGTTTAAATGTAGTATATTTCTTTGATAGTCTTCCAATAAGCATTTATTTATATATTTTTAACATAATAGGTAATTCTATTTTTCTTTTAAAACTGAAAGACGTGGGTTTGCGAATCCTGGCGGGTCATCTGGGGAATAATTGTTTTATATATATTAGACAGGCATGATTATAGTATATACATGTGCTTCATATTTAAATGCAATAGTACACAATCATTGAATTAAATTTATTTCGTAATTGCGCACACTATATCCTTATCAATGGTTTGCACTTTTTTGAAAAAAATATTTCATTAAATACACAATTGAATAAAACAAGTTATGTACACACTTGATTTACTAAAGACATTAAGGCAATTACTTGTTTAAGTGAGTTACTGTTATAATATATAATTATTTTGTAATGTTTTTTCCGCTATATTATCGGATGTGGCGCGATGCTGTTTTTCTTAATTTTTAGAATATTACAATTAGGTTCACGATAGTCACGTTTCCGTTCTTAATACCTATCACTATTAGTAGCTCAGAATCTCCCATTGTGTTGACGGCCTGACATATCCACCGTTTGCATTAGCAAACTCACAGTAACGGCTACACAGGCTACGGCTTACTGGAGAGGTCTACACGTTAGATAGAAAATAATAAAATAGATCATAGCGTGTATTGGAATACACCTGTGAAGTTTTTTTAAGCTGCACCTGTGTACCTGTAAGGTTGTACGTACCCATATACGCAACAACGTGCGGTCGTCCTGCGCAGTCACAAGGTAAATCTCTCCGGTATACCGAAGCACATTTATTTCTGATGCAAATTTTATCAATAGTTACGACATTGATTAAAAAAAAAATATCATTAACTTTATTGTAATTTTAACAATATACTGTAACTACATTATCCGATAGTCGGGATCGAAATACCAACCCAATTATAAGCTCGAACGTTCATTATCGTGACAACCCTAATCACTAATAGAGCATCAATGGTGGCCGCAGGCGTTTTAGTGAACTGAACTGCACCTAATGGGATTTTTGTTTTAAGCTACCAAACTAAATTGCTTTTAGATATGTAACGAATTCATATAAATTGAATATATAAATTATTTATTTGTCCGATTGGATTCCGATCAAACAGGATGGTAGGGTATCTGTACTCGATTGAATCTGTTGATTGTTGAATTGAATTGAAATTGAATTGAATGTTGGTCTGTCGCCTTTCTGGATCAGACAGTGTATATCCATCCAACCGACGGGTGACATATTGGCAAGACATCGACAACCAGCAATGGATTTCCGATCTCTCGACGGTCGCTGTTGTTCTTAAATTGTACTATACTTACCATTAGGCATAGTGCTAAAAGATCAATAAGTAATTCTTTGTTTGTTAATTTATTTAATAAAGGCTGCCTTACCAGCAAATAAAAAAATTAAAATAATCTTTATTCAATTTAGGCCCTAAAAAGGCACTTATGAATGTCAAAACACTACTGCCGGTTCGGAAAATATCCCAGACATCGAGAAGAACCGGTAAGAAACTCGATCGGGTTTATCTCTTTTTTTTTGTTAACTGTACAAATGTTACAAATATAACAGGTACAATAATAATATATTAGTGGATGCACAGAGAGGGAGTCACTTCCAGACATCACTATCATTCACATAATGATCCACCCTATAATAACCTTTTGACAGTAAAACCCGCTTGACATGGTCCTTGAACTTGTTGTCAGGTAAATCAGTAATGTGCTTCGGGATCTTGTTATAGAACCTAACACTATTACCTAAAAAACTTTTATTAGTCTTACTAAGTCTAAAACACGGTACGACTAATTTATCTTTATTTCTAGTATTTACATTGTGCTGATCTTTGACAAAATCCAGCTTGTCTAAGTTTTTACGGACATACATTAAGTTATCAAAGATGTATTGGGAGGGCAAAGTTAAAATACTAAATTCCTGGAACTTGTTCTTTAGTGATTCGCGGGGTCTCATATTGTAAATTACTCGAACTGCCCGCTTTTGTAATATAAATATGGTATCTACCTCAGCTGCTGAACCCCACAGCAAAATACCGTAAGACATTAAGCTATGAAAGTAAGCGAAGTAGACTAACCTAGCGGTGGCAATATCTATTAACTAGCAAATTTTGCGTACTGCGAATGCAGCAGAACTTAATCTTCCCGCCAAAATTTCAATATGCGGACCCCACTGTAATTTTGAATCAAGGGTAAATGCCCAAGAAGAGAGTACCATCAATTAAGCATACTAAATTCAGCTTGTACATTGTTTATAGGAGCCCACTACGTTTACAAAATAAAAACGTTTGCAGATGAGAGACCTCCGCCTGGAACGAAGCTACTAAAACTAAAATATGATAAATATTATTTCAAAATCAGTTAGTCCAATTTATGAAGAACACATCAATGTAAATTGTATTGGGTCGGGGAAAAAGTTTATTCGCATAACGTAGGTATAAACTTCTTATAAAATATTGTTGTAAAAAGGTTGTGATCTAAGGTCGGCCAGGCTTTACAGACTGTGGCTAAACCTGGGCTAACTCGAAATAGGATGATGCTTTGTGTATGGTGGGATTGGAAGGGCATTGTTCATCATTATGAGCTTTTACCGCCCGGCAAAACCATCGATTCGGATCTCTAGTGGCAACAACTGATGAGATTAAAGGAAGCAGTTGAGAGAAAGCGGCCGGAATTGATCAACAGGAAGGGTGTGGTCTTTCATCACGATAACGCTAGACCGCACACATCTTTAGGCACTCAGCAAAAATGAAGAGAGTTTTGCTAGGATGTGTTAGGGAATCCACCATTTAGCCCTGACCTTGCATCTTCAGATTTTCACCTGTTTCGGTCTCTTCAGAATTCTATAGGCTCTGTAAGGTTAACATCAAGAGAGGACTGGCAAAACTGTTTGTCGCGTTTTTTGATCAGAAGTCCGAAAGTTTCTACAGCAATGGGATCCTGTCTCTACCTATAAAATGGCAGAAAGTTATCGAATAAAACAGCACATATATACTGTAAATAAATGTAAAAAAGCTTTGATACAGCAATGGGATCATGTCTCTACCTATAAAATGCCAGAAAGTTATCGAATAAAACGGCACATATATACTGTAAATAAATGTAAAAAAGCTTTGAAAAAAAATGTCTTGAGTTTTCATATATAAATGCGAAGAGACTTTTTCCCAGACCTATTATATATGGTCCCGCTCGAGGTACAATGACTGCCAATGACTTACAATTTGGGGCCGCATGAGGAAGGGCTATGCAACTGGCCGCGTATGATGCTTGTCTGCTAGAATCTCGATACTCGCACGGACACATGAACTCGTTTGGATACATACATACAAACATGCATACTAAGAGAGAAATATATATATATACATAGGTGAAGAGAAAAAGAGAACAACGCATGGAACTTTTTTTCTATAAGTCAACTCCTACCACAAGCTGCATTAAGGAAATTAGTTCCAAAAATCTTAATAATAAAATAATATGCAGTCTGGATATTACTACCTTGTATGAAATATTGTAATGTATATATGTAATATATTATAAATAATAGAAATAATAAACACACACAAAGCTTGTAACTGTTATATTAGTTCTGTGTAGTTAGCGTCTATTTATCTTAATACACTTATTTACCTTGTATTTCCTGTATTATTTTTGTGTATATTGTGTGATTGTTTATTGTTTAATTTCCAGGACATCGGTTAGGTTAATGTATTCGTCCGTCTTTGAATACATAAATTTAAATAATGACTAGAAAATGTGTATTTGAAAGCTAGGCAGAAAACGATTGAAATTATATGATAAACTTTTGAATAGTAAAAACTGATATTTTTAAAAGATTGGGAAAATAGTATAATCATGGATATTTTATTTGGTAAAGTTAATACCAATATCTGAACGGACGAATACATTGACCCAACCGATGTCCTGGAAATTAAACAATCACACAATATACACTAAAATAATACAGGAAATACAAGGTAAATAAATGTATTAAGATATTAAGATAAATAGACGCTGACTACACGGGCCTAATATAATATAATATTAATATATATATAAAAAAAAAAAAAACAAAACAGATATATTGGAATAAAACAACACGTTTTTAGTAGCTCCATACTTGCTAACTGTAAACGCCGGAAGCAGTTGAATGGTATAGAATTAGAAAAATAAAGGGGTATAATAAGTATGGAAACGGCTTCTATGTTTGTATTAATTAAATTGGAACTGCACCGAAAACGTTTTTGCGTCATTACCAGAAACACCTACATAGGTGCTTGGTGATATATTTTTAACTTAAGCAAAAATAAAAGGTAGGCTATTTAGCTAGGGGAGTAGTTAAAAAGCATGTCCTAGATCTTTATAAAGGTAAAGTGAAATTAAATTTTGGCGTCTTTTTAAATTTTATTTAACATTCTACTAAGTAAATAATTTATAATAGAATATATTTTTGAATTTAAATTACATTTAGTACCCGACTCTGGTTATTGAACTCTTTTTTTAACTACGATTATTAGGTCCTAACATATAAAAATAGCTTTATATATAGAAAATGTAAAACGAAAAAAATATTATGAAATTATACATTTAGTCAATTGAAGTATGTACCATTATTATCTACCAACTTTCGTAATTTTATAGGTAGTCCATTGATTCTATTGCTGAAAAAATTGTGGGAGCAAAAATTAATAAAATTTGAAGGCGGTTTGGACAGCCTCATCGGAATTAAATTTCTTTCCTTGCAAGAAATTGTCCAAATTCCGAAAAAAATCTAACCTATTGGAGCAAGGTCCGGGAGTACGGTGGGTGTCGGAGATATTCGAACTACATTTCCTCTAATTTAGCGATCGTCTGTAGTGAAGTATGGAGTCTAACATTGTCCTGAAGCAGCAGTGGGCTAGAGAGATTGACCAGTCTCGGTTGTTTACGGCTAGCTTCTCCATAATGGTTTGCAGTTGTTCCGACAAAGAGATCTAAGCTATTGGATCAAGGTCCTGGTGAGAGTACGGTAGGAAGCTGTCTGTGATATTCGAAGCTAGCACTGGTTCACTCTAATTTAGCGATAGTCTGTCGTGAAGTATGGGTCTAACATTGTCCTGAAGTTACAGTTTCGCTTGTGACATGATTTGACGACCAGTCTTCCTGGTTGTTTAACGGCTAGCTTCTCCATAATGGTTTGCAGTTGTTGACAATAGAGATCGACCGTTATCATCTGGTGAGATCTTAGGAAGCTGTTGTGTATGCCAGCAGCACTGGTTCACCAAACAATCACCAGTACCCCTTTCTGAGTTAAGTTTCGCTTGTGACAGTGAAATAAAATTGGCCAGTTTATCCTGGGTTCACACCGACTGTTATGATGCGTTTCTCTGACGTTATTGAATGGATCCATGTTTCGTCACAAGTAACAACATAATGAAATATTCCCTCATTATTGTGACGGTTCAAGTGAAATAATTTGTCAAGGGAAATAAAATTGCTTTATCATTCACACCGATGCCTGCTGCTAACTCTGACGTGGTTTGCGACAAAATTTCCAGAACGATAACGTTGGAACCTAAAACATACCTTGCTTTCTTTTACAGTAGTTTTCCCATACACACCATTAATTCTTCGAGTTGCTTCTGTAGAGCCGATGCCACGGTGGAACTCATATTCGTAAATAACCCGATATTTTAAGGTTTCTATTTTGTGAAAAGAACGATGAAAAAGAAAAATCGAATGGTACGAAAACAACCAAACGCCAATTACTGAGAATTCGAAAGTGGCACAGTCAAGACACAAGCCATATTTATTTTATGTAAGGAAGTAATACAATTATTACCACTATAAATTTATATTTGGTATTCAATATTTAATCAGACAAAAATCTGTTATTTTTTTAAAGTACCTACACATATTTTATTTTTCGCGTGAAGTCAATTGCATTTTGGTGTACAATGCTATGTGGGGCCTTGAGCGACTGATCCTTTTGCTCTACCCCAAGGCCGGCACTGGTTCTAGGTTAGGGTTCATTAAATTACGAACGTAATAAAGAAACCCATGGTACAGTTGTATCCATAATTATAGTATTTACATATTTAAATATTTTTGTTTAAAATATAATTATTCTACACACGGATATTGTTAATGCGTTGCAGTAAAAATCATTTTTAGTAATCATAAAATTATTTATTCATTGCATAAAATATTTTTTTATTCTTATATTTCTTTATCTACAGTTTTCCATGGAATATCGAATAAATTAAAAAAAAAACTTAATTACTGTAAGCCTTCTCTATAGTAATTTGCTGTACATGTAGCACAGATTAAAATATAGGAGAGACAAAAAACGTAAGAGAATGGTTCGAATTTAAAGGTTTAACAATTATTGTAAAACAGGTATCACTAAAATAATAACATAATTATTTCATAAACAACGTAAATAAATTTCGTGTATTATTACGAATAAAAATTATGTAGGTACTAGTATCCCATACATTGTAAATTTCAACCAATAATTATTTTTCATATTGTATTTACCTGTTTCTATAGACGCACACATAATCATGATCAATCAATTATATTGGAATATACCTCACAATTATCAATTGATTTTTTCTGTTTTATGCTTGAACCTTTACTATTGATATTGTAAAAAATAACATAGTAAACCACTATAGCGTATCGTCCGCGAACTACCTTCACTTTTCACTCTCAAAAATATACTGCCCCTACACTGTTTCTGTTTTTGCTTTTTACCTTAATATTTGTATACCACCCACATTCATTCTGCAAAACGGAAGGTAGTCACGTTTTTTTAAAGAAATGTTTTGAGTAACCTTACATTCGACCATCCTGACAACGTGTATGTCCTCATACACGTAAAACCTTACATTCGGAAGTCTTACTTATCAATACTGTCTTGAACCAATCAATTCTCAAGAACTCAGTAATCACGTATTTATGCGAACCAGTCAATGACGTCATTGTACCAGATGATAAGCTCAATATAATCCAAGAAGACGGTGACCATTAAGAAATCGGCTAGCCAACACCGGTCGTCACTGTCATGCCGGCCTGCAACTTCTCGGCTATGCATTGGCTGATCCCGAAACGTGATTGACTTGCGAAACTCAATTTGCCGGGCATCTTTAAAACAAAAAACACTCAAAGAGAATCACCGATCCGTCATAGAACGTGTTTTTACCATGTGCATGGTCACCAACCAGTGGACTATAGATTCCTGCTTGATTAATGAGTATACATAATACGCTAATCCCAGAACGCGACACGCCTAAGCAGTGATTTAAAACTGAGTTATTGAGTTATCATACTGTGCACGACCATAGCGAGAAGACCCCTACAAATTTGTCCTCACAACTAGTACGTAGCGCGCGACTCAATGTGTTATTTAAATGTTAAAATATTTAAGGTAATTGTTAATATTAATTTTGTTATGTACCTGTATTAGAAGTAAATAGCATAATTATTCAGTTTTAAGTATAGTCTTGTGAAACAAATGTGTTTACTATATATACTCTTAATTCATTTTTCATTTCTTAGCTTGTAAGAGTTGGCAAGTTATGATCTAAAGATAACTAGTACGTGATGTAAAAATATATAATACATATCGAAATTAACGAATAATAACGGCTATGTAATAAATTGTAAATGTACGAATTATATATAAGGAGAGCCGATTATCGACTCCTCGTCATTCTAATAGAATAGAATTTTGCCGTTCTATTATGGAATTCGACCATATTGTAACCACAATATTGTAAACACTTAAAGAGTTTTGCCTCGCTTCCAGCTGCCCCACTGTGAACATAAATGCATTTTTATTTGAAACGGATTCGAATATACTGACTTGAAACCCAAGGACATTTAACGTGCAATCCCGCACACGTATACTTAAATTTATATTATGAGAAAATCTCACACTACCTTAATGTTGGCAAGTTACAGTTTATGCATTTATTCACAAACTTTTGCAGTCCACATATTTATTTATTATTAGTTGATATTTTATTTTATAATATACACACAAATCGTAATTAAATTGAACTCATTAAGGTTAACACTATTTCCGATATCAAAGTTGATTAAATTATCTCGTTAACTAGATCCAATTAAAATAAAACGCTGAACATTTGTTCTTCCATTTTATACAAACCTGCGTGTGAACGGTCGTTCGTATATTATGAAGTGCTTTAATAAATTTTGAATTCAACATAAATTATATAAACCGCAACAAATATGTACATCAAGGTTAAATTTTATTAAGAACGATATAGTTTATAACTTTTTTGAAACTGTCTGATACATTATTGTGACTACTAACATAAGCAGACAAAACAATAGAAAGAACAATACAAACTTCAATGTATGTTGTTGTTAAAAGTCTGAATACAAAGAATCAAAAATAGTTAAAATGAAAATTATGTCATGTGTACATTTTCAATAATATCATTCTTAGTAAAGAAGACACTGCTGCAAGACATCTTATACGCCTTTTAACCAATTCCAGCGAAAAATATAATCAAATCAGAAACGTGAATATCTAAGCACGAACATGAATGAGTCTCTGAATTACGACGATTATGAAAATACTAACATGGAAGTTAATAAAAGCAAATCATTAAGTAATATTACATACATTGCATCCGAACTATACAGACCTGAAGACTTCAATGATATAAAATTTGGTTGGGTAATACTATCTATATTTATTTTTATATTCTTAATTTACATTTATAAACATTTGAATAAAGCTAAAGATCCAAAAAACTTTCTGGTATTACAACATATATTTACAGGCTACTTGCATATATTTTGCATTTTTATTTATAATTTTGACTTACCATCAAACATCGACGACTTAGTCTGTGTTTTATATTATTTATTGGACTTAGCCATACCATTTCATACTCTCTGTTTGTCAAATATTTTGTTTTTAAATATATACATCTTCAGAAACGGCGAACAGTTGTACAGCAAAAAGGAATTAGTGACGTTCTCTAACGGTTCATTGATGATTATGGAGTTTTATGAACTAGCATTGAGTTTAGCTGTCGAAGATACTTCACTTATAAGATGTTAAGGTAGCGATGAGATTAACATCTGTTTTATTAGTAATGTCTGAACCATTACTGATATTAGGTTTGCTAACTGCAACATTATTAATGAAATCATCTGAAATACCTAAATCTCAATGTCTTTTATTTTTATTTCATACATCAATTTTTGTTATTAAGTGATTTATATACTATTCTTCTATAACATTGAAGTCGTAAATAAATTTAATTATGTTAAACCTTGTGTTCTTTGTTTACGTTTAGCCATTGAAATAGCTCTGGTACGTTATTTATAATAAGTACTTTTACAATTATTTGTATTTGTAGAATTGTTTTTCGTTATTATTAATTATATATAATATATTAATTATTAAACAGTATATTGAATAAATTACACTTATTAATAAGTACAATATAAATATTTTTATCAGTGTATATAAGTAATATGTAGTAAGTAGATAATAATTTTTGATTTAATTAAATAAAATCAGGTTTATTGTTGATGTATTACGTAATTATGTTTTTAATTTGACTTTGTAAAATATTTTCACCTCTCATGAAGGTAAGTAAGAAATCAAAACCTACAAAAGATAATGATTAATTATGCTTTATAACACTATTTTACAAAATTCTCATCCGAGGGTTTGTCCCACTCTGCTTGCACCGGCTTATGTAATTTCAGGGTAATTGGTTAATTTAGTTCATGGGACGACAATACCATAGCTTGCTACTCCAAAAGACTTTTATTTTTTCCCTTATGCACCTAAGTAGTGTCGGTACAACCTGTTTTATTCTTCTAATCTCCTTTATAGCTGTTAACTGTCAATGTTTTCAATATCAATATTTACACCCTTTAATCACATATCAGTCCTCACACAATTCAACTTTAGCTTCTTAAATCCTCCGAACTTAACACTTTTCAAGTTACATACATATAAGACTTTCTTCTCTGCTCATGACATGTCTATAATACTTACAATCATACATGATGTACTTTGTGCTATTTTGTGTAGAGATTGAAATATGGTAGTGAAAGACCCAGATTTGAAGCGAAAAAACCTCTAATTTGATTTATAGATCCCTAATTTAATTAATATTACTTATTTATTATTTATGTAATTATACTACCCATTAGGGTATACTTATAGAAAATTGTTATTGTTTTTGGTCATATAGTTTTATTACTTAGAAAATTCACCACAAACACATAATGCCACATACAAGATTGGTTACAATGTTTACTAGTACATCTCAACGCGTCGCAAAAATTTTACGAAAAGATTGTAATTTTGAACGAACATCTTATAGTAAATTTTTTTTACTACAGGACTGTACTTGATGGTAAGCAAAGTACAATCCAAAAACAACGGCAACCACCAAGAGATCAACAAACCATCGCCAGTCGTTGCATTCATGCCAGCCTTCTCAAAATGTGTCCATAAGTATTAATCTCATAATGCGTCTAAGGCGTATTTGATTTCGAAAATAAAATAGGAACCCTCTCTTTTCCCTTAAAGGAACCAGTCCTAGATTAACAATCTAATGTTGTCAATCCCTTAAGTGTAGCTATAAATTTAGCAACATGTGAAAGTTTTCAAATTTCGTAAGGAACTTTGGTGACTGATTGAAGTTTTGGGTCCAAAGATACTGTTTGCGTGTGTTGAAAATGTTAATGTGACCAGCTTGAATTCCACCATTTTTAAACTCTTAAAATTCTGAGAGGTTCTATATATTTATTATGTAGTTGCGCTGAACATAAAATAACTGCTTTATTAATCAAATTTTGTATGTAGCGGAGGTGGCAAATATAGGCGCTAAATTTTATTATTGCAATTTTGAACACACATTTCAACCTATGTCAACAAAATAAGCTGTAACAATAACGCCTTGAAAAGAAACTATGTTGCTTGTACTATTATAATTTTCATTACATAATGCCAGAATTAGGTACTTATATGAATATATAAAAAAAAAATTTTTTTTTTTAATATAGTATAGCCCCACCGTTTCACCCGTGTAAATTTTATACGACAATCCCCCCCAACGCACCCATGTAGGCATTTTTTATACTTTGTGTAAAACTATCGACATTTTTATGAAGAATATATAAATTTTTCAAGTATTACTCGCTGTTACAGTACTTTTATATTGGTGAAAGAATTTTAAAAATCGCTCCATTATGTAGTTTTTGAGTTTATTCATTATAAGAAAAAAAAAAAACAAACAAAAAATCAAATCTATCCTCTTTATAATATTGGTATAGAATAAGGAAGTTAGTTAGACTTATATGGGTAAAGAGTATCAAAATCCTAAATATTCCGTAATTAATTAAGAAATCATTGATAATTGGTTTAATTATTCACATCCTAACAATCAACAGTATACTTTACACAGAACGAAACGACGTCGGACTTGTAACTTAATGTTTTGACCTTTTTCGGTGACACCTACGCAAATTCTACGAGACTTTTGTATTCATATGTTTGTTTTATATGGATTTATTTATTTGTAATTTAGTTATAAGCATTTGTTCATTATTACAGGGATTGTTTATGTATTGTTTAAGGAGTTCAAATAATATTTAAATGCCTCAACTTCAAATGTCAAAGAAGAAATATGTAAATTTAAGAGGTGATCTTACCAAAATGCCTCCAGACACAACTTTACCGTCTCAAATGTTTTTTCATTTATTATCACGACAAAGTGACGGATTTATTCCTGATGTTCAGTGCAGTACAAACCAAAATCAGTGACATTCATCGAGAAATCAACAGTCCATCGTCATAAACTGGATATGCACCGGCAGAGGCCAAGACGCGACGCGGATAATAAGCCAATCAATATGACGGTTTTTTTTACCATTTATGCATGTATATATACGCAGAGAGATTTGTTATTATTGAGCGGTCCTTGTCTTGTGTCTATCGATAGAATCTGGCTACTCTGTGAACTTTTGAATACAAAGATACACCAGGGAAGTTCTCAAAATCATTGAAGTTGTTTTTTTTGTTTGTTAAATGTCATGTTATGTTATGATTTACCTAAAAGGCAAGCAACCAAGTGGATTCACTATCTATCTACTGTAGCCAAAAGCTATGTATATATAGTACTTAGTATTGCCAACCTCAAAAGGACTAATTCAATAGCCAGTTATAATAGATTTCTACTCCTGAAGACTGAATTAAAAAGGCTCGAGAGCTCTGGGCGCTATTGTTACCAACCACACACTTCGCATCGGAACCCAGTAGAAATGGCGATGGCAGTAGTACTTAGGGGTGAGCTATAGCAAGTAAAAGAAAAAACCTGTTACAACTGTTCCTATATCTCTCTCTTTCTCTTTAAAAAAGAAGAGGTCCTTAAGTTTGAATAGAGAAGAACATATTCCCAACTAAAATTGTTAACTGTTGAGACTTTTGAAACGGTTTATAGGTACGTAGTATTTAGTAACAGTTTCTTTTCTGTTTACGTAAGATTAGTTTTAAACTGTTACTTGTACATAGATGTTTTTTAAACCGTTCTAACAAATACACTTTACACCTAGTGGTACTAACGCAGTCGAATCTTGCACGTGTACTGGCTCTACCTCCGTATGAGCTTGCGTCGTGTTGAGTGACGAAGGTTAAAGCGTCATCCCAATGACCATGATCTTATTGTGACGTCATATTTAGATCACATGTGTCATATTTACATAAATTATACAAATTATATGATTTGTGAGTGATGACAAAAAATAATGCAATTAATCCGCACAATGCTTTTAAAAATATATTTTTTAGTGTATTAATTAAGAATATTAGCTGGATTTTACAACAGAACCTTTATTACATGCGAGAAGCAATTAAATTATATCAGCATTTTAAAATACTTATCCTCATTAACATAACGGTCGAAGCTGTTCTTGCGCCGGCGCCGGCGTGTCGCCGACAAGATTGCTTGCAAACTTACACCGTTAATCGTTAGTTGTCATACAAATCTCTAAAATGATATTAAAATATAGACGTTTAAGGACCTCAATTTACTATGTTTTGCGGAAACGGAAATTGATTTAAAACAGTTAAGATTTTCACATAATATGTAGATAGTGACGCAATTAGTGTGCTATTTTCGACTCATTCGTGTCAGAATGAGCGGTATAGGAATGTAGTTTAAGTACCTATGTTATTATACATATAAAAGCCTTTGTCTGTGTCTGCGGTATCTAATATCTATGTTAGCTAAGCTTACTACTATGATATTAACTTACTACGTATTTTTGTACAATTAAAAAAATTATTTGAGTTTTAAGTTAAAAGGTTTGGAAACTCTTTCATACAATCTTGAGCATTGTTGTTACAAAAAGGCGAAAATATATAATTTAACATAAATATCATATCGTGATAGAAAGATCTGTGGATTTTCTTGAAGTGTTTTAAGATATGTCATAAAAGTGAAATTAAGTATAAGTAACAAGCTATTTTTGAAGTGCAAATTTATTTTAAGTATAGAATATTATATGTGAACGCAATATCACACACGGTTGCTTAATTAACTAAAGCAAAGTCTATATTATGATAAGTAAATAACTGTTATACTATACATATAGGTATATGACCCAGACATACAACTGACAATTATGTTCATCACATAAGTTTAATATTACTCATATACGGGAATCGAACGCGCAACCTTTCGGCTAAATATTAAGGCTTCAATGCGTCATGATGCTTGTCATATATAAATATTTTTAATCTATTTTTAATTTAGGAACTTGGGGTCAAAAAGAAAACCTAAACATCTGTCTTAGTCCACTAATGACAACTTCCATAAAATTTTGACTTCCTCACTTGTAGGTGTAGCCAAGATCTTGTGAAAGATGATTTGGGGTCCATTGCATTCAAGTTAAACTGATAACGTATTTTCTTTGAAGATTGTTCCGGCCACATTCTGTCAACAAGTGTCGCACGTCTTCAACCGATTCACAGGTCTCACAGTTTGATACATTTACTTTTTAATAAGGAAAGCAAAACTTCTTGAGAGGCATAATATGTCCGGGACGCACTCTGTGAGCAGTAACAATGAAGGATCTACTGAAACCTTGTCATATAGAGTTATATTTTTTATATTTGTAAAGTGAGAGTATTTTAACAAACCAACTTCCATGGTGTTTAAGGCATGTATTCTCTAAAAAACAGTTATTTATAAACGCTGTTTCAGATACGAAATCTACAAGTATTGAAACAAATTAATATGTTTCTGAATAATATTATTTTTTGGAAATACTACGTGTTTCCGAATCTGATGCCCGTGTTCCCCGCTGGCGTTTGGGAGCAAGCGAAACATCTTAGTTTCGCAAGAGATATTTACGAGTGTGGACGTTGCGTGGACGCGTACTGAAGGTGCAAGGTCAGGGCTATATGGTGGATGCACTAACACCTGCCAGCCAAACTCTCTTAATTTTTGCTGAGTGGCTAAAGATGTGTGTGGTCTAACGTTATCGTGGTGAAAGGATACACCCTTCCTGTTGATCAATTCCGACCTCTTTCTCTCAACTGCTTCCTTTAATCTCATCAGTTGTTGGCAGTAGATATCCGAATCGATGGTTTGCTGGGCGGTAAAAACTCATAATAAACAATACCCTTCCAGTCCCACCTTACACACAGCACCACCTTGTTTCGAGTTAGCCCAGGTTTAGCCACAGTCTGTGAAGTCTGGCCGACCTTTTTCACACATTCTTGTCGTACCTTTCCACTTTTCATCGTCAATTATCAATCTCTTCAAAAACGGCTCAGCTTCATTACGTCTCAATAATGAATCGCAAATGAGTACACGGTTCATTAGGTTTCTTTCAGTAAGCTCGTGTGGCACCAAATATCGAGCTTTTTTGTATAGCAGCTTTCTCCAAATGGGTTAAAACTTTTTTGTGGTCTGTTTCCAGTTCTTTAGCTACATCGTAACTACAGATATGCCAATCCTGCTCCACTTTTTCAAAAATGGCGTCAATTTTATTCGTAGCAGTGCGACCAGAGCGAGGTGCATCTCTAACTTCAAAATTTCCGGACTGAAAACGTTTGAACCGACTTTGTGCTACTCTTACAGACACTGCATTAGGACCATAAACATTACAAATTTTTTTCGCTGCTTCATAACCATTTTTGCCTTTTTTTTAATAATATTTTAAAATGTATCGAATTTCTTCATTAGATTCACTCATTTTTAAAGAAAGAAAAACAAATGAAAAATAGCGCGAAACAACTTTTTCTTATTTTTAATGAAACCTTTTTAATGTTACCATAACCAGCCAGATACAAATAGTACAACCAAAGAAATTTTATAACAAGTTTATACCTACTTTATGCGAAAACACTTTTTCGCCGGCCTAATATATAACTTCCAAAAAACCAAATTTATTATTCATTAAATGTAACAATCCCATTATGGAAGTCATCTATGTAAAAGCAGCCTGAGAAACGGAAACAATTTCTTAACAACAGGACTTTCACATATGACATAGATTTAAATGATTATTTAATTGTATTCACATTAGAATTAACCAATAACATTGTAGTTAAACCAATAATTTATATTTTGATATTACATAGTTACTGTTAGTGCGAAGGAACAAAAAATTTTACTCCACTTGATACAGCGGGGCACTGGGCGCGGGGCACGTGCGCATGAACACATTGAACTTACTGGGGAAATGTCACTCCTAGACGTTTAATTTTGTTTCTCGAGTTATTTAAACAGTATCTCATTGCACATGAAGGTATATTTATGCAGTCAAATTAAGCACTCAAACGTGTATTCGCAACGAGTGCCCGACACAGACTGTGAGTGCGAGTGTATGCACTCCAACTCAAGTTTTAAACAATCCTATTGAGGCGTCGCCTATAGTACGTAGTTACATAACAGCTCATTGTTATCAATTAATTTATTTTTGAACTATGAGCATTTCTTGATTTAGAAATGAACATAATTATTACTTTACGCTGTAAAGCAATGATGGTTTAGTGACAGCGTGTAAGGACACTGCGGCGATCGACGTGATGTCAGTTCGAATCCCTACAATGAGCCTGAACTCTCGGTGAAGAAAAAACATCGTGATGAAACCATAGGCATGATGGAAAGATATTTTCTAATTCCCGCCTGTCTAGCTACCACCGTCGAAGTGCAAATCTGTTTTAAAGCACCTATAGGTGTTCCAATAGCTGCACTTGAGAGCCAGTTAGTTACCCCACTAAGCTTAGCGTGTTAGCATCATGGGTTAGTTAATGTATCGTAAGGTTTTGGTTAAACGCTAAAACCTATAGTTTTTTAAAACAAAAACGCTAATTTACTATACATAATAATCTAACTTCACCTTTTTTACATTACGAAATCTCATTATACACCGCCGGAGAACACCAAGCGGTTTATAAGAGCCTTGTATGGACTAAAATTTCAACTATAAATGAGGGTAACGGGAATCGCTTACAAATTCCTCCACGAACCTAAGCAAGTGCAACTACTTCAAAGGACTCTTCTTTAATAATACATTATAATTATATTATTATATGAACATGGTCTACGGTTGGAATTATAAGTATACCATAAACATGCATTTTGTGATGTCACAAAATCTTGCTAGATAGTTCTGACAAGGGAGCCGCCATATTGTCAGAATACCCCATCTACCTTGTTTAAGGGAAAATTTTACGAAGGCTTATGAACATTGACACTGGCAAGTGATTTTTGCAGCGTCAAAACAAGAGGAAGAAGAAGAAAAGAAAAAATAAAGACCATTAATGCTGCTAAACATAAAATGATTTAATTTAAAATTAAATTTTTAATGCGGCTACGTACTGGAAATCGCAGTGTGAGTAGACCCGCCACAAGGTGGACCGACGACCTAGTAAAGAACCGATTGCATTGATTTTAACTTAAATATTATGATTAGTATTGAATGCGGCTTCGCTTGCACTTAGTTTAAACAATAATATTCTTATATGATTTCCCCATCCAAATTTCGAACAACTGTTTCAACTGTGGGTTGAAATTTAAATCATCCGTTCTTAGGGGATGCCTAAATTCTACGTTATAATAGCCCTCTGTGTACCTTTCAGCCCAATCAGTTCAGTTGTATAAGCTATGTGTCAGTCAGTCACGAATTGCTTTTATATTATTTAGATTCCTAATGCTAAAAATTCTTGTTCGGTGCCAGAAATTACCAAACTTTATACATCTTAAATAATTGCACTAATAACTTCAATATTCCTTAAAATTAAATATCTAGTCAACTTTAATATGGATTGTAACTGAAATCTATTCAATTCTTAATGGGATGAAAATTTTCAAGAAGTCTCCCGTACCACAGATCAGTTTAAATTGGTCTTTTACGTATACTCCTGCGTACAAATCATCCTTGTGATATTCAATATTAAACCTTATTTATACCAAGGGTAAACTATTATTTAGTTCAGTTTATGTTGAAGCTGAAAATCCTAGTTTCATCAATACCTAATTCTTCTGGTGAAAAATGGTGTATTTTAACTTCACTCAAATGATTCGATGTTCAAAGATCAGTTTAAGATTAATTTTAATATTTGTGTAAGCAATTGTAGACGAGCCTTTATAAGTAAATAATTACCGTACCTACACTAATATATACGCGAATACGTTACTTAGCTGATTTGAATGTAATGAGAAAACAAACTTTATTAAACACCCTAAGTTGGAAAGTTAATATTGTAGAACGTTGTTAAGTATTAATTTTGATATAACATAATAAAATTACATCTCTTATGTACTTTATTTACATTAATATTTACATATTTTCTCAATAACTCATCGATTTGTTTACTGAATTAATCGAATACAAGCATTGTCCATTATTTATAAACTGTGACGATCCATGTCTGTGATAAATCACCCGATACGAATATATATTGAAAAGATTGATAATGCAGTAGTTAGTTTGTGAAGTGTTTTCGATCTACTTTGTTATACTGCGTTCTGGTGTACTGTTTTAATATCGCTCAATTGTGATATTTTTAAAAAGGTAATGTTATTTTGCAACATTTTAATCAAAGTACCTTATTTAATTGATAAATAATTGGTGTGAAATAGTAATTATTTTACAAGTACATAATCTAGTTTTACTTGTTGATATTTAATTTGATTTGATTAAATTGTGTCATATAAAATCTTGGTACCATCTAACATGATTTCTGTTCTTTGTTACCAACAGAACTCTTTCTCCAATTTAACTTGAGTTTATAAAAATAATATCAGAGAGTTTTCGGAATGATAACTGCAAAATATAGCTTATTTTGATTTGCAAAAGCTTTATAAGTATAAGTACCTACTTTTTAATATAATAATAACTTTAAGAAATTAAAAATGTATATAGGTGATTTATTTAATTTATATGTTTAATTGTTAATCTGTATTAAAATAACAAGAGATATTTCAAGCATCAATTATCTTAATAAGTATCATTCTATCAGAATTATCAGTCTACTAAAAGTATCTCCGTTTCTTAAAAAAAACGAATTGCCATTATTATAAATAAATAATTTTTTTACAGATCTTTATGTAACATAAGATTATTTATAAATTCCAGATGGAGAAACTGTTCATATTATTGATGGCAATATCATCGATAAATTCGAATCCAGTGATGACCCGACAAACTTTACTAAAGCAGACAAACAGAACGCAATTCTGTTCGAACATGCTAAATTTTAACAACTTTTATTACTCGTTAGAAGAACAGAAAAACGTAAGTGGAATTCCAGCAGACATGAGCATCCATTGGAAAACTGGAAATATATTCTTTACCTTGATAAGCGAAGAAATGAAAATGAACTTGCAAGTACTTCATCCTAGCGGTGAATTTGAAACTATGAAATTAGCTGGGCTAGGTCAGTCAACCTGTGTAGATAACCTCAACGATATTGTTTACCTTGCGACTGATAACGGCGTGTATAAATACAAAGACGATTCGACTATAGAACTCTATACAGCTTTAGGTGAAGATGTTATGTATGTAGCTCTTACAAGTGATGGTACATCAATGTATATAGCTACATGGCCCCAGAATCGTGTTCATAAGATAACAAATGACGGACAGAAACAAGAAGTATTCTCAGCTATACCAAATGGACACGGCTTAACGATAGACCCAAGAAATAACATATACTTTGTTGCAACAAAAACATCGTACATTCTCAAGAATGGATACAGCATTCCTATAAAGATTAAAGGCTTACCAAGTGATAAAATGACTGGTGTCTTTGTTAGTAGATCAGATGAAATCTTCGCTATGGATGAGAATAGCAATCTTTACGTTGTTGATCCTGAAAATGCTTCAGCTAGACATGTAGGGTCGTTTAGTGTTAGCGGTGTCAATTCCTTTGCAATGGATTCGGCTGATAACGTCCTGATTGGTGTTAAAGGAGCAATATTGAAATTCCACGCTTACGAAAAGAGCCCATGTCTGGATTACAGCAAGTAATAATGATGATGTTTATTGGTGAATATTGTGACTAACTACTTTTACTTAATTATTTGTTGTTAACCTTAATCCTAAATTACTTCATGTGTTGATCATATATCTTTCCATATATATTTTTGTGTTTAATTAATTAGAATAGGTAGGTACGTTACGAATTTATTTTACTAACTAGGTAATTATACAACAAAGATAGATTAGTGTTATTATATTACGTTGAAATAAAATCCTTCACGTTTGAATTCGATTTCAAAAACAAAATATAACAATACTAATTATATTAAAATCGGTTAAATTGATGCATACACTTCCCTATGTTTAATATTTTAGATTGCCTGTGAAAAGTTGTGTAAAAAAAGTGTAAGTACCGTAATAAGCCGTTTGGTTTAAGTGAAACGTCCTGATTGATTGTTTTTTTTTAATAATTAAATAGGAAGTAAAATAAAAATTAGTATTTTAAGTTTTTTATAGAAGCTAACATAAACATAATATCAAACATATAACAAGATGCACTTAACAGTGTAGTACGAAAAATGAGCTATAGATGGCATTAAAATAAGTTGACGGTTAGCTTAATCTTGTGACCCTGAGATGGGAGTATAATCGATTTTATCTCCAATGGCGCCAATAGACATTTCAATCAAAAAACCGAAGTTCCACTAAAATTCTGATTAACTGATTGTTTGGTATAATCATAAAAATTATGTATTAATTTTTTAAACACTGTGGTTTTATACACCAAACGCTTGAAAAACATCATCCTCCTTTTTCGCAGTCGGGTAAAAAATAATAAATCTGATTTATTGTGGCACTACGTGAATGAGGTAGTTCATTGATTCTATTGGTAAAAATTTTGTGGGAGCGAGAATCAGTAAAATATTTGAAGGCATTTTGGACAGCCGCGTCATCGGAATTGAAATTTTTTTCTGGCATAAATTGTCCAAATTCCAAAAAAAGTAGTAATTTATTGAAGCAAGGTGCGGGGAGTATGGTGGGTATCGGAGACATTCCAACTGCAATTTCTCTAATTTAGCGACCGTGTGTCGTGAAGTAGCGGTGGGCTAGAGAGATTGACCAGTCTCGGTTGTTTATCGGCTAGCTTCTCCATTATGGTTTGTATTTGTTGACAATAAAGATTTGCCATATATCGTCTGGCCAAATCTTAGGAAGCTGTGGTATATGACACAAGCACTGGTCCACTAAACACTCACCAGTAACTTTTTCTGAGTCATGTAACGCAGCACTCAATGCGTGTTTGATGGCGTGTTTCAGTTAATACATGCGCTACCCATTTCTAGAGCTTTTTCACTTTTACAATTGGTTTTGTAAATTAAAATCACTCACGACGAAGTCTGCCGCTATCTGTGACGTAGTTTGCGATAAATCCGCTTCCACGATCGCCTTTAATTCTTCATTATCAACTAGGGTCTTCATCCGTCCACAGGATTTCTTTTTTAGATCAAAATTACCAGAACGAAAACAGTGGTTCCAAAAACGTACCGTGCTTGCTTTTACAGTAGCTTCCACATACACATAATTAATCCTTCGAGCTGTTTCTGCGGCGCTAGTGCCATGGTGGAACTCATATTCGTAAATACTTTACGCGATATTTTAAAACAACGAAGTCAATGAAAAATCAAATGGTGCGAAAGCAAATGAATCACTAAATTCGAAACACAAATACACAAGCCTAAATTTGAAATAAATTTGAATTTGGAATTCCTAACCAAATGCCAGATATTTGAGATCAAAGTGGCTCGCCCGTTCAACAAAACGCCAATATCATAAGACCTAATATAATAGAACTAATCCAACACAGCCTATTAATCAGTAAAAGAATAATTTCCTTTCATGAACACTAGATTTTTAAATGTACTATCAGACAAACAGCCTCTTGTTGGGGAATGAATAAAACTTGCTAAAGAAATCAATCTTTCTACAGCTATCGTGTGCTATTTTCTGCAGAACACACCCAATAATAACATCGTTAAATATATTTATATTCAAATGTATTTTGAAGCCTTAAGTATTTGAAATACTAACTACAAAATACCTCAGAGTCAGGTATTTGAAATACAAATTACAAATTTAAGAAGTAATTGAAATACAAATACAAGATATTATGTATTTGTATTTCAATTACTATTTTAATTACATGTAATTCAAATACTGCCCAACCCTGCCAATAACATATAATAATGTTAATTATTTCATTCAGTAATTTCAAGTATTTTTAAATCTAAAGTAAAAAATATTAAACAGGTAATATGAACATAATATAATTATATACCTACATAACGTTCATATTAATTATTATCATATGAAATAATATTATGTATGTACAAAATGTTAATACATTAAAGTAACAATTTTATTGTTAATATTTTCATGTATGAGATAGTTTGAAACTGACTGAGATTGTTAAATTTTCGATATTATTTAGCCTGTTGTTTACTTCTGTTTTTTTCTTACAATTACCTTCATCTTGTTTCCAGGTTAAATAAGAAAGGTAAAAGACATAGTAAGCGACGCAGAAATAAAAAACGCACCACCACTTCCACTACAGAAGTGAACGAGGAAGAAGAAGAATGAAATTAATAAATTCTGTTAATAATTTATTGCAAAATAATAAATGTACTTACTTTATTTACTGAGTTTTAGTGCCATCTAACGTCGTTCCGATGATTTAGCTATATTTACTATTCTTGAGTTTGTGCTGCCATCTATTGAATTATTATATAACGTTCAATGTAGAAGCAAACAATTTTGTCATAACATGTACAACTATCTCATAATTTATTATTATTATTATGTAACATATAAAAGTACTGCATTTTAATGTTTTTAATCAACGTAATAAAATAAATAGGCAGCTTGTTATATCAAGTCTAACAGAAATGATAAGATTAGATTAACACAATGCAAAAATAAAACGTTTGGATTTTAATGTTGCCAACATCCTAACTAATATTTCTCAATATTTCTTGTAAAATATAAATCGTTAGAGTGAATAGAACTTAATAATATTATACTTTTTGGCTTTGGTTTACTAACATTACAAAGATCATACAGGATTAAAGTTCTTGTTATAGTTAAATTAATTATGTGTATTTCTTTTTAAGTAATCACATGAGCTTTTATGCGTAAAATATTATAAACATATAACTATGCTTATATTTATTCAAACTAAGCTAATTAATAATAATTTAAGTGCTGAAGACTCTTTGTTTTTGAATAATAACAAACATAATTTGTTATTTTCATAGGATAAATTAATCTGTTCTACTTTATCATTTATATTTGGGAAATGTTTGAAAAAAATTATAATTATAGCATTATAATTTATCAAAAAAATGTTTAATTCAGTTCCGTTCAGTTCAGTTCCAGGAAACAGAAAATTGTGTATAGCAACACAAAGCCCCCTACAAACTCGTCCTCACCTCACTCTTCTCTCATTTCAAATTTCATTCATTTGATTTGTCAAATTGTCAAACGCGTCGGCGATGTGTCAGTGAGCTATCGTTACATAGTGCGGATATTTGTGTTGTAAATGTTGTGCTGGTACGTGATAATGAGAAAACCCATGCTTGACTTCATCATTATAAAGTGATAATAGTGTTCTAATTTCAGTGTGGTATTATAAAACGTTGTTTTCATTTGTATGTCATCGGACCTACAATATGGCGGCTGCCCGTCACAAATCACAACAGAAGAATATTTCTTCATTATTTTCGAAGTTGCACGGCGCTTTCTCGGATGCGGTATGCCCGACTAAGCTCGCAACAGATAAAAGAACATTGGATAAAACTTGGAAACTCATGGATAAGGTCGTAAAACTATGTCAGCATCACAAAATGAATTTAAAAAATAGCCCGCCATTCATTTTAGATATTTTGCCCGATACATATCAGAGGTTACGCGTTATATATTCTAAATACGAGGACAATATGCAGGCTTTGAATAGTAATGAGCATTTTAATATATTTATAATAAATTTGATAAGGAAATGCAAGCAGGCGATCAAACTTTTTAAAGAGGGCAAAGAGAAGATGTTTGATGAGAATTCTCACTACCGGAGGAATTTGACGAAGCTTAGTTTAGTGTTTAGTCACATGCTGAGTGAGCTGAAAGCCATGTTTCCGAATGGGACGTTTGCTGGTGACCAGTTCCGTATAACGAAGAGTGATGCGGCAGAGTTTTGGAGAGCCAATTTTGGAAATAGGTAAGTTTTTGTATACTATTCTAATATACTACCAAATAAATAACTGAACTGAGGATTTACTGAAATCTGATCTAAGGATGATTGGACAAGTTCTGATGTAGTATTTTTTAAATGAAAAGACCTGTTTCAACTTTTTTGACTTTCATCTAATGCCATGTTGACAAGAACACCTCTACTATAGTAAACTGGAACGGTGATTTCAGTGGGATAGTTTTCAAAAAATATTCTTTTTGTAATACTTAAATATAAAAAAATTTAACAATATTACATTTATTACATTACAATTACATACATTTTAAAATTCAATGTTATGTGATGTGTAATGTGATTATTTAATATCTTTTGGTTACATTATTTTATCTTTTGTTGGTGAGTCTGTTTACAATCCTGATCAATGTCAATGTAGCCAAAGATGGTAAATGCAGTATGTTTAGAAGTTTAACTGGCTTTTATCAACCACAGCTTACAGAACATAGTTATAATTGTTTGGAGCTACATTTTTAGCCTGATATTGTAGCCCAGGCAAGCTTTACAAAATCATCCAACATGCTAGTTTCTTATTAATGTTAAAGCTCAGCTGAGCTTGTACCAACCAATATTGATGGATTAGATATTCAAACATTCTAATAACAAGTCATTATCATATCAATTACAAACAAGAAATGTTTATAATTTATTGACAATTTGTTGGTGGTAATAGATTCAAGGTCTATCTAAGTTTACCACAATGGCAAGCTTTTTATAGTTTCTTCTAATGCATATGTGTATTTTAGCCAGTGTTAGAATAACAATATTATAATCTTAACTCATAAAAACTAGTCTAGCATAGGGAAAAAATTCACCAATCTTAAAATCATATCAAAAGAGGTTTTTTTCTAATTGATCTAAAACATTGTTACAAGTATACTATATGAGGATGTATTATCTTAAGATCCGACATTTAGTCATTGTTGATTCTATTATAAAACTCAAACACTGTAACACTTCCCAGCTGAAAGAGAGGGCATAAACAATAAGAAAAAAATATTTTTAACTACTGTGTGTACTGGGCCACTCATTATTAAGTTAGTTGTTATGGATTTTAAATGTGAATTATATTTTTTTTTGTATAAGAGTCTGTAATCAATCATTGTCTAGGCAGAAATAAATAAATAAAAAATAAAAAGCCTGTACAATTATTGTCGAGTTTCGATAGTGCCATCCACTGAGGATAGACCTCTGGTGGTTACTTTTTTACAGCAACATTAGATTAACATGTTAAAATATTTTTACTATTGTTTTTTTTTTTTTAAATGATGACCTTAGTGTGAATATCAATGCCAGCATCACATAATATGTTTGTTATATACTGTTTTCTATTCATTTTTTTTTTAATTTTGTCCATAGACCCTTGTGGTATTATTATATCACAATTATGGTAGTATTCATTCATATTTTTTGACCTACATTTGTCTCTTGTACTTGTATCCAATAATGATGTGAACCAGTTACAATTATCGGAACCGGTTTTTCTGAATACTTAAAAGAAGCTTTCTTTCATTTTTATTTTCTTGGTATGTAGAAATTTAAAAAATTAAAAATTTTACATATCAAGAGAAATAATGAAACTGGTTTGTTATTATTAAATTTATTCAATATAGTTATGATTTTGGTGAATAAAACATATTTGATTGACAATATCAGCTAGAAGTCTGCTCCTTCTGGAGGAGAACACATATTCTGCTGTTGAGAACATGTACTCTGAAGACACAGAAATTGCTGGTACTGATAAATATTTAATTGAAATTTTATTTAAGGCGATTATGAGTGATTTGTTCAATACAGATCATAAGCTCGAAGTGGTTCCACCTTATGAGGTTATTTGTGACAATTGTGACCATATTTTTTCTAACAGATAAAGGATAAATTATAAGAGATAAAGTTATTAGAATGCTAAAAGATTCTAACAATAATATGAACATCATCAAACACAAACAATCATAGGTACCTAGTTCACCAATTATATAATATATTGTATTATATTAAGTGAGCAATTCTTGTATATATATATGTAATTGGTTTCTCAGAGATGGCTCCAATTATTTTGATGAAACTTTGCATTTAGATAATGTTTTCCATTCCAAGTTTACCTAGATAGTTCTTTTTCTTTTTTTGTTTATAAGATACCAAGCACAGCTCGGTCGCCCAGATATTATTTTATTTTAATACAGATCTTATAAAGTGTTTTTAGTTTTGGTGGTTAAGGGATTGTTTTGCTTGTTCACTCGCAAACAACATGTGTGCAAACTATGTAGTTTGAAACCGGTAACCAAAAAGCAATTTTTTTTAGATTTTCCTCAAACCCATTAACATCTCTAGTATCCAATATTTCATGTTTCATAAATAATCAAGTGCTATAGAAATACACTACCATTGTGCAAATTGGTTTCATCATAATGGGACTATAATCAAGAACTGAAAGTTAGAAGGCAGAGATATGGCCTATCATACTAACCATTGCATAAAATTATGTGTGATTTTTTTACAATATTTATTGTTTGTTATTATATCTATTGTCATAATTTTCACACACCATTAACTTCATGTTTGACTTACTTTGTAGCTTCTACAATGACAACATTCTTAACTTTTCCCTGTTATTAACTTGTCAATATAAAATAAAGAAGAGGGATCTATCAGTTCCCACATTTCTATTACTTACACACAAAGCTAATGCTTCCTAAATGGAAAACATTTCACATGGGAAAATGTTGTATTATGTACACAATATAAAAAGTTTTTTTACTCTATACATTCACAGTACCTAATGAATATTAATTCTTTTATTTCATGAGTGTCTTCTTTACACAACTAAAGTGGCATTTAACTATACAGTAAGTGTAACACATACAACAAGTGTGATGGTAAGAAGTTAGTGTAATAGTTTATGGATTTATGGACACTTACAGTATCAAGGTATCATTACCAATCTTGAACTCCCTACCCCCAGGAGCTCTGGAAAATCCTACTCACTGCAGGAATACAACACAAGGTTGTTTGGCTGCAATGTTAATTATGAAAAAATATTTTATAATAAGAGTATTACCTAAATTTTATAATTTTTTTTTTGTAATTATCTAATTATATAAACATATTACTAGCACTAAAGATTCCTGTAATTATTTTTTTAATTTTACTTATGACATAACCACTAAGTAAAACTATTCTCATTGTTAACAGATTTCCTCCCATAGAATTATTTATTTACCCAATTTGGTTAATTTCTTAATATTATGTTTAAGATGATGAAATAATAGTAATAAAGTCTTTATTTTCGAAAATTAGGTAGTTACATTGTTTAATAGCTTTTCTCTCCTGGGAATGGCTTATATGCCTATTTTACGTACATTTTTGTTATGTCAAGGAGCCAAAGGGTGTAACTACAAATTTTGGTTAATGTTTTTAAGCTTGGTGTCTGAAAAGTTTGAAAAACCTTTCTTAACTGTCGTGTTTCTCCTATGAAGCTGGCATGGTCATTAGGGATCTACTGAAGCCTCTTTTTCTTGTTTTGGCGCCGCAAAAAGCACTTGCCAGTGTTAATGTATTTAAGCCTTTGAAGAATTTTCCAATGTACAAAGTGGGGTTTTCTGACAAGACGGTGGCTCCCATGGCAAAACTATATAGGCAGTTTTTGTGACATCTCAAAATGTATGCTTCCACATTATATTTATAATCCACTTCACCTATGCACAACAAACAAACTATATCACGTAAAATACCACCAATATTACAGAGTCAAATACGGTCAAAAACCCTAAGTTAATGAATTAAAAATAAAAACCACAATATGTCACTTCAAGATTCCGCCAAAAATTGCCTCGTTAAAAATTTTGAAAACACTATGGTTCTGTGTCATATTTAAAAATACATATTATCTACTAAGTTTTTCATATTTGCAATGATAGTAATTAATTAATATTTTTGATATTTATTTTATTTATTTCAATGATATTTAACGAGAGAAAATTACCAAAATATATAATACAAACAATTTTTAACAAAAAAGAAAACCAACTTCTATGATTTTGACGAGTTCCCTGGTGTATCTTCGAAGTTGAAGGTCTAATGCCAATGAAATTAAAACGGGATCACCCTTGAGGTATCCCTTTTCCAAAGAAATAGGAATCATCCAAATCGGTTCTTAAACAAAGAAGTTATAGCTGAACATCCAAAAAAAACCATTCGAATTGATTACCTTCGTCTTTGTTTGAAGCCAGTCAAAAATGAACAAAAACAGATAAACAATGTAAGTACATTTAGGAAAAAAGTAAAATAAAAACAATGATAAGCTGATAAGCATATGTATTATGGTAATTTGTATTTCAATATTTTTCAATATCGATGCGTGCCACCCGAAATGTTTTCGGTGTCACCTTATGGCATGCGTGTCAGAGGTTCGCCATCACGGTACCATTAAACTTAAGTATGAAGAAACGCAATTTGTACATACATATATACAGTGTAAACTCTTTATAACGAAACTCAAGGGACTGAGCATTCTTTGTCGTTATAGAGAGTTATCGTTATATGGAGTGAACAGAAAAACAACAAAATTAACAAGAATTTTTAATATGTATGTCTTAGATAATAAATGCTTATAAATTATTGTTTACACATATAGTCTGATAACTTTGTCTGACGTTTTTTGCTATGCCAGTACTTGTTTTGTATTATTTTATGTATTCTATTCATATCTAGATATGTGGTGGAATCGTCTTCCTACACATTTCGTCGTAATAGAGAATGGCGTATCGCTATAAAGAGTGTTTCAATATGTGGGTTTTAACGCAAACCAACCAAGTTGGGCTCACTTCAACGTTATAGGGAGTTTATCGTTATAAAGGATAACGTTATAAAGAGTTTACACTGTATTTAACTAGCAACCGCTCGCGAATGTCTCAGAGGTGTTTTTTCCTGGTAACGCCTGATGTCTTCGTTCATTCTTCATCAAACTTTCGTTGACCAAAATTAATATTCCGCCGGTCTAAAGCAGTCCACCACCACGACATGTAACGTGTAAACTGCATGGAACTACAATTTCCGTAATAAAAATCTTTGTTAATCTTTGATAACGTTATAGTTCGTACATGAAATATTTTAAAAAATATCGTGGCTATGAAAAACTTTTGTTTTTTTAATTAATGATCTGATAAAAAAAATCAGCCTAATATCACGTATCTACTGTTTCGTAGAAATTCTCAGAATAGATCAGAACATTAATAACAATATTTCGGAATTTCCTTTCCATTCAATTGTCGTTGTCCGCTTCGAATTCTATGAATGGGTTTACCGATAACTTATCATTTATATATTCAGCGCCTTTAGTTACCTAATATGTAATCATATCATTGATAATTTTTATTATATTTTTTATGATATGTTACTTTCAAGTATGTGATCTATACATACATCTTAAGCGTATTTCGCGTGTAGTAATGATAGTGATGTCTAGAAGTGACTCTCTCTATAACATCTACTAAAAATATAACTGTAAACAAATACATAAAAAGTAAAAAATATTGATTATTATAACCGATCGATTTTCTTGCCGGGATGTTTGAACGGTTGCCGTTCCGCACTGATAGAAGTGTTTTAACATTCACAAATTGTGGTCTGAATTTTGTAAAGTATTTTTGAATTTTTTAAAGTTATAATGACTCGATGAAAATACTGCACAGCGTACTAAAAGACAGAGGTGACCACCAAAGGACATGTGTTCATATACAATAATTCATATGTATATAACGAACTAAAGCCAGTCACTATTGAGTCAATAGATTTTTCGTTAATTGTCTTTATCTTTTATTATTTCACATATATTATTTCACCCTGCTGAGAAGCGAGCGAGGAAATGGAGAAAGCGGGTCGGCAGGGCTTTATTGCCCGACTAAACTAAAGATTAAATAACTTAAAAAAAAAACTAGAGAACTGGTTGTCTAATGTAAACTACCTGGATACTGAAATTTGACTCCATATTAGCTCTTAAAGTCACTTATACAATACACTCATTCATACACACGGAGACCCTTATACAATTGAGTACAAGGAATTATACACACATTTTTCCTTATACATGTCGATTTTTGTATGTAACCAGAGGAAGGGCGTTGGAATCCGGGACACAAAATTATTTTTATCCGGACCCAATGAACTAAAGCCCTTAAAGCTGTACTGTAATCATTATTAATAAATAGTATTATTATTATAAACAATATTATGGTGCAAAGCTTATCGTGATGTCGTAGCGAGCTTATGCGCATCGCGTTTCGAGATGTAGCCAGTGCGTATGTATCCAGTATATAACACAGACCGCTGTTTTTGGATTGTGCTTTAAAAAAAAGTAAATACATATGATTAATTACCAATTCCAAGTGCAAATAGGTCATTGTAATTCTTACCAGCTCGAATCATACTTGATTACAATAATACCGATGGGATACTTCCAATCGATTGATATTATCGTAATATATCCTGTATTATCTTATCGTTGCCATAAATGATGTTTCCGTTAGGTTTTAGATTATCTCTTATTTTCGTATACGGGATGTTGATAATCTTATCACGTAATCTCGTTTCTGAATCATTACTAACGAAATAGTTTCGAACTTTAATTTGCATTGCATATTTTCCTGTAATTTGAAACCATAGCACGGTGGTAGAGCCTTTTCTATTGCTCCCCTGGTTAGCTAACACCCTCAAGTTGAAAATCTGTCGCCGAAGCATCTATAGAGCCGTTTTAAGTGTGATTGAAGGACGGATTCGCATTTATAATATTCATTATAATATATTAGCTTGTGCCTTTGTTTACGTGACTAATACGATGTTTTACAGGAACTGTGTCTTATTGAGGGTAGAAATGCGCCGTCTTTTTTACTTTTGAAATTGTCATTTTATCCTGCTTAGGTTCTATAAAAAAGCATAATATATAATACTTTTAAAAGTCATGTACCTGCTAATCAAAGTCCCATTAAAATCGATCCAGCTGTTTTGGGGATTAGTCCAGACAAATAGCCAAAAATTAATAAACGGGTTTTTTTGGTTCTTGTAACGATTAAGTAACCATATGAGCATAAAGAAGTTTTTATTTAGAATGATAAACAAACATATATATATTTTCTGTATGTATATGTGTAGATTTAACGAACTTTCGTGTTTGACAAGCCGTTAATACAACGTAGAATTTTCCCCTCCCCGTTCCCAAGTAAAAACCGGACGACAGGTGGCTTAGCACCTTTGTCTGCAAGTAAAATTCGCTTCTAAAGAACTCCATTAAAAACATGAGTCGAACGTGTAATGAATAAATGAAAGTCTATTAAATCGCCGAGTTCGTTACCGCGCCGCGCCGGCCACACACGCTACGGTCTACCGGAGAGGTGTACCTGTGCAGGTGTACCTGCGCAGTTCGACCGCATATCGTTTAGACCCACGCAAAAAATACCATGCTTAGTAGAGCATTTTTTAAATTGATTTTCTATTTTACACCGATTGCCTGCGCAGGTTAAACTTACTACACAAGTCTATTTCAATACACGCTTCGGTCTACCTGTGCAAGCACACCTGTAAGGATAGACCTTGGCGTGTACGGCCAGCATTATTTAAAAACTGGTTAATGGTTTCGAATTTATTCATGTACTAATTTTCGCCCGCGGTTTTACTCGCATATACTATATTTGTACAATTTTTTTTTTTTAAAAAGACCCGTTAAATATTATTTCTCATACAAATTTTTTTGGCACTTGATATTTATGACTACTATTCCGCTCTTTATGGTCGTACGGTAAAGTTATAGGTATAGCCTATAACCGTTCTCAATAAATATGCTATATGTATAACGCAAAAAGATTTTTTCAAGTTTCAGAGTATAGCGCGTTCAAACAAACAAACATAAAAAAAACAATCTCTTTAGCATTGTAATATTAGTTTAAATATATAGATATATCTATTTAATATGTATTTGTTATGTTTTAAGTAAGAAAGCACATTTAATTTGATGTTGAGAACACGGAAATAATTACAATCACGAAACTATTATATATTGCAACGTTGCCAAACAAATGCCCCACTCAACATCGAAAAGGACTTCAGCTCAGCATAATGCTATAACAAACTATTATAGCGCTGATTATAGGTTTTTTTTTGAAGTGAAAACATAGCATCTTTGTGACTAGAAAGTCGATGAAACGAAAAAGCGAAAGCGACATTAAAAAGAGACAGACACAAATTCATAAGATTTAACGTGGGAGAAAATGAGATCGGAAAGTTTTAGGCATTGGTAAAATGGTATGGTACAAAAGAGGTTTGTTGTCACGCAATAATGAATTTTATTACCTCACCAAAAAGGCACGAAACCAAACTTTTTAGACAACACTTATGACATGCTGTTACTGATTGATATTGTGCTAGGATACCATGGATATTTCAAATGTGCATTAATTGAAAATGATATTATGAATAATGATTGTGAGTACATACTTGTATGTACATTTTCATAAATTTTAAATTAGTGTGTATTTGATCATTTTCTGAATTAAAAAAAAATATAGATGTTAAGGTTTCACTTCTACCACGTGGGATTTGCACACATATTTTTTTTTTCTTTTAAAAGATCGTTTTAGCTTTTATATTTGATTTTTAGGCAAAATTTTTTTTAGAAGGAATACGAAATCATGTAGTTATTTGTCTAATCAAATAGTAATATGAATATATCGTTTCATATAGGTACATGCTTCTACATATATTCACAAGCTCTAACGCCCACGTAGTAAATAGTAACTCCCACGGTGTTGTCCTTGGATTATGACAACACATTGGGTCCAGCAAGGTCGAATTCGGACTTGGTGAAAATACACCCACGTAGCACCATGTTTACAACGTTCCTTTTGTAATTTACCTACATCGATCATGGACATGATAAAAAATATTTCACTAAATTGGGATAATAAACCCTTCTCAGTCTACGTATCTTTTAGGTAATTAAATTTTATGTTTATGTTATTAAGTTTATAATTTGTTTATATTTTAATAATAATAATAAATAATAGAATATTTATTTTCATAAGTTTATAAACAAAATCTTTATATATATATATATATATATACCGGGTGTCCTATGAAACCTCTGATGTTTTTTTTTTGTACTAATGTCTTGCCGGGTTCGATGGCCAGGTCGAGCCAAGTGTTATTGAGTTTTTTAGTGAAATTCTCAATAGCTGCCCGGAGTTTGGTTTTGAGTCCGATTAATGGCAATAGGCTCGCCCCCTATTAAATGGGAGAACTGTGGATGTACATTAATACACATCTTCATAACCCTTCGCGGACACAAGCGTGATGGTATGTACGTGTGTATGTGTTTCTCCAGGTCCCAAGCTATGTCAAATTTTATTGTGATCGATACAGCGGTTTAGTCGTGATAACAAACAAACAGAAGGAGTTACTTTCGCATTTATAATATTAGTGTGGATAAATACGTAATTTAATTAATTAATAATTGTGTGAGTATAATATTATATGTTACTAGTTATAAAGTGTACTAACTGGCAGATATAATATAAAATTCTAGAGAAAAATCTCTTTTATAAATAAAATTGATCATGTGTACTTGAGTATTCCGATAAAGTACTCTTTATTGGCAGGCAAGTGCTTATTTTATTTCTTACAAAAACCACTCGGACTTGCTATATTGCTTACATGTAAGATCTCGTTTACAAGTTTATGAAACGATTTAATACTGGCTCCACTTGTCGTTTGACTTAACTAGGTGGCTAATTAAAGCGTTCATTACACTCTGTTAGTACACCTAAGACGTGTTTCTTATTATAATGTATATTAATAAATGTGTAGTTCTGTCTAAGACATATATATTTTTATTTTTTTTAATTTCTTGATAGATATCCTGTATAAAAGACACTGATCGCGAATAAGACGTATTTGTTTTCTGGCTGTCTGTTTGTACATTTTGATTTTTTTTTAAAAAGTTTTGACCGATTTTAATAAAATTTTGTATACGAGATGCTTATTTTATTGCTCAAATGATAGACTACATATAAGAATTGTTAATATTACTTTAGAATTTGTAAAAATAGATTTACAAAAAATTATATCTGTATTAATTCTCAACTGGTTTTGATGAAATTTTTCCGCACAGTAACTCGTCTCTCATTTGATAGACTATATGAATAGTCAAATAATATGACTAAAAATTATGAGATTAAAAAAACTACAACGTAATTAACGTGTGCAGAGCCGTAAACGTATATTGTACTACCTGTGCCCCACGGTTTCAGCCGTGTTAATTTTATACGACAAATATCACCAACGCACCCATGTAAGCAATTTTTTATACTTTGTGCAAAACTATCGACATTTTTATGAGGAATAATTTAATTTTTCAATTTATAATATAGCCTATGTTACCAGATACGGTAGCTTTATATTGGTGAAAGAATTTTTAAAATCGGTCCATTTGTTTTTGAATTTATCCATTACAAACAAAAAAAAAATCAAATCTTTGATCTTTATAATATTGGTATAGTAATGCAAACGCATTATTTTGTTACTTTATTTATGTGATGTTCGGCCTTGCAATACAATGTTGCAATTTATAATCATCTAGGTTCATTGCATATTGCTAATGACTGATCGCAATATACCTCATCACCATCATCTCAGCTGAAACACGTCCACTGCAGCACAAAGGTCTCCCCAAATAATCACCGTAATGAGCGGTCCTGCTATGTTCGCTTCTAGCAGGTTCCCGCAACTTTTACCAGGACGTCGGATCACAATGTGGCGGATGCCCACGCTGCGTCTTCCGTTACGTGGCCGCCACTCGAGAACTCTTCGACCCCATCGGACTATACTAATATTACAAAGCTTATTATAATATACCATTCAGATTTGAAAATGTCTTTTTTAATTTTACATCCTATTTATTGAGGATGGTTAAAGGTTACTTATCTTAACGTTACGACCCTAAGGAGGGTGGCAGTAATCATAAACAAGCAATTTGGTAAGCCTTAGGCGGGTGGCGCGATAGCGATATAGTTGATTAAATTTGACACGGGTGAAACTGTGAGGCGCAGCTAGTTTTTTTTTGTCTGACTAATAAGGTCATTTTGACTAGACCAAACATGTAGGTAATTAAGTGTTATATAAAACAATTTTTTTGGAAGAGGCTTTATTGGAAGGTCATAATAATTATTGTGAATAAAAGACGTCCACAATATTTTAATGTGTGCTAAATTAATAGCGCTTGTTTTATTCTTGTTTCTTACAAAGTTACAGTAGTTCGTAGTAACAATGTGGTTTCTTAATAACGTTCTTGACTGTAGTTTGCTTGTAGATTCGCTGCTTGCTGTTGCTGGTGTTGTGGTTTTTCTCGAACTGATCGCAGTACTGCCGCCCTCTCCGCTATATTTAACCTCGCCCTTTGCCTCGCAACCGGTAGTGCGATGGATTCCGTGCGGGGCGTCGCTCAGCCAATGAGCGCGCACGCCCCGTGTGCGCGCTCTCGGCAGTACCATGAGTCACCATGCCAGATGTTCCGAGTCTGGCATGGTTCATCCTTACAACTAGTGAAATTTATACATTTAAACTTACAACTAGCTATATTCTTATTCTAATCGTTTTAAAATACACATATTCACACATATTCAGTTCATATTATTATATCTATTCCTAACACGTATTTATAAACCTTATTCCTAACACGTATTATTTCATTTACTTGTTCATTTTATACTATTACACTATCGTTATTCGCTCGCCCCGCTCGCTGTCCGCAACAGTTCTCCCCCCGGCGTAGCCTGCGCAGCCTCACTCTCCTCTCAGGACGGCGAGCTTCGTCGTCGGGCGCCGGAACACAACGCTCCTCGTCTTCACGTCGGCGCTCCGCACTCCTCCATCTGGTCCGGTGTAGGTTCTCATGACGATTCCGCGCGGCCAGGTGTTGCGCGGCAAGGCGGAGTCGACAACCACGACCAAGTCCCCGACGTTCAGAGGGCGCGTGCTGTTGGCTGAGTTCCCGCGTGGCACCAATGTAGGGAGGTACTCCTTAACCCAGCGCCGCCAGAAATGATCGGCGAGCGCCTGGGTTGCTCGCCAGGTACGCCGGTCCGCCGTGTCGCAGGTCCCCGTCGTAGGCATACCCGTCGAACTCCCAAGCAGAAAATGGTTGGGAGTGATCGCCTCTGGGTCCCGCGGGTCGACGCTCACGTGCGTTAGAGGCCGCGCGTTAATCGAATGCTCGGCCTCCGCGAGCGCGGTTTGGAGCACCTCTTCTTTAGGCGCACGCTCGTTCAAAGTGGCGGCGAGCGCGGTTTTTACCGACCGCACTAGCCGCTCCCATGCACCTCCCTGGTTAGGTGCGCCGGGCGGGATGTAGCGCCACTCGACGCTGTGCCGTAGCCCCTCCCCCCGTAGCGCAGGTGCCCATTCGGCGTAGGCGGCGCGTAGCTCGGTGTCCGCCCCACGGAAGTTGGTCGCGTTATCGCTGTAGTGGCTGAGTAAGCCGAGCGGGTCATAGATTGACATAACCGCACTCAGAGCTTCTCGTTTTGTAGGTGCCCGCTTGTGTGCGCGTACATCGGCTGGTACTCGATGCATGGACGTGTTAAACCCTAGTTCATCCATAGCTGCATTCCAGTATAGGCCCAGGATCTTTTCTTGTTCATGCCCGCAAAGTTGTGCGGGCGATCGTGCGCGTAGCTCGTCCGGTGTTCCACTGAGTACGCTCGCTCGGTTGCTGCTCCATCCGCGTAACGTAAAGCCGGCTACTGCGTGGACTTCTTGTATTTCCCTTATAGTGTGGATAGCTGTTTCTTCATCGTCGTAGCTATCCACCAGGTCGTCCATGTAGTGGCTCTGCGTTATTGCCTTGAACGCGTCTGGATGCGTTCGTGCATGCTTTTCAGCGTTGCGGTCGCGTACACTGTGTGCTATGAACGGTGAGCTTGCTGCGCTGAATATCAACGATCTCATTTTATATTTCTGTGGCGGCTTGTTCCGGTCGTTGCCTCGCCACAGAAATTGTTGTGCCGGCTGGTCCGCTTCGCGTATACGTATTCTCAGAAACATTTCCTCTATATCAGCAGTGACGGCGACGGGCTTCTCTCTGAACCGGAATAAAATCCCCTGCAGCGATCGTAGCAGGTCCGGACCCTCTAATAACTCGTCGTTTAAACTCGTAGTTCCACTGCGTGCTGCGGCATCGAATACTACTCGTAGCTTGCCGGGTTTGTTCGGGTTGAATACAGCGAAGTGAGGTAAAAACCAGCTGATGTTGCTAGTCTGTTCGTGTCCCTCGCAGTGTACGGCGTAGCCCTTCTTAAACAAGTTTTTGATCTGACTTGTATACGCCGCCGCAAACTCTGTGGAACGATCCATTTTCTTTTCTATCGAGTGAAGTCGTCGTAGCGCCATATTGTAGCTATTAGGTAGTACTACGTCGTCGCGGCGCCACGGTAGACCTACTTCGTAGCCTTCACTGCGTTGTTGGATCGTTCCGTCGAGTATTCGCGTCGCGCGCTTGTCGGCGTCGCTGATTCTCGGTTCGCGGGCTACGCCGAGCGCGTCTATTTTGAAGTGCCGTTCTACGAGCTCGTGTAGACTTTCATTCCGGATCTCGCTGCCAGTGTTGCGTTCAGGTGCGTATATGTGTAGCAGGGCTTCGCTGTGGCCGATGATCACGTGTGGTGCGGTTCCGTGCACCACCCAACCCAGTTGAGTTTTCGACGCCGCCGGCTGGTTCGGTTTGCCGACGCGTAGCTCTCTGGATACGATCATCTCCCAGTGGTCCGTACCTATCAATATACGCGGCCTCGCCTTCTCATAGCACACCTGCTTCACTTTCAAATTGCGCAAGTGAGCGTGTTGGAGTGTGCTTAGAGACACTGTTTGTTCGCGCAGTCGGAGTCCTTTTATCATTCGAGCTCGGAACTCGTGCTTCTTGTTGCCGCCCGGTTCGTACAACTTCGCTTGTACAATTTGGCTATTCGTGTACTCTTTGCCCATATTGACGCCTTGTAGTTGCAGTGGATGTGACGGTCCATGCGCTCCGATGTCCTTGGCCAAGTCCTCGTCGATTAGCGATATAGTCGAGCCCTCGTCCAACAGAGCGTACGTGTTCACCGCTCCTTTGGGGCCCGATATAGTCACCGGACAGATTTTTAGTATAATCTGTCTCGGTTCTATAGTTGTTGCGACAGCCATTACCGTCTCGCTCGTTGAGGGTGTCACGTTGTTCTGAGTTTGCTCTTCGCTATCGCTTGGTCTGTCGTTGTGAAGCGACGAGTGATGCGGACGACGACAGGAGTTAATACCGCACGGCTTTCCTTTGCAGTACACACGACGATGGCGTTTGTCAATACATTTGAAACAGACGCCTTTGCTCTTCACTAGCTCCCACCGTTGCTCGACGTTCAGTGCCTTGTATTGCGGGCACCGAGACAACGGATGGGGCTTATCGCAGCTAGGACACAGATGTTCGGTTTCTGTGTCCACCGTAGCAAAGACGTTCTGTCTCTTTCTGGCGGCGACTTGCGGTGCGGCAGGCTTCAATACTTCGCGTCTAGAGGTCGCTGTCGAAGCGGTGGCGGGCGCATATGTGTGTTTTAACGCACGGCTCGCTTCACGCATTAGGAAGCGTGATAATACAACGACCTCTGGATCCGTTGTTCCCTCGTTCTCTTCCGCATAGTCGCACCACCGGGACTTCAGGTGTGGGCTAAGTTTTTCTAATACTTCCCGAGCCAGCATCGGGTTGTACAGGTAGCTCCGCTTGTCGAGATTTAGTAAAACACAGACTATGTTTTGTAGTTTTACTGCGAACGTGTTCAGTTCGCTTACGGTAGCTCCCGGTCGTGGTAATTTCCGCATATCATCCAGCGCCTTGTCTATAATTACTTCCGACCTGCCAAAACATTGTTCCAGTGTCCGCATGATTTCATCTGGATTGTTCGCGGTGTGTAGTAGCGTTGCCACTGCGTCGCGGGCGTCCCCACGCAGGCTGTTACGTAGGCGCGCTATGTTTTCTATCGGCGAGAAACGATACAGCTCCGTGGAGTCCCTCATAGCTGCTTTGAATGGCAGCCACTCGTTGATCGCTCCAGTGAATACAGGTAAGTCGGCGGCTTGGCGTGGGGGTGGATGAGTATGCGTCATCTTTTCTAGTATCGCGGCGAGCTGTTTAATATCACTGCTCGATTGCGACGGTGATTGCGAACAGGCACGTCGTTCAGGCCTGCGTTCGTCTTGTTGCCGCGCGTCGTTACGGGTACACGGTAATTGTTCCCCCCGTGTAGCTTCGGGCTGTGAGCGGAGCCAGTCATCCACTCGGTGAATACGTTCATCTGGCTCCTCGTTCGTTTGCTCACGTACGTCCTCTGCTTCATCCCGTATCGACGTTAACTCCACGGCGAGGCGTTTCTTTATTAATTCCGCCTCCATACGGAGTTCTTCACGGCGAATTGCGGCTAGTTTCTCTTCCGCTTGTAGCTCGGCGAGGCGTGATCGCATAGTCGCACTCGTCGTCGATCTGCGTGAGCGTGGCGGGGAAACGTGGCCTGTTCTGACGTCAGTGCGAGTAACAGGTACAGAGGGTGTTCCCTCCGGTCGGGGTGTGCCCTCAGCCCTCTGTGTGTCTGGCGATAGCGGCGATTCTTCGAATACTCGGACTGTGTTATTTCTGTTTTGTAATTCCATTGCGTCTCCCTGGCTTCTCGTAACAACCATTGATCTGGGTACGCCGTTCGTGGATACAGATGTCTTGATAACACGTCGTTTCTTCTTCAAGCGTTGTTGTAGATCGGCGAAATGTTCTGTTCTTTTTTCTTCCGATCCGGCTTCCGAAGGACCAGATAATATTGTGAATAAAAGACGTCCACAATATTTTAATGTGTGCTAAATTAATAGCGCTTGTTTTATTCTTGTTTCTTACAAAGTTACAGTAGTTCGTAGTAACAATGTGGTTTCTTAATAACGTTCTTGACTGTAGTTTGCTTGTAGATTCGCTGCTTGCTGTTGCTGGTGTTGTGGTTTTTCTCGAACTGATCGCAGTACTGCCGCCCTCTCCGCTATATTTAACCTCGCCCTTTGCCTCGCAACCGGTAGTGCGATGGATTCCGTGCGGGGCGTCGCTCAGGCAATGAGCGCGCACGCCCTGTGTGCGCGCTCTCGGCAGTACCATGAGTCACCATGCCAGATGTTCCGAGTCTGGCATGGTTCATCCTTACAACTAGTGAAATTTATACATTTAAACTTACAACTAGCTATATTCTTATTCTAATCGTTTTAAAATACACATATTCACACATATTCAGTTCATATTATTATATCTATTCCTAACACGTATTTATAAACCTTATTCCTAACACGTATTATTTCATTTACTTGTTCATTTTATACTATTACACTATCGTTATTCGCTCGCCCCGCTCGCTGTCCGCAACAATAATAATAATAAAGCTCTTTATTCCGAACTAATATCATTTACAACTTAAGATCTAAAACAAAACAAAACTACAGATTATAATATGCCCCTTAATTCGGTGTGCCTGTTGGCAAAGGCCTCCTCCAACGATTTTCATTGTTGCCTGTCTTGAGCGACCCTTATCCAGTTTGGTCCTGTTGTCAATTTTATTTTATTTTATTGGAATTTAGGCCGTAAAATAACTCGAGCATATCGCCAACTATCGGGGCCAAAACACAGTATGTGCAGTCTTTACAGTTTACAATGGGTTTATTTCACATAACAGTTTAAAGAGAAATGTGTCCAGGATTGAACGTAATCTAAACGTTACAACTGCCGTCCGTTAGTCATGATAATCACACAAGAACGTAGAGAGACCGGGGACGGTTATCCCTGAATGGAGTCGTGGAGTCTACCGGATGTTTTGTACTTTCCGTGTCCAATTCCGTATTTAGACGACGTCGCGTCGCTGGAATTTCAGTATGCATGTCGCTTGTTCACTGCTAATGGAATAGAGAAACAGTAAAGGTCGAGACCGGATTAGTTTTTAGATTCTAGACGAAAGTGCTGGGTGATGTATATTTCTCAACATTCTGCAGTAAGCGTTCTCGAAGTTTGTAGTAGGTATGTTTTAAATGCTAAGCAGATTTTTTTTTTTTGTAATAATTGATGGGTAGATAAAGACATTTTCGATGAGTGCTTAGGTACTGATCGTAATGAGATAAGTGCAGCCGTGAATTGGACAAATCTAGGGCAGGTCTTAAGAAAAATCGTTTTTTTTTCTTTTTTTTTTTTGAATACGTACGTTTTAAAATTATTCCATCACTTACTTGCGAAATTTTGTTTTTACAATATTTTAAAACACAAGACGGAATAATGGGGTTGCGTAATAAAAAACTACATTTGAGTCGCCCGCTGTCACTCGTCGAAGATTTTTTAGCATATTTTACCGAATGGGCAATTTCACTCCATATGACGAAAGTTTATAACAGTAAGCCTAACTAAGTTACCTACTTCAATGCGGAAGGGAGTCGACATGACTTCAGGAGGAACATGCGTATATGTATTTTAGTAATCTTGTCTAAAATTAGGCAACCCAAAAAAAGTTCCCTTACAGAACCTGACCTGAGTGGTGTGCATGTGTGAAGTGCAGTGTCATGTTTGTATGTCGATAGTTGGTGAATGCAGCTTCACTATATCGCGCGAGCGGGTGCTTGCTAAGGGCTCCATGCCGGAGGAACGGAACTACGATTGAATTGCCGTAGGAGATCCACCGGCTTATTTAATTCGAATATATAGATAGACGCATACATAACATAAAATACCATCACGCCTGTATCGTCGAAGGGTTAGGCAGAGGTGTACTAATGTACACCCACAGTTTGCCATGTATGTTTTAGATCCCATGTAATAAGGGTTGAGCCTATTGCCATTAATAGGGCACAAAGCCAAACACCGAATTGCTACTGCGAATTTCACAGAAAAATTCAATAACACTTTGATCGACCTGGGAATCGAACCCAGGACCTCGAGCATAGCAGTCACGCTTAGGACCAACTAGGCTGATGAGGAAGTTAGAATATTTTATAAACGTCACATAGGTAAATACTAATTACAAAGGTCGGAGTTGGAATTAACTGGCGATATTTTCTTTAACGATAACTGATTAACTTAACTATAGACGTTCTACAAATGAAGAAAAAGTAACAAGACAACTTTATACAAAAAAAAGAAAACTAATTTCAATAATTTTGAGGAGTTCCCTGGTGTATCTTCAAAATCGAAGGTCCAATACCAATGAAAAAAAAGGAGGCCACCCTTGAGATATTAAAAAAAAATCATCCAAATAGGTTTATAAACAAAGAAGTTACCTTTGCCTGAAAATCCATAAAAAATATACAATCGAATTCTGTTCTTTGAAGTCTGTTTATAAATGAATACCTATTCAATTTCAGTACATAAGCACTTCGTTTGCGTTTCTAATTTTTTTATATACATATATACGAAACATTGTCTATAAATCACGTCTGTCGTATGTCTTTCTGTCTGTTCGTTTTGCTAAGTCCATAATAAAAACTGCACGATTCACAATTTAATAATAAAATGTACACGGATGTTGTTGGTGTGAAATCGAAAATATTTCCTTAAATTTTTGTAACACGTTTAATCGGTTCGTCTTGCATGAATGTTGTCTCGACTAGCAATTTACTGGTTCTTTATCTAGTGTCGTTGCTGATGTTCCATTGAAATATTTTTATTCAGTTCCATGAGTTTTTCTTACAAATAAATTATGCATTAATATATATGTATAATTTTTTTTAAAATAAGTGAAAAAGATTTTTAATTATTCGCAGAATATCGCTGTCAAATAACCTTGTGTTGTGTTCCTTCTGTTTCAAGAGCTTCTTGGGTTAGGAAGGGGGAGGAGGTTGAAGGTCGGCAACGCACTAATTATATCAACTTATAGTATTACAAGTTACTTACCATCAGACGGGTCGTATGCTTGTTTACCCACCTTAGTTATATAAACAATTACTTACAATGTGTATGTTGTCATATTAACTTAATAAATATTCACTTTCGTAAAGCGCTTCATTTGCAAAAGTTCAACAGTTGTTTTTTAGAATTGTTCAATAATTTATTGTGAAACCGGTCTGAAATGCATTAAAGGTTTGTCGGTAGCTTCGTGATCAACTAAATGCCAATCTTTAGACTAAGAGCTAAACGTGTCGAAATTTCATCTTGGAGAATCAATCAGTACAGAAGTTATTGTTATTAACCTCCTTTCTTTTTCAGTTCTTTTATAGATATTAGATTCATATCTATTTCTAAAAAGGTTATTTTTCATTGAGTATCTATGGCAAAACTAAACAATTTTCTAAAATTGTCTTCAAAAATATTAATAAATTAATTAGTAAGGCACAGTGCCTGATGATATGCACGGTAGAGTTCAAAAACAACAGCGACCACAGAGATCGATAATCCATCGGCGGACGTCGCTGATTGATGGCAAATAGGACGTCTATCGATTCTAATCAACAATATAAATTATGTAGATAGATAATACCTGTCACATTATTGTAATATTTTTTTAAAAGTATCTACTATTTAACAAGTTGGTAGTATTTCCACATAGTGTTAAACGAGTCAGGGTCGAAACGATAATTATCTTTGATAATTATTTTTATAATGATAAATATAAGTTAATAATAATTATTTTTGATAAATATAATCGATAATATTTATTTTGCTACTATTCCAATTTGTCGGCGTATTTAAACGACTGCGTGTATAGGAACGCGCGTGACACTCAGCCACTACGGGGCGTCCAGAGCGGCCATTGCCTAATGCCTTTGTAGGTAGTTGGATTAATTCTATTTTATGTTTCAAGTTAATATAATTTTCAGAATTATGAACCATAAAATTATCTCAAATTTATGAATAACTCAAAAATAACAATAATTTTATATTATAAGCGAAGTTAGAAATTCCATATCAAAGAAAGTATGTAACAAATTGTTTTGTAAATTATATAAAGAACGAACATTCCTACAGCTATAATCAAAAGAACAGCTATGGAACTTAGCACCCTTTAGATGTCAGTTCTATTATTTGAAAAATGAGTATTATTCGTTAATAATTGTATATTTTTTAAGTTTTTTGTTTTTTTCTTTTGGATCATTTGTATGTGCTTAATGATCTACAATGATTCTAAATTTTAAGGTTCTGAGTCGTCTAGAAGTGGTCTTGGTTTTAATGATTGATTGAGTCAGTGAGTGGATGATTAAAATGCTACTTTTCAGAACCGTATAACTCAAGAACTATAATAGGTTTATTCGTGAAAGAGGTTTTTTGGCTGGTGTCGTCCGTTCTTAACTTGGTTGAAACACTGCCGTGTGTCTAGGATACACGAGTTGTAGGACACGACAAATGTGCCCGACTGGATCTCATTACTACCATAGAACTCGCCATGAGTACTCGCTTAGGCGTGTCCCGCGTGTCCCGTTTCCGGGCCATCATCTTTGATATATCTAGTCAAACTTAAATAGGTTGGTAGGTAAAAACACCAACAAGATTTACGTTCTGAAAAATTAATATAGTTTACCGACAAAACTAAACAAATGCAATCGTAATTAAAGAAGTTTATGACATGATTACACGCATGATGAATAGTTAAAAAAATTAATTTACAAAGAGCACGAACGAATTTGGAAATGTAATAAGAGAAAAGAATTTGTAAACTTTAACAAATTAAACCACAAAATATAATCTACTTACAGAGACAAATAGATTTATATTTTACAAGGCTATTCGTGAAGATGTCTAGATTTCACTTTTTAGATTCAGCATTATAACGTGATACAGTTCTATTCAACGGAGATAAAAGCCTCAAGTTTGTTCGGTAATGAAATTATAAAACATATTAAATGCATATAGATACACACGGTGGTAAAAACATCGCAGTGATTTTATTTTGGTTTGTCGCGTTTTTGGGTCGCCAGTGCATGTACATCCTGCTGCAGGAAGGCTTGCCGGTATGTCAGCAACGTTATTTTAGGATTGTAATTGATTACAATCAGGCACAGTGACGACATTTTGCCATGATAGTGTAAAAATGGAATTTTAGCTCTACCCTTGTTTATAGTTTACCTACCAGCCGTTTCGATTAATCTATGACGATGTTACAATATTTGTCTTGATATTTGAAACGACGAAACGACGGTCCAATCACTCAGAAAATGTTACTTTGATGTCAAAATCTACTTTCGTAACGGTTCGATTAAAAACTGGATAGGAACGGAATGACTTTGTAAGGTCATTGCGATTTGTCGAACGGGGAAAGGTGAAGGCTCTTATCGAGTTGTTCCTAAACGATTGAGATTTTCGAAGCGATTAAATTATACTTTACGATTTAATACTTGAGGAGATTCCAATAAATTATATATTTTGATGGGCTGTCGATGGTGTTTTCAGCGCGGGCGGGGTTTGCCCGAATAATGTATTTGTTTTAGTACCAACGACGGTATGTATGGAAGATTTTAAAAGTATATTAAAAATAAATTATTATTTCAATCCAAACTACCTTTTTTATCTGTACTATAAGGTGTATTTTGAGTTTTTGGTACTATCGTGATCTGTCATAGCTCATCCGTACAAATCCGTCTGGAAGTTCCAGAGATTAGCGTGTTTAAACAAACAAACAAAAAGATTGTCAAGATTTCCAAATCATTCACTTGAAATGTAAGTTAATTATTCCTCGTTAGTCATTGACGCCGCCCCTTATCAATTTCCAAACAGAGATTGTTATCCAAATGTTTGCGTGAACAATATTTTATTTTTTATGACTGATAGTGATGACTTAATCACCGGATGTATCGACTTTTGATAGCTGATTATGAATGAATCTAGACTAAACGTTGATACCTAAAAAACACCGATACTGTGAAATTACATCTATAAGCCCAGGGCACTTTGTTGAACTATAAAACTAAATCATGAGTTTTATAAAAAAAACTTTATCTATCTAAAAGCTACTATAAAGTTATCTTTTTTTAAATATCGGTGGTGGATTGTGGTGGTATTTTTAATGTAACCTGGGAGAACTATGACTCAAGTTATTTGATACAGGGTACTTATCATTTCGCCCCGCATAATCGTCACATAAGGAGAAATGCGGCTGGAGTTAAGTCCATACAAAAGTATTCATTTGTTTTATCCCTGTATAACGGCACTAGAGAAAATATTTTCATACCATACAATACATATATTATATATCATGTTGCTATAATTCGGTTTTTATCATAAATTAAAATTATTAGAAGAACTAGAAGCTTTCTACAGTTACAAAATCTGCCCAGCTATATATCGCCGTTATCAGACAGACATCTAGCGAATAAATTTGACGAATATGAAAAATAAAATAAAAACAGTCACATTTAAAGCCCTTTATTTAATATTCTTGAAAAACAAATTAAAAAAACTAATTCGGTCTAGTTTTGGAGGAGGAAATATGGAAATACGAAATTATGATTTCGTCTATTTGACATGAGTACCTACTAACTACTGATCAGTCAGTTGCAGTCATAGATGTAGTGTTACATCTATGGTTGCAGTTGTCTCTCTCGCTCTCTATTCTGTCGTTGGGGCAAAGCGCGACAGCAATGGATTTCTGATATAAATTATTCTTCAAATCCTTTGCCGACATCATTTCCTCTTAAAATCACTTCTGCTCATGTTTCAACAATGTCCTGTAACGAAATGTAATATTCACTAAAAAGTATCTTAATACTTTCCCTAAACTGAATGTGTATTAAAACATAAATAATTTAATATTAATTGCTTAGAATAAGCAAGCTTTAATGAAAGCGTGAATAGCGAATTACGCTTTGTTGCCTACGTGGATGATTACATTTTACCTTTATGTTAACGGCATCGTAAAATTCTTAAGGCAGAGATGTAATTTCTTTTATGATAACGATATTTATTTTCGGATTTATGTCTACGTTATCATTACTAGGTACATAGACGGTTCGACGCCCACCTTATTTACCGGTTGTGTTGTGTTTAAATACCTTAGTTCGAGCATTCACAGAATCGTCAATAAGTAGGTATAATGTTCAGTGGTCGACAATTTTAATTTTACTTTATACCGCCCGACTTTATCCCTGTTTGATTAAGGGACTACCTTTTACGTATATTACTAATCTGATACACATCACTACTAAAGATGTTACATAAATTAAAAAATTTGGGCTCCATTATATTTCATGCGAAGCTCCAAAACATATCCGGATGGTCCGTGATTCCGGAATTTCTAAATACGATCGCAATATTTGAAAAATGAGATCAAGTAAACACGTATAATCATTTATAATGTTTTTGGCTGACCATTCAAGCTACGGTCTACCGGAGAAGTCTAATTGTAAAGGTATGTCTGCGCAGGTAGACCGGAGACCAGTGCAAAATAGTTTTTTTTTAAAGTATCAATTAGGTTCGGTGAGTACGTGTACACGCTATGAAGTGCCGTCAACAACCTGTACAGGTAAACCTCTCCGGTAGACCGGATACCAGTGCAAAATAGTTTTTTTTTTAAAGTATCAATTAGGTTCGGTGAGTACGTGTACACGCTATGAAGTGCCGTCAACAACCTGTACAGGTAAACCTCTCCGGTAGACCATAGCGTGTATTGCCGGTTTAAGAGTCATGAAGAAACATGTAATTGTCTATTGGAAAAGTCACTGTCACCGAAGACACAGGTTAAGCCTTGTTCAGGTGACAGAAGTCAGCCTTAATTAATGTGAACGACTGGACGGTGCTATTTCAGTCATCTGTTTGTAGAATGTTAGATTTCAAGCTAATCACAACCGAGAGGATGCGATGACTGGAAAGATTTAGAAAGGAACAGTAGGGGCACTTACCACGTATCCTGTTTGCAACTGCCATCATCAGAGGGTACCCAGTCTTCTTAACACTACTTCTATAGCACTAGAAATACGTATTTCACTAAATGTCCGATACTTTTATGCAATTTACAACAAAATTTTCCGGAGCCTGCGTATCACTGCAGTTCCGCAGTGACCATTACACCGTTCTCGTTTTAACGAACAAGTACACGACAGACTTGCGCGCGTATTTCAAATCCAATTATGTCCCCAAGAAACAGGAGAAATTTTAAGGTAAAAGGGATGTCGCAACAACTACAATATTGTAGAAAAGAAATTATTATTATAAAGTCAATCTCATACAGCAATTAATTACCAAGGACGCTTATTAAACAAGTATTAATGAATCTTATACATAGCATAGTTACCATTTTGTAAAACAAATTGATCTTAGGTGAACTTGACCCCTCTCGTGAAATAATCGAAATAATCCAACGATATGCTTCATCCTGCTTTGTAACTCACTATCGTTCAATTAAATGCAGTATAGACGACGCTTTACGTTTCATTTTACATTCAAATACCTACAGAATACAACAACTACAATAATAACATTTGAAGAAATTTCAACCTTATCACGTATAAATTAATGTAGTTTTTCTATTATAGTATTTACAGTACCGTCAATTGATTCTCATGTCCCACCTTACACTTGAATGGATTGCCTTTCATTTGTATTTTTGCCTACTCTGCACACTACGTACTTACCTACTTTCACATACGGCTGGGATCGATGCCAAGGGTTTTCTCTTATTGATACTGTGTCGTTATTGGTTGGTGGAACTATCTGTACCTATATATATATATATATATATATATATTATATAAATTAACAGTATGAAGTTGTCTGCTTAACCGCTCATTAAGTCTCGAAAAAAAAGCTACCAACAAAATAGAAATTGAACCTCGATATTAGTCGCGCATGTTGGTACGCTCGTCACCTCTGATCACTGTTTTTATATTTATAATATTTATCAACATGTTTCTAGTTTATACATTCCCAACACGTGTTTTAGTTTCATACAAGTGCGAATTATATATGTGCTAATAAATTATATTCAGTAGTGATTTAAATTGAATATTTTGATTGATATTACTTACTATTTGTGAATATTAGTGAAAAAAATTGTGCTTATATACTTTTTCAAGTGCTCCAATATAATTGAGGTTAACTATCCTTATGTATTATTTATTGATATAAATTAAAATACTTTTATTTAATATAATTAACACTAAATATTATTAAATTATTAATGTTAAATACTTATTATTGGTTATTTAATATTTACAAAATAAAGAAATAAATTTAATAAAACATTTAATAAAAAGTTGGGGATAAAAATTAAAATTGAACATCAAATTATAATATTAATTTTTATTATTTGCTATTAAATTGAATAAATAATAAATATTTATAAAAATAACTAAATAAATTTAATGAATTTTTTTTGATAAAAATGAAAAGTGAATATTAAATTAAGAAATCAATAAAAATATTTAAAAAATGACCAACCTTAAATTCAATTTTTGAATTTATTATTAAATTTATTTTTAAAATATTAAATAATCAATAATAAACATTTAAAATTAAGAATCTTATAATATTTAGTACAAATTATGTCTTATATATTTATTATTCTCTAAATAATGATGCCAAAGAAGTATAACTTCTCACGCACGTACATAAGTACACGCACCCATTTTTTGCCTTTCTGTTTGTATAGCAGTATTTAACTAAAAAATGGCTTTACCAATTTTTATGAAATTTTGTATACGGGAAGTATAAGTCATTCCACAACTGGATAGGCTATAAGGATTGTCTAAAATATTTTTAAAATTGTAAAAAAAAAAAGGAAATAAAAGTTTTATTTTGTACCAATTCTCAACAGTTTTGACAACATTTCTTAGACGGGACGTACCTATACGTGATTTCATAATTGATAGTCTATAAGAATTGTCAACAATAATTCCAGAAGTATGTAAAAAAATCAATTTTTATAATTCTCTGCCAATTTTCATGAAAATTGCACACGGGAAGTATGTATAATTTCTCAATTGATAGGCTATATATGCATTGACAATAATATGAGCAAAAATGAAATTACGGGATGAAAATAATTAAAGCGTAGTAACAAACGCGTGCGGAGCCGAGGGCACACCGCTAGTATGGTGATAAATCTGTTCACAGTGACTCTCTTTTGATTAGTCACGTTTCGGGATCAGCCAGTGTATATTCAACTGTCTAGAAGCTTGCAGGGCGGCATGACAGCGACGATCGGCTATAGATTGGATCTCTCGGTGGTCGTTGTTATTCTTGGATTATGCTGTGCTTTTACCATTAGACATATTGCAATCACTTTCACTTCACTTCTTATAAAAATGGCGGCATGCGTTAAGAACACAATTCCGCCAGTGTCATGTTAAAATTTAAACGAAGGAGATTGGCCGGTCGAAAGCTCTGCAATTACTTTGCCGCGCTACTAAAAAGAAAATGGTCTTACTTTGATATCCTGTAAGAATATCTTAACTTGAAATTTGGGTAAAGGATAACATCGTAACCTTTTTCTTTCATGTGGATTGTCGACGTCAAATAGTTATATGGCACGAGTAGAGACTTACTCAACAGGACCACCTGTACAGCCACATTTGATACCCTATTGGTCTTCTTATATGTGCTACTGACAGAACTTAAAGGACACAGTAATGGGAGCGGCATAGTCTGGGCTACGTCAAAGTCACACAAGTCTGCTATCCGTATAACCACATTTGCATAGGTTACTTCTACAGCCACCTGTTTGAGTACGAAAACAGTTCAGAGTTCTCCAAACAGGCCATGTCTGTTTCGTGGCTTGCGGGAAGTTCTTCTGAGGGTGGAGGATAGTTTTTTTCCATCGTTATAGGTATAGCGTTACGGCCACAATCTTTCTTAGCTGATTAGTGGAAGAGTGGCTCTCAAGTGCAGCTGCCGGAACACACCTATTGGCGCTTGGTGACAGATTTTCAACTTGAGGGTGGTAGATAACCAGATCGGCGACAGAGAAAGCCCTACCACCATACTATGGTTTCATTACGATACTTTCATTCACCGGGCGCTCAGGTTCATTGCAGGGATTCGAACTCACGTCGATCGTGGCGATGTTCGTACACGCTATGACCCATCATTGTTTATTTGATTGCATAGTTGGCTGTGAAGGGGGTAGCAAAGTCCACCACAGTTCACATCGCGCCTCCCTTGGATTATCTATCCTTTAAAGCCACTATTGATTTTATGCAGCTTTTTCTACTTACCTTGGCAGTCTGTTTAATTGAGAGAACTGCGTAAATCGCTATAGATAAATTCATTTGACACTGAATTTATTTTCTAGTGAGTAGGAAGGAATAAACGCGTCTATCGTATCTCGATGCCCTTGGAGCGACATTCGTTGTATTGTACGCGCTGTGTGTATGAGCGTGTTAAATCGGTCCTCATTGATACATACATATCTCTGCAATGTCTATTTATATTTCATTCAATATTGCAGTTATTGAATAAACAAATGATAAACAAAATATACTGTAAACAAATATACATATATAAATTTACGTAGAAATCTATAGAATGGAATTTTCTAGCATTTATAATTTTATATTGATAAATCTGTTTTAACTCTTTTTCTAAACTTTTGTCTTAGATGACCACAGATCTGACTACAGATATACATTCTTGTCTGTCTATCTATTTTTATTGCCGGATATAACTCAAAAACAGCTTGACCGATTTAAATGAAATTCTATACACGGAAATTGTTTATTTTTTAAATTATAATGTATCAATTTTGTAATCGTATTTGTGCTTACTCTCCATGACTTTTTTGTGGCTTGCGGCAAGTTCTTCTGAGGATAGTTTTTTTTTCATAGTTATAGATACACGTCTTTGTAGTCTAAATTCTAATATGACTTATTTCGTTTTTAGTTTAATTCGATTATCATCTACAGGGTCACAAACAGTTTTAATTCAAACGCGCGTAAAGGTTACTTGTACAATTTTTTTTAATTAAATTATTTTATTTTCAGTGTACGTCATACTATTCCATTATAGTAGTGTGTGTGATTACGGTATAGACGTACATATATCCCACCATGATATCGCTATTTATAACGGTTTTTAATGTGCTTTTTTTGTAACGGGCGCTATGTTGTGTTTTATATCGCCCTTGATACATTCGTCGTTTTCAACACGCGAGATACTGCGCGGCTCGGCTCGGCGCGGCGGCGGCATTAATGTCGCCGTGTTCATTGATTACACGTGGAGTGGGGGGAAACGACTGATTGTACTTTATTTTAGTGCTCTTCTTGAATGAACTGTTACGGGCTTTACTATTATTAAGACCATTCCCAAATTCTGATTTAAGAAGCCAAAAAAAAAGTTTTTAATTGACTTATAACTTAGTTTTTCAACGAAAAGTGAAAAGGAAATCAAAAACGTGATATAGTTTTGTCCGGTATAATTTTTAAGGTAGGTATTTGCAAACAGGCTTGCTGTCCACCTGATGTTAAGTGTACACTGCTGTATATGTATATCAAATACAATTAAGTATTATAAAGTATTTGATTAATTTAAAAAAATGTTCGTTTTTTTTTTTTTTTTAATTTAATACTTTATAGCTTTTTCCCCATTTATCATCTACCAACCATACTGCAAGAATTTTTTATTTTTTAAATGAACCCCAAAATAAATCTAATTTTCGATCCCTGCTATACTATCTAAATAATATACAATTATCTAAAATGGCTCTATATAATACCTCCGTGTTGTTAGTTCGGCCCAAGTCACAAACTATAACTGTATAGGGTGGGTACATGAGTGCTGTAATCGATTATCGATTAACATGTTTACGTAAACAGAACCGTGGTTCATGAATGAATTGTGATGTTCGACGTAAATTCCCTGATGTATTATTATTCAGTGTGTAGAAGTATCATATCGAGCAGAGCAATTACTCTCTTTTATGTAAATCAGTAGTTTACTTTAAAGGATCGCAGAGGGTCGCTGCTCGACCTCACATCCTTGTAACAAATTGATAAACTGAATCTTGGATGCACCTGAGTTACTACGTACATTTAATATGACCAGTTCCTTTAAAACTACCTAGTTTCTCGTTTTAATATATTCGCTACTAATCATTACCGAACAAGCTAGGGGCCTTTCTCTCCGTTGAATAGAATTGTATCAGGTTATAATGCTGAATCTAAAAAGTCAGATCTAGCGACAACTTCGCGAATAACCTTGAAAAATATAAATCCATTTGTCTCTGTTAGCAGAATATGATGTTATTTTAATTTGCTATGGTTTAATTTTTTAAAGTTTATTTGTTTTCTCATAATACATTTCTATATTTATTCTTTTTTTTTTTAAATGAATTATTTTAACTGCTCATTGTGTGTAATCATGTCATAAACTTGTAACTGGAAAAACCGCGTATGGTGTTTAGGAAAGGAATTTTCTTTGCTAAGAAGTAAAATTATGAAAATGTTCTTTTTTTTTTAAATGAATTATTTTAACTGCTCATTGTGTGTAATCATGTCATAAACTTGTAACTGGAAAAACCGCGTATGGTGTTTAGGAAAGGAATTTTCTTTGCTAAGAAGTAAAATTATGAAAATGTTCTTTTTTTTTTTTAATTAATTATTTTAACTGCTCATTGTGTGTAATCATGTCATAAACTTGTAACTGGAAAAACCGCGTATGGTGTTTAGGAAAGGAATTTTCTTTGCTAAGAAGTAAAATTATGAAAATGTAACAGTCGTACTGTATTAATATCACGGTGTAGTCATCGCTACAGACAAAAATAAGCACTTGCGCGCCCTCACACCTACGGCGTTCTCTTTTCGCACAGACCCTAACTGGTTTAGTTTTTAGTCGTCTTATAATAAATAATACTAGCTGTGCTCCACGGTTTCACCCGTGTTTTTATCCGACAAACACCGCGCCGCTAACGCACCCGTGTAAGCCTAAATGATAAGTAATTGTTCTCAATTCCCGCAAGTAAATATTATTTTAATTTTTCATTATCTCGTAAACTCTGTGTCCAAATATAATGCTATAAAGGGCTAAGTTTATCATCGTAAAATTGTCTTTATAATGAAGTAACTTTTGTTCGTAATGATTAATAATAATATGCCATGTCCAAAAATAATGCTCATACATCAATATTTCATTTTCAACAAAAAAATATTTTGCAAAGTATCTTATTGTGGTTTATATATAAGAAATAGGCATAATATACTATCGCGGACTTTTTAAAATAGATATACTAAGGACCAATATTTTTGTAGAACATTGTATTTACGTATCATTAACCGTTACGCCAGCATACGTGGATGAAGCAGCTTGGGAGGGTTTCCACTTCCGATTTACTTATATACTGCTTTATTATATTATAGTAAGAGAGACAGGTATAATCAAAAATAACGACGATCACGTTGTGATCAGCAATCCAACTGACACTGGCTAATCCGTGAAATAAGGGTTCCATTAAGGCGGGTGTAAAGTTTTCCACCCTATGTGTGACGTTCGCGATCCAGTCGGATACAATAAAATTGTCGTGTGTTTAAACCGTCTGTTATTTTATTTTTCTCATACAGACGGATGAAAAGTAGAGTTTACCCCGTGTAATAATCAGTAACAATACTATTACTTCCTGCAACGTAGGTATATTAAATCTCACTGCGCTTAGGATTATTCATCAGAATCCTTCCATTACAGTATGATTTCAAAATATTGCCGTCGCCGCAAAAATGCCTAAATATGTTGTTGACGTTGTGATACAATTCCACTGAGCGGTAAAACAATCTCATAGCAGTTATCTTATCACAATTTACCTATTTTTGGAATGTAACATTTATAATTAGAACAGATAAAGATCAGATGATATTGGTGTATCGGAACAATCTATATCTATACTTTAACCAGTATAATTTTATCGTAAAATGGTGAAGTTTGTAGTACTTAGCTATCTATAATATCTCTACTAAATTGAAAAATATAATTCTTATATGATTTCTCCATAAAAATTTGTGTCCAGCTATTTTTCATTTGTTTTGCTTTCTTTAAAAATGAGTGAATCTAATGAAGAAATTCGATACATTTTAAAATGTTATTACAAAAAAGGCAAAAATGCAACTCAATCAGCGAAAAAAAATTGTGATGTTTATGGACCTAATGCAGTGTCAGTAAGAGTAGCACAAAGTTGTTTCAAACGTTTTCAGTCTGGAAATTTTTATGTTAAGGACGCACCTCACTCTGGTCGCCCTGTTACGAATAAAATGGACGACATTTTTGAAAAAGTGGAGGATGATCGGCATATCAGTAGTTAAGATGTAGCTGAAAAACTGGGAATTGACCAAGAAACAGTTTAACCCATTTGAAGAAAGCTGGCTTTACCAAAAAGCTCGATATTTGGGTGCCACATGAGCTCACTGATAGAAACCTAATAAACCGTGTACTCATTTGCGATTCATTATTGAGACGTAATAAAACCGATCCGTTTTTGAAGAGATTAATAACTGGCGATGAAAAGTGGATCACGTACGACAAGAAAGTGCGAAAAAGGTCGCGGGCTAAGGTCGGCCAGGCTTCACAGACTGTGGCTAAACCTGGGTTAACTCGAAATAAGGTGATGATGTGTGTATGGTGGGACTGGAAGGGCTTTGTTCATTATGAGCTTTTATCGCCCGGCAAAACCATCGATTCGGATCTCTATTGCCAACAACTGATGAGTTTAAAGGAAGCTGTTGAGAGAAAGCGGCCCGAATTTATCAACAGGAAGGGTGTGGTCTTTCATCACTATAGCGCTAGACCACACACACCTTGAGTGGCTCCACCATATAACCCTGACCTTGCACCTTCAGATTTTCATCTGTTTTGGTCTCTTCAGAATTCTTTAGGTTCTGTATGGTTAACATCAAGAGAGGACTGCCAAAACTATTTGTCGCGTTATTGTGATCACAAGTCCCAAAATTTTTACAGCAACGAGATCATATGTCTCTACCTACAAAATGGCAGAAAGTCATCGAACAAAACGGCACATATATACTGTAAATAAATGTAAATAAACTTTGAAAAAAAAAAATGTCTTGAGTTTTCTTAAAAAATGCGAAGATACTTTTTCCCCGACCTTTATAAATTTTTTGAATATTTTTTTAGTACAATATTAGGATACTATGTTACCGGTTTAAATAACTAGGTATATCAAATCATTTTAAAAACGATATTGTTTTATTTTATATAAGATACTTTCTTTTGAAGAAAAAATAATAAAAACTAACAATTAAATAATTAATTATTGCGTTTAAGTCATTTATTTACTTTGACATGTTATTGAAAAATAACACAAATGTTATCCAATGTTACATGTTATAAACTTATGTCACATAACACTTTATTCCGAAATGAACAAAGGCTGTATTAGTCTCTTGTTAATAAATTATACCTCTTGACATTTTCTTGCAAAATGTATATAAAAACTTTATAACATTTTTATCATAGAAAAAGATTTTATAATTTATAATTGTGAAGCTTTCATATCTGTAGAAAATAATATCTTTGTTGTTCTAGTGCATTGGATATATTTTATAATAGCTTTCGGTTTATTTAAAATTAATATATAGGGCCTTATTCTTATTTTAACTTGTTGTAGATGCCGCTGTAATGGCTACGACACCTGTTAGTCACTTAGTTGAAAAGACTTACAGAGTCAGTGCAAATGGGCCCAAAAACTGTTATTATAACTAACAACTTTATATCAAATCAGGATTTAGAATGTTCTGTAAAATTTTAAAGCAACATATGAAGTCACTGAGAATTCAAATAGCTTCACCAGTTATTTAATTCATTACCCAATCTGAAACTTCCCTACCCTGCAATAATAACATAATTAATATTCCTGAAACTGAAGTAACATTACGATCAATAACTTTTTTCAATTAACTATACTATCTAGATAAAGTTAGTGTTTACCCTAATATTGAAGATTACCTGAAATAAATACTTTCAGAGTAATATGTATACTAACCATAATATTGTAGCTATTGTCACCAAGATAGGGCTTATCAAAATAGGAGTATAAGAAAGAAAAAATCAAATAATGTGTACTATGTCAGTGCAAAAGGTAAAAATAAGTGCTAAGAACTTCAGAGGAGATAATTTTGTTGTAAAACAAGAATCTATTTTGCTCTAACTAAACTCCGAGTACGAGGAAGTTAACGATAATAGAGGTGTCAAATCAGGAAATAAAAATAAAAACTAGAAATAAAAAATTAAACTAATTACTACAAGATGAACACGTGTCTAAGATTTTTATCTTCTGATCTGAATCTTACGCAAGTATATGGTTTATTCAAAGAAACACACAAAAACTCGGTTAGTTTTTATACAAAATTTTGACTGCTTTTGTATAAAAACTACAATCCAATATTTAAAAAACCTACAAAAAGGCACCTGACAAAAACAGCAACTAGCACAGACGAAGCAGCGTCACTTGAGAAATACTGTAAGGAACAATTGGAGCCTGCCAAATGAAAAAGGACTTAGCTTAGTTTAATAGATTTGGAAAGAGAAGTAGTAGAATGGTTTCATAAATTTAATTAGACAAACGGAAATGTTACAAACTATGGAGAGTTTTGAAATAAGACAATTACTAAGACTTTTTATAATTTAGTTGTCAAAATATTTACTTTTATGTGTAGACTATTTATACCTATGTATTGTTTTGTTATTTTGAGAACTGTTTTTTTTCTAAGACGTGAATGTTTTGAAGTGGTGAAGTTGTATCATTTATGATGTAGCATTTGAATATATTATTTAATCATAGTAAGAATAATAAAAATAACAAAAGAAAAAGGGGACAGTAAATAAGACTTTGATAAATTGAGGTTATAAAGACTTATTTATTTAAATCACCTATTTTTAAGAACTGTTATTTTTTTAACGATTTATAAGTATGTGTCTTGTTGTATTTTTATTTTATAAAACAATGCAAAAAAGTTTTAAAATTTACAGCTTTGTGGGATTAATGTTAATTTAGAATTTTTCGTAGAAGAAAGTATGTATTTATAATATTTTACTTTCATTAAAGTTTCTTAAATTCGTTTTGATAATCATTTAGTGCTATGGTTAGGCTATGTTTTGTCTTTAATATCTTTGTACCATTGATACTATGCTCAATTTAGTGATGATTTTTACATTTTGACATTTGCAGATAAATTATTTTTATTAATTTTTTCCTTCTGAAACAATTGAGCAATACTAAACTAAGTTACTTAACATTCAAACGATTTAATTGCAACTTCATTTTTAATTTAGCAATATGAGGTTAAGTTTATTAACATGATTTTTGGAAAATTATAACACATGGAATGTTTTGCAATACCAAAAATTATTCGTATCGTTCTATAACGACTTATAAAAAAACATCTAAATGAGACTTATCATTTTCAATATTATTATTTAATTAAGCATGTTAAACTTTTAACTGAAATTTTCTGAAAATGGCGAATCTGTAGGTTGACACTGTATTGTTTATCAGCATCCAAATAGCAGTAGGTAAGATGAACACAAACATCAAACAAACACAAAAATAATAAGATATTATCGAGATATTCGTTCCAGTTTCAAAATTGTAAACACATCGATAGTCAAAAAAGGGTCTCTTAATTTATTTAATAAGTTGTTTTTTATTGGATTGTTTTCTTTTAGTATGAAAATATAGCGGTTTTATATTTTTATTGTAATAAAATAATATAATATGTTACCTAACGTTATGATCATTTCATTATGCCCATAATAAATAGTATCAAATATTTCAATTCGAGTAATTGCTAAATATACGAATAAAACAAAACGTAGTATTAATGGACATAAAAGCATTTAAAATCCATTCAATAAACGTTATCAATAGTAATTGTGTATTTATCTTAATTGCTTCCGGCTTAACAACTTCCTTTCGAGATACTGTTAAGTGTTCAATCATATCATATCGGTTCCAATAACACTATGACTTCCAAAAATATATATGGACATTTTTAATATATAATAAGTATTGGCGCTTAATGATACTAATCAATTAAAATGTTAATTTTGACAGAATTTCATTTGTATTCACGCACAAGACAATTATTTTTCAGAAGCCAACGTATGCGGTGGCTGCGGCTATTAGTTGCGAATCTCTCACTGGTCGCCGGTATTTTTGTATTGTATTGTGCGCATTACCAGACACAGTGTCTTAACTTTACCGTGCTACTATATAAAAACAAACGTGTTGAGAGATCTTTTGTATTTATAAATATTACTTGCTTGTTACGTATTGCATACTGACAGCGGGGATTTACTCTATTAATTACAAACAAAGATTGTAATATCAAGCTGTTTACTTTAAAAAAAAAAAGTTAAAATGGTAAATGTTACTGGCAAAAATGTATTGAAAAAACAAGACTTACGTAATCGGGGCGAATAATATTAATGGCCATATTGTGTTGACGCGCATTCCAACATGCAAACACACATGCATGATTTTATAATAGGAATATGTAGTTATGCGGTTTTATTGACATTAAACATCTTAGGAGCGTTAAGAAACAATGATGTGATTTAATTTTACGATGCACACGCACACTATAACAAAAAATCTACACTATGAAGTTGGCTTGCTAAACATCTATTTTTGTTATGGTGAAGATAGTCAAATCCGATGTTATTTTTTAAAATGCTGTATCAGTGCCATCTAGAAATAAAATAATAAATGTTTTATGCAATTTAATAATTTTAACGCTAGATGTCAATATAGTATTTGTAGATTATTGAATCTTTATAATTTCCTAGCAGTTTACCCGCTCCCTGTAGAGGACGTAAATTATACTTTAGTAATAGTGTGACTATTCAGAGAATTATGTATAACCTCTCATTATTAGCCCGTAATCGCCCATCGTACCTCTCCAATCTTGTACCTCTAAATTCCATCTCTATTCCCCATTGTTTATAGTCCTCTATTATTATTAAATTAATATTTGATTGTATCATTCGAAGATAACCATGAAAAATTAGGAACAAAAGTGGTCAGGATGTAGCCATTGATACAACGCGCGGACTGTTTGAGCGTGGGAGACGACCCAGTACGTCCTGCGTATGATGAAATAATTTGGAATACCACGTTGAATTATCAGTTGATATCGTAACATAAAATATTATAGTATAAGGTATCACACACGGGTAAGTTACGTAATTATATAAAATCATTTCAGTCCCTAGATAGTCAGCTTAGGTATCACACCTTTTTAACAAAACTGTGAACACTGTGAAGACCTTCAAGCATAACCTGAAGTAAGGCTCGGTCGTTTTGTTTTTATCTCGTATCCGTTCTTCTTGATGTCTGGGATGTTTTCCGAACCGGTGGTAGTGTTTTGACATTCATAAGTGCCTTCTTAGGGCCTAAATTGAATAAAAGATATTTTGATTCTGATCCTTTTTTCTACGAAAACCCAGAGGCACATGTAAGAATTTGATTAAGAAGAATGGCTAGCGTCATTTACATGAAACACTGGGTAACTATATCGGCGATGATGGCTAAGTAGTAATGTGTGTGAACACCGAGTCGATCGACGTAGGTTCAAAATCTACAATGAGCCTGATATTTCGGTGAAGGTAAACATGATACCAGATGAGATACTACTATGTATATGTTCCTATGTACCTACCTATAAGGTATAAAAAATATACTTACGTTTTTTTTTGTTATTTGCTCCAACCTATTTAATATAGTATCATTATTACTGTAATCGTTGATCACGTCATTAATCAAGTAGATTTAAAAAAAACATTTACGATTGTTTAACCGACTTCAATAAAAAACGGAAGCTTACATACTCAATTTTTATGTATAATATATCATGGATGTTCAGCAATAACTTCTTTGCTTATTAACCGATATGGATGATTAGTCGGATTAGTAGCGGTTTGGAATTTTTTAGTATCGTATGGACCCACATTATGATATTTATGTATACAAGATAGAAGAAAGGGTTCGAAAGAGGTTTTTGTGGCAATTGACGTATAATTTTTTACATTTAGCAAAAAAAGCTGTTTACATATCAAGACAGACTGCAGTATTATAATTTAAATTCTTTAAAGGATCGCAGAGGGTTGCTTGACCTCACGTTCTTGTACAAATTGATAAACGGAATCTTGGATGCACCCGAGTTACTGAGTAGAGTTAATATGACCGTTCCTTTAAAACTACCCAGAGCTTCTCATTTTAATACATTCATTACTAATCAATAACGAACAAACTTGGGGTTTTTCTCTCCGTTGAATAGAATTGTATCACGTTATAATGCTGAATCTAAAAAGTCAGATCTAGCGACATCTTCGCGAATAGCCTTGAAAAATATAAATATATTATTTGTCCTGTATGTAGAATATATTCATATTTTGATTTCTCTTATTACGTTTACAAATGCATTCGTGCTCTTTTTTAATTAATTAATTTAAACTGGTCATTGTGTGTTATCATGTCATAAACACCTATAATTAAGATTGCAAATTTTTTTTTTGTTGGATAGGGGATACCTCAAGGTTTGTCCCATTTTGATATTATTTGCATTGGTCTTTCAATTTCGAAGATACACCAGGGAACTCTTCAAAATCATAGAAGTTGGTTTTATTTGTTGTTAAAAATCGTCGTGTTCTCTACTATAAAACTAAAGAACAAAAACATTTTGATCACGACGCGACGGCAAGTGAGCACTTGTTATGTCTGGCAGTTTTGTTTTCACGGATGTGTAAGATGGTAATTTGAGAAGTAGATCAAAATATGAGACAATAACTTTGAGACATTCATTGATTCCTTTGTTTTCAAGTTAGTTAATGAAATTCATTTTTATTTACTTATCGGTTCGTAAAGTTTTAGATTTACTTACATTAGGTATAATTATGGTATGTATATATTGTATTTATTTTTACACTTTTTACATTAAGTAATAAAATATATATTTCGAAGATTTTTACACCTTTTTTTATATTATAAATTTTAGCAAATACATGAACAAAATCCATTATTATGGAATATTACCTGGTAGTTAAAATTATCTTCCATAAATTTGTTATATCGCTTATCAAATAAACATAATGTTGCAATCGATGTTTATCACTAAACGCTTTCGAATTACACTATCACAGGTCGCTGGGCTCATCCGAACGGCAATCTGTTAGTGAATGGCAATGTCGTCACATCGGTGTTGTTGCGTGCGCATAACCTTGCCCGAGGAACTTTGCCAATCGGATGCTGCTATTTTTATTCACTGGGTCATTAAACGTAACAGACTGATAGAAGCGAAGATGGGCTTGACAAAGTCCATATAACATGCATGATACGGTAGTCGTGCGATGTTTTGAAATATGGTGATGAAGGTTAAAGCAAATTTTATGAGGACTGTTATTTAAAAGATAACCAATTTTAGCTTTTAAATATCATCATTATTAGCCGATAATAACAAAATATTTAATTTCATAACTTTAAAGTTTATATAAATAGTATAAATCAACGGGACTCGAATCCTTGATCACTCGTACCTACTGTGTATGCAACATCACGTACACGTGTGGTCATAACGTAATATTAGCCGTGACCGCGGCTGCGCTCGCGTGCACTACTGAATGCCGTCGATCGAACACACAAGCTTGTTATGCTACCCCCGCTCCCGGTTACATTATAGACAAAAATGCTTGTTACAGGTGTTTCATAGAAGACAGAAATATGCTCTCGTTGTCTTTTTAATATCTACAATAAAATTATTTATGTTCGTCATTAATTTGAAATATCTTATGGTTTACTCAGCATATTATGCCAATTAAGGTCAAAATCGTCGTTTTTCTGGATGATTTTTATTTGCGTGGCCCCTATTTATTTTTCTAAAATAAAAGTAGCTTAATTTACTCTTTATAACATCAGCTATCTACTAGTAAAAGTCCAGTCAAAATAGGTCCATCCGTTTCAAATATTACCCGGAATAAACAGACAAAAATGCACGGAACCCTATTCCTTTTTATAAAATAAAAGAACCTAAGTTACTCCTTATAACATCAGTTACCGGCTCAGCTCATTAACTGGAATAAACAGACATACAAAAATTTTAAAAATTGTTTTTTTTATTTGCTATAAGTACGGTATATACTTTCATATGCATTTGTAAAGAGCTTTTGTTTTGGCATTACAAACGGACACTTTAGTTTTATTTATTTTATATAGGTATAGCGAAAAGAACTTTGTTACTACCAGGTCTTGGGCCACGACATCTCTAGAGATTTTATTATACTATTTTGGCAATCAGTGTATGACAGTATCTGATGGTAAGTACGCTACAGTTCACAAACAACGGTTACCGTTGGTGACAGATTTCATCGTGTTTCACGGCTATTATTATTCTTATTTGAAATATACCTACCTTGCATAGATTTGGTAAGTCGACCCCTTTATAATTATATTAATACCTGAGAAGAAAACTTCGGTTACCTTTTTTAAGTGTATTTTATATTAGTCTGTGAGGTTTGGCATGGTTTAAAGTTTATATGGAGGAGTGCAGAAAGCTAAAATTAACTATAATATCTGTTACTAATATACTAAATTAAATAAATTAATACTGCGTATCCTAACCCGACCAGTGCCATTGACCTTAGACCCCCCAAAATATTGACACTGTCACTCAATGAAAAGTGACAGCATGTGATATAATATTCCTTGTTTAGGTTCATACTGCAAATGTCAAACAGAAAATGGTCTATGATTAAAAATTCGCTGCTCGAATTTCGATCATTGGGCGACCGCTAGTTATTAATTAAACGGTCTATTGTTTATCGTAAAGGTATATTATCTATACGATAATCTTTAACGTGGTAATCTAAGATTTTGTTATCGCATTTTGATTATCGAAAACAATTCTTGAATTTTGATTAAGATAAGTTGTTTTAAATGCCGTCTAAAATTAAAAAGCCAACCTACTCGCGGATTTTTTTTTTTAATGATAGCTCGGCACATTGACAGTACTGTCTCTGATAGTAAGCACAGCACAATCCAACACAACGGCGACCACAGAGAGATATAAATCCATCGGCGTCAGTATAAGGGGCAAGGGTGATTCCGGAAGGTACCTTAATCACACTTTCTCGACAAAACCACCACACATAATATTATGTGGAAAAGTCCATCATAAATTATTTTTTTTAAACACAAAGGTTACCAACAAGTTTGCGGCCCGCCTGAGGGTTAGCGGCTACCGTCACCTATGGACGCTTCACCCTTGTAATACCATAGGTATCACGAGCGCGTTGCCGACCTTGAACCCCCTTTCCCCCGAGGATCTCTGGATACCTTATTCACCTATGGGTTTCTGTAACTTGTTTTGGCACGTTGTGTTTTGGTGTCGAGTAGTGTTGTAAACATCTAACGTTTTTGTATTCATCTATATTACATCTAAGTATCACATGTGTTCTTATAATACACCGTATTTATCATCTAAGGTCTGCGAAGTCATTATAAAGCGAATTAAAATCGCATGGTATCCTTAAAAGATACACATACATCTTTTAAAAAAAATCCACTGAAGAAATAAAGGACCGACGGGATAAAATCAATAAAGAAAAATCATTAGCTTTTATATATACAAACGTGCTAAGGATCAAGAAACTAGAAAAATACCTAAGCATAAGCATAAGCATTTAAATTGGAAGTAAAAATCACATTCAAATAGATACAGGTATTACAAGTAGAATCACATGCGTGTAGGCAGTCACAGTATTTGAAAAACAGCGTAATGTCTTCACCACTAAATATATTTTTTTATATACCATTCTTCTGTATATAAAAACTATGCATAGACGGCGTTGCCAAAACAGCTTCCATTTTACAATATAATTTAGCCATTTTCCCACTTTTTTCGTTACGTTTTAAAGTATCTAATTTGTAAGCGGACATCTATCTGTACTTGACCGAATACATTTTGATTAACACCGGGAGTCAACAGCGCCTAAAGGGTTATAACTGACCTTATATACATTGATTGATATCGGAAGTGAGAATAAATATAAAGCTAACAATAGCATATACTTTATTACTTTTATATTATGTAATTAATACAATATAAGATTCCTAAATAATTACAACCAAGCGGCTTAATTTGATTACCCCGGCCTCGGCGCAAACAGAGCCAGTTTAACATGTTTATCTGAGTATATTTCTGTGCCCTGTGGCATCATAGCTCCCAAACGGATAATCCCAATATTGATTTAGTTTTTTTTTTTTTAAGTTTTCTTAATCGAGACATTTCTTATTTCTTACATATTATTCAAAAAAATCTGTTCAACCTTTTGCACATAATCAGCTCTTTTCTAGTTGACGAAGGGATATGAACAACTTCACGATTACAATTTTTGTATCTTATTACTACAACGATATTGCAAGAACTTTGACCCGATGATGTAGTTTCATCTGAAATCTGCAGGACATCCAATTTACAGCAAAAGTGTCGTGTTTGGGCTCATTGGAATGGTATCAATGAATAGGTTATTTGAGGGTATTACTAAAATTTGAATTTATCTTGTTAAGTTTAGAGAGTTAATCGCATGCAGTGTTAAAAATAAACGATGAGTCAATGCGATATTTTAAATATTACACATAATAACATGTATGAACGAAACACGAAAGCGTTTAACTTTCGTTTCCCGTCAAAAGAGCAAAAAGTGGTCCGGTAATGATCTCAAGCGGCGTCATCTGTTACTCGGCTCGTACGCATCCGTCGGTGCTTCCGTCGACGCCATATTGTATTTATAATGCTTGGTTTAGTATTACTATAATATCCTGACTATAGCAAAGTGTAAAACCACATACAAGCATCACGTACACACATATGTACATACGTGCACACCTCACAGGTACATAGGTTCTATAAGGAACTTTTTTTTTTCTTTTTTTGCACTAGTTAGTGTAGAGCATATTTCAGATCACTAAATACACGTACACATTTTCCTTCCTTCCTCCCAGGAGGAAGGAACATGTATATCTGTATATGTTAGTTTAGCTCGATTTTACGGATAAGGTATTAGACAGATCGCGGCAACAGCCCAAGCCGAGGTCCAGCCACTTTGGCACCCTTGCGCGCTGGTTGCCCACGCTTTTTTAATATATACATTGTACAGTATACACAGAAGCCCAGATGGTGCTAGTGACGGACCTTTCGTTTCATATTTTTTGACATCAAGAAATGGCGATCGAAGACTATTTTTAAACATTGTTATCGAAATGTTTAACTCTACAATAACGAAATAAATATATAATTTGAATAAAACCCGAATGCTTAAAGCGTTTATCAAATATTTGTAAATGTATCTGACTCTCGGGACAGAGCCACACACTCTCGGATAGCAGTTAGCCGTGCCTCTCATGCTTTTTACTATTTTAGGGTAATCGATATTGTCATACATACGTCTACGATATGAATTTAAGCTAATGTAATATCGTTCGGTACAGATTATAGGCGCTTACGTTTTCAATAGTATCTCGTTCCGCAGCAAGTCTGACCTACGATATTCTCCAGTTTCGTATGATCGAACGCCTCTCACTCTTTAGGGTAATGGAATACTTAAAATGTGTTCTTATACAGTAATTTTTTGAAAAGAAATTCTTAAAGTGTAATTTCTCTGATTTAACTATCATGCAATCGAAATGAAACTTTTTACTTGTTTTAAATGTTTATTATCGGATACACGGTAAAACCGTTTTACAAGTAATTTTAAGTAATAATTATACGTAATTAAGTAAATATAAACATACATCTTGTACAATGTACGTTCTCATAAGTAAAGCAAATTTTAAAGCACAATCTTGCATTTAACAACAACTCACGAGAGAACAAAGAACGAGTCCGTTTTGTTCATTCGATTATTAACACGCGATTCCGTTCACATGGTTAAACAAAATAATCGATACACATATAGATATAGGTAACGTTTCCTGTTGGCTAAGCGTGTGTTGCGGTTTTTAAATTATTTCAAAACAAAGTACGATACCTGCTTATTGTATCTCATGAAATGCATTTCCGTCTACACATAAGCTCAGTACAGTACAAAAATATATAAAATGTTCTCTATGATTTATCTTTGTCGTACCGTGAAGCTCAAATGGCTTATATTATAATGGCTAATATTATATTATATTATTTATTATTATACTATTTCCATTTCTTTATTTTCTCGATGACAGTTCTAATTTGATAGTTGTAGTGTTGTGACCAAATAAGTAATGATATCGATCGCATATATCGTGACAGTGACGATTAATCAGATTTTGATTAAAATAAATAGATAAAGATTACCTGTCGTTATAATTATTTCGTTTCATTGTCAAGTACCTACCCTATACCTACTTATTTTACAACAGCTTCGAAAATTTTGAAGAAGTTGCCATTATCAATCAAGAATTAATAGGTGTAACATCTTGTAATGAAATATAATATTAGTTTATATATTTGTACAAAAGTATCCGGCAGTAGTTTAGTTTCTTACATTTTGTAAAAAATATATCGGGTCTGTTATCGTGCTACGTTTAGCGATATAGCTTCATCCCTATCCGTTTCTCCGACTCTGGTATAACCTTGTACGTGTGTAAACGCCATATTTTTATTAAAAAATGCATACATAATGTAAAAAAGACGCTCGTTCATGTTTTCACAGGAGCTGTAATCGAGAAAATAAAGAAATGGAAATGGTATATTGGCTTGCGTAAATAGAAATTGGATATGTGATGGCTGATCCCGAAACGCGATGTGCATAAGCGAACCATTATGACGGACTTTTTCAAAGAATGCATGGTGGCCACAACCCAGTCGGTTTGGTCTGTACAAGCCAACAACCCGCTATCGCGATTTCCTCGTTAGTTATTCAGCAGGGTGCTCCACGTGCTGGTGGGGTTGGCTTGAGCGTCTCAAGTCTTAGGAAGTTATTTGTATCCGCATTATATCCCAAAATATTATTGACCTGCTCCTAAACTTTTTAATTTCAAACTAAAAGTCGTCCGCAAAATGATGGCTATACATCTGTGTTTATTCACCTAAAGCCGACACGTACTTTCACACCGATTTGATTATCGAAATTCCATATTATATCTGAATACTATTTACTTAATAAAATTCTTAAGACTTATTGGCGGACAACGCACAACTTTAAACTACTCCGTCTAGAACTCTACAACATGACATTTTGCACACGAGTTGCAAATAACGTCGATGGACACTCGTAAAGAATTTTTGAAAATTCATCCACCGTAGAGGATTAAAAATAGACATGCTGATAATGTTTAAGTGGAAGTCCTGAGCTGTTGCCATTGGGCTATCTCATCGGGTACATAGCTAGTAATATACATATAAATCGTAAATAAATACACTATTTAAATTGTATAACCTTTCGGGGAGATATTAAGCGTATTATTGGTACCATAAACTATCTGTCCCTTGGGTCAGCACAACATGTTTCCCCCTTTCACTCTTCTCTATCAACTCTCATGTCAGTATTTACACCTATCTGATCTTAGTATGGAGTATTATTGTTTTAATAATAAGAATTGTTTCTCCAACATTACATTGCATATTCTTCGAATGGTGATCATTTCACAGAAAAAGTTCTAGTTTAATGTTTTTCCTCTTCGACTACGTAATGTTTTCAGAAATGTTTTTATTTATTTAGAATGTTGTTAAAACCGCGTAACAAGAGTGAACATGTAATTTAGCGGTTTTGTAAATTATAAAAGCTGTTAACTTCATTTACCTATATTATATACAGTTGTCTCGCTTAACCGTATATTACTTATATAATTTTCTGAGTGATTTCTTTCCTGGTGTTATAACATAAAAAATTAAGTAAAAGAAAAACATCAACATTTTAGTTTTAAGTAAAACAATATTAAGCAATGTTAATGATTTTTTTGTATTGTTTCAGGTAATTACTTATACACGTTCTTCATCTTCACTGCAAAGCTCGTCATGCCTCTTTGAATCAAACCGTAAAGAAATATTTTTACTGAGCTGCATTAACATGGGTAGCTCAGTTTCCCGAAGTTCCACATTATTTTATGATACTAGGTATTATAAAGTAATCGTGCTAATTTTCTAGTCCGCGTTTACTCTTCAATACCAAGTTGCACAATGTCTTGAACAGTGCAGTTTTGCAATAGCGAACAAGTAGGTGGAACTTTCGCAATATTTCATACACCATTGTTTATGATGCCTCACCTTTACTGACGATTTCTTTCGCTTCAAACATTGTTATATTATAAATGTAGCATTCAATTCAAAATTGTAGATTTATTCTTATATCGCTGCCGTAAAGGGATAATTCAACAACTCATAAAATGAGATTTAGAAGAAAACTCAAATATACTGGGTTTTTTTTTTCGGAAAAAGCCGCAGTATGTTTTTACGTAGGTATAGTAAAACTTACTGTCGTTGTTTTATATGTTGTACACTATAGTTGTACAAGTTCGTGCGCGACCGTCTTATGTTTCCGACAGGCGTCGGCGGGGGCGAGGTACTACAGACAATAACGTGATCGGTTAATGTAGCGAGCAAGGGAAACTCGTGCAATTACGTGCCGTAGAAGCGCAAGTCAAAGTACACCAAAGTAAACAGTAATATACTAATATAATATAATATAATATAGTAATAGTCTTCATAAAATCGCCGAAACGAAATCTAGGTAAACTTCAGTATACTTAACAATATTGGCGAGAACGCAATTTATAACAGACTAATGACGAAATATATTACCTACTTCCTAGAATTTAAAATCGTTTTTGATATATTAAACTTTAAGTAAAAAATTATATTTTATATTTAAAAACGTACATTCCCTTTTTACTAACTCACAATCGCTTTTGAAAGTAGAAATAAAACCCAAGTGGAATAAATTATATAAAAACTTACAACATTATCAGTACTCAATATATTTTGGTGAAAAGATAATCATAACAATTTAATAGCGTTATCCAATACGTACGTCGGTAAATCCAAGAAACACAGTCAGAGGGCAGCCCTAGTCCACGTCTGTGTACCGAGCCGGCTGCAGATAATTATTTCAAGAACACAGCCAAGATAATATACCGTTTACTTTAGTGTATTGTGTATTTTAGTGGCGTGCTACCTCGTCCCCGCCAACGTCTAAAACATAGGACGGTCGAGCGCGAACTTGCACGAGCATAATACAATGTTAATCTTTTGATTTGGTGTATCTAGCTGCCGAGCGCTCGGTGTTCGCCGTTGTTTTTAGACTGTACTACGCTACCATCAGAAATATTGCCGACCAGTTTGCCGTACATCGGCTAGCGTCTTTACTTAGGCAATGGAAACCCGACACAGTTCATTAAGGAACGTTACGCGAATTTATAAAAAGATTAAAGATCCAAGACCGTAGTATACTGAGCAATTAAACATTACACACGTTGCGCGTTGGTTGGGTCACTGTGAACTGCGTGATGCGTGGAAAATTGCACTTGCGTTTGCGACCCGCTTGTTAAATCTTTGTGTTACGATAACCAATGTTTACTGATTCCATGTTAGAGTAATTCAAACGAACGATTGTTCATGATTTCACATTATTACAATCTATATAATATATACTATTTATAATAAGTTCAAAATTAAATTATTATTATTATTTCTATTTTTATGTGGTATAAAATTCTACAAAAGAAGAAAAAGAAAATGATGGCGTATTGAACATTAAATAAAGAATACCATAGACCTTTCGTAATTATATTTATTTAAATTCATAGTAGGTAACTATTAAAAAAAAATTATTTTACTTGTTCTACCTTTACCAATTATTTTTCTCGTTTTATTAACAAGAGTATCCTTTGAAAACGACATAAAACCATTAAATTAAGCTGGCATCAAGGAAAACTCCACTTCTCAGTAATGATTCTAAAAATAACATCGTTATATAGTAATTCTATACCTTTTTATTTACTAACGTTTTCTTTTATCTAGAACTTATTGTTTATAGTTACGCTGATTACAATAATTATCTTTATGATATTGGAATATAACTAACTCTCTTTGACGTCACACTGTTACAAAACGCATAGCTCTTGCCTGGAACTGATTGACAGGTGCTACTTCCATCTGCAAAAGAATAAGCGTTTATTAGTTTTATGTTTACGGTCGACGACTACCTGTAAAAAGTTAAATCTGGAATGGTTAACTGAAGCAAGGTTTAAAAATAATAAACGGGGAGATCCAACCCGTATGTACGTCTTTCGCGCTGAAACTATAAAAGATGAGGTTGTCGCAACTAAAACGAGTAACGTATCACAATCAATTTAACGTGTATTCTGCCTTATTTTTCTGTTGATTTCACCATTTAGCTATCAGTGGCTTTTCTTTTTGTACACAATTTTACTTTGACTTTCTGTCTAAATAACTAAACTAGTTAAGTGCATCGCAAAGAAAACAATATATATTATTTTTACTAAAACCCCCGACGCAAAAGAAAGCTTGTATTTTTGTTTGAAAGGTAACTTGATTGAAAGTGTTCATAACTATGATCCAAGAAAATCTATTCAGCCGTTAGAAAATTATCAGCTCTTTTATAGTTGATAAATAGATATGAGCGTCTTCCACAGGCCTTGTCGAGTCGAGATTCGATATACTGTTACTTCAATGGTATTCTAAAAACCTTGATCTGATGGTGCACTGTCATCTAGAATCCGTAGGATACCTAAATTCTCACCAATTTACAGCAAAGTTTTCGTGTTTGGGCTTAATGAATTGGTTACTTATGTCGGCGGCTTATTAAATTTTCAATATACCTTGTTTAACACCCATTGAAATATAATAGATGGCGTTAATTTCTAAGAAAAACATTAATTTTAAAAACTATTCGTCAATAACTGGAAAAGTAATATTTAAAGTAATATAATTTTTATTGTAATATTTGAATCATTAATTTTCATGAAAAATTCACACAACATACATTCCCAAATTGAAAAAAGGTTTGTGTGTGTGTGTGTGTGTGGCTGTCTGACTGTATCAGGACCAGGACCAGGACCAATACCAATACCAGTAACCAAAAGAAAGTCACTGTGACAATGTTTATTTTATTACTATGTATATGGTGGTCGCGATCCCAACCAAGCGCTTTTAACATATCCATGTTTTAACATGAAACTTTGTAATGATCCAGTCTGTCTATTGGAAAAAAAAACGAACTCGACTCCACATCGCCAACGTTGGCCAAAGCGTCGCTACGCAATCGTCGCCAACAATCGTTCGGACCCGTCGCTAGATATAAGAGATTGCTTCTTTGGTTGTCTCCTAAACTAATTACACACTCGCTAAAGTTTTGTATTAGTTGAACCAGTTTACACCAGGAGGCGCGCGCGTCGTTTTATTTCAAAGATAACGGAAACGATGTCATGGACAAAGACTAGTATTCGATAAAAACGATAAATGTTGTTTTGACCGTAATTTTATGCATATAATTGTTTTTAAATTAAATATGCTGTACAATAGTATCAGAAGCAAAGGTTTTTTAAAATGTATGGAATAAAGTCCTCTATCTAGATTTTCTCATTGTTCACGAAACTGCAAACAGCAATGAATTTTCTATCAATTCGTCGAGAGTCGTAATATCCCTCGCTCCTTTTTATTGGATATGTACAGATGATTTCTCTAGAGAGACAGAAGGGAATGCCCGTGGCAATGAAGCGTAAATGTTCGCTTTTCTCGCTCTCGTTGAGTTAAATTATGTTTTGATTACGTATCGTCCCTTAGAAAACGTTTTACTTTTTCATATGATACACTGAGAATACATGATAATTTTTAATAAAAAAGAAAACCAATGTCAATTCTCACTGTGGTCGTATTTGTTGCCGTATTATACTATATATAAAACTAGCTGTGTCCCACGGTTTCACCCGTGTTCATTTTATACGACAAACCTCGCCAACGCACCCGTGTTAGCAATTTTTTATACTTTGTGTAAAACTATCGACCTTTTTATAAAGATTAAATTAATTTTTCAAATTATAATATAGCCTATGTTACCTGCTGATACTGTACCTTTATATTGGTGAAAGAATTTTAAAAGTCGATCCAGTAATTTTTTAGTTTATCCATTACAAACCAAAAATCAAATCTTTCCTCTTTATAATATCGGTATATGGCAAGCAATGAATGCTAAAAACTATAAAAGAATATGTAAGAAATTTATATTACTATTATACGTTTTACGTTAGTTTACGGTACGCTTAATCTCAATCCAGTTGACTTGAAAGTAACGATTTGCCCAATCACTTAGCTAGAGTATATTGTATATTTTATTTCTCCTGTTCAGTTGTCTAGCAAAACGCAACCCTACTACGTTCCCGTCAATGTGACAGGCATAAAGTTGACATTTTTGTTGGCTTCGTCGTGTGGTTTGTTCAACGCAAGGCGTTTGATGTGCTCCAACGATGTCGAAACATTGTGATTGTCAACTTTGTAAAGTTAACAAGAGCCAGAAGGTTAACCTTTTAATGCAAGGTCGGTTTAATGTATTTTTATAGCTGATATTGTTTTTTTTGTATAAAAGTTAATTTTGAGTTTTTTCGTTATATCGCTTTCATTACAATATTAACGTGTTATATCGTTCCTAATTTAAGTAATGACTAAACGTTTTTGATTTCACTAGAACAAATTCATTTTCAGCACAATTTTTTTCTTATGTCTAGCTATAATTTTAGAGACTTATAAATTTGGCTATAACTGATACGCTAAATTTCGATTTTTGAATCTCTGACGCAAATGTAACAATAAATGTTCGAGACATTCAGATAAATATCATTAATCATGTATTTGTAGGTGCTAACCGGGAGGTTAGAAAGTTAGAAGAGGGTTAGGAGTTAGTGATCTATGTGATGTTAGGGTGGTCTGCTTTGTGGTATGATGACTAATCATTTTAATTTATCGAGAAATCTCGAGGCACACGCATTTCCTTCTCTCAACTACTAAAATCAAATATTATTTATTTGAAGGGTTATTCTATTTATTGCCAGTTACTAATGTATACGTTACACGGTTTTTTAAGGACTTGGAAAAACAACCATCCCTGTATCATTGTAATACATTGTAAAGGGAACGTTTAAAAATGTTAATATTGTGTAAAAAAGCATACAATTAAAAAAATCAGTTAACTACCATGTTCTGTTTGTAACTGATAATAATATTAATTCAGATTAATCCCGTCGAAAATTATTGTTCTAAACCAAATTTGTTTTAGTAAGTATATAAAATAAACAGTATATTTGGAAGGTAGGTAGAGTACTCTATCGGGATATTATTGCGGCCCAATCTTATACGACAGTAATATTTTAGTCAAGGTTAATTTATTATACTCTTTTATGGTTAAAAGTTTGTTATCCACAATCCAAAGCATATGTAAACAATAATAAATAAAACTGCTTTATCCATACTAAACTTATGAAATTTTTCATACACAACAGAAACGTCTACATAATCGCAAGCTTTACTTAAAACTACATGAATGAAATTTATCTGAAATATTGTGTTTAAAATATGAACTGATGTTATAACATTCTTTGTTAGTTATTTTTGTAACCACTCTTTAAAGATCTTATATATTCCAACACATTTTAGCCGTATAGATATAAATATCTGATATAGTATTTATTGTAAATTCCTCTTTTCTAAGCATGAATAAACTTTAGAAAAACAGGAGCCTGAAAACAGCTCTGCCTTCTTTAATTAATGCAAAGGCACAAATAAAACGAAACATTATGTACTAATTTTATTTAATCTATTAATCTAGTAGCTCCTATCAGTAGCTCTTTTGCGAAATATGATCAGAGCTTAGCAGCAGATTATGTATTGTGACTACAAATCGAAATACATACCCATAGACAATTTAAAGCTATAACTCAAAAGCATAGTGGGGAAATCCCATTAGAAGATATTGAGAGAAAAAAAAAAACAAGATTTGATCTGAGGACCCATTATATTATAAAGGTCGGGGAAAAAGTGTTTTCGCATAACGTAGGTATAAACTTGTTATAAAATTTATTTGGTTGTACTATTTGTATCTGGCTGGTTTTGGTAACATTAAAAAGATTAGATTTAAAATTAAAATAACAAAAAGAAAATACGTTCTTGCCCGCTATTTTTCATTTGTTTTTCTTTCTGTAAAAATGAGTGAATCTGATAAAGAAATTCGTTACATTTTAAAATATTATTACAAAAAACGCAAAAATGCAACTCAACTCAACTGAAAAAACTTTGAGATGTTTATGGACCTAATGCAATGTCAGTAAGAGTAGCACAAAGTTGGTTCAAACGTTTTCAGTCCAGAAATTTTGATGTTAAAGATGCACCTCGCTCTGATCGCCCTATTACGAATAATATGGACGACATATTTGAAAAAGTGGAGCAAGATCGGCATATAAGTAGTTACGATGTAGCTGAAGAACTGGAAATTGGCCACAAAAAAGTTTTAACCCATTTGAAGAAAGCTGGCTATACCAAAAGGCTCGATATTAGGGTGCCACACGAGCCCACTGAAAGAAACCTAATGAACCGTGTACTCATTTGCGATTCAATCCGAACCGTTTTTGAAGAGATTGATAACTGGCGATGAAATTTGGATCACGTACGACAAGGACATGCGTAAAAGGTCGTGGTCTAAGGTCGGCCAGGCTTCACAGACTGTGGGTAAACCAGGGTTAACTTGAAATAAGGTTATGTTGTGTGTATGGTGGGACTAGAAGGACATTGTTCATTATGAGCTTTTACCGCCCGGCAAAACCTTCGATTCGGAGCTCTACTGCCAACAACTGATGAGTAAAGGAAACAGTTGAGAGAAAGCGGCCAGATTTGATCAACAGGAAGGGTGTGGTTTTTTATCACGATAACGCTAGACCACACACATCTTTAGCCACTCAGCAAAAATTAAGAGAGTTGGCCGGGACGTGTTAGTGCATCCACCATATAGCCCTGACCTTGCTCCTTCAGATTTCCACCTGTTTCGGTCTCTTCAGTATTGTTTAGGTTCTGTAAGGTTAACATCAAGAGAGGACTGCCAAAACTATTTTTCGCGTTTTATTGATCAGAAGTCCCAAAGTTTCTACCGCAACTGGATCATGTCTCTACCTACAAAACGACAGAAAGTCATTGAACAAAAGGGCACATATATACTGTAAATAAACTTTGTAAAATAGGAAGAAACTTTTTCCCCGACCTATTATATCATGTTCGAATTCACCTTCTCATTTTTGAAAGCAACTGCGGAAAATATCCAATTCTAAGTATATAGATATTTCAACCACAAAACGTTGTAATTGTGAATTTTTGTTTAGTGTCTTACTTATTGCCATTCTTGAGGCCATCTATTTGTGTTACAATTAATGTGTGAGTTTCCTCATGGTGTTGTGTTCCAACAAAATTTTACCATCTAGTGGAACATATGAGATAGCACAAATAGATAAAAGTGTGTAAGATCCAAAGTTACATAACGTTTACTTGAAAACAATTGTTCATTTGTATATTATCTATTGTCGTTAACCCAGTTTTATGTTAACTTAAGGGGGTTTAATTACTCTGCGTGTTGTGTTCCAACGTGACTATCTTCCAGGCCGATGACGACGATTCCAAGGTGACTAAAACTGGTTCTTCATCTTCTTCTTTTTTAATTAATGGCAACGTGTGTTTATCCACAATTCTGCAAAAGTAACGTGAATATATTAGAATATCTTTCTAATTATTTTTGTAATTTACGAACTTAGCTCTAACAAGATAGCGGCTCCCTTGGCAAAACTATACAGGGAGTTCTTGTGACAACGTAAAATGCATGTTCATTTCACTTGTGCGTGAGAAGCAAACTACATCACGTGAAATTCCGCTAAAAATGCATAACCTAGAGCTGAGTAAGTAACATAAGTCTATAATTAAAATATACACCATTAAATGACAGATCAAAATCCCTACAAAAACTACCTAAAACTAGTTATTAATAATCATAGAAAGAATGTGGGACGTCATGGGGACGCCTGGCCAGATGGATAACATCAATATTTAATTATATTGAAATATACAAATACAAGTCAATTCTTAACAAAAAAAGAAAACCAACTTCATTGATTTTGAGGAAAAAAAGAATCACTTAAACCGGTTCATAAACAAAGAAGTTATATCTGAATTATTAAACACCTCTGGGTATTTCATGAGTTCAAAAGAAATTACTAAATTAAATCTTTTTTTATTAAATCCACAACTTGGCGGTGATGTGCCTAATGGTAACCATAGTACAATCCAAACTCCACGGCGACCACCATTCGCGGCTATTATATCGGCCTTAATTAGTTAGTAAATTAGTCTGGTATGTGCATGGTTTCTTAAATATGTTTCTTATTCATTGAAGGATTCTATGATCAGAAGTTATATGCATAGATTATATAATAAATATGAAATAAAAACTCTTTAATGTTCTAGAAAACCTCATTGACGTCTTTGGTGTTAATCTGGTATATTCAACTTATTCTACCTCAGCCCTTATTATTTCAGGGCAGTCGTTATAATTCTTTATTCATTTGATTAGATGGTTTTGTTGTTTACTATGATAAAATTGAAGTATGTTGCGATTTTTTTTAAAATTAATTAAGTAAATCGCCCGAAGAACCGAAACCGGAATTAGAGTTGGTTGTGTTTTCCATCAAGTTATCTTTACTTTGTATATGCTTATTATAAGAAACACGATAAATAAAAACAAAGTAATTTCAGTGAATAGAGAAGGTAATAATGTCGGCTTATTTTTGCGTATTGTGTGGGATTTTTTTTTCCACGTTCCGATAGCTTACTGGGAGTTTATCGTAAACAAGCAAATAGTTTCCCTCTTAGATTCTCTTTGTAACATTCAACGAAGCTATCTATCTACAGGGTATTTCTGATAAAATATAACGGTTTCATTATTTTTTCTTACGATTTTAATGTTAATAAGTTAGAGTACTATGTCAACTGTTAAAGTTATAGCTGAATGTCATAATGGTATTTTGTGAAATCGTAGATATTTGATGTTAATATAGACAAATTATCTTCAATTATTTTGTGCATTTTCATATACACATACACAAACATATACCCATGTTGCTATGTATCTAAAACCGAAAAAAATGTATGCCGTTTCCCAAAGTGAGCGCCAACAACCACTTGATGTATAGACATATTCAAGACCTCTTTTATCCGTACACCTAGAAAATTATTTAAAAAAAAGATGTACCTAATTTAAGTTACTAGATGTTTTATTTATCTATTTTTAACTGCAGCTATTCAAGCTGATTTATGGCAATAAATAGTCCAGAAATGGTCGTTTCATAGCGAAAAGTTTTGTAGTGAGGAAGTAGTACGGCATTGTGTCTGACGGTAAGCATAGTACCATCCAAAAACAACGGTGACCACCGAGAGATCGGCAGTCGCAACTGCCTTGAAAGCATATTATATGTATGCATGTATAATACATATGCTAATCACTATGACGCATGACGGGCTTTTCATCATATGCATGGTACTCGCAACCCGGTCGCACCATGTTATGATCTCTACCAGGTTGTTGCTATTTCGATAGTTCATATGCTTATTTAATGCATTATAAAATATGGACATTATCGATTTAAAATAAATATGTTTCATAATTATTTCTATCAAACCGCTTAAATGCCAATTATTGATCGTGGGAATGATGCGGTCGCGATACGGTGATAAAACATTGAATCAACAAAGGCACAAATTGAATAAATATAACGGCAAAGCTTCCCGTGAAGGAAGATGAAAACAAAATTACTTTCCGAGAAGGCATTGCGAAACGTTTTTGGACATGAGCGAAATTTCTGTAATAATTGTTGTGTATAAAATGTAGTCAAAGCTTAATATGTATGTCTTGCTGATTCAGTGTGTGTAATTTTAATCGTGCATCACAGTTATACAGTTGAACAAAGTCGGCTTCTTGATAAAAACTACAGATGTGATTCGAAGAAACGAATCGAAAGCCGAATGTCTTTGACGCGGCTTTCGCAACTGTTTTGACGAATATCTTTTTCGGGGTTAATGCGTCAAAAAGTTTAATTAAAAATAAATCTGTGATTTTCATGGGTCGAATAATTTGTGTTCGGTGTTTGCTTTTCTGATAACCATTTAAAACTGTAACACAATACTTTTTTCTTAGGAGATATTACCTTTATTGGTTTTTAAAGTCAATTTTTGGGGCTCATTAATTTGATTAAGACTCTAAAATATCCTTCTTTCGTTAACATTTTATATATAATATTTACTTAGTTACAAGTAAGTAGACTACTTATGCTGCAGACAATCGCATCGGAGAAAATAAGAACATAATTTAATAGCATCTAAGCAAGACTCGTAAACTTTATAGTCGACAGCTTGCAGACAAATTAAAGTCATAAAATGATTGTAATAAAAGTGACACTGCTCTGAGACACATAACGGTATCGGTGATGACACAGTTAGACTTGCCGCTAAACTGGTATGACAAGATCGGTTCTGATAGAAGGTTGGCATCGGTGCATCGCGTCGTGTTTGTCACGGGAAATATAAAATGCATTTACTAGGCAAAGTAATCTATATCTATATTATAATACTCTCAATATATTGTTTGTCAACCAGTCTAATTCAATAAAAATATTTTTGTATTTTATAGCCTATTTATTAAGAAAGGCTATATATAAGTTCAAGCTACGATCCTTAGCAGCGCAGCAGTAACAAGAACGTCAAGCAATCTGGCAAGCTGTAGGCAAGTATGGGAAGTGAGAACAACGATGGCTACACGGGTTGCATTAGTGGCAGCGCAGTGGAGAGCTGGCCGAATAAATTTAACACGAGTGAAACTGTGAGGCACAGCTGGTATATAAACAAGACAATTTTTTAATAAAAAAGAAAACTAACTTAAATGCCAATAAAATTAAAATAGGACCACTCTTGGGTGTCGCTTTTACAACAAAAAAGGAATCATCTAAATCTAAACAAAGAAGTTATGGCTGAAAATCCATTAAAAAAATACATTCGAATTCAGAACCTCCTCCATTTTTTGAAGTCGGTTAAAAAAAGGCTTTATCCTATCTGACTCATCACCGCCCTGCTCAAACTACTGAGCAAAAACATGTGAAATATGAGAAAGATGTTGATTGTACATTATATGCATTGTTTAAACAGAGATTTCTCGAAATTCAATTCCCAAGGGTGTGAAACTGGATGCCAAAGTTTGTACATTCAGTCTCGGCTCCGGATATTATTATATTTGAGACTTGGTATCACTACTCTTCAAAACGTATATCGGCGTTTTTGTATAAATAAGTTTGTATGAGAAATACTGTTTTTATGATAATGGTATATTGGGTATACCATGTTCCAGTGTCAGTCCTAACAGCAGCATGGTAAATTTAGCAGCAAACAATACAATCACCAATGTGATATACAAAGAAGTTTGCTATACTGTCGGCAGCGTTGTCCACATAAATTACGTACTCTGTTTTCACAATTTGTTGATTTATTTAGGAACAATAGATATAAATTCAATTTAAGTAAAAAGTTGAGCGATCAGGCGACCCTCGCCAGGAACGAAGTTACTGAAAAATAAAATAAGTAAGTGCATACAATATTATTTAAAATTAGTTAATTCAATTTCAATTCAAATTCAATTCACATCGTTGTAAGATTACTGAATTACAGAACGCGAGACCATCCTCAGGGGCCCCCGCATGAAGTGCAATGCTTTGCAATTTGGCGGCCGCCTGAGGAGTGAGGAATCTTTGTACAACAGGCTTCGCATGATTTTCTTCTGCTCGAATCTGTATACTCGCACACAAACACACTCGTATATAATTGAAAGAGACACACAGAGAGACAAAGCCGCACTTAGGAGGCATAGCGTTTTTTCCTTACGTGACGGTTTCTACAAGTCAAATCCTACTGCAAGCCGCGTTAAGGAATTTCGTTCAAAAAAAAACCTACAAATCTTATACGCGAGTAAAGCCGTGGGCGAACTGGTAGTTTTATTTATAAATGTCGCTGACCTCTATATTAACAAAGAAACATTAAGTTATGTTGCTTTATAAAATATTAATATTTCCTGTTGATACTAATTATGTATAATGCGTTTAATATTGGATTGCGTTTGGAAATCTTATTAAGGCAAAGTAATTTTGCCTCGGTTTTGCATTTTTTAAACTTAACATGAGACACTACAAAAAAAATACAAAAAAGGAAATAGCGATTTCGCCGTTTTGAAGATGTACTGTAACAAAACTGATGCACATCGTGACGGGATTTAGTTTAAATAGTGCTTGATATTATTATATTATGTATATTAAATATAGCAAACTTTCAAAAGCAATTAATTATTTGAAGAATACATGCTTTTGTAAGTTGGAAATAACCTAGTGTAAAAGTACTACGTTTTAATAATCTACCTTGGTCACAGATGCACGCTATAGCTTTTTCATATAAGTACTAAGCAATGTTATTACAAAGACGTACACCTATTTACCATTTCATAACTTTACGAATGCCAAGGCCTAGCCAAATTTGGAAATAGTAATTGGGTTAAACATAGTTATAAAAAAAAAATCGGTAATGAAACAAACTTTTTCATTATATTAAATTTAATACAGATAAATTAAATAAATAAATTGTTTGTTTGTTACAGATAGGTATCTGTATAATTTCTTTTGCTATTAAAAACCTGTAGTAGGGACCTCACCACTCTTGGAAATTAATAGTAATATTTGAACAAATATTGAAATTCAGTGAAACTTGCTGCTTTGGAAGCTTAACTGACTGACTGACATTATTAATTTGACACGTAATTCATTGAAAGAAGCCATCAAAACATTTTCAGAATATGATGATTCAGTATATCTTCGAATATTCTATAAATCATCTTAAATTATAAAATAGCGCTCTCGTGATTTTGGTGGCAAGAGATAGACCATTTTTTTGCAATTTGCACTTCATTCAAGATATTAATTAGGCGGAGTAGATTAAAAGAATTGGAATCGAAGAAAAGAAAAGGGTAATCTCACCTTGTGTTAAGTAACGATGTTGTTTAAGTTTGTGATACGCTAATCATATCGGGGAACCGGCTGTCGGTGCAGCTGCGGAACACACCTTTAGGTGTTTGGCGACTATTTCAACTTGTTGGTAGCTAACCAGGCGGGCATTAGAAAATGCCTTACCGCCAGGCATGTATTTAATTTATTTTTTAATAAAGTTTATAATATAAAGTTTTTTCAATATATTTTTTTAAGTGCCTCTAGTTAGGTTTTCAAATGTGACAGAAGACCAAAACAACTAATTATTGTGTTATTATAAAACCAAATGTGATTTTCCTTCGAATATTAGATTTTTCTTACACAAGGAGAATTAAATTGGCACCAAGTGACAGATTGCATGGCCATCTGCGCACAATAACCTGTAACGACACTTTTTATGGGAGCGGTCCCGGTGAGGCAATTCATTTTATTGTGACTTAAATACCCGACGAGTTTATTAAATTCTATCTACTATTAGATCTAGTGCTCTATTGGTTTGATTTAATGTTTCTAAAAAAGAATTTTGTCTCCTGTGTTTTTTTTTAAATATATTTTTGTTGTCTTTATAGATTTTTGCATTATGGCAACAATCTCACCTGATTTTAAATGACGATGTGGCCCAAGATGGTAGCACGCTGAACCCAAACTGGCTCTCAAGTGCAGCTGCCGGAACACACTGATCGGTGTTCGGCGACAGATTTTTAATAGAAAGCGTCTCCTACATGTTAGTTGTTCATATTTTCATTAGAAGTGCCATCTGTTGATGAAATGTCTTGATTAAAAGGTTTTACAACGAAAACATTGATTTTAAACTATTATTCATCGATAGGGGGCCATAAGCTTTAAAAAGATTTTTGAATACTTAATTTTGATGAAAAATTGACGGCTCATTATGGCGTTGCCATAAAAACGCATTTAAAGAACAATTTATTAAAATACTGCATAAATTAGTGACCTACCCTTACCCTCGTATTTATAGTTAAGACTAAGTAATTACTTATGTAAAAGTCATCGATTTTATTTTAAAGTTGAGAATCTCAGGCGAGTAAGTAATGTCTTTGGTTAGAATTCTTAGCCAAGTAATAGTCACCGATGCCCTTACATAAATAATTGTGTTTTGATCTAAAAACGAGTACTATTTGTACATTGTTTATTGTCGAAAGTTATACCGTATAGATAATTTATTCCATGAATATAGTACATAATACCTACGATACTGTTAGTGAATAGTTTACGTGATAATATGGAAGTCTTGGAGCGTTTTTTAGACCGAGTAGATAATGTTGTTGCAGATCTGAGAAACTGAGAATTTAATTGTTTTGATAATGTATTTCAGAGATAAGGAACCGTTACATGAGTTTTCGGAAGAGTCCTTTAAAAGGATATTCCGATTTTCAAAAAATGTTGTATGAATACAATCTTACCTTTAGTAATACTTCAATTACATTTACCGACACAAAAACGACTACCTATAAACCTTGAATACTAACTTTTGATCGCACTAAGATTTTATGCTACTGGAAGTTTTCAAAATGTATCTGGTGACCTGATAAATGTATCGCAGTCCACAGTTAGTCATATTGTAAAGAAAATGAGTCGAGCATTAGCGTTATGTATGACAAACAATAAAATTTCCTACATCAAGCACAGAACTTCGAAATGTAAAAGGTAAGTTTGAGAGATTTGGTTGTATAGATAGATTTGGTGATTTAAAAAATATTATTGGAACACTAGACTGTACCCACATAAAAATAAGTAAATCTCGAGGCATAAATTATACTGAGCAATACAGAAACAGAAAAGGGGATTTTTCATTAAATGTACAAGTTGTTGGTGGTCCTTACGTACAAATATATGACATAGTCGTACGATGGGCAGGAAGTACCCATGACAATCGCTTATTAAGAAATTCTCGATTATGTATGAGATTACAATCAAATGAGTTGATTGGCACATTAGTTGCAGATGCCGAATATCCATGTACTCAGCAATTGCTGACTCCAGTAAGTAATCCTTCGTGCCCCGCAAAAGATATATTTAATAAGGCACAAATAAAAACTAGAAATACGATTGAAAAATTATTTGGTATAATGAAACGTAGATTTTTCCTTGTATCCAAAAAGAAATATACATAAATTTTTAAAGTTTTTGACGGTTTAACAAAATTCATCTGACGCAGGTAAACGATTAATTTTTGTATCCAGGAATCTAATTATGAATATACATATTACTTTTTGATATTTGTCATAGTGATGTTAATTTGATTGTAACTAATAACTATTAACTGTAATATTTTGTTATGTATTTTACAAAAAAAAAAAAAAAAAAATCGAAGTATTTTTTTAAATCAGATGTTGTGAAATTAAATAATACCCGAAAAAAAAGCGCAGTAATATCGTACTGCCAACGTAAGAAACACTGTTAGTTCTAAGTAAAGGCGTTTACTCGTCTATAAAATAAAATTTAATTCTTAGAGTATTTTAATTAAAGTAATTGCTTAACGAAGTAATTGCTAAGTAGCAAGTAATGACTTGTCTATAAATACGAGGGTTAGTATCTTTAATCTCAATACGGCTTTCAGTACAAATGCTCTCTCTCATAAAGAAAATTCTTTCGTACAAAACTCATATTTACGTGACACCTACAAATATTGTCAGGATTATATACGTGCTTCTTTTTATAAAATATAATCCCTAAACATTTATCTCTGTCGTATTTTCCTAAACAGATATAAGAGGAAACGAGACGTAAGTACATTTAAACTCGGCCTTTACGATTACACTAGGATTATTCTGGATTTACATTTTACACATTTGGTTGATATTATTACATTTATGTAAAATGTTTCGCTTTGAATGTTTAATATTGTACCGTTTTGATTTGATTTGTAATATCTCGTACCGCTATGTTCCCATATCAATACATTAATTTTTATGCCGTAGACAAAGAAGCAAATAGACCAACAGCCCATGTAACCAGGTAGGTTGTGAGATAGCTTTACTTTAGATTAGTGATATCATCTTAATCAGTTTTCTTAAAAAAATTACTATTGTATGCACTCACAAAACACTGTTCAATGTCAAATGTACAATGAATGTTTATATGCTTTATTGTCTGAAGAAGAAAAAAAACATAACTATACTCCTTTGCAAAAAAGGACACATAAGGAAATTTACTTTCTAAGGTCGATTTCAGTTAATTAAATTTAATTTAATTGCTTGACGTTGTCTGTTTACTTATAATCATAATAATACCATAAAACTGATCTACACGTCCAAACAATAAGAAGGGTCAGCAATAATAAAGACAAGAAGATCTATTTAGTTTTTTGAAACAAATAAAGTAGAAACCTAATAACGAGTGTGACCTCCTCTTGCCAAAATCAAGGCTTTGAATCTATCTGGGCATGCTTTCCACCATATTTTAATAACGTTTTGAGGAATACGTTCCCACTCTTCTGCAATGACTCTTTTTATTTTAACTCACTGATGTTTTGTGGAGCAGTTTGCACTGATCTTTACCCGTCTCTTTAGAACATCTCAGATATGCTCAATTGGATTAAGGTCAGAACTTCGAGCTGGCCAATCTAAACGAAGGGTTCCAACTTCTTGCATGCACGCTTCCACGTCGCTAGAACGGTAAGAGCGAGCATTGTAGTCCATAAAAATCGAATCTTCCTCAAGAACAGTCAATGCGGGCTGTACATGTAGAATTAGGACTACCGTTATGTACCGGTGAGCATTTAATGTTCCATTTTCTATGGAAACTAATTCCGTACACTCCGTCGAATTAATTGCTGCCCAAAACATAACGGAGCCTCCGCCATATATGCAGGTGATTCCTTCGAAACACACTTCCGCGTAGCGTTCCCGTGGTCTTCGCAGGACTCGCCAGCATCGGTCCATAGTCACACAAACAGATTTTAACTTCATTAGAAAACAGTACTTTGTTCCAGTCCTCCAGAATCCATGAAGCACAGTTTCGAGCAAACTGAAGTCGAGCAACAACACGGTGCTCACGAAGTAGCGGTAACTGCTTATATTGACAGCCAAAAGCCTCCTCTTGACCGTCCACAAGCTAACTTCTACTTTTACTTCTTCAAGGCTCTTCTTTAGGTCCACACTTGACGTCTTACGATTCCGCAAGGCCTGACTCACCAAAAAGCGGTCATCTGCTGATCCTGTGCATCGTTTTATTCCCCAAACTGGTTTTCTTTTGACCGAACCGGTCTCTTGATACCGATGTCAAGTCGTCTGAACAGCAGAACTCCTCACACTTAGCCGCTGAGACACATAAGTTTGCGAACAACTTTCTTCAAGTAGGGCTTTAATTTTACAGACCTTATGGTTTTGTCAGTCATATCAGAAAGTGGTATTTAATGTAAAAAAATGAAATTGTTAAAATATCCAAAAAATTTAAAATTTTAGTAATCAACAAAAAACAGTTTCAGCAATTCGCGCCATTAAGTAGAGTAATTTTACTATAATCATTATTTTTCTTTTGTTATTTTAAAAATTTACATTTGGAACGTAAGGAATCTTTCTGGGTTGATTCAAATAAAATGCCAATTCACCGTCAAATTAATAAAACCTCTTGTAATATTAATTGAAGTAGAAAATAAAATCAAAAGTGTCCGTTTTTTTTTTGGAAAAGTATTTATTTGCTCACTTTTGCCACATTTCCGGGTCCGGGGACCTATGTAGGTGCTACTAGGGACTACGTGGGTACCCCGGACTCATTAACTTTTGTCACATTTGACGTGGGTTCATTAGTAAAATGTATGGTGGCATGGCATATGACCTCTATAAAAACTAGAGAAGGCGAATGTGTTAAGTTCGCATTGAAAGAGTAAGTAAAATCCTTAAATCTTTTAGTTTTATTCTAAGGTTTATTCATATGCACTTTTGTGATACAAAATTATAATTTAGATTGTCTCGTTTCGTTTTCTGATATACTTAATAAAAATACTTGTTTTGTTTTTTAAATATAAATGAACTTAACCGGATCTTTACCTCACCTCTTTAATGTGTTTCAATAGGTAACGGTAAATTTATTATTTTGTAACTGGAAACAAGTTTATTCCATTATTTTGTATGTGTACGGAAAAAAGGAAACATGCTACTTGAGTGAAGGCATTAATACTTTAGTATTAGAGTACACATTTGAGTTTTATCTTGCAATAGCTGTTTATTCCGAGTGAAACGATGTCAAGCGCATGCTAATATGTATTTAATATAAAGAACTAAGTAATTGTGACTTCTGTCGTTATCCTCAGCTATCTGTTTTACGAGTATACCTATTGAGTTTCTATTTATTATACTGTATTATTGGTCACCATCTCACCTAATGCTCAGTTACGATTCGGCCAGATAACATGCTAAATCTAGTGACGGAATTCGCTCTTAAGTACAGCTTCCGGGAGACACCTATAAGTGACAGCTTCCGGGTGACACCTATAAGTGCTTGGCGATATGTTTTCAATTTGAAGGTAGATAGACAAGTGGGCATTAGAAGATAACCTACCACCATGCCATGTATTTATCACGATGTTTTCATTCAACGAAAACGCAGGCTCATATAGGGATTCGAACCCACGTCGATCCATCGATCGACGGGCCATCACCCGTACACGCTATCACTGTGCCGCCATTGCTTATCTATAGGTTTTTTTCTAAACGACTGCGACCGCCTTTAGAAAAAGTATCTTGCGGCTCGATTGTTGCTTAATACTTTGAACTGAAGATAATAATTGTATTGAAGAATTTGGTTAGTAAGAGTGCATGCTAGCTACCACCTTCAAGGCTTAGTGTTCCCCATCTTTGACTACATCATCATTTCAAACACTACCTACCCAAAAAATAAAATGATAAAAAATACGTTAATACATTAAGACCTGTAGAATTTTCCTTGATGTCACCATATGAAATGGAAAGCACTTAAAGTTCTTCTTAAGAAAATTAACAAATAGCAGAATATTGTATGTGTTTTTTTTTTTCATTTCACAACAATTATTATACTCACACATACTGTAGGTATGTAGATAGGTAGGGTACTTAAAACACTGATGTTCTGCGTATTAATTTTACTAACCGAAATTAATTTATATCCAGAACAATGAAAAATAGAAAGTAAAAGGATTGGGATTGCTGAATTAAAATTTAAAAGTGCCGGTGAAGTGTTTGAATTAAATAAATCAAGAACGTGACTCTCTCATAATATTTTGTTACCTTTTGATTTTTAGAAATAATTTTGCTACATGCCGAGACTCGAACTTATTGGATATTGCACTGGTTTTAATCTTTTCACTACCACAACTCTATCACTATCATATTATTTTTAGTAAAACCAAAAAACCTATTTATGTATTTTGTATATGGTATATGTTTATTAGTATCATTGTTTGATTATAACTTACATAGTTTTCACTATTGAATAGGAGAATTAAACAAAACGAATATGTTAAGCTTACAAGGTAAATTGAACATTTAAGAAACCCCCGACACAAGTAACCTTATTCACTGATATCATTCTAATGAGCCCCAATTAGCTCAAAGTTGCCATGTTCTTCTGAAACCATTGAAGTAACAGAATACCAAATTTCGACTTCATCACACCTATTGAAGATGCTCACATCCATTTATCAACTAGAAATGAGCTGACAATCTTCATATGGCTGAATAGATTTTCTTGAATCATAGCTAAGAACTTGAAAGAAATTAAGAAATTTTGTTTCAAATACTTGAGAATATTTTTATTGGAATTTCTGTCGGGTCAAGCATAGATCCTACTTAGTACTTGTAAAAGGACTTGGAAAGACTTGTGGAACCTTTTTTACGAACCACCGAAGTAATATTAAATTTTTTTTATTACTAATTGATAAAGTAAGTTACTTACTTATGTGATTGCGGTTTGCCGTTTACCTTATAGTACACTATTTTCGACTTTCGTCAAAAACGTAAGACGTTAACGTCATGATGTGACGTTAAAAAATTATTATGAAAGCATTCGTTTGGCTAATAGATGTTGTTACTTGTATTATACAAACATTCACTCCATATTTTTCATCCTTACGTAAAACTATGAAACATCTTTTTTTCTTTATAACTTAATTGCTAAATATCAATTTTCTATCTGCACATATCATACAATTTCCAAAAGTCCTTCCTTAATGATCACCTACAAATTTTCACGGTCCTAGCCCCCAGTAGAAGCTGTGTGCTGATATATTTTCGGCAATTCTTTTGTATATATTTATTTATATAAAAGATATATAGATAATATTATGCTTATAATCTCTGATCATTACCTGTACACGACTAAATCTCTGATCCGATTGCATACCATTCCATACAGCTAGCATCAGACCTGAAGAAGAACATAATATGACAGAGACATAGATAAAGTCGCGAGCAAAATTACTTAAGTGACTATGAATCTGATACCAATTTTTAAAAGACTACAAAAAAGACAGCAGGCTACTCAATTCGAATGTATTTTTTATGGATGTTCAGGTATAACTTCTTTGTTTATGAACCGATTTGGATGATTATTTATTTGTTGGATAGGGGATACCTCAAGGGTGGACCACCTTTTAATTTCATTGGTATTGGACCTTCAACAGATACACAAGGGAACTCTTCAAAATCATTTAAGTTGGTTTTCTTTTGTTTAGTTTACTTTTTTATCGGTAACTGTCTACTTTGTGATACACTTAGCGTTTGTATGTTACTAGATGTGCCTCGTGGTTTCACCCGCATATAGTTTAGAAGAAAGCACTGATTGATGATTTATAATACTTCAAAATAAAGACAATATTTTTATCGGGCGGCCAGATGGTCACATCGCAACATCGCACGTCTCGTTCGCGCCGCTAACTATTAAAGACATATAGACCCCGAGCCGAGTGTTGAATTATTTTAATTTTGTATTACCTCTCAAACTATGCGTCCAAATAACATGCTGTAAAAGACAAAGTTTATTTTCATTAAATTATATTTATGATGAAGTAACTTTTGTTCGTAAGGATTAATGTGCCATGCTTAAAAATAATGCTCATAAATTAATTTTTAATCTTCAACAAAAAAAAATATGCAAAGTACCTTATTGTGGCTCATATACCTATAAGAGATAGATATGTGCTATCGCTGACTTTTTTATATATACTAATGGCCAATATTTTTGTAGAACATTGTATCATTAACCATTAAGCCAGCGCATGTGGCTAAAGCAGTTCGCGAGGGCTTCGACTTCCGACTTACGTAACTAAAGTCAATATTTAAGGCTAGCTAGAAACTGTGTAGCCTTTGTTATATAACCTATAATATTCCTAGAGAGTCTATCATATAAATTTTTCGAATCCGACTGGTAGTTCCAGAAATTAGCGTGTTTATATAATCAAACAAACAAACAAAAGACTTTTCCGCTTTATTATATTATTAGTATTAGTACATTATAGATTTTACATGGTTTTTTTTGACACTAAAAATACTAAAAATATTTTAATATGGAATGATTCGTATAATTTATAACCAAAATGTTCTAGTCCTTACCATTTCAAATTTCGAACTCTACGCTCCTATGAGACCGTGTCCTAAAAGTGCATAACCTCTTTAAGCTTAGAAACCCTTAAATGAGGTTCTAATATAGTACGGTGACTTTCGAAATATTCCATTTTTAAAGAGTTATTTTCTTATGTTTTTAAGTGAGTTCAACCTTTTTTGAATAAAATCGGATAGAATTTTTAAACGTGTGTCAAAATAAAATGTAATTTAAATCAAAAGCAGTAAGGAGTATTGACATCAACTTCGAAGCAAATCACCGCCAATATAACTTTTTACCCCTTTTTAACCCCATTAGGGGAGGAATTTCAATAAAATAGGAAACACGTCTTCCATCAATTCTATTTAAAAAGGTTTATGCAAAATTTTAAGTACACTGGACCAAGGAATCACGTTGTCCCATTCAAAATTTGCCCTCTTTTTACACCCCCTTAGGGGTAAAATTTCGGAAAATCCTTTCTTATTGGATGCCTACGTCATACAAAGAACACAGCCTCCAAGTTTCAGGTCTCTACGATCAACAGTTTAGGCTGTGCGTTGATCCATCAGTCATTCAAGACAAAGCATTTTATATGTATATGTGGTTTTACTGAATCAAACTGTTTTGTTTTTTGCTTTACCTTCTCGTCTGAACATTTATTTGGCTATATCGATCACAACAATGGAGAACCCTTTGTTACTCCTAAGTAAATGTAACGATAATGTAACCAACCTTGTTAAGCCTAATATTTTTGTAAGTATATACTTTTTCATTTAGGTATGATCAACACTAACTGTAATAATGTCATTTACACCAAACAACTATATTAATTTAAAGTGACCCACTTTTGCAAAGGCCCCTCTCTCTTTCTCGCCATGAATAATAAAATGGCTCAAACTCCATAAATGACTTCGAATTTCACTTACACTTTATTAACGTTAATCCAGCTGAGTTGAATTACTAAGTAGCTAATGGACAGAACTAGGTCAAGTTAATGAATTCATACGTTTATCAAAATTTACTTTATATTGTTACGATCTATGTGATACAACTGTGGGAAGGTGTGGGTGGAGGCTTATCACTAGTCAGACTGTCCCAAGAAATCTCTAAAGAGATTTATCTTCAAGCTACTCTACCTCTCATTAATTTTAATATATTTATATTTAACCGGCTGTCCCGGCAGACGTTGCTCCGCCCTTCCCAATAGTCAATAATTTAACCACAACAACAACTATGCAAAAAACAACCATGTAACATAATCCACCATTCGCATTGTGGGTTCATCAATAAAATGCGTCGCATTTGAAAATTTACCAAGAGACTTTTGAATGAATGAATACTTTATTACACTTTTAGTTTGTTGTACACTGGCGACTATAATAACTTATCTTAGCTTATCTTTTCAAATTTTTCTCTTCATAAAAACCCAATTCGGACGAACATTTTAAACGAAAAATAGTTAAATCGATCCTCAAGTGCTGCGCATACTAACAAATTTAATATGTTTCTACCATAACATTGTATTACTACTGTAAAGCGTAAGAATAGCGTAGGTACCGATTGTCGGAAGATTTCACAATAAACGTCTACCAATTTAGGAGTTCTCAGTAATGAGCCCACATAGGAAAATTAATTTGTTTCAGTAAATCGACTGACTACTCAATATTTAGTTCTAAGAAGCGGGGGTTGTTAAAATCCCCTGTAGGCAGTGGGGGCCAACAATAATGATAAAATTTTAATTAAAAAATATTTGTGTGTACTTATTTACGCTGATTTTATCTCATATACCAACAACACGGTGGGATTGGAGGAGTTAGCAATCAATGATAATAGTGTAAATTCATGTTAGTGTTTTTTTTTTTAGTAAAATTTATTGCTTTCCGTTTTATATTAAGCGAGAATGATTGTTTTTAATAATAGAATATGATTTTATTTTATTTTTAATTATTCGTTGATTCAAATATTCATGTTATTGTAGGTAATATACTGAATTTATCTCGATGTATTTTGAGATTTTTAAATAATATTGCATGCCAGTATAAATGCTTAAGTACTGTCTACTAAAACCCATATTAAACTGTATTTTGATTCAAATTGTTTGCAAATACTATGGCCACTAATAAAAATTATTATTATTATTTAATACTAGCTCGTACCCGCGACTTCGTCTGCGTATTATTGGATATACGCAAATTGATCTCGGAACACGACAAACTAAAAGAAAATCAAAAATGGGTTTGCCACTATGTGTATGGTGGACGCGATCCCTACCTCGCCGTTATATTACTGCATATGCACCAGCTAATTTCAAACATGACAAATCAAAAAAAAAAAACATAGACGGGTATTATATTTGCAGGATAACAGTGGTTAAGTTATGATTTTACTAGGATAAAAAATACTCTATGTATTATTGCACGTTATAGACTATCAGTGTGCTAAATTTCATCCAAAGCCGTTCAGTAGTTTTTACGTGATTGAGTAACAAACATACAAACTTTCAGATTTATTATATTAATAGGATTGTATAATAAACATTTGATTCACTAAAATGAATCAATTCACATTACTATCATTCATGGTTAACTTCATCATGTCGTACTTTTGTCGTAATTTTACCTCCTATTAAACACGACAAAAAGATGTAAACTAGGAAAAAAGTGTGCGTGTCTCAGCTCCCACACACGACTGGAGTTTACTATTTACTAAGTGTACACATACATGCTTTTCAAAGTGAAAGGTGCGCAAGTCAGGTTGCGCAGAAACGCGTAACGCTTTTTAGTTAACGCTTCTATTAATTTCACTCCTCATAAAATTTCGATACCGAGGTTCTTAAATGAAAATCGATTCTTATTGGAGTAAACTGCAAAAACAGCCAACATTTAATAAAAATTCGACAATGACTATCCGTGAATAATGGTCAAAAGTACTTATATTCACGTGAACGAAGTCGCGGGCATTGTGCTAACAATACATAGAACTGATTTGAACAACCTAGTGTCATATCAGACAGGTAGACGATCGTCGTGCATCATCTCGAATATCAACTTTGCTTCCTCGTGTCACTTGAGACAAGTTTGAGACATGGTGATGAATTCAAATAGTGGTAGCTACTAAACACGGATGGCCTTAATTTAAGACATCTTTGCTTTTATTACTAACAACTTTAGTATTAATGTTATATATGTTAACTACATAGATTCTTGGGGATGGGTTGAGGTGGAAAGGAGGAGGGGAGGTGTCAAAGAGAGGGCACCGAGAAATTTCTTTAGAGATTTCGCTCTACTTGGGCAGTTCGACTGCTGGAATTCCCCCACGCTACAGAAGATAGCAGTCAAATAATCGAGTGTTGTGTTCCTGAGGTAGGTAGGGTTTCCAGAGCTCCTTGGGTTAAGGGACTTGAAGGTTGGCAATGAGCATAGGTGATACTTATGGTATACAAGCATCAGACGGGTTGTATACTTGTTTGTCACCTTTGTTGTATAAAATTTAAATTAAAAATTAAATTTAAAAAGCTGGTCTCTGGCATGAATATCAAAAAATCGCTGCTCACACACACGTGCCCGGGTTGGTTTATTCCATACATGGTTTATTCCGTCATCGCAACGCAACAAACAAAACTATAAAAGAATATATATAAAAAATTCCGAAACAGCGGGACTCGAATCATTGACCACTTGTACTGTACATACAACAGTGCTTAGAAATCTGGTTATAACACAGCTAGGCTGGTTCCACGACTGTCAGAGTTTCAAAAATTCTGTATAATATCCCTGTTTGTTTTGTTTTTTAGTGTCGATCGTGACAGTCACTTGTCAGTTTAGCTCCCGCGATAAGTAATTTCGTTACAAAAATCTGTAAATTATTCTATCAGCACCCAATTGTGTTTTACTACTGGGATTTGTATATAAAACCCTTACTTAACCTTCAACGAATTATTTGCTCGGTCGACAAAAAGAAATAGGTCCGTAACTAACTCTCAAGAAGCGGTTTACATTTTACTCGTCCCATCGGATAAGATGTCGAAGTGTTGAGAATCAGTCGATAAACAAACCTACAACGATATAGATATGATTATATATTTTCTAAATGGCTGAATGGCTGAATATAAATTACCTAAGTTGTTTCCGGTTCATTTACCTCCTGAATTATGATATAACATAATAGATGTTAATTTTAATAATCTAATTCAAATTATTATATTACCTTCGATTCTACTGCAAGGGAGAATCCTCAAGCAGTAGACCTGAATAATTTATTTTAATTTCATAGTATGTTAGCGGATGATTGTAGATAGTTGTTCAATTAGCTACCAAACTTAACTTGATAATCAACTACAAATAAAATATAGTTGCGATAAGTCCAATCTACGGGCGCAGATTCTTTTAAAAATGACAATAAGATACGATTTGCAACGTTGGTTTCTCAATATATTACAATAACTGACACCGCAGGCGTTATTTTGCTCTTTCTAATAATTAGTGAATCGACTACAGTGCCACCTATCGCGTTCAACGATTGCTTAAAAAGTTCTCAATAAAAATCAATTAGATCAACCAACTATTTTTGATGATCCGTCAAACGGTGTTAAGGTTTATCAATCTTCTCATACATATACATTATAAATATAGATTTACAGTGTTGCAGTTACCACTAACCATAAACCAGCCGTTCGTGCGAAATCCGATGATAAAACAACACGTAAATTATTTATTTCATCGATATTACCAATCGAGTCGCATCACTACAGTAGCCGTATCTATAGTACGTCGGTCGGCTCAGCTAATAACAGTCGCTCGGGGTGCACCTTTAGATTAGTTGACTCAACCCACAACTCTCGCCCACTTTACAAGATGGCGTAGGTACAATCAGTGTAAAAAGCATAGAATTGTGAATTCGGTATACCAGACTAGTAGCGAGCGTACTTTATTACTCTATGGTAAAAAGTAATTCGTTAAACAGTTTTAATAACCAAAATAGTAATAAAGATCGCACGGAAACAGATTTATTTTTACAGGTACTTAATTTAAAAAAAAAAAATTATACAACAAAGGTGGCAAACAAGCATACGGCCCGCCTGATGGTAAGCGGCTACCGTAGCCTATGGACCATAAATATCACTAACGCGTTTCCGACCTTGCACCCCCGTACCCCAAAGAGCTCTGGAAACCCTACTCATCGCAGGAACACAACACTAGGTTATCTTCTGTAGGGTGCAGGTATTCCACCAGTCGAACTGACCCAAGTAGAGAGAGAGTACTTACTCAAAGAAATTGTTCTACGCCCTACCTCTTTATACGTATCTTCTACATGTTGGATCAATATACATATTTTCATTAGCCATGCTGCCATAAGCATTTGTCAATTTTACCTCAATATTGTGGAACTTATGCTAATGGTGTTTGAATAATAATTTTGATTTAGAATTAAGGGAGATATTATGGCCTTGCCACACAAAATACTTTTGAGGAATGATATATTATTAGAAACAGCAAAGTTTGCACTCCCTGTACGAGTAAATTAAATGCAAATAAGCTCCCGTCAATTGCGAACAAATATGTACGAAATACTTACCGTCGGGATGTGGAATGATATCTGTACCATCGTTTTCCCTCCTTTCATTGGGTCCTTCAAACAAGGCGTGAAGAGGTATTCCAGTAGGCCGCTATGACATCCGACGACTGCCGGTGAAATTTGTGTCACCGAAGGTCGCCGTTGCTTGTGAACTGTACCGTACTTACCTGATGGTGATGTGTGGTCATTTGACCTATCTACTATTAAAAAAGTAATAAGTAATAGCGTGTCCGTTCCAAGCGAGTATATGGCAGCTTGGGCTCGTACTCAGCTCCCTCTCGCCTCACATTATTTCTTAGTCTTTAGACGTGTCCGATGGTGGTTCTTTGGTTGTTGGTAGTTGCTCTGTAGGATTGTGGTGATCCACTAACATTAGAACCAGCACTTGTAAGTTATGTTCTTGTTTACGTAAACAAATGTATATTACATTCATTGTTAGATATGTAATTTTTTGTTTTAATAATTTTATTTATTGAAATCATATTTATATTTCATTTGAATATTAGGTGCGTACTGCTAAAAACAGAATTCTATTGAAATTGATTATGTATTACATTTTATTAATAACATTAATTTTGATTTAGTATTTTATTTCAAAGGTTTCTTAATCGAGAGTGTTCTAAGCAATGAATAAAAAAATCTATTCGCCCATTTGTAGGTCGTTTCTAGTTGATGAAGGGATGGGAGAAACTTCCACAGGTCTGATCGACTCGAAACTTGGTATCCTGTTACGTCAATGATATTGCAAGAACATGCTAACCTGATGCTGCACCGTCATGTGGAATCAACAGAATACCCAACTCCTCAACAACTTTTAGCAGAAGTATCGTGTTTGGTTTCATTGGAATGATCTCAATGAATACGTTATATTTATTAGTTTTCTTTTTTATTTTTATTTTGCTTTGTACATGTCATTTCTATAACACTTTATTTACCTAATCCTCATAAAGGATGATACAGATATTCATTTTGAAACTTTTGTTAGAACATCATAATAATAGTGTGTAAGTAAGTACTTGATATTATAACAAACAATTCAACGTGTTTCACCTAGTACGCAAATTGAAAATTGGCGGTACGTCGGTACAACGTCAGTGCATCGTTTTGGTCGGAAATTCGTTAGTCCTCTTTTTACTAACTGTCGTCACCGCTCAATGGCTATTGTATTTTTAAACTAGCTTTTGTCAGAGGCGCCACTCGCACTTTAAAAGTTGTACTTCTTTAAATTTAACGCTGCGCGCGCTTTTTATTTGACAGAAGTACATGACTAAGTTAACCATTAATGATTAGAATTTGAATCGATTTTACTGATTTTTTGAGGTGAAATCTTCCTTAGTACCGTTGTGATTTGAAGCGCGATGAAACGAAAAAGCGACACTAAAAAGAGACTAATTATAAGATTTAGCATGTGAGAGAATGAGACAAAATAAATTATATACGGTTTATGCGAGTCCTTATTTTTACGACTAAGATCGTCGTCGAATTGTCGCGACGACCAGACTTGTACGCACTGTTAATGTGCACTGTGTCAAATTTTAAAGAAGATAATTATTATGTTTTCTGAATGTTGGATGTTTTTTTTAAAGATATTAAAACCGTGTGACAACTACGACAGGTTATTTATATCATCTTGAATGTGGAACAGGTGTTCAATAAATTAAACTGGTCTTTTAATAAATTTTCGTATAGTTTCAATTTAGTTAAAAGCACCTGTAAACATAATCGTAAACATATATTGCATCGCTAGGTTCGCGTGTCTCGACGCAGTAAGGTCTTATTATATTTATCTCTTGTCGAACGTGAAAAACATTAGTATATTTCAACAAGTACTAGCTAATTTTTTTTTATTACATCAATATTTATGTCACATAATGTCGTCACAGTGAAATCTATAAAACTGAGTATTTAATGGTATTTATACCTTAATATTGTCCGAAATTATGTGTTATGATTTATTTCAATTCGCGTTCATATTAAAATTTAAAATGAAAACGTTAGGATTTAATATAATTTCATATTTTGGTTATTTTTTAGTCCACGTTATATTTAAGACTAGTCGTGCTCGCGGCTCCGCTCTCGTAGAAAATTGTAGTTTTTTTTTCAAACTTTATGACAATGAAAATATTGTGATCTAGTTATCTAGATCAAGTATCTAAGTAGTAAAGCAAGAAAAGTCATTAAAATCTATCCAGTTGTGTTTGCGTGACACGCACACAACGGCAAACCTCGATCTTATATCTATAATAAAGTAACATAAATATTTATTAATAATTAAGACTTACCAAGTTAGGAATCCCATATCAAAGAATGTAACATATTGATTGTTCTGTAAATTATTTAAAGAACGTACATTTCTACAGCAATAATTAAAGGATTAGCTATGGAACTTGGCACCCGTTAGATCTCAGCTCTTTTATCGATGACGACTACCCCGAACGTCGTTTCTACCGAACTTGGACTCTTTTTAACAGATTAAAAAAAAATACAGGTTACTCAATTCGAATGTATTGATTATGGATGTTTAGCCATAACTTCTTAGTTTATTAACCGTTTTGGATGATTATTTATTTGTTGGATAGGGAATACCTCAAGGGTGGTCCCGTTTTAATTTCTTTGTCATTGGACCTTCAACTTCGGAGATACACCAGGGAACTTTTCAAAATTATTTAGAAGTTGGTTTTCTTTTTTGTTAAAAATTGTCTTCTTCATATTTATGTTACATATTGTTTCCTGTTCAGATATTATTTTATATGATTTTACAAAACTAATTACAATTTTAAGGTTTTAGGTGGTAAAAAGGACTGTTTAGTGATATTTGTATTTTGTAGTTAATTTTGTAACCAAGAAGAACTTAAATGCGTATAATATGTCTCACAAAAATCGAATACCAGATATTGATATAATATGTGAAATGGTACGTTTAGTTTTGAAATGAATATATGTATTTCAAAAAGTTTGTCTTATGGTAGTGTAGGTAATTTAGTAATATTATTAACTAAGTTAATGAGATTAGGAATTATGAAATTGTTATATGTGGAGTAGTAGCTTAGTGTATTATGGACGTGTCATGAGGAAGGGTGTAAATGGTGAATAACTAGAAGCATATTATGTATGAAGATGAAAGGATATTTAACTTTTTTTTTTTAATTAATAAACATTTTTTCCCCCAAAGTAAAAAAAATATTATATATTATTTCCTAAAATCGACAAACTGTAAATCAGTTTGTTGGCGAAAAAAAAAAATGCACTTAATACAGCTATCTTACATTATTATATATTACATAAGATTTAATAATATTTATAACCTTTAACTACGTAGGTACTTTAAATAATAATTTTCAATAATTATGCACTTATTAAATTTAAGATATTAGATAAAGTAAAAGAAATAAATAACAAGGTTTGGCTCCAAAATAACATTACTACTGAATACTTATTCAAAAAATGGTGTCTAGCATGATGGTTTTACTTTCCTCTTAAATGTATTCTCGGTATTAGGTACTCTGTAGTTATTTTTCCGTAAAAATTAATTGCACTGGGCTGTAAAAAATTCTTTATAGGATCTTAAGTTAATGTTTTGATTATATACCCTTGAGATACCATATCTAGACAAAGAAGAAAAATTAGCAACTGTGATTAAATAAGATACCTTATCATGCAAATTTAATTACTATCACAAGAATCCTTTTTTCTGTTTGTCAATCAAAAGTTTGAGAAACCGTGTCTGTATCGATAAAATTTTGTCTAGGTATGTGCAAAATGTACGGTCATATGTACTTAAACAATAGCTTAATGTAGTATAAACCAGAGCATGATACAATATGAACAGAGTTTTCCTACTGCACACATATTTTAAACGATTGAATCTATTACAATAAACTTAATTTGTTACAAACATTTTCTATGTGTTTTTTCCAGTTCATGCTACAATCAAGTTAACCCAAGTTACATAAATCCATGTAGGTATTATCTGTATAGAGGAGCAACTGCACACATGTTTATTATTATGAAGTTTATAAATAAATAAACTATTTATAACGACCATAATGGGTAATTTTATCCTCTTGCCAACGCATAATAGTAGTAATATTTGTTTTAAGGCAATTAGCTCATGCATATTTATTACCCGTATAATAAACAACGTCAATAAAGTTATTTGAATTTATGTTAAAATTAGTTAAATTCGGTATTGTATAAAATAAATGGGTTTCAGATCTTCGACACTCCCTTGCACAAACCATATTATTTTTAGCAATTCTTACACAAGACATCCCACGTTCAACATGCTTAACAAATATGGCATCTAACAATCAGTTGTATGAATATCTAATGCAATGCCTTATACAACTTGCAGCGTGACAGATTCCAATTGCATCGATGAACGTGATTCATGGCTTATTGTACAATAGAATGATTCAAGGTAGATATTATCGGAACATCAAAGGATTATCAATTTCCTCATACCTTTATATTACAAAGACACACGTCCAGGACCCTTCCTTAAAATGTTTTGGTCCTTTGCGTTTCAAAACCTAATACAAGGTGTCCAGAAAGGGTATCGGGTATTTGTAAGTTCAATGAAACAAAAATTATTTGTATGCAATAAAAAAGTTTATTGTTTATTATTAGCATATGAATTGGAGAATTATTTGGAAAAGATGATGTTATCCAAATGATGACCGTTACGTTGCTGGCACTCTTCTAAACGGAAACGAAGATTGGCGATAACACGTTGACACATAGCTATCGATATTGCTGCCATTTCTGACCTGATGTTTTGCTTTAACTGGGTTAGATTCGTCGGATTGTTTTGATAAACCTTACTTTTAAGGTATCCCCATGCAAAATAGTCAAGCGGGCTAAGGTCGGGGCTTCTGGGAGGCCAGTTGATGTTACCCCTTCGCGAAATGACTTTATTAGGGAATAATTCGTTAACAACTTCCATTGAGTCATTTGAGGTATGGCAAGTGGCCCCATCTTGCTGGAACCACGTTCTTGAGTTGAAACCTGCAAACTCCTGCAACTCTGGGACCAAAAAATTTCGCAACATATCACAATAACGGTCACTATTCACATTAATTGCTCGGCCTCGTTGATCTTCAAGAAAATAAGGACCAATTATGCCTTTAGCAGACATAGCGGCCCAAACAACGACCTTTGGGCTATGCAGGGGTCGTTCATGCTTTCGTCTCGGATTCTCCACTGCCCAGTACCGACAATTCTGCTTATTAACATGACCATTCAGGTGAAAATTTGCTTCGTCACTGAACAGTATGTTGTTAAAGGTGTTAAATCGCTGCAGCATTTCGTTCGCAAAATTCAGTCGATTAGCATAGTCCGTATCCTTCAATTCTTGAACCAATTGAATTTTATAGGCTTTTAGATGTAAGTCTTTCTTTAAAATCGAATGTAAAGACGATTTTTTGATGTTCAGCGCTTGGCTTCGCTTTCGGATGGATAAAGACGGATTTTGACGAACCGACGCCTCAACTTCTTCAATTGTTTCTTCATCGCGAACTGAACGAGGACGACCAGAGTTTTGAATTTTAACTGTCGCACCTGTATTCTCGAACATCCTGATCCATTTCCTAATGCTATCGTCACTTGGCGCGTGGCGTGTACGATATTCCGCACGATAGAGACGTTGAGCAGTCACTATTGAATCACCATTACGATAATACGCTCGTACGCAAAATGCGCGATGCGTCCCCGAGTACTGTTCCATCGTGACTAAAACTCCACAAAATGGCGGACGCCACGAACCCCTCCCCGCACCCTTTAGACGCCGCGTTTCGAATATGGCGCGAAAACAAATATCCGATACCCTTTCTGGACACCTTGTACAATTTAATCTTTATAAGGGCCCGCAGGACCGATCTATGTGCCGATCTTTGGGAGGCCTATGTCAAGGATTGGACGTCGTTCGGCTGAATAAAATGGAAGGGTCTTGTTAAAAGATTTTTTGATTTTGTTTTCCACGTACATGATAAGGGCGTAAATGTACTACCTATAGTAACTTTTCCAGGTTGACCTGATGACAAATGTATTATTTGCCTAGTGAGTATGGTGTACTTAATGATAATAAATGCAAGAAAGACGGTGAAAAATACTGCACGATTTCTATGCTTATATGAGAGGTCTATTTCTTGCGCAAGCACATCAACACAGGTAGACTGTAGCGTTTATGTCGGGCGTTAGAAAGAAACAAGGAGTGTTATTGAATGAATAAAGATGAAATTATTTACATTTCATACAATTTTTATTATTTTAAAAATAAACTTGCACATCGGTAACAAAAATTCACTTCTGTCCACATGTTTACTATAATTTGCACGCACTTCTTTCATAATTAACCGTAGCTAAAAAGCAAAAATGTTTATATCTCGTAATGCGTGTAGTTGTAAATTCTAATCTGTGTGGGTGGCAGCGCATAATTAAGGAGAGTCAGGCGATCTGTCACCCTGTCTGCCGTTGGCAACTGCCACACGGGCCGTGCCCCGTCATTGAGTATCGGAAATTAATTCGGTTAATTGGAATACACTCACGCATCGCTGTCGTTATACACAGAGTGAACAGTATGTGTCTGATTTATGCACGTTACTCGTACATACGTGTGGCATTCATAGGGATGAATGACATGGTGAAAATGTTTTGATGTGTGTTTCGATCCTGGAATCTGTTCTACTCTTCACTATATAACCTTCTTATCTTAACCACTATAACTTCACCTTCAGTCAGATCGCGACATAGTTGCAATCGCGGCAACAGCCCAAGCCGAGCTCCGGCCACTTTGGCACCCTTGCGCGCATTTTGCCCACGCTTTCGCGGCTGAGTGCCTTAAGCGCTCGGCCCCAAGCCCGGTAAAGCTGTAAAAGCCGTCAACGGCACTGTTTTTGGAAAGGGCCCCTCAGGCTCGTTACGGTGCGTTTCTTAAAGAACTTTCTGCCTTGCACAACCACTTTGTGGAACCAGCTGTAGCATGAGATCTTTCCGAGCCGTTATGACCTAGTGACCTTCAAGAAGAGAGCTTATTCTTCCCTAAAAGGCCGGCAACGTATCTGCGAGCCCTCGAGTGTTACGGATGTTTGTGGGCGGTGGTGATCACTTTCCATCCATCACATCCACAACCATAAAAAAAAGGTCAGTTCGAAAAAAAAACAGTAAATCCAGTCCGGCTGGGACCACATCAGGTGAGATTATGCCCAAACGCTAAAGAACCAATAAAGAAGGTACAAAAAAAAAGCAATCATGAGGACTGCCGACAGAAGTGAACTATAAACAAACAGTTGTTATTTTTGCATATCCAAATTAATTGCTTGATCTTAAATTAAAACTTGTAAATCAAAACTGTTTAACACAACAAATTTGTTTTAACACGTTAGTAAAATAACTTCTAAATTACTGTAAAGTACGCATTGCATATTAATTGTAGGTATTAAAATAATAATAATGATGTTCTTAATTTTTAAGTTATATTGCTACAAAGACTCAGTTTATCGCCTAATTTAGTTCTTATAACATCAGCTATCTGGCAGTGAAACTCTCGTCAAATCGTCAAAAACCGACAGTTTCGTATATTACATTACCCGGAACAAACAAACAGACAGATAAATAGACAAAAAATTTAAAATTTATTTTCTTTTGTAATAGTTAGGTAACGTATATACTTTCATATGCATTTAGTAAAAATCTATTATTTTGACATTACAAACAGGCACTTCAATTTTATTCATTGTACTTATATGTATAGGTATGTAGTCTGTTTCAATCAAATCTTAAGAAAAGTGCTGACAATTGCCTGATATTTCCTCTTTTGTCGTGTATCGGCACGGCACAGTGTTACTTTTAATATATCTTAAATATTATCAACATGCGTGGAGCAATCGTTTCTCTGAGTTATATACAAAAAAGGCTTGCAACTTCTGATGTCTTCATTTATGGCAGTGTGATAAATCGAACAACTAAAAAATCTAATGTTTTCGATAAAAAAAAATTGATTGAAAGAACTTTAGAAAATATATTCAACTAACATGTAGGAAGCGTCATCTAAGAATAATTGGTATAACTAACATGACGGCTGTTAGATTGTTTATCGTGATAGTATTAATAATAAATCAGATCGATGATATTTATTATGACTTAATTTTACAACAACAAAAAGAAAAATAATACATAACTAAGTTGGATATATTAATAGAATGAATTACAATTAAGAATTTAATTACAATTGAAATAATAATAATAATAATAATAAAAACGCGCAACGGGTTGCCCGTGTTTTAGAACTGACTATACTGTTAACCATAAGGGCTCTGGAGCCTGGGATGACCTTTTCAGCTTCACCGTGGCTTGGGGACGAGCGCTTTAAGCAATCAGCCGCGAAAGCGTAGCAACATGCTCAAAAGTGCCAAACTGGCCGAACTCGGCTTGGGCTGTTGCCGGAGTTGCATTTAACTCAACTTTCCTTATTCGTAGAAATTCAATCTGAACTAAAATATACATACATATATATATATACGTGTATGTACCTGCCTGCTGGGAGGAAATAAGGATCATGTGTTTATGTATTTAGTGATCTGTCATGTTTTGTCTAAACTAACTGGTTGCTAGGAGGAATTGAGTGTAAATGTGTAAATTAAAAAGGATACAAGAACCCGACTTTAACAAAAACATTTCAATAAAAAAGAACGATTTTTACTTTTAATTTGAATTGAATCCATCGACACCTCGTATGCTAAAATCCATCATTAGGCTACAGAGAGTGTCAAAGAAATAGACATACATACATACGCTCCAAAAACATTAACCTCCTTTTTCGCAGTCGGGTAAAAACAAGTTTATTGTGGTGAAATTAAACGAAATGTGTGTGTACATTGGTACTTCTTCGGCGTAAGAAAACAATTAAAAAAAAATTATCCTGTGTAACACCAATATGATGAATTTAGTTTTCAATAATAACGGTGTAAAAATAAATAAACAATATTTTAAACAAAAATAATGTAACACAATAAAAAAGTAAATTATGGAATGACGTATGACATTACAAAATTAGATCAGAACCGGTTGAGAGTTCATGAAATTTTAATTTTTAGATTATTATTTTTTTGCGCGTTCTAAATGTAATATTTAAAATTGTTTATAACCTATCAATTGGGTATGAAATAAGTTATACTTCCCGTGTACAACATTTCATTAAAATTGAATAAGAATTTTGGAATAAAGAAATCTATATAATTTTTTTTTTTACCATTTCTAACAGTATTATTGAATATTCTTATAACTTATCATTTGACCAATGGCGTAAGCTTTCCGTGTATAAAATTTTATAAGAATCGGTCAAGCCGTTTTTGAGTTAAATTCGAGCATACAAACTGACAAAACTGAGGGCATATTCGTGATCAATATCCTTTATATAGTACATACATCGGGAAATTTGAAAAAGTAATACATGTACAGGAATAACTACAAATTTATTAGTACAGATAACAGTATTTATTAACTTGTTAAAATGCTTATAAGTCCTTGCTTTTAGTATTGTAGAAGCTCTAAAACAATTTAATAACTATAATATTATTCTTTTGTTTTCAGTACTTTGGTGCCGTGGAAGATCTTCAGAGAGGAGTTAAACAACGTGCATCCCATATCAACGGGTCTTGAGACGATGGCTCTGAAGACGACAATAGATCTCACTTGCAACGATTTCATATCAAACTTTGAATTCGATGTTTTCACAAGGTAGGTCATCTATGTTATTATTACTAGCTGTACCCCACAGTTACCTCCGCGTTAAAGGGGAGAATGCCCACTGTCCATAAACATTTTGGCCCTAGGCCCTACAATTTTACTATACAATTGACAAAGGAGATTGGTTTAGAAAAAAGTTGGGATTTTTATGATAAATAAAAATTCGATTCCCAGGTCGAGTAAAGTGTTACTGGGGTTTTCTATGAAATTCTCAGTAGCAGCTCGGAGTTTGACTTTGTGCCCGATTAATAGCAATACGCTCGCCACTTAACCCTTCGGGGAGTACAGGCGTGATGGTATGTCATGTTAATGTATTATGATAAATCACTTTTTGTTTATTATAAAGTAACTACTTACCACTTTTTAAATTACTAAACTTAAATAAACTATAGTACAATTATATTTTCATATTTAGTTAGTTAATTATTGAGAGACGATCCATAACGACACCAAATTCCCTAAGGGACAGACAGAGTACTGAGTTGTTACACCTCCCGGGAATCTTCTGTGCTTACACGAAAACACAGACTACTGAGAGAATACTACGTCACGACACGACGACAATATATTAATGTCATGTGTGAGTGAATACTGAATTGACAGACAGCTAGTTTGAATTTCAAATTGGTTTCGGTGTTGCAATACAAAATAGAAAATGTTGATTAATCAATATAGATGTATATAAATATAAGTTGCATTAAAAATTAAATACATTAAACGTTATAACCTTAATAAAAGTAATAATCCGTAATAAATAGATTATTTTGAGTCTGCCGACACTGCATGAAAGTAGTACCGAAAACATGTACAAGTACATAATGATCATTGGGAATATTATGTAAATTCTTCTTCACTGTGGGCCAAAAATGGGCATTCCCCTTGATTAGACCAATTCTCCACCACGTTCCTGTCAACGCATCCGTGTAGCATATCGTTGTCACTTCTAAAACTTGCCAGAGAGCTTGATGCGCATGGTTACTGCTCTGCTTCTAAGGCTCTTAGCCTGATGTTATATGTTATCTACCTAATAACCTTCCTCAATAAGTAGGCTATATGTAATATACAAAAAAAGATTTCCAAATCTGACTCCTACTTTCAATGATTGCTTATAAAACTTATGTTAGACAATGAGACCTCTCCCCGAGGGAAGGCAATCACCATGCCGACCCACGCCGTAACGATCACTATTGGTAGTTCAAACACCGACAAATACACAGTCCTATATTTTTCTCACATACAGTGGTACTACATCTACATTTTAACAGAGTCGAGGTTGCCTCGCGATATTTTTCTTCCGATACTAAATTGAAATTACTAAATCTTACGCAAATTCCGAAATAACCTTTGGTATATGCTTGAATCAGCGGACATCGAATCATTATTCCGCCAATCTAAATTACTCGACCACTACAACTTGCTAATGCTCTCAAGTGTAGTTGCTGGAATATATCTATGAGACAGATGTCCTACTCGAAAATGCATTAAATGACAAGTAATTAATTTCAGGTTATTTCAACCGTGGAGCACGCTGCTTCGAAACTGGCAACTGTTGGCTGTGACGCATCCGGGCTATGTTGCTTTCCTCACGTACGACGAAGTCAAAGCGAGGCTACAGAAATACATACACAAGGCTGGCAGTTATGTGTTTAGGTAGTACACTCGAGAATTTTCGATAACACCCTTCAACGTCTTTGCTAAAGGCTCTTTAGATAACATAAATTGATAATGTCTTTATTGTGTGTAGTGTAAATCAACTATACTATGTTCATCATAATAAAAGTTGCATGACACATGTCGAATGTTTATTTTAGAGATGTGTAGCATAACTGAAATTGGAAGCTGATCGTACGATCAAACGATTATCGATTCTTTTGGAGAGCTAAATATAATCGATAATACGATTATCCTTTAACTTAATTGAAGAATGTGTAAGCTAAATAATTTAAATTGCAATCCGAAACACTTAATTATTGAATGTCTGACACCAAACAGGAGTAATTCTTCCAGTGAATATTTTTCATTGTGTGTTGCTGCTGTAAAAATGTAGAAAACATTTTTATTTGATATTAAAAAAGAAACAAACAAATCCAATGTACAATTACGTTCCATTTATTAGATTATATTTTTTATTCTAATGATTAATTTGATTCGTTCGATTCATTGATTTTATTATTTTGCTCTACTCTAGTTTTAAGTAGGTACCTAAGACTCCAAATAGTATCCAATGATGGTGATTTACTTGTGATTTGAATAATTAAACAAAAAATAACTACTAGTGACTGAAACGTGAAACGTACGATTCTACATAATGATGTATGTATTACATTTTTAAGGTTATCATGTACGAGATTAGGCCAATGGGCAATAGGCTACGTGACTGTGGATGGAGAAATACTGCAGACGATACCACAGAACAAGAGTCTTGTGCAAGCTCTGCTCGACGGATACCGAGAAGGGTTGTAAGTACTATTCGCGTTGCAATCTCTATATAATATACTAGCTGACCGGCGCAACTTCGTCTGCATCATGTAAGAGGGAGAGAAAGGGTTAGAGAGAGTGGGTCGTAAGCACTGTATTATTAGGTGCCGCCCGCCTCCCACATTATTCTGCATTATGAAAATTCGCTCGCGGTACTTGATCGTTATTTTGCTGCCGAGTTATTTTAAAACTATGATATCTCCTAACATGTTGATTTAAATCAATTACTTTAAAGGGCAATTTTGTTCATATAAATTTTGTTTAATTTTTTTTTAACTAATATGTCAGCTGGTAAGTAGATTTTTTTTCTATAATGTGCGAAATATTTTAACAGGTCAGCTAATATTATGAATTCCATCGTATCTTTACTATGAATGTTATTTTTGATATATAAATTCATATAAATGAAATTATGTATTATTGTTTCCAGTTACTTGTATCCAGACGGTAGGGATGTGAACCCGGACCTTAGTAGTGCGATAATATCTCCAGCGGAGGATCATATCACCGTTACGCAGGAACAGTACGAGTTGTATTGTGAAATGGGTATGTCTTCTTTTTTTTATGGCTACTCATCACTTCTGCCAACGTCACGCGTATATTTATTATTTTTGTAAACTAAAATGCATATTCCAGTTATTATCTTTAATAACGTGTGCACAATAATCAAACTAAATCATATAAAAATACTGCCGAAATGACATAAGGCCAAATAACATAATTTTATGCCTATAAATAAAAATCATCACATGACAGTTCTAGATCCCGACGAAAACTCTAGATGGCTATAAACAACCATGGAAGTGGTTTTAATTGAAATAATAATTTACATGTCTTTCCAAAAAGAAGTCGCTAAAAGTGCTCTTACACGGACAATTTTTTGAACAATTATTGCTCGTGTTAATGGAAATTCTTCAGTGGTTATGGAAATTTAACTAATTTTTTTACCTATCTTGCTTGCACTTATTTATTCTGCGGTTTATCTACGTCTCGCTTCCGCGGGGAGAGTGGGCGGACGAAAATATATGCAGCGGCCGCTGTTATAATACACCGTCCATAACGAGCGATAGTTCATTGCTCGTGTATGAAAGTATTGTCTAGTTTCTTGGAGTTTATCCACATTTTTGTTGACGCTTGTTGCCGTTGCCGTAAATTGCTTGATATTTTGTAACGTCCCAATCGCCCAGTATTGCTCATAAATTAACAATTTTTATTGCCCGAGTAAGCGCACCTATAGTTATTATTTGTGGCATTTGTTTAACGTCACTGCTTACCTCTTCGATGTTTCATTAAGCGATCTTCATTATTTCTTGAATCTCAGTTTATCCCATAGTTCAGTAGCAATAAGCATGCTTTTTTGTTAACGTGTACGAGTACAATGATTACTTTTAACAGGGAGCACGTTTCAACTGTGCAAAATATGCGCTGAAAATGACAAGGACATCAGGATAGAACCTTGCGGGCACCTTCTATGCACGCCGTGTCTCACCGCTTGGCAAATTGTGAGTAACCTTTCTCGATAAATAATAGACAACAACCAAACAATCTATTAAGTTATGTAATACTTGATGTGCCTGCGGTTTCGCTCGCATGGGCGACAGAATAAAGCGTAAAGCGTATAAAGTAGATTCTTAAAATCTGTAACAACTTTTTATCGAATAAAGATATCCTAATGTTTTTTTTTTTTGATAAGGATCAAGCAGATATCTAAGGAATAAAATAAAAAAATTCAACTGCAAACCTCGTATCCATTTTATTTATATAGACAATTAAAGTTTTTTATTAAAACGTGAATGTAACGTAGTATAAACTATAAAGGTGGCAAACAAGCATACGGCTCGCCTGATTTTAAGCAACTACCGCAGCCTATGGACGATTATCTATACAATTAATAAAATAAGTGTCTGTTTGTAATGTCAAAATAACAGCTTTTTACTAAATGCATATGAAAGTATATACGATACCTATAACAAAAAGCCCATTTTATAAATTTTGGTCTGTCTGTCTGTTTGTTACGGGTAATCTCCAAAACGGTTGGACCGATTTTGACTGGACTTTCACTAATAGATAGCTGATGATATAGGGAGTAACTTAGGCTACTTTTATTTTAGAAAAATAATTAGGGTTCAGCACAAACACAAAAAAACTGGTCATGGTGAATCAATTCGGGCGCTTAAATGGCTTATGCTGAGTAAACCATAAGAGATATAGCAAATTTATGTACTAAATAATCTTAGGCATTAAAAATACTTACAAAAAAGTCCGGGAGAGTACACATCTATCTTCTGAGGAACACCCACAATAAGTATTTTTATCTTTAAAATAGCCGGGAGCCAGGGTGCAGGATTTGCGCGGGCCTTCTGTAGTCCACGTGAGCGAAGCCACGGGCACAGCTAATAATATAATAAATTTCACTAGCTCGTTGCTGATATTGAACACCTCTACTCCAAAGAGCTCTGGCAACCCTACTCTCCACAGGAACAAAACACAAGGTTATTTAGCTGCGACTTTCTGTAGTATAGATAAGAGTAACAGATTTATTGAAAATGTTATAGTGTGTTAATATATAGAGGTGTTTTTTTTTATCGTAGCACGTCATTGTTACTACTCTTTACCTGTGCGATCTACAATCCATCGTCAGTCGTCGCTGTCATGTTGACTCAAATGTCTCTTCACGTTATGTTTCAAGAACTCCATGCTCTAGGAAGAAGGGAACACACTAACCGGAAGACAGTTCCACAGCTTCACAGTACAGCAAAGATATGACGAAGAGAACTTCTTTGTTCTTGCCGAGATGGAGGCTACCGTAAAGCTACGGCTCCGGAGTTCAGCTCGTGTGGTTATAGTGTATGTTTATTTTCAGGACTCTGAGGGTCAAGGTTGTCCGTTCTGTCGAGCCGAGATCAAAGGCACCGAGCAGGTGGTTGTTGATGCTTTCGTACCGCCGAGACCGCCGAACACGACAAACGATTCCAAGTAATTTAATATGTACATGTATACAAATAACTAAAATTGAAGTGTTTGTTTGTAATGTCAATATGACAGCTTTTTACTAAATTCATAAAGAAAATATATACGGTATTTATTAAAAAAAAAAAAGGTGTGTGTGCGATTCACACACGACAGAAGTGAAACTTCAGTAAATCGACAAAATCTTCACCCAGTTCCAAACGGTCGTAAGCGCCAGTAAAAAAAATGTATGGGAATGTAGCCCTTACCTTTCACAGTAAATCATTCATATTAGCTTTTGTGTCTCGTACCTGTCGTTTTTTCCGTTGCATCCGGTTTGAAATCACAACGATTCTAAAGAAGTTTCACTTTAAAAAAAAAAATATATCAGTTGTTTGTTCCGCGTGTTCTTCGAAACGGTTGGACCGATTTTGACGGGACTTTCACTGGCAGATAGCTGATGTTATGAAAAGTAACTTAGGCTACATTTTTATTAGAAGAATAATGAGGGTTCCGTGCAAATAAAAACCAATTCGGATATGTAGAAATTTGGGGCGCTTAAATGGTTTGCACAAAGTAAACCGTTAGATATATATCAAATTAATGTGGTGTATAATTGTAGATCTACTTGTCTATCTTCTGAGGATTCCCCATAATAAGAATTTTTGTCTTTGAAATAACCGGGACCGGGGAATTATACAAACAATATTTTAGAGCTTATGTTCCCCGATATTGACGCAAAATGAGTAGTTTAAAATTGATGTTGTGTTTTAAAAAAACATTAAGAATACCATCTGTTGATGCTAATGAAAATATGTACAAGGTGCCATCTAATAACAATCTAAGTAACTAATATGATAGTTGGTTACATTCTAAAATGTGCGAATTATAAATATTAAACTTTATAAGCAAAAGCCAGAGAAAAGATCGTTATCGACTTTTATAGATAACAATGCGGAATTATCGATAAGTATTATTTACAGCAGCTTTACAGCCCGACTGGGTCGCGACCAGAGGATGTGGATGTTTCGTCATCCAGACCAGACATGTCTTTATTCTCGAGAAGACAAACGTATAGTATTTATAATGCTTACTGTACCGTGGGAAACTAATATACCGAAAGACCACGCAATAAAAATGAATAAATATTACGATCTAAGTAATGAGCTAATTTATTTGCGGTACAAGTGGGAGCGAGAGGTATATCAGCGGAAATCTCGCTATAACATACTAAAAGACAATAATAACTGCAAAAACTAACTGAACTGAACTAAATAACTGAACTGCAGTAAGTTCTATTTTAGAACGGGTATCTAAAGCAGCATTAACAAGCTCTTACCAAATCTGGCTTGGCAGGGAGGGTATCGCGGGCAGTCGAGGTGAGATGAGCGCTGATATGCATCATAAGGGGGCCTCTTAAACCTGCACCTGGGTCGTAAGTCCCGGGAGCTGCTCGTGTTTCCCCTCTCTGCCACACGATGGACCCGGCACCCGCACGGTGAACCCATGAATTGCTAAGGTTTTTGTCTGTCTCTATAACTGAAATTTTCCTAAGCTATCGGATATCTGAAATTATTTCATATCTGTAACGAAACCATTTAAATATTCTTAAGATATCTGTAGTTAACATCCCTGGTAGGTACAGACGTAATATACATTTAAAAAATAATTGTAAATTGAGTGGTAACACAAATATTGAAATGATAACCAATGTTGTTGTTGTAGAAACACTAAGACTGCAGTGAAAGCTGTTTCATCGAACTCGTCCGGTTCGTCTGGATCGTCGGGTTGCAACGGATCAAGTTAGTAATCAACTTAATGTAGATAATATAACATACCATCACGTCTCTATCCTGGTTCGGCAAAGGTTAGGTATACCTACAGATCGCCGGGTATTTTTTTAGGTGGCATGTAATATGGGACGAGCCAATTGCCCATTAATCGGTCACAAAGCTGCTACTGAGAATTACATAGAAAATTCTAATAACACTGCATGACCTAAGAATCGAACGACCACGTTGTAAAGTGCATTTTTCAAGCGAAATATATTAAGTCGTCAAACGACGTCTGGCAGATATGAGACTTCGAAATTGAATCATATTTTACATTGAAATACGAATAAACAAAAACCGAAAATTAAATACACTCAAACTCGTTGATGTTCACGAATACTCATCATATAAGGTTAACATAAGAAACCACGCTGATACACTAACACACACGTAAAGTGGAGATATGCGTTCAGTATGAATGTTGAGATGGGACCGCTGAGTCGGTAAGAGCCGACCAGACGCACGTGACGACGTCCCACCAGAACGCTTTTATTCCAGTCCAAACGAGCCATTACATGTTTCATATCAAAAATATATTTAAAAAAAAACTACATGGCCGACTAAAGCCCTGTGGCCATCTAAGCAAAGTGACAGAAACGTGATTTCAAAGTAGTTATAAACTCTCTTTTTTTACATGGGATAAACATCCCTGTTTTTATGTCTAAAAGACTTAGAGTTTTCAAAAATAAATGTTATCAAAAAATCACATAATTTACAAACTGTCTGCAGTTTTTTTTTAATAAAGGGATGTACCCAAGATCTTAACCATTAGCGATTTCTCCTATTTCTATAGTTTTAAAATTATAAAATGAAAGTTTCTTCATTCACTTGAGTCGGACAACCGTCCTAGTGGCGACGCAAATCTAGAGATTTCAGTAGCACCGCCAAAAACTTTCACTAATTCACACTGTAGTTATAAATCTATTGTAATGTTCTGTCGGCAGCTGAACGTGTTTTTTTACATCTAACATCTTCGGCGACCTTTAATAGAATAAAAAGACGTGATTAACAATTTCCAGGTGTAGACGTAACGATAAACAATTCAAACGGTTGGGCGACGAGACACACCACGTTCAACGGTCTCACGGACGACATCGACGACGCTGAGGTAAACGCCTATATAAAATATTTGGTGCTAAATTATTCTAAAAAAACGACGTTCCGCTTCAAATAGTTGCAAACGGCCGGACTGATTCTACTCTATCGAGATTTCGTTATTAGAAAGTATCAAGAAAATTAGAGCCTTTTCCTTATTAATAATCAGATGATAAACGTGTTGATAGGTTATTTAAAATATTGTTAACTTGTGTGAATGTTTTAGATAATTAGATATTAATACGATTCAGTGGCGTAGCTAGCTGGGTAGGGCACAAAAATTTACACAAATCGTCACAATGCTTTTTTTAATCTAGGAGATACTAGGTTTTTTTAATATACGTTAATAAAAGAAGTGAGTAAATGTAGGGAATGCAGGGAAACAGCGCGATGTACTGCCTATTGCCACTATCTAGCCACGCCACTGGATATATTATATTTATTTCACATAGCTTTCTATTTATGCGTGACTGTTTTCCCTAATGTATGTCTACAAAACTGAATTAAATCATATTATACGATATTTCACTTGGATTTTCATGCTGTAGCATGTTTGTTAGCATGTTTTGTTTTGTTTGTTACGCTATTTTACTTTTCAACAAGCTGAAGTTAAACATTAGAAACCTTTTACTTACCTACCTCAAAGCAATAAAAAGTTCAGGATCCAAGGTCATAGCCAGGTAAGGGAAAGGAGGCAGGAGGTAACTTGACTCGCACGTATAGCAAATACTCGAGTCATGTGTAACATTCTATTTGGGAAAATATCCGAACAAGGTGTTAATCAGTTGACAAGTCGACTTGCATTTGATGCAAAATTAGTTTCTGGATTGCATAATTTATATGGTGAATAAATGAATAAATAGATAGGTTCTCTGTACAACGTACTTGTGAGTTTTTAAAACATTGAACTTGCCAATAAAAAGTAAACTTTAAAATGGACACCCTGAACAGTATGCATTTTCGAATTATCAACGTATTCACGTTTATTACGAATAAGGGTCGATTTTTCAATCGCTGAATAACTTTATTTGAAGAATAATTTTGACGTTTCGACAGATAATGTATGAAAGACCTGTCATAATTGAAAAATTATTCCCCAAATAAAGTTGTTTTGAAATGATAACTTGAAGACATTGTCAATGAAATTAAAAGTCAAATATTTCTAGAGAAAGCAATACTGTAACAAAGTATGCATTATATTAGTAGTCCTTTGCCTGTCTAGTGTCTGCCCCATTGAACAAAATCCTGGCTACGTCCTTGTAAGGATCAAGAATGCACAATTTGTTTGTAAGATGTTTTCGGTTATTGCATATTATGCGTTAATTTAGAAATACATTCTCTATACAGTTGAAATGTTAAATTTACAGTTGTTTGTGGTGCTTTAGCTGAAATTTATCGATAAAATTGAAATGAAACATATCGAAATAATCATGTCAAAAAGCTTGTTAAAAAGTATTTTCATTTTATAAAAAGCTTGTATTGTTTCATTTCGTTTGTTCCTTAAGTGGTTGTCATATATCTGTGCATTAGTTGCTATTATATGTTATGATAAAACTGTCACATAAATAATAATATCGATAAATACTTACAAATTTATCTACACTTTAGATGACATAGGTACTTTTAATATTTATAAGTTGGTCTTATACACTTGTATTTTTAATATTGATTACTTTTTAATAAAAATAATTTTATGTCCATAATTATTCGTTTTGTTGTAGTGTAAATGTAAAAAAAAAATAACTGCATTTATATCCTAGTTATGACATACACGTACTATTTATGAGGAGTCTGAACCATTCTTAATTTTCATGTCTATTAATGAACATTGTTCAATTTAATAAAAACAATAACAGGCTAAACTAAATTCCGTGTTTACCTGGAAATGGCAACTCAGTAGATTTAATATATAAAACTAATTTAAATGATAAACCGTTGAAAAATAAAATGTACAGAAAGTCGACGTGAATGCATGAAAGGGCTAATAATTATATTGAAAAAATCTCGATATACCTACCTAAGTACCTACTATACAAACTTCTTAATCATATGTGATTTTTGAAAATTCATTCTAACTGTAATTCTGATTAAAAAATTAACCGTATTTCTATTACACTTTAACAACGCACAGATTATGACAACCCTATCATGCATGTCGGCCATTTTTAAAAATCTGTCATTGTTTGTTTTGCAGAGACACCGGCGGAAATCACCGCATGCTTAGAGTGCTTGCACGTGTGTAGCGTTGTTTTATTTTGTCCCTTATTATAGAACAAAGTCATATGGCGTGGTTTATGAGAACGTTCCAGTTTAGTTAATACTTTAATTTTATCGCATTTTAATATCTTAACGTAATTAAGAAATGTTAGACGGAAATATTTATTTACTATTAAGTTAGTGTGGGAAGAGCTATAGTTTTGTCTTTTGCATTAGGTGCTTTATTGTTCTTTTTAGTAGTTGACAAGATAGAAGTTAATAGACAAAATTAATAATCAACGCGCGGCTTAATTGTGAATTTTTTGGCGTTCAATTATCTAGCGATAAAACTGTAGAGACGATAATGTACTGCATTATCTAAATTATAATGAAAAAAATTATCTCCATTTTACTTTAATTAATTTTTTTTGAGTTTTAATAAATTATTATTATCAACTGAATTTTTATTTCATTGCCATAGTTAGGGTATATAGATGGCGTTTTAATTTGTGACACGAAAACATTTTTTCTATTGTGACTCAAACATTGGCTAGTATTTGCTAAATCTGTGGTTTTAATATTGGGATACAAATCTCTTGTAATCCTGATATAAATTCATTGTGTTCTCGAGAATGCAATAACAGTGATATGATTGGTTCGGTAAAGTCATGGTATCGCGGGTTTCGCTTATAAGATAATTGTGGGTTTGCTTTGGAAAATAGACCTAAATACGAAAAATCTAGGGAATTTTCTGGAACTGTTATGAAGTTGTATGAGAAATTATTGCTGAAGAAATTACCTAAATAGGTAAGAGCTGGAAAAATATGAATAAGGGGCTATCCATAAATTACGTCACACGTTTAGGGGGGAGGGGGTCGACGAAGTGTGTCATTGTGTGATAAGGGATGGGAGGGATCCCAAATTTTGTGACATCACATTTTTTCAAAATATAATATTTTATATCTAAGTACATTAGAACTTCTTTAAGTCAAAAACCTCCCAAACTCGAAAGAATGTGTTCCATTCCATTCAAACCCCAAAACCTCCGTTGCACTAAATCTCAACCTCTAGTCAAAATAATCAGAGAAAAAATTAAAATGGACTTCTATAGTAGTATCTCGAACATAGCAATGTTTTATTTAACAACTTTTACAACTCAATTATTTGAAACTTATTGCCTTTATAGTTCGAAGAAAAATAAGTTATTTTAGTTATGGATTAAGTTTTTATCTTTCATTAAAGTGATTTTTTTAATGTTTTGTTAATTTTTATACCTTTGTTTGATTTGATGTCGATTTTATTGAAAAATAATTTAAATGGAAATTAAAATAATTTCCGAACACTGCTGTTTTAATTTCATACATTTCTAATTATAACATTGCAAAATATGTGACATCAAACTAGGTAGGTTCTCACAAATGTGACCAGCTGTGACAAGGACGGGGAATTCATGAAGTTCGTGTGACGTAATTTATGGATGGCCCCTAAGTAGAAGTCGATGAGTTGTGTTGTTTATTAAAATGCATTTATCTTCGTTTGAAACATAAATATGTTTCACTTTTTCCTCAATTATTAGTACTTGATAGTGGCTTATATTACTTTTTAAATCATAATTGATGATATAAAATTATATATTTAGGTACTACAGAAAATACCATTATAACAATCAAAATAATACATACAATTAATTTACATAGAATTTCGGTGTTATTAGTGATATAAATGCAGCTATTAATTTTATTATAATTAGTGTTTATGTTTTTATGTGTGTGTGTGTTTTTTTTGTTATATTAAAGAAAATAATGCAATAAGTAATATTAATTAATTTATAATTACTTGTAGCAAATTGTGTCCGTAATTATTGGTATAAAATTATACATTATTTAAGGTTGTCACTCAATTTCCTGTGTCAATAGTTTTCTTAAATTTAAATATGAAACTAATATAGCATAGGGAAACAGTTTTATTGCTCTCTTCATGTATATTAACATTAAATACAGTACAAGTATTAGTGGAAAATACCTTTAAAATATTCTCGATCAAGACTATATTTGTCTTCGAAAGCATTGCCCATATTTTCCTAAAACGATGCCTCCCAGTTTAGGTAAAACCAGTCCAGTCCCATGTAAAACAATAAATTGAATAGATCGACTTTCGCTAAAATAAATAAATTATTCTGTTGCAATGCATGCAAAAAAACCCTGTCACCCAATACGCATTAGAGCGACAGGATTTTGGAACACAAATAAGTTCTCTGCGTTATATCTTTGCCGTACTGTGAAGCCGTGGAACTGTCTTCCGGCTATAGTGTTCCTTCCTTCCTACAACATGGTGCCCTGCAAACTTAACGTGAAGAGACTTTTAAACAAGCCAGCATGACAGCGAATACTGATGATGGATTGTAAATCCGTCGGTGGTTGCCGATGTTGTACGATTGCACTACGCGTACCATCATGTGCTGTGACGTCACGTACCTGTGCTTACGAAAGAAATGTATTTTTTTATCATTTACTCGATCACAATTTATTTAGATCATAGTCAAAGAAGTCTTTCGATAATTACGGACATTGATTTTTAGCTCTTACGCTTAGATTATGTCATTTGACATGGCGACTACTGGAAACTCCACTTTTCTTTTTCAATACTTGTTTATTGTTTTCCGGAAGCGTTTGCAGCAGTCGATGTGTCAGCTTTAATTTAAACATCATGGGTGAGACCATAAGATTTATTTATTTTGTAAGTGTACTTTTTTATGTTGACAATATACGCTTGGTGACATGTGCATCGTGTTTTCTTTTTACTTTGTTTTGCATGTACCGCTTTTGGCAGACTTCTAATAATGGATGTGTTGTTTTGTTTATTCTTTAAATACATCTTATGTATTTATAAATAATTAGTGCTTTGCCCGCGGTTTCGCTCGCGTCATAGTTTAGTTATATCCCAAATGCCAATTCTCATAAAATTTAGAAAATTTTGGGAGTTGAATTTGCAATTTGATGAGTTATTGTACCAATGCGCTGTGGAACAGATAAACTACTGATAAAAGTACATCAGAAACCGGGCATTAATAAAAAAAAAAAACATTTATATAAGGCATAGTCCACATCACAGATCTCTATAATAATTTTGATGTAAAATTATTGAAATTAACTTCGAGTTCGGTTCCCTCTAGAGGCATTTAAATATACAGTTTCTTTGATTAGGACTTGAGCAATAGATTTTTTGGATATCTGGACAAAAAACATGACCTACATATATGGATATAAAAATAGAATGAGAGACATGTAAAAAATTGCTGAAATTATTATCGATCTATGTAAATGCATAAAATATATATCTACCATAGTCATATACCTACCTATCTGGTTTTAAAGCATTTCTAAATGATATTGTTTACAAGCATCCTGTATATTCTGACTAGCTAATGACCAATCGACTCTCTTAGACTTTACATTTCCTCGTCAATCAAACCATCCCATATCTAATATTCTTTACTTTAGTAGGAGTTGTAAGTAGTCATCTTGGAATATGATCAAACGTTTTGTTTTCTTTCGCTAATATACAATTAACTCTCGGAATTAAAATTGGCAGTAGAAGAAACGGCGCATTTTATCATGTTTTACTTATCGCAATCGTTTTAACAAATAAAGTATGTTAAAAGTTTATTCATAAATTAATATATACATACAAATATGGCTATATATATAATGTAATATTTTAAAATATCAGTCGAATATTTTTGTTTAAAACGTTTACTATCGAAAATATCCATTGTACTTTATATAGTAATCCCCCAATATTTGTACCGATAATTTCCCCAAATTTTGTATATTAACTGGAGTTTAAGACTGTGCCTAAATTAATGGTAAGAATAATTTAAATTGAATGGTAAACGTCGACATGCACAAAGAGATTTTTAATAGTCAATATAAATTCACTCTTAATTTGAAAGCATTTTTTTTTTATATATCAATCGCTCCAAGTGTAAGCGATATGTGACTTTTAATATTGTGATAGGGTTTGAAGGTCATACTGAGTATAAAACGTGGCTCTCGGTCAATACTGATTTATTCTACACTGCATGCTATGCACAGAATCTTTTACTGAGATACTGCTTTGACTCCAAGTCAAAAAGTGAGAACAACTCCGGGAGATCTCCGTCAGGAACAAAGTTACTGAAAAATAAAATATAATAAAAAAATCACTCTGTCTTAATTCATAAAGAAAAGATAGATGTATGTTTTATATAATATGTGTATAAACCTACCATACAAAATAACTCATAAACCATTGCATTATTGAAGGCGCGCCTATTTCGCAAGACCACCCTGAGAAGCTCCCCTCAAAGTGCAATGTTATGCAACTTTGCGGCTGCATCAAGAAGGTTTATAGAACCGACTGCGCAAGATGTTCGTCTGTTCGAATCTCTATACTCTCACGAGCACGCATACTCTCGTATCTATATATAAAGTCACATGGAGTGGTTATAACGCTTTTTCCTTACGTAATGGTTTCTACAAGTCAACGCTTACTGCAAGTCGCGCTAAAGAACCTCGTAAAAAAAAATCATGATTTGTCTCTTGAGTAAAAAACATTGAATCACGCTTCGCTCGAAGACTGTCATATAGCAGCAGAACCATGAACAGGTCGATTTTGCGTTCAAAGTTCAAACTATCACCCTTACTAACTCTACTCTTTTCCCACCTAAATAGTTCGAAATAACATCTTTTTCTCTTCTACTCTCCTGAATCATCTAATATCTCAGTATTCACATCTTTTGTAAACAGTCATTCCTCGTGCAATCCATCCATCCATACTAAAGTAATTTGGACAAAAATTTTCAATATTTGTGGTATTTATCATCAATACATACATATACATAAATCACGCCTATTTCCCAACGTGGTAGGTAGAGACCACGTCCTTCCACCTGCTACGATCCTGGCATACCTCTCGCTTCTTCGACATTCATTAATCTTTTTATGCATTCTCGTCGGTTTATAGTACTCTTGACCTTACCTTTCTTCAGAACGTCTCCGATTTGATCGATAAATGTTCGTCTAGGCCTTCCTCTTCCAACGATTCCTTTCACACTCCCATAATAAATTTGTTTAGTCATTATTCTTTCATTCATCCTCTCAACATGCCCAAACCATCTAAGCATCCCTTTCTCAATCCGTGTGACTATAACTTCTTTCACACCACAAAGCTCTCTTATCACAATATTTCTTATCCTGTCACTCAATTTCACTCCTAACATACCTCTTAGCGCTCTCATTTCTACTGCATTTATTTTACTTTCATGATTTTTCTGCCACACCCAGCTTTCACTTCCGTACATGCGTGTTGGAACCAATACTCCTCTATGCACAGCCAAACGAGCTTTCATAGAAATACTCTGGCTGCTCATACAGGAGTGTAACGCCCCATTCACCATATTACTCTCCTTCCTATATCTCTCTCACACTTTCCATCCCTGTTAAACATCGATCCCAAGTATACAAACTCACTTACTTTCTCCAGTTCATCCTCATCAATCCGGACACATACTGCTGTCAAGTATTCTTCCTTTTCAAACACCAAAACTTTCGTCTTCTTTGCATTTACTTTCTTTCCCTTAATACATGATAGTCATCATCATCATAATAGTCACCATCGCTTGCAAATCCTTAGTCGACGATGCAAGTAAAACTTGATCATCAGCGTAAAGAACTGTCCAAGTAACTCAATTTGACAAGTGACTCGTCCATTTTCAGTCCACAATCACTCTCTTTCAAATCTGTTAGACAATTATCCATGAATAGGTTAAACAGCCATGGAGACGCTACACATCCCTGTCTGACACCCTTTTGGATATCAAACTATTCAGTGTATGCTCCATTTATTCTAACACAAGCACTGGAATCCTCATAGAGAGATTTCAATGCTTGTATCAGTTCCCCGCCAACCCCATGCCTAGACAATGCCAACCACAACTCATTCCTCATCACTTTGTCATCATTTATCATCAATAATGGTTGTTAAACTACTTTCTTTTTTTTATTTTCTCGATGACAGTTCTAATTTGATAGTTGTAGTCTTGTGACCAAATAAGTGATGATATCGATCGCATATCGAGTGACAATGACGATTCATCAGATTTTGATTAAAATAAATAATTAAAGATTACCTGTCCTTATAATTATTTCGTTTCATTCTCGAGTACCTACCTATACCTACTTATTTTACAACAGCTTCGAAAATTTTGAAGTTGGCATTATCTATCAAGAATTAATACGTGTAACATCTTGTAATGAAATATAATATTAGTTAATAAATTTGTACAAAAGTATCCGGCAGTAGTTTAGTTTCTTATATTTTGTAAAAAAATATCGGGTCTGTTATCGTATTACGTTTATCGATATAGCTCCATCTCTATCAGTTTCTCCGACTCTGGTATAACCTTGTACGTGTGTAAACGTCATATTTTTATAAAATAATGCATACATAATGTAAAAAAGACGCTCGGTCAAGTTTTCACAGGAGCTGTCATCGAGAAAATAAAAGAAATGGAAATGGTATGATCTCCCAAAATCTTTGATCACCCTTATCTCGGAGTTTTGGCGGGATCTTGTTTGTTATGTAGTGGTTTTATTTTATTACATAAAATTATTATATGGCCCTATATTGTGCTTATTGTGCTCAAGTGAAGTGGATTATAAATAATAACTAGGAGCATGCATTTGCCGCAAAAACACCCTGGACAGTTTTGATAAGGGAGCCGCCATCTTGTTAAATTTATGTTTGAAGATTTCACGAATAGTACGAAGTTAGGCGTCTCAAAGAGAGTAGGTATATCGGGTGTCTTAGGCTGTCTGTCCACTGGAGCGGAGCGGATCGGAGCTGTGCAAAATTCGACCAATAGAATTGCATCTCTAGCAAATTTCGACCAATAGAATTGCCTTCTCTAAATTTTTATGTAACTATATTGGTCGAAAGTCGCACAGCTCCGCTCCGTTCTGTTTTAGTGGACAGGTAGTCTTATAGTCCAGTCAAAATATACATTTCAATTTAAGTACTTTAATTTATATAGAGCTGAATAATTGTATAGTTTTAAAATACAATATAGAGAATTACCAACCGATCCTATGCCTGTTAAAAATTTATTTAAGGTGAAAGATCGAAAGCATTTTTCTTGTAAACGATAAATGTTATGGTAAAAATAGGTCAGACAAAAATCATATCATTGTCTACAAAAATTGTTGTTATTCTTGTTCTTTAATTTTAAGTAAGATCGTTTATGATTTTTGATACTTTATTAGCTAGCTGGGCCCGCGGTTGCGATCGCGTGATCTACAGAATGCTGTCGATAGGGCACGCGCGCATGGTTTTCAAATTTTTTAAAGATAAAAAGTGCTTATTGTGGGAGATCTGTAGAAGTTAGACATATGCCCTCGCTGACTTTTTTGTAGGTCTATTTAATGTCCACAATTAGTACATTAATTTGATATTCTGTCATGGTTTACTCAGCGTAAGCTATTTAAGCCTCCGAATTCACCGTGAGTAGTTTTTAATTACCCGGGACCCTAATTCTTTTTCCAAAATGAAAGTAGCTAAATTACTCCTTATAAAATCAGCTATCTGCCAGTGAAAGTCTCGTCAAATTCGGTCCAACCGTTTCGGACATTAACCGGAAAAAACAGACAGAAAAAAAAAAAAAATGTTTTTTAATTGTATAGATAGTGTAGGTATCAAACATGCCAATTTTCAGCTTTAAGCGAATTATTATAAACTTACCATTATTTTTGTCAATTTTGTCTGGACTTATTAACAACAACAACCGTTCCTCTAATTCTACTGAGTAACATAAAACTTTCAGGACTGGGCAGAATTTAACGCAGCAACGTCGACTATTGACGGATTACGTCCATCTGTCCGATCGCCGGCGGCTTCCCCTCGGCACTCTCCCCGCGCTTCACGCCGCACCCCTGCCCCTACCGAAAACGCATACGGGGAACTTAGAGCCCCTCCTTTACCACCTAGGAAAAGTTTGTCCCCAGCCGAGCCCACTATAGCGGCGGCATCGAGCGTTCAGGACATAGCAAGCGCTAGTATTCAGGGTAAGTTTTTTAGTTATTGTTTTATGGTTTATAAGTAGAGATGTACAAAGTCTCTAAATAACAAAAAAGCGTTCAAAATTCATTGTCTGCTAGGCTGGCTTTATTATCATTAAAGTTTTATATAAATTTACAAATATTATCTTTTTACCTGACTGCGAAAAAGGAGGCTTATGTTTTTAGAGCGTATGTATGTATGTATGTATTTCTTTGGCACGTTCTGTAGCCTAAACGGCTTGATGGATTGTCTGACGACGTGTTGTTAGATACGTCTTAACTGTGGGAGTGATATTGGATATATAATATTTAAGTACGACGTCAGGGAATCAAATAATAAGCAAAAATAGTATTTTTTAAGTCAGTTGCTTTTTGTTGCAGGCTCCTTTTTTGTTTTCATTTTTATTCTTACCAGTTTATTCAATGAGCTGGCATTCCTTTTCTATTAAGTTTTTAAGATTTCTCGACTTCTCGACAATTTTTTCTAATCTAACTGGTAACTCCAAAGATTAGCACGTTCCTACAAACAAAATAATACGATCTCCTGAGCTTTATAATTTTAGTATTGTTGATTTAAATGTGAAACTAACTCAAAAAAGATGCTTCTCTGCAGAACCTCGGAGAAGATCATCATTAGAACCAGAACCTGATTCCCGTCATCGATTGACTTCCATAATCACAGGCTCCACTGAAACCATCACCGGTGTCATAGACACCAGGAATGAGGTAAGATACCTACATAGTCATTTAAACATAACATTCAAAAAGATTGTATTAAAACTTTGAATAAAAAAATATGATCTTTGATTGCAAACGAAATTTGTAGGTAATAAACACACTGAAATTAAACTCGTTGGAATAAATTTAATGAGTAACGTCAATTTTTGAATAACTATATCTGTAGTTATAAGTATGACGTGTTCAATTAATTGTTAAATTATAAATTACCCTTTTACTTGGAAGTTCAAAGTCAGTTCTCTTGTAAACGAGTAATGTACGATGAAAATGCCCTGAAGCCTTAAAAGGCTTTTACAGTATCACCGGGCTTGGGGGCGAGCGCTTAGCCGCGAATTATCCTCGGATACAGCTCGCTTATATACTAAAATAAAACCTTCACGAAATCACTAAATCCTAGAACTTACAACATTCTTTTTAGACCGTTGTTTTTGATGAAATTCGAGCGATATGCTTTTGTATGTGCGAGTGAATTATAATTCTTCCTCGAAACTATAATTACGTACTAGATGTTTCGAGAACATTTGTATGTTATATAGACGTAAACGTATATGTTTACTTAGATTTATATTTTTACTCAGATCGGAATACTATAATTAATAAATTAAATATTTTAAAAAACGGTTATTTCATAGTCGAAAGGTTGCACTTCTTTAGGCGCATTACAAAAAAATATCGGAGGTAATTGTAAGACATGCAACTAAAAGACTGGACCATAAAGTTGCTTGCTAAGGCTGCCTGTCCACTGAAACGGAACGGAGCGGAGCTGTGTAAATTTCGACCATTAGAATTGCATAAAAATGTAGTGATGCAATTCTATTGGTCGAAATTTACACAGCTCCGCTCCGTTCTGTTTCAGTGGACAGGCAGCCTAAACCTTTTGCTTTGTTCAGTGGATCTAGATACAGTCGATGTATTTTTAAAATGTGTTATCAATGTCAGCTAGAAATAAATTACTAAAATTTAAATAAATTGTTTTTTTTTTTTTTAATTATTAAATTTCGCGTATATTAAAAATAATATTGGTAACGTTAAAAAATATAACTTCTAATGCACCCTTTTTTTTTGTCCATAATTCAGGTGGATATGATTTCACACGCGGTCATTTAGTTCCAATATTAGCAAAGCTAGTATTACAGTAACTAAACAGCTGATATACCATACATATAGGTATACAAAAGGCAATCATGTGCAAAGATCGAACCCGCGACCTATCGGCTCAATAGTAGGCCTACTGCCACTTCGCCACGATGCCTTAATATATCTATATTCGGAAATGCGGAACTCTTTTTATTTAATTTTTGATAACATTGTGTGTAGGCATCGAAGTGACGATGCGCGTTCTTATCGGTTACTATCACACATACCATCAAATATTATGATTTATGAATCGTATATTTAGTTTTTGATTAGATTAGATTTTTGTTATCAGTGGCGGCATTTCTTTAATCGAATTGAACCAAAGTCACAATGACCGCGCGATTTTGATACTTGAATTTTTCGTTTTGTTATTTCTGACGCATAACTTATAAAAACATGTTATTTTGAATATAGTAGCATGACAAATTGATGGATTCTGCATGATGCCACTGTACGACACAAAAAGAACTGCTAACACCGAGAGGTCGACAGTTCATCGCCGAACGCAGCTATCGTACGAGCCTGAAAACTTCTCGGCAGCTGGATATACACTGGCTGATCCCGAAACGCAACAAACCAGAAGAGAGTCTCACTGATGTTTTTATCACTAACGGTGTGGCGGTCATGACCGATCCGGTTACAGTACCGTACCATGCACATACAAACCTGTTCAAAACGAATATAGTAACAAATCGGCGGGTCACTGATTGAACGAGTTCCGCGCCTACATTCACTCACTACTTCCATTCCATTGTCTTTGAGAATTGTAAACGCTCTATTAATTAAACGAATTTTATATACAAAATAAACGAATTATTGATAAGCAAAATCCATAATTAACATTTGGACCTTCGGAGCCGAATCAAAATCTGCAAGACCAGCACCTAAAGAAATACATCAGCTGAGAAAATCGAAATCACAACGAACAGTTTGAAATCCATACTGGTCAACGGTCAGGTATTCAAAATCCCTTTATTTCCCATCATATTACGGTGTTATTTTGTGTCTAAATTGTGTTTTGTTAGTGATTATTTATCGTTTTTGCATACTAATATCGTGAGTTTAAAATTTACGTCGTGTATTCAAATTTTGTAACCGTTTTTATAAACTTTAAAAATGAATTTAAACGAAAATACGTATAAAGAAGGAAGTTCTACGTCTACTTCAATAAGTCAGAAGTCTATTGCGGAGCTTATAAAACAAAGAGGCACAATTAAAGGTAGATTAACGTTATTTGAAAAATTTGTTGCAAAATTAACGAATATCGAATTGTCAAAAACACAAATAGCCGATTTAAATTTACGTATGCAAACCATGTCTGAACTTTTTAAATCATATAATGCCCTTCAGGATGATATCGATCGAATTACAGACGAGTCAGAATTCATGGATCAGTTACAATATCGTGAAAATGTAGAAGAGTTATATTATACAAATATGGCTATCGCTAAATGCATCTGTGATGAAAATAATTCCAAAAGTTCACGCGAACCTTTATCAAACGGTTCTTCTACGGTACAACTACCACAAATAAGAATCCCTGCATTTGACGGTTCGTATGATGGCTTGAATTTAAAAATTCGTATGTTTCTATGGTTCACAATCGTACCGATTTAGATTCAATTCAAAAGTTTCATTATTTACGTTCCTCTCTGACCGGGTGTGCGTTACAAGTCATCAGTGCCTTAGAATTCACAGCACAAAATTACTCCCACGCTTGGGACCTGCTCTAAAACAGATTTCACAATAGTCGCCTGTTAATACACAATCACGTGAAGTCTTTATTTACCGCACAACCTATAAGCAAAGGATCGCCATTGCTTATTAGAGAGCTAATAGATACCTATTCAAGAAATTTACGCTCACTTCAAACGTTAGGCGAACCTACAGAATCATGGGATACTCTAATTATATATTTGATAGTCTCAAAGCTTGATTCATTCACGGAACGCGAATGGGAACGTCACAAGAGTTCTCTCTTGCCTACAGATAATTCCGTTACCGCCATAAAAATAAAACTAAACGATTTGATCACTTTCCTAAAAAATCAAGCAGACTCATTAGAAATGGTTTACGTAAACCATATTAAACCAACTCAAAACGTTAAGTATTCTAATGTTATCAAAACACCACACTCATACGATCACAAAAAACAGTCGTCATCCTATGCGCAAAATAGTTACAGCTATGTATCTACACATAATAACAACATTAACAACGGTGCCAACGCAAAACCTACCAACCACTATAAGCGCATACGCGTTTGTATTATGTGTAACTATAATCACCCACTATATGCCTGCACTAAATTCATTAATCTTTCAATCCAAGATAGGTTAAAGGTAATAGAACAAAATCAACTTTGCCGAAACTGTTTACGTGCCGGTCATACGTATGTAGAATGCATGTTTGGGTCTTGCAAACTCTGTAACCTCAAACATAATACACTGATACACTTAAGTAACAATTTAAATGTAGATGGGACGGTGGAGCGTGCGCCGCTTGTAATGACGCAGGCGCCTGACCAGCTCACCCCTTCCACTTCGAGTGCGATGCATGCAACAGCTCATTCATGCCATTTCACTAATAATGACTCTAAACGAATAGCCACAAAGTCTGTTTTGCTATCAACTGCATTGGTAGATGTCGCGGCCAGCGATAACAGATATTATACGATACGCGCTCTCTTAGACAATGGAAGTCAAAATTGTTTTATTACAGACGATCTATGTAAACGATTAAAAGTTCAAATAATACAGTCCACTATTCGAATTGCCGGTGTCGGACAGTTCGTCACCGAATCTACTCAGTCATGCGATATAACTATATTATCAAAGTTAAACGATTACACAACTCGTCTTCGGTGTGCAGTTTTACCGCGCATTACATCGTGTTTGCCGCCGATAGATATAAACGCACAGTCTATACGTATTCCACAACACGTTCAACTTGCCGACCCCGCTTATCATACGTCTTCAGAAATCGATTTATTGATAGGCGCGGATAAATTCTGGGAGTTGTTAGACGAAGGCAGAATAAGACTGTCTAATGGTCCATTCATACAAAACACAAAATTAGGATGGATCATTTCTGGTCCGTTACACACTAATCATATGCGTACTAATAATCAGATTCAGTGTCATTTATCTGTAAATTTAGATGCGAGTTTTAAGTCGTCCTCGGGACTCGAAGAAATCAAGCCTTCTCGGATACTCGCTGAGGACGAACTTATATGCGAAGATATATTTAATAATAAGCATAAACGTGAAAATAATGGTAGGTTCTCGATTAGGATTCCGTTTTGTGAGTCACCAGAGGTGCTTAGTAACTTGTACACGTCAACGACAACTCAATTTTTAACATTACATCAGAAATTTAATCGTTATCCTGAGTATACGTGGTTATACTATACGGATATCATTTATGAATCTCAATATGTAGGACATATAACACGGGTGGATAATTATAATTTTACTAATTATTTCAGGCCACATAATGGTGTACTCAGAAAACAAAGTACGACCACCGAATTACATGTTGTAATCTATACGAGTACCATTACAACTTCGAAAAAATCACTAAACGACGTAAAATTAGGTAATCTATTACCTCGAAACGATATATCTTTTATTTTAGAAACTTTTACTCAAAGTAAATTAGAATTTATGGCAGGGCGTCAAGATCAACCAGAACCTTGCGATGGTTATCGTCTCAACACCGTGACCTACGGCCGCGGCTTAACTAGTGCACCAGTCTTAAATCTTCGGTGTCAGAGACAACTCACGCTAGAGTGTGATGATGACGTCATCGCTCGCGTCAAAAAGAAAACCTTTCATGTCGATGCATCACAAAATGCTTACGGTACGTGTTCATACATACGCATCTATAATAATTCCTCGGTTTCGGTAAAGTTGTTTTGTTCCAAGAGTAAAGTGGCTCCGATTAAACCGGTAACCATTCCTCGTCTCGAATTATGCGCGGCTTTATACGGCGCTAGATTATACGGTAGAATAATTAAATCGATGACAATTAAATTGAATCAAGTTTATTTTTGGACCGATTCTACAATCGTAATGGGATGGATCTGTATGTCTCCTCACCTCCTTAAAACTTTTGTGCAGAATCGAGTAATCGAAATAAATGAGTGTAATTCATTGCTATTCAACTTTGATAAAAGGCATCCGATATTATTGTGCAGTAAACATAAATTTACACGATTGTTGTTTTCACGAGAACACAATAGATTATTTCACGCAGGACCACAACAGTTGTTGTCAACTATGCGAGAAATATGGTGGCCTCTAGGTGGTAGACAATTGGCTAGGAAAACTTTATTTGACTGTGTTGCGTGTACTCGAAAGTCAGGGAGGACGTTAACACATATAATAAGCAACCTATTACAACCAGCTTTATCATTCAAACCTTGCTGGGTTGATTACGTTGTGCCAGTTAACATATTAAATCGCAAAGGCACAGGATCTAACCTTGTAAATATAATGTGTCTATTCGCCTCTTTCAGTATTCGTGCTACACATTTGGAATTAGTTTCTAATCTTACTTCTAATGATTACATACTCGTTCTGAAACTTTTTATTTCGCGCAGAGGCAAACCGCCCCAAAACATTTTTATACGATAAATTTAAAACAAAATATTATATTAGAGCAAACTATTTACTTTATTATACTTTATCTACTTCATTTTTTAAACCAAATTCGACACAATTTTAACACAAATCGGTGCTGTCCTTACTTCCCAACCTGCGTCCTCAATATCCACAAACCCTAAATCTCCAACTTCTTTGTCCTATCCATTTTTTCTAATCAACCTACCGTTGACTGCTCCGGCTTATGAAAACCTGACAGAGGTGCCGTATCAACAACTCACACGATATTCTCTACTAGTGGAGAAGATGAGACAACATTTCTGGAAGCGCTGGTCTCAAGAATACGTTTCGGAGCTACAGACCAGAACCAAATGGAAGACTAATACCGGTGACATCGCTCGTAATACAATTGTATTGGTGAAAGAAGATACACTTCCTCCACTGAAAATGGCGTCTGGGCCGTGTTATACAAACATTTCCTGGCAAGGATGGTGTGTCTCGCTTGGCGGAGATTAAAACTTCTACCGGAACTATACGAAGAGCATCTTCAAAAATTTGCCCGCTACCATTATAACTAAAAGACGACACCACGTCATCGGGTTCCTGTTGGAAGGCGAAGCTTTCAAGGCGGGGGCCATGTTCAAAACGAATATAGTAACAAATCGGCGGGTCACTGATTGAACGAGTTCCGCGCCTACATTCACTCACTACTTCCATTCCATTGTCTTTGAGAATTGTAAACGCTCTATTAATTAAACGAATTTTATATACAAAATAAACGAATTATTGATAAGCAAAATCCATAATTAACAAAACCATACAACATTTTATACTAGGCTAAAATGATAGTTTAAAATTTCTTATTTTTATAAGTTTATATTTTTATATTTTTTATTATTGATTTATAAATAATAGACAATAAAATTTTAATTATTGAAATTAAAAAAAAAGTTTATTACCCAGGTGCCACCAGACCCTCGAGCATTTGAGAAACCACGTCGAGCTTGCACTCCACAGTCAAACAGTAGACCATTACCAGCTCCCCCGCCCGAAAGACCATCAGACCACCGGTCTAATGCTGCCGAACCTAAACTAATACCAAACCCACAAGAAAGACTCGAAAGCCGCACACACTCTTTGCAAGACCGGACACCCTTCATAGAGAATAAACAAGAAAGACAGTTCTCTGATAATAACAAACAGCCTGTGGATAAGCCAACCGATAGGCACGTCCCAAAAATCGAAAGACATGATAGGCTTTTGCCTCATCTATCAGATATTAGGCCGGAGAGACATGTGAATTTATCAGAAAACCGAAATATACCAACCTTACTCGACAATACTCGTCACGTCAATTCATCAGATATTAGGCCAGATCGGCACATTCAGTCAACTGATAGAAGTGAAACTGTCACTTCTCAGACATCTATCGATACACGGGAAGAACAATTCGATAGGAATCAAGAGCGGTGCGGTCCGGAACGATTACCTGAGAGACCTGATAGGTTACCAAGTTCTGATTCAAGATGTTTTGATAGATTAGAGAATAGGGCACCACCGAGACAGAGGTCTCTGCCGGCATCGTCTAGCGGAAGTATAGACCAGCCTACAAAATCAACGACGATGCCGAAATTCCCTTCGGAAGATGCGAAAGATTCGCCATATGAAAATGTTGGTGTTGATAAAAAGGAGGCAATTGTTCCAGGTTAGTCGTTTTGAGATAATGTTATTGTTGATTATAATTTTTTATTCCCTATAGATTTAGTGTTTGATTACAATGTCAGCTTAGACTGCCTATAGGTACACTAGCTCTTCAAGTGCAGATGCCGGAACACTTCTATAAGTGCTTGGTGAGAGATATTCTACTTGCGGGTGGTAGTTAGCAAGGCGCGCATTAGAAAATATACTACCTCTATTTTCTGGTTTATCACGATGTTTTCCTTCATTCAATGCTCAAGATTAATCTAGTACTTATTTAAAATTACGTCGATCACTATCACTGTGCTATCATACATTCATATTTATTTTTTAAATATTATATAATTTCTCTTATGAATTTTGTTTCAAAGGTGTTTTTGTAGCACGTCAATTCTTCATTCTTATGAATTTTAAAGCATATGTTTCCCGTTATTGAGGAAAAATTGGACAAATATATGGAATAGGTGTTTTCGTTAAAGTTTGATTTAATATTACATTATGGCAAAGGCTGTGAAATAGGCAATTGCATGTAGAGTATGAGTTTGAAGGCCTAGCTGTAGGCGAGGACGTCACTAATACGAGACAGGCAATTGCCATTTCCGCCGAGGCATATATAGTGCTTATCTCAAGCATGCATGGAAATATTGTCATTATTTTCGAAAAAAGAATACGCGAAGTATCGAATTTACGGACAAAGAATTTCAAATCCATTGCAGGAGCGTTTTTTGAATTTGGAACATTACAACGCTCCAGCAATATTGTATGAAACAGCGTGCTGCGGTTATTAAATACTCTTTGATTGGATCTCTTTTATCATTCTTGGCATGCCCGTAAATTCAATACTTCGCGTGTTCTGTTTTCGAAAATAATGACAATATTTCCATGCATGTTTGAGAAAAATATTTTCCATTATGAATGTCAACTGGTGGTTAGACAAAAATATGCATGGATCAACTAGTAATATAATTTATATCTTTATTTCAGGAAAAAAAATCAACCCTCTCACCCACGACAAGCACGGTAAAAAGTATGGCGATAACGTGTCGTATGAAAACATTAATCTAGATTACATCGCTCGCTTAGTAGGGGAAGGTTACCCTAAGGATATAGTCGTTAGAGCATTGGGTATAACAAGAAACGATTTAGAAATGGCATGCGATATATTACACGAATTCGGTACTAAAATAACGAATAAATGTTAAAAAATTTGTACGCTCGAAAACTATAAGAGCGAGGCAGATGAAAAGTAATTTCTTTCGTGTAGGTATTTAATTTTCATCTACTTCGATTATATAAATAAAAATGACAGGTTTATACGACAGCAATTCTGTACCTTATGAACGTAATCGTAAGTCTGATTTTGATGTATATAAAAAAGATTAACGAAGCTTACAAATCATTAGGAATAAAATCGATTTTGAAGTTCCAGTCACGGGAACATACAGTTGTACATACATAGTACATTTATGAGATTTATTGTCAAAGAACAAAGAATCACCTAAAGATATTGCATTATTTGAAATAGCAAAAACATAAACATCAGAAGTGGGCTCAAGTCTATGCGAAGTTTCGATTCACATCAAAATGTATTTATAGTAAAAATTTGTAATTCTAAAATAATTATTATATTAATATAAAAAGATAAATATAGAATCATATTACACCATAATATATAGGTACTTACAGACATTATGCATTTGTATTATTTTGAACAATTATGTTCGGGTACGTTATATAGCAGACGAGTTCCTGTTTTTTTTTTTCGATTCCTGTATTTACAAATAAATAACCAGTTTATAATAAACTGTCAGTAATGTGTACCACTATATAGTTGCAATGTATTGGTTAATTATAATAAAAAAATTAACTTCACGATAGAATACAAGTGTAAATTGCGAGTAGGTTAGGTTGTTTTTAGTTTTTGGCGGGATATCAGCGAGATTTTTATTTTTTTATTCATAAACTTGCGTTATTTCATTCTGTATTATGTAATATTTATGGCACTTTTGGAATTAAACTTGGTTGTTTTGCGCAAGTGAAGTGGATTGTACATAGAACATGAATTCTGCGATGACACAAAAACTCACTGGAACTTCCTAACAAAGAAGCCACAATTCTTTTAGATCACTGAAATCATGTGAGACACTTTGTAAAATTAAACAAAATATTTACCCACTTGATAATGGTAGTAATAATTTTCAGTAGCTAGGATTCGTTGTCATAATAGGAATTAGAAGAAGAAGGCAACTCAGAAAAATACGTAATTAGAGTTTGGTAACCCATTGAATGTATGAGTAAAATGGAAAAACAATTTTCGAGCTAGTCTATACTATCAAGGTTATACGATATGTTCCGCACCTTCACAGCATATACGCAGTCGTTTATGAGTAGGGCGGCAGAACCCTAGCAAGGTGCACGTTCTACCAATACGTTATAGCTCCTTCCTTAAGATATTGGCTTCAAACGAAGCTTGAAGAGGCATTTCAGCAAGCTGAAGACGACTTCCAATGGAATCTGCAACCGACAGTAGCCGTTGTTTGTGGACTGTACTTTACTTCTATCAGGTACTGTAGAGTATTGCCAAGTTTAGTGGTATTAAAAAAAATTACATTAGTTTCCCTTGCCTGACTGACCCTCTTCCCTGGTCTAAATTTGTTATGTCTATTTTGCCTTCTTAACTTCACTTAAAGGTGTAGATTATATTTCTTGAGTTTTGTAAAACTTCCTTAAAACCCCCCCCCCCCCCCCCCCCCCTTTAAATAATGTATTTTTAAAACAAAATAAGTCTTGTAGATAATAATAATAATAACCTGTCACTATGGTTTCTAAATAAACATGTGATAGTATTATAGATTTATAGGAAAATAATCTTTAACTTTATAGTTAGTTAAGGCACGTTTTTCTATAACGTATTTATTTCAAATTAAATAGACTTATATGAGTCTTATTCCAGTGTTCTTATTTAATTTTCGATCAGTATTCACTTTGTTACTCGACATAATATATCTTTTTAAATAAAATATGAACTATTGTAAATAATTACAAACTTATTCTCTTAGTACGGTATAGCCCCTTTAAACTACTTAATATAGTTGTTAACATAGAATATATTTTTCCATATTTACGTGTATTTGAGTATAGGTTTTGACACTTGACTTTTGACATTTGCAATATTTTAATGCTTAGTACATTGTTATTCTATAATGTAAAATTAATGTGAATATAATTATCAAATAATGTGAGTATAATTATTTGGTAGTAGTGCCTAGAATGATGTCGTTTTCTTAAATCATTGCAATATATAATTAGTAAAATGTTATTTTTTAATTTATTTTTCTATCTATATATAAACGCTTAATACAGTTCTTGGGCCTTTCCCAAACAGACGCGAAATTTCGATACGCATATTGAGAAAAAAGTTATAGTCCTTTTTTAAATCCCGTAGATTAAATTTACAATCCCTAATGTCAAAGTTGAAAGTAATGTTGCCACTACTGCAAAGTACTGTTGTCCTACCTCTTTACATAACCGCGCCCAAAAAAGGAGTGTAATATTTAACTAAAAGTTGGATTATTTGAATCGTTAAATTTTAAATATTAAATTGAAGGTGTTTATTTATTAACTGAAATATCTTGTATTATTCAACATAAACAAGTATTATCATTACATAACTTAGGATACTAAAATATATATATGTGAAAAAGCACTACTCCAAAAAAAAACTTAAAAGAGAGAACGCTTTGTTAGTCCTCGACAAACGTGATTTTGTTTACCTCATTCGGCCTTCACCTTCGGAACGTTCGATTTTCAGAAAAACATGAATAATATCTCGTACGGTTTTATAATTGGTTCCGATTGGTGGACATCACAGTTTTTAATATACAATATCTGGCAACACATAAAATATCATTTTAAATCTACAGATTATAAAAATTTAGAACGCCTTGCGACGAACAACGGAATTTCGCACCTCTATGGGAAAAATGATAAGCGAATCTTTAAACATAATATGATTTAGCTAATGACATGACTGATCTTAATTTATAATGTGCCTAGTCGTAATGTTTTCGTCACGAGAATACGACAGTAACTTTCTCTGTTTTTAAATTTAATAATTATAATAAGTTTAGATATAATTATAACAGGATTATAATTAGATATCTTGTTAATTATATGAGTTAATACATATCCACCTGATTACTAGTCAAGTCGGAGGTATTCTTAAAAATGTGCACAGTATAACATAAACATATTAAAATAGACAAATAATAATTTAAAAAAATTACAACAATGCACATAAATCTTAGTGCTTCATACTTACCACCTTCGTAAATAAAGGTAAAAATAATGATTTTCATAAAATTAATATTGGTTATTGTAAACTCACATGACACTACCTAGACATCACTTGTGTAACATTTATGTAAATACGACACGCATATGATTTAAATGTGATGTGAAGCTAAGGTAATGAGTTCATTTGGATGTTATTATAGGTTTTTAAAGAAATATTATGTAATTAAAGAAATAAATGTATTTACGTAATTATTTATATTTAGTGAAAAATAAATCGTTTATAATCTCACGGAGGATATTTTCTGGGTTCTATGAATTGAGTTGGAAATCTTAAGGTCAAAGACGGTTACGTCAAAATCCTCACTCTTTTTAAGAATCGTAGATAAGAAGCGCCTGTCTAATAAGAGTGGTTGTTAAAAAAAGATCTTTGTCCAAATTCTGCGATAGGTGGCGCAATTATTAAAATTATAAATGATTATCCCGATTATGGAAATCAGATTGTAATGTAAGTGCGTCCTTTACTAATCAAGAAAGTGTAAAAGAAAGGAAGCGATGTAGAAAAGTGTTTAGAATTTCATATCAACGGACAATATTATGTCTTGCAGTTCTCTTCAATGTAAAATTCACGCGCATTTACTAATGTTAGTTGTTACTTGCAATATTGTTTTATTATTATTATTACTTTTTGTATGATATAGAAGCGGTGTACAGTATGAAGGTGTAAGATTGAAATTTCTAGAAGTTTCATAATGACAAAGATCATAAGAAAAAACGTTTATTTGTTATTATAAATTAAATAAATAAATTCTGAATCCGAAATTTTGTGAAGTATTCCTTGCGTTATTTATTGGTTAAAACATAACATTAAGAATTAAAAAGATTTTTGAATCCACCTTTTTGTGGAGTATCTATCCACGTGTTATGCCCGCCGTACATACTACGGTCTACCGGAATGGTTTTCCTGTGCAGGTGTACCGTCGCAGGTAGATCGCACATTGTAGCGTGTATAGGAACGTAAACGCACAGGCTTACTGTACGGTGTCACTAAAACAATTTATTTTAGATCTTGTGCCGCTAACTTGCGCGGGCTTAAAAAACTGCACAAGTCTATTCCAATACATGCTCCGGTCTACCTGCACAGGTAACGTGTGTGAATGGCTTTTATTTCCTTTTTTTATTTGAGGTGTGAGACAATACTGAAATTAATTTTTTATGTAAAAAGTCGTTGGCATGAATTGAATGGAAAACTATATTTATATTCAGAAAGTCTGAAGTAATTTAATATTTTTAATTTGGGATAAGAGACGGTATAATCGAAGAAAGTAGCAATCATTAATTATTCATTTTCATAATATGGTTTATCTTAAGTTAGATTGTTGTTTATGAATTGACTGGCAGTCGTATTTCTTTAATCGCTGAATTCAAACACTGAAATAATTATTACCACGCGGTCTTGATAAATTAATTGTATTTTTTTAATTATTTTTCTTGACTCTTAGCGTATGAAAACTTGTTCCTGATTAATTCAATTATCATTCAATCTATACTAATGACTATAAATACAGTGTAAAAATACTCTAACTGAGAGTTTTCAACATTTTAACACGAAGCGATTCTCAAAAATGAAAAAATATTGTTATAGTCACTTAAATGACACATAGAATTCAATGTTAACCATAAAAATATGTATCATCATACAAAATATTTCAAGTAATGGAGTTACAAAATTTTTTTTAGTTTCATATTCATGTAAATATTTTCTGTTTTGGTTAAAAAGATTATTTCATATCATCACAATTGTATTGAATTATGTATTTAGTTGAATACAAAAAATGTTCCATGATTTTTTTTAGGTTTTAAATATTTTAATGAACGCAAAAATATGGTATGTTCAGTGGAGGCTGTCTTTTACGCTTTAGTAAAAATACGTTGCTAATATATTGTAAGTAAAATTTGTCTTTGAGTTTTATTTTTCAGTGTTATATTATTTTTTTTAAACTCGACAGGTGTCATGGGTCACGGGACATTCGGTAGTAACGAAGTTTCTTTAAGATTATTATTGTCATAACTTTATAAACAAAAAGCAAAAAAAATAGTTTATATAAAAAATTCTAAATCGGCGGGAGTTAGCCAAATTTCGATCAATAGAATTACAAAACAATCTAGAGTGCAATTCTATTGGTCGAAATTTGCACAGCTCCTTCCGCTCCGCTTCAGTGGACAGGCAGCATTACTGTACATACAACCGTACATAACATATAATTGGGTCAATTCTACGACTGTATAGCTTTCAAAATCCTAAATATAAATGTTTGTTTTTTGGTGTCTGTAACGGTTGGACACTTTTCTCAGTTAAGCTCTTATCTCGTGATAAGGTTTTAACTTCGTTACAAAACCAATCAAGTAGATAATATACTTAGTATATCATATCAATAACTTAATCAGCCCTTAAGACTCGATCCGACATACCCAGGTCGAATTGTATCCCAAAATATTACAATATTTTACTTTCATAGTTTTCATACATAGGTATTTTTAGGGTTTCGTACTTCTAAAGGAACCCTTATAGGATCACTTTGTTTATGTTCGATTGTAGAACATGAACCGCCTTTAGGACAAACTTTACAGAAATTTTATTAACTTGAGGAAGTTTCATATAAACCGACTTTAAATCTAAAGCCGCTTCTGGTCACTCGAACGCAAGTTTTGTTGTCAGCCTCAGTTACAGGTTGAATAGCATGCCATATTAACGGAGCATTTAGAAAAAGAGTACATATCTATTGTAAACGATAATAATTATTTATCAGGTCATTTTACCCCGCGCCACGCAGTGGCTCGTCTCGATAAGAACACTACTAAATGGCGCATGGTTATGGACGCTAGCTCTAAATCGGATTCTGGAATTTCTTTAAATGAAATACTTCACGATGATAAAAATCTTCAAAGTTATTTGTTTTTAATTTCAGGACTGGACCGATCGAGCAACACGCCAGAGTTACTTAACTTATACTGCCTGAATCGCACCGCTATAATTGTAATATAAATTTTGATGACTCAAATCATACTTTAAAGGTACTCGGTCGCCAGCCACTGATGAGTTTGTTTACAGTAACGCTTGTTAACCGCCCAATAACCAAACGCAATATTCTTTCGGTTTTCGCACGCCAATATGACGTATTAGGCCTTATTGCGCCTGTCATATTATACGCTAAACTTATTGTACAAAAACTTGACTGGAACGAAGAACCGCCCCTTGATATTTTAAGCCTTTTTACCGGAAGAAATGGTTATTTTACTCCCTGCCGTTACCACGTATGAAGCGGCATTTCATCCGCTTCTTGAATTATCCCAACGCGTTTCATCATGGCCTGTGCTTTTACACACGGTCGTGTATATTTTAGGTTTCTTAAGAATACTACCGCGTTCAAATATACCATCAGTGATATGATTGATATGATATGATATGATGCAAGGTCTTTAATTTAATGATATTATTCTAAATTTAAAATCAAATAAACGCTGCTCTAACGCCATCCCACGGTTGGCTCCTTTCCTAGAAGACAACGGCCTCATTCGAATCGGTGTTCGTCTCTCTAATGCTGACTTAATATGACCAACAGCATCCTATTTTGTTACCACGAACGGATCGTATCGTGTAATTAATCGTTACTTACTATCACCGCACGCACTGTCATACAGGACCAGTCTCATTAATGTCAATTTTACGTCATAAGTATTGGATTATCTCGTGTAGAACTCTAACCCGCTCCGTAGTATTCAAATACAATTTGTGTTTTAGGGCTGAACCTAAACAGACCTTCCCATTTATGTCTCATTTACCTGCTTGCCGTATGAATAAGGTAAAAGCTTTCGTACACACTCTGTACATTTTGCGGGTCCAATCAATATTATACCTTACAGAAAACGAGGAGTTAGATACATAATATCTTATTTATGTATCTTTGTATGCATGTCGACCCGCGCAGTTCACGTAAAGCTCACAACAGACATAAACACTTACATCTTCTTATCCGCATTCAAACGTTTCTTGTCTCGGCGTCGTGCTGTTTCTGTGTTATATACGGATAACGCTAAAACATTCATTGGAGCTAAAATGTTATTTATAATATGTTAAAATCTGAGGAGTTTAATGTTTCGTTTGGTAACGAACTCTCTTCTAAGCGCATAAGTTGGAACTTCAAGCCTCTACGTTGTCCACACTTTGGTGTAAATTGTGAGATTTATGTGAAAGCATTTAAGACGCATTTGTATCGAGTGATTGGCACGCAGTTACTTACATACGAGGAACTACTCAGTTTTGACTCAGATTGAGGCAGTGATTAATTCTCGTCCACTTCGCTTTTAAGTCAAGATCATTCTGGCTTACCACGTTGACTCCATCTCATTTCTTTATGTCAACTCCGCTAACGAGTTTACCCGCGTATGAAGTTGTCAATGAGAAGCCTAACTTACTACATCGTTACGCGCTTCTTGATCAAATAGTACAGTCTTTCACAAGACGATGGAAACAGAAATACCTTCAAATTTTAAAGTGTAGACGGAAGTGGAATAATCCAATTTCAGTAAGCACAATCGTCGTCATAGTGACAGACAATATACCTCCACTTCATTGGCCTTTGGGCATCGTCATCGCTACGTATCCCGGCAGCGATAGAGTTATTAGAGTAGTTTCTGTTAAAACATCTACAGGCGTTTTTAAGCGACCTGTGGTTCGTCTCTGCCCGCTTCCTACCTAATAAACATTTCAAAGCCCCGCTCTATTATATAATATTTTAAAACCGGGCAATGTTAGCGCCTAATACTTTGTTATTAGCAATTAAGTTAAATTATTTATGTGGGATAGATTTATTATTAGTTGTTTTTTTATTATTTTCCCTGCACCGCACCTTGTTTGTGTGTAAGGATAGTCTATGATTGACCACCGCCGCCGCGAGTCGATCTATCATATCTATTATCCCGCTTGTTGGATTTGTGCACGCTTCACAACATCCAGCTGTTCCACTGCTAACTGCTATTGAAGACGCAAACCTAAAGAATTGGCCGAGAAGAATCGCTGCCAGGCTGAAGATCCAGAAGAATACAAATAAAGGTGATCGTAGAATAAGCGATGCAGCTGCTTCTATACTTATCCAGTTTCAAGGTAAATTCTCTCATATTCTTGAACCTCCCCGCTCGTGGATTAGCGACCCTCTATATTGTTTAGTTGACGCGTCCACAATATCTTTTATATATGCAAATAATATTAACGTAAATTCTTACATGCTGAAATTCCAGAGACCACCTTTTCATTTCGTATCTTAACAAGACACAAAAGACTACTAAGAGAATACTACGTACCAAGACACTCATCGATCATATGATAAGGCACCATAAGTAACACCGCCACCTAGCGGAATAATAAAAATTTCAGTCATGCTGCCATTATCGTGTCTTGCCAACCCAGCAAAAAATCTCATACATTTGTATGTATACAAAACCCTTGACCTAATATTGGAATTAATTTCAAAGCAATCGAATTAAAATCTAAGTAAATTAAAATTTTATTGCTTTTTCATTAAATATTACCGATTTATACTTTAGCTATATAACATTGATCCAATGCGTAATGAAAGTGCCTACTACCACATTTTTTTTAATTATTTTAAAGGTAAAGTAATATTTTTTATTTTATTCTCATGCGATTTTAATTGACGGTGTGGCCCAAAACTGTAACACGATAAGCCTAGTGGAGAGACTGGTTTCAAGTACAATTTGTGGAACACGTCTATTAATGCATGGGGACAGATTTTCAACTTGAGGTAATTCGAAAATGACCTACCTAATAACTGATATTTAGTTAAACTTTTTTATATGACAATCATGCTATTCACGGTTAGACACCGAGAGCAATCCAGTGAACACATTAATGTCAACGTGACATCTGAATGGCATCGATCAATATCATGTGTTACGTAATAAATTACTCTGTAATAAGTTAGAAACGACTTATTATTTCACACTTTTTTAATGTAATATGTTGATGTACAACTTATGATATATCTGTGACGTACAGTTGACATCCGTTCAATATATTAATCGTGGGGGAAATAACAACCCTGACATAATTTTGATAAAAATATTGGCGGTAAAGGGTCGATAGAGTCAATATTATTGTCTTTTATATCAACTAAATTTTCAAGTTACTGCTGATGTAGTTAGCTAAGATGCTGAAGTAACTATAAACAAGATTCGCACTTGCCTATTAGAATGATAATGACTCAAGACTTAGTGTGAAAGTACCTCCCAATCAACACTGCAGGTACTTCGGATTTTTTTTAATTTCATTTTTTATTCTTAACTTTTTAGAGGCTTTTATGCAATTTGCATAATATGTCAGCCTCATCATAACTCATACTTTGGAAGTTGAACAAATTAATATTCGCGTTAGCAGTGTTACTTAAAGGAGCTAATTTTAACTTAAAGAAAAGTAATTAGTTCATAAAAACAAACCCTTCTTTTCAATGTATAAAATAAGACGATATCTAGATATCTAGAACAAAATCATGGCACTGCCATCTTATATAAAATATAAAAAAATAAACATGAAAATATTTGATTTTATGGATATAACAACCGAACGTAAAAAACTGACTTCCCAGTTAGTAACGAAAAATTCTGCTGTTATTACCATGTCAAGAGCACGTAAAAATTGTTATTTCAGTTATACGTAACATAATTACTCTGATTTTACATAACAGTATGATATTAATGCTACATTAGTTGAACTTAATATAAAAATAATTACCCTGATATCACATTAATATCTTATATAACACCAGTATGATGTTATATTAATATCACAGATTATGATACATCATTGAGACCAATAATTACTCAATTTTATATCATGTACACGTAAATTCGCTATGACTCACGTATGCTTCGTGTGTGATGTCAAAGTAAGATAAGGTGTTCACTGGGAACTGACGTTCTGGAAAATTATGGCATCCTGAACATTAGAAAAGTACAAAACTAAACACGCTACAGATACTAGAACAAATCAGTAGGTTATTACCCGCACATTTTCAGCTAGAGCATGACATTGTAAAATATATGCAAAATAAAATTTTGAAGACATCCTATAATTAAACAACGTGTATCTAATTTACTAAAACGAAAAAGCTTCAACGCCCAGTATGGTTCTAGGGCCTACCATATGATAGATCAATAACAATGTTCATTTGATGATGAAAGTTCATATTAGATTGTGAAATGAATTAAACCAATAGTAAAGCCAATAGCTTGTAATAAGGGGGGTTATAGAGAAGCTCGTCATTGCCTGTTGTTCTGCGGGACCTCGAAATCTCCATAAGTCTCCTGGAAATATTTGAAGGCCCCGAACAAGTTTTGGCAAAGGGTTTCGCACATTCTCTCAAATATTATATGGCATGAAGATTCTTATAATTTGTTTTTATTGTAAATATTCCTTTTTTTCTAGGTACATACGACATTATCACAATTTCCAAAACATTTTGACTTTCAAAAAGTCGGCGAAATAATATTCGACAATGAAAAGTATAATGTATTGAAACCAGCATCACACGTGGTAACTGATTATTTCAAAACCTTCATGACGGAAGGATCAAGACGTCATCCAGGAGAAAGAGTATTTATGGATGACAATGGCTTCAGGCATTACTGGTCTGGTTTACAGATTAACAGAAAAAGTTTAAGGAAGACTGATGTCACTGATAGTGGAGTTAAGAGATCTTACAATACATCGAATATTGACGATGTAGCTTCTAAAGCTACGATTAAATATATACCTAGGAGAAGCACAAAGGTTCCAATTACTGAACCTGATATTGCTAAAACGTCTTTAAGGCAAGGCAGTCCGATTCGAACTGTTGCTAAAACTTCATTCTTTTGCCCATTTTTTGGTGTAATTACCATGTCAGCTTATATCGACTGAAAATCTACATATACTAATTACTATAAATAACTACATTTATTTTTTGTTTCTGGTTATTTTCAAATTATATCAACAAAAATGTCAATAATCAATATTATTTGTATAGTTTTTTATAAACTGTAAAAGTATAATAAAATATATTTTTAATTAAAAAAAAAAATCATTTACTAGTAGGTATTTAATACTGTCAATGTTTTCTTTTTTTCAATAAAACCTGCACATTTTTCTTTTCTTTTTCTCGTGAGTCATAATTTAATCTCCTATTAAACGTCCGCGTCATGTAAGGGTCCTCGTCGTCCATTTTATATTTATCAAAGGTACCCATAAATGAATCCATTGCTGTTTGGAAAGCTCTTCTATAACTTGTCACAGGCATTTTTTCTTTTAACAAAACGATAGGTTCAAATGGTATCACCATTCCTGCGGCAGATGCAATCAAAGGTATCAATGGTGCGGGAAAATAATAAGTTATTATTTCCATAGCTCCATTAACAATACAGATCCCTATGCTTCTTAACACAGAATTAACTTTAGGTGACGAAATAAATTTCATAATCGGTATTGTGAAGGCGCTGTATAGTCTGGATATGAAGTTATGTTTGAGTGCATATTCACGTATCTCTGCTTGTGGACTGGCGCTTGATATATCGTCTTCCGATAAAATGGTATTTTTTTCCACATGTTCAACTTTAGTAGTCTTCACTGTGGTTTCGAACTGATCATTTATTTCTGGTTGTTGAGGCTGTGAATTAAAAAGTTATCACTTTTATTTTAGTTATAAATATTGGACTCTAACCTGAACCGCTTGAATGCTTCAATGAAAATTTTACCTTGCTTCTTTGATATTGAAAAGTATTTACCTGAAGAGCACGGTTTATATTTGAAATCGTACATATTTCAATCTTTCTCATTTCCTTACCATAGGAACTTCGAACGGAAAATACGTAAAAACCCTTATATTTTAGTATTTATTAATTGTTATTAAGTAGAGTTTATGGTTAATGATAAAAACAGTACGGAATTACATTTAAGGTCAGTTATAAAAGATGCTTCAAAAAACTATGTAGTCCTAATCAATCTAGGGTTGCGATTTTAATGTCGACAGTTGTTCGGTAAGTTGAATGTAGACGAAGTTAAGAGTAATTTTCAATTTTTTACGTAGAACGATAACTCACCGCTACATTTTTAGAACAAACACATAGTAATAGTAATTTCAGATAAAACATAGTTACAGTTAACTATATTTTCAAACAAGTTAAGATACCTACCTACATTTTTCAATACTTTTATTATTGAAAATACTCGTGTCGATAATATATGATCATATCGATAGCAAAGTTATTGGTAATAAAAAATATTTATACCTTTAAAATATATTACAAGTAACGTGATATGCAAGTTTCACGGGGTTGTAGTATGGACCACCATTTATGTACTTGCCTGCCTTTGATTATATACACGTCTATATAATCGGTACCTACATGACGATTGTGCACAAATAGAAAATTGCAAATTTGTTCTGTAGCAAAAAGTAAATCTCGTTTTACTGTATCTCATTCGATAAGACTGCTGAAGAAGCATGCACAAATCAAGAAAATACATACATCAACATTGTATAGGAACATTCAATATTTTGATGATTTTCAGAAAAACTAGAATTAATTTCTTCGTTAAACTAGGTATAGTAAAAATTCTTTTTTATGCCCTATACTTATTAATAATAATAATTTACAACTGTTCGAAAAATAGTGTTTATTTACTTACTTATTACATAAAACTTTAAATTACAATACAATTACAATAAAATGTCAGTAAAATCAATTCACATTCTAATCATTCATCATATCTAATGATATTTTATATGTAGATACGGCATTGACGCTATTTACCTACTTGCCATCGTGAATCAATGACGTTTTATAAATAGACGCACTATACTCTCACTAAAAGCAATTTGAAAAAGTTAGTGAATTTTGTCATCAGCGTACTGAAACAAATGAGATAGGAAATAGCACACCGTAAGGCAGAAACTCTGTTCTCAAATAAGGATAAAAGTTTCTTCTCGCTCATGCCGGTATCAAGTCGAAAGTGAACTGAGGGCAATTGCCCACTATTCACGATGGCATGTAAAGAACGTCAATGCCGTATCTACATAAAAAATATCATTGATCATATCGCAGTTTCGTCACATGATGCGCGCGCAGTTCTTAATTTTGTCCTTTATTAAACGCGCCTAAAAATGTATCTACCTAACACTTAAAAAGTCTCTTGTATTCAGTCATATGAAAAGAATTTTATTTTTTTACCAGCTGTGTCCCGCGGTTTCACCCGCATATTTTTTAGAGGAAATCACTGATTGATGATTTATAATATTTCAATAAAGACAAAAAAATTATCGGGCGGCCAGATGGTCACATCGTGGCATCGCATTGCTTATTCAAGCCGCTAACTACAATAGACATAGACCCGAGCCGAGTGTTGAATTATTTTAATTTTGTATTATCTCTCAAACTATGCGTCCAAATAACATGTTGTAAAAGACAAAGTTTATCTTCATTATAAATTGTCATTATGATGTTCGTAAAGATTTATATGCCATATCACTGACTTTTTTTATATATACTAATGCCCAATATTTTTGTAGAACACTGTATTGACGTCTCATTAACCATTAAGCCAGCGCATGCGGCTAAAGCAGTTCGCGAGGGTTTCGACTTCCGACTTACGTAACTAAAGTCAATATTTAAGGCTAGCTAGAAACTGTAGCCTATTGTTATATTACCTTTACTATTCTTAGTGAGTCCTGTTATCATATAAATTTTTCGAATCCGACTGGTAGTTCCAGAAATTAGCGTGTTTAAATAATCAAACAAACAAACAAAAGACTTTTCCGCTTTATTATATTATTAGTATTAGTACTAGATTTTACATGGTTTTTTTTGACACTAAAAATACTTTAAATACTTAAAATATTTTAATATGGAATGATTCGTATAATTTATAACCAAAATGTTCTAGTCCTTACCATTTCAAATTTCGAACTCTACGTCCCTATGAGACCGTGTCCTAAAAGTGCATAACCTCTTTAAGCTTAGAAACCTTCAAATAAAGTACTAATATAGTACGGTGACTTTGGAGACATTCCAATTTTAAAGAGTATTTGTTATATTTTAAGGTGAGTTCTACCTTTTTTGAATAAAATCGTATGGATTTTTCAAACATGTGTCAAAATAAAATGTAATTTAAATCAAAAGCACTAAGGAGTATTGATATCAACTTCGAAGCAAATCACCGCCAAAATAACTTTCTACCCCTTTTTAACCCCGTTAGGTGATGAATTTCAATAATATACGAAACAGGTCTTCCATCAATTCTGTTAAAAAAGGTTTATGCAAAATTTGAAGTAGATTGTACCAAGGAATCACGTTGTCCCATACAAACTTTGTCTCCCCTTTTCACCCCCTTAGGGATAGAATTTCGGAAAATCCTTTCTTATCGGATGCCTAAGTCATACAAAGAACACACCCTCCAAGATTGAGATCTCTACGATTAGCGGTTTAGGCTGTACGTTGATCCGTCAGTCAGTCATTCAGGACAAAGCCTTTTTATATGTATAGATTTATTTATTCATGCTAATTAATTTGCACTTAAGAATAATCAAATCAAATCGTTTTGATATTTTAATTTATTTACGTAATTTTCTATGTATATGTTCCATGTTTATAATTACAACTAGCTGACCCGCGCAATCTCGTTTGCATCACATAATGGAATCTCTCAAAAGAAATAAATTTTCCCCATTTTTGCAACATTTTTCATTGATGCTTCGCTCCTATTAGTCGTAGCGTGATGTTATATAGCCTATAAGTCTTCCTCGATAAATGGACAATCCAACACTAAAATATTTTTCCATTCGAACCAGTACTTCCTGAGATTCGCGTGTTCAACCAAACAAACAAACTCTTCAGCTTTATAATATTAGTATATATTTAATTTTTTTTTCGATTGGAACAACTTCATAATCATTACCTAATCATTTTAATTTTAATATAGCAATTTATAGTAGGAATTGAAGTGATTGCTATTTTAAAATACGTAATTGAACAGCAATGAAATTACATTTTCTATGACTGCTATTCCACATGAGGTGATAAGACAAAATATGCTACGATAACAGGAAGGTATATCTATAACTCTACATTAATTCTACAAAAATAGAAACCTCCATGGCCTTGCGATCTTGCGATTTTTTGAAATCCCTCAATATATGGATCTAGAACAATATATTAGAATACATTCATAGGTATAATAAAGAAAATGACTAACACATGTTCATATTTTAGTGTTCATAATTATTTTTAATAGAGTAATACTTTATAATAATAATAATAAATTAGTACAATTATTAAACGGCTGCGTATCTACCAAAGATTTGCGAGTTAGCCAGGTGCTTTACCTACGGAAATTTATTTTACATCGCATAGCAGTGATACAAATTCATTTGCAATTATCATATAACCTCCTCAACTACCATTTCATTTTCAGGTACCTATATCTTGTTTTTAACGAAGACAAATCGACTTTAAAGTGAGATATCGTAGTAGACGTCAGCGATTTAATTAAAAAGTTTTAAAAGCCGTGAAGCTATTTTATTACTTTGTGTTTTCACTATCGTTCACCGTACACGTAGATATGAATTTATTATTATTTTATTTCAATTTCTTATTCACGGTCATTGTGAATGCATTACCGCAGGTAAGTATAATTTATCAAGTAGAATATATTTTTTATACAACTAAGGTTTCAAGCAAGCATACGGCCTGCCTGATGGTAAGAGGGCCTATGGACCCTTGAACCTCTCTACCTAAGGAGCTCTGGAAACCCTCTCACCGAAGGAACACAACACACGGTTGTTTGTAGGTGATCATCTACAGGATGAAAGTCTTCTACCAATTGAGCTGCCCCAAGTAGAGAGAAATCTCCAAGTTAACCAGTTGTCTATCTCTCCCAAAATAACTGATTAGGTATAATAACTATTACAAAGATAGGAAATAATAATAAGGATTAAAATTGAGTAACAGGATAAGAAATAGCGTGATAACTGATAAGAGAACTTTGTGGTGTGAAAGAAGATATCGTCACACGGATTGAGAAAGGGATGCTTTGGTTTGGGCATGTTGAGAGGATGAATGAAAGAAGAATGACTAAACAAACTTATAAAGCGATTCTGAATGGAATCGTTGGAAGAAGAAGGCCTAGATAAACGCTCCTCGGTCAAATCGGGGATGTTCTGAAGAAAGGTAAGGTCTGGAGTACTCTAAACCGACGAGCATGCATGAAAAGACGATGAATGTTGAAGAAGCGAAAGATGTATGCCAGGATCGTGGCAAGTGGAAGGACGTGGCCCCTGCCTACCCCGTTGGGAAAGAAGCGTGATTTATGTATGTATGTATAAGGTTGACAAAAATATATTTATGAATCATTTGATTTTCAGGTTCCATACGATTATATACCGATAGGGCGGCAGGCTCGTCGTCTAGAAGTTGGTATACATCCATCTGATGTAATCCTCAATCACGAACGTATGTTTCCAGCCAGACGCAAATGGATCGACTGAACTCTAGTGTATAATAACTAAAGGATTAATACAAACCTATATTTATTTTATTATTGTAAACTTACTGTTAATTACGAACGTTGTAATTTTTTTGTGACTCTATGTTATATTTTTCCTTATTTCCCGCCTATAAAGTCATAATGTAGACTCGTTGCAGATCATCATCAAAAAAACTCTTCAATTTAGGCCCTGAGAAAGCACATTAGAACGTCAAAACACTACTACCGGTTCGGAAAACATTCCACCCATAGAAAAGAGCTGACAAAAACTCGATTGGTTTGAATTGTGTTGTAATGTGTAACAAACGTATTTACAGTTAATATTCATATTGATAATTTAGTGGATGTACAGAGAGGGAGTCACTTCCAGACACCGCTATCATTCACATAAAGATCATCTCAAACGAAAGACGTCTACCGTTGGACATAGGCCTCCCCCATTAATCGTCACAATGAGCGGTCTTGAGCTGATTGCATCTATGGTTCTACTTGAGGAGATAGCGAACTGGCGGACATTAGAAAAAGCCCTACCACCATGCTATGGTTTCATCACGATGTTTTCCTTCACCGAAAGTTCAGGCTCATTGCAAGGATTCGAACTCACGTCGATCGACGGCAGTGTCCTTAACCATCGTTACTCCATGTACCTATATGTTTATAGTGTTTCTACTTAGACACCAAGCTTTAAATTATACTTATACATTATTATGTGTATTTCTTTGGCACGTTCTGCAGCCTAAACGGTTTAATGGATTTTAGCATACGAGATGTCGTTAAAGTCGTTTTATTTGTGGGTGTGACATAGGCATAATATCTAAGTACTACGTCTGGGAATGGAAAAAAAAAAACATAAATTTTAAGAGAGGTGAAATTTCTTTGGTGACTGCTCTCTAATTGTGACACCCTGACTGATGGATTACTTCCACCCTACAGAAGATCACAGCCAAATAACTTTGTGTTGTGTTCCTGTGGTGATTAAGATTTCTAGAGCAACTTGGGCTAGGGAAGTTCAGGGTCGGCAAAGCGCTAGTGATACCTTCATAGGCTATTATAGCCACTTACCATCATGCGGGGCCACCGGAAAGTGTGGTTGTTTAAAAATAGAATATATAAGTAACTGAAAGAGTTAACCGTTACGAGAAGAAAGTATTTGTTTTTAGAATGTTCTAGAAAAAATAATTATGCAGCTAATAAAACGCACTTCAATACTTTATTACTTCGAAACAATATACAAGCTAAATCTTTTCTTCGTATTTTAAACGTAATCTTAAATAATTATGATATTATAAATAATTACATTATAATTATTTTTATTTTAACAACCAATCAATCAACATTTAGTGGGATTTTAAAGTTGAATCAATTTTAAATGTTAATCAATTGAAACTTATTTTTAATAACTTCATTATCTGATTTACCTATTCTGAAATTAATTTCGATTTCATGTAGTATGAACGTATGACGAAACTATAAGGAGGTAATAAGAAGGTAAATTTTAATAGTTTATTGGGCTGGTTGTGCGCCCGCTACACTTAGCTCGGCTAATAAAGTCAGCTACGTTCACATCAGTCGGAGGTGGTGATGCCAACTCGGCATATCTGCTTGTAAAGTCCACGTCGGAGTTGGCTCCCTGCAATAAATACATCTATATAAAATTCCATTTTTAAGATTATCGTTTCAAAAAAAGGAACCTTATTGTTTAGTCTACTTTGTCCAACCTATATTTTTAAAAGGAAATATCTCGTACCGTAATATGTAATGCCTTTGAAATTTTCACATAGTAGGTACGAATCTGTTATTATGGTGAATGCCTAAACAAACTTAATTTAAAAAAAAAAACACCAATTTTGACAAAACCAAAAAGTATAATAATAAGAGGTGTCTTACATTTTTTGGCGGGATCTTGAAGTGACATGTGGTTTTTATTTTTAATTAATTGACTTAGATTTTTTAACCCTATCTTATGTAATATTGGTGGCATTTTGCATGACATAGTTCGGTTGTTGTGCAAGTGAATTATACATATAAAGTGGAACACATGCATTTTAGAATGTCACAAGAACTCCCTAGATAGTTCTGACAAGGGAGCCACCAGCTTGTCAGAAGACCCCACTTTGTAAATTGGAAAAAATTACAAAGGCTTATAAATATTGACAATGGCAAGTGCTTTTTGCGGTGCCAAAACAAGAAGAAGAAGAGATGTCTTGACCCTACATAATGTAATATTGGTGGTATTTTGCGTAATATAGTGTGGTTATTGTGCATACGTGAATTTAATTATAAATAATAATTAGAAGCATGAATTTTAAGTTACACCAAAACTCCATGGACATTTATTGTTATCATTATTTTATTTTAGTTTTTAAAAAACAATACTTAGATTAGGTTATTCTAATATTTGCTCCTGTGATGGTTAAAGAAATCGATATGAATTAAATTTGACTATCAAATATGTTCTTGTCACAGGGCGTACTGCCATCAAGAACATAATCCACAGCGTATGCGTGCGGTGTTTGCTGGCTGGAGAATTGTGCTATTTATACTGATTAAAAAAAAAACAATATTCTTACCACAACCATGAATAGAAGGGCGATTAAAACGCAAAACATTGATAGCCACTTCATCTTCGCGTCTCGACTGCCTGTCTGGGATTATTTCGTTACCTCTAAAACTTATATAGTAGGAATTATACATCCGTGACTTATATTTCATCCAATTAAATATATGACCATATTCAATGACTGATTGATTCTCAACGGGTTATATTAAAATGTAACGTTATTTTCATGTTATTAACAAGAAATCATTTATTTACGTCAACTTTTTTTATAAGTGTTAGTTATGAAACTGAAAACAAAGTTCAGCATCAGATTAATGGACTTTTTGATTTTAAATATCTACTGGACACGCGAAGTGCCCGAAGTAATCTTATATGCCAAAATAGCGCTGTGCGATGGTATTGAAAAGGGACATGAAGCACTGTCCTGGTTCCTTTTCTACAGCAAAAACCAAACTCTGATTTTGTCTGGTCTGGTCTGGTCTGGTCTGGTCTGGTACTCTGGTCGAGGGTGTTAAGTATCGAACCCATGAAGCCCATGAACCTTCGATGATGGATTTGCAAAATTTCAAAGTACGATTTTTCAGCGGGAGTGTAAATTATGCTCATCATACAAAAGTGAGTCATGCGCGGGGATCGAGCACGCGATCTCTCGGCTCAATAGTTGTGCTAACTACCACTGCGCCACGAGGCTTGTCAATGTATGTATATTGATTTTATCCTAACTTCCAAATTATCTGTGACTGTGGTATTCTATGACATAGTTTGTGGTTATGGTTTTAGACAGGTTATGAGTCTTTGGACAAAATGTTGATTCCTGCTAAGATGGACTAAGATTTCAAAGGTTTTAAAACTTGTGTTTTACACAAAAAAGAATCGATTTCATTCAAATGTCCAGGGATTATCAGGTTTTTCTTCGGGTTCATTAATTTAGTTGGCGACAGCTCTAAACAAAATACTGTATCTCGTTACTGGGTAAATCTAGATATATTTTTTTTTTTACAGCACTGTGTAGCGCCATATGTCTTTATTCAATATTAATTTAGTGGTCTTGTAAGGGTTTAGTTTAATTTATCATGATGAACACAATAATCTTCTAATAAAATATCAACAGCTTTATTTTGATTTAAAAACATTATTATTTTGCATATATTTAATCAGGTTTCATAATAAAACTCAATTAAATATAATACGATTTCGACAGCAGCCGACAATGCTAACACGACGCACGTGACGATACGGCTGTAACGTTTTACTTGTTGGCCGATAGTTGGCGCCTCAGGCGACATCTCCACGTAGCGTCTTAGTCTTGTTATAGGCAGCACTGCTTGCCATGGTTCGTCCTGGATAAAAAATGTTAAAATATTTTCATCGGTTTTATTATCAGCAAGAAAACAAAAAAAAGGTGCAACTAAAAATAAATGTTTTAACGACAACCAAAAATTTAACGATTTAATTACTGAACTGATCCACGAAACCCTCTTTAAGAGAGTTAGACAGAAAAAGTGATAGCATCGTAAGTACTACCACATTGTGGCAAAAATAAGTATGACGTCACTGCTTCCCAGCCGAACCCCTCAGTTATGTCACCTTCAAAATATATTAAAAAAATAAATAAACAAAACTTACTTTATTAGGAACAAAAGAAGGATTTAACTCCTGCGGCATGAGGGCTGATTGCATATCCGCATCGTTCTGCAATTTCTAAATACAGGTATGCAGGTATAAGTTATATAAAGTCTTATCAATGAACTTCTAAGAATTTTTTTTATAATATCACGACAAAGTGATCATTGTGTCTGATGGTGGGTAATCACAGTACAATTCAAAAACTATGGCGAACACTATGAGATTACCAAACTTCTCTGCAGCTGAATATACTACACTGATTGAACCAAAAGAGAGCCACTTTTTGTCGCCATGTGATGGTGATCGTGACTCAGACGGTTACAGATCGCTTGTTTACTGGATATATACTTTGATCCCGGAATGCAACACGCCTGAGTGTATAGGGGTCGAGATCCAATCCGACATAATTTTTGCATAATTCATATATTAGCAATAAATAAAATAACTGATGAGAACTATTTTAAACATTTCTGCTAGCCTCATAAAAGCAAAAGGTTGAAGAAAGTAAAGCAGAACTAACTCACGTTGCTATGTGTATAAACCGCAACGGCAAACAGAGAAATAAATATAATATATTTTAACATCAGAATATATTATTCACTTCAGTACATATGCGAAAAATAAAAACTTCGCAAACGTGTGATTTACATAAATATAATAAACGGGAAATAAGTTTTTACGACGAACACATAAAATTGTGAAAAACGTTTAAATAAATCTGGTTTTATGAGAAGAAAAACGTAGAAAAATGTTTTGAAATACAATGAAAACTTACTTATTGTTGTTTGTCTCGTGCGCTGTTTTAGCTGATAGTATAGACAATGTAAGTTACCTTGTATAATCGTGTATGGATATAGTAAATATCCATTTGTTCATCTTAACTTTGAAAATTTCTCAATTTTATTTTCAAGCCTTCACTTAATTTAAAACTTTCAATGCCGGTATTATGTATAAGGACGCATCACAAAAACACCAAACTTTTGGTCTTGTTGGAAACATTGTATTTTTGAAATAATTAGATACATATTATATTAACATTTTGTCACATATTTGTGTAAAAAACCCCGTTTTAATATAAAAAAAAAGCCCATTACATGGGGTCGTGTAGATGGTCTTTGTCATAATGTGTGGGTAGTATAATGTTTTTACATCAACACACGATAATACTACACGAAAAGTCTTTTGACTATTGATCAAAAGCGGCAATTTTTTTTTTAATTGATTCTAGGCCAGCGATTGGCAACCGCCTTACCTAATGTTAAGTAACGATCTAAGAGAAGATAAGCAAAATGTTATAAGTGACCTGACTCTCAAGTGTGCTTGCCGGAAAATACCTGTAGGTGATTGAGAATAGATTATCAATTTTTAAAGTGGTAGCCACGATGCTATGGTTTATATGCGATGTTTGCTTTCACCGAAAGCTCTGGTTCATTGTAGGGATTCAAATTTACGATATTCGAGGTGGTGTCTGACAACGCTACTTCTAAGCCATCGCTTTTAATGATTAGAAAACATGAACGGGAGCAATATAATATGTAAATTATATACTATTTTTAAAAATGAATTTTCATTTATGTAATAAAAACTGTAAATAGGAAAGAAGGTTTGTTGGAATTATTGTCCTTCATTGATGCCCCAAACGCACAAATTTGTCGTAGAAGTCTGTTACGTCGTGGAATAGAACATAGGATCAGCCAGCAGTCCGAATATGAAATAATAATCTTATGCAAACTTTCATTTGAAGGATTCAATCGAGTTTCCAAAAGAACAGCGAGGTGCAGCCGGTGCTCTACACATATTAACCAACCATGCCCAACCAATACATGCTGATGTGAAACCTGAAAGTGCTAATGAGATTATTGAAAAGGTAAATGCTTTATGTCTGTACTTATTTTTAAGTATTTACATATACTATAATAGGGCAATTGACTATATTAAAACTAGCTGACCCTGCAGATGTTTCTTTCCAGTAACCCTTTAAATCGACCACTGAGATCGGTACCTGTCCCAATTTTGATGTGAAACATCTAATGTGGCGTATCAGACCAGTTGTTGGCCCCAATGTTGTCGGTTTTTGGTGTGACAAGGCTTTGGTCCCAAAGTTGACGGTGTCGAGCTGAGTTCGTTTTTTTCAATAATCAGACTGGATAGTTTCAAAGTTTCATGTTAAAGCACGAATAGATTAAAAGTGGTTGGTTGGGATCGCGACCACCATACACATAGTACATAATACAATAAAAATCTTCACTATGGCTTTCTTTTGCTTTGTCGTGTTTCGGGATCACCCAGTGTTTTTTTTTATATCCTTTTTTATTATTATTTTTTGAATTTTCATTAAGATGGTTCACATCTGTCGGGCGTCTCGTGACGGCTATTTTTTTATTTAACTCATCTATTACAATAACAAACCAAGCAAAAAAGTAATACGCAAAATATCCGTCGTTAAAATCGTAAATTATTAAACATAAGTCATCATCATGATCATCATTTCAGCCGCAGGACGTCCACTGCTGAACATAGGCCTCCCCCATAGATCTCCAGAGCAACCGATCTTGTGCGGCCTGCACCCAATGGCTCCCAGCGACCTTTATTATGTCGTCTTTCCATCTAGTGGGGGGCCGTCCTACGCTGCGCTTTCCGGTGCGTGGTCTCCACTCGAGAACCTTTCTGCCCCAACAGCCGTCAGTTCTCCGAACTATGTGCCCCGCCCACTGCCACTTCAACTTGCTAATCCTTTTGGCTATGTCGGTTACCTTAGTTTGTCTACGGATCTCCTCATTTCTGATTTGTATCTCGTAGAGAAACACCAAGCATAGCCCTCTCCATAGCTCGCTGAGCGACCTTGAGCTTTCTTATGAGGCCCTAAACATAAGTAACTTCAGCTTTTCCAAAAATATATCTAAGTAACTTTTCACATTGTGCTTTAAAACGTTATTTGGACTATTATTAATATTTAATAACGGAATTAGCCTTATCGGTCCAGCCCTTCTCAACTATACGTTTACAAATGAACAATATTCTATTTAACGGAATTAGCCATTTCGTTCCAGCCCTTTTCAAGCTATTCGCTTACAAACGAAGAATATTTAATTTTTATTTACATACATAAAAATATTTTTTAACGATAGTTACTACGGTATGATAAATATCTAATGTTTATCAATCACTAGAAGAATAAAACCAATCGAAAATAACGATAAAAATTTAACCATTAGGTTTTTTTGCAAATTATCCTTCCGTTTAGATGCTCAAAATTTTAGATTGTGTCAATTTAGTAGAAGCAAGCATGTTTACTTCAGTTTTAGAGAGATTAAGGATGATCTATCTTTTATGACAAAAGTACCTATTTATGTTTTAAAAAGTGTATTTACTAATTATGTAAAATAAAATAAATATTAAATTACTGTTTAATTTTGTAATATATTATTAACATTATAGTAATATTCCCCACTGAAACGTATACTACGTAGTTTTAGTATATCATTAAAATTTACAGCCGTGCAAAGATAAAAACTTACCTTCCCCTATTGAACCTGGTATAGTATTTCAGGTAAAATATCTTTCATAATTTGTTATATTTACAGTTCCAAAGTAGAATTGTTTGCTTTAGTTAAAAATGTATAGTAGTGTAATAATATATATTGTCTACAAAGAAATATATTTCCGTCCTGAGCTCAATAATGATAATAGTGATTTATATTTTTTGAAACTAGAACAATTTTACCATAATAATATTTTTGAAAGTAACTTTTCGATAAAAAGCTAATAAAATAGAACAATAGTTTGAAAAATTAGATTCTGATTTGAGATATACTGTAGTTAAAAACTAAATTACCATTTAAAAAAACCGCCACTAGTTAGGAAAAATCAAAGCAATAGCAAAAATGGCTAAATATCGGTTTCAAAATAGCAAATTTTAAACATTTAACTTCTTATGTTACACGTAATCTGAATTTTTCCATTTTGAAATCGATATTTAGCTATTTCTGGCTCTTGTGAAATACGCAATTACGGGGCTTGGCTGCATTTCACTAAATTATAGCTTCTAAATGATTTCAGGTGATTCCACCAACAGATACGACATACGAGCAAAAGTCTTTAAGAAAGTCTCTGCCCTTAACAAATAAATTAGATGTCATACGCAGCGTAACAAGAATCACAACCCTTATTGTTCTCATAGTGTCTGCAGTTTTAGAATTTTACCCTATGCTTCAGCTCCTGTATTATATTGCTTACGGTTTTATTTATCTGAAATAAATAATTTTAATTAATATGCATTACTTATTCCACTGGTATGATAAATAAAGGGCTAGTTCAAATAAAACACTTGGGTAGACCGACGTAGATTCGAATGAGCATGAGTTTTCTGTGACGAAAATCATCAAAATGAAACAATTGGTAGAGTATTTTATAGTGCCCACATGTCTATCTACTACCCTCAAGTTAAAAATGTTTCACCAAGGACCTATAAGTGTCTTGCGAAAGCTGCACTTGAGGTCAGTTCCCTCGAACTATTAAGGCTTAGCGTGTTAATCTATGGCCACATCAACGTTTCAAATCAGGTAAGACTGAAGCAAAGGCCAGGAACATCTGCGATGACAAGGTTTGATTATTTTTATGTCTGTTTATACGGGTTTTTCATGCGTATATCTGGACCTCAGAGCTCAGGAGATGTTTTCTATTTTGAGACAATTAGTCAGAGTGCGTCAACATTTTGAATGACAATCTATATGCAGCAAAAAACAAATATAAATGTAAACTCCAGTCTCGATCAGAGTGTGTAACATTGTTTGGTTTGGAAGGAGGTCCTTCCAGAGGTATTATGAATTTTAGGTATGGTGTTTATTATTATACTCATAGTAATATTAAAATAAATTTTTCGCGACACGATACTCAGAACAATCTGTTCCTAATACTTATTATTTAAAAAAAATTGTGATAATAATAACGAAATCGAATTGAACATGTATTTATTGAAACATCCTGTTTTTAATCTCATTGTTTCTGAATTTTGTAGGTCAATTTAGAATCAACTGATAATCTCAAAGGAAACAAAACTTCATAGTGTTAATATAAATTATTTAAAAAACATCAATTCAAAAAGCGTGTATCTCTAAAATATAACACTATAACTGATAAAACACTGAAAACAGAAATGTTTCCGCTGCTAATCCTTTTAATGATTTTTGGGAAAGTTTCCCTTATATGAATATATCTTAGTACAACTCAACAAGGAAAAAGAGAGAACAAAACAACCCCGTAAAATATTGCGTATAAAAGGAAAGTAGGTAGCAGCGAAGGGAATTTAATAAAAACAGAATTTGTCATTAAAATTGAATTATCTGACCATTTAATAAACCAGCTTCAAAATGCAGACGGTTTAAAATAATGCATAAGCAACAAAAGCGTACTAGAATCAGATTCAGACAAAACAAAATCCGTGTTGTAGATGTTAAATAAAACAGCCTGATTAAAACCTTTGCAAGTTATAAGTTAGTTAAACCGTAATGGTTATTGAAATCACCAAAGACACAGATAGACACGCGTAAAATATTAGTTAGCTTAGAAAATAAAAGGAATCATTATCCTGTACATAATATTTTTATTGTCTGTAAATCCTTTTCAAGATAGTACGCATAAGAATCACTTAAAATCAGATTAGACCCTAATAGGATAAATGGATAAGATGATAAGTAACTTCTTATTAAAATACCTACGAACTTAGGATTAATTCGGGTCTTGTAGATAGATATACGATGTATTATATTTTTAGTAAATGTGGAAAATATAATGTTAAATAACATAATAATGTATAATGAAATAATAATTTCACACCATGATATCAAAAAGTAAATGAAAGAACTTCACCAGATCACAAAACTACATTCGTTACAAATGAAGATAGAATCGAAAATTTTTAGACGATACTAAATTGGAGTTCAGATTTTTTTGGATTCGATTGCTCTCAAATTTTACAGGGCTAATATGAAGATTGTCTGAAAATTTTATCCAGATCACTCCAGCCGTATATGTACATAGATTTATTGAGGAAGGATATAAGTTATATAACTTGACGTTACAACTCTAAAGAGACGCAGCAGTGAACATAAATTTCAAGCTACATTTAAAGCTTGCTTACAAGTACGGGAAACGAGAAATACGATAGGCTATACGGCTGCGTTGGCAGCGCATTGAAGAGTTATTCGAATAAATTCTGTACGGGTGAAACTGTGGGCACTGCTAGTCTAATAATAAGAATTAAAATTGGAATGGTAAAAGTTATTACAAATCCCATTTTGACTCCACAGAACCAATTTACCAACCAAATTTCAAAATAAACAAGGATATAAACCATAGGCATGTTCCATATTATATTGCAAATGCGGAGATCACAACCACAAAAATAAAATTTAAAATTAAATCAAAAACTGATGATTTTAATTCAGTCCATGATATATATAAAAAAAAAGTATTAGAAACAACGGATCGGTTCCTAGAGATAACGATGTTGACTAATGTTATAGAAAACGATGTGCACTTCCGTATCACCAATATTGCACTCGTAATAATACTATTCATTTATAAGTTATTTATGTAATAATAATACCAGCATGTAAGTGTCTCACAGCTATATATATACATACATATATAGTATATATATATTTCCCACATATGGTGGTATTACAAAACCATTTCTAAAGCGTTCAGGTTTTCTCCCGAAGCTTACTTTCACTGTCAACCAATTAAAATGACGTGAAAAACCCTACGTAACCTCGAGAAAGCCGTTGGTTCGATGTTTCGCTAGTCTAAGCCACTCGATTCATTTAACTAAGTATTCTAAATTTTAACCGTGCTTGTCATATTGTGAAAAGTCGCTGTGTCGAATTAAAACATAAGGGAGATGCTTGTTAAATAAAACACAGAATATTACAGGCGAATATTATTATATTTTTTTAATTATAAATTTTAATATTATCCAGCTTTACACGAAAACAATCTTAGTAAGAAGGCATAGATAATAAACAATTTTAATTATTGACTTATTCAAATGATATAAATTACTTTTGTAATTTAAAAGATTAACCCATACAGAATTTTTTGGATAATAAATATATTATACGCGGTAAAGTAAACTTAAAATAATAACTGCTAAATCTAAAACATCTTAATACTACTTTTATCATCTTAAATAAAATATTACATATTTAACAAACATTAAAATATAACACGGAACGCTTGAATTGCATATAAAACCAAAACCAACTACATCCACTCAAAAGTATTGATTGTTATTGAAAATTTTCATACATAAACTTTTAGAATTAATTAAAGTTGTATATCGCTTGTATTTCAAATTAAATAGGTCACAAAATAAGTACCTATTATTTTAAATATCATCATAATGTGACAAAAATAAAGGATACTTTACAGAAACATAAAAAAAACATTAAATTTATAATACCACAATGTAATACATAGATTGTACAATACCTACATGCAATTTCAATACGGAAAAACTAATAACGTTTTAATAATTATTTATTCAATTGATACATTAAAGCTTGCATGTGAAACTAAACACAATTGGTCAAGAATACTGTATTTTAGATTAAGGTTGGTTAAGCTTTGTCTCAAGGACTATGTAGAATTGTGTCACGCTGTTCTTCTCTTTGTAGGCACAGCAGGATGTATTGAACAATCCTTCAGAATTTGCTCCACTTATCGCTGCCGTAGAGAGAAAAGTAGATAACTACACTTTTATTTAAATTGACTTTATAATAAAGTCTACAGTACGATGCTTCTTTTATCACACTCCTATATCTTAGTTCGTTTAAAAAATATTCAAAAAATAAAGCAGGTAAATTTCAAAACTTCAGAAAGATTTCTCTTTCGAATTTGATAATTTCTGTTTAGGCACAAGCAACTGCACACTGAGCCAGGGTCTCAATGGCAGGCTCAAGAGATAAACATTGTATCAGTATACAACATGTAAAAACCAACAATAAATTTTATTGTAGGTAAATATACCATAGTAAAAACTTACTGCCGCTTTTGTCGAAAAAAAACTACTAAATCAACGTTTCCTGGAAAATCTGATTTTGTTAGTTATCTAATTGTTCCTCTATAGCAACAACGTAAATATCGGAATTATGTAGATAATAGGTATGTTTAATTAATAAGTTACTTTTTTTTTTTTAAAGTAGTATAGTTTTCAATTGGAATTTTAATTTATTAAATTGGAGTAGTAATCTGTTCTTTAAAATGTTATTCAGCTTAGATTTTGATTAGAAAAATATCTGATGAAAGGAAAATATGTGATTAATGACGGTAAATAACTATAGTTATAATAGACACTGACTTTGAAATAAGCCACTGGAAAGAACTCAAAATATTTTGCGATAAATTTTCAACTTAACGAAGAAAATACCAATTATATTATATTATATTAAAGAGATCTGTAAACAAAACCGTTATTAATAATAAAGTATATATTTATTGAGTGCATAGTCAACTCTGATTAAAAATTAATGTGTAACTAAAAATTGCTAAGGAACAATTACTTTGGTTTTCAGCTTAAATAAGTTATACATAATTAATATTATTTTACAAATCAATTTATTAAGCTCAAAAGTACATTATGCTTGATAAAAGATTATATAGGCAAAATAATATGTATATATTATTTGATTATATTATAGTACAATGAAGAGTTAATTTGTCATAGAATACAGCTAAGTAGAATTAACAAATAAGTGTAAAAATTGACTTAATGTTTAATTTTGAAAATAATAAAAAGTAAAGAAATGTTTAATTTCCAAATGGTTCAGAACTTTAAAATAATAGTCAAGGACAACATAAGATAATAATAAAAAAAAACAGTAAATAATTGTTCAAAAGGCTTCCTGCCTGAAGTTCAAAATAATTTAATAATAAATTGTAATTGTAAAGAATCTGTGTTTGTGTCTGAATGTGGTTTGATTATTGAGAATAAATACAATATTGCCAAAAGATATAACCAACATGAGAACTACCTGTTGATAAAATATAATTATTTAACAATATAATTATATTCATAATATCTTATTTTGTATCTTAAAAAGGAATGTGGTATTATTTATTATAAATCACCGGTATTATGAAATCAGAGAATTCCCTTGTCCTATGGACAATGTTGTCGCTTTAGTTAGTGACGTCTTTGCGTACTTTGTGGCCGCGGAACGAGGCTTGTATCTTGGTAGCGGCCTTGTTAAGCTCAGGGTCGCCCAGATCTATCTTCTCGATATCTTCCTGCGAAGTTAAATCATGAATATTGTTTACAACGTGACTAATATAATTGAGAGATCAATAAAATGACTAATTAATCATTTATATCCTTAGCGTTGTGGCCACAAGCTCACCTAATCTTAAGTGACGACTTGACTCAAGATGGTAACACGCTAAGCCTAGTGCAAGACTAGCTATCAAGTCCAGCTGTCGGAACAGACCAATTGGTGTTTGGCGACAGATTTTCAACTTGAGGGTGGTAGCCTTACCATCGTATTATGGTTAATGATGATGTTTTACTTCACCGAAAGCACAGACTCAATGTAGAACATCGAACTCACATCGATCGACGCGATAACGCACTGAGCCATGATTGCTTCATCCATTCAAATAATCACATTCATTGACACGAGCAAAGAAGTTTTGATAGGGAAAATTCTATCCAACTGAAGCGCAACCATCATACACTAAGTGTAACCATCGCCATAGTGGCACGTTTAGTGATGTTGTGTTCTGAAATCAGCTGGTGTATTATACTGGTTCAGTTTCAAGTAGAGGTCTGAAGCTGACTGGGGCGTGGCCACCATCCAAATGATAAATCCGTCATAGTGTATATGTAGCTACCGAGAAGCTTAGTTTAAGCTTAGCATGATAGTGACTACTGTCAATGGACAGCCGCGATCTCTCGATGGCCACCGTTATTTTTGGATCGTACTGTGCTTATCATCAGGTAAAGTGCCTTCAATTTGTCGTGCTACTAAGAAAAGAAAAGTATTACACATTCACATGAAAAATTAACCTAATTATAGCGGAAAAAATATCAAATGTTGTATGTACGTTTTTTTTTACACTGTGCCTGATTAACACTTATTTCTTTTTACATCCTTTTTAGCAAATATACAACATTTTATGGTGTAACTATGATGGTAAAGAAAAAAAATAATTTCTTTGTGAAGTAGACACAACAATAACACCTTTGAAAGTACTTAACTTTGACATTTACCTTATCCTGTCGTTCTTTTTCCTTTTGAGCCATAGTCTCTTTGCGAGCCTGGTGGCCTCTGAAAGAAGCCTGAATTTTGGTGGCCGCATTGCAGAGATCTGGAAAGAAATAAAATAAAATAATTATGATTTCTTTTATCTGCTCTCAAAAAAAAAACGAAATAATTGACGGTCGATTCCAAACAGAATGAAAATAATATCATCAATTGATCTAACAAAAAAATTATATTTTTCGATACATTTAAATTTGTGTTGCGATACAGTTCTTTTATATTATTTTCCTGCTCATTATAAATTGTTATTTCTCTCTGTGTGATTGTACATACATTTATACACTGACGAGATATGCATGCTAGGTTTCTAAACTTCCAACATCCAAGGCCATTTAATTCCAAACTAAGTAAAGCTTGTACTATGGTAACTAAACAGCTGATATACATACATATAACACACAACTGACAATTATGCTCATCACACAAAAGTCAATCTTGGGCGGGGATCGAGAACCCGCGACCTCTCGGCTCAATAGTAGGGTTTACTACCACTGTGCCACGAGGCCTGTTACAGCGAAGCTAAGAAGAAGGGTTATGATTTTAGCCAGCTATGTATGTATGTACGTTCACCTGTGCTCGCATATCTTCTAAGCTACGTATCATAATTTGACAAATGCGATATCGTTAGAAGCGCAATAATTACCCGTTGGTTATAAGCAATGTGACGTCACATTAAATTCAATACAGCTCCCTTTCGAGGACGTAAAGAGCTGTATAAGAAATCTTTTGAGATAGCCATTTTTCCCCTAGTCCAAACATGCAGATATGCACAATCCGGAAGTAGACAACTATTGGAAAATTGTTTTAAATACTTTATATGTTGAATATAACACCCGTGAATTAAAATTTATTCATTATTACACCTTTATTACACAACTGTAATTTTTTTTTTTTTTTTTTCAATAAAATATATGTCACAAAAACGCAGTATTATGTTCATATGAACACGGGTGACGTCATCATTCAATAAATAAAACTTAGTATAAAGGTATTATGTACAAAGTTAAGATTACTACAATTTCGGTTGAAACTTATGAAATTTCCACAGAAATTTAATTCATAATTTAAATGTTACTATTTCTACACTTATACTATTTCCAATTCTTTATTTTCTCGATGACAGTTCTAATTTGATAGTTTTTGTGTTGTGACCAAATAAGTAATGATATCGATCGCATATATTTATTACTATTACGACAGTGACGATTCATCAGATTTTGATTAAAATAAATAAATAAAGATTACCTGTCGTTATAATTATTTCGTTTCATTGTCGAGTACCTACCTATACCTACTTATTTTACAACAGCTTCGAAAATTTTGAAGAAGTTGGCATTATCAATCAAGAATTAATACGTGTAACATCTTGTAATGAAATATAATATTAGTTAATATATTTGTACAAAAGTATCCGGCAGTAGTTGAGTTTCTTACATTTTTAAAAAAAATATAGGGTCTGTTATCGTGTTACGTTTACCGATATAGTTCCATCCCTATCAGCTACTCCGACTCTGGTATAAATTTTTACGTGTGTAAACGTCATATTTTTATAAAATAATGCATACATAATGTAAAAAAGACGCTCGTTCAAGTTTTCACAGGAGCTGTCATCGAGAAAATAAAGAAATGGAAATGGTATAGTAATAATTTTGGAGTCACACTTACAACATAACCTAATAAGAATAACACTCATCTGTGTAAATAAACATTGAATGTTGATATCACGTTTTCTGGTTAGTGTTTCCATGCACATGAGTACCAGAAAAAGTACCTCAATTTCCCCAAGGTTTTCCTAAAATAAATGAACACTTATCTTTCCTAGATTAGTATTTTTTATGTTTATCAATAAACTAATAGGTATAACTAAATAATTAACTATTTTGAAATGTTGTCAACTCGCGAATTAAAATATCGTGATTGGATTTTATCCTTACTAATTATAAAAGTATTCTGTTGAACTTTATCAAGTGGAGAAAGTGATTATTAACCTATCATAAAGTCGCCAATCGCCAAAGTTCGTCACTTTCCTTGACCAAACAAAAACCAGGTCAGATGAGCTGTCGACGAGGAGTTGTAACAAAAACAAATTCACAGATTAAACAGGTCAATGTCGCTGAAGAGTAGTTTGTGAATTTTGAAACTATCCTGGCTTTCCTCCAACTGAAGAATTATACCTTTAATTTATTTACAAATAGAGATTTCTTCATTACAATCAGAATGTAAAAACGACTACTATATTTATTTTAAATCATTAAAGGAGTCTGCCCAATAGAACGTAGGTATACAAAACATTTGTATTACCAAAAACAATCACATTAACATGTTTAATTTTAACTGAGGTCCCAAACTGGCCTATGCCTGTAATATGGAGGCCTTTACCATGACTTCAACCGTACAGTACACATGTAAAAAAATATAGTTTGTTTGATAATATGCCCACTAGACCCACAACGACGAATGCTGTGAGTAACTTCCTGGTATGGTGTCCTCATGACCGTTTCAAACTCCAGTACGCTAGGGCTGTGGAATGGCTTACCTAGGACAGTTATCCCCCAGGTCTATGACATTGGACTCCTTGAGAATTGATCCCTTTTTGAAAAGGGATTGAAATACGGTCTCTAGGGTCGGCAACATGATTGTAATACAGGGATAGTGTAATAAAGAGTTAGTGTTGCAGTTGTCCACAGGCGACGGTAACCATTTACCATCAGGTGGGCCGTCTGTTTGTTTGTGCGCTTGGGCATAATAAGACCATTCCGTCACCAAACAGGTTCGTAGCGGCAGCGCATTTCCGACGAGAATATTTTGCATGTCCCGCGGTGTCCTTGTTAGTTTCACTTCTTTTTTGATTTTCTTTTCTTCTTTATCGTCCAATAAATATACCAATTAGCTGTGTCCGTGACTACTTACACGTTTACTACAGAATTATTGTTAATGAAGATATTTTTTAAATAAGGACTAAGTATTTAAAAAGTAAAACAAAAAAAGATCAAAATCTATCCAGTTAGTTTTTGCGTGATGCGCGTACGACGGCAAACCATTATCATTTATCTAACAGTTAATTTTGTAATAAATATACCAATTTGATTATTAAATTTTTGACAACAATTCAACGATACACTGATATGTAAGCACGCAACACTTATAAACACAACAACAACATACATCAAGCCTCTCTCCGAACGCGGTAGGCAGAGTCCACGTCCTTCCATTTTCTAAGATTCTGTCATACATCTTTCGCTTCTTCGACATTCAACAATCTTTTCACGCACGCTCGTCGGTTATTCTTGACCTGACCTTTCTTCAGAACGAAAAATACACCTTTCGCAACACTCATGTGTATGCAAATTATTGAATACCAACATTCCGAACGGGCGTAATATGGGCATAGAACGCGGTCGCTCCGTTGCAGCGGGTATAGTAATGCGTGTTATGTCGTTTACGTTCCTGATACGTTCATAGCACGGTCATGGTATGCTCCAGTTATGTATGCTAAAATCCCTTATTATCATTTTCATAAATCATGTACGCCATAAAAACAACGTCAAGTTTTATAAGTACGGCCATATGTTTATTAAAATTTGCCAACCTAGAATATCCCATATCAATAAAAGTAAAAAAAATGTTTTGTAAATTAATTAAAGAAGCGTATATTCCTACCGCTATAATTATAGGAAATGCTATGGAACTTGGCCCCCTTTTAACCGACTCCAAAAAAGGAGAATGTTCTCAATTCGAATGTACTTATATTTTTATGGATGTTCAGGCATAAATAACTTCTTTTTTATGAACTGATTTAGATGATCCTTTATTCGTTGAAAAGGGGATACCTCAAGGGTACAATGGCATTTCATTGGCCTTTGACCTTCGACTTTGAAAATACACCAGGAAACTCCTCAAAAAGTTAATGTTGGTTTTCTTTTTTGTTAAAAATTGTCTTATTCACATATAAGTTTTTGTTGGGAAATTTTATTCTTGATACAATTTTGTAATGTAAGCCCTCGCTTGTGAAATAGTGAGTTATAATTTTTTTTTATTTAAATAAAATACAGATTTTTAGGTCATTCTTACAAAAATAATTATTAATTCATACAGGTCCATAATGCTCTCTACATAAACATTAGCTTTAAGTACTTGTACGATTTTGTACAGTAATAGCGTGGACAGTTACTTTCTTTGTTTCGGTAAATTAAGTAAAGCAATCTTTGCTTTTATCAAAATTGTTTTATCTTCCACTTCAGTAGAGGCATTTCTAAAGTTTTCAATTACTGCCAGCATTTAAGTCAAGAACCGAGTGAAGCGTTTTTGTAACGATGTAAAAGCATGCAACAAAATCTACTTTGCTCAGGAGTTTTGAAAGTTTTGTAGAACCCAGCGGTATAACAACGTTGCCATGTAAGGGCCTACTTAAAGATTCCGCTTTGTAAGCCTTTCCAATGTTTATTTTTCGTATAATGAACCTGATATGACAATCTCAGTATGAAATCTTAATCAAGAATATTTAAAATTATTCAACATTGTGATTTGCTTTTTATCTTTTATTATCATTGCTAAAAACTGGAAAAATACTATTTAATAAATTTTAGAGTTTACCCGCATTATACATAAAAACTTATTCATTTCAAAATCAAAAATTCTTTATTCAATTTAGACCCTAAGAAGGCACTTATGGTCGTCTAAACATTACTGCCGCTTCGGAAAACATTCCAGTCATCGAGAAGAAACTCGGTCGGGTTTTATTAATTTATGTTATACTGTGTAAATCATGGACACAGTTACTAATTATATTATTTTTAATAATTCTGTACATTAAAACTACAATGTATCAGCGAACAGTGGTTTAATATTATATGAATAATATTTAATCAACAAAATGCATTAATACAATGTAATTTCAGTGGAATGTAAGTGGAAACCTTAAAATTGAATAACAAAATCGTTTCCGCTCTACAATATAAAAACTTAGAATTAATAAAAGAAACCAAATAAATTTATTATAATCACTACTTATTTTGGAATCAGCATAAGTGTGAAAAGTTCGGAATAAGATGGATTGTTTTCCCTTAACATTAACCAGTACGGTCGGAATATACCTAGAGGGATTATTTATAAATAGAAACCTTAACGGAATATGAAACGGAGCAAAAAAAAAAGTTTGATTCTTATGGTTTGTAGTACTTATATTTATACTAGTTGTCTTTTTTTTTAAATTATGTTTGAATAATTCATTTTGGTGAGTAATTTAGGGAGAAATAGCGAAAATAATAAAAACGAGTTACCTTAGATTCGATGTCAGAAGGTAATTATTGTTTTGAAACATATTCTTCTTTTTGTTTCTAACTTGGCAACTAGTCCTCTTTATTTAAGACCATTACTGTCATTATCAAGTGAATATGAAGTGATCTGGCTTACAACGATTTCAGTATCCCAACAAGATGGCTCCCTTGTTAGAACTTTATAGGGAATTTTTGTGGCACGTCAAAATGCATGGTTTCAGTTTAAATTTATCGTGAAATTTCATACTACGTACAACTTCATGCAACACATATTAGTTTTCGTTATTAACAAATTATATATTTCTAGATCAAAATATTCACAATTATATTGGCTAAGTGGCATAAAAAAATATCATAAAATCTGAACCATATAGATGGCGCGCTGTGATCGACCCATTAACTAACTGAAAGGGCCGAATAATATCTTCCAAGCCAACTAGTAGAATTATAAAATACATAAGAGTATATTCAACATGGAAGCTTTGCTCAGTAGTTGCGTGTACGGGCACCGCGTCGACTGACGCAGGTTTGATATTCTGCAATGAGCTTCAGCTTTCGATTAGGAAAACATCATGATGAAACTACCACCTTTAAGTAAAAAATCTGTCACCAAACACCTACAGGTGTGTTCCGGCAGCTGCCACTTGAGAACCACTTCCTCCACTAGGCTTAGTGTGTCACCATCCTTGGCCACATCGTCACTTACACTTACACTTACAACCAACATAGAAACGATTTAAAAAAATACAATAGAAGTAGACGTAGACTTCGAACACAAATAATGTTGGAAAGATAATTTGACTAGCGAACCGGACTGTTGCGAGATCATTTATCATAATAATAAATACCCCCCCCCCTCTCTCGAGGGTAAAAAGTTTTTACAATTATATTATGTAATTTAACGAAGTATTTTTGTTTGCCCACTGAACGTGAGATACGAGATTTTTTACTATTTGGTATAATTTATTTTAAAAATTTTCTACACAACTGTTATGTTTTAGAAAACAATTAAAAAGTAATTTAAAATTATAATTTTTTTAAACTAATTTTAATGAAATTTTGTAAAAGGCAAGTTATGTCATTCCATAGGGCCTAAAGAATTATCAATTATAGATTATAAAAATTGAAAAAAATTAAAATAATAATGAGATTTGTATTAACTGTCAACAGGTTTTGATTAACTTTTGTATACGGGAAGTGTATATGTGTGCTATATTGTAAATTAGATATAGCTAAGTAGTAAAGCTCTGGAACTACCAATTAGTTTCCTTTTTGTATTTTATAGACTATTTATTGGGGAAGGTTTATATTTATATGGGGTTTATAATTTTACGCTACAAGCTCAAGGAGCGAAGCAATAACCACAGACGTGAAGCAATTTGGAAAGATATATTTATTTATCTATAGTAAGAAAACCAACAAGATTTACATTCTGACAAATTATAAGAATATCGACAAAGAAAAAGACTAAACAAATGCAATCTTAATTATAAGAGTTTTTGAGATGATTACACACATGATGAGCAGTTAAAATAATTAATTTAAAAAGAGCACGAACGAATTTGGAAATATAATAAGAAAAAAACAAATTAACTTTAACAAATTAAAATATTAATACAAACAAATGGATTTATATTTTTCAAGGCTGTTCGCAAAGATGTCTATATCTAACTTTTTATACTTGGCATTATAACATGATACAATTCTATTCAACGGAGGGAAATGCAAGTACGGAAAGTGAAAACAAAGATTTGTTGCACGTGTGGGTGTGCGCGCGCTGACTCTGTGGAGAGTTTGTCGACTAAAGAACATCTAGTTTATGATATAGCATAAAATAATCCACATCACATTTAATTTCCCACAGAAAAATGTTAAAATAAAAAAACATCAACTTGTATAATGTTAAGAACGTAACTAAATCCCCCGGTCGGCTGTCGGGCTTCCTGGCAAGGTACTTACTTACGCACCGCAACCCAGGCCCGTGTCAACGTAGATTAAGTTTTGATGGAAACACACGGCCTTCTTTATCACAACTCACAGCTCACCCTAACCTTACATTTTCTTTAAATATGTAATGTAACACGACTTCTTACTAGAATAAAACGTGTAGATTGATGGATGATTATCCGTGGCAATGAATGATATTTTAGCACTTGCCCTCAGTTTACTTTCGACTTGGTACCGGCGTGAGCGAGAACAATCTTTTATCCTTTTTTAACATCAGAGTTTCCACCTTACGCTGTGATTTCCTATCTCTTTTGTTTCAACATGCTGATAACAAAATTTGTAACGGTTTCAAATTACTTTTAGTGAGAGTATAACGCGTTTATTTATGAAACGTCATTGATGGTTTAGCGGAGGCGAGGAACTGAGAGTAAAGTTCCTCGTCAGCCATAGAAAAGGGAGGATCCTACGACCAGACGGGTGCTATGTCTGGCGGGCAGGTGCCCCGACTGTTGTAGTCGGGTTCTTGTATATATACTCAACGATAGAGTTAATTTCTATAGCGCAATGTAGGATAGTAGGATGCGTCTTATGTGGCTTGATAGATGTCGCTATGTGTCGCTACGTAGCTGTGTCGATGCGTTGATACGTCAGTTGTGGCGAGAGATGTCGCTACATCACTCCCCTCCGAGACTGGAGGTCGATAGCAGGTTGAGTCGTCCATACATCTTTGTTATGCTTGCCGGTCCAGTAGTGGAATGTTCCAGTGAGTCGGAACTAGATGCCGCATAGTTCACGGTGAGTCGAAACTGTCTGCGATGATTGCCCCAGTGAGTCGGGATGATGTCGCATAGTTCACGGTGAGTCGGAACTGTTTACGGTGATTGGCTGCTGCGTCGACCAGCAGAGAAGTACGTTTTCTGCTACTTGCTAACCGGCCGAAGTGCAGTGTGCTGTGCCAAGGTCGCTGAGAAGGCTGTGGGGCTGACCAGGAATGCGCGTCCGCTGCATGCGTATGGTCAGGATACCCGTAGTAGCCGTGGATGCTGGCTGGCTGTATTGACTCGCTGCTCGAAAGCTTGAGGAAGTGATGATGACGTAGCTTTTTGTGAAGAAAGTTGTGCTGACGTATCACGTCGGGGTCACCACTTTAGCGGAGGTGAGGAACAAAGAGTAAAGTTCCTCATCCGCCATAGAAAAGGGAGGATCCTCCGGCCAGACGGGTGCTATGTCTGGCGGGCAGCTGCCCCGACTGTTGTAGTCGGGTTCTTGTATATATACTCAACGATAGAGTTAATTTCTATAGCGCAATGTAGGATAGTAAGATGCGTTTATGTGGCTCGATAGATTTCGCTGTGTCGCTACGTAGATGTGTCGATCGTTGATGCGTCAGTTGTGGCGAGAGATGTCGCTACAATGGCAATAGTGCATTAATAAACACTTATATAACCAGATTCAACTAAATACGTAATAATTAAATTCAGTATAGTTTTAAATCCATAGATAAATAAATAAATAAATTAATTAATTTAATAAGTAAATTGAACATCTAGTCTATGATATATACTTATGATAATTATGTGATGAATAAAATATTTTTTAAGAGGACACAATTTCATATATGGTCATTCAATTCCAAACTAAGCAAAGCTTAGCAAAGCTGGTAACTAAGCTGCTGATATACTTTACAGTATGCATATATAGATTTTTAACACTCAGACTATTTATTATTTGCATTACACTAAAGTCTGTCATAGGCGAGGATAGAACCCACGATCTCTCGGCTCTCGGCTCAATAGTAGTAATAAACGAGGGGTGGAAACGACTAGAATAGCCTTGTATTATACCATATTAATGTTATTTTTAGGCATTGTTTCTTTGATTACGTAATCTAAACGATAAACTTTGAATATTAGTATAAATGGCGATGCTTCAAATTTTTCGAGAATAGTGCTTTTTTTCTTTTTACTCAGGTCGTAGGTTAATAAAACATTAAGTTTCACATGAACGCCCTAATCACTACTTACAAGTAAGTTAAAACCACATTCTTCAGTTTAATGGAAGCTATAATAGTTATAAAACTAACAATGAACTCCACTGCGATATTAATCTGTTTAATCCACCAAGTTATTTTTATGACAGCTCCTCGTTGACATCACATTCACATCTGACAAAGTTTTTGTTTGATCAGTTAAAGAACAATTTTATATTTTGTTTTATTTGATATCTGATCAAAATACTGAGTTTATGGTTGTTATCCAAAGCTTAGTAAATGAACCTTTTGCGTGCATTAAAAATATGAACCGGGTTTTTAAAATCGAGAGAGCTATTATAATGAATCTAAGGCCGCATAATTCACTTGAGAGTCCCTCTTCTTTGTTAGGATTAGCTCGTTACAGTCTCTCACAGCTCTTTACTTAATATCAGACATGTTTTAATCAATACTTGTCGTAAAATAAAAACAAAAAAAATCACATGTGAAAAAAAAAATTTGCCTATCCTTATCAGTTTGCAGATTCAAGAAAGGAAGAAATCTTAACTGTTACGTTATTAACAAATATTTTAGTAATATATATTTACTTAAATTTTGTTATATTTATTGGCAACTATGGCGTCCATAATAAATACAAAAAATGTTATATAAGACAATTTTTAACAAAAAAGGAAACCAATTTTAATTATTCTTAAGTTCTCTTGTATATCTTTGAAGTTGAAGGTCTAACGCTAATGAAATTAAAATGTGATCCCCTATCCAACAAAAAATAATCATTCAAATCGGTTCATAAACAAACAAGTTATGGCTGAACATCCATAAAAAAAAAAATATATATATTCGAATTTAGTTTTTTTGATGTGGGATAAAAAATATGAGATGATATGATCATTAGAAAATGCACGATTGACTAAATAATAGTTACCCGAGTTAGCCAAGTTGGGAAAATACAAAAAAAAAACTTGTAATTTTTAAAATATATCTAATTTTTTTTAGGTAACTTTTTCCTAATTAATACACTAGTATCATCATTGTTTACTATTCCTTGTATGTGATAACGTTAAAGATTATAAAACCATTTTAGAGAACTTATCTATCTATGGTAATAAATATGTAGTTACCTGTAACCGTACATATAATATATTTTCAAAATTTCCTGCTGGCCATACTACATAAAGTACACTGATTCCGAATATGCCCTTTAAAAATGTTTGTTTGTCTGTTTGTTTGTATGTCCGAATTTAACTCAAAAACGGCTTGACCGATTCTTATGAAATTGTATACACGGAAAGTGTAAGTTATTCCTTAATTGATGGGCTATAACAATTTTAATGTTACTTTTAGAAGTCGCAAAATTAACCACGAAATTTAATTTTCATCAATTCTCAACCGGTTCTGATCTAATTTTGTGCATACATATTTTGTTCCTTTATGATTGTGATGTTCCTTAATTGAAAGAATAAGTCTACAATGCATTTGGCATCGTAAAAAAATAATGGTAAAAACTTTAGGAAAGTTTAGGAAATATAATATGTTATGTATTTCTCAATTGTAGACTATATGAATTATCAAAAATATGAATTTTAAAAATACGGAATGTAAATTATTACTGCTTAACAAACATGCGTGAAGCCGCGTGCACACCGTTGGTTATTTATATACATTTAGATAAAGAAAAAGAAATCGGATAATTCTCGAGCGATACTATAACATACATCCATTTTGTTTAATAAAGCGTCTTCGACAATACCCTGCGGCAAGCGTAGAGGCGGATCATAAATCATGCTCTAGGTTGTGAGGCGTGTTATCTATGAATTATACGTTGTAGGTATATAAGGCTCATGTATTGAGAAAAGCTATGTAATATTATAACAGAATAAAAAAATTCGACTCGAACAGACATTTAAAAGCTAAAAAAGAGCTGATAATTTTCAAACAACTGAACAAATCTTATTGAAACACTCTCAAACAAAAAGGTCACACACTTTAAAAAAACCCGGCCAAGTGCGAGTCGGACTCCCGCACCGAGGGTTCCTTAACTGTACAGCCACATTCCAAAACAATTAGGTAATATTACTAAAGAAAGCACCGAACAATTCTAACAAAAAGATAAACTGTATTGAGGGACAAACTTAACTTTGCCGTTCGAAAACTATTGTCTTAATACATCGCGTCATATGGCGGTTAGTTTACCAACTGCAAATAATTTTGTAATCACAATTTTCTTTTTTCTGGTTAGACTACAAATAAATGTACGGTTCGGATTTTTTGCCTTTACTTGTGCTTTAAGACATTGTTTCTTGCCAAATTTCATGACTCCAGGTCAACTGGAAGTAAACTATAGGTTTTTATCCCTTTTGCGAGTGGTAAAGTATTCGGCATAAACGGCCGTATCTTTTGATTTTGATTTGATTTTGTCACAGTTCCAAGGGATTGTAGACCTCTAAATATTTCATATTAAATTCAACTTGATACTTCCACGCACTCATGAGAAAAAGGGTCTCGACAGACAGACAGACGGACAATGAAGTGATCCTATAAGGATTAAAAATAGTAACTATCACAAACTATGAACTTTATTCATTAACTACAAATTCGTTTACCTTTTAAGTATGCAAGGTACCTCTCAATATACAATAGATATGAGATAAATCTACCTATACTAGCTAAATCGGTACAAGCCGAACATCTTTTTTCAAAGGCTGTGGAGCAATTGTCATGCTTTACTGCAATACATAGCAGTGAAAAAGGTTATCCATTTCTATTGACAACAGATATACATTATCACCAAGCTACGGCATCATCACGATATTAATCTTCACTGCAAGTTTATTTATAAATCACGATACTACTTGACCTATAAAAAAACAATATCCTAAAATGCCCCTCCTACAACAATATATTATTTGACAGGCTTTATAACCTGACGTTAAAAGGCGCGGACCGTATCTAAAGGCCTTGACCCGATAAACCTTGAAGGTAACAAAAGAAATTCTTTCTGAAAGAGAAATTACTATAAATGCTTTGAAATACAATGGGATTTAGTTTAGTTTAGGGGTGAAAACATTAAAACTTGAGACACCCAAGCCAGCCTCATCTGCGCATGTTGCTGCAGTAATGAACGAGGAAATGGTAACAGCGGGGTCACGATCACCATACATTTGCTAAAAATCCTGTCATAGTAATTGTCAGTTTATATTTATACAGGCTGGCATGACAGCGGCGACAGGCGATGGAATTCTGATCTCTCGGTGGTCACCACTGTTTTTGGATTGCACTGTGCTTACCATCAGGCGCAGTCCAATCCTAACACAAAGGTTACTAGATGAATACCCTTCAATAACGGTTGTTATACCAGCAAGCCAGGTGGATGAATAATGGAGTAATTCGAGTTGTATCCTGAATATGTTCTATTACAGCATAATCCAACGTAACGCTTGCTTATAGCCGGGAAGGTGAACGACAAAGGAGAAAACCAACTTTAATGATTTTGAGGAGTTCCCTGATGTATATTTGAAGCGGAAGGTCCAATTTCAATAAAAAAATGGATTGTCTAAATCGGTTCATAAACAGAGAAGTTATGACTGAACATCCATAAAAAATATACATTCGATCTGATAACCTCCTTTTTTTGGGTTAGAAAAAGCTCTCAATACGAATGTATAGTTTTTTTAATTGTCTTGTCTGAAGTCAGGTAAATGTGCAATCGTTTTCTAAAGCCTATTTTTTAAATATTATGTCACGTTTCTGTTGTAGAGAAATAGCCTGCCGTTAGTCTGCCAGTTCGTTAGCGTCTAGTGCGGAAGGGGAAGGGCTGCTTTATCTTTGTTTAAATCAATAATCATACGTGCAACTAACTACTTTCTAAAATCTAAAAATTAATTTGTAATTTGATGTACGAGTTGAACGCGCTGCAAACATGTCTGGTTGCAAGATTTTAAAGATGGGTCATGGCAAAATCAATTTAGTAAAAAGTAGTTACGACTTAAATAGTTTTTTTTTTTTTTACAAATTTAAAAACCAAATTGCACAAAGGCTAACGAAGTTAGCACACTGATGAGAGGATAGTTTCTCTCATGTGATATAATAACAAAAGCGAATGGAATCTTACATACTCGTATACCACTTTGATCCGCACATCATTTTTACCCATAAAACAGTTACAGAGAGGTTCGATGTAATTCACTTAGATCCACGTATAAAGTAACTAAATATATTACATATTGAATTCAGCCTGGATAAATAATCTGAGACAGGAATGAAATAGAATTTTAGATTAATAGATTTAATCTGGGAAGGGTCTAAAGAAATAAAACTATCGTGACCTTTCGGCGGGTGAAGGTTAAATTCTAAGGGTAAATTATAGGGAAACTACGAAATACTTTTATATCTTTAATATATCAAACAAGACAATGTTTCATAAAAGATTAATTCCTACATATAATCAGGGATAAAACTACGTCAAATAAGTCACTCAACATCAGGTGTTACTTACTCTACGCTTGAAGTTGCTAATAAATACCTTTACCTGGGAGAAACTGACCATTTAGGCAAGTCTTACATTGGTAAAAAGGTCAATCTTCAAGTCAAACTCGGCTGGGTAGCATTCGGAAAGCTACGTAACGTCTTCTCATCCAAGATACCGCAGTGTCTCAGGACGGAACTACCAATGTGCACTAGCAGAAACATGATCGATAACGGTGGATGTCAAAATAAAACTCAAAGTCACTCAAATGGTCATGCTCGAAGTGACCCTGTGTGATCGAGTCAGAAATGAAGAGATTCGCAGTAGAACCAAACCCAATGAAATAGCTGTCAGAATTGCTGGACTTGGAAATGCATCTGAGGCAAATTGCACGTAGGACGGATGGTCGGTGAGGTCACTCTAGTGGCATCCACGCATCGTGAGAAACAGCGTGGGCAGACACTTTACAAGGTGGATCGAAAACTTGGTGAATATTTCCTGAACCAGTTGGATGACAATAGGGCAGGACCGGATAGGTATTTTCAAAAATAAAGTGTTTAAAACAACCTATCAACGTTTTTTGTTATCTAGTTTCATGGTACAAGACTATTGTATTGTATTTCAATATGTTTTCTGACAACAGCGCACCTGGCGTGCTGCTTTAATTAGGTGTCGGGTCGCATCAACCGGGTTCTATAGGTTTTCGACAGAACTCCGACCTTTTAGCTTGTAGAATAAATTACTGCGAAGGTTTAGTTACCTTTATCGGCTTTGTACGCTGAATATCCTTTTAAACGAAACTATAAATCGGCTTTTGTAGTTTAGGCAATCACAAGTTGAATCATTATTTTATTTATTTTTATCCCATTGGTGAGGTTTATCGAGAAGTGATTTTATTAGAGTTCGCACTAGATTTAGTTTTAGTATAAATCGGCAGTTATGGTTTTTAAGTCCCCTTTTGATCCCCGTACATTGATCCGAGATATGTATGCCTATTCGCTTTTATTTTTCCAAGCCTCTTAAGTTACCTATCTTCTATCTTTTTATAGCTCTATTTATATGTTATGATATCAGGTTCCTCAGATTTCCTTTGCTTAATATTAATTTTCTTATAGTATGCAAACCATCAACAATCACCACTGTTATACCAGCCTGCATAAATTTAATTGGATATGCACAGGGTGATTTCTAAATGTGACACACAAACACGATTCACTATGATGGACTTTTCACCACCACATGTATGGTAACTTGTTTTGCAACAGTAACTTGATACATTGCGCATTAAAGTCGTCAAAAAAATAATTAAAAATTAAGATGTGTGAGTGATAATATTCTATAATGATCCCTTCTTGTATTCAACTGTTAGTTTTCCTAAAAAATAAATCAATAAAACACTCTTCTAGTAGACGTGGGCTTTATTTCACGTCACTAGAAACAATAACTAGTCACGCGGCCATGTAACCGAATCACTACTTTCGAGTCAAATTACAAGTAGTGATTTTTGTAAATGCATTATTACTGTTACTGTGATTATTGGATGTGAGTAGTCGACCGAGCGAGAGGGAGAGTTGACTGTCGGTCAATCATAAATACCTATATTTAATGCAGTCAGTCCTAAGCCTGCGTAAAGTCTGAAGGGAAGTTAATTTATTGATTTAACTCTATAGCTACAAACACTTAGATAGGTACCTAGTGATTTAATTTATTTTCGTTTCGTGCGTAACAGTGTAGTTTGTGGAGATATTGATGCAAACAATCACAGTAGCTGAATAAAAATAGCTAGTTACAAAAATCACTAGTTTAAGAACAGGTGACACTGACCAAGTCACTGGTTTCGTTATGTTTCTTGAAAATGACGTAACGACCCACGTCTATCTTCTAGTTCTTGCATACTAGCAAAGAGGACAAAGCGCGGACAAAATAAAATAGCCGTGCTCGTTTTATTCTATTTTATTCGATATTTTGACGTCAATAAAAAGGTAATTGTTGGTACTATACAATTTTTAACAAAAAAGAAAACTATTTCAATGATTTCCAGAAGTTCGCTGGCATATATTTGATGTCAAAAGTCCAATGCCAATGAAATTAAAATAGAACCCCCTAGAGGTATCCCTTTTGCAACGAAAATATAAACATCTAAATCGGTTTATAAACAAAAAAGTAATTGCTAGACATCCATAAAAAAAAAATTATTCCAATTGAGAACCTCCTGCTTTTTTTAAGTCGATCAAAAACAGGTCAGCGGTCCGTCATTTGATGATCTCTGTTCTATAAAGTGCAAAATACTCGCATGGGTCAGCTATAGTGTTTTCATATTATATCTTCGTCTAATAATGGCCATAGGGCGATAAACATAGACACTGAATAGCCTTTAGAAAGATATCTGGATAATCATTTGAAGGTATGTTGGTACTAATAAGATATATTGACCCGGCAAGTTTCAAATCTTTATCTACTTTGGTTTTTGAATAAATGGAAAAAAAAAACAAAATCAGAATTTTTTTCTTCTCTATAACGGCTTGACCGATTTGAATGAAATATGGTCATATCATAGAGCCATATAAAGGCTATATTCGAAAAAATAACAATTCATAATCTTTACACTAACCGTTTGAAACAGGCAATTTTACTCGATTTTTTTTCTTTATGATAACATTTTCGTACAATTAAGAAACTATTTTTTTTTTAAATATCTTTATAACATACCCTCAAATGATGACTCCCGATTTCTTTCTGGCACCGATTCAGTATGCTTATCGCCCTATGGCCTTTATAAATAAATAGAACCTATGTTGCAAAACTTAATAAATAGTAAAAAAAATGAGCGTGTATCACCGTATACGTTAAGAAGTGAAAAAATAGAAAGACGCGGATAGCCTAAACTGTTACTCCGAACTTATCTAATTTATATCTTGACTCTCAGGTAACTCTAAGTGTGCCTTAACGTGACGCGTCCTTGAAATTTCACTCTCAAATTTTGTAAAATGTTTCCAATCGCCGTCTAAGAAGTTTCACTTCAAAAAAATGTGGTATAGAGTTCATAGTACCTACTGAATCGTGCACTCCCTTCCTTACTGTGAGTCGACACTGAACTACCTTTTCATCCACAAAATTAATGAATGCCTCTTTGTTGTTTACGATTAATGACGGCTTTTTTAAGGAAAAATGATGTGTCAGTTTAATTCAGTCCTTTAAATATTTTAAACATTTTTCGTGTCGCTCTATCATGCTGACCTTTTAAGATAAGCAGTCTTTCCAATTTGTCTTTATCACGAAACCTAAAACGAAAATGTGTATAATTGAATATACGAATATGTATAATTGAAATGACGATAGCTCAGTGATAACGTGTTCGGACAACGCTTCGTCCAATTTAGGTTCGAAATTTTCTATGAATCCACGTTTTTCAAATGTTACCTTGGGTAGCCAACCCTATCAAGTTGAAAATCTGTCGCCAAGCACTAATGGGTGAGTTCTGCTATCTACTCTTGAGAGCTAGTCACAGCATCACTTAACATTAAGTGAGATATTGATTTAAAAGCTAAACCGATGAAAATAAAAAGCAAAAACATAATGAAGAATTTGAAGCTTACCGGATAATGAAACTTTGGATAGAAATGAAATAAAACTTTTAAAAGACCAATTATTAATCTAAGGTTATATATCTATACTAATATAACAAAGCGGAAAAGTTGTATTGCTTGTTTGTTTGCTTAAAAACGCTAATCTATGGAACTACCAGTCGGATTAGATTTTTTTTTGTATATGATAGCAGGTCTCCCGAGGAATAGTATAGGCTATTTAAGATTCGGCTACAACTCTCAGATAGTTCTCTCTCTGTTCACCCATTAAAAAAGATAATCATTGTAATCTACAAAATTATTGTAAAAACCATTTAAAAAAATGTTGATATACCAGATCAAGTTTCTTGCCGGTTCTTCTCGATAACTAGAATGTTTTCCAAACCTTATAGTACTGTGTTGAAATTCATAATTAAGTAAAATATTTACTTTTTTGATTTTTTGATAGTCTTGACAATATACAATTATTACAAAAGTTAAAAAAATTTAAACTATCGTGTTTTATGTACATAACAATATATATGGCCGATCGTGCTTAGCTCTGTGTCTTACAAAAAACTATCTAGATAAACTTAGAAAATAAAACATTACCTAAATATAAAATTTCATCAGAACCCTTTAAAGAATTGATGACTTAATATATTAGATAGATAAATACTTAATGCAGGTCTAGAACCCGATTTACTTTTTGTATTCCTTGACAAGTTACAGAGGCCGTAGTTCATGAGCCAATTGAAGTGTTACAGTGTCTTCTTTAGGGAAGGCAGTCTCTAGTAACTGACCTTATAAAATGACTTATCACACTCCAGGTTATCTACAAAAATGAGTGGTTATGGTACTGCATGTATTGGCCAAGCAAAATACACAATTGCAGAAAGGGTGAATGAATACATAACTGCACTCAAAAAGTGAAAATGTTAGGGAGAGGTAGAGTACAGGTAAGTTTCTTTGGATATTTTTTTCTACTTGCGGCAGTCCACCCTATAGAAGATCGAAGCCAAATAACTTTTTGTTGTAATACTGCAGTGAATAGGGTCTCCAGAGCTCCGTGGGGTAGGAGTTCAATGTCGAAAACGCCCTACAAGCATCCATGCGGGCTATATACTTGGTTGTCATCTTAGCGGTATAAAAAAATGTAGAATACCTCCTCGAAGAGGATTTTAGTCATCATTGTATTGCCACACGAGTCAAAAAATTTCTTGACTAATTGCTTCTAGTAGCTTTTTTCTTTCTTCTTCTAGTAAGGAAAGCAATCGATATTAAACAAAATAAAATGTGCAATGTAAAAATTCATTCAATGAAAAAATTTACTATACAGCCTCTTTAGTCATAAACTTCAGAAATAATTTTTATGCATGATAATGCACTTGCAAATTTCAAGCTTTGCCCCAGTTCACAAAAACAGTAGAGAACTCGACGCTTGTGCGCTGTGACTGTCTTTGAAGTGTCTCCACACTTCTGTATCTCTAAAAGCTTTATGAAAATAAATGGACGAAGTTCATTAACAACGCTCGACTGACAACCTACCTGGATATATTTCTGTTTTAGGTGGATAGTATTTTATACAGGTTTAATTATGTGCCTACATTGAACGTGACCATTTATTTTTGTCTTTACACAGACAATACTGCGTTTTGATTGTCATTCTTAAAAATTACTTAATATTTCATAATAAAAGTATTTATATATTTCTAAATGAGTTTATTTTTTTTTTACTGGTTATTATTAACTAGCTGTGCTCGCGGGAATATTCTTTTTAATTATAGATAAATTATATTATATAACCTACACTACTAAACATATTAAACCTACAAAACTTAAAATAGTATTAAAGAAATATATTTTCTTTACACATATATATATATATATTATGATTTACTAAGCGTCCAAATAGAGTATTTTTATTCTAATTGATTTACCATTGTCGTTAGTGCTTATTTCGTATGTTACTTTATCTTACAAAATATATCCTAACCTAGCCAGATGACATAGCTATGAATTAAAAAAAATACAATTACACCAGACAAATGGTTTTCGCATGAAAAGAACATAAACGGACAAACAGTCAGAAAGACGTTGTATTTTATAATATTTTTGTATAGATTTATAATGTTATGTTTTTGACTATTATTATTAATATTGTAGATCATATTTTGAGTTGATCCACTATTATGGGTGTTATTGATCAACAATAATTTTGTACCAGCACTATTTATTTCAACACGAATGGGATATAGGTAGATGCATATATAAATATTAATCATGCAGATATTTCTATATGTCATTCTATATGCAAGTGTTTATATTACTCTGGAGTATTTTCATGCTATACACAAAGGAAGTCACCTGAGAATGCTAGTATAAATTAATCATGGTTTATTTAAGTTAATTGTAAATCGGTGAGTTGGAATGGCCGCAAGTTTAATCCCCCTGTAAGTGATTGACGTGTCGTTTTCTACTTTGTATAAAAAAATTAGGATACCCTCTTGCAATATGTAAAGCAACATATAACGTAACTTACAGACTTCAGGTTTTCAAAATAATCATGTGAAACCACACATTCACTCAAATTCAATTCAAATTCGCTCGTATTTCAAATATTTAAATAGTAATATTTTAATAATGACCCAGTTGGGGCTTAGTGGATAACATCTGTGTGGTCCAACTGCATCGAAATGACTTCAATCTCTCGGTAGTCACTGGCTATGAATAAACAAGACCAATTTATTTTCTAAGTTTGAATTAGTAAAACTTTTTGTTTCAGTACAGTTTCGACATGGTGTTTTTCTTCAACAAGGGCATAGAGCAAAGATTCCCAAACTTATCGATGTAATTAAATTTTTCATAGACTTGCACTAATTGCTTGATATTAAATTTTTATTATAAGTCTATCAAATAATAATAATCATTTCTTTTTAAGAATGCAATACATCAAATATGGCTGAACCTTGTCACCTGAACTAGGTATAACCGGTGTCTCAGGTAACAGTGTCTTCCCCTTTAAATACAAATACTTGTTTCTTGACTCTCACATTACGAATTTAAAGAATAAAATAAAATAAAAAATGATCCAAACTACAAATAAAACATTAAAAATAACAGTGTGTGAACGAGTGTTTTTTGTGTGTGTATGTGTTTTGATATAACATGTTTACTTTTTCCACTCTATTCTATCAAATATCATCCCAGTATTCACACTTTTTATACACACATCATTCTTCACACAATCCATCCATACCTTCTTCAGTCTTCCTCTACTCCTGTATCCATCCACCTTCATACTTAGCATTCTTTTAGTTATATAACTTTCATCCCTCCTCATGACATGCCCATACCATGCTAGCCATGTTTTGATATAAAATATCCTTACTAATAATTATATGATGGCATAGTTACTACTGTACTGCTTGTAAATAGTCAGAAAAAATGTACTTCACGCTTAGATTGTTTAGTGAACTTACTGGAATTCGATATTGATTCTCTAGAGGTAAGGGTCTCCTCACACACAGAAAACGTAAACAAGATGAATTTTTTTTAAATGAAATATTGGTAAAGTGATGAAGACTAAATAAATAAACAATCAATATTTTTTTATAGTAAACTACCATTTTAGGATAATTTCATTTCTGTTATTTTCAAAATGAATCGAAATCGAAAAGTCAAAAAAATAAAACGATGAATTTCAATGGTATAATTCACAAAAGTTAATAAACTTCCTAATGTATAAAAACCCATTTATTATTTAACACTGATATACCATTTGACCCTTAAGCATTACATCGTAGTTATAATTTGAAGCCCAATGAAAATCAATTTAACAAAGAATTTATTATTTATTTATTTAGACCAATAAAAAATTTGATAAACCTCTCGCCGCGCCCGCGCCGTGCAATTATCATGGCATATAAGTTGTAAATATTTAACGACTTTAACTTTTATTCAACACTCTTCGAAATTATTGAAGCCCACTAGAGCCCCTTTTGGTCATTATGTATTTGGGGGAAATATCGCCCAGTTTTGGAATCGCTTGTACAATAATAATCCTCATTCCGCAACGTAGCAGGTGATTCTAGATAAGTGCCACGTCCTAATACACTTGGCGCTTTGCGACATTTCAACGTTTTTTTACTTGATTCGATAATTATTTTGTTATTGTTTTATTCAATACATCCTTAAAAGTGGTATTCATTAATAATGTTAAATTAAGTTTTTATAAAATGTAGCGGTGTAATGTAATAGGTATTTTCGTCAAGTAATTAAATTTTTCTTCATATTATTAACATTTCTTAAGTCTGTCAATTGAGAAATGACATTATAATTTCCGTCTATAAAATATGATCAAAATGGGTTGAAAATTAATCTACATTTTATTGTTGTGTACTTTTTACGATTTCTAGATTTATTGTTGGTAATTTTTATAACTCATCATTTGAAACTACATAAGCTTAATCTTTACAAAATTAAAATTAAAATCGGTCAATCAGCTGTAATAAAATATCGATAAAGTAATTGTAATTCTTGGTCTGAGAAACATTTCACTTGACACAGTTTGTCTTGTAATCGCTTTTTTATATGTAAAACTTCTTTTGACACTTTCGAATAATATTCAATTCAAAGAAAGTTTAACTGTAAGCGCTCGTCAAAAATTACATGCACACTTTATATTTTCAATGATTACTATATTTCAAAAGCCAATCAATATTATGCGTCAGCTATAGTAGGTAAAATAATAAACCTGTCCCATCTGTTACTGTTCTAGAGATATAACACTTCCAGTAACCTGTACCAAAATAACAGCCTGTTACATGATGCTGTCTCTGTCTATTACTAACTTGGCAACTAGTCTTCTTTATTGAAATCATCTTCATTACTGCCATTATCGAGTGAGTATAAAGTGTCCTGTCTTATGACGATTTCACTATACTAACAAGATGTTAGCTCCCTTGTTCAAATTTTCTAAGAAATTTTTGTGGCATGTCAGAATTCATATTCCATGCTATTATTTCCCAATCCACTTCACTTGTGTACAATAACCGAGCTTTATTATGGAAAATTCCACATGTATTGCACAACATAGGGTTAAACAACACTCATTTGTGAATAAAAAACAAAAACCACTACGTGACAATTTGATTGAGAAAAAGCAGTAAATTGCTTCCAAGTCATATTTGTCTAATAAAGTAAATATATTTAAGCTTGAATAGAGCAGAGCATGTTCCAAACTAAAACAGGTACGTAGGGACAGCTTTTCAGTTTACAGATAACAGTTCCGAACTGTTACTTGTGAATGCCTGTTATTTTAAACTGTCCAGATAAATACGTCTCACTCCTAATTAATATCCAAGGAATGTATTTTATAGGATAAAGTAGGTTATTGGGCGTAATCTTCGATCATATTGTATTGGTTTATACTAAAAAAAAAACTATAAATGTGCTTACCCCATTACCTGGCATGATCGTAAGTAATACTGTGGTCTACGATGGAGCATGCTTGTCTAGAAGGTACATTCACTCGTAACTTGAAGATACCGAGGTTGTAATTATCGGAAAATACAAACTCCGGTAAAGATTCCACTCTTTAGCGGTGCGCATGATAAATGTGCAAGCAAAACGCTTCATGCGCATTGGTGGAATATCAACGATATAAACATTAAATAATAACATATATTTAAAAAATTAAATAGAACAGTGTAATAGAATCTTTGATCCAGATGAACGGGATCAAGCGGGCGATTTGTAACGTCTGTCAGCCCTTTAATCTGCATCTTGACAAATTACGAAGCCCCTTGAATAAGAGATGCGCGTTTCCGTCTTCGTGTAATGTAATTTAGCCTGATACGCTTTTATACATTTTAGAGAATTGTATAAATGGAAATTTTATATATAATTTTTCCAATATTTACATTCTATATCTGTACCAATATTAAAAAAGTTCAAGAGATGTTTGTCTGAACGCGGTAATTTCTGAAACTATCTGTCAGATCTGAAAAGTTCTATTGCATTTTATTGCCTGTTTATTGACCAAGGTTATATAACTTCATGCTTTATTTCTACGCAGTAATAAAGTTGTAGTCAAGTACGGGCAGTGAAAACAACGACGGGTTACACGGATGCATCGGTATCATCACGGTGGAGAACTGAGTCGAATAAATATGTGATCAAGTAAGTAGTAATAGGTAACTTCTTACGCGCGTACAGCCAAATTGGTTTGCCGACGTCTTTGCGTTTGTAGTAGTATACGGTATATATTATACGTATAAGTAGTGAATAGTACACGTTTGTAGTTAGAGTGCAGGCACATCGTAGCTATTAGCTAGCGTAAACTGGTTTATTCTGGTTTTACTCACTGTTTATAATTACACTACTACAAACGTTAAAACGTCTTTAAACTGATTTACGTATACATAAGTTCTCTCTCTCTCTCTATCTCTCTCTTAACGGGCAACTTTACTTGTTCTGTGTATGACAGGGTTTTCAAGTTTTCAAAAGTATCTACGTTAATCTGTTTCCCCATTCACATTAAGGTTCACGCTCGAAAGCAATGACACATTTTCAGTCGCCGTCATCGAAATCGATGAAAAGGACTTTAAGTATATAATATATTGTTTACAATTACCTGTATTCATGTTTATTTCACGTTTAGTCATGTTTATTTTGGAATTGTTTTTAAAAGCGGTAACAAAGTATTTAAGCGCTTTACGAGTGCTGAATCGTTTAAACTGTCTGTTGGGACAATATATTGCAAGCTCGGGAGTCTTACAAACCAATTTCAGTTATAAAACCATTTTTTTTTATATGTGGAATATAATTCTCCTTTGTTTTATTTCAATGTAAGCTCGGCAAAATGTCTGAAATTCACATAATAGTTTAGATTATTATAATTATTAGTGTATATCCCGTAGCCAAAAGGCTTGCAGGATGGCATGACAATGACAGCGGCGATGTGAAGCTGACATCTCGAAGGTCATGGCTGTTTTACCATCAGCGACATGTTATGTACTTACAATAAAAAAAAAAAAAAAAAAAAAATTCCTCCGGGGTAACATTCTATAAATTGTCTTTACTTATTTCAAATTGTCCTATCGTTTTTTCAACGGCTGTGTGTCAAAGCGCTCGCGAACAGTAAATCGCTTAAATGCCCATTGGGACGATAAATTGTGAGTTAGCTTTTAACTGGAGAATTGTGAACGAATTCCAGCAATAAAGCAATTCATTTTTTATAAAAAGGTATATGTATATATTATAATGCTTCATTGTATAATTCACCGGTTCCTGCACTTTTAAAACTACGGAATATTCAACTAAAAAAAAATTTTATGGTACCTTGCAAGATGCTCGACGATTAGTGGACTGTATAGAATAAAACCAAGGTAGGAAGAAAATTTGAACGTAGGTACATTTAAGACCGTATGAAAATTATGTTTGTGTGAATGGATGCGATAATGGAGAACAAGATACTTACGAGTACTACACACATGATGTAATCCTTTCCTCTGAATTTCAAAGGATTACGCGTTTGCTCTGAGCGTTAGGAGCCGCGCCGATACAAACAAAAAGATTGGTAGAAATGTAGATGGAGCGGGACGGGAAGTGAATTTAGAGACGGATAGGACATTAGATGGGTTAGGCAGAGGTGTACTAATGTACTCCCACAGTTTGCCGAGTATGTATTTAGATCCCATGTAATAGGGGGCGAGCCTATGATCAGGCGTGATGGTATGTATATATGTAGGACATTAGCACATCATGAAATGGCTATACAATTTGAAATAAGATTTAAACCCAAAATTCTAACATTGGATTTCAGTCAAAACAGTTCAGTGACAAAATATGTATTTATTATATAATACGTAAAATATGTGGTGATTTGCACAACCCTGATATTTTTCCACGGAACCCGCTTTAGGAAAGTGTAACCGAAAATACTTCATTCAATTAAGGTCCTAAGAAGGTACTTTATAAATGTCAAAACACTACCAACGGGTCAGAAAAACATCCCAGTCATTGAGAAGAGTTGACAAGAATCTCAACTGGGTTTATTAAATAAGGTCCGAGATGGCAACATGCTAAGCCTAGCGTAAGACTTGCTCTCAAGTACAGCTGCCGCACCAAATATATAGGTACTTGATGACAGATGTTCAACTTGAGGGTGGTAGCTAGTCAGGCGGATATTAATAAATGACCTACCACCATGATATCTACGGTTTGATTACTATCTTTTCCTTCATCGAAAGCTCAGACATATTGCAGGGATTCGAACTTACGTCGATCGACACGATGTCCGTAAGCACTATCACTATGCCATCATTGCTTCATATACACCATAATAACACATATAATACCATTATGCCAAAAAAAACTCTTTATACATGATTCCGAAATTCATTTTCTGGCAAGTCGGTAATATGCCCAGGAAGTTTATAGTAGAACCTAACAAAAATTCACTAAAAAAATGTTATTTGTCTTACTGAGTTTAAGTTAAGTTAACATCAGTGTAACTGAACTAAGGTAAAAACATGATAATGGATATATTTTTACAAGTTGTGTGCGTACTAGAAAACTGTTTATGACAGTTCTTATAGCCTATTGATTATGGGATTTCATAAACATTTCGTGTAAAAAATTTCACAAACATCACTCAATCCATTTTTGAGTCAAATCCAGACACTACTTTTTTGAATTTCACTATCGTGATCCTTTATAGTAGACTAGCACTTTGCCTGAGCCTTCGCTCTCGTCACTTTAAAGTTAGTACGCCCTTAGGTATTGAATTTAAAAAAACTACGATACAAGTATTTTTTACTTTCTAACCGAATTGCTAAATATCAATTTACATAGATCTATTTTCAAAAATGACGGATTTTCATACAAATTTCATCCCCTTTTCACCATGTTAAGGGTTGAATTTCAAAAAATTCTGCTTTACTGCTCAGTTACAGTGTAAAAGGAACCCACATGCAATTTTCAGGATCCTAGCTCCAACAGTTTGGGGTGTGCGTTGATATGTCAGTCAGTCAGTCAGTTATCCTTTAAAAAAATAAGAAGGTTCTCAATTCGAATGTAGTTTTAATGAATGTTCATCAATAGCTTCATTATTTATGAACCGATTTAGATAATTCTTTTTTTTTTGTTGGAAAGGGGTTACCTCAAGGGTTGTGCCATTTTAATTTCATTGACATTGGACCTTGAACTTCGAAGATATACCAGGAAACTTCTCAAAATCATTTAAATTGGTTGGTATATATGTCTACCAGGAATGGAGAAAAAGCTACATATACCGACTAAACAGATTTGTTAATATACATAGGTTTATGTCGGGCTTATAATATAGCCAATATTGGTAATAAAACTGGGCGTACGTATATCTTTCTTATATATTATCCCACAGAAGGTAAAGCCATCCATCAACATAAAGTTGATCCAAATAGTAGATTATTATTCGTATTTTTCTCAATATGTTGAAAAAGCTCATTGGACCGAGTTGTAGTACAGAAAGCGAGTGAAGAAAAATAAATTATTTATTTACTTAGGAAATATTAATCATAGGGATGCCCCAAAATTATCGATCAACGCGATTTTTATAAGATATATCGATATAAGAGTTTCATATCAATAACAATAAATAAAAGGATATTATATTTTGTTGTTCGCCTTGTTGAACTACGAAGTTTCTCTAGTTACGCTTCTGACATCTTTCGAATCTTACATTTATCTTAATATTAGCAAATATGTCAAATGAAGGAAGGAAAGTATGGTCCTCATATTTAGAAATTAAATACTATGTACTATATCTGATAGTTAATTAGGAAGCCAAAATATTAAGATTCTTCCAAAGCGGAGCGAAGAGGTTTTTAAAAGGTTAGCAACGGTCATGTGATACTATTGGTATTACTAGCGTCCACAAGCTGCGGAAATGTAGTCATATATTTATTTTTTCTGTAGCTGTAGTATCGACATATATTTTTGTATTAAAGTTTATGTTTATAATTATGTTGTTCCTATTACACTTTTACTACTTCTGATTTTCTCTCTGAAACATATCCATCCAAAAGTTACCTGGAACAGCTTACTGTTAGCAATAAGCCCACTTTTTGTACTAATACAACAAAATACGGTGTATAATAAAAATATTAATAAATAAATAACCGCTGACAATCAGGGGAACTGTCTTTTAGTTTACCAGTATAAAAAATAAACTTTAATTCTTCCTTAAAATACTCGCATATTTAATCCAAAACTCCAATTATTTACTTTAATTTGAAGTCAATTTCAGATGATAGTTATGGGAATCACTTGTAGTAATTATTTAATTATGATATTAATTTAAACAGGGCAACGATAAGTGAACGGGAAGTGATAATATACTCTATTCGAGTATCAACCATCATCATCTTCTTACCCCTTATCCCACTTAAGTAGGATCAGCACAACATGTTTTCTGCTTCCACTCTACTATATCAAATATAATCTCAGTAAACACACCTTTTATATGCATATAATTCTTCACACAATCCATCCATACATTATTCGGTGTTCCTCTATCAACCTTTATACTTAACATTCTTTTAGTTATATAACTTTTATCCCTCCTCATAACATGCCCGTGAGTACCATGCTAGCCTATAACCCATCAACTTCTCTGTGACTGTTGCTATTTTAAGATTTCCTCTAATAAAATCATTCCTGTAAAATTATGTAATATTAAAATCATTCAAGTATCAATACCATACAAAATTTACTAAAAAAAATTGGTTGCCTGTAAAGTCGGTATACGGGCGAAAGTTTTACGTGACAACGACTTTATGTCTGTCTCTCTCGCTCTTAGGCGGGCTAACCATGCCCGAGTGGAAGGGACGCGTGCCTCTCACTCGCTCTCATTGTGAGCGCATAACGTGAGTGGAGCGTAACGCAGTTTCTTGAAGTGTCACCCGGCAAACCAATTTATAAGACGTTGTCACGTCAAAACTTAACTATAGAAATAAGAATCGCACTGATAAAATAGATTTCATTGACTCTATCAAAAAATTAGAATCAAGTCGATTTGGACTTGTTCTGTTCTCAATTTCATTGAATTTTCAAATATAATAATTATTCCATATTGTCAACTGACGACAATAAAACGAATAGCCCAATATCAAAACCATCCAATTTTAAAATATCGATAATTATAATGATATATTTTAATGAAACTCACATCTCTATTTAACGCCAAGTTTTTACATCAACATTTTTTTCCCTCTTGAATTAACTGTCATTGTGTAAGTTATTTATCTTATTTGCCGGAGAGCGATGTTATTGCGTAATAAGCGTATACAAGGGTTGAAGTGCCACGAAGCCCTCGATATTTTGGACCGGATGATGTATATTCGGCTCTGTATAACTATGGCTTTGACCAAATGTTTTTTTTAAATTGCAACCTTGTTCATCCACAACTTTGCCAATGTCACGTGAATAGAATAATTTTCTAATTATTCTTGTAAAACATAGCTTAAACAAGATGGCGGGTCTCTCATTAAAAGTATTCAGGGAATTTTTTAGCAACTTATTAAGCTTGTTCCTAGTTATTATTTATCAGATGTGCCCCACGGTTTCACCAGTGTATTGATAAACACCGCGCCGCCAATTCACCCGTGTAGTCTATCATAATTGTTCTTCCCGCAAGTGCAAATTATTTTAATTTTTCATTATCTCCTAAACTATATGTCCAAATAACATGCTATAAATGGAAAAATTTAACTTTGTAAAATTTTCGTTATGATGAAGTAACTTTTGTTCTTAAGGATTAGTATGACATACCTAAAAATAATGCTCATAGATCAATTTTAAATCTTAAACAAAAAAAAACGCAAAATACCTTATTGTGGCTTATGTATATGAGATATTTTTCACCATTACGCAGTGCACGCGGATAGAGCAGTTCGGAAGGGCTTCCACTTCCGACTTACATAACAAAAATCGTTATTTAAGGCTATTTCAGAGCCTATACTAGCCTATAGCCTATACTATTCATCGTAAATATGGCTATCATATACTAAAAGACTTTTTCGAATCCAAGTGGTAGTTCCAGAGATTAGCGTGTTTAAACAAATAAACAATCAAAATTATTATATTAAAATAATTTTAATATAGTATAGATAATCCGCTTGATTTGTGCAAAATAACCAAACTACATCACATAAACTATCGCTAAAATGACATAAAATGGGACCAAATAACATAAATTTATGAATAAAAATGAAAATCACCAAATGACAGTTTAAACAAAGACAAACTTCTGATCAAATGTTTGAAATGATAGTGATTAAACACCACGAACAAAAGCTTTGGAACGGAAAATCGATATTTTGTTGGAATTATGTCACCCCAAACTAAACCAAATATCGCGACAACATAATGGCCAGGCTCTGCAATTGAAATGTTGCCAATGTGAAAAACAAATATTTGCAATAATTCTCCCTTTTTTGTTTGGCGTCGACATGTCTGCCAGAATATGCCAGAATATTATGTCCTGGAAAGTGTTGTTTATCAAACAATTTTTTATGTCATGTATATATTTTGCAATACTAGTTATTTTAAATTTTTAGCTTAGTAATTGTGTGCTTTCAAGCTACAGCGAAGAACAAAGAATTAAAAAATATATGGGGTGGATTTTTTTAGATCTGACCATACCGTTAGCCTGAGGGGCCCTATCCAAAACCAGAGCTGATGACGCCTTTAACAGCTTTACCGGGCTTAGGGCTATCCCTATGCTGTAGGCTATATGCTATGCCTATGCATTGCGTGAATGATAGTGATGTCTAGAAGTGACTTTCTTTCTGTGCATACTCTAATAGTTACAATAAACTGTAAACATTAATTATACAGTTTAAAAAAAAATATATTAATAAGGCCGATCGAGATGCGTACCGGTTCTTTTCGATAACTGCGATTTTTTTCTGACTCATTGGTAGTATTTTAATATTCAAGTGCCTTCTCCTACTTAAATTTAGTATTGTAGCTGACAACTATACTTTATAACCAATTCCTTCAAATAGGTTTAATGAGTTAACAATTTAATATTTGAGTCACAAGGTGTGGTTGTGAACAAACACATTATAAATAAAACAATTTCCTACAGTCATACCGCAGTGAAGCAAAAATTAATTGTTACAAAAGAATTTACAGAAATCGCGACGCATAATCTGAGATATCTCCGAAACTAATTCAATAGTTACCAGAAGTCGGGAAACTTGAAGAGAAAGTTGTCTACCAACAAACGAGTTCAGATTAATCTCACTATCTTGTCGAGTAATTATATTATAAGATGTATCTTTAAAGATCTTATCAATTCCTAAATATAAAAGTAAACTGTTATTTTTGAAATTTGATTTTAACTACTTTAAACTGCTCAGGGAATTGAACGATCAGTGTATTTTATAAGTAATTCATAAAGAATTTCTTCTATAAAATTACATTAACTTAAGTATTACTGGGATCAGAGTCGACTTGGCTGACATTATTAATATTATATAATGTAATTTTTACCACACTTTTGTTAATTATTTAGTATTAACTAGCCTGTGCCCGCGGCTCTGTTCGCGTGGACTACAGCATGCCTCTTCTACACAGTGCGTCACCCGCTGGTTAATTTAATACCCAAAATGCTTATCGTGGGTGATCCTTAGAAGATAGAGACATTCTATACCTAACTTTTTGTAGGGCTTTTTAAGACCTATAACTATGTAGTAGGTACATTAATTTATTAATTTCTTATGATTCACTCAACGTAAGCCATTTAAGCGCCCTAAAAGCGTCTTTTTTCAGAATTGATTAATTATTGTTGTCACTGCTGATTTCGTGAATCACTTTATCTAACAAAATATTTCCTATAACCTGGTCAGATAAAATAGCTGTTAATTAAAAAACATATAAATCGAATAAGTGGTCTTCAAGAACATAAACCGACAGGTAGACAAGGAGATATAAAAGTATTATCTCAAGTTAAGTTTCGTGACTTGAGGTTTTTTATGTAAAGGATAAACTGTACTAATATTGTTTGTTTGAATACGCTAATGTCTGTAACTGACTAAATCTGACTAGATTAAAAATATATTTTGCATTTCTTCTCGGTACGACCTGTAGGAGCGGGGTAGTAACCATGAATGTCAAGTATTTCGGCAAGCTGTATGCGAGTACAGGAAGTGAGATCAAAGACAGGTCGAATAAATTTAACACGTGCGAAACCGTGGAGCACTGCTAGTGATATATAAAAATAATTCTATCTAAGAATAATTTCACAAAATATACTCAATCTTTTCTCAACAACATTGGTCAACGATTCAATAAAACGATATTTTTAAATCAAAACAAAATAAATATAACATGGATATCTCATAAATAAATAATGTTTAGGTTCAGAAAGTCCATGAATAATAGTGGACTCAACAATAACCAAGTCTGATTGTAGTTAAATATTAAAATGTGGATACGCTCGCCAGTTTCTCGAAAATGTAAAAACGGGAGAATAGCTACCGACGCGACGCGACGGGCCTTTGAGAAATCTGTTGTTATTAATTTTGTTTTCTTAGACTGAGATATGAGTAAATAACCTTCTTTAATATGTAAGTAGCCCAAGAAAAAAGTAATAAAACAAACTTATACCAAATGAAATTAGAACAGTTTCAGGGCAGCTCGACTGGTGAAATAACTTCATCCTACAGCAGATCGCATCCGAATAGACTTGTGTTATGTTCCTGCTCGGCGGTGAGTAAAGTTTTCAGGTTGGTATTATTTATTTTTTTACAATTACACGAGTAAATGTGTAGATTATAAACTTTTAAAAAATATGTAATTAAACCTATATGATATCATTTAATAATTATCTCGTCTTACTGTAATTTTAAGTACATTAAAATACGATGAAATTATAAAACAAAATTAGGTAAGAAAACTAATTAATTGAATGTATCTGTAAGCTCATATTTACGCCGACTACGTCACTGTAACCGATCTAGTTCCTAAACGAATGCTACGCCCATTATGAAACTTGGCAAATATAATATTATTAATACGCTATAGGCTATTTTCAGAAAAAAATGGCTCAAGTTTATGAAATTCAAGTAGTATCATTAAATGAAGTATAAAATTCACTGTATTGATTATTTTATTGTATTTTATTAATATAAAATCGGAAACATCAACATTTCTTACGATGGGTTTCACGTAGAATGCCCATCTTTTCAGATGTTGACTACACTGTGATCGTACTTACAGTTCCTCTGTTTACACTACTCTATAGTCCTTGAGCAGATTACTTCCTTTTATCACTTGTTGTTTCCACTTGGTTGTTCAAAATAGAACTGTCCTGGCAATTTTATAACCGACTTCAAAAATAGGAAAAGGTTCTCAATTCGGATATATATATTTATATTTTTTATGGATGTTATTCAGCAATAACTTGCTTTTTTATTAACCGATTTAGATGATTCTTTTTTGTTGCAATGGGGATACTTTAAGGGTGGTCCCATTTTAATTTATTTGCCATTGTACCTTTTACTTCGAAGATACACCAAGGAACTCTTCAAAATCATTGAAGTACTAGTTTTTTTTTTTTGTTACAAATTGTCTTGTTGTGATCTTAAGGGCCATGATGCCTCAAGCGGCTTTTACAGCTTCACTGGGCTTGGGAGCGAGCGCTGAAAGCATACAGCCGTGATATGTCCTGGCTCGGAGCACGATTTGCTTATATACCCTACTCAAATAAAACGAGGGTCGAAATCACTAGAATGGCCTTGAATGAACTTTACGACATCGTATAAAGGAACGGATTCTTTTAGACACTACATAATAGGATCGATGAGCTTTGAATATGTGTATAAATTGCGATGTCTTTTTGTTCCTATGAATAAACCTATACTCATTATTTCGAGTAGTTTCTAAAGAATTTCAGATATTTTGAGAATAGTAAATATAAAAAATTATTACCCACTTAGTAACATTATCAACATCCATTATTATATAAATAAAGATAGATATTATATAAAATGGAAAAGGTTTTAATTATTATCAAAAATGTCTAGTAATTATTTCTTGGAAACTTCACTTCAAAAATTTTTCAGATAAAAAATAGGAACATAATATGTAACGTAAATTTCTCCTTAAAATATTTTTTTTACTCATCTTTCTTGTTATCATAAAGTAACTCTTGAATTTCGTTATCTCTCCCAACCACTAGACGTTATAAGTGTTTTCCTTGTAAGTCTTCAATAGAACCCTTTACATTGTACATAATAATATTTTTTTTGTAAAATCCTATCTATTATTTATATCTACATATTTATTAATTCAACTATAGACTTAAGTTTTCATGTAATGTTAACAAAAAGCTTGCTTGCTGTGGTGAAAATAATACTAAATCAAATGCTTAGAAAAACAATTTAAAATTCATATCTAAAATTCACACAACATAAACCACAAATCCGTGCTCAAAAGCGTCCGATCAAAAACGCCCTATAGAGTCGGAAAAAGTAAAAATTCTGCTACAATAATCATTTAGACTTTCGATAACTAATGGCCAACCATTATTTGAAAGGCAGTTAGGCTAAAACAGTTTGAACTTAATTTAAGCATAGTTTATGTAAATTTGAGAACTTAGTTTTATATGGCACTTAAATACGCTGTAAATGTTCAGAATAGTCTTTACTAGTTAGGCAGTAAAACTTTATTAAAGAACTATTTTAATTGTTTGTAATGAGCGACAATTTTCTGAACGATATGTTTTTATATTATTTATATTAGATTGTGAAAAGCAAAATATAAATAAATCTGCTTTATGAATGAACATGTTGTTATGAAAAAAATTGTATTTATAATCTTTGAAAAGTGTCATGGAGCCCTAATCTAATTTGGTTCATGTAGTGAGCAAAAATTTATTATCCTATACAAATAACATCTGATATAATTTAATCAATATCAAGCAATAGTAATAACTGTGATCAAACGAATAACAAAACATTTACAAGTATTACAAATAATAAATAAACAAAAATGGCGTTGGGTAGGACACGATATGCTCTGACAAAACCTTCGATCAATAATACACATCACAAAACTTAGAAAAATGGACAAAATACAATGTAGGGTGATATCCAAGAGATAGGAAAAGAAAAAAAGGACAATATTTGATACCATTTCTTGTCAAAATATAAGATATCGTTTATCCATAATAAGATCTGAATTAGGTAATAATATGACTAAAGACAGTATTACACTAAACCTAATAAAGCTACTTACTTTTGTGATATGCCTCAAGCATGGCCTAAAATTTGTGCACAAGTTACGTAACCTAGTATCGAGGTTAGATCTATCGTCAAGCCATAGTCATAAGTTATTCGGTCACGCAACGTTGTTTTCACGACGATTGCCACACATTGACTTTATATTATGGCCATAAAATAAAGGAAACTCATGCATATGTAAACGAAAACAACTTTGCTTAAGTTATATTTACATATAATATCCTGTTATTAGTTTGTTTATTACAAAAGTTCATTAGAATCTTAATCACTAATTTATGTTTCAGTTAATGATTTAGTAAATATTATTTCTGGTTATGTGAACCCAATTTACATACCCTTTTTTTTACTATAAACATAAGTAAATTGTTATAATGGCGTTTTTATAAATTAACTAGCGATCGCCCTAAGGTCGAAATTCGACCAGCGACTTTTTGATCACAGACTATTTTCTGTTTGACATTTACGGTATTCATAAATAATGAGTGTTATCTACATCACTTGATGTCAGTTTTCATTGAGTGACAATGTCAAAATTTTGGGGTGTCTAAGTTCAATGGCACTGGTCAAGTTAGGATTCGCAGTATTAATTAATTTAATTTAATATAATAGTAGCAGATATTATAGATACATTTTAGCTTTCTGCATTCCTTCTCCATATAAATTTTTACTATGCCAAATCTCACAGTCTTCCATTCACGCTATACGCTTAAAAAGGTACCGAAAGCTTTTGCTTCACGTATTAATATATAGATTCTACTAATTGTGTAACATACCTACGACCAATCCAATTGAAGCCAATCCTTATTTCTACTTCTAATATTTCTATGAGAGTTTACAGTAGTATTAATCACTAATAAGTGTACTTAATATTTCGATCAGAACTTTGTGGCTTCATGCCTACGCGGAGAAAAGTAAATTAACATTAATTATTTCTTAAGTGATTATAATTTTTTTAGTAAATTAAATGTATGATTTTTTCTACCTTATGCATTATTTTGCTACAAAATACCAAGTAAGATTAAAATTTAACTACTTTTTTATGGTTATATAAATGAACTTTTTCTTAATGCTCCAATTAATAAGCAATTAAGTTATGTTAACTCAAAACTTCTCACGTTAACCAAATCTCCCGGGATACGAGTTTAAGTTATAAAAGTAATGTTCTTGTTACTTTTACTTTTATCGCTTAATTTAACTTCTAAGAAATTTATTTTAAGCTCAGTTTTAAATATTATTTATCTTATGTCTATATCAATCTACACGTACCTACACTCGTGTATATCAATTTACTGACCAGATTCTTATTTGTAATAGAAGAATAAAGAAAACATTTATTTCGTGTGGCAATATTTCTTTGCTTACAATAATAAATTGGCAATTAAATAGGTAAACTTCCTTCCTAGATACGAAAAAAAAACTTGAGGTTTAGAACTATTAAAATAACAGCAGGACTAATTAATAGCAACAATGAAAATACTAGAATATTTTTACTTTATTATTGGTACCTGGGACACTTACAAATACACAAATTGTAGCAATTAAAATCAGAAAAACACCTAAAAATTATCTTTTATGCTTGCTTGTGAGCTCAACTGAGAAAAGTAAAGAGCTTTTTTAAGTCATATTTGTTTGCATTCTCTCTAACAAAGTAAACATATATTAAGGGGCTATTTCACGGCACGATCTACCGTACCCGATTTTCGAGCGTCGCTATTGGCTCGATTCCGCGGCCAAGCCCCCCTGCCCTCCCCCGCAAATCGGGTACGGTAGATCGCGCCGTGAAATAAACCCCTTTAAATAGACAAGAGCGTGTCCCAGACTGAAACAATTTACTTTTGTGTTATATATTAGTCTGTAGAACAGTTATGTAGGAACTGTTTCTTTTTAATTCAGAGATAAACAGCTCCAAACTGTTTCAATAGTTAAATACACCTCACTCCTAGTATGAAAGAGCAGCATCCAAACGTTTGTTCGTATTTTTATGCATAACATATACAGCCAAATCAGCTTTGAGACGTTTCTGCGTTTGTAGTAGTGTACCATACAGTATATGTGTAGTTAGTGTATAGTTTATGTTTGTTGTTAGAAGAGTGCGAGGCACGTGTTAGCTACTAGTTGGTGCAAACTAGTTTATTCCGACTTTATTCACTGTTTGTATTATTGCACTGCTACAAACGCAAAAACATCTCAAAAAATGAATTACTTATACGGAGCTATATTATACAAGGTGTCCAGAAAGGGTATCGGGTATTTGTTTTCGCGCCATATTCGAAACGGGGCGTCTAAAGGGTGCGGGGAGGGGTTCGTGGCGTCCGCCATTTTGTGGAGTTTTAGTCACGATGGAACAGTACTCGGGGACGCATCGCGCATTTTTGCGTACGAGCGTATTATCGTAATGGTGATTCAATAGTGACTGCTCAACGTCTCTATCGTGCGGAATATCGTACACGCCACGCGCCAAGTGACGATAGCATTAGGAAATGGATCAGGATGTTCGAGAATACAGGTGCGACAGTTAAAATTCAAAACTCTGGTCGTCCTCGTTCAGTTCGCGATCAAGAAACAATTGAAGAAGTTGAGGCGTCGGTTCGTCAAAATCCGTCTTTATCCATCCGAAAGCGAAGCCAAGCGTTGAACATCAAAAAATCGTCTTTACATTCGATTTTAAAGAAAGACTTACATCTAAAAGCCTATAAAATTCAATTGGTTCAAAAATTGAAGGATACGGACTATGCTAATCGACTAAATTTTGCGAACGAAATGCTGCAGCGATTTAACAACTTTAACAACATACTGTTCAGTGACGAAGCAAATTTTCACCTGAATGGTCATGTTAATAAGCAGAATTGTCGGTACTGGGCGGTGGAGAATCCGAGACGAAAGCATGAACGACTCCTGCATAGCCCAAAGGTCGTTGTTTGGGCCGCTATGTCTGCTAAAGGCATAATTGGTCCTTATTTTCATGAAGATCAACGAGGCCGAGCAATTAATGTGAATAGTGACAGTTATTGCGATATGTTGCGAAATTTTTTGGTCCCAGAGTTGCAGGAGTTTGCAGGTTTCAACTCAAGAACGTGGTTCCAGCAAAATGGGGCCACTTGCCATACCTCAAATGACTCAATGGAAGTTGTTAACGAATTATTCCCTAATAAAGTCATTTCGCGAAGGGGTAACATCAACTGGCCTCCCAGAAGCCCCGACCTTAGCCCGCTTGACTATTTTGCATGGGGATACCTTAAAAGTAAGGTTTATCAAAACAATCCGACGAATGTAACCCAGTTAAAGCAAAACATCAGGTCAGAAATGGCAGCAATATCGATAGCTATGTGTCAACGTGTTATCGCCAATCTTCGTTTCCGTTTAGAAGAGTGCCAGCAACGTAACGGTCACCATTTGGATAACATCATCTTTTCCAAATAATTCTCCAATTCATATGCTAATAATATACAATAAAGTTTTTTATTGCATATAAATAATTTTTGTTTCATTGAACTTACAAATACCCGATACCCTTTCTGGACACCTTGTATAATCCCCGTTATCAACTGTTACCCACTCTCCTTTTACGATCGGAAAAACAATAACATACTTATCAAATTATGTTGTATGTTACATGATAGGCATTACTAATTTAATTACTAATTTTATAATACAAAAACGATTATATTTCTATTAAAATAATTTAAAAAATATATATTTTATCAAAAATACATTAGCAAAATGAAACGTATATAAAAACTAGCCAAGTTAGACCTTAGGCTTCAATATATTATCCTAATTTATAAGAAGAAATGATATTTTAAGTTGTTATAAAAAAAAATATGTTGTTATAAATAAATTTCAGGACTGACCATTGAACTTGGCACCTATTTAGATCTCACTCCTTTTGTCGTTGAAGTCAACAACCAAGGCATATTTCATAATATTGAACTTGGCTTTCATTTTACATTTATGTTTTTGATGGGATATCATAACTTTTTGTACAGAAATTATTAGTAGGTAATTATTCTAATAAAATTATTCCTTGTTTTCACCCAACTACCTATCTGAATGCAAAATTTGAACTTTACTTTCTAGGTCATCTGGAACTGGGTTAGAGTTTTGATCTATAGGTCAGTGATAAAAATGATGATATCTGGACGTTAATATCAAAATAACTGTTTGAGGTGTGTTTATGAATTTTGGAGCACATTATGTATCTCGCAAGTTTCAATATATGAGCCATATTTGACATGTTTATGTGAAATACTTTTTGAGTTACGAGGGGGTCAAAAGTGGCTCCAAATGGTTCGTGTAATTCACAAGGCACCACTCGCCATTCTGGTTAGCTTGAACTTGGCTTCACGCTACCGCGTGTCTAGATCTTTTCATTTGGATCGTATAGTACTTGAAAAAAGATGCTGTTGAGACAAATTGCTGCCGTGTTACGCCAGCCATACAAGCTCTGGGCTACCGGAGAGATTTACCTGTGCGGGTGTACCTGCGCAGATCGATCGTACGTCATAGCGTGTATGGTTTATGCATAAACACACAAATTTACTGTGTTGTTATATCGGGATTCGAAACTAATTAAAAAGATACTAATTTATGATTAGTAAGATTACTTTGATTTATTATGAATTAATTTATAAAATCAAAAACATCTTTATGCATCCGATGCGTAAGAAACTTGAGACCAGACTAGCTAGACTAACGATGGTATAACTGTTACTGAATCTAGACCACTGACGCATTTGTCCCTGCGTGTGTTATATATAACAGTAGGATGCCAATAAAAAAAAACGATTTTGTACCGGTCGCCTGCACAGGTTCAAAATACTAGACATGTTTATTCCAATACGCGCTCCGGTTTACCTGCGCAGGCATACCTACACAGATGACGTTTAGAATAAAGAATATTATTACAAATGCTACAGAGACAATGTTTTGAAACACATGTGTAGTGACTAGTAGTAGTAGTGTAGTACCTAGGTTATTTAAGTATCCATATTCTCTTGATTTTATGTACATTTAAACTTATTTACACTATTTACTTTTTGCATGTTAGAGCAACCTTTAATGAAGGCAATACTTAGATTCTAATTTAAGCATGTTTTGTATTTTTAATTTTAGTGAAGTGTATGTCTTGTTGGTAGCTTAATAAAATAAATTAAAATAAAATTACCTTTATCGTCAGAGCGGAATTCCGCTTCCAGCTCGGTCTTGGACGGCTCGGGTTCGGGTTTCTTGGTGGCCGCCTTCATGCTCATTGATTTCCTCGTCCTATGACCACGGAAAGCTGCTTGTATCTTAGTAGCCGCTTGCTCTGCCGAAGTGGTATCTTCTCCGTTCTTCTTCTCTTCTGTAAATTTATTAATATTATTATTTATTATCATAGAATAAGTGATAGCTGACTCGTGCAGATATTTCTAACAGTTTATAATGTCAACAATCTATCAGCTGTCATATTCTTTAAACAGATTAATAATAGATGGTGCTTTGAATATATTTTAAAATAATTTATTTGATGAGAATTGTAGTTGCGCAGCTATTTTACCGATTCAAATTCCGTGAAATGAAAATATTTTTATAAACTGTATTTTGTGTATCTGTTCGACCAGTATACCTATAATATTTTAACGTGAATTATGTATAATATAAAAAAATAAAACAAACCTTAGTAAACGATAGCGCTCTATTTAAATTCATCTATGCTTTTTCTCAAACTAGGTAGTTATGTAATAGTTTTTATAGTAGTTGATTAACATTAGGGTACTAATTTAGTTTTCATGAGTTATTTACCGTTTAAAAAATTGAAAATCTGTTAATAACCATCATTCATAGGATATAATTGTTATAAATGCCGTGATGTCCTCGAAATAATCTGACGACTACTGAACAGTTAGCAGTTGTTTTTGTTTTATTATGTAAATTACCAAATAAGAATAACTTCTTACATGCGTACCGTTAAATATACTTTTTAAGTGTAGTTATTTCATAGGTTTCATATAATCAATCTATGGGTTTTTTTTTTAATATCAGCTATTTAGATGCCATAAGCTCTAATCTTATACTAAATAAATCTCAAAATGATTTATATGAATTATTCATAACAAATATAAATTTCATACAAATTACTAATATCCTGAAATATTTTCATTTTAACGTTATTAATATTCCTTATGATGTTGTGATACTCGATTATAATTATTTTTTGATACCCATTCAAGTTAGTGAGCGCTTGTAATAAATAAACTCGCTTATCTAAATTAGGTTTACTTTCTTTAATCAGGTTAATTAAAGTAAATAATAAACGCGTTATTGGCGCTGTTTTTAATAAATGAGCTACTAAAAGAGTAATGGTTTAATACTAAAAGAGTGTCCTTTGAAATTTACTATTATTTAAGAGATTGTTTTATATTTTATAGTTTCATACTGCTAATCCTTGTAATTGCCACTCAGATTTTTTTATTGAATTTATATTTTATAGCATATTTAATGGGGAAAGTTTCAGGCTATATAAATGGGTCATGGAGAAAAAGTATATCAAATATTGAAGAAGCAAATTTAATTCAAGGAAACATTCTTTTGTTCTTTTTTTTTAAATAGCATTAACTGCATTTATAGATTTTTTTAAAAAGCTAACTTGAGCCGGGAATCGACCCAACTAAAAATGTAAAAAACAGAAATTCAATATATTATCGTACCAATCGGTAATGTCTGTGATAAGGAAAGTCTCTCGAATAAACATTGTATATTAAGTGTTATGCATTTTGTAGCCTATTTAGTTAGAAAAGTTATAGGCTATATAATTTCATGCTACGGCCGTAAGAAGCAGAGAAGTAACCATGAACGTCAAGCAATCTAACAAGATTTAGGCAAATACGGAAACTGACAACAACGTTAGGCTACACGGGTGCATTGGCAGAGGCGCGGTGGAGGTTTGCTCGATTAAATTTAATACGGATTATAAAAAACCACAACTTGATTCCCTTGCAAAATGGTCGTAGATAAAAAGGGACCATGGGATAATTTACCCTGACCCGTCAAAACTCAGGTCGACCCGCTTAGGCCTCGCAAGCTGATTACGAGTCGACAAATGAACCTTTGATAATGTTAATCGCTGGAGTATTAGGAAGGTGGACAATGTTACGATGTAGACAGTTCGACAGTCATCTTGCTATTTATATACACACTAGCTGTGCCAGCGGCTTCGCTCACGTGGTTACAGAATGCCATCGATCTTGCATATACGACTGGAATCTTGCCCCTCTGCTCCCGACTATTTTAAAGACAAAAATACTTTTTGTCGGTGTTCCTTAGAAGATAGCTTACTTTTTTGTAGATCTTTTCATTGTGTACAATTATGTAGTAAATTAATTTGCTATATCTCTTATAACTTACTCCGTGTAGGCCATTTAAGCGTCCAAATTGATGCACCATGACCAGTTTGTTTTTACTCCTGATAACATCAGCTATCTGCCAGTGAAAGTCCTGTCAAAATCAGTCCAACAGTTTCGGAGATTACCCGGAATAAACAGACCGACAGACAGACAAAAGTTTCAAAAATTGGTGTTTTATTATAGGTGTCGTATTTATACTTTCATATGCATTTAGTAAAAAACTGTTATTTTGACATTAGAAACAGACACTTAAATTTTATTAATTGTATAAATTATCAGCTTTACATTTTCAGTACGAACGTAAACAATGAATATTATATCATTCGCTGTCTCGTTTTCAACACCTTCTTTATCGATTATTCTAATGTTATTCTTATATCGAATATCGTTTTCGTTTTGCATTTTTAAATTTGGACCGCTAATTTTTGTTTTAATATTGATAAATAACCAGTATTTAATCATTTTTATAATCAGATGAAAAAATGACATTTAAATTGATACTTTTTTTTTAATAAGTTTTTGATGTTGCGTTTTTTACTTATTTTGAAAAAAGCTAAAAAATCATAATAAATCAAAGGTGGTTCACTTTTGCATAATGCATTGGGTTAAAATAATCGCAAATATTCACCCCTATCACCTCCTAACGGAAATACGTCGAATTATCAATAATCCATTATAGATAAAAGAAATAATGGGACAAAAGTAGCGTGTAAGGACTCAGTGTCGATCGACGTGGGTTTGAATCCCAACAATGATCATGAGCTTTCCTTGATGGAAAACACCATGATAAAACCACAGCACGGTGTTAGGGTGTTTTCTAATACCTGTATGGATAGTTACCACCTTAACTTGACGATCTTCCACCAAGCACTTATAGATGCTCTCCAGGCGTTTTTTAATTATAATTTAATAAGTGGGTTGTTTGAGCCAAATAGTGCGTGGTTGTCAGGGTTTACTATCCTGGTAGAAGTTGGCTATGAGCTCGCTCAAATGACGCGCATCCAGTCATCAGTAAGCGTGCGCGTGAGAACCCCGGCGGCGCGCGCCGCTGTTTTTGAAGACACTCCTAATCGTCGTGTAGTCAAGTTCATCACTGCCGCCATTTTTGTTCATGGTGTTATAATAAGAAACTGTGCCTTTAGTTATTATTAAGGTTAATTGTGCGATAAAACATGGTGTAAAAAAATTATATACCAGAGAAGCGTTGGGATAAACGTTTTCGGGTGTGGGTTGCGAGTGGAAGAGATTCGCCGGCCGGCTACGTGACTACCTACTCGGTGCAGCGCTAAAAAACCTCCAGGTAAGTGGGCTTTACTGCTACATTTTTGCCGGGGTAGGTGAATCCGCAACCACGCATAAAACAGTGCACTCAGAACCCCAGGCGTCTGATCTGGGAATATTTTACCCATCCGGACATCGGTAGTTTTAGCCGGTGGCCGGTACAGGGTAATTTAGTGAGGTTCACGACTAGGTGTGTGTGACATGTTGTGTCGGTCCGTTAGTTAAAAACGCAGTGTCTTTTTTGTAATATTCTTATGCTGGTGAATATATGCTAATTATAATACGTGTGTGTGGCAGTGTAGCGGTGCACTGCAAGCAGAAGTCGCAGCGATCAAGTTTAGTGGTTTGCTTCAAATGGATCTATGAAAACACCTGGATTGGGGTTAACCAGGCCATCCCGGTTTAATTATTTGGAAATTTTGAAGATTATCGGTAATAGATGCGTTCCTACAACTGCACTTGATAGCCAGACCCCCCCCCCCACTAAGTTTTTTTTTTTTACTCTTGGTCCACACCTTTTTATAAGTGGGTGCTTTTATAATACTAAACATTAAAAATTGCCAGGAAAAAAGATACACTTGCAAATGCTAGGCTGCATGTATTATATATCTATGTAAGACTTATTTTAGTGTATAACTAATAACTTATCACTAAATTACATATAAATTGTTATACACTGTTGCTTATTACTACTACAGAAGATTATTGTTTTACTATATTTACAGAAATTTTGGGGGTTGTTATTGTGTTTGGGTGTTTACATAAAGGGTGAGGTTTGGGAAATAATGGGCTGGATGACGTTCTCTTCCCTGTGTTTTAAAGCCATCTTCAGGTTAATAATCCACAATATTCTTCGCCGGGGCACTAACCTCCGACTGATGGATCTGCCAATCGCATCGTCGGCCACGTCGGCATATTAGACACAGGTACCTGTGTGCCTCCAAACACTAAGTTTAGCGTATTACCATCTCGAGCCACATCGTCAGGTGTGATCATGGCTTATATAAACATAAGTTGCCACTTAAATTAGGAGAAGATTCCATAGGCCTCACTTTTTTCACGGAAAAACATTTAAAAAATCTATTATAGCTGTGCCCACGGCTCCGCTCGTGTAAACTACAGAATGCTGTCGATCGTGCAAACGCGTGAATCGTGCTACCTATGCTCCCGGTTATTTTAAAGACAAAAGGTGATCCTTAGAAGATAGAATTTCGCTGACCTTTTTGTAGGTCTTTAGATATACAATTATTTACTATATTAATACGTTATATCTCTTATGGTTTACTCAACGTAAGCCATTTAAGCGACCCAATATCGTCGTTTTCCAAATTGATGCTTACTTGCGCGGAACGCTAATTCTTTTTTTATAATAAAAGTTTAGTTACTCCTTATAATATCAGCTATTTGACAGTGAAAGACCCGGCCAAACCGGTCTAAGCCTTTCGGAGATTAGCAGGAACTAACAGACAGAAAGACACAAAATTTTAAAAAATTGTATCATTTTAATATGTACTTACTGTTTAGGGGCCATCCATAAATTACGTCACACGAATTTCATGATTTTTTGACCCCTCCCCCGTCCTTGTCACAGCTGGTCACATTTGTGAGACCCCCCCCCCCCCTACCTAGTGTGATGTCACATATTTTGCAATTTTATAATTAGAAATTTATGAAATTAAAACGGCAGTATTCGGAAATTATTTTAATTTCCATTTAAATTATTTTTCAATAAAATCGACATCAAATCAAACAAAGGTATAAAAATTAACAAAACATAAAAAAATAATTCTAAGAAACAATGGTGTACTTACATTGTCGATAATATTCTTAAAGTCGGTAACTTATTTTTCTTCGAACTATAAAAGTAATAAGTTTCAAATAATCGAGTTGTAAAAGTTGTTAAATAAAACATTGCTATGATCGAGATACAGAAGTCCAATTTAATTTTTTCTCTGATTATTTTGACTAGAGGGTTGAGATTTAGTGCGACGGAGGTTTTGGGGCTTGAATGGAAGGGAACACATTCTTTCGAGTTTGGGAGGTTTTCGACTTAAAGATGTTCTAATGTACTTAGATATAAAATATTATATGTATTTTGAAAAAATGTGATGTCACAAAATTTGGGACCCCTCCCCAACCCTTGTCACACAATGTCACACTTCGTCGCCCCTCCCCACCCTAAACGTGTGACGTAATTTATGGATGGCCCCTTACATATTAAAAATTACTCTTTACTGTTTACATTTAGTTAAAAGCTGTTGCTTTACACACACATCAAATTTTATTGATTTGAATAGATATCATGGGGTAAAAAAACCTTTAATATTACATAAAGATTTTCCTGATAAACCGCAAAGTAACAAACCGTCAAAGTGGGTGACGTTAAAAAACATTACATGGTATTTTGAGTACAAAATTATTACGGCCACATTAAAATGGATGGCCAATGGCCAAAACACCGCACTTCATTTATATTTCTCCACAGCAGAGGGAGAATTAGACAACAATCAAATTCAGATTTGCGAGAAATCGCTGATTTAGCTTTTATTTTTCGACAAAAGCAGCAGTAAGTTTTTATGTACCTACTATATACAATAACAATTTTTTCGGTGTTTCATAATTATAGACTAATACAGTCTTTATCTAATGAGTTTGTTATCAAGACCTTAGCTCTTTTTATTTATGTGAAAAAGTCTAATATGAAGTTATTTAAATGTATCGTTTCTGATATTTTGAAATTTAGGTGTTACCTGATTTATTTTTTTAAATATTTTTGAGGCGAACTAAGGTACCAAAGCATGGGTAAGACCAAAAGATCCATCGTAGTTTATAACTTTACGTCAATGCAATAAAGCAGAAATAAATCAAATTCTCCTTCTAAAACAGCGATTTAAGAAATAAAGCCATTTCTCAGTGCATAAGCCTTCTAAGGTCACCACCGTATCCTTCATTTGTGACCTTACTGAATATAGTCATTTTCTTTTTTTATAAGAAAGCAATATTAAAGTTGAAATTGCAAAAAAAAAGTCAAAATAAATAAAGCATGCTTTGCAAAAGTTACATAGAAGACTAATTAATAAAGAAATTGCAAAAATAAATATTTATTATATTTAAATTTGTGTCCCCCAAGAACTTCTATACATTATTTTTTTAAGCTTGCAGAAGCTGCTAATAAAACTATTGAATCACCTAGGTGGTTATATGAACGAGCAACCTGCACACTGTGTGTTATAACACTTATAACTCAGATGAATTCGTGTATGTCGTTCTTGAATATGGGTATCTTACAAAATGCAGAATAATAAAAAGTCTGTTTTCTGGCATCAGTATAAATAACAGCAACATACACATACACAACAACATACGGGAAAATATATTGAGAATTAATAAGAATATTTTTTTAAAGTCATAATTTGCTTTTACATAAATTGTCTATCAGGAAACTTGGAAAAATTACACGTACAGGCAGAGCTATATTTAATATATTTCTATGGTTTTCATCTTGTACTTCCATTAAAAAAAATTCTAAGATTTAATAATCAATTTTTACTATTACTGCGAACTTTATAAATTGTAAGGATCTCAAAGCACTTGAACTATTGTAAGGGAGGGCCGACTTGGGAAAGTAAAATACGATTGTACTCGATTATACCGGAAAATGGCAGTAAGGGCTATTGAAAGCCGAAAGGATCAATATCCGTGAGAGGACGGAGGTTTGCGTGTAGACAGGCACTACATAAATTTATGCCTTTTTAAACTTATAGCATAATGAAAAAGTCTTCAATAAATGTACATAACTATTTTGACGTGACAACGTCTTATAAATTGATTTGCCGGGTGACACTTCAAGAAACTGCGTTACGCTCCGCTCACGTTATGCGCTCACAATGAGAGCGAGTGAGAGGCACGCGTCCCTTCCACTCGGGCATGGTTAGCCCGCCTAAGAGCGAGAGAGACAGACATAAAATTGTTACTATTATTTCATCCTTCTTCCTACTATACGAATGAATATTCACATTAAAATTATTTTACCACTCAAAGTCGTTGTCACGTAAAACTTTCGCCCGTATACCGACTTTACAGGCAACCAATTTTTTTAATTATTTTTTTTTTTATTTTTGAAGTGAAAACTTCTATAGGAAAGTTTGGATAGGGAGTAAATTCAAAAAGTCGTCATCGACCTGGTCACGTACCGTGTTAACGATTATCAAAAAATATTTTCTTATGTTACAAAATTATATTTTACATAGTTAGTATTTCTTATTTCAAATTATATTTGTATTTTTTTAAAATTCTATTATTAATATTAATAAAAGTAATTTCAATTGAAGTGAAAATTTCTTTAGCATCGTTGTGATTTTAAAGTCGATGAAACGAAAAAGCGAAAGCGACAGTAAAAATAGATAGACACATAAATTCATAATATTTAAAATAGGAGAAAATGAGATAGGAAAGTTTTAGATAAAGGTAAAAAGGTACAAAAGAGGTTTGTTGCCACGCAATGATGAATTTTATTACCTCACCAAAAAGGCACGAAACAAAAACTTTTTAGACAACACATGACATTCTGTTACTGATTGATATTGTGTTAGGTTACCATGGATATTTCAAATGTGCATTAATTGAAAACGATATTGTGAATACTTGTATGTACACTTTCATAAACTTTAAATTACTGTGTATTTGATCATTTTACTATCACTTCTACCACTTGTGAATTGCACACATTTTTTAAAACTATTATTATTAGTTCTATCATTTGAAGTTTAGGAAAAATGCTTATAGTTTTAAGTTTTCACTTCTGTCGGCAGTCCTCATGACTGCTTTGAAATTTTTTTTATATGCTTACTGACGTTAGAGTAGTGACTCTCTTTACGCTACGGCTCTTAAAGGGTGAAGCAGTAATCATGAATGTCAAAAAATCTAGAAAACTGTGGCAAACTAAGTACGAGAAGTGATAATAATGACGTTTTATAAATAAACTCGTTATACTCTCACTAAAAGCAATTTAAAAACTGTACAATTTTTTTATCAGCATATTGGAACAAAAGAAATAGGAAATCACAGCGAAAGGCAGAAACTCTATTGTCACAAAAGGATACAAGTTTCTTCTCACTTACGTTGGTATCAAGTCAAAAGTGAACTGAAGGCAATTGCCCACAATTTACGATGGCATGTAAAGAGCGTCAATGCCGTATCTGCTTATAAAATATCATGGACGAAACCGTGGGATATAGCTAGTGTAAAATCCTACGATAAAACCCGTTATGCAACAAACCGTCAATTTGAAGCCGTAATGTACAGTAAATGTAAGTAATAAATCCTTTAGTAAAACACCGAAGTAACTAATAATTTTCTAGAATGTTCAATTACATACCTATTGTGAATTATTGATCAAATTGCTTCCTAACCACGATGCGGGGCGGTGCGGCGGAGAGCAGAGTAGTGCGGTGTAGCTTTATGGAATACACAATGCGTTCTGTTACAAGGAAACTCCTTTTATTTTACTCGCATTGTTTTCTATTGTATACTTGCATTGGCTTTCTTTAAAAACATGTAAGATATTATGTAATAAAAATTTTGAAAAATTATTTATTTATATGGATAGCCAGTGGCCAGTACAATAAGTTGCAATTATTATTAAAAAGTAAAACACATTAAATAACGATTAGTTTCTGCGTTCCTTTGACTAGATGCCGCGCTACCTTTAATATCGTACTTAACGTAGTGTGTAGTGAATATTTGCAATGATACTAGTGTGCGTTAACAGAATAGTGTTACGAACTTCTAAACTTTACCCTGTTGAGAGGAAAAATATGTTATACACACCAATGATCAAATAAATTTTGTGAATGTAGCTTATTGTATCAATATATTCTGTGTATGATGGGTAGATTGGTTATTAAATAAAAAACTTAATTATGAATATAAAATATGATGTTATTGCTAATAAAATATAAAAGATATTAGATTTGTTTATACGTGTATTATTGCGTGGATTATTGAGTTTTTGAGAGAAAAAAAACATACAACTTGTGAAAGAGATCAAATAATTTATTCAGCGTCGTTTACTTTGACAATAGAGGAATATGATGCTATTCAACGCACAAATATACAGCACAACAACTGACATAAAAAGTCCTCTCTCTATAGAGGATGGAAAAAAGGCCGTAGGAGGGAAAGTACCCCAACGATTGATGAAGCAAATTTTACTGAAAGGAAACATTCCCTGTAGTTGTATTATACAAGGTGTCCAGAAAGGGTATCGGGTATTTGTTTTCGCGCCATATTCGAAACGGGGCGTCAAAAGGGTGCGGGGAGGGGTTCGTGGCGTCCGCCATTTTGTGGAGTTTTAGTCACGATGGAACAGTACTCGGGGACGCATCGCGCATTTTGCGTACGAGCGTATTATCGTAATGGTGATTCAATAGTGACTGCTCAACGTCTCTATCGTGCGGAATATCGTACACGCCACGCGCCAAGTGACGATAGCATTAGGAAATGGATCAGGATGTTCGAGAATACAGGTGCGACAGTTAAAATTCAAAACTCTGGTCGTCCTCGTTCAGTTCGCGATGAAGAAACAATTGAAGAAGTTGAGGCGTCGTTTCGTCAAAATCCGTCTTTATCCATCCGAAAGCGAAGCCAAGCGTTGAACATCAAAAAATCATCTTTACATTCGATTTTAAAGAAAGACTTACATCTAAAAGCCTATAAAATTCAATTGGTTCAAGAATTGAAGGATACGGACTATGCTAATCGACTGAATTTTGCGAACGAAATGCTGCAGCGATTTAACAACTTTAACAACATACTGTTCAGTGACGAAGCAAATCTTCACCTGAATGGTCATGTTAATAAGCAGAATTCAACAATTGTCGGTACTGGGCAGTGGAGAATCCGAGACGAAAGCATGAACGACCCCTACATAGCCCAAAAGTCGTTGTTTGGGCCGCTATGTCTGCTAAAGGCATAATTGGTCCTTATTTTCATGAAGATCAACGAGGCCGAGCAATTAATGTGAATAGTGACCGTTATTGCGATATGTTGCGAAATTTTTTGGTCTCAGAGTTGCAGGAGTTTGCAGGTTTCAACTCAAGAACGTGGTTCCAGCAAGATGAGGCCACTTGCCATACCTCAAATGACTCAATGGAAGTTGTTAACGAATTATTCCCTAATAAAGTCATTTCGCGAAGAGGTAACATCAACTGGCCTCCCAGAAGCCCCGACCTTAGCCCGCTTGACTATTTTGCATGGGGATACCTTAAAAGTAAGGTTTATCAAAACAATCCGATGAATCTAACCCAGTTAAAGCAAAACATCAGGTCAGAAATGGCAGCAATATCGATAGCTATGTGTCAACGTGTTATCGCCAATCTTCGTTTCCGTTTAGAAGAGTGCCAGCAACGTAACGGTCATCATTTCGATAACATCATCTTTTCCAAATAATTCTCCAATTCATATGCTAATAATAAACAATAAACTTTTTTATTGCATACAAATAATTTTTGTTTCATTGAACTTACAAATACCCGATACCCTTTCTGGACACCTTGTACCAATGGATAGAGTTAATAATAAGGATTTATTTCTTCTAAATAACATAGTATCATTAATTAAAGACAGACAGAACCAAGAAAAAAAAATAGAGATTTGATTAAAAAAAATGTATTACTTACAACAAACATCCTGTACTATTATAATACTAATCGACAGGTTCAATATGTAATAAATATCTATTTCTTCTAAATAATATAGTATCTTAAATTAAAGGCAGACCCAAGAAAGAAGAAAAAAATAGAGGTATTGTTGAAATAAATTTATTGTACCTACTTACAACAAAAAGTACTAATCTTATTATATTAAGTGGGCAATTCTTGTAAGTATATATGTAAATCCACCATTGGTGAATTGGTTTCTCGGAAACGGCTCCAACTATTTCGATGAAACTTTGCATTTAGATAATGTTTTACATTCCAAATTTACCTAGATAGGTGTTTTTCTTTTTTTGTTTATAAGACACTGAGTCGACACCGGTCGCCCAGATATATTAGGTCTTTACCTATGAAATTGCCGTTTTGTATGAAAAAATTTCAACGAATTTTTTTCATGTATTTTTTATTTGTATTAATCGAAGTAATCACCGATGCAATCAATGCATCTTTGCCAGCGCAGAGGCAGTTTATTGATGCCCTTCTTAAAGAAATCAGCTGGACGGGAGGCAACAAATTCTTCAAAGGCATTTTGTACTGCCTCTAGGGTATTGAATTTTTTTTCCCGCCAAGGAGTTATCCAAATTCTGGAAAAAGTAGTCGTCTGTAGGCGCAAGGTCTGGTGAGTAGGACGGATGACGGAGAACTTCCAACCACAGTTCTTGCAACTTGGAGACCGTCTGCTGTGCAGTATGAGGTCGCGCGTTGTCGTGCAGGAGCAGCGGAGACGAGCGATTGACCAATGCTGGTTGGAGATGTGCCAGCTTCTCCATCATTGTGTTCAGTTCTTCACAGTAAACATCTGCAGTAATGCTCACCCCGTTTGGTAAGAAGATGTGATGAATCACACCGGCGCTAGACCACCAAACAGTGACCATCACTTTTCTAGGGGTAAGTTTTCGTTTAGGGTATTGTTTAGGTGCTGAACCAGGATCCAACCAACTTGCTGAGTGCTTGCGGTTATCAAACAGAATCCATGTTTCATCGCAGGTAACAATGCAGTTCTAAATTCCTTCATTTGTGTGTCTGTTGAACAGTGCAAGGTACGTCTCGACGCGTACTTCGCGCTGGCGACCATTGAGTTCGTGGGGCACCCATTTGTCAAGCTTTTTTACCTTGCCAATTTGACGCAAATGGACCAATATTGTTTTGACGCTAACGTCGAAAGCTGCTGCTAATTCAGCCGTAGATTGTGTATCATCAGCTTCCACAATCGCCTTTAATTCGTCATTGTCGACCAAAGTCTTCGGACGACTGCGAGGTTCATTTTTCAGGTCGAAATTCCCAGAACGGAAGCGAGCAAACCAATAACAGGTGGTGCGTTGGTTTGTAGTGGTAGCTCCGTAAACGTCGTTGATGTTGCGTGCTGCTTGTGCCGCGTTGCTGCCACGACGGTACTCATATTCCATAATTACTCGAATTTTTAAAGTATCCATGATGACAAAAAAGTTTGAAATGCGATGAAAATGTAACACTAATCAATAAACAAATGACTACTTTTGGAAAAAGAATTCCATGTTATTAAAATAAAATATATTTGAAATTAGAATTCTTAGCCAAACTATTTAAATTATTTAAAATTATTTTAATTTGAAATGACCAGTACTGCAGAATGGCAATTTCATAGGTAAATACCTATTATTTCTGTGCCTTTTATTCTAACGAGACTGCAAGCGTTTTGATCGATCCTCTTTCTTTAACTGTAGGGATTGATTTAGGGTATGTCTCTTATATCGACGATAAGTACCGAGCCTCAGGTTTTGTTAAAAGTATTTACAGCTGTTGTAGTTCAAACAGTAGGCGGCCGCAAATCTGTTATAATATTCGATATAGGAAATGTTGGTATCTTTTGGAAGTGTCTTGAAAATAATCGACGGCTCCATAGCCAACCTGTGCAAGGCAATCAATGCAATTCGGTTTTCTTTAACACCACTTTCCATATTGTAATTTAATTTTAAACTAAAAACGGTGAAATGGCACAGGCTAACATAATAAACTCGTTCCAAATTTTAATTCAGAAAAAAATAAAAATATGAAGTTTTAGCTTGTAATAATATTTATGATCAGACTAGTTATTTAGTCTGGAATAGCAAAACCTAAAATAATATTCACAACCTTTTCATTAACTGTAGAGTTCATTTATTTCGTTAATTTTAACAAGCTATATACATGAAAGTAACATATCCACTGCATCTACTTTATAGACCTTGAAGTAAATCTGTGAACTCGTTAGTGCGCTCTTATGAGACAAGCACTCAGAGCCAAGGCACTCTCAGCAAGCTTTGTCAGCTCTACGCGAGAGCCGAGAGCCGCTGAGCCGATACAGAACGCAACTGAGTTACTTGATACTTACGAATTATAATTAACATACTCTGTTTTAATTTACAGCCTTTTTATATCCACTATCTCTATGAACCTTTCCTTAATTCTGCGTAAAATACACGACCGTGCGGCTATATTGTAATATTCATTAACTGATTTATATTTTTATTAAGAGCTCATCATTTGTCTAGTTCAATACTACCCACTTCACTATATTTGTGACTCTGATAAACATATTGTAAATAAGGCTAATAATATAACTGTTTACTATCAGTATAAATACTCCATACAACCACTTTTTATTATGACATTTTTTTATCCTCACAAACTCACCTGATCTTAAGTAACGATGTGGCTCAAGATGGTAGCACGCTAAGCCTAGTGGAAGACTGGCTCTCAAGTGCAGCTGCCGGAACACAGGTATTGGTGTTTGGCAATTGATATTTAACTTGCGGGTGGTAGCTAGCCAGGCGGGCATTAGAAGAAGCCTTATAACCATGATATGGTTTCATCACGATGTTGTCCTTCACCGAAAGATCATGCTCATTGCAGGGATTCGATTTAGATTCGATTATTGATTCTTGTAGCCTAACAATTATGGAATAACATAAACTTCCAGTGTACGACATTTCATAGAAGTCAGTCATGCCATTTTTGAGAGAAATTCGGACACTTAAACAGATAGATAAAAATTATATTTTAATGTCATATTCGTTACAAGGGTCCTTTACAATAGATGTATATCGGGAAATTTGGAAAAAAAATAATTACAGACTGAACTGCAGATTTATTACTGTAGATTAGCTACAGAGAATATTACGTAACATATAATGGAATAGAAACATGGTGCTTAAAATTGCCACTGCTTTTTACTTAGGCCTCTTCAAACGCCAAGAGCTCTTTATATAACGGTTAGCTAGCTTTGTCAGCTATAAACGAGTGAGTAGTCGACTTAACGAAATTAGATTTCTCTTGTTCAGCATTGCGATTCAACTGCAGTGCTTACGTATCGTAACCAAAATCTTATTTAGAATCAACTATCTTCTACATTTATATATTGTGAAATGCTCGTTTAAAAACTATTGAACTAATGCCGATTTAATTTGGGTTAAATCCGAGGAAGGATATAGATCTTCTTTCGTTAAGCATAGGCTTCATATAATCAATACTGTTTTCTATGGAGCATTAATAATAATGATAAAATTATAATTACACGTTTCACGGCAAGATGTGATGTTAGCTGGATAGCAGAATACGACATCTCACGACCAGAAACGACGCTGGTCGAATGGCATGTCACGACGTTTCACGACCGGATATAATGCTGGTTGAATTAGACGTTCTTATGTACAGCGTCCAGACACAACGATAACAGAATAGCAAAACGCGACGTCCCTTGGTTAGGTCATCTCATCAGAATGGTTTTACTACCCGTCAAAATGCACCAATAGATGATATTTCATATAAAATATCAAAATGTTCTGTAGTTGGCTTCAAAGGTATCGTGTTTTATATTAATGAATACGTCCATATTTAGGGGTCCATATCTCAGATACAGCAGTTTATGTCGCATATTTTAACACTCGCTAAAGAAATAAAAACTTATAGGGTACTTCCAATTGACCTAGAATCATGAAATTTGGTAAGAAGCAATGTCTCATAGCATAAGTAAAGGAAAAAATCGGAAATCCGTAAATTTAAAATTTTATCTCAAAAAATTTGCGATTTCTAACTTATTTGTAGTTGGTAAACTAACCGCGGCACTTGTCGATGTATGAAGACAACAGTTTTGCAACGGCAAAGTTAAGTTTGTCCCTCAATATAGTTTATCTTTTCGTTTGAATTGTTCGGTGCTTTTATTCACTAATGTTACCCAATTATTTTTGTTTACAATTACGGAACCCTCAGTACACAATTCCGATTCGCACCTGACCGGTTTTTATTTACGTCCTCACTTCACGACACGTTGAGGACGGTCGGTCGTTAAGTTGCTCTCGAGAGTAACTTTTGAGTACTGTTGTCGTCTATTTTGTTTTTAACAGAATATCTCGACTTTAGATGTCTACCGACCTCGTGAACGACCCTACATCTTTGAAACTCGTGCAAATAAAAGAAACGTGAGATATGCATCCCCACGTTTTTTATGTGAAGTTATACTGGCAGCCCGTAAAAATCGAAAATATATGCAGATTGACTGGATTCAAATAAAGTTTCATAAATATTCTTTCGTGTATAGTTTATCCGGTTTTATTGGATTTATTAAAAGATGTAGGTATAATAATAATAACTAGCGATCGCCCTAAGGTCGAAATTCGACCAGCAACTTTTTAATCATAGTCTATTTTCTGTTTGACATTTGCAATATTCATGTACATATATGTACAATGATTATTAACGACATCATTTGCTATCACTTTTCATTGAGTGACAATGTCAATATTTTGGGGGGTCTAAGTTTAATGGTACGGGTCGGGTTAAGATTCCTCGTATTAATTTATTTTATTTAATATATTACTAACAGATATTATTATAAATTAAACATTAACCATGCCAATTCTCACAGTTTTCCGTGCACGCAATACGCTTAAAAAGGGGTAGAAAGCTTTTGCTTCACGCAATAGATAATATTTATTACATCCATAAAACATGTTACCACAGAAAACAAAAAATATACGATATTAGCTACATTAGTGAAGACTTTATCGCCGGCTTGGCTAGTGTTGTTCAAATGAAGCCAAGTCAGTCTTGATTTTACTTGCGGTGTGCACAGATTGACGTTTGGGTTTTTTTTTTCTTTCTGTAAATAGTTTGCCATAAGATGTATATTTTATAGTTTGCTAAATTTCACAATGACATCAACACTATTCAAATTAATATGGTAACATTATTTCCATATCTGCCATAGTGACTATCAATTTACTTCGTGAGATTGAATACGGAGTGTAGTCTAAATTTAATGTACCGTTGTCCGGATCGAACGGTCGGGTAAAATGAGAACTTTCTGGGTTGCCAGGTGGGTTGTGACGTGGAGATAAACCGGCTCCCTCGTATAAAGTGACCCGCCCACCTTTGTTTAAAATTTCGTTTTACAATGGATTGACCGTTTTAGGGGAAACGTAGAGATATTTGTTCAGTTATTCTTTATTTAGTTTGCTGTAATGGATACGTTATTTTGTGTATATTTTTGATGTTCAGTAATTTCTGAATTTATATCGCTGATTTGGATTTTTATCAAGCAAAAATTATAAAGTTTCAAGCATCAGAAGAGATATTATTACACTAAATATGATCATAATTAATGGTATTTTATTTTTATTTTGCATATAATTAGTCTTTATAAATATTGAATATTATAGTTTAATTGAGAAAAAAAGTATGTAATCAAAAAAATTAATGAAGCCCACCAATTTTAGCAAACATTAGATATAGATGTCCTCTGTACTCTTTAATATAGCAACATTGGATTCATATTAGTTTGATATCATCAATACTAGTTGATGACCACGAGTTCGTTCGTGGGAAAATGCTTCTGATGGAAACAACTTCTGAAATAGGAACTGTGTACCTAAAAGAGTATCAAAAGTGGTACCCCTCACTTTATAGTTTTACTTTTATCATTACTGCTTATCCCCTGTGGTAAAGCCTAATGAAAAGTAGCCTAGATCCTCGAACACTCTCCTATATTAATCTGAAAATTACATTGAAATATGTTCAGTAGTTTTCATCTAATAATTCCTACTCTAATATTTAGTATTATTATTATTATTTACCTGAAGAATGTCAAAACCACAGTTAGTATTTCCTAGCTTCAAAATTAAGAAACATTATGTTAACTTTATAAAATGCAGAACTACTAGGTACTTACAAAGAATTTTTATATTTAAGTGAGCTGATCCGATTGTGTGAAAAATATATTATTACAAAGATAATCTTAAATGTTATGTTTAAAAACAAGATAATTTGTTGTTTGGCCTAAGTGGAATGTTTGACTGTTTAAAAAATGACGAAAAAAGTTCGTATACCTGGGGAGTTAGAATTAGACACTGGTAACTAGATTGGTAACTGGTAATTAGACAAATGTACTAAAGAAGAAATAAACAATTTTAGCAAAGTAAAAGTAACCCGGCACTGATGCGTTAGTGAATTAATAAATGCGAAGGAAGCTTATAGAACTTGTAAGCAAAGACAATAGCGTTTCTCCGTTCTCACTGCCTACACCAATATGAAAAACGTGGGAAAGAAGATAAAAACAATATACATATTATTGTATTCAATAAAATGAGACATGGTTATTAACGATGGGCCTCATAAAACAACATTACTGGAAGGCTGAGGGCTGTGCTTGGTGTTTCTCTGCGTGATCGAATGAAGAGATCCTCAGAGGAACCAAAGTCAATGACAGAGTTAGTTCTCAGAATAGTGAGGCTTACGTGGCATTGGCACATCGCTCGAAGAACGAATGCAAAAGGGCCGAAGAGTTCTCGTGAGGTGACCATGCACCAAAACTCCACGGTGTACTTCAGCCGCCTTAGTGGGGCGACATGGGCTCGCGGTTGCATTCAACCACGTCGCCCCGGTGGCAGGCCCAGCTACTACTGCCGGGCCACCACAAGGGGAGACAATTCGGTACAACCCTAACTGTCTCCCACAGCCGCCGAACCTGTGCAATGGAAAGACGGGCCCCCCCCCCCTCGTCTTCCCTGGCTCGGCTAGGGCGGCGGGAGTTGGCGGACGAATCGCCTCCTCCTGCCGCCCGTTCGTCTTTGGCGGAGAGGACCGCTCAGAGGATCATCTTCGCGTGCCCTCTCCGCAGCCTCCTTCTGCGAGGACCTATCGTTGTAGCGATCTTTGGGGAAGGCCTACAGTGGATGGCTATCGCATGACTGGATGGATATCTTATAAATAAGTAAATTTAAGGATGGTTCTGAAAATACAAAAGAGAGAAGGAGAGAGCATGATACTTGTAGAGTCGGGTCGTATCAGGTTGTTCTGAAACTAAATCTAAAGTCTAAATCACGTCAAACGAATTTCATTAGTTTGCTCAACAGCAATTTAGGTCGCGTTTCTCGTTCGTAGACAGAAACCGTACTGCTAATTAATTATGTTTACACAAAAGACCCGAGCGACAATGTAAACCGACGACATTAAGGGGGTTTAACACTGTAAATTTTATGTTTGCGTCACAGATGCTTAACGAAATTTTTACCTATTCACTACTCCCACTAATGTTGTATTGACTTTACGACGGTAAATTATCGGGGTAAATGCTTAAAATGTCTATGTGGTTGAATCAAGATTGAGAAGATCCGCAAAAGTACCAAAGTCTCTGACGTAGCCCTCCGATTTACCAGACTTAGGTGGCAGTGGGCGGGGTAAATTGCTCGCAGAAAGAGTGGCCGTTGTGGTACTGGAGCCAAAGAGCTCTTGAGTGGCATCCATGGATCTGTAAACGCAACGTGGGCAGAGCCGCAATAAGGATGAATCGACGACCTGGTGAGATAGCGAGAACCAGCTAGATGCAAAGGAACTAGACAAGCACTTGAGGTGATCAGGGGAAGTTGGTTGAAAGGATGTATGGACGCATGAGCCAAAAGTAAAATGATAAGATAAATATCAAACCAGTTATATAAACAGTATAGTAACAGAATTATCCCATGATAATTAATTTCGATGCATTTCAAAGCGTTATTAAAATCTCTCTAATCACTACACAAAATAAGCACAATTAACCTTTCAACCGGGAATTAATAGCCATCAATAAAGATTCAATGTTTCCTCGTAAGCGGACTTATACCAAGATATATTTGCCGGTGCTAAATTTAAAACATTACTATTTTAAACCTGTTTAAATCGTTCGAAGTACGCCAGCGCCGCACATTGTCTACAGAAAAAAATTTGCAAATCCATGTTACTGCGGCCATTTTGTTTGGGGTGTGGATAATTTACTAAAATGGCAGATGACTGGCATGTTTCACTGATTTATTGGGGTATTTTCAAGGAAAAATCCCCTTTCAAGGTAATTCCGGACGATAATGGTGTTTGCACCAATGTAGTAAAATATAATAAGGAAGGAAGTAGGTAATCTCCGGGGTAAAAAACACATTTAGCCAAAAGTCAAGATTTCACGTTGAGGCTGCCTACCACATAATTATGTGCGAGGGGATGTGTAGCGGCGCTGTGAAACGCTGTGATGGTCTCCATCAAATCTGTGCATGGGGCTTACACGGTGAGAGAATACGTAGCGAACCAATAGCTCTAATTACCCACATCTCTCACAAACATTCATCGCATATATTCTTTGCTGACATCTCTCGTTTTTTTTATATGTACTAAAAACTAGCTGTGTTAGCCCTTTTCAAACAGAGCTGCGCTAGGCTAGGCTACCTAAATGAAGTAATTCTATTGGTGGGTTAGTTTCTCGCGCACCGCCCAGCTACTTCGCACATCTCTGGTGGATTCATAGCGTTAAAGCAATTAAAATGTTCTGCTTACATTGCATTAAAAATGGTGACCCTATGTCCAATAAAACACTACATTAATAATACTTAGATAAAAAAATACTCAACCGGAATTTAAGTAAAATACTCTAAACTAAACTGTTTTCGTGTACTCCTCTCATATACGAATATAAGTATGTATAAAGGCAATGTCCAGCCAGCTATATCACTTGGTATATTATATATCACTATATCATATTTGTACTCCTGGATACAATTTGCTCAAAACTCATATTTGTTTTTTTTTTTTTAAATCAAACCCTAAGGGATGTGAATAGAGATGAGATTTCGTATGTGAAATAATATTTTTAATAGTACACTAGTTTAAAAAAGAGTATTTTTCTACTTTAAAAAAAATTTCTTTGATTTCACTATTTGATCTGTAATTACAGAAATTATAAATATGTAGTTGTCGTGTTTTGCACCGCAATTAAGCGGCGGGCTGGTGTATCGATTAAACCTGCATATTTTCACAGGAAAATGTACCTACCGGTAAATGTAACGCCGATGGATTTAGATCTCTCAACGTGAAGAGCTATTAAAAAAACTTGTAATTGAATTTTTCAGCTTGGGTTAAAACATAGTCATTTATTTCAAAACCAATCAAAAGCTTTTTTTATATATAAAATTGAACTAATAAGTAGTTGAAATTTTTGTTGTTAGGAGAAATGATATTAATAAAAAAATGGTTCATTACAGTTTTTTTTTTAACTTCGTAAAAAAATAACTCCAAATGTCCCGAATTTATATCTAAGATAACTAACCGCACAATAAAGATTTAAAATGCCATTTTGTATAATGAAATTAAACATAATAAAGTAAATTAAAACGTAGACTTCTCTCTCTTTGCAGGTAACATCATGATTTATATTTAATTTACTTTGTAACACAATATTATATTAAATATGTTACTCTCACTCGTGGGTCGGTTTTACTGCATCTTATGAAGGTTATCGTCGTAAAGTCAAAATTGATATACTCTTAGAATATGAGGTTATTTTATGATTTGATGTTATAACATGTTGTTCGACTCTAGAATATTCGATGTCACTTTATATGATTAGATTAATCCATAAGTTTTTCAATGAAAGAGGTACCCTTCGACATAATATTATGGTTTATTTTTAACTTTACCTTGTAAAATAGTGCTCATTAATACAGGGCAAGGTCTGTTTTATTTTATTTTTCAGAGTACCTGTTTAGAAAATAACTGCCTCGTTAGCATAGTGGTTGTAAGCACGACTGCTATGAGCGAGGTCCTGGGTTCGAATCCCAGGTCGAGCAAAGTGTTGAGTGATGAAATACCCAAGTATTTCCTATAAAATCCTCAGTAGCAGCTCGGAGTTTGGTTTCGTGCCCGATTTATGACAATAGGTTCGCCCCGTATTACATGGGACCCTAAAAACATACTCGGCGAACTGGGGTGTACGTTATTGTACACCTCTGCCTAACCCTTCGGGGAATACAGGAGTGATGGTGTGTCTGTTTAGAGACTTTCGACTTAAAATTTTTGGTTTGGTCTTAAATTTTAATTTTGATTTACTCGATACAAATGGCAATTCTAGGCTACAAATCCACTTGCATCAAAAACAAAAATAAAAACATACTATGGTATTACAAGTGACCATAGACTATGGCAACCACTTATCATCAGGCCCGTATGCTTGTTTACCATATTTGTTGTACAAAAAAACTGCTCGGCAAGGTCCTTAAACTTTTTGTCCGACTTTACAGCAATGACGAGGTCTGAATAGTTTAATAGTAAGCCTGAATTTTGGAGAATTTAAGTTCACTTGTACAGCATATAAAAGTAATTGCCTATGTCTACTCTGAAATATATCGACTTGCAGTTCTCGAAGCCTAAACTTTTATGTAGGCACCAACATGTTAATAAAACTTTCATCATTATTGCAGTGAACCCTTCATATACTATAGTAGGGAAAGATTAAATCGAGCTTTTTTTATAATAGCACGGAAAAAATAATCCTAAGACAATGGCGACTGCCAAGAGATCGTAATCAACCGACGGTCGCTGCCGTCATGCTGGCCTGTATTAATTTAACTGGATATGCACAGGCTGATCCCAAAACGCGACACGCAAAAACAACCCTACCATATTACATACCCGCTATCGCCATTTCCTACTTCGTTGCTCAACAGGGTGCAGGTGAGATTTGCTTGGGCGCCTCAGTGCTGAAGATGTAATTCGACAATCCCTTGCACCCCAAATTATATCTAAACTACACTGCAAGGTATATATGAACATAGGTGAAGGACATAAAGAACCAGCTGGTCTCGTTTCTTTGTTGTTTAAACTCACCGAGGTGACGTTTGATGAAATTGATTGAAACCAATCGAGTAGCGTTACACATCACTACTTCAATATAGGTCATCTACACTCAACACGATTATTTGTATTAATTGTTGTTTTAAGTGAAAACTTCCTTAGCCGCATTGAGCAATTTTTAGTAGGCGAAAAACTTATGGGTTCACGTGTCCTTCGCGTCACGATGACCTCGACATGTTGGTAATGTATTACGCTTGTATCAGACTAGCGACGCATAGTATAGCGGCCTGTGTACATGTATACGCGTATATACACTAATACATTGTATATACTCGACTGTAGTAAAAGCGTGATTGCATTTTAGATGGGTAAAATCTTGTGATTTCGCGTCACAAACATGCTCTGCAATCATTCAGACTATAATTGATTTAAAAATTCAAAATTGAGTGTTCACTTCTGCCAACAACCCTTATGAACAGCCTGTGTTTTTTTAAATAACTTATAGTATAGTATATACTAATATTGCGCATCGTTTATAACGTAAAAACGTGATGGTTGAGTGGTTAGGCGGAATATCGATCTGATGTCCGCAGTTTCGAATACCGAAGTCTACCAAGGAATTTTTCTTAATTAACTTACATTTGCCTACTAATTTAAAGTGGTAATATCAGCTAATAATGAATGAAAACATCATGAGAAAATCTGAATACATGAGATACGTTCTTGTAGTATGTGGAAAAATATATATTATAGACAGGTAAATAGATTTTTAGGTGTTTGAAAATTCCAATACATTATGCACAGGCGTGGTGATTATGCCCGTGCCTTTCCTAAAGAAGACCATTTACGCAGGAATGGAACACTTACAGGTTGGTATATTATTATTATTGCTTAATTAAACATTTTGTTAAGACCTGAGAGACACCTGAGAAAAAAAAATGTATTCTCGAAATGTCTGGAAACGTCTAGAATTTACTCGCAACATCGAATCGAGTATGTATTCGTAGGTACGAAAAGACACCGTAGTTCACACACACACATTTAAATGTTATAGGTCCTTTACGTAATCAAATAAACAATGGTCAAAAATAGGAGACTTCTCCTTCTTTAGACGGTGTTTAAACATTTCTACCTCCATTTTATTTATTTAGGTATATAAGCGAACCATGTTTCATGCCAGGACAGTCTTCTTTTGGACCACCAAGTGACAATAACAAGCAATAAAAGGAAGAAACCAGTAAGGTGACCACAGAGAAGTTTTAACGAGAGAAACTGTAAGTACGGCCACAGTGTAGTGAATATCAGTATAGCTAGTTTGTTTGACTATTTTCACTAAGTACGAATAAATTATGTACGTAAAATGTAACGCCATTTTCACTACCCACGGGTGTAACAATATTTTAATAACTGAGGAAATATATTACAAGTAATATCATTGCCAACATTATAAAACATATTAAAATCATCATTTAAATGGAGGATTTGTTCTGAGTTATAACAAAGTCTATCTGCTTCTCTATATGCATATTGAAAGATAATATTATCATTCAATACACTGTTATTATCTCATGAAGGTTTTAAAAATGTTCAATATTTTTATTGGATATTGGTTTTTTCTTTTTATATTTCTAATTTTAAATCATTCACAATTTTTTTTTCTCCATGGTGCATACAACGCAAATATTATAAATATAATGCCAGTGTATTTACTGATTAATTGTGTAATATATATGTAACTTTTGAACAAATAATGGGTCAGACACCGCGTCGATCGATGAACCAGAGTTTTTAGCTATGGAAAAATTCGTAATGAAACCACGGCATGATTGTAGGCCATACACTTATAGGTATGTCCCGACAGCTGCACCTGAGAGCCAGTCTACCAGTAGGCTTAGCGTGTTTAATCTTGGACAACATCGCCAATTAAATATCACGTAAACTTATAAAGAAAAAAAAGTAATATACAATTAAATAAAGTTGAAGTGTCTGTAATATCAAAATTACAGTTTTTTACTAAACGCATATGAAAGTATATACGATATTGTTTATAACAAAACACCAATTTTAAAATTTGCTCTGTCTGTCAGTGTTTTTATTCTCGGTAATCTCGGAAAGGGTTGGACCAATTTCGACAGCACTTTATCTGGCAGATAGCTGATCTTTTATGGAGTAACTTATGCTACTTTAATTTTATGAAAAAAATTAGTGTTCCTCGTAAATAAAAATCTATTTTGAACTCGAAAAATGTATTCAATTCTGGGGCGCAAAAATATGGCTTACACTCAGTAAACCATAAGAGATATATTAAATTAATGTAGAACATAATACATAAAAATAATCGAGAGCGCGGGGCTTAGTACGATTCGCGCGTCTGCTCGATCGACAGGATTCTGTAGTCCATACAAGCGCAGTCGTGGACACAGCTAGTTATGTAAAGGCAAAACACAAAAGATATCATAGAAATATAGAAACAAACAATTTTAACATAAGACAATTAATTACATGTTTAGAACGATAATTGTGCGGTAACGTTTACTTAACGGGGTGCTTTAAACTCCATCAAACATAATTTATCATACTTTGCAGATTAATAACGCTCAGTATAAGTGATTGATGAGTGCTTTTACTAAAACCGTTCAACCTCATATTATTACACCATTTTTAGCATAGGTTTTGATGTGAATAGCTCGGCTAGAGGTAAAATTGGTAGCGCTTAGATTTCTTTGAACGGCCATCTATCGGCTCACTATACGTACTATTTTTTTATACTACAAAGGCAGGCAAATAAATCATACGGTCCGTACGCTTGTAATGACCTTGAACTCGCTTACCCCTAGGAGCTCTGGATACCCTGCTACCGCAGGACCACAACATAAGCTTATTTAGTCGCGATTTTATATAGGATGTAGGTATTCCACCAGACAGGCTGCCACAATTATAGAGAACTCTCCAAAGAAATTTATCTGTCCTCTACCTCCCTTAATAATACCAGCCTGTTTGTGTTCTACTGCTGGGTAAAGGCTTTTTCCCAAGAGGCAAGGGCTTAATTACCTCCCTTACAATATTGTTATGTAATAAGTTTTTGATATTTTTATGTTATCAGGGTTGTTTCAAAGCCATCTGCATTCTCATTCTAATTCTTGATAATGATATTTTGAAATATGCAGAGATCGTTAAATATACTATCTATGGAGGGTAAGAGACCAAGAGAACCATATCTGTATATGAAAAAATGTTAAATTAAGGTGGCGCCACGGTAGCAAGAGGATAAATTAAAAAAAAAAGTTATTATTTTTTACTCCACAATTTTTTCCCAATGTTCAAATGTTTTTTTAAGTTTTACGACAGTATATCTATAAAATCATGAAAAATTATAATTTCTTCTGCCACTTTAAAATAAGTACTAATTCTACGACCTGATAAATTAAATTTAATGTTAGCAACCGACATAATATGGAACATTAATAAACTGACGCGCGAAATGCTACAAATATGGCTTATCAAATAGATTATTCCGGTCGACTGGTTGAAACAAATGAACGGGAAAGATGTCACTTCACACACACACACCTAATTTGTCCGTTTACGTGACTCGATCAAATGGAAACAAGAATTACCCAAGCGTCTATATTATATGTATAGTCATTTTATACGCTTTACTGCAAAGTTTTTTCGTGTTACTTACATTATCGAATTAAAACGGGCACTCATAAGTGTCAAAATACTACTACACAGGTTTGGAAAACATCCCGTCTATACATACAAATAAATAAAATTGAAGTGTCTGTTTGTAATGTCAAAATAACAGCTTTTTACTATATGTATATGAAAGTAGTATACAGTAATTATAACAAAAAATCAATTCTTCAAATTTGCATCTATCTGAATATTATGGGTTAAGTTTCGAAACGGTTGGATCAATTTTGACAGTACTTTCACTGGCAGGTAGCTGATGTTATAAGGAGTCACATAGGCTACTTTTATTTCAGAAAAAGAATTAGTGTTCCGCAAAAATAAAAATCAATTGTGACGATTTTGAGGCGCTTAAATGGCTTACGCTGAGTAAATCATAAGAGGTATATCAAATTAATGTACTATATAATTGTAGATATTTAAAAGAAATACAAAAAAAAGAATATGTCTATCTTCTAAGGTTCACTCACAATAAGCATCTTTATCTTCCAAATGATCGGGAGCCGGGGTAGCACATTTCGTGCGTACGCCCGATTGGCGGGATGCTGTAGACCACGCGAGCGCAGCCGCGGGCACAGCTAGTAGGTGATAATTTTACAGCCTGTATCACAATACCAGAAGAAGGCAAATTATCTATGTCAAAACACTACTACACCGGTTTGAAAACCATTTCTTCCATAGAAACTTGGCACGAAAATCCTTTGGGTGTATAAATATAAAAAAAATACTTTTATTTTTCAACTATGTAAAAGTGTTTACAGCGCTATTCTAACGTTTAGTGGGTGTGCAGAGAGGGAGTCACTTTTCACTAGCTATAATCACACATATTGTTAAGTGACCATGTGTTTGAAAATGGCATCACAAAGCCTAAATTAAGACTGACTGGGCTGCATTAAAAACACTTTCACAATGCAGTTTTACTTCGCTGAAAGCTCAAACTAATTGCATGAAATAGTTTATAACTCAAAGATACTCCGACACGATATCTAAGCATGTTGCAACTATCGGCCGTTTTCAATAATCTATCTAACCACTTTATGTTACTGACGATAGAAAGATATATCTTTGGTAAGCTTTTGCATTTCAATAACGTATCTTCAGTTGCAAAAACAGTGGTTAGATAGATTATTGAAAACGACCGTAAGTCAATAAAACTTCAAAATATTATTTTGTTGTAATAAATTATTATATCTAAGAAAATAACGATTTCAACGACTTATAGGATATCAAATCCAATTTCGACGAAAAGAAAGACTTGTCCGAAGGAGCTTATATTTACATAATAATTTTTTTTATCGAGACGATAGTTTATAGATATGTTAAGGTTCGATAGGTGGCGCTGTGATCGAATCATTAACTATTGAAAAGGGCAGAACAAAGTTTGTCAAACTAAAGATTAGTTGCTTATAAGTTTTATATAACATTTTATATGCAGATTTTTTAAAGTGTTCGGACTGAGTCTACAGGGATCCCATTACTGTCCAAAAACGATGTTTAAGACCACACGACAAAAGTGAAAACTTCAATAATAAAACGTATTGGCACAGCGCATACCGTTTTTACGTCGATATGAATACGACTGATGCGTCACGCCCTCCCATGTAACGCTCGGCGAGCGAGAAAAGTAGAGGCGCGTTGACTATATCTCACTCGCGTTGACTATATAACAAAAAAGAAAAGCAACTTCAATGATTTTGAAGAGTCCCCTTGTATATCTACAAAGTTGAAAGTCCAATGCAAATGAAATTAAAATGTGACCATCACTGAGGAACAAAAAAAGAACCATCCAAACCTATTCATAAACAAAGAAGTTATGCCTGAACAACCATTAAAAAAACATTCGAATTGAGTAACCTCCACCCTTTTTGAAGTCATTTAGTTGTAGAATTCTTTCTTTCTTCTTTATTTAAGATTTGGAATACTAAAAATACAGAAGAATTTAACAGCAACAATTCGTTTCATAGTTCGGACATTAATGATCTTATTCAGCGTCTCGCTTTTCCGCATGTAATGATGATGAAAATGTTTTCAACCGTAAACGGTCTGTCACATTGTGTCAGCTATATTTGTACGAACAGACGTCCCCGACATAAATATATTACCGGACACCCATATAACAGGTTCAACGTAATGGAGACGGCACGGGCAAACATTAATTTCTATCAAATATTTGTATGTAGGTAAGTATCTATACGATGGCTCGGGAGTAATGACGCTTTCAGCTTTGAGAATAGAATCAAATAATTGTAACGTAGTTATTTAGCGCGGTGTAAATCTGAACAGAAAAAGTGACCGACCCGACGGACATTTATAAAAACAAATACAAATAAATTAATTAATTGAATGTATTAAATAAATTCATATGTATATTATTATAACAATAATTAATAAAACAATATATATTTCCATAAATTTATAAATAAAATTGAAAAAAAAGTTTATATAAACAAGCTAAATCATCAAAGGAAACAAGATCCCGACTGCAACAAAAACGCGAAAATATTTTTTATATCTTTGTTTTTTATTTGATTTCCAGACCTGGTACTTAAATATTATATAGCCTATGTCACTCCAACAACTTACGAATGTAACGACACCTCGTGTGCTAAAATCCTTCAAGCCGTTTAGACTACAGAGCGTGCCAAAGGAATAGACAATACATAGGTTCGAAAAACATAACTCACTTTTTTCGCAGTCGGGTAAAAATCCCAAATCAGCGAGACTCGATACATCGGCCACTCTTACTGTACATACAACAGTTCGTTAACATAGAACGAAAGGAACTTCGTTACTACAGGGTGTTCCACGACACTTTTCGTTTTTTTTTTTTAAATATATTATAATATATTATACATAATATATAAATCTACTCTTCATATATATTTATATACTAACTGAGCAATGCGAATATTTTGTTCACTATAGAATATATGTAAACAATTCAACTATTATCATGTTAGTTAATTAGAATGGTAATAGATGGCGCCATGAATATATTTTTATTATTATCAACAGATGGCATTTGCATTGAAAAATTTTGATCATTTTTTTGAAAATATTACCATACATAATATTAAATTATTTATTTCATCAATATCGGGGAACGTAAGCTTTAAATAGGTCGTTGTATCATTAATGTTGACGAAGAATTAACAGAGAAATGTGTTGGAAAGTACACGACCCTTCTAAAGAGTATTTATTTTACGTTCCTGTTTTCTATTGTTTGTCTATCGCAACATGTTCGTTTGTCACATTTGAAATGGAAAAATAAGAAAAATATAATTTGTCAATTGTTTTTTCCACAATATAAAAGACTGATAATTTACTCAATAAAGAACTATTTAATCCAACAAAATGACGATGCCAGGAAAAGACACCTTTGAGAAATAAAGGAAAATATACATATTAACAAATTGAATTTGATATATTGTTAGCTTACACGTCCGCTTCGCTAGGCGTAAATTTAAATTTAGCTACCTATAATTCTTAAAACTACGCTACCACTATATTATAATCAACTTATATGACAAATTTAATTAGAATCCGTCCGTTCAAGTGTGATTGATGGGCAAACATTCAAACATAGGTACTTTCACATTTACATGCTAGTTGTTACCCGCCCGCATTACTGGGCGTAAATTAAACTTTAATAATACAAGGAGTAAGGCGTATTTATCGAAACTGTTCAAAAGAATAGGTAACAGTTTGGAATTATTAACTGTAATCTAAAATAGGTGTACCATGTACTTCAACTGAACGAAACGAGACTGAATTTATTGCTTTTTGTTATTTTTTTTCCGTTTTTGGCATATTTGCTTCCGTCACATAAAATGAAGTGAAATTGTAAACAAAAGTTTACCTTACAATAAAACACAGTAAAAAAACTGTATGTGTAAAAAACTATACATATAATTCAAGACTAAATTTAACAAACATTGCGAACAATATAATAGAATGGTAAACAGATTGAAATACGTAAATAAGATTTACTTAATTACCATACATAAACAACTACGTTCAAATACAAACGAATAAATTAATATTTATGAGATAGTACATTTATATTATAGATAAATATATTTGCGTTACGGGTTTATATAGTTGTGTTTATTTTGAAAAGGTATTCGGTATTTGCTTATTACTAAATTGAATTAATAGTTTTAGAAAATTAATCTAAATATTGACTTATTATTAGCATTTACTAAATATTTGATTTGCATATTTTTACTCGACTTCGGAATCGGAGGGTTATGTTTTTCGAACGTATGTATGTATGTATTTTTATATAGACACGTGTGTATATATATGTCTATTTCTTAGGCACGCTCTGTAGACTAAACGGCTTGATGGATTTTAGCATATGAAGTATCGTTACATTCGTCTTAATTGTGGGAGTGACTATTATATTTAATATTTATATTAAATTTATATTATATTTAATTATATAATATATATAAGCTAAATATAGCTATATATAATATAGCTATATTATATTTAAGTACGACATCTGGGAATCAAATAAAAAGCAAAAATAGAAAAAAATATTTCAAGTGGTTTTTTTTGGAGTCGAGTTTTGGTTTCTTTTTTATTAATAATTTGTACCTATTTTCAGTTTTTTACAAGGGTATAAGGTTAATTTCATATCAAGATTTTTTTCTGAATCTACAATAACACTTTAAAAACAATTATATTTACTATTATTTTTAAATTTTTATAAATAATATCTTAACTACTAATAAAAAATATATTTTCATTACTTAAATGTATTAAAGTTAATTATATTGTAAATTTCTTCAATATTATATTATTAAATTTATAAATCATTATGTGTACTTTTTAAAAGATAGTTTATTAACCCTCATACATTTTAAATTATGCATAGTGACGTTATATTATAGGCTTGAAGATTTTTTTATGATATCCAGAATTAGTGGTTCAATTTTGAAAATATTTTTACTGATAAAGTATAAGTATATATTTCTATTACTAAATTAATTATTTGTGGCGTTCATACTTCTTCAAGCATGAATTTTTTATTGAGCTTGACGAAATATTTTTAAGATAAAAAATATGTAATGCCATTAGAAAGACAAACTCTTGTCAGAGACTTTATTTTAAAAACAGATTTGCAATTTTGATATGGGGCTAATCGCCCTTAAATTAATCTCTACCATTGGCACAATATTACTAAATAAGCAACATAGCAGATGTTGAAACTTTACAAATAAATTCAAATAATTCTATTGTACGAGGAACAATTGAAATTCTCGAGATTAAAACATGACGGGGACGGTATTATATAAAGCCATGATGTAAAGAGATTCAGTATTGTGACTATGCCGAATGAAAATTTTAATATCTTAAGTTCTTAATTATGTATTATTATTTTTGTAACAGCAACTTTCTAAAAATATATATATGTGTACTTGTACATGCTCATTTTACACACATTTATTATGATAATTATTTTAACTTTGGATTAGGCGTAGTTAAGGTTATACGTTTGCCAGTTAACGATAAAAAAATTCTGGGACCAAATCAGATAGGCATAATAATAGTATTATTATAAACACATTGGATATAAATTTTCACGTGGAAGTGTTATTTTTATACCAATAAAGAGTACAAGAATTATTTTTCATCGATGCTAAAATAAAAAAAGGCGTTTGTAACACAGTATAGATGGAGAAGTACAACTTCTTTAGCCTTCTAAAATATTACTTACTATAAAAAAATTACTAAGTATATAAACAGACCTCGTGGCGCAGTCGTAGTACGCCCTACTATTGAGCCGAGAGGTCGTGGGTTTGATCACCGCCCATGACCGACTTTTATGTGATAAGCATAATTGACATTTGTTTGTGCTTGGGTGATAAATATCTGTTTAAGTATATCAGCTGTTTATTAAACCATAATACAAGCTTTGCTTAGTTTGGAAAGAAAAAGCCGTGTGTGAAATAGTGTCCCCATATAATTAATATTAATTAATCAATAACCCATCTTGTCTTTTATATTGTTTTACTCGTCTTTGTTGCTTGATATATTGTTATATTGTTGTTATATCGTTTTTCATGTTTTTATTTTATTGGGTGGTTCTTTCTTTTTCTTTAAAGAACCTATTTTCCGTCCCTATTGCGACGAAAACTTTGCATATAAAACGTTCCATTAAAATTCTCACTTGAAATTTTATTTTCATCGTGTTCAAAGCAATGTTACTTCAATAATATTTTGTCTTCTCAGCATGATATTCGGAACTAATGGATTGGCTTACAAATGTGCTTTCTAAAGCCTAGTTTCAATATATTATTTCACTTGATTTTCACATTTATAATTATCTATTCTTGCCTAATAGGTACATTATATACAAAAAATAATTTACTAAATGATAACTTAATAATTAATGTAAATAAATTTCGCTGTACTATACCTCCCTATATTTCATAAAACGGTACCGAATACGCAAACTTGATATATGGGTCAAAGTTTTTTTGTATTTAACTCTGTGAATATTTTTACTTTAATATTTTCAGCCGAACAACTTGTTAGTTTTGGTTACTTTTCATTACAGACAGACCACAACCGACCTTATAGTTAACAAAAACTACTTAACTTTATAACATTTAACATTATGGATACCAATGTGTAAGAATTGACCCAAAACTTATACGAAGAGTATAGTAATAGATCGATTCAGCTATAAACTTATAAGCTTGTCTTCCCATTGCACTGGTTTGGCGGACGGGGAGACAGTTTCGTTTTGCACCGGACTGTCTCCGTCAGCGGGCGGCCCTTCCGGGCCTTGCCGGCGACGCGGTAGTATGCTACCTGCTGGTCCCGTGTCACCCCATTACGGCGGCGAACGGTGCACCGTGGAGTTTTAGTGAGAAGGAGTCTCACATAACCACTCGTCCCTCCGGGTGGATGTGTTACCCATGGCGGGTTTCTCCAAGTTAAAAAAAAAACTATACCACTGTCGGAAAACAAAAATCCAAACAGGACGTTCATTTCGCACTAAACTCATTCTAAAGTTGATATGTAGCCAATTAGATTCAAATATACGCTTTTTTTTACCGAAAACAATAGGAAAGTAAGAACCCTTTGTATTCTTTTCTCCATATTTATTAATCCCAAATCTAAATATTTAAAATTACTATGTCAATATCTCGCGAATAAACACATTAGTCAGCTAAGATTTTCCGATTCTTTAATAATTCTGAGTATACCAATTCACCATTTTAATTTTCGCGAACCTTTGGCCGTAACAGCAGCACGACTGTGGAATTCGCTTCCTATCAACAGTCAATTAGCCAACTTTCAAGATTCCTTCAAGCATTTACTACGTAAGTTCTACTTGGAGCAGTTCAATATCTACTAGATTTTGTTTACTACGCATTATGCACACCTTATATTTTTCTCTTGCATCCCCGGAAGAGTAGTAGATAATACTTTTTATTACCGATTGCGAAAAAGGAGATGGTTTGTGCATGTATGTCTATTTCTTTAGCACGCTCTGTAGCCTAAACGGCTCAATGGATTTTAAGATATGAGGTGTCGTTAGATTCGTCTTAATTGTGAATGTGACATAGACTACACAATATTTAAGTACGACGTCTGGGAATGGAATAAAAAACAAACAAATTGTCAAGTGTTTTTATTGCAGTCGTGTTTTTCGTTTCCTTTTTAATAATTTCGCTTGATTTAGTATTATTATTGTACACTCATAAGCAATAGAGCACCGTCCGTAACGTAACGCGTTACATAACGTCACATACCTCAAATTGTGCCCCTGTGTGAGTGTATGTGCCAAAGATGTACCAAATTTTGGGCTAGTGGCCAATTATCATGAATAATATTTCTGTCTGTTCGTAGGAAATACTACGAAGTAATCATGATTGTATCCCAGGAATTCTAAAGACGGTTTTACAACTAGGACGGGTACGTTAAAGATTCACTTCCCTAGTAGTTTCCAGATAACGTGTGTAAAGTCGAAGTAATCACCCACAATTTTACTAACTTTTTTGTATATGTCAAGAATCTAGGCATTGGTTGTGCGAATGACGATTTTGCAACTGGGACGGACAAGTTAAAGATTCGTTTCTCTAACATACTTTCCAGATTTGTAATTTTTGTTAACAACTGTATGTTTCTACAACGAAGCAAGCTACTTCTTGGTGAAGCAAGATTTATCAAGATAATTTCTTTGTGTATCTCTCTCTACTTGGGATAACCCGATAACCCTACAGAAGATCGCAGCCAAATAACTTTAGACTGTGTTTCTACGGTAAGTAGGGTTTCCAGAGATTCTTGGTGATATTGACAATGCTCTAGTGTACCTCTCGTTTTACAAGCATGCGTAGACTACGATAACCGCTAACTATAAGGCAGACCATACGCTTGTTTATACGCTTGGATGTTAAAAAACAAGCAGACCCTTGGTTTAACCCGTGTTAATATTTTGGATAGGATTAGCGTAAAATCTGCTCTTTATAATAATATGTTGAAAGCATTCGTTAGTACTGACTTTGATTAATAGAACTGATTTCCAATTTCCATAAATCTCTCTTCAAAGCCTTTCAAACCTTTCATCCCCATTTTCGTCACTTTAGAGGTTGAATTTCCGAAAACCCCTTACTTAGTGCTCACCTATAGTGTAAAAGGAACCCGAATGCAAATTTTTACGACCCTTGCCCCTGTGTTTTGGCTATGTATTAATGAATGACTTAGTCAGTAAGGACAAGTATTTATATATGTATATAACAATATTAATAGCATGGAAATAATAAAGTTACGTCCATAAACTATGTACGATAGATTTCCTCAAAGTAGTGCCTTCATCAAATCCAGATTATATGGATTTTAGCTGTGACTTACCTTTATCTTTACACGTATCTAGCTGCCTAGATAGGTGTAAATAAAGGTAAAGGTAAGTCACAGCTAAAATGTATATATTTAGAACGGTATTATTATTATAGTATTGATTCAGTAAGTATTATTCGTATATAGAGAATAATATACCCTTTTCCTTGATTAGAAAGACCTCGACAATGGTTGCTAACATTGCATTCTCTATAAATAGTTAAACAATATTGATCCATGTATATACAAGCGTCGGTTTCGCCTTGATGCATAATTTAAATTGCCTACACCATTGATTTGCTTACTGTGATGGCGTTGTATAAAAGTTTTTTTTGTTTTATCTTTTTTGCTTTTATTTCGCATATATCTAAGTGTCAGTTTCAGCATTTAAAATCAGATATACAAAGTATTAGATTTCTGCCCACACGGCTTCGCTCGCGTAAACTATAAGATTTGTAAAATTCTTTTTCATTATAATTGATTTTGTATATTGTTTATTTATCGTTATATATAAAAAATTTTATATGTGTCTGTTAGTGATCGTGTAATTTCTGAACGACTTGACCGATCTAGCTTTTATTCACATAATATATTGTATTTGTTCCTGCACCGCTGCTTAGATTGGTAGTGTAAAGGTTCTTCAATAAACGGGTTATCTAACTAAATTGGACTAGCAGTTCCTGAGACTAGCACGTTCTAACTTACAAACTCTCCAGATTTTTGAGTATAGACTATAGGTTCTTTCATTGGGAGTTCATTAATGACAAAAACACACTAAAAAACTAAAACAGTAAGGTGGTTATTATATTTACGGATCAGGTAGATGAAGTTACATTCATTCAGTCATAGATCTATTCATACATTAACCTATCATATTTTCATCCTTTTGACAGTAATCTGGTCTTAATGACGGTGATTTATGAAAACCAAATGTCTGATTGTGGAATTCATATTCATAACGCAGTGCTTACTTAAGAGTTATGTTACTCGTAAATACAAGTAAGTAACGTAATGCGAAATATTGCCTGAATCCATAAACACTTTGAGAGAAAAATGAGGAAACAGTTCCGTTCGAGGGCAAAGGTGACCATTATGAAAGGGGATAAACGGTCGCCGTCGATTTGCTAACTTACTAATACTACATTAGACGTCACCACAAATAAACGCTACACGCCAAATTTTAATCATTACAGATAATCTCATATTTATAGTTAGTAACCACGTTATTATCGATTGATAACTTATATTCTTTTAGGTTTATTTACCTGTGTTTGTTTTATGATTCATAAAAACAGATAAATTTCAAGAAAGTACCTTTTTTCAAAGTCTTCAATCAGCAAAAGAATAAAAAGCATAAATCTCTTTATTTTTATTGCAGTGGCAGCTAGCGTGAAATTCAATGTTGTCCTGGTTTATATCGATATATCGGATTTTATATAATTGTTATTTTTATTTTTAATGAATATTTCACACTTATATAACAAAATAATCTTAAACAAATTACCACAATTAACCTTTTTAAAAATTGTATGTCAATATTCCCAAATATAAAAAAGTAAAAAATCTGTTTAATATTCAAATAACACTAATTCTCACCCTTATAAAACCTTTTATACCACTGTATACTTTACCTTAAATAATGAGGTTAGAAGGAACAACCCCTAACTGAGGTATTGTTATAAATATAAACACGAGAGAAACCCTCCTAACTAATTAGTTCTAACCCAATTAGCCTGTCCTTCTTCAGCCGACCTTTAAGATCACGAACAACGTACTACTAACTAATTTATTGCTATAATCATGAATATTTTATGTTACATTTGCAAAAAAAAAACATTAAATTTAAAACTCACCCAAATTTACCGCGCTGTCCAAACACAATTTTTTTTTCTGCAAATTTATAACAATAGAGTTCGTAATAAATGTGTTTATATTACAGATTATATTTTAAAAAGTATTTGTTAATTTTTTTACGGATTGAAACGCGACGTGCGTTCGCAACGGTTCCCGGACCATGTATGGAACGCGATTGCGCGGCTAAACCCTAAAGGCCCTTGTTTGTTCAACGTAGGAATTTTTAACGGACATCCATTATGTTTTTTATACGGCCAAGGTTTGAAATAGACATAATTATAGCAGTAGTCAATATTAGAAGGTTTATGACATAAAGAGGTAGCAGTACCTAATTTATCTAAAAACACTTTATAATTTTGTCATATTAAATGTAACTCAATAATAATAACTCCCTCTAATATAATAATAACTGTAATATTAACTGTCTCGTTAGCATAGTGGCCCTAAATGCGAATGCTATGCTTGAGGTCCTGGGTTCGATTCCCAGGTTAAGCAAATAGTTTTCAAACAATCTATTAAATATATGCTGGTATTTGTAACGTCGTTTGTTTTTCTTCCATTTTATGATTATAATCATAGATTTAGTAAATAGTATAAGTTATTTTTATTATTTCTAAACCGATTTGGATTTTGCAAACATGGCATAAGTTTTTTTTTTCAATATTACTTTTAGAAATCGAAAAAATAATAATATGAATTCTCAACCGATTCTGATCAAATTTTGTTGACGGGAAGCATACGTTTTCATAATTGATATGCTATAAGAATAATCAATAATACATTCAGGAGTCATAAAAAAAGTTCTCAGCCAATTTCGACGAAATTTTGTACAGAAATAATATATAATTTCTCAATAGATAGATAAATAGAATATACGTGTGGTCAATAATATGAGTAAATAATAAAATTACGAAATGAAAATAATTAATTCGTAATAAACTCGTGCAGAGCCGTGGGTGCAGCACTAATTTATAAATATAATAAACATGTAAACTAAAGTATGAAAATTTTTGATACAAAAGAACCTAAAGTGACTAAAAATAACTTTAAAGATCACAATAAAGCAAGTTTCCAACAATTTATGTTTCTCATAAGCCATATTAAGTTGTAAAACTTTTTAATGGTAACTTACATGGATACATATACTTATAATTTGTATACTAATTGTGGAAGTGGAAAGGCCCAAGAGAAAAAGAACAAGAGGAAAACGCAAAAATCGTTGAACCAGCTATGTAGAAAAAGTAATGGACCCAAACTAGATGTAATTAAAGACAGACCCCTAGGGACAAATGAAGAGAGTTGAAAGCAGCCATAACTTGATATAAAATTCAATATAAAGAATGACAAAGGATTCAATAGTAATATATTTGTTGACTATTTAAGGTTTCATAGCTGAAAAAACGTAGCCCGTAAAGGATCACTTTGATTCTTTCTATAGACAGAGATAGCAAACGGATAGCCGTGGGTTAATGTCCGGTCCTCGAATACAGCTTGAGAAATTAAATTATAATTAATATCAAATACTAAGTCTATGGACTCGTACTACAATAAAAAAATCAATTCGGCAAGAAGAGAGGTCCTTTGGCATAAAGGTATAAATCCGAATATAACATACATATTTTTAAATCCATCTGAAAAGAACACTGGACAAAATTATATTTGCTGTTAATTTCATAAAGTGTACTTACTATGCGGGCGTCCAAAAAATTAAAGTATGTCATTTAAACACAAACCGACGCACTTTGGAGATATAACAAGAATATAAATATCATGTACAAATAATATTTATGTAAAACATGGAACCCTCAGTGCGTAAGAACTACTTACTACTCGCTTCTTGTTTAAATTTTTTTTTAAATGACACGGTATGCTAATTTTTTTATTTTATTTAGGATTGACAACAGTAATTCAATAAAATATATAAATAATACCAAATATTGGTAACAATATTCATGAACAACTATTTACAGACAATGTCAGCGTGTGTAAAATCAAATAAATTGATGGTTTAAATTAATATATGTATATATCTAGAATATTATTATTTAAAGACACATAACTTCATTGAAGTCAATATTTAAAGAAATATAGTATTTACGTGGTTAAAATACTATAATTAATAATGACTAAATAGATTAAAATAAAAAATATCTTTTTTTACAAATTAAATACCTGTACATGGTTAAATTATAATTGTTATTATTAAATTAAAATTTAAAAAGTACAACAAAAGCTCACATAACAAAATAATTAAGTAATTATATAAATAAAAAGTTTGCCTTATTTACAAATGTTGTAATACTACGGTGCGATAGAAACGGTACGAGATTTGCTACGGGCTACGATCGCTGTAGAGATTTCGTAGCACTCTGTAGAGTATTCGAGCTACGTCGGAAACACAAGACAATATTATGACTTTTAAACTGGGTTTAAGACTTTTTATTTTATTATCAAACACAGATTTAACAAGAAGATAATGAGAATAGATATAAGAAAAAATATGAAAGAAGATGTACAGAATAACACGGAAAAGTTCAATTTAATCAAATCTATATTATTAAATCAAATGATAACTGACTGGCATATCCCAAAATATCACAGCCCAAAGTAATGGGCTAGGATAGTGAAAATTTGCATGCGGGTTTCTTTTACACTGTAGGTGAGCTCTAAGGAAGGATTTTTGGAAATTTAAACTCTAAAGTCGGGAAACTGGGGAAGAAAGTTAGTGTGAAAATCCGTCATTTTTTAATAAAGATCAATGAAAAAAAATTGTCTTTGAAGTGCCACCGAAGCAAAGATTAGACGTTCATCGACATTCGTCAAAAACGTAAGTTAACGTCGTGAAGTAACGTGAAATTTTTTTATTACATAAAAACATAAATTAATGGGGCATAACTATGACACGAGTGAAGCCCCGGGTAAAGAGCTAGTAGGTTGATATCGAATATTGTGATATGATTGAATACACTGTATTTTTAGCACACAACGCATTAAGCAGTCCGATTTTTAATCGTTTTACTCTCTCTGGTTGAACGAGGTTAGTAATTTGGTTTAATCATTCGAAGCAATCCTCTTAAAACAGTTGGAATTGTATTTAGAATTATTACCCGCACTTGATTTAAGCGAATTTGGTGAATAACATCGTCGAAATTATAATTTCAGATTCAACGGAAATACTTCAGACCGAGACGAAATAATAGTTAAGCGCCATCTTTCGGTTTTAATTAATATCTTCTAACATTTAACAAGAAGTTACCATTCATCTTAAAGCGCACTAATATATCAAAAAATCTAGTAGATGGCGCTTACACAAACTACACCGTATTCGAGACATTATATTTTCCTTCATAGAAAACTTAAACTCATCAGGATTGAATTCATATTCTCACACATAGTATAGGAGCTGAAATAAACTACCTTAATCCAAAAAATATGTTTGTATTATGTTGATAATATTACATAGAGATATTTTGGCCAAGAGCCATAAAAATAAATCAACTTCATGTTTTTATTAAATCACGATTCAAAGCTATTTCGACTACGTTTTTATTTGTAACTAATTAATTGACGAAGATATTAAACATTGTCTATCTTTTGCTTGATAATATAGTAAAATATGAATCTATTTCTTAGAAACTGTAAAAATCATTTAAAGAGTTTTCTTTTCTCTAAATGCGTACATTAACGAATGAAAACAATCCAACAGGGTCCATGTTAGTTACACATATTGATAACAGATGGCGACTTGAATATATTTCCATTTGTATGATCAAGACATGGCGTTACTAATGAAAAAGTTTTTTAATCACTTTTAACGCAAACATTAATTTTATTAGCGGGAAACATAAGCTTTAAAATGAACTTTGAATCATTAACTTTCACGAAGAGTTAACAGAGATAAAGCGTTGCCGGGAAAACCACATTTTGAAATTAATTTATTAGATGATTAAAATTACTATGTTATTCATATTGAGTGTTGAAATCCCCTCTATGAGATAACTAAGTTGTGTGATTTTGTGTCATACCTTTAGCATTATTTGTGTCGTTTTGCTTTGTTTGCTCTTTCTCTTCCTTAGTCTTCTCGGTTTTGTTTTCGGAACTAGTGTTGCAACCCATATTTGCCCTTGTTCGTTACACTAATATACACGAAGTGTTGACAAATGCGATAATCTTGTACACCACACTCAAGTTGTGAAACTTTAACACTACAACATCATTACTTCATTGTCCGTGCGGTATGTAGTTAGAGGGACCTGAAACAAATGAAATTAAAATTTAAAAATTTTGTCAGAATCTTAAGGTGAGTTCCCACGGACAACCACGTACCACACATCAAGGCTACGGACTTGTCTGTGCTTCCACAAACGACACTCTTCGCAGGGTACGTCGACGATGGCTGGTCCGCATCCATCCGCAATATAACCCACTGTAAGTCTGATATGCAGAATTTTTTTCATTCTGATATGTGTCGGAATTATAACATGATGAAGTTAGGCATAATAATAATGTAAATTCGTTTACTGATTTTTAAAATCACCATCTTTATCATTTCAGCCTTAAGACGCCTCCCCCAAAGATCACCACAAATACCAGTCCTCTTCTGGTCGCATCAAGTAGTTCCCACAACCTTCACAAGGCCATCCGGCCACCTTGTGGCGGGTCTGTCAACGCTGCGTATTCCGGTTCCCGTTTTTTAAAATGTGTAATAATAATTTATCGTTGTATCTATAACTTTGAAGACTTGGGAGATACAATTTTTGCAGTTATTTTTATTTTGCTACGCCAAATAAGTATAACTTCTTACGTTCGTACATAAATAAAGTTTTTTTTTTATTCATAAACTTGCGAAATTTGCCCTCTATTATATATCTAATGTAGTATATGCGCTATAGCATTCATACACTGTCTCGTGTGTCCCTGTGCGTGTGAGGTATTAGCAGACGTCATTGTCACGTCAGCCGCGGTCGCGTGCGGACGTTTGTGCTATTGCAAAGCGCATGGGCATTGTCGAACCAGTGAGTAGAGGGGAAACGTAAAGGATACGCTACATCTAATATTGATGGCATTTACGCATCATAGTTTCAAAATGGAGCACAAATTAATGGATTGGAAATAATAGCATAGAGAATTAATTCTAAGATGTCACAAAAACTCACTGGAAAATTGCAGGTCCTATTTTCTTAGAACACTAAAATCATCAAAATACGTTAACTTTGTAAAATGAAACAACTACTCATTTGATAATGTAATTACAGTTACCGACTGTAAATAATGGACATCGAGCTGAAGAGGCCGAGAAAAATAACCGGCTACCACTTTCGTACACAATAACACGCCAAGCACATAAAAGAAATTTACTCCGAAATCAAGTGTGCCTATCTAAACTTGAGGGTAGTGGATAACTAGACAATTATTAGAAAATGTCCTACAACCGAGTTTGTACCCACGTCGATTGACTTAAATACATTGTGTATAAGCTTACCTAATACGCTTCAATACCTACGATTTTAGTTCAAGTTTCCACCTCGTTACACAGTTTATACTTGAACTAGGCCGCAGGCATCTGCTTGTTTATTTATTTATATATTATAACAAGGCATCGCGACATTGTAACTGTTTTTATTTTAACTACTAAGGGGGCAAATAAGCATACAGCCCGCGTGATGGATTATTTACCTGCGATCTTCTGTAGGGTGGAGGTTTTCCACCAGTCGGACTGCCCCAAGAAGAGAGAAATCTCTGAAAGACAACGGTAAGCACTGAGAGAACAATCATCTCTCGGTAGCTGAATATACAATGGTTGATCCTGAAATGCGATAACCCAAAAGAAAGTCACCGTGAAGGGATTATCACCATGTATATTGTTGTCACGACCCTGTCGAATACAGATTCCTACCACCCCGCTTCATTACTAGGTATATACCGGTTGATCCCAGAATGAGACACGCCTATACGAGTCACTATAGCTGATGTTACATATACCTTGTGTATGATAATCGCTATCCAGTCAGATACGTATTAGATTAGTTGACTCTTTTTGAAAGTAGTTTTAAATTATTAATTATAAATTTTAAATTTTATAGGACCTAGAGAACCGCAGAGCTTTATTTTAAAGCCTACTTTTCGTAAACAGGGGAGAACTCTGTCAGCCATATTAATCCGTATATTATATCTGCTGTGACGTCATACAGGTCGAAAACGAACATTTCACATTCAGCAAACGTTGTTCATTCAGCAAATGTCATAATTAATGGCTTTTATGTCAATTTTTATAGCGAATTTCACTCGTATAAGATCTGACATGAAATTTGCGTAGAGTCCTATCATGTCAAAACATGGCCGATGACGTTTTCAGAGTAAAAAAAAACGATCCTATAAATATTTGTTTCTTAAGTCAAATATAACAGAAAATATTTATTTATTGCGCCAAATTTGATTTAAGTCAAGTAGACTATTGACGTGTTAACAAAAATATAAGAAAATAACAATATAATCTTAAACACATTGCACTGTATTTTCAAAGTGCTACGAAATAAAGAGATAATATTCAAAGCGGATTTAAATTTTCCGTTCGGTGACGTAATTCATGGGATTTCGAAACAATACTCGGTTTAGTACTAACGAACACCTATTCACTGGAAGTGGGGGCGTTTAACTAAGGGTTGAATCAAAAGGGTGATTTTCATTCTTGTTCGTTTAAACTGAAGCATACCTGTTTTGGTACAGTTATCATAGCTAATAATTAACATTATTCATCAGCTTTAATTAGTATAATCAGAAATAACAAATGTTAGCGGATGTCTTTGTTACGTTACATTATTTATTAAATGCCACATAAATCAAATAAAATATTTAATTAATTTTTCAAACATAAAATATAATTTTTATATTAAGTAAAATATTTACTTCTAAATATATTATGAAGTTCATAAATTGAGGTGTTTAGAGGAAACATGGTTCGCAGTACATTTGAAGAATAGATTTTAGCAGAAATCTATTGCTGTCGTGCTCTGTCTGAACGACTGAATAGAGAGAGAGATGAGTGCAACTCGAACTATTATACACCTTCCTATGTTAAAAAAAGAATAAAACATAATTTCTTATTCCCCGATTTCCACCTCTAAAGATGTATCTGCTGTAATAATTTGTATACAACAATAATAGAAAGGACTTTGGCTAAGCCAATAAATGTTTTGATTTTATTTATTATATTCGTCAAATTTGTTTGCTTTATAATAGAGATATATCTGGGTAATATTAGTAAAGTAAAACTTCGTAATAAATATGTGCGAAGTCTCTTAAGTATTACTTACAAAACAAAAGGAAGTTTCTCTAAATTCCCTGAAATCACCTTGTTATCTAGATTTTACCACAGCTACAATAGTTTTACTGTCTTTGAAACGTTATCCTTCACGATTGTCATGTCGTAGTCAAAGAAAACGGGCGGGTCCGATTACATACGACTGATAAAACTTAAGAGCTGTACAGGTATGTATTTGGAATAATAATTTGGGACCAAATATCGTCGTCATCAATCGTTGAATCCGACTCGGATGGGCAGCGTTTGGGAAGCTTTGTAACATTTTAAATATTCAAAAGATAAGATACTTTGAAGGGCTTAAGTTATATTTGACTTGTGTGTAATGACATAAGGTGCTGAGACGTGGTCGCTAACTATGGACCCTAAGTTCAAGCTAATATCAAGCTCATTCAAAAGGCAATAGAAAGGGCTATACTTGGAGTTTCTCTGCGTGTTCGAATCAGAAATGAGATCAACAAGGATCAAAGTCACTGGCGACATAGCTCTCAGAATTGCTAGGCCTATTACCAAAATAAAAAAATATATATCTTAGGAGATATACAAAGACAATAAATATTTACTGTAATGTGTAAAGAGGTGGAATATTGTGATTCTTGTAAAGCTCTTTTATTATTATTATTATTAATTTTCATTACATTTGCAACTGACATTCTTCATTCGAAGTCAAGTCAAGTTCAAGTCGAATTTTTGTTTCGTTTTATTATATCGTGTAAAGGTCACTTACAAAGAAAAAGGTTAAAAAAATTATAATAATATCAATCTGTAAGTGTCCCAATGCAGGGCAAAGATCTCTTCCCAAAGAACGTATATGGGCATAATTCCCACGTCAGCCCAAGACGTATTGGCGATTTCAAATGCCGAGAAATCAATAGTTCTATATTTTCCACAAAGTGGTACTACAAGAACATTTCTCAAGTATTCAGGATTCCTCACGATGTTTTCCTTCACCGTCAGCCGATAGTGTTAGCAATTTGAATTAGTAAAGATACGCGAATTCCTAAAAATTCGTTTGTATATGCCGGGTTCGAACCTGCGAAGGTCAAATGGATATTCCGCCGGTCTAAACCACTCGACTATCATGACTACAAAACAATGCAAAAGCAAAAGGCAAGGCAAAATAACAGCAAAAAGCACTGAAAAATATTTTTTATAAATGTAATTTAGTTTATAATTGGCTACTGTCCATCCAATTCATCTACTTAAGTAGGGTCAGCACATGTTTTCTTCCACTCTACTCTGTCAAATATCATCTCAGTAAACACACCTTTTATACGCATATCATTCTTCACACAATCCATCCATACATTCTCCGGCCTTCCTCTACTCCTATATCCATCTACCTTCATACTTAACATTCTTTTATTTATATAACTTTCATCCCTCCTCATTACAGGCCCATACTTTGCTAGCCTATAACCCAATCAATTCAATAAATAATAAATTCGTAGGTGAGGATTCGAAATTAAGAAATATAAAACTCAGACTAGTTTGTGGTGGAGAGGCAGTAATTTTTATAAATCCTAGTTCTGAATTAACCAATGCATATAACCTTTTTGTTGTTATTGCCGGCCTGCATGCTAACAATGTGGAATAATAGGTCGATGGATAAAAAGGATGAACTCTTCAATGTTACTGCATTAAAGTGAAAAACATAAACTACAACATATATCTTTTTCTGTCTAGGCGATGTCTGATCGATTTTAACTTTCAGACGTTGTCTGGCGTCATTGTGGTTTTGTTATATTCTTTTGCTAGCTTGTAGTAGCTGCTTCGCTCTTTATGTTACAGTGTAATTGAAAAACCTGTAAAGATTAGGTACACAGGATATTTTTACTGCAAATATGTCAAATATTTTAAAGAAGGGATATAAAATTTGTATGTAGATGTTACATTTTAAGTGATACTTTTTCTAAAATGTCTATGAAAATACCTTATGATCACACATTTATTTTAGAAAAAAAAGGTACTCAATAATTTTTTTACTACATTCGACATATCTTTTCATATTATAATAACATCATAAGGTTAAAATATTCAGAAATATACAATAGCATGCCATCTCGGGAAATATATTTATACAAAACAGTAAAAATTTTACCCATCATAACAATAAAATATAAGATATGTGACGTCTAAGATAGACAAAAAAAAAGAAACAGATTCTATACCATGTACACTTTATAAAATTGGGATATATTCGTTTTTGCTACTATTATATATATATATATAATATATATATATATATATATATATATATATAATATATATATATATCAGGCTTAACCTTGAATGACAATAATACAATACGTAAATAATATTTATATATAGATCGAAAACTCGAAAGAGCTATCTAACTAAATACACGCTTGTTAGAACGAGATAGTGATACGAGACTATTTTCGTATGTGCTATCGGCCTATGTAAATCGTGACCAAAACAAACCCCGCTTATTTTTGCAAAATCTAAGGTTTTAACGTGTTTGTATTTCAACCTTTGTCGACCCAGTCTAAAGAGATAAATACCACATAAAATTCCACTAAATTCGTATCTGTAATTACTAAGTTCACTTAATCCTTGTTGAGTGTTCCATATATACGTATATTTATTTGTTCATATATGACAAGACGCACGCAGCATACTAATAGGATTATGTAGTCTTAAGGGGTGAAATCAGATGGGGTGAGAATGTTTACCATACATCTTAATTTGTGAGCATCTTGGGGTTATACAAATAAAATAATGCTTTTTACGTCACGTTTTCTTTCTCTGGTGATATAATTAAATCTATTATATTGAATAAAAAGAAAAAAATAATGTTATATGTACCCGTAATTATCCGTAAATAATTTATTCGTTCTCGATGATACAAAATAAACTCACTATTGCTTTCTTTCTATCATTTATCATCTTTTGTTTCCATTTGATTATCCAAAACAAAACTGTCCTGGATTGGAACACGGTTCGTTTATATAGTCACATAAAACGATTGTTGAAATCACTAGAATGACCTTGAACTTTAAAACATCGTTTAAAGAAGGGGGAGTAAATTTGTGTGTAAACTGTAATATCTTTTCGTACCTACGAATAGGTACATACTGTCTGTCTGTTTGTTCCGGCTAATCTCCGAAACTGGTGAATAGATTTTGACGGGAATTTCATTGGCAGATAGCTGATGTTATAAGGAGTAACTTGGGCTACTTTTATTTTAGAAAAGAAATAGGTTTCCGTGAAAAGTCAATATAAGTTACTCCTTATAACATCAGCTATCTACCAGTGAAAGTCCGGTCAAAATCGGCCAAACCGTATCAGAGATTACCTGAAACAAATAGGTAGACATTTTAAAAATAGGGTTTTTGTTATGTGTATCGTATATACTTTCATATGTATTTAGTAAAAGCCGTTATTTTGACATTACAAAGAGACACTTCAATTTTATTACTTGTATAGATAGGATATATTGTCAACAATATAAATAAAATGGATGTAATAAATACTGTTAAGCGGACGAGCGTCAAAATTTTTTTTTTGTATTATATTACAAAAATAAATGTGTAGAAATACCATAGCATATCCGTAAAATTAGCATTCGTTCCTTCCTTCCAAGGTTACGTAACAACCTTCGTTCCAAAGCTGGTATAGCAAAAAGCTAACGGAATCCAATTTGTGGTAAGTTGAGACAACTTTCTAAACTGCTTCCTTTCACGCGATCATCTGTTACGATTAACTAATTGACAATATTTAACAATAAAAAAAAACACAATTTTTTTTGTTCAATCTACCTACTATACTTATTAGTGGGCAAAGTATAGCATAAGTTAGAGGTATAATCGAATTACGAACATAAATGATCATTCATAAAGCCTTTGATGTATATGGGCGATTATAAATGATTACTGGTACCTATTAAAAACGAAGAATGGAAAGCTAAAAAAAAAGGTCGCACAGTCGTAAACAAAGTTTTTTACAAGAACACTTAAAGCAATTAGCTAAAAAAAAGAAAAAACAAGGTCGTTCGGTCGTAATAATTACTAATTTTATTTAATTACTAACCTAGCATACAATTACGATTATGAATGATCACTCATCATCGAACTACTAATATTAGCAATTACTAATGGCTATAATCGGGATATCTCGAGATATCTTTATAATCGAATGATTACATTAGTTTATCTCATAATCGCTCACCGCTAGTTTAAGTGCAGTTTAGTTCCCAAAGTTTTTTGGACCAGTTCAATTTCTTTGTTCTTAGCAGAGTACACAAGAACCAAGAAAAGTAAGTAAATATTCTATACTTTATATTTATTTATTACTAGCTGTGCCTGCGACTACGCTCGTATGCTGTCGATCGGGCACACGCGTGAATCATACTATCCTTGCTCCCGGTTATTTTAAAGATAAAAATGCCTATTGTGGGTGATCTATAGAAGATAGACATAATTATGCTCTTGCTGATTTTTTCGTAGGTCTTTTTAATATCTATTAATATGTAATAGATTAATTTGATATATCTCTTATGGTTTACTCAGTGTAAGCCATTTAAGCGCCCGAATTGATTCGCCATGAACAGTTTTTTTTTATTTCTTAGAACACTTTTTTTTCTAAAATAAAAGTAGACTAAGTTACTCCTTATAATATCAGCTATATGCCAGTGAAATTCCCATCAAAATCGGTCTAACCGTTTCGGATATTACCCGGAATAAACAGACAGACAGATAAACAAAAAAAAATTAATGTTTTTTTTATTATGGGTATCGTATATATTTTCACATGCATTTAGTAAAAAGCAGTTATTTTGACATTTGCAAAAAGTTAATTAAATTTTATTAATTGCATATATATATATATATAATTTTTATAACAAAATGTCATAAAGATGAAGAGATTTTTTTTTTGTTTGATTGTGTATTTGTTTGCTTAATAGCGCCAAACTCTGAAACGGTTTTGAAAAAATAATTTTGTTTATTCAGATTCACGAGGAATAGAGGCTTATGTGGAATTGCGGTTTACGCCTTGAGCTTTTAAAATTTATAATTTTTAAAAGTTCCTAAGTTTCTATAAAAATCATTTAGTATAAACTGCCTGCGTCTGGCTTATCAGTAACCAAAGATACCATTACCTGTAATTTAATTCATTAGAAATTATTATTTACTTTTTAGTTCGGTATTTTATAAATATTTGTAAGCTTCACGAGTATATTCAAGTATACTGGTAAGAAACCGTCTCGTGTCGATCACAGTAGATACTCGACACGAGCCTTATGATAGAGAGAGACAGATAGAAAACACATTGTCGAGCATTGACTCAAGAGATAGAACTTTATAAAACATAGTCTTTATTTAAGATAAGTAAGATTGGTAAAAGTTAGTCAGAATTGTTATAATCAATTGTGAGTTTGTGAAATATTATTAGACTTTGTGATTGTTGAGAAATCCGTTAAGCAATAGTCTTGATTGTTGATTCTCTTATTTTTAGACGAATCTTATCGCTGGCTCAACTGATTTATTGCGTATCTTATATATTTATTTAAATATATGGTTTTTTTTTTAAAATTTTTTTATAAATTTTTATTTTAGACTTTTTATAGTATCAGAATTCATTCATTATATGTTGCAGGGAGATGATAAAAACGGAGATTCAATCAAATCTCTAAGATAAGTCATCTATTCACAGAAGATGTAAAAAAACAACTCTGTGCATGATTTCCCAAAAGAAAGTAAGGGATTTTAGTGAAATGATGATAACACAATTATTATTATTTTTATCATTGTTTAAATTATAACATACCCTGTATCCCTGATGGTTTGGCAGAGGTGTATTATGTACATCCCCAGTTCCCAGGGTATACTCTTCAGGTCTCATGTAATAAGGGGCGAGCCTATACCCATTAATCGGGCAAAAGCCAAACTCTGAGCTGCTACTGAGAATTTCATAGAAAAATCCATTAACATTGCTCGACTTCGGAATTGAACTTGAGCATAGCAGTCGTGCTTGTGAACACTTATTACAAATTAAACCCAATCTAACCCAGTCACATCTTCCGTGAATTGATTATCTATCTTAGGGATTTGATCAAAGCCCTGTTTTGACTTCTGCCGTTTAAAAATCCAAACCATTTGTATGTATTTAATTCGCTAATAGAAAGCACTCCAATTATAGGTCTGACAGGCACGCCTGACACGCCCGATCGCGTGATTCCATGTCACATATCACGTTATGACGTGACACACAGCCGTCTATCTGGACTATGCGATGTATTGATGCTATTTTTCGATAATGACATCACGGGGTCTGTGACGGTTTTATTTAGTAGTTAAGACGGTGTTCCATTTTCAGGTTGTTTCAACATCAAGTGAACTGCGTGCCACATTACTACTTCGCAGCAAGAAAAAAAAGACGTGATTATATGTCGAAATCAAATCCGTACTTACAAATCTCCCAAATAAAAAATGTGTGTACTTATGTAGGTACACAAGTAAGAAGTTATACTTCTTTGGATTAACAAAACAAAAATCAGAACAAAATGTTTATCCCACAGGCCAACAACATGATTGAAATTGATTTTATTGACGTTATTTAATTGTGTAAAAATAATTTTACGATGTATTTAACTGGTTATTTTAATGGAAATAAAGTAATATAATATTAATTTATACACGTGCTGTTAAATTATTATGAAACAATTAACAGATATTAAGGTTTATACAAGACAATTTTTGATAAAAAGAATAAAACAATGATTTTGAAGAATTCCTTGGAAGTTGAAGGTCTAATGTCAATGAAAATAAATGAAACCATCTTTGAGTTATCCCCTATCCAACAAAAGAATACTCATCCAAATCGGTTAATAAACAAAGAATTTATGGCTGAAAAAACATTCGAACTGAGTAACCTTCGTCTTTTTTGAAGAAGTTTTATAAAGCAAAAAATAATAATAATTGATAAATCCGAGCGTGTTTCTTACCGGCTCTTCTCGATGAATGGGATATTTTTCTAACCGGTGGAATGTTTTGACTTTCAGTACCTATGAAATTGTAGACTTCTGTATCTTGAAGCCCGTAACTTCGATAGATAAACTTTACCCATACATAGGTTCATTTTTGTCTTTGTATTATTACAAAACTTAAATCTTCAAAGTACACACTACCAAGCCAACTAGACGAACAAGGCGAATTACTTTCAATACAAAAAGTAAAATAATCACAAAAACCGATTACTGTGAATCTCAAGTAAGTGATAGTTATTGAAAAAGTAATAGAGGAACTTATTAACTTGATAACTAAAGTATAGAAACGTTTGTATTTTTTCTAGCAATCCTTAATTGAAGTGAGTGACGTCACATTTGACAATTATTCACTTAACTTGGACATGGAGTAAGCACCGAATTATTTGCAAACGAAACTTGTGCAGCGAGCGTAGTGAATAAATGAATACTTGAGCATTGAATACAAAAGACCCATCAGTACACGGCCTCAAACTGTCTAGCTGCGTATACGAAACGTTGTCATTTCCGTATTCCAGGCAACGTGTGGCTATCATGAAATGTGTTTATGAATGTGAACTGAGAAGTTTGGTCGAGATACAAGTTACCATATACTTCTGTTTTGACTTAGCTTTTGCTCTCGATTCTACCCATCTAGCCAGGTAGAAGTTATTATATAAAAGTAGAATATGCAGAGACCACGTCTGTTTATTTAGTTTCATCGACATTCATAAATCTTTTCACGCACGCTCTTCGGTTTAGAGTACTCTTGACCTGACACGCAGTCTATGGACCGCTTTTAATACCACAGGTTCTACTAGCATGTTACCGATCTTAAACTCCCCTACCCCAACTAGCTTTGGAAATTCTACTCATCGCAGGAATACAAGATAGGGTTATTTGGTAATGATCTTCGGTAGGATGAAAGTATTCCCTCAATTGAACTACCCCAAGTAGAGAGAATCATCCAAAGAAATTTCCCTGTTCCTTACCTCTCTCCTTATCTTATCTTTAATTTTAAATGTTATAAAATGCTGGGGTTTTTGCTTCCCAATTGTAAAGAGCTCAAACAAGTAAAGTTCAACTTTTTAGTTTTTAACAGTCACATAATTTATATTCTAGAATATAGCAATACTGTCTGGTCACCCCTTTACTCAATATATAAGAATCGTCTAAAAAATGTACAAAACAAATTTTAACGGTATGTGGTCTACCAGTTGAACATGGCTAAAACTCTACGATCTTATCAGTACCGTCTTAAACATTTTGAAGTAAATTTTTTAGAGGACCGTAGGCCAATGCTCGATTATACTTTCTTATACAAGCAAGTACATGGTATGAGAGACTGTCCTCATTTGTTAAATCAAATAAACCTTAACACTCCTTACAAATTACCCAGAAGAACAGCATTTGTACCATTGAAACCTAAGACGTTTAAAAGTAATTTTAGGCACTCCTGCTGGATGAATAGAATCCAAAAACAATACAACCACATAAGCAAGAACTCTAACATAGACCTATTTGACCAATATTACAAATGCTACAGAGACAATGATTTGAAACACATGTGTAGTGACTAAGCATGTAAGCTATTTATCTTCATATATTCTCTTGATTTTATGTACATTTAAAGTTATTTACACTACTTATTTTTAGCATGTCAGAGCAACGCACGTAAAGCAATACTTAGATTCTAATTTAAGCATGATTTGTATTTTTAATTTTAGTGAAGTGTATGTCTTGTTGGTAGCTTAATAAAATAAATAAATAGCGTAGATGAGTACCTAATATAGGATTTTGAAAAATATATCGCATAAGGGGCTTAAATAAGGAGTTACAAATAAGATGATTCCTGAGATATTGTTGATAGAATATCCAATCGGACATGCCTAGTTAAAGGTAAAGTAAAAATAACAAAGAATTAATGGGGATGAAATAGAACCTGATTTACTTGGTGTTGGATATATCACAACTACTCACCAGTTTTGACGAGGTCAGGGTTGGGAAACTTCGATTTTATCAGATTCACAGTTTTTGGATTTTTTCTTAAATTTATGTCGGCAACGGTCTTCGTGCCGATGCGCGCGCGCGAGAAGAGGCGGTTGGAATAGGAAGGGTTGAAACTGCGATTCACCAATCAAATTGGCCCATATCGAAACGTGTACGTTTTGTTCCGTTTTATGCAGACTTTGACTGAACGCTTGATTTGCAGATATTAAATGACTTCATGACTGTTCATGTTACCTAGGTGTTGATAGCTAGATACGTTACTGTTTTTAACCGTAAATTCTACATATTTTGTACCTTCTGCGGTCAAACTAACTACTGTAGATACTGGATATTCGTGGTGTATACAGTGGATTGTTTTCCATAGCCAAATTGAGAAGAAAACAATTTGCAAAACTCTTGTGAATGTTATAAATGAGTTCTTTTTTATTCTTGGTAGGTTAATCTCAAATGATATCAAGATGTGGTAGAAGATGGTAACACGCTAAACCTAATGAAAGGACTGGCTCTCAAGAGCAGATGCCGGAACACACCTATAGGTGTTTAACGACAGGTTTTTAACTTGAGGATGGTAACTAGCCAGCCGGGCATTAGAAAAAGTCCTTCCACCATGCTATGGTTTCATCACGATGTTTCTTTCACCAAAAAAACGGGCTTATTGCTAGGAATAATATTCACGTCGATCGACGCTATGCCACGCAACTACTAAGCCATCATTGTTTCAAAAACAAATCAAAATGAAAAAAAATCTTTATTCAATTCAGGCCCCAAGAAGGCACTTACAAACGTCGAAGCACTATCTACCGATACGGAGAACATCCCAATCAATGAGAAAAACCGGAAAGAAACACGATCGCTTATCATTTTTTTCCCAACTATTTAAAAGTGTACTTATATATTACGTACTAAATACAATAATAACAATTTAATGTATGCACAGAGAGGGAGTCCCTTCCAGACACCACCATCGTTCACATAATGATCTACCCTATAATAACCTTTTAACAGTAAAACCTGCTTGACATGTTCCTTGACGACAGTCAAGACAGCAGTCCGGCAAATCAGTAACGTGACAGTGCTTCGGGATCTTATTAATAAGATTTAAACCTGACACTAATTTACCTAAAAATCTTTTATTGTACTTACTAAGTCTAAAACACGTTATGACTAATTAATCTGCTAAGGCGCCTAATAGAATATTTAAGTACGATTCCTTCTTTTTACTGAGTGGAATGTCTGTATGACCGACTGGATCGCAAGTACCATGTGCAATATGATAAACCCATCGCCATGACTCTTTGGATTCTCGAGTTTCAGGATCAGTTAGTGTTTAGGTCTTACAGGTCGGCATGCCAACTACTACAACCAATGATATATTGTAGATCTATCAATGTTCGGTACTGTACTGTTAAAAAAAACATGATAGAAGTTAACCTTCTCAACTATACATTTTGCGCGTAACTGTTATTTAATTTACCGCCATCTATTGCCTGTACCTTAGAAGTAGATTTATCATGGTCTTCTATATTTCTAAGACTATCGATAAATCTAAATGTTATATCTTTCTTCTCTCTCATGTAACGAAAAATGTGAAGGGCCTTTAAAATTTAATTCTGATTTCGCGTCCAAAAAATTTTATCGAACCGCCGTCTAGGAAGTTTAATTTCAAAAACCTGTAATAGAAAATCGTTGGCTTGGGTCAGATGAGCTTTATTTTATGTAGGATAATAGTAGATATGATTTAGAGAGACGTGCGGCTCGGTATTGTGTTGATATAGGTCAACAGGGATACGGGTAGAGATGTCCTAACATAATTATATATCGTACCGTAAATACATTGGACCGGTGATCGATTTTCCTGCAAAAAAGAGATTGGATTGGGTTTATTTCCTGTAATAAATCTAAGATAGAATTATTAGAAATACTTTTATATATCACTAGCTGTGCCCCACCCGTATACAATTTATTCGTCCAATTTACCGAATTGATCTTATTTGCCTACCGCTTGTGAGATTGATTTACACTCATGGTAACTGCTCGCCTCTTTAAAGAAGTAGCGTGAAGTTTTATAGTCTAAAACCTTTCTTAATATATAAGCTATAAAATTCTAAAAGCAATTTTTAAATCTGTTTTGTAGTTACAGAGATTAGCGCGTTCAAATAAACAAACAATCTCATTGGCATAAATAATTTTACAATATACACAGACCTACGGTTTTAGTGGAATAAACACCTTAATGATTAAATCAGGTTGACTATTAAAGTAAAATAAATAGTATTAAAATAATAATATTACGACTACGAAATAAAATTTGAACTTTTAAATCGTTAGAAATCTTTTTTGTGTACCTTCTGTAACAACGTACAAAATGAAACATTAATTACACACGAAACGTGTTCCATTTGTTATCGTAATTGTAATTATAATGCTCCGTAGAATTTGAGAGAAAGTTCCGTATATTATTAGTAAGACAAATAAAAGGTTTCTAGGTAATTAGGTTAGATAATTGAAGAAACATGCCGTCTGAATATTTAGGAAAATAAAATTATACTTACAACTTTTACTTAGAACGCTATTATGTTATGAATGAATATATCCTATACAACGCTATACAAACTAACAATTTAATTACTAAGGCACGAAATTACTGTATAAAATAAGATGTAATCCGAAAAATTCTATAGCCACTCTAACACTCACGCACAAAACACGCGTGAGGGCAAGAACAAGGCGTTAAGCACGAATGTTGTGTTGATTCGCATTACCTTCGTAGACTCGCGCCCTGTGTTTTATTTTGGGTGAGTACCACACTAGCAATGAGCTGTCACAACGCAACGCCTACAGTACTACGACATCGCTGCGTTCCCGTGAAGAATGTGTCATAATACAGTACTGCGGGTGCCGCTGTGTTACCGCTCCAGCGTTACACTACCTCCAACCTCCCTAATTTCCTCTCTGATACGCGCTCGTTGCGTCGCCATACGACGTAGCAGTGCATCGTGTAGCATTTCGTTGTGCTTTATATGTAAAACAACGTAGCGTTACTGTTCAAACATCGCAACGTACAGATAACGCATCGTTTGGCTAATACGAGGTGCGAACACGTGAAAAGGTCAACTCCGCTGATATGATAATTGTGCTTTAAATTGACTGTAATGTAGTCTAACGAATTAGAATTCTACACATCTGGATTCTGGATTGTATACAATTTGAACTAATTTTGGAGCTTTTATGTTTTTCTTTTACTACTAATAAAGGCGTAATTAGATAAGAGTACGCAATTGTATACAATAATAAACCATCGCAACAGCAATTTCTTCATTATTCGTTGAGTGTGTGAACTATCCTGTGAACCAACCGCTAAAAACTGCGTGTGTGGATCCAAGGCAGTTCGCGCCGCGCTTATCACTGCTTTCATGATGACTCACGCGGCGATTGGTGCGTGAAGTGTGGGACGGCTATTAACGCTATAGCTTCCAACGACGCACAAAATGTACGTAAAATTAGCATAAATGTCATTCATGTAATTGAAGTTATAAATTACGTAGTAATTACCTACTTATACAGAGTTGAGGCAGGAATAAATTAGAAATCAATAAACAATTTTAGAATCATAACATTACCATGAAAATATTTTAAAAGGAAACTAAGTAGTCAGTTCCAAGTAAAATTGAAAGCTCAAAACAAAATGTAATCACAAAAGAGTACGCGTAAGCTCTTTAGGGCGTTGAAGCTCCCTTCCAACGGCAACGTTGTTATAAGATACTTTGGGAAGTGCTAAACAATTTTAAGTTTCTTTGTTTAACAAAAGCCACCTACAGTGTTTTGCAATTAGTGCTGATTTAAAGGAATATTGTTGAGGGATTATTAGCAGTAAATTTATGGACTTTACTAGAAATTTGTTTTGGTCTATCTGATTAATATTATAAAGTTCAAACGATATTTTTTTTGTTTGTTTGAATGAACTAATCTCTGGAACTATCCATCAAATAAATAAAAATCGTTGAGAATTTTATAGGCTACTTATTGAGGAAAACTTAGGTTATATAACTTCAAGCTACGACACTAGGGAGCGGAGCAGTTACTATGAACGTAAAGCAATCTGGTAAGTTGTAGACAAGTACGGGAAATTAGACCAACGGTAGTCTACACGTGTGCCTTGGCGGCGCGTTAGAGAGTTTATCTAATAAATATAACTTTGATAAAACCATGAAGCATAGTAGCTACTACGTAAATATTAAAAAACTGCATTTAATAAAATACAAGTTATTCCTGAAAACAATATTCAGTGTCCTGACTGACTCATAATCGCCCAGCCCAAAGCACTAAGGAGAGAAATTTGAAATTTGGAGAAGATGTGGACATTATATTGTAGGGATTTTTCAAGAAGGATATTCTCGAAATTTGACCCCGTTTTTATGGATTGTTTTTATCGTAGCACAGCTGACTAAAATCGCCCTTGTTTTTGGATTTTCCTGTTTATATATGCCAGCATGCAAAGTGCCGGTGAAGCTGTCAAAGCCTCTAATGGCTCAGGGGCCCATAAGGCTAACAGTATTGTGAGTTAGAAAAAAAATTGTACTATTAAAAAACAAATGTTGTCTTATATCAAAATTTTATGTAGCCGAGTTATTTGTTAGGTCAGAGAGATAGAGAGATCTGGAAGAACATACTCTACCGATGATCCCCAATTTTAATTCTAAGAATTCAACATTTCACTAATTATACTTAGTAATAAATAACGATAAAACTTTTTTGATGCAATTTTTGAAGCAATGATGTCTCTGTGGTAGCGTGTACGGATTCCGCGTCGATCGACGTAAGTTCGAATCCCTGCAATTAGCCTACCTATGCCCACCTGGCTAGCTAACCATTCTCAAGTTGAAAATCTGTTGCCGAACACCAATACCTGTGTTCCGGCAGCTGCATTTGAGAGCCAGTCTTCCACTAAGCTTAGCGTGCTACCATCTTAGGCCACATCGTTACTGAAGATCAGGTGGGCGACAGCCTCAATATCCTAGGTATGGATATTCGCAATGACCTCAACTCGAAGGATTACATCGGAAATGTCATCTCTGCTACATCTCAGAGTCTCAGAATTCTAAACAGGGTGCGACGGTTTTTCAGTCACATCCAACTGTATATTCTTTACAAGGCACAAGTTCGACCATGTATGGAAAACTTTTCGTATCTCTGAGATGAATTCGCAAATTACCTCCTCGATGCTCCGGATAGGTTGCAGAGACGGGCTGTTAGATATAACCAAATACATCGATCCGCTTCAGCTGCGCAGGAACATCGCCTCACTGAGCGTGTTCTATAGTCTGTATCACGGTGAGTGTTCGAAGAGCTATACAATCTAATTTCCCCCTCTCCCTTCCATAACAGAACTACACGCGCTTGGCTTCAGAGTCACAGTTTTACCGTAACCTCCATCTCAGCACGAACTAAAAAGTTCTCTAGGACTTACCTTTGTCGTACCTTGGAGCTGTGAAACCTTCTCCCGGCTGGTATATTTTCTCCTTTAAGCGTAATGTGAAAAGATATTTATGCAGGCTGGTATGATAGCGGCGACCGCCGCTAGATTTAGATGTCTAGGTGGTCTTCGTTGTATTTAGATTGTGCTGTGTATATCATCATGAGCAGTACCGTCAATATGCAGAGTTATTATAAAAAAAAGTGAGTTTGTAGCCACAACGCTAAACATATAAGGATAAAAAATACAATCAGAAAACTATGTATACACCCAGTAACTTTGCCTTTGTGGATAAACTGGACGCAGACCTTGACGTCACGACTTGATTTGACCAATTTTAGCGTTGCGTTTTACGATTTGCGAATTCTACAGTAATAAAGGTTCGGAATAAAAATACTTGATCTATATTTAAATAACATGCATATTCCCTATTAATAAAATACTTATTTCAACGTTCAGTTAGTTCAAATAGTTATCATCTAAAGAAAGAAAGGAAAGACGGAAAGGGCTTCGCAAAGTTTGTATAGGAAATAAAATTTGTCAATTCAGATTTACAAATAATTATATAGACAACATATAAATTCAATTACAATCAAAATACTGTACAAATCTTAAAACCTGTGAAATTGTACAATATTATTTCTAAATGTACAATTTATTTTTAGGAGTTCCCTGACGTATCTTCGAAGTCGAAGGTCCAATGATAATAAAATTTAACCGGGACCACCCTTGAGATATACCCTTTACAACAAAAAAGAATCACCTAAATCGGTTCATAAACAAAGAAGTTATGGCTGAAAATCTATAAAAAGAATATATACATTCAAATAGAGAATCTTCTCCTTTTTTGAAGTCGGTCCAAAAAGCGATGAATAAAAAATACCGGAGCGTTCCCTTCAGAATATCAAACGTCAAAAAGTTTAAATCTTGACGGACAACTTTAGTTCCCCTATTTAAATATTTTATCAAGGTAGTCAAAAGGACGGTGACTGGTCGATACTAACTAAAACCTTTCTACGATTAAATTTTATTTTATCCAATTTCAAAAGGGGAGTAGGTTCTTAATTCGATTGTATTTTTTTTATGGTTGTTCATTAACAACTTCTATGTTTATAAGCCGATTTAGGTGATTCTTCTCAAAGGTTGTTCGCATTTTAATTTCATTGCCATTGGACTTTCGATTGTGAAGTCACACGAGGAAACTCCTGAAAATCATTGTATTAGGCTTTCTTATTTTGTTAACAATTGTCTTGTTACACATTTCAAATAATCCAAAAAAGTTGTAGCTACCGAAAGATCCCATCACCAGTCCACCGCTTTCATGCCTACCAGCATAAATAGAAACTGGATATGTACCGGCTGATTCTGAAACTCGACGCGCATAAGCGAATCACTATGGTGGGCTTTTCACCATAGTTGTCACGACCCTGTCGGGCTGTAAAGACTTACTACTCTACTAACGCCATTTCCTTATTTATTACTCAGCAGCGTGCACCGCGTACAGATGAAGATTGCCTTATCTGACTCAAATTTTTAGATGTTATTTTGCCTCCTCTCACAACCCTATTTTCATTGTATGCCCATTTAAAACTATGAGAAATCTTGATTAAACATCTAACCAACGCACCAAAATTTAGATAATAGATTTTCTTAACATAAGAACGTTGAAGGATTCTTGGAAATTTGGTAAAGTAAGTTAAAAGCGAAAATTTGTCTCTTATAACAACTTGAAAATTGTGTAGAACAAAAATAATACTAACCTGTGGTGTCCCCCACTCCTGGGTAGATACCTTTTCCCAAAGGAAGGCATGGACTTAATTACCACTTCAACCTTCTTACCGGGTGTCCCACGAGACCTCTCGGTCTTTTTAAGAAATAAATAAATGTAATTTTTTTTTTTTTTCAAAAAGGTATATACTGTTAGCGTTAAAAGCCCTGGAACAGAGCCATTAGAAGCTTTCAGAGCTTCACCGGACTTAATAATTAATTAACCAAGTAATAATTAATAATATTTTATTTGTGAAATTTCCGAGTTTAAATATTTCATCATGGAACCCTGCTGTCTTGAAATTAAATCATTTTTAAATGTGCTTTTGAACCGGGGCTCGCTTCGAAATACATATTTATTTTACACGTCAAAATATTTTGTGAAAGCTTAAAAGTTATTATTTTTGTATTCCACTTTAATATCACATTTTATCAACGACATAACGTAAGTTCTTAGTAGTTATTTTAAGCTCCCGACACAAGCAGATTGCTGATCTAAGTTTAACAAATATTATACATATGTTACAAACAGCAACGCGTTGATTAAAACCTCAGGCCATGGCATGCTAAGATAAACCCCAGAGGTTTAATGGGATGCCTTTAACAAAAGATTGTAAATAAGTTTATTAATGAAATTAACTATTAGTAATTTTCACTTCTGTTTGTTTGGTGTATTAATATAGAGTTATTAAGTATTAAGAATTACCTTCGTGGTATTATATACTATTAAGTTAATTATTTATTAATAATTTGTTTGGTTGTATAATATAATTTGGTTATTTATTTGTTCACTTAAAATTTTAAATTTAATATTACGTTTAATTATTGTTTTTTTGGATATTGAAACTACGCTCTGTACCCGGATTCGCTTGGTGTGTTTAGTATTTATTGATACTACTATCACTGATTGATTAGATATATCCTGCTACTTCAATGATATTGCAAGAGCATGGCCTGCGTTAAACCACCCCTACTCCTACCCCAAGGAGCTCTGGAAACCCTACTCATCGCAGAAATACAATACAAGATTATTTGGATGGGATCTATTCGCCACGAGGTGTAGGTAGAGGTATTCCACTAGTTCGACTGCCCCAAGTTGAGAGAAATCTACAAAAAAAAAACTGTACCTATCTCTCTTAACGACTTGTCCAATTCTGCTCAAATTCACATAATTATTATATTGTTTATTGCACAAAAAAGTACTATTTGAGGACTTAATGCTAAAAAGCATTCCTACCAGTCTTCCGGGGGAGCAAGAGAAAGGTATATGCAAGGGCGCCATGATATATAGTTTAAAAAAATGTAGCTGATATCTAACTATATTTGTTTTATCAAGACGTTGTTTTGTAGTTATGTTAGAACCCGATAGGTGGCGCTGTGGTTGAGCCATTAACTATCGAAAAGGGTAGAACTTAACGTGAAGTCCTTCAAGCACAACGTGAAAATTGGATTACACTGTGCTCACCATCAGGTACAATGTAGACACTATGCCTGGCTAAAAAAAAACATTGTTCGCCGGGCTAGCTATTTAACTATATTTAGAATACGTTTCGTTTATCTAATATGTCAAGGTCTAATGATATCGCCTACCTGTTTGTCTGTTTGTTCGATACACCACGGAAACGTGGCTAGTTCAACCCAGTTAAACACAGAAAATTATTTGAGTAAAACTTTTTGCATGACTAGAAGGTTGTTGTATAACGAGCGTGAATTCTGTGGTATTACTGTAATTTCTGCAGGATGTTTGTATGTACTCTTATCTAAATTATTGCCACACTCCAAATAAGAAATATTTATTACAAGCTTTTATTTAAGTTGCTTCGTTAGTATGGTTTAAATATTGTTACTTAATTTTGAAACAGTTAACCTCGCCCGATTGAGCTGAAGTTTTGCATGCACGCTTAGTTTCGACGATAATCAATGAATTATAACGAGCTCCCAAAAATGGCGAACCAGTTCTTTTTTATGCACCTCCAAGATATGGGTATCAAATGAAAGGTTTTTTTTATTAGTAATTTATTTCAGTGATTATTATTAAACCTAATGTCAGAGACTGGTCCAATAAATAATTGAAAAATACTATTGAGAAAAATCAGTTGATTATTGTTTATTTGTTTGAACGTGTTAATCTCTGGAACTAGTACAGATTAGAAAAAATATTATTGCATTTTATAGTCATCCAAATAATTTATTGGACTACCAATGATTATCAGATCGTGACTACACGGAAAGAGCTCAAGCCAATTTACTACTTTGGCACTCTTAAACTTGTTACCTCTGTGTTGTTGTTGTTGTGAGGTGAAGCTGTAAAAGCCTCTAAAGGCTCCAGGGAACTTAAGTGTAGTCAGTAGTAAAAAACTACCATTGATCATAAACACATACTTCAATTTAGACGAAAATTGAGATGATAATATATCTATGTACGTTCACCTCTACCGAACTGTTAGGTTAATCTGATATAAAAGTTTGACTCCTTTTTACCGAATAGGTAATAATATAAATTCAAAACAGAGTAACCTTAGTTAGGTTAGTAACCTTAGCTAAAATTAGGAAAAAAAAAATGCATTAGAAATTATATTCATTTTTGTCGCAAGACAGTACTTACGGTTTTTGCAACACAGACTGGTAATTTAGTCATTGTAAGTTTGGTCCTTAGAGAAAATATATTTACAACAAACTTGAAATAATACCTAACTTGTTTGAAGTTCATTGTATATTATTATAACATAGAATCCAGACTGAACAACAGGCAGTCTAAATATTTATTTGTTTAAAGAATGAAAGAAGGTATTAAATCATCGATTCATTGATTTAATGTAATCTTTATTTTTAAAAAAAACAGGCATATAAAAATTCTTAAATATACCAGTACACTAGTATTGGTATCGATAGAAACTGATAAACCACACTTTAATACCGACGAGTTCCTTTCAGTAAAAGAAAATCGTTCTATAGATATTAAATACGTAATTTTATCGGATACCTTTGTGAATGTCTTGGCTGTATTACCGACGAATAACTTAATTAATCCAGAGCCTGGGTCTTTAATTACCCATCTAAAAGGTAATTTAATCAAATTATGAGCCTCTGGAGTTAGACCGAGGAATTCTATTACCTAATCCTAGTCTAACCAACTGCTATCTATTTTCCACAATTCTCTATTTAAATTGCTATAGTCAGCCACATGCTTTCATAGATCGTTTACCCGGTTTTATTATTACTTATAATTAAGGTACTTATATTTTTCCATGTCTGGCTACCATTTTGAGGTACCTACATCTTATTTTATTTTATTTTCATATATTCAAATGAGAACAAAACAAAATAATAATTATGTACCCTCAGATTAACAATAACTGAAACGCGCCAGTACTTAAAAAAAGGTAATAATAATGTTAAAGAAAGTACAATAGTGACAATAATAATGAAAAATTAGATATATAAATAAGTTAACAACATTAATCAAAATCATGAGGTCAATGGGCGGCGTTATGAATTTTTTATTATTATTAGACATTGTGCTAATCTACTGTGAGATAAGATGGTTTACAATATTTTTTTTTAAATCTACGTAAATCACAATAAGATATACCTATGTGTGCGAAGAACTTATTATATCTAGTAGTCATTTTGTTATTACATTTTGTAGGCCAGCGTTTGTACGAGACACCGGGATGTGCATAGATAGCATAGCATATATTATAATGCTCAAGGGATTTCATTTGTTTGAACGCGCTAATCTCTAGAACTTCCAGTCATATCTGAATAACTCTTTTTTGTATTTTATAGCCTATTTATTAAGAAAAGTTATAGGCTACATAACTTCACGGTATGACCCTAAGAAACGTAGCAGTAACCGTGAACGTCAAACAATCTGGAAACCTTTCAACAGTGAAACCGTTGAACGGGGTGTTGCCGGTCCGCTTTTTATGACGATAGAACAAAGTATCCTATGTCCTATTCTATAATATCTCATCTCTGTCTAATATTTGTATTACTAACTTCTTCCCTCGACTTCATCTGCGTATTTTTCGTACCTATTGTCCTTCATTTCGTTCGTTTCAGAGGTTTAGCTGTATAAAGGTAACAAACAGACAGAATATTTTTGATTATTATCCTTTATAATAATAATTATTATGTTACAGTTTGTTACAGTGTTAGACTATTTGAAGCTAAAGTAAAAATACTGACAGCTTTTTCAGTACGAAACTACGCGTCTAGTAAGTTATACAAGTCCTTGTAAATAGGTACGTACAAAGCATAGAATCCCCTATATACCTCTTTATTCCCTACTAGTTGGTCCAGCAGACGCTGTTCTGCTCTTTCCAATAGTCAATAACTCGACCGCACTTATCCAGAATATTTTTCCTAAAAACTTTCCAGGAATATAACAAACATATTGATTTCTAAAAAAAATCTGATAACAAACTAAGTTATTTTTTGCCAAAATTAAACTATTTTTCAAACTTTTCAATTTGTTATCGCTAAAGACCTTATTCGGGCTATTACTAACACTTTAAAAAAATTACTCAATATGCTTCGCTTTGCAATGCGCTTATCAACGAACAGCAATAAATTCATATTGATATACACATACATACCATCACACCTGTATCCCCGAAGGTTTAAGCAGAAGTATACTGTACACCTACATTTCGTCGTGTATGTTTTTTAGATCATATCGCCGCCTATTGCTATTAATCGGGCACGAAGACAACTACGAGCTATTACTGAGAATCTTCATAGAAAAACCTAATCACTTTGCTCGACCTGGGAATCGAACCCAGAACCACGATCATAACAGCAGCACTTACGACTACTAGACTAATGAAGCAGTTTAATAGTAGTGCAGTAGTTGATATAGATTAGTATATACTAAAAAACTTCTTCATTCATTATTTCTTATGATCGCTTCCAGGAGTATCTAATTCATTGTATCAGGTTTATTCTTTTTATCCTATAAAAATTGAATCTGAAATTTAATACGTAATCTGTTTATACGTGAATATCCACAGAGTGACCCAAAAGTTACATGATTGGAAAACTTTACCGATCAAACCGCGCTCGTGTCGCTTTTGTGCACAAATAAAACAGCTTGTTCGATCAAAGCAAGGAGTACGTTTAGAATGCAGAAAGTATTTTTCCAAAGGGTCATTATGGAATAAATTTTACCTCTTTTTTGGATAGTTTTGTGACGAACCAATATGAATTTATTTTTTAATGTATTGTGATATTTTTTAATAATATTGCATGCTACGTTCAATCAATAAACCCACATAGTTTGTAAAATATAACTCATGTGTTTATAAAAACAAATATGTATAAGTATCTCCATGCTAAGATAATCTCTAAACAATTAATAAAATTGAAGTGTCTGTTTGTAATGTCAAAATAACAGCTTTTTACTAAAAGTATATGGAAGTATCGGTAACTATAACATATCAAAAAAAAAAAAACAATTTTTTATATTAAAGTCTGTCTGCTTATTTCTAGTAATCTTCGAGACGGTTGGGCCTATTTTTGGTGGGACTTTCACTTTAACTTAAGCTAATGTTATTTTAGAAAAAGAATAAGGGTTTCACGAAAATAAAAAACTGGTCATGGTGAAACAATTCAGGTGCTTAAATGGCTTATGCTGAGTAAACCTTGAAAGATATATGAAATTAGAAGAAGATATTAAAGTTTAAACGCGATTTTACGAAAATCATGATTTTTGAGTTAATGCAGTTTATTATTAAAGGTGCGACATATTTATTTTCTAATGATCACCCAAAATAAGCATTTTTTTATCTCGATCGATTGTTTTCCGTAGTCCACGCGAGCGCAGTCGCGGGCACAGTTTATCGTAAACTTTACTTATCTGTGGTACATCTGAAGTCGGATTATGTTTCACAGTTTGCTGTGATTTATGTAATAATCACATCACCTAGATATGTTATTATTATATAGCGAGTAATATTTATAATTATTTGATTTAGGTTGACGTTTTTTTATACTTGGATTCACATCTCAATATCTAGATAAATAATTTGACAGATCTCGTAGTACTGTAGGAGTAAGGCCTACTTCTGGATTTTTATATGATTTTGTTTCATATTATGTCCCAGTATACATTTTTATGTCCCATTCTAACTTCTAAATGAATTGCTAAATACCAATTTTCATAGTTCTATGTTCAAAAATGACGGATATTCATACAAACTTTCATCCCCTTTTTCACCACCGCCTTTCTTACCCCGCATACAAATTTTCACAATCCTAGTTCCAGTAATTTGGCCTGTGCGTTCATATTATATCTGTCAGTCAGTTAATTTTTTTTTAAATTATCGTTTGAATGGTCTCAATAAATAAATAAATTTACCTCTTTCCTTTTCACCGAAATTTGTTCGTAACCTAGTTGTACAGTAAGAAAAATATGTAAGCAATAAAACCTGGCATGAGAATATTGTAGATACATACATACGTAAACTGTATAAATAAATAAGTATCAAAAACCTCTTTTCCACATCCTTTGGGCTGTCGAATATGGAATACATAGCCCTTTCAGGAAGCTTTATACTTATAGAGGCAAATCTAAGCTCACCTTCCCTTTTCATTCAAAGAGATTATTCGGGTGAAGGATTCAAACAGTTTGTGAATCTTATTCGCATAAAGATTTACTTATAGAGACGGTAAAAATTTTCCGCTATAATCCTACACATGGATTTGAAGCAGAAATACTTTTCTTAGCAAGGCCACGTTACTGCACTTTGATGATAAATGCAGTATAATTTAATGAACTAAATTATTAAAAGGAAACAAAAACACTTCACAAAAAAAAAGTGTGACGTACGACTAGAGTTTACTTCTTAAGTCCGATTGTCTTTGAATTGATATGCAATAGGCAAAGAGGGCAATAACCAATAATTATGGTTGTTCCCACGCGAATATCCAACGAAAGAAGTGTGATCAAAATATCATACCAACTCACCGTTCCTGCGTTCCGTGGTACTTGCTGGTCGGCACCGACGAGGTTTGAGATACATATGTATATGGGAAACTCCTGAACTTTTACGAATCCACCACACACACACACTGGCTTTATAGTGCTCAATTCTGGAGCGTATGGTTAACGAGGACAGTCCGAGGCAAGCTAGTTTTGTTTTAGGAGTTTTTGAGTTTTGATTGACTGATTCATTGACGGACTGACTGCCTGATTGATTGAGTGGTTAAAGATTTATCTAAAAGCAAGATGATATATGTGGGCTATTTTCAAATTTTGCGCAGGTAATATTGTCCCTCAAGAATTTTTTTTTATTTATAATTCATAACGTCAAATCTTAAAATAGTTTATACATAAATACAAAATACATCACAGTAGTAAACATGACTTATAATAATAAATAAAAATAAATAAATAATCTGGAAAATATATATATTCAATTTTTTTAAAGTAACATTGTGGTCAACACTCCTGAGTCATCATCTGGTAGTATAACTCCTCGTTTAAATACTCCAACCCCTGAAGGTCAAAATCAAACTATTGCACGTGTCTTACCAGAAACGCGCCGTTTGTCCACACCTCAGTTGTCTACTTCCCTTGAAAACAGTCCAGATTTATTTAGTAAACGGAGTAGAAAGCAAGTGAAAAGAAATAATATCGAAGTTATTTAGAGAGAACTTGTGATTGAAGGGAAAATAGAGGAACAAAGACAAAAGAGTATAAATCAATTTCATATGCTATTATATACCTTCGAGAAATAATTTCGACGGCTTACATTATTTTTATAAAGTATATTATATAGGTAAAAGTACCAAAGATTAAGTTATTTTTTTTATTATTTTAGTGTATTTGTTATTGTCTTATAAATTAGGTTACAACTAAGACTGATTTAAGCTAGGATTGTTATAAAAACAACTCTGTTACTTAAGTGATAGATAATATATTAAAGATTTTCAGAAAAACTAGTGTACTAAAATTAAGGATTATCACAATAAGTATATATGTTAGAAATTGTTAGGTGTTAATACAGAGATGTTCATAGAATTTAAAGTTTTCTATCACCCAAATTGTTTATAGCTGTGTTGGAGGGAATATTTAGAGAAATTGACTGGAAAAGCAAGGGCCTCAAGATACAAGACCAAGCCACCTCAGATTTGCTGACGACATTGTCATTTTCGCGGAATCAGCTAGAGAGTTAGAGGAAATGATACAAACTCTGGACAATAACAGCAAAAAAGTAGGTTTACACATGAATCCAAACAAAACCAAAGTAATGACAAATCATGTAAAAAAAGAAATTGAATATGTAAATGAATAAATCTATCTAGGAAAACAAATGTCGTTTGATTAAAAAAATAACGAAATCGAAATAGATAGAAGGATTAACTGCACTTGGAAGAAATATTGGACACTAAAAGAATTCCTGAAAGGACACTACCACATAAAGCATAAAAAAATAATAATGGACATTTGCATCCTGCCAAGTTTAACATACGGAAGTCAAACATGGACATACACCAATAAAATAAGAAATAAAATTGCTTCATGTCAACATACCATGGAAAGGAGTATACTAAAATTAAGAAAAATACATAAAATCAGAAACGAAGAGATAAGGAAAAGAACTAAACTTACTGATGCTCTTCAACATGCTCTAAGTCTAAAATGGAAATGGGCAGGACACATTTCAAGGTACAAAGAAAAGAGATGGACACTAGAAGTAACAAGATGGCTAGGACCTGCAGGCAAGAGGAGCAAAGGTAGACCACGGAAACAGTGGGCTGATGATATTATTGAAATAGCTGGGTCAAACTGGATGAGTATTGCCCAGGATAAAGATAAATGGCATGGGTTAGAGGAGGCTTTTACCCAAAAGGGATCCGTATCACTAACACACTAACAATAAATTTATACATTAAGAATAAAAGTTTTTATATAACTAATAATACTAACACTAATTTTTATTTGTAAATTTGTCTATTAGGTATGGAATAAAGAAAGCTTTATTATTATTATTATTATTATTATTATTATATAGAATAAAGTATCAATATTGTTTAATAACTTAATATAGTAAGTTATTTATAAATATAAAAAAAATATTGTACGTGTGATCAAAAGATAATAGATTTTATTACTTATTAATAACACAAAAATGTTTGTATCTGAATTGTATTTTATTAAAATAAAAGGTAATTTGTAATGGTAACAGAGTTGTATTTTTTCTCATTCTGACAAAGATAATCTGAAAAATAACTTCAATTATAAGTAAAACCTCGCAATAAATCAATATTTAGAAGTTCCTATATTCATTTATTTATAAAAAAGTTACATATAAATAGTTTTTAATTAAAAAAAAAATCAACCGAAGCTACTTTTACCTGCGTAAAATTTGAAAATGGCCCATGTATCGTAACACTTTTTGTTAACGCTTTTGTAAATTTCACTCCTCATAACATTTCTATACCAGCGTTGTTATGTGTAAATCAATTGTTATAAAGGTAAACTCCAAAATATTTTTCTATTTTTGCTTTTCATTCGATTCCCAGACGTAGTACTTACTTAAATATTATATAGCCTATGTCGCTCTTACAATTAAGACGAATTTAATGAAACCTCGTATGCTAAAATTCATCAACTCGTTTTGGCTACAGAGCGTGCAAAAGAAATAGACATACATATATACGCTCGAAAACCATAACCCTCCTTTTTGACATTCGGGTCAACAACAACTACCACCGAGAGATCGACAACCGATTGCTAGTCGGCAGCTGAATATACATTACTTGATCCCGAAACGTGGCTAATCAAAAGTGGATAACTATGACGGGTTTATCACTATGAGCATGGAGGTTGCGATACCCTTGGGTATATATCCCTATCACTGCACAAATTGTGTCATGCAAGCTTATCCTTTGGAAGTAAATTCTCGTTACTTTTGTTCTTTCTTTAATAACATAAATAAATATTTACCAAATCCAATAATCTTATTTAAATATCACAGAGGAAGAAGAAATGATTATGAAGATATTTATAATTTAATTCTATGTGAAGTTTCCAATTTATCAAATAACTATTTAGAAAGTTAAGACGGCAAATTATCATGTCTCAAAGTCATAAAATAAGTAAAAATATTGTTAGCACGTAATACGACAGCAAGCGTGGCGTTTTCCTTTTAAAATTATTTGTCGAGCGCTATACGCTCCGACATTTATTATTTGGTAAAAAAAGAAATGATATACAACGTTCCGTGCTTTCCGTAGACTCTACAATTCATTAAATGCACCAAACATCACTTTACTTATTTTTAACAAACTCTTTCGTAGTTACAATTATTTTCTTAACTGGGGACATTTAATATACCTTATCTTAAATCACAATAAAAAAGTTATTAACAATGGCTTACAATGTCAATAAGATTCAATACAAAATTCGTATAGAAAGTTATTTTTTTTATATATAAAACAGCGACCTTAAACCGATGCTCTAAGCTTTTTATTTTAAATTAGGCTTACAGCAGAAACCCCCCAAAAAAGGATTCGTGTACTTATACAGGTTACACTTGTTACGAGTTATAATTTTTTTTTTTTATTTACACGGAACTAATTTTTTTCACATAAAATTATGAAAAAAAAAAACAATAAGATTACCCTTATTTCTTATTTCAATTTAAAATTTAAGCTCAATATTTAAAACAAGTTAAATTGATAATTTAATAAGCCCCGACACGAGTAACCTATTCATTGAGGCCATTCCAATGAGCCCAAACACGATATCTCTGCTGTAAGTTGCTGAGGAGTTAGGTATCCTACAGATTCCAGATGACACTGTAGCATCACGTTAATATTTTTATAATATAATGAAATTAACAGAATACCAAATCTTGACTCAATCAGACTTAATGAAAATACTCACATCTATTTCAAACTGCTCAACAGATTTTCTTGAAACAAAGCTAAGAACACTCTCAATCAAGTCACCTTTCAACACAAAAAAAAACATATTAAAATTGGTTGAGCCACTTGTGAGTTATAACGTTAAACTTATACGTTAATTACATTCAGTGTGACTCTATCTTGGCCACAATAAATCAAGATGTAGCAAGCAACGACTGTCACTAGCTCGACTGTAATTTATATCAGACAAACCATAGTGATGGTCAGCATTACTATTCTAACTAGTAGTATCCGAAATGTCTACCACAAGCTGCACTGACGAATAACATTCGAGTGTGACTGTGCTGTTGGCTCTACATAATCGTCCAGCACTTAAACTGATCGTCCAACCGTCGACATGTAGAGGGTTGGTTTGGACGCGTTAGCTGAAGTTTGAAAGAGTTCGCCTGAGATTGCTCCGGTAGCGATCCCGAGCGGTAAATCGATCCTGAATGAGAACGATGATGAACGCGTTGGCCAACTCGTACAAACCGACCCTCCACACATCAGAGCGTGCGCGGCTGTCTGTCTCGTAATTAAATTATGTTCAGTTCAACATTTTTCGCAATTTTGTTTGATAATGGCAGAACAGTCAAAATTTAATGGAGTAATCTCTGCCTGTATCAATGATATTTTACAAGTTGATACGGCATTAACGCTCTTTACATGACATAGTAAATGAGGTGCAATCGCCCATAGTTCACTCTCAACTTGACACCGGCATGATAGAGAACAGACTAGTATTTTGTGTAAAGAGGAAAAATATGAGATAACAGCGACCGGCACGCCAATACCACAAAGTAAATTTAAGCAGGTATTTCTATCCTTTTTTGACAACAGAGTTTCCGCCTTACGCTGTGATTTCCTATCCTTTTTGTTTGAACATGCTGATAACAGTAGCTGTGCCATTTTCAAATTGCTTTTAGTGAGAGTATAACGCGTCTATTTATAAAACGTCATTGCTCTCTATACTAGAAAATAATAATAATATGCACTAATACAATATAGCAAAACCGCTGATATTTGTTCGACGTCTGCCATGATTATGAAGTTTGAAATTCGCTGTCGATATTTAGAGGGCAGGTTTGGAAATCGGTCGAGTTCGCTTATGTTCAGAGTTTAAGTTTGAAGTTTTGCTATTGGACGATTGTGTAGTAGCAGCATGTTAACTTCACCTGAGTAAAACCAAAGATTTCGCAAGCAACTTCACATAAAGAATTTTTGTTACAATATTCTCTATCATATTTTTTTTATAACGTGCTTAATTATGTAGGTATAACTTTAAAAAAAACTAAGATCCGCAGCGAATGAGCTCTAAAAAAGATGAGCACAATTTGTTCGCAATATTTTGGAGACAGGTCGATGTTCAATATCGTTAAACTCAGTAATATGACCGAGCTATTTATGGTTCCTCATCGCAATTTATAAAGATACTTCATTTTTGCCCTTTGTAGTCCCGTTTATTCTTTCTTTCGAATCGTTACTGTAATTACTTAGCAGATATTTTTCTATACAAACCCGAAATTTACAAAGCTATTATTTAATCACATCTAGATTATTTAATTTAACTATGAATATGTGCTTCTAAATCTACCCCAAAAAAAAAATACAAATCGCGCAGAATTAAGCAACAAAACCACTATTTAATTATGATCATTCAACGGCTAGTGAACAAAATATATAGTATGATGAATATTATTACTGTAAAGCCTTTTCTTTAATAAAAACATCCTAAATAAAAATCTACACTCACAAAATTATAAACTTTGAAAAAAGACATCAAATCAAATAAATAGTAAGTAAACCAATAAACAACAAATTATAATGTTTATAAATGAGAGAGCTAAACTATTTAATAAATTACCTAAAGACCTGAGAAAAACCGAATTGCTGAATATATTTAAAAGATTATAAATATATTCAAGGGTAAATATCTATTTTATAAATTATAATTATAGATAATTTTCCCCTTTTTTACTTTAGGTACTTTGTTATCCTTACAAAATTATGTTATTTAAATATCTTGCAATCAATCTATATGAAATGATTTTCTTTATTATCTCACCGGATCATTTAAAATTTGTAAAATGTAACAATTATTTACACACAACCTCGTTAAGTGAACTATTATTATTGAAATATCTTTTGAGTAATATTTTCTTTAAACCGAATTAACTAGAGTATTTACATCTTACCCTACTACATATTCGTTTTATTCGCTACACAGAATAACTGACTTAAAAAATTACAGCTGATGATAATGATGTATAGGATAAAATAATAAATGCGCTGTGAAATGATAAATAAATAAATACATATTTACGTAATTGATTACTACCAAATCATAAAATGTTATGACAAGTTTTGCTTGCACCATAATATTCAGTTTAAAATTTAGGATACATAGAATGCTAAAAGTTTCGATACAATGTTAAGTCTTTTATACTTAATAATTATAGCCCAGCGGCTGTAGTGAATCCTATAGATCCATCGTTGGCTAGACGCAAACAAGGGGGCCCAAGGAGGGTTGACATAAATCAAGCAGGTGGCCGGTGGTAAAATAATAAGCTCAATCTCGGTTCACAACATGAAAAATATGTCGCACCGGCGCGGCGCCCTACTTAGGTGAGACAAGAGCAAAAAGTTGTAATTATTCTTGTTTTTAGCAATATAAATAGTTCTAAGAACAAAATAAACATTAATATTATTTATACGTACGTATATTATCAATAATAATTAAACAAAAAAAAAACTATTTGATTATAAATAGTCATGGTCACAGGATATAAAACCGTATTGCCAAAATCTCCAAGGAAAATACATCTAAAATATTTACAATATAGCCTATAATGTGTATTACACTTGGCATATAGCAATAAAATGCAATAAAAGTCATATGTATGTAGCTGTGACAATAAATAACATTTTTTGGCAACCGTTCCACGAGTCCTGGAATGTACTATAACCATCAAATATTATACTTTGCTGTGTTATTTACAATGTTATATATCATTCTAAGTTTTGATATTAATAAATATATCTGGGTGACCGAGCTTCGCTCGGTATCTAACAACAAAAACGTATCTGGATTTAGGTATATAATAGTATTAGATTAGATAACACTTATTGACTAACTGTGGTTCGTTATGTTTGCAGACTTATTGGAATAATTAATACCAAAGACAATCTCCTAAAACCGAGGACAGTTGAATTTAAAGCGATGATTGTTACGAGAACGTACACCACGCGCGTTGATAGACGTGAATTCGAATCCCTGCATTGGACCTGAGCTTTCGGTGAAGGAAACTTCTTGATGAAACTATATAGCATGGTGGTAGGGCATTTTCTAACACCCGGCTGGCTAACTACCAAGTTGAAAATCTTTCGCCAAGCACATTTAAGTGTGTTCTGTCTTCTCTGCACTTGAAAGCCAGTTCCTCCACTATGCTTAGCGTGTTACCATCTTGAACCACAGCGGCACTTAGATCAAATGAGACTGCGGAAAACCCCTAATCCTATAATAAAAAAAAGAAATGAAGATATGTAATTTATTTGCAATTTTGTTGAGTAACAATTAATTATTTATAACACTTGAAGAAAACTTCGCTGTGATGGATCTATTGATGCTGTTGTCATATTATAGAATTTATCAGACTAGCTTTTTCTAAGACACAATAAAGCACTAATAATGAACCACGAGGTCTTTTTTTATACTAAGAAGATGGCAAACCATCTTTCGGCCCATCTGATAGTAAGGGGCTGTAGAGGAAAGTCACTAAATATGGAATACCATTTTGTTTTAGGGATATAAAAAAAAAACTTCATTGAAATAAAAATAGTTTAATGTTCTTACTAATCAGTCATCAATTTATATGTAGTAATTAACAGCTGCTTATCAAATATATTAATTAACTAATTAAAATCTAACACAAAAAACAAGATCACAAATGAGTAACCAAATATGCATAATATAAGCATAAATCATCATACCAATGACAAATATAGACATAAATATCTATGAGATCAAATAAATTTGAATAAAATATTGTGATAAATGAAAAAAGTTGCTTAATTCACTTGTAAAAGTCACAGATCCAAGTATCAAACTCTGCACCAGCACAATCGTAATGTGCCCAGAGCCCACACATTATGCACTTAATCCAGCTTTCTCCACTTTTATACATGGAAAAAAGTCTTAGACAGAACATACATTCTGCATCAGCAGAGTCAGGAGATACTTGGTCCATCAACTCATCGTGTTCACTGCCTTCATCAAACTGGATAATGTCTTGTTCCTCAGAGTCTTCTTCCTCCCAATCACTCTTATTTTTATTTGTTCGTTTGTTTCTCTTCGCAGGTCTCTTCTTATTCTTTGTCTTGGCTAATTTATTTTCTTTTTCTTGTCTCTTCATATTTTTATTTACTAATTCATTTCTGTATGGTGAAGATGTTATGACTGCTGCTACAGCAGCTTTTCTTCCTCTTTTAGATGTTTTTCTCCGTTTCTCTGGCGCTGGACTTATGGCATGTGGAGACACCAGACCTAAACTGCTGCGATTAAGCCCGGAAGTCGAGGGTTCCGGTTCAGGTTGTACATTAGCACTTGTTTCTGGTACAGGTATTTCTGTCAGAACTTGACCAGTGTCAGATCTTGATTCCAGTGTAGTGATATTGGTTGTGCAACCGTCTCTAATAGCATTTTGTTGCGCAGCAATAAAGTCCACATCACTGAACACATTTTTATTTAAAGGCCATACCAAATCCAGCGACCTTGAACCCGTTGGCTGCAATCTCGCCTGTTTGTACTTTCAAATAGGATTTGCCAAACAGCTCCACAATGTCATATGGACTTAGAGGTCTGTTGTTGTTTCTTATCCACATGCGTATTTCCTCACTGTAGTATGCTTTTAACGGCCCCATGAAAGTCTTGTCTAACGGCTGCATTTTGTGAGTCGTATGTGGAGGTAACGAAACGATGTCTACGTTATTTTCCCTAGCAATTTCTATTATATCGATATTGTGAGTATGACTATAGTGTCCATCTAGTATCAGTAAAACCTTTGATTCAGGAGTCGAGTTGGTGTGTTGAATAAAGTGCTTGAACCAGTCTGTAAAGATGTTCATTTTAATCCACCCTGACGGGTGTGCAACTCCCACTGATCCTGGTGGACATCCTCTCATTAGCTGGGCACTCATATTTTTTCTAGGGAAAATAATGAACAGTGGCACAAAATGACCAGTAGCATTCATGCAAACAACTATCGTCATAAGAGATCCTCTTTCTGCTGATGTCAGTGCAGCTATCTGGCGTTTCCCTTTGTGACCGATGATTTGTGGTATCTTACTTTATACTATTGTAAGGCCAGATTCATCCACGTTGTAAATACGATTTGGTGGATAGTTATTTTTAGTGTGAAGCTCTTCAAGAAGGTTGAAAAAAGCATCAACTTTTTCCTTATCAAACCCAAATGCTCTAGCAAAAGATGTACCAGTTGATCTTCTTATCGAAAGCTTCTCTTTATGACGATTGAAAAATAATTTTAACCACTTTTTTCCAGCCATACCTGATTGACTAAAGGGATTCTGTAAATTGTTTAGCTTTGCTAGCATATACGCCATACGGCGAAGATCAGTTCTTGTTAAACCGTGAAACTTGCTCTCCATCATTAATATGTATTCTACTAGCTGACGCTCAAGTTCGCTCAAGCTCAATATTGTATTTCGTCCTAATGTAGTAGCTCCTGCCACTTCTGGAGACAGTTTATCTTTTTGGCATAGGCGAAATAAAGTAGTCCTAGGCATTTTAAAATGCTGTGCCGCTTTTAAATATCCCATTTTCTTTCCCCGGACAAATTTTATATGGCTTCTGCCATTTTTTCTTCATCCCAGGTTTTTCGTTTCTTGGTTGATAGTGAAGCCTAAAAACAAACATAATTTAAAAGAAATAGTAGCATGTTTATATCATGTGAAATATAAAGACCTAATTAAGGAATATTCCATATTTAGGCACGAACGACCGTCCATATTTGGATTTTTATACTAGTTCAAACTTGTATTAATATTTTTTCAAGTCACAACATTTTAATTACAGAAGGTCACAAAATATTAAGATAAACATAATATCGATATACTCAATAGTATAACACTTATGTATACATACATAATAACCGGTAATACTCAATTATTACATACCTTTAAAATTTTCTGCGTGACAACAAAATCAAACATGTCTGCCACACGTGTAGCATTCGCGCAACTGACACGATGGTGTGAGTGCGGTAGTAAAGCGATCGAATGAAACAGAAGATGGTCGTGTGTTGCATTTGAAACTTATATTTTTGGAGAAATTAAGATATTCCATATTAGGATACTATTCCATATTTAGTGACCTTTCCTCTAATACCATAGATATCACTAACACGTTACCGACCTTGAACCCTCCGACCCAAAGGAGCTCTAGAAACCCTACTCACTGCAGGAACACAATACAAGGTTATTTGGCTACGATCTTCTGTGGGGTAGAAGTATTCCACTAGTCGGACTGCCTCAAGTATAGAGAAATCTCCAAAGAAATTTATTTTATCTGAGCCCTACCTCTTTTTGAATCCCCCCTTCTCCAATAAGCTTTGGAAACACTTCTTACCGCAGGAAAATAACGCAATAATAAAATATTTGGCTACGATCATCTGTAGGTTGAAGGTATTTCACCACTCGGACTGCCCCACGTAGAAAAATAAATTGTGCCAACTAAATAAATACTGCCCAAAGAAGTATCTCTATGCCACTCCTCTCTCACGGACGCGGGTCAGGATGGAGTTTTATGTGATAAACATGATTGTCAATTATTATGTCTGCAAATATTAGTTATTTGGCTACCATAGTACAAGCTATGCCTAAATAGAAGTCAAATGCTCCTGTGTCAGATGATTAATTGGGTGGAAAGAAAAATGAATGAAGAGGTATTAAAGCGTAGTAAAGGAGATAAGGATATTACTGGAGGTTATTAGGAATAGGAGGGTAAATTTGGAGGGACATTTGATTCAGCACGACGACCTTTTAAAAAAGATATTAGAGGAAAAAAATAAGGAAAGAGGAAGATAGGAATACCAAAAAAGACATACATTCAGCGGGTGAAAGAAGAAATAGGCGTCATGTCGTATCATGTCAAGAGAAAGCCCCAGGTGTAGAGAGAGTTGGAGATTGCTTCACCAACAAGATCACCACCGCTCTTAAAATTTTATTATTATTAGGGATCATTAAGGGTATATATCTTACAGAGAGGCTTTTACAGGCTGACATTTCACTGCAACTATAGATACCAACTCGATACTCTGGACATGTTATAGCGACGAGCTTTCCGCGTTGTGAATGACACATACGTCACTAAGAAGTTAGAACCGCTTCAGCTGCGAAGAGACATTGTCTCACTAAGCGCGTTTTATTGTCTGTATCATGTGAATGTTTTTTAGAGTTTGACTTTATTCGATTATCTCTCTCCCACCACAGAACCACGCGAACTGGTTTATGGAGTCACGGCTACACGGTAGAACTCATCTGGGCACGAACAAAGAAGTTCGAACGCGCATGGAATATTGTTTAAATCTCTGGGACGATTCCAACCAATAAATCCTCAATGGACTGGTAAGGTTATAGCAATGGGATGTCCGCATTGTGAATGATACAGACGACACTAAGTATTTGGACCCGTTTCGGCTGCGTAAAGAAATTGCTACGCTAAGCGTGTTTTATTATCTGAATCATGGTAAATGGTCTTAAGAATTGTTTGTCCTTATCCCATTATCTCCCTTTCACTACAGAACCAACGCGGGCTAGTCCACGGAGCCACAACTACACGTTGGCTCCCATCACGACACGAACAAAGAAGTTCGCAAATTTTTACCTTTGCCGTACCGTGCAGATGTGGAATGGTATTCCAGCCAACGTGTTTTCTCTTTCCTATGTCCGTCATTTGTAGACTGAACCGTACTTACCATCAGACACTGTGCAGTTATTTTGCTGAGCTAATATAAAAATATATATTTTTTCGGATTTTTATTTAACATATCAAGGTACACTAAATTGTTAAAAAATCTTAATCTTATCTTAAGTTTGTTGTACAGTGCAAGAATATTTAGCGTAATTCTTAAAGTTTCTAATTAATTTAAAGCTTTGAACATTTTTTTATTCATTTTAAATGTAGAAGCGCTAACTAACTATACGGATATTTATATATACGAAGAAAATACATTTTTAAATTATCGCGTGGGAAACTATGTATCAAGGATTCATAATTATTGATCGGTTATTTATACCTTATGACTTCCATAAAACTAAACGATAACTGATACTGATAATTAATTTCATAGCGAATCTTGTTATTAGAAATACTTTGATATGTTTCTGGATATTTACTAATTGATATAAATATTTTCTCAGTGTATATTAACAAAATATAATCACATTGCTTCTTTAATTTCAACATTGTACTCGAGCTTTCGATGAACGAAAACATCGTACTGAAACCATAGCATGGTGGTAGGGCATTTTCTAATGCCTTTCTGACTAGCTACCACCCCCAAATTGAACATTTGGCTTCAAGCACCCTCTAGGTGTGTTCCAGCATCTGCACTCGAGAGTGTTCTCACTAGACTTAGCGTGTTACCATTTTGGACCAAATCGATACTTATCATCAGGTGAGATGGAAGCCAAACGATAGAATCTATTACGAATAAAAAATAAAAAATGAAATAATATGAAGATGCAACATAAATCACAATGATTTTCTAACAAAAAACCAAACGCTCGATTTCAGCCGGTTCTAATTAAGGAATCTAAGAAAAATTGCTGAAACGCCACGTTCTGTCATTCCAATGAAATGTATCAGCTAAATTTATCACAGTTTTGCAACTGTTCTAGATTACCGATATGGTCTAATTGTGAAACACGTTATCGCTTTTTTATACATATATAATTAAAAACAATGCGAAACAGTTCTATCGTTATCCACTATTTTCATTTTAATAACTTTTAACATAAAATATTTGTGCTAAAATTAATATCTGTGTGATCTTATTTTATGTGTCCTCGCATCTTTTTTTAAAGTAAGTTTAAACTTAGTAGTTTTGGTTGATACTTGCGTAAAGTTTTCAGACGTAGTTCCATAATATATAACAGCTGGTGCGCGAGACCTTTCAACAAATAAGTGTATTTCAGTGTTTTCAACGATATTTAGTAGACTGAACCTTTGTAAGAATCTACGCTATTTATCATTAAAGGTTTCTGTAAGAGGTGAACAGTAATTAAAAATAATTACAAAGAAAGAAAACAAAACAATATAACTTAAAGCAGATAATACACGAATTTCCCGTGAAACTCCAAAGCGTTTTCACATAAGCGTAAGTAGTTGTGTACTTGGAAACGATGTTAACCAAGGACGGAAAGTGTGAGAGTGATATAGAAAGGAAGGAGAGTAAATGCCGGTAACATGGTGAATGGGGCGTTGCACTCCTTTATGAGCAGCCAGAGAATTTATATGAAAGCTCGTTTGGCTGTGCATAGGGGAGTGTTGGTTTCAACACTCGTGTACGGAAGTGAAAACTGGGTGTGGCAGAAAAATCATGAAAGTAAAAAAAAAGCAGTAGAAATGAGAGCGCTAAGAGGTATGTTAGGAGTGAAATTGAGTGACAGGATAAGAAATAGTGTGATAAGAGAACTTTGTGGTGTGAAAGAAGATATAGTCACATGGATTGAAAAAGGGATACTAAGATGATTTGTGCATGTAGAGAGGATGAATGAAAGAAAAATGGCTAAAAAAATCTATAATGCGAGTGTGAAAGGAAACGTTGAAAGAGGAAGGCCTAGACGAACATTCATCGATCAAATCGGAGACGTTCTGAAGAAAGGTCAGATCATGAGTACTCTAAACCGATGAGCATGCATGAAAAGATTAATTAATGTTGAAGAAGCGAAAGATGTATGCCAGGATCATAGCAGGTGGAAGGACATGGTTTCTGCCTACCCCCTTGGGAAATAGACGCCTATTTAGTTTTATGTATGTATGTAAACACTTATCTGTATTGAAATAACATCTATTAACAGGACTAGTATAATAACACCTTAAAATTAATTTTCAATCTGTCAAAAATGTCATTAACTCAGTTTTGCGATGCAAGAAACTTTACAACTTACTTTTTTTTTAATAATTAACATACCATCACGCCTAAGCGTTAGGCAGATGTGTACTAATGTACACTCACAATTCGCCGGGTATGTTTTTAGGTCCCATGTAATAGGGGGCGAGCCTATTGCCATTAATCGGGCACAAAGCCAAACTCCGAGCTGCTACTAAGATTATGCTATTCGTAGAAATAGCCCAATAACACTTTACTGGATCTGGAAATCGAAGCCAGGACCTCTAGCATGAACACTAGGCCAATGACGCAGTACACAACCAATTACCACTTTTTAATTCAATGCCGAAAGGCCATTTCGAATATCTCTAAATTGATATGTCTATAAAATCGATTAATGTATGGGCCTATTGATATTTGACGTGACAATTACGGTAATTGAATTATCTACATCGTAATGATGACAACAAGAATGTACTGTTTTTAGTAAGTTATTAGCTTTTAAAATTGTCTTTCTATCCTGTCTAAAAACTCTGTGCACGCCGATGTGACTTAAATATTTTTTTGAATGTAGCTGTATAATTACGGAAACCTCGCTGCGCGAGTCCAACTCGCACTTGGCCAGTTTTTTATGTGTTTATACAGAATCAGATTATATTATCTAAGTTTGACTGAAAAACTTGTTTACGAACTACCTCACCCACGTAGGCAGACACGCCCGGCTAGACAGTATGACGCCAGACAACAATTTACTGTTAGATATATTTATCCAGAACAATTGTGTCTTTTATTCACTCGATCTCAATTATTTATTATTTGAAAAGGTGATGGAACGAGTGATTAATCTAGCATGGAGGCTTTTAGCGTGTAATTTTTAATTCAGTTTAACATTGAATAAAACTGTAGATAAAATCAAAGAGGTACCTATAAATAATTAAATAACATTTAAGCGAACGAACTTTAGTAAGTGCCTTGTAAAAAATAACACCTATTTAAGTAAACTTGGAAAGTAAAATCTTATTTAAATAGAAAATTCCATTGAAATCGTTAAAGCCAAAATTTTAAAACATGTACATTGTCACGTTACTTGATATTGGTGAAACTACACAAAACAGACAGAAAGCCATAATAAAAAAAAGTTAAAGCCATTCAAAATAAATAAAAACGTAGCCAAAAATTGCTTACTTTAGAATGTATTAGATATATAATAGAGCACGCTCTGCCCACGGTTGCGCTCGCATGGACTACTGAATGCCGTCGATCGGGCACACGTGCGAACCGTGCTACTCCCGCTCCCGTTTATTTTAAAGACAAGAATGATTATTGTGGATGATCCTTATAAGAGACATAATATGCTCTGGCTAACTTTTTTTTGTACTTTTTAAGATCTATTTTTATGTAGATACTACATTAATTTGATATATCTCTTATAGTTTACTCAATGTATACTATTTAATTGTCTCAAAATTGTTGTTTCGGAATTGATTTTTATTTCCGTGGAACACTAATTCTTTAAAAAAAAAGTACATAAATTACTCCTTATAACATCAGCTTTCTACCAGTACCTGCTATCACAAAATCGGTCCAACCACAGAGAGAGAAAGAGGAAAAAAAATTAATATTGGTTTGTTATTATTGGTATCATAAATACTTTTATACTAGCTTTGCAACGCGGTTCCACCGCGTATAATTTGAACAAATAATTAAATGTTATGAAGGGCAAAAGCGATTATTACACGGCATTTTGATCGTATCCAATTTTTGGTGCGGGGAGGTACGGCCGCGGATGTGAGCCAAACTTACACGACTAAATTTTATCTAAATAAAAAATTTTTGGTGATGACTTTTATTCATAAGGATTATTATGTCATGCCTAAAAATAATGCTCATAAATCAATTTTTAATTTTCAACAAATCTTTGTCACGAGATACCTTATTGTGGCTTATGTATAAGAGATACGCATATGCTATCCCGGTCTTTTGTTTAGATATAGTAACGGCCTATATTTTTATAGAATATTTTATTTACGTATCATTAACCATTACGCCAGCGCACGCGGTTAAAGAAGCTAGAGAGGGCTTGCTCTTCCAACTTTATTAAGGAAAACCAATATTTAAGGCTAACTGAGAGTTGTAGCCTAATGTTAAATAGCCTATACTATTCCTCGTAAGTCTGGCTATCATAAACAAAAAGAATTAGTTAGATCAAATTTTATGGTTAGGGAATTAGTTAAATCGCTACTTATTTACATTTACGACAACAACCCAAGCAAAGGTTCGGCCACTTTGGCACCCTTGAGCTCGTTGGCTCGTTTTCGCAGCTGACTACCTTCCGCGCTCACCCTCGAGTCCGGTGAAGCCGTCAAAGCCTCTAATGGCTCCAGGGCCCTTAAGGCTAACAGTGTAGTCAGTTCCAAAAAAAGAGATGGCTCGTTATACCTGATAAGTACGGTTCATCTAAAAACAACGGCTATCATCGAGAGATTACAGAATCTATCACAGGTTACCGTTGTCATGCCATCCTGCAAACCTCTCGGCAGCTCGATCAACGCTGGCTGATCCCGAAACGCGACTAACCAATAGAAAGACACTGTGACGGGCTTATTACCATATGCATGGTGTTCACGACCCACTCGGATACGAATAATCTACCACACGGCTTCTTATACAGAGTGGTTTTTTAGAAAGGGCCGGTTGTAGCTACAGCAAAACTTTCTGAGACTGTCCTGAACTTTTTGAGGCATTTTGGAAAATTTACAGTATCTTTAAAAGCTTTTATTTAGCTTGCTTTATTAGTATGGGTCAAATCTTGCAACTGAATTTTAAAACAGTGACCCAAATGATTGAGTTAAAATTTTTCATACACGTTTACTTTAGATGAAAATGCATGGTTAGCTAAGTGACGTCATTCTAAATCCAATATGGTGGACTCCGAAAAATAGCTGGTACTGGATATTTTTTATGCAACCTCATGATATGGATATTAAATGAACGGGTTTGCTAAGAATGGGTTTGAACATACAGTACTGGTATATTGAATAAAAAAAACATGTCTTTAGTTATTTCTTTTAAGTATTAATTTTATTTATGTGATTTATTTACATATGGTGAGTGTATTAGAATAACGTGAAAAATCGCGACAAAAAAAGTTAACCATAAATTTCATAAAAAATCATCTAGACTTAGATAATCCCTTGGATATACATACCATAATACTACAATAATATACACAGTCTGATCTCGCAACGCGACAAGCCTGAACAACCACCACCACCTACCTATCAAGCCGACACTCGATCATCACCTCATCGCCTATTGCGATTGAGATTTCTTAATATGGAGTTCTATATAAATGCACCTACTTGTCAACTTCGTATTAACCTCACTGTATCAACTCGAACACAAGCAGACCATATGCGGACGGCGAGTGGACCGCGAGTTGTTACGCGAGGACGATGCGTCGATAAAAATCGCTCACTTACTATTCGTCAAATCGTTAACACGCGATGTTGACTAGTTGCTCACGCGGCGTTCACCCGTTGACAACGAGTGGACGTCGAGCGAGGAAGCGGTGCTCGTAGGGTGCCGAGTTGATAAATGATGGCCTTAAGTATGCCACTGTGCGGGTGTTAGTTTATTGCTATCGCGATCCACTTGGACACAATTGTCGTGTCCAGCAATAATAACAACTCGGCAATAATACATAATTGTACATTTAAAATTGTATAATAATTATAAAAGGCGGGTTCATGGCTTAAAGTAATTACTTTTAGTACCTATGGACACGTTCTAGACGGAAAATCTAGGGTAGTAAGGGCGCAATTCAAATAATACTATGCAAACAAATAAATAAAATGTAATATTTAATACAAATCATATACTATTTTTATGCTCTTAGGTGATCCTAAATATATAATGACAGTTTCTACCATTATTGTAATCCAATTGGTCACGGGATTGTTACTTTTAAAAAGTAAAAAAAACCGCGATAGCATATGTCTATCTTTTAAGACTTACTCAATATAACCTTTTGTATGGTAATAAAATGTGTTCTATATTAATGAATTATTTGCGAAGGTGTTTTATAAACATGGTATTAATCCTTATTGAAATAAACACGTTATTGATCACAAGTATTTAATTTTGAATAAGATTGCCCTTTACAGTAATTAATTTAAATGAATATCTTAAGAGATATCACAGTTTTAAAATAACTCCGCAGCAAAATAATGATCAAATACCACGCGCGCATTTTTATTATGAGGAATGATGTGGAAGGCGGACTGAACCTATAATACAGTGCCCACAGTCCCCCTTCTCTCTCTCTCTCTTATATGACGTAAACGAAATTGCGCGGTTCAGCTAGTTTAATTATAATCCTAATCATTAATGCTCAGATCCTTAACCCGAAAGTGAAAAAGTATAGTACGCGCTTGCGTTAGAACAAGATAGGTATACGAGACCATTTTGGTATGTGCTATCGGCCTGTATCGGCCTATGTCAATCGTTATCAAAACAAATCCCACTTATTTTTGCAAAATCTATGGTCTTAAAGTATAATTTTATGTTTAATTGTGATTACGTGGACTGTCACTGGATGTAAGTCGTTTAACAAAGAAAACAACAAAATAATACTGACGCCAATGTATTTTTTTAATATTTATTTATGCAATTTTTTTGTAACTATAAATAATATAATCGAATAAAATATAAGTTAATTACTAGGTATTTTTCGTATCAGATAAGCTATTAATATGTGTTAATCTTAATCATTATCTTTGCAGATAAATAATGGGTGATACAAAAAGCATCTATTTTCCCAACCATACAAGAAAAGTAGATACGATTTTCTTTTTTTTAACCTAAACCTTAATATAATTATATATTATGACTAAATATATAGTCACTGTTTTTAGATAAATTATTTTAGTAAATAAATCGTAAACGCGTTATATAGTTTTATATACGTCGTAAGAAGTATAGAAGTATACAGTATTAAAAATATTAATTTATACACTTAACGTGTAAACCCAATTAGAAAATTTTACAATATAAACAAAATTGATGTTTCTATTATTACCAACAAGTAGGCAAGCTCATTTATCGACGACTTTCATATATATATATAAAACACAGTAGACAAAAAAAGGCAAAACAAAAACTTACCAAGCTGTTATGTATGCTATCTGGGTACAATCCAAAAAATACACTCACACAGATTGTTTTAAAACTCGAATTAAAAAAAATACACAGTCAGAGATTATAAATATAGAGTGTAAAACACGGGATATTTTACAAGAGGGTGCACGCGTTAGTTCACCGGCGTTCGGGTGTCGACTGAAGGACTGAACACGATTCGAGATGAATGAGGGCTGAAGGATAGATAGGATAAGAACCGTTCCAACTCTCCCTACATAATATAATAACAGACGTCCTGAATAAATTACCTTTCACAATTTCCCCTTTTTTCGAAGTTCATAGTCGAGAATTATTATAAAATAATCTTCTTTGTCCCAGCATCTACGGATTCAAGTATTACACTTGAGAAGTCAAAAAAAAAGGAGAAAGAAATATAGTATGAATTACTATCATGGTGCTTGCAGCTTCACTAGATAAAGCATAAGAATTGTAGAGATTTTTGACTACAATTAAATTTATGTGTTGTTTATTCTACGTCTTCCGCGTAGAGGTAGCATGTGATGTCTTCTACGTCTCTTTTCGTAGCTGTCATCATATATTTTACACTTTAACTAACTGCAAATGTTTCATGAATCTACGCTGAATAGATTCTATCCTATTTATTTAAACATCATATTGAGGATTACAAATTTATTTAATTTTTTCATATATTAATGTTTACTCCAACAACATTACACATTGTACAGTAATTACAATTATGTATAAGTAGTATACCTGATGCGTATGTTACTCAAAGGAGTATACAGCATTTCCCATAGCTCCGTAAATTGAAACCTAAAAATATATTAATCGACACAAAGCATACTAAAAATAAAATTAAAATAATATTAACTAAAAACGATAAAATATTATTATAAGTTGACAAAAAATTGGAAGAAAAAAACTCCTGATATTTTAAAATTAATATGAATAAAATATCTTTGTACTACACATATATAAAGATGAAATAAAAATAATGGTGAATGCAAAAGCAATGATATATTAGGTCCTTACATATGAAATTAGTGTTTTGTCGTACTGACCACTTTGATCTGAAATATCTCCTCTTTGGTTAAGAATTCCAAATTCAAATTTATAAATTCATTTAGCTGGTACATTTGAGTTTTGATAACAGTCATTCATTTGTTTTTCCTCATTATCTTTTTCTTTGGCGAGTTCTACCGTGGCACCAGTGCTGCAGAAACAGCTCGAAGGATTAATGATGTGTACGGCGCTGGTGTCGCAAAAGAAAGCACGGTACGTTTTAGGTTTCAACGTTTACGTTCTGGAAATTTCGACCTTCAGAACCAACCCCGTGGATTGTCGGAGACCAAAGTGGAAAATGAAGAATTAAAGGCTATTGTGGAATCGGATACATCACAAAGTATTTCAGAGATAGCTGCAGGCTTCGGGATAAGTGATAAAACTGTATTAATCCACTTGAAGGAAATCGGAAAAGTAAAAAAACTTGAACGATGTGTACCTCATTAATTGAGTGAATCGAACTTGCAAACACGCGTCGACTACTGTGTTACTTTGCTCAACCGACAGAATAATGAAGGGACCACACACTGCACAACAAACATCCACTAAGTTAGATGAGCTACAGTTGGAATGTCTGCGACATCCACCGTACTCCCCGGACCTTGCTCCGACAGATTACCATTTTTTCCGGAATTTGGATAACTTCTTACAAGGAAAAAAAATCAACTCCGATGCGGCAGTCCAAACCGCCTTCAAAGAGTTTATTGATTCTCGCCCCCATGGTTTTTTTTTAGTTAAGGGATCAATGAACTACCTATGAGATGGCAAAAGTGCATAGATAACAACGGTGCATACTTTGATTAATTAGATATATTTTACAAAAAAAAATGGCTTTATATTCCTCCCGTACAAAACGCAAATTTCATATGTAAGAACCTAATATTTTAAAATGATAAATTTGGGAACAATTATCGAGTAAACTACGCCCTTATGAGCAATTGAGAATCTTAGTTAATTTAACACTGCTGGATTGGAAGCTTGACCTGATGATAAATCCCATTGGCTTAATAGCCCTATTGGCTATATTATCTTTATTTTCAGATCTAATAATTTGTCTGTGTTTAAAAATCTGTTGGTTCAGTTTTACGTGTTAACGAAATCGCGTGACATTTTGCAACGTTAATATCTACTTTATTAATGTTGTTGTTATGTATGAATTAGTATTAATGTAGTGATGAGACTTAATTTCATTTAATAATTCCAACATGCAAAGATATATACATTACTTATGTCAAGATGCTCTTCCGTAGACCCACTTCCTCTATAAGTTTTTTAACATAAACTAAATTAAGGTTTAGCCACATATAAGAGTTGCAGTAATCCTCAAATCTGTACAAATTTTATTGTAAAAGATGGCAATCATTAACGTTATTAATTTGCTTGAAGATCTTCATTCATATAACACAAATTTAGAGTGTTTGGAGCAAGATTTTGTATCATTGTCGAAGATATTAAATAACAGCGGATCCAATAAAGAACCTTGAGGTACCCCAGAATCAGAAAATTAAATCAAAATATTTTTTATTCAATTTAGGCCCTAAGAAGGCACTTGTGATTGTCAATACACTACTATCGGTTCGTAAAATATCCCAGTCATCGAGAAGAACCGACAAGAAATTCGATCGGGTTTATCAACATTTCATTTTCTTTTTTTTTATTTAGTTTTTACAGTATTTAATTACACTTATACAGTTCATACAGGGAATCGCATCCAGACCTCACCATCATTCACGTAATCAGTTACCCTTTCGAGAATAAAACTTACTTAACATGATTCTTAAACTTATTACCCGGCAAATCGGTAATGTGCTTAGGAAGTTTATTATAGAATCTAACACAATTACCTAAAAAAATTTTTTATTTGTTTTACTAAGTCTAAAAGCTGGAATGACTTTATTATATTTATTTCTAGTCTTAAGTTGTGCCTGATAGTTACAAGTTCAAAATTATCTTCATTTTTCTGAACATACATTATATTTTCCATGATGTTTTGGGCAGGCAATGTTAAGATACTAAATTCTTGAAACTTATTCCTCAATGATTCGCGTGGTCCAACATCATAAATTGCTCGAACTGCCCTTTTTTATACAGAAGGCACGGGATTCCATACAAATGAGTAACCGTTGAGTACAACTGCCTGTGATCGGATATATTAATATTTGACGTAAGCCATCTGTACAAATTCCCGTGAATTCCAGCGTTATAAATCTTTTGTAGAAGTATTATATTTATTTGTGGTCTCTTCAAGTGGAATATTAAGTAAACATCCTTGACAGTTTATCTCATTTAAAGATGAGGTAATGTTCACGTAATCGCTTAATTCGTAAAAGGATTTTAATCGTGTGTTCCTTTTCAACAATTCGGAGCTCAGGCTTAAGTAGTAAATTATCTAAAGATTTATGGTGAACGTTCTCAGGCACTAAAGGGGTATCAGAGGTATGTACTTCTAGATCAATGTTGCATAATAACAAGTCCAAAATTCTGTTATTGATGTTGTAACAAAAGTTAAATTGTATTTCATTACATTCTAACAAGGTACCGACGAAATATGTTTTTGTTTCACCTGAGACGCCCGAGTACCGAGGTAGATTTATATAGCAGTCAGTAGACCAGGTAACGTTACTCAAATTAAAATCTCCAATAATAACAAAAATGTCATATGGACATGAGTTTAACAATTGACGATAATTTGTCTGTAAAATTGGAGAGTTGTCTGTTAAAAATGATACCCCTTTTTTTCACTACACAAATAAAAGCAACATATATGAACTTTGATAGTGTTAGATTTTTTATTTTCGTAACAAATAGTAACCCATATATCTTTAGCAGAAGTTGACTATTCCGGGCGATCTAACTCAAAAATTCGCGGCGTATAGGCAAAATTACACCCTCCCATCCTCATACCTCTCTTGAGTGGCTGCATAATTTGAATCCTCACGCTAAACAACATATTAAGTATACCTAATAACTAATAAGTGATTTCTGAATTGATAGACTATAAATATGAAGTAAAAATAAATTTACTATACTAACTAACTACTGCGGTTAACGCGTGCGGCGCCGCAGGCTCACCGCTAGTCTATACATAATTATATATTATATGTATATTAGTGTAGAAGTGCTTCATACTTTCAAGTTACATTTATATAATAATTTTTCTCACACCGTAATTATAAACGATAAGCAAAAGCATGTGACATAAATAAATGAAACCAGTTTTAAACTTTATATTCTTGTTTGAAATATGGCTAAAATATCATCACCGAATAAATCCGAAGGTAATGTGGCTAGTTGTTTGGAGAAAACTTTACGTATATGACATATATTCCCTTATCTATTAGTGAAGAGTTCGCAAAGATTTGCAGAATGGCACCTCCAATGACATGGAAATAATAAACGGACGGGCATACACAGCCCATGTGAAACATAACATTGACTAGATTTTATAAAGGTGCCATTCTTGTGACAACACAACTTTTCGCTATCATATTCACCATTGAAAAGGGTAAATAGTTTTACAGCTGAGTATAAAGAAGGGTTTTTGTCGGGATCTTTTGTGGTTGTTTTTTATTTTAATTCATAAACTTATGATAAATGGCTTTTTATTATGCTATTTTGTCGGATTCTTACGTGATGTTGTTTGTTTAGTGTGCACAACTAGGAAAACTCTGCAATTTAAGTTGTTTAATAAACTACCTGGATAGTTTTAACAAGAGAGCTGCCATCTTGTTAGGGATATTAATTATGTTTGAAAATTAAAATAAATATTATGTATGTAACGTTTCCAGTATTGTGGATGAAAATAGTTGTCATTAAATAGAAAGAAGAAGAACCAGAGTTCCTAACCAATTTCTTAAAAGGCAATGAATGAATGAAAGAACGATGAATGAATCAATGTCGGGCTGAACGAATGGATGAATGAATCTTTATTACACAATAACGAGTGTACCAACATACTACATACCCAAAAAAGGAGTACCTATTTATATCGTTCATTTAAATGTCGCGCCAATTTAAGTATTATTTTTCAATACGTTATGCGTTTGGCCACAATCTCACGTGAAGTTAAGTGACGATGTGGCCGACGTTGTCATACTGCGAGCTAAACCCAGAAGAACTGGCTGCCGGAACATATTTATATGTGCTTGGCTACACATTTTCAACTTGAGGGTTATTGCTAGCCAGGCGGGCATTAGCAATATGCTCTAAATACCATACTATGATTTCATCGCAAAGTTTTCCTTCACAGAAAGCTCAACCTTAGGATTCGAATCTACGTCCAACGATGCGGTGTCTGAATATGCTGCCACTGAGCCATCGTAATAAACTAAAAGAAGTACCAGTATGAAAATAAATAGTCTATTTTACTATATAAAACGTAAATATCACGCATTTAAACGTTTGACTTTCAGTTGTATAACCACAAAATAGATAGGTACAGAAAGTCAGCTCCATACAAATAGCGATATACACTTACACGCATACGTACGAAGTTCTCTGATACTTTACCGATATACATAATTAGTATTATGTGAGTGACACTAAATTTTGAATTGACAATAAATAGGCAGTTTTATCGAAATTACTGTGTACTAGCTGTGTACCAGCGACTTCGTTCGCTTGGATATTGGAAAAAAAAACTATTTAGTATCTTATGTGTTAACCCAGTTCATATACTATTAGTGTACCAAATTTCATCCAAATCCGTCCTGTCATTTTTGCGTGATTGCGTTACAAACATACAAACATACAAACTTACACATTTATTATATTAGTAAGATTTGCTTGAATAAAAACTACATTAAACTGATAGTGGGTCACAGTTTTAAATAACGTTTTATATTAACCAATTTATACATTTTTGTTTGTAAGAATTCCTACCGGCGACACCACAGCATGTTTTTGCCGCTCCGGTATGCCGCAGAAATCTACATTAAACCGCAAGCATCACTTAAGTTGTGACATTTACCGGCACAGCGTGTTGCCTCGATTTTTGTAGCAAGAAAACTAGTAAACTTGCCACCTTCATTAGGTGTAATTAGTAGTTGCTTTTCGAAATAGTTTCGCTTCAATAATTTTTAATAACGTTTTTTATTGAAATTACAATAATAAAATTTTCATAAAATATTGTGGATGGCAGCCCTAGCGGTATAGTCGAGCGTAGATAACTAAACACAAGTCGGCCAGAACCGTCTTTCTTTTACCTATATATGTTGTGCTATAAATACCTCGGATTAAGTGTCACAAACGATGCAGATCAAAGCTCGGATTGCAATCAGCTTTGTGAATTAGACCGTGAGTTCATGCCATTATATAGTGAACTTTGTATCATTCAAATGAGCCTATATATCATCAGTTAAATATATAAACAACAAATCCTTGAAATGTATATTGAAATATTGTACGAATTTGCTAGTTAGTTACGAGACTTACGGGCTAGATTTCGCCCTCAGTGACAATTAAAAAGCATTGCGAGAAAATGATAAAATCATAATGATTGTTATTTATTAGTATAGTTCGATTTTACATTAAATCGCATTAGTTCGTGCGCGACTGTCCCATGTGACAGACGTTGGCGGGGGCGAGGTAGCACAACACTACAGTACACTAAAGTAAACAGTATGTTGTCTCGGCAGTGTTCTTCATATAATTATCTAAAGCGCTCAGTAAATAAACACGCACTAGGGCTGCCCTCTGACTACATTTCTCGGGTTACCTACTTACGTATTTGATAATGCTATATTAAATTAAAATGTATTTATAGTCTTTTCACCAAAATATATTATTCATTAGAAATTTTGTAAAAAATGATTGTGCGGTAGCAAGAAGGAAATGTAATTTTTTTTTTTTAAATATAATTTTTTACTGAAAGTCTAATAAATCAAAATTGTAGAAAGTAAGTAATATAAAATTTCGTCATTAGTTACAAATTGCGTAGTCAACTATTATGTACTTAAGTTTACCTTGATTTCGTTTCGCCCGTTTCTATGAAGACGTGATACTGTTTACTTCCATGTACTGTGAATTGCGCGCTTACGTCACGCAATTGCACGCACTTCCCTTCTCCTCTACATTACCCGCCATCGTAGTCCAGTCGTCCAGTCATCTTCGCCAACGTCTGTCAGAAACATAGGACGGTCGCGCACGAACTTGTAAGACTTTATATAGTTAAATGGTTTTATTATTCCGAATTAATATTTCTCCTCCGATTACGACTTCATCTTCTCTTTCTTTTTTACAACGGTTATTAAATCTGTGTACTTCTCTTCCCTGAAATTATTATTATTTTGTTTTATTTTAATAGTTTTTAATTACTGTCCTTAGCGGTAATATTTATGTAACTTAGTTTATCCAAGTTATCAACATAGTGTGTGCCGCAGTAGTATCCGTTTTTAATAAAGATACAAGAACATATTACATTTTAATTGTAAGAAGTAGAATGAAGTTTTTTTTAGTGTGTGCTATAATAATAATACGGCCTATGTTTATAATTATCTAACATATTGCTGCAGGATATGTAGGCAGGCTCACGAGAGAAGTCTCGTGATGGTACTGATTCCTCTTAGCTGACGTTCATTGAAATGAGACGTAATTCGACAATTTAACATCTAAGGCGAATTTCCGCAAACGCAGTCATCGAGCATTTTTACGAATAGGTACGTGTTGTTTGAGACTCACCCAGTCTAGGTTACCGACAGAACTATCTGCGCGGTTGTATCCGTAAGGAGAGATATACGCATACGAGTCCTGTGAATTAAAAGATATTTCATTAGGGAATTTGTGTATGGTTTTATTTGTGAACTTTAATAATGATAAGTAAAATTTCATATGTCAACTAAAAGTAAAATAAACGTATTGATTCTTAACTCATATAAGTATTTAAATCAAGACTTAGTTGTATCATCTATCACCATACATATTTTTAATAAAGTGATAAAATTAAATTCATAAGTTGCTATACAACATGTTATTATTAATAAATCATAGATATAAAACATTGCAGAACGAATGTCTTTCGTCTAAGTAAGTTCACAATTAATATGGATATAATCCATAGATTAATTGGTATTCGCGCCGTTTCAACTAGATACCGTCGGCGTACTATATAAAAGCGGTAATCAAAACTACGCCGCACCGGCGTACTCGAGTCAATATCATACCGAAAATACTGTCACGTTGACAAGCTTAATTTCAAAGATTAAAACTACGCACTACGATATGAAGTTGCCGTATTCTAGGAGCTATTGTCTGTAGGTAGCGCAGTAACTAGTTGAAGCGCAGAGAATACCAATCATAATTAGTCTAAAACCTATCTATCCGTTGTTTCAGTAACTAAAGATAGTTAAAAATAACCTTTTGTCCTTACTTTTTTCAATAACTTATCAATGGATAGTTTTTTCATATCTACATAATATATATACCCATATCTTATAGCTTGAATAGATAGGAAGGAAGCCGGTATCTGTCTTAAGCTAAAGACAGTGCTTATTACAGATAGATAGATAGAAAACTCAGATACGTTATTGAAAACGGCCGATAATCATATTGCTACAGGAACAAGCAAGCAAGCTACAGTCATACGCGTAGATCATTTTAATTAATGAATAAATAAAAAGGTCTTTGGTTTGTTCACATGATTGAGACATGATTCGACATTTTCACATCTCAAAGGTGAATTTCTGCAAACGTAGTCAGGCAATTGTACGAATATATGTTGTTTGAGACTTACTCGGTTTAGGTTAACGACAGCAGTATCTGCGCGGTTATATCCGTAAGGATACATGTACGCATAAGTGTCCTGTGAAGATAAATTATCACTTTTATTTATTTAGTAAAGTATACTAGAACACTTTTCTACTCTTGTATTAAATAAATAAATATAGAAAGCCATATTAATTAAAATCAGAGAAGAGAATAGATGTTGACTTCTGGCTCCGTGGGGAAATTGGAGCGTAATCTTTCTAGCTTCTTTAGACCTATATATTTAATATAGAATATTGCTTTAAGGGGAAGCACTATTTATATACAGTTACCATAACTATAAAATCAATACATGAGTTTTATTGCAATCTGTTGACAGCTGATATTAATAAAAAAGAAATATCAAAATTGTACAGTTTTTTTTTTCATTATACCAAGACAGGCGTTTCTCTTATGAAAAGAGATTTCAAACATGTAATGGTGTATATATCTTATTATATTAGGTGAGCAATTCTTGTATATGTATACTATATATTATATGTAATTGATTTCTCGGGAACGGCTCCAACGATTTCGATATAACTTTGCATTTAGACAATGTTTTACATTCCAAGTTTACTTAGATAGGTGTTTTTCATTTTTATTTATAAGTCACCGAGCACTGCTCGGTCGCCCAGATATTTGTATTAATAAAGTAACATTAAAAATATAATTTATTGAATATGAACAAAAATATAATCAGAGCGTCGATTTTAAATTTAAGTATTTTAGGTTTTATTTTATTTTATTAAAATAATAATATTGTTTTTATATTACCCGACTGCGAAAAAGGAGGGTTATATTTTTCGAGCGTATGCATGTATGTCTATTTCTTTGTCACGCTCTGTAACCTAAACAGCTTCATGGATTTTAGCATACGAGGTGTCGTTAGATTCGTCTTAATTGTGGGAGTGACATAGACTGTATAACATTTTAGTACGACGTTCGGGAATCAAATAAAAGGCAAAAAAAAATTTTTTAAAGGTGTTTTTTGGTGCAGTCGGGTTTTTTGTTTCCTTTTTATTAATAATCAAGCTTGTTATTATTTGTATTAATTACATCATATATCATTAAAAAGTGTATGCGTAGATATGTTATTTAAAATCTAAGTTACCTGCCGGTAAGTTGACACTGCAATCAAGCAAATGCAGAATAGTATAACAGTCTTCATGTTTCTAAATACAACACACTGAATAATTTCATATTATATCTTATCTTTATAGAGAATCATGGAGCCGTCAATAATCGTATACAATTATTAGAATTTTATTACCGAGTGTGAAATTAATATTACATTATGGGGCCTATTCAAAGCCAGTTCCATATATATACAATTCATTAAATTGAAGTGCCTGTTTGTAATGTCAAAATAACAGCATTTTACTAAATGCATAATATAAAAGTATATACGGAACTTTCATCAAAACACCAATTTTTGAAATTTTGGTCTGTCTGTCTGTGTGTTTGTTCCGTGTAATTTCCGAAATGTTTGGATCAATTTTGACGGAACTTTCACTAGCAGATGTTATTATAAGTAAGGCTACTGTGTGATTCGATAGCCGTTTTAAATTTGAAATTAAGGAAGTATTATGGCATGTGCACAGTTCCACTCACCTTGGGCTGTCGCAAGTCGGGTCTTGTGTCCCGGGACGTGGCTTCGCTCCAGAGATGGGTTTTTTCCACACACGACACAATTTTATAATAATTTTTAGTGTTTTAGAATATTTGCGTGCGCGAGCGATTCAGTTATCGCAACGGCTTCTCAACGACTCGCAGATGGCGCTAGGTGCGTCACATACCCGGGTGAGCCCGTGTTGCCATTTATGAAAACCCAACAGCTACTTTTATTTAAAAATAAAAAATAGAGTTACGCGCAAATAAAAAAAAACTGGTCACTATTAATCTATTCGAGCCCTTAAATGGCTTACGCTGCGTAAACCATAAGAGATATATCAATTTAATAGACTTGTAGATATTAAAAATATTAAAAAGACCTAAAAAAGGTACCGAGAGCATAATTATCTTCTAAGAAACACCCACATTAAGTTTTTTTTTTTAATAACCGAGAAGGGGTGGCAAATTTCGCATGGATGCCAGGTCGACGACATTCTGTAGGTAGTCCATGCGAGCATAGCCGCGGGCACAGCTAGTTTCTAATAATTATCAGCGTTCAAAAAGAAATATAAAAAGTTAAAAGCAACAACTAAACTACCAGAAATTACTAATATATAAGCTAAATTAATAAAAAGGAAACAAAAAACCCGACTGCAACAAAAAAACACGACTAAATTTTTTTTTCTATATTTGTTTTTATTTGATTCCCAGACGTCGTACTTAAATATTATACAGCCTCCGTTTATATATAATCCAATAGGCTATAGCTTATATCACTCCCACAATTAAAACTAATCTAACGGCACCTCGTATGCTAAAAACCAACAAGCCGTTTTAGTCCATTGAAATGTTACATGAGCTTTGCATTGAGAGGACGCAATTTAATTTTTGGGACATGTGTAGGGGGTCAATAGAAGCTTAACCTCAAGTTTGTGGGGTCGCCACCCTTGTCCCACGGCCGCCATCTTGGAAAAAGGGGTGAAAATACTTGTTTCGCGATATCTCGGAAACTATGCGTCTTACAAAAAAATTTTGAAGTCATGATTTGTAGCAAATTGTTTTGCCTATAAATATGTTTGTATAACTTTTTGCCCTAAATTAAAAATTAAAGAAGTTATAAGCAAAAAAGTGAGAAAATTTTTATAAATTTTTTTTTTTTGCTCTATATCTACTTTTTTATACATTTTACAAAAAAATTACCTCAGACCAATCTTGTAGATGATCTTTTCAGGAAATTTTTTCCCTATAATTTTTTTTAATTTCATTCATTTAAAACGCTTTTACAGCGCTCCAAAGTTGACCGGGTTCGTCAATGCTCATGAGAATCCGGTCAAAACGAAATGTTTGACTTATTTTTGATTTTTTTATTGAAATATATTCTTACAAAATTTTTGCCAAATTTGTACAACTTTAGTTATTCATTCCTAACTCTTTTCCCCGGCTCCTATGAGGTAGAGTCTGTAGGCGCGTTTTTTTTTTACATGATATCCCCAGTAGGCCTACTCCACGGACATCTTACTTATAAGGTATAATCCTCGACATCATAATATTTTTAGACTTTAGACTTTTCTTCGATGATCCAGGCTGTAGCTCAGAATCTAAATCAACGTCAAATGAGAAAGCTTGAGGAATGACAGGAGTTAAAATTGGAGTCATAGTTGGAAGTTCATCTTCAAATTCATTTTCTTCAATTAACTTTGATATTTCCATAATGTTGCTGCATGTTTCGCCAGAAAAATGGAGGCATACTGTAGAGCATTTCATGCCTGCTTTTCTGCAGCCACACATGCTTCCACAGTTTCCTTTGCATCTGCAGAAAATTAATTTCATGAGATCGGGGAGTGCTGGAGACTTGGAAGCTTGTTTTGGCATCCAAATGTTTGCATGCTTTTTCCAGCCTCAATCTTCAGGATTTTGATATCTTCTGAACCACGACTGGACCTGATGATATACTTGGAGACTGTGAAAACGAGCAACATCTTGTGTTGGAGGCAGCGATGATAAATTAAATGAATTTTTAGTCACTATCTTGGCAAATCGTTTGGCAAGCCATCTAGTGAGTCGTCTTTATTACCACCGTATAAAGCTATGAAAAAACGTTCGCCAACAAGAGTGAGCAAAGATGGATCGACTTTCTCATTCAGGAATAGCGCGGTACCACCAGCTAATTCAGGATGTTTCTCCATAATTTTTATAGATTTTAATTTCCCCATATTATAGGTTGCTGATGTTGTATCACATCCTGAAAAAGCATGAAGAAACAGCAAATTCTATGTTATGAGATCTCCATACATAAAACGTGAAGGGCTATATAACTGAGCAGATGTGCGCCCTTTTGAAGGTTTTGAAAAATAATGTTAGGCGGTCTTGTACCTAATGCCGTGAGCAATACAAGAATGTCAATGTCCTCTGCCACAATAATAACAGAATCATGAGATTGGGATGCAGAAGCGCAGCAGAGACGATGATTGAATCTGCATCTGATTCAGCTTGGTCGACAGAAAAACCACCCTCTGAAAGAGCAGTTTTGAAAAGATCTATCAAGTTTGATTTGTTTTTTTTTTAATTACCAAGAAATTTTTCTTGAGATATTGTTAGTACGATACTCTTATCAAACTTAATTTCAGTACATTGATGTTTTTTGGTGCGACGCATACGTTCCCATGACTTTGTTCCTGCTATATCAAGATTTTCGGAGTAACCATCAAATATTATTGTTGCAGATAGTCCATAATATTATTGCACATACCGGACATACTTCTCAAGGATGTTGTTTAATGACGAATTCTGATCCCAAATCATTTTATGCAATAGAAAACCACCATCGATAACAAAATGACTTCTGTGAATGTTTTCAAAGGATTGGTCTAGTGGTGTTTTGGTGTGTTCAATAATAATGCTAGTCAGTAGGGCTATAGCACATTTACTTTGTAATAAAATAATACAGGTTTTAGTACATAACGTGACGTGAAACCAACCGTCTGAATTTTGTCCGTTGTCCAGTAGGTGAAGGATGAATCACAACATTTTCAATTTCTTGAGCATATTTTTCATCAAGATGAGCGACTATATAGTTAAATTTAGTACAATTAGTGGTTATACCTGCTATATCGAATTGTGCCTCCTTTACAGCAAACCAATACTCAGGTGGATGAGGCCAAAATGGAAGTATTTTCGCTGAAATTTTAAAAATTTGAGATTAATTTTACCTGGAAAGACGCGCTTGTAAAATAGCTTTCTCCTCTTTAAGCTTATCAATTTCCATTTTAAACTTCTCATCAGCCATATCACGTGATTAAACCAAAATGACCAAAAAATATAAAAAGTTTCTCGTGGGGGAGAATGTGACACCTCAACCGCTTTACAGCAAAAATATAAAAGAAAGAGAAAAAAAAAATGAATATTAGACACAAAAATTAAGCTATTATGTCTTATTCTATTTGTAACAATGTTACAAAATACAGAGTACAGTATTTAATTTAAAATTGAACGACCTATTAAAATATTAATTTAAAAATAATAATTCCAAAATTGTCGTATACAAATGGAAACGCACTCCCTTAAAATTATAGTTATTGGTTGACATGTAAACCATTATACAGTCATGACAAAAATTTTTTTTTGATAAAACTTACGTCCAATATTATTTATAAAAACATATTAATTGGTAGTACACAGAATTATTTAGGAGATTAAAAATAAGGTTATAGATTGTTGGTATGCACTCTCAGAATAATGGAAACACGCACCAATGCACTTACACTGCACTATGATATACCAAAGCGATGCCAGGTGGAAGCCTTGTCCTCCGCAAATTTGGCCCCTGTTGTCACGGCCAGCCCTTGACGATTAGTTGCGACTGTGACAGTTCGACAATATATATTATTTTGAATATAATTATGTTGTTATTGTATTCGAGCATCGGTCACAAACGTCGGTGGTCACCAGTTTGGCGTGTTCAATAATAATGCTAGTCAGTAGGGCTATAGCACGTTTACTTTGTAATAAAATAATACAGGTTTTAGTACATAACGTGACGTGAAACCAACCGTCTGAATTTTATATGTCTATCTGATATGTCATCACCTAAGTATTTTTAATATTAACAATAAGAAACAGCCAGTACAAAAATAGTGGCGAATGAGGCGCCACAGTGTAAAAACATTAAACAAAGACGACTTAGTACCTTATATATATAATATAGAATATACTTACAATAAAAAAAAAAAAATAAGTTAAACATTTCGTCTTGACCGAATTCTCATGAGCATTGACGAATCTGGTCAACTTCGGAGCGCTGTAACAGCGTTTTAAATTAATGAAATGAAAAATAAAATTGGGAAAAAATTTCCTCAAAAGATCATCTACAAGATTGGTCTGAGGTATTTTTTTTTTTTTTTGTAAAATGTATAAAAAAACAGTTATAGAGCAAAAAAGAAAAATTTTATAAATATTTTCTCACTTTTTTGCTTATAACTTCTTTAATTTTTAATTAAGAGCATATAGTTATATAAACATATTTGTAATCAAAACAATTTGCTACAGATTATGACTTTACAAATTTTTTGTAAGACGCATAGTTTCCGAGATATCACGAAAAAAGTGTTTACACCCTTTTTCCAAGATGGCGGCCGGGGGACAAGGGTGGCGACCCCACAAACTTGAGGTTAAGTTTCTATTGACCCCCCACACAAGTCCCAAAAATAAAATTGCGTCCTCTAAAAAATGCAATATTCGGTCTTTAAATTGTAACATTTCAATGGACTATTTAGGCTACAGGGCGTGACAAAGAAATAGACATACATACATACACTCGAAAAACAAAACCCTCCTTTTTCGCAGTCTGGTATTAAAACTTCTTCAAACCTGATGGAAAGCGATAACGAGTCCGAGGATGGTACGCGATCGCTCACTGAAAACTGAATCACTCTTGAAGACCTCTATGTTATTATATGAATCAGGAAAAACAGATTCGGGTAGTGAAATCCATAATGAACCGATTCACATAATGGACGAAGAAACAAAACGTTTTGTGCTGATAAATGGAACATCAACTACATTTTATTATAGGTGGAGACCCATACGACATCTAGTAATCATGTGATGGAATGGAGATGATGGAATTAGTTGGTGCAGCTCTTGCTAGCATCTGCATCATTAACAATGCGTAAAGTTCGTCTCAGCAACCTGTCCAGAGCATCGAGGAGGTATTTGTATATTCAAGACTTAGGTGTTACTTAGCCCTTCTTATTTATACCTTTGATTAGGATTCGGTTGGGACCAGAAAATGTGTTACTTCTTAGCATTTGGTTTGGACTTAACCACAGGGATCTAGACTTAACCAACTAGTTCTTGCAACTATTCACTAATACCTAATAAGCCCGTTTGAAGAAATCACTTGCTATAATATAATATATCATATGTAATTATGTTTCATTTAAGTATTTTTAATCTTTATTAACAAAAGCCGATAAAAATCGAATTAAAAAAAATGCAAACATGGGCAGCGTGTTCGTTCATTTATAAATTCAAAATAAGAACCCCGACGTGAAATCGGAGCGTGAGGTCGCGTCGGGGAACGATCGCGCGTTGCCTAGCAACCGACTCTGGGCGATCGACACAGAGTACCCTACGTGTCAGATAAATTGATTGACAACCGGCGATTTGATTTGAGTTTGAAACGAGCCTAGCGCGTGACGTGGCATCCGGTAATGAATTTCAGCCGCGCAATGACTCGCCGAGTATGCGTGTATGAGCACTAACTTATATGTGTAAATGTGCATATAGTGATCACGTCATTTTGAATTTATTAGCTTTGATTTTATTATTTGCGCGGTTTGTTTAGTTCTCTGATAGTGGTTTCAACATTAAAGCTTATCTTTTGTATTTTGTATGTTTAACCTCGGCTCTTTATTTCTCCTTAACATTGGCATCGACTTTGTAACATTGCGGGCCAGGGTAATAATTATTGTGATAAGATAATGTACTTTTTTCAATAAGTGCCATGTCTTAGTTTTGAAACGACATAATATTATAAACACACTAGCTGTACCCCACGGTTTGACTCGTGTTAAATTTATTCAACCAACTCTCCACCGCATCACCGTCAACCGTTTACTTATCACTAACTATTACTCCAACTTACGCGTATAAAGCATTTCCTGCGCGCTTTTTCTTCCGACATACTTAACAAAAGTCAATATTTAAGGCTATCTGAGTGGTGAGGCATAATACTAGATAGCCTATACTATTTCTCATGAATTTATCATAATATGCAAAAAGAAATCCGAATGGTAGTTCTAGAGATTAGCATGGTTAAACAAACAAACAATTCTAAAACTATTATTGACAGTTATATAACCTATCAATTATGCAATGCCATATACTTCCCTAGAACAAAGTTTCATAAAAATTGGTTGAGAATTATATACTTTTTAACCATTTCTAAAAGTAATACTGACAATTGTTATATTATATTACAGCCTATCATTTGAACAATTACGTAAGCTTCCAATGTACAAAATTACCCTAAAAATAGGTTAATCTGTCTTTCAATTAAATCCGGATATACAGAAAGACAGACAAAAAAGTTTAATATCATATTTGCGATCAGTGTCCTTTATAATAACTGCCTATCACTAAATTTGGGAAAAGACTTAAATGTACAGACAGAGTTATAGATTTATGAATATTGGTATGAACATAAAACACGATTAAATAAAGTTTAAAATGATATACCACAGTTTATATTACTCTGTATTTTCGCCAGACATCACGTCGCCAACGCGTGAATACGCTCCCCGGCCAACCCCGTACCACGATATTTCCATTTATCTCACCACTGCGATCGTATGCGTTGCAAATTATAACCACCGATCGTTTATTGTATTTAATTCAGCTTTTTTATACAACAAAGGTGGCAAAAAAACTTACAGCCTGCCTTATAATAAGCGGCTACCATCCACGCTTGTAATAACATAGTTATAACTATTGCTTTGCCAACCTTGAATCTCCCTACTCCAAAGAGATTTGGAAACTTTACTCACTGCTGGAATAGAATACTAGTTTATTTGGCTGCGGTCTTCTGTAGAGTGGAGTTATTCCACCAGTCGAACTGGCCCAAGTAGAGAGAAATATTCAAAGAAATTTTTCAAAGAAACTTCTCTATGCCCTACATCTCTTAGAAGTAATCTACTCTTTTTGTAATACATACTCAAAAAGACCGTAGTCCTCAGGTCAATCGTAATAGGTTTCTACTCCTGAGAATTGTAAAGTGTAACTCCTTTATATCCCCAATAATAGGAGTTAAGATTTTTTTCAAAACTATGATGACGTAAATAATTATATTATTTGTTCCAAGACTTCCTAGAATGTTAAGAATTTACCGAATTAAACACCGAAAAATTTAAAATAAGTATGTAACGCGCCGAGTACGGCTCTGTTCACTGAGTACGTCCCAGTGTTGCGTGTGCGCCTCCCTCTCTGCTTGCACGATAGCCTCACCCACTTCACCCAGTCAGTCGCTCGCAGCCGCGGTAGAGAGTGCCCGCCGCCGGCCCGATAGCTCGCGCGTCCGTATATATTGTAGCTTACGACGATTAAAGTGGCTCCCAACGTACTGGCCGTGAATCCAGCGACAATTTTTTTGTGAATACCTACCTACATATACTTAATTTAAAAAAATGCCGCCGAGAAAAGTTCGTAACGACAAAGACAATGACAAAGAATCAAGTTCAAGTGAAGAATCAGTGAAATCGGTGCAAGTCACGCCTATAGCACCTGTGCTCATGTCCGGAGACCAACTGTCCTCGCTCGTGGCCGCCTTTTCTAAGGCACAGGCCGAGGCGAACCAGAAGCTGAAAATCGGAAATCATACGCCTTGGAAGTCCAAACCTCATAAACACTTCATTCACAGATCTCAGCCGTGGCTTCCGTGAGAGCAAAGAGCTCAATCCATTTACTAGCAGTATCTTCCACTATCAAAATCCACCTATGTCCCTGGGACCCCTTTGGTAATGGCCCAAAGAGATCGACGGCGATAACCTCGAAGCGTTGAGCCGGTACGGGAGCTTGTATCAACCCAGGTGGTTTCGTATTGGAAGGTTTGTACCGTTGACACTCAGTACATGTCTTCAGATATTCGGTAATATAGCGCCTCATACCAGGAAAATAAAATCGCTGGGATATGCGATGCATCGTGCGCTGAATACCTCCATGAGCGGCGGTCGGCGAATCATGACATTCATACATGATTTTTCCCCGCAAGCTCTCCGGTACGACCAAGTGAGGTTCCTCAGAATCCGAGTCATCTACGAACCTATACAACACTCCTTGATTTAAGAGGTAGCCCCTCTCCGTCCATCGATGAACTGACAGCTCATTGGAACTTTCTAGGTCATTCATAATTTTGGCCACTTGTGGGTCAGCCAGCTGAGCTGCACGGGTTGATGTAGCATCCCAGTGCGGAACATCCACAGTTACCGGACAGACACCGCATTCAGATGGCGTATGGTCTGTGACAGGGCGACTAAGCGTGTCAGCTAGCACATTAGCCTTACCCGGAGTGTATTCAATTTGTAAATCGAAAGATTGCAGTTTCAGAGCCCAACGAGCAAGCCTGCCACTCGGCGACTTGAGTAAAAATAGCCATTTCAGGGGTTGATGATCACTCCTTATGTATATCTGATGACCATCAAAATACCCCCGAAATCTCTCCACTGCCCAGACAACGGCCAACGCCTCCCTCTCGGTAGTGGAGTAGTTGCGCTCGGCTGGTGTGAGGAGACGGCTGGCATACTCAAGTGGATGCTCATCATTAGGAGACTCCCCCTGAAGTAAAGCTGCCCCTAGAGCAAAATGACTTGCGTCCGTTCTAAGGACGAAGGGTTTCGAATAATCAGGTTGGACCAGGATAGGGGGTGAAGCGAGAAGCGTCTTAAGCTGCTTAAAAGCACTGGCTTGCTCCTTTTCCTACCTCCAGGTCTGCGTCTTTTTGGTAAGGCGGGTAAGAGGCTCAGCCGTCTTTGCAACCTCCGGTATAAATTTTCTAAACCAGGAACAAGTCTGAAGGAAGGTACGAAGTTGTTGGAGGCCAGTTGGCTCCTTCATTTCCAGAACAGCACGTACCTTATCTTCGTCCGGAGATATACTATCTCGTGCTATCCCGTGTCCAAGGTATTTGGGCCGCTCTCTGGCAAAATAACACTTTTCACGGTTCGCCCGCAACTTGAAAATACGTAGGCGTTCAAATACCGCACGTAAGTCTGAAATATGAGTTTCGTAGTTCTCCGAGACCACCAGTAAATCAACAATATATCCTAAAATGGTTATACCACAAAGTGTATGGCAAGACCTAAATCGGTCAATGAGTCGTTAAAACGTCGCCGGCGCATTTTTAAGCCCGAAAGGCATACATTTAAAACGATACATGCCAAAAGGCGTAACAAATGCAGTTTTATCACGATCGGCCGTACTCACCTGCCAATAACCGCTACGGAGATCCAACGAGCTCATTACACAACCCTTCTTGGTCGACTGCAGCAGCTCATCGATGCGCGGCTTAGGATATGCATCCATTTTGGTAATCGAATTTAGCTTGCGATAATCTACACAAAACCTATACTTATTGTTAGGTTTCGGCACTAACACACATGGCGCCGCCCATGCGGACTCGCACTCCTCAATCACATCCTCCGCTAACATTCGGTCTAACTCGACGCGCATTATTTCCTTTTTCGCGGGCGTGACGCGATACGGCGGCACGGTGTTTCGTACTCATATAAAACCTTATTATCAATACTCGATGGGACTGGCAAACGCAGCTGACAGCTGTCATGCTTTATGTACTCGTCGAATTTTTTGGAGCTCTTATCGCGAGGCACGCAACAAGAATCGCTGTGCAAAACCGAATCTGAATTCGTATGGTGACCTGAATCGTGTCGGTGGATATCATCGTAAGTGTTGGAGCAGTCCAAGGTACGTGAGAGCATTGTATTTGTTCCAGTGCTATCTAGTTTTTGAACATCGTTTTTTACCGTATCGAAATTACCCAGTGTAGCTAAGCCACCGCTATTTCGGTTCGGTGCGGATGCTACATCTTTTTGGTGCCGAACCCGGGTTTTCTCCGATATTATTCTCAATCGTGGTATATGTTTGTGGTATTTCTGGTCATCGTCGTAGTTCTTACTTAATATTGCGAGTAATCATACCTAAATACCTATTCATATATATCTAAATCGTACAATAGTTACCATCGAACAGATATTTCACATATATATCATTTGTGTGTCATCGGAAATTATTGTAAGATCTAATTAAGTAATCACTATATTTCATCGGTACTTAATTAATTTCATCGGCTTATAATAATTTCATCGACTAAATAGTATTATATATATAAATACATATATTTTATCATATATTGTGACCTTTCAAATTTTCTTACATACTTTTGTCATTTGTTAGGTCATTCAAAATTGAATTCTTTTTTCTTCACGTGTCAAATTAATTTGAATTTCTTTTTTCAATTATCGAACCTAAAATAGTTCATGATGCCGATCCTTAGAAAACATACTACGCGTAAAATGCCAAGTTTAACAAAGGCTAAATCGACCTCTTTTGAGCAATCTCATACAATTCAAGACTTAGCATCTTTACGCAGAAAACGTACAATTGCTATTAAACGGTTAGCAAAGGCTTTGGAAATCGGTACTTTAGCTATAGAGGACCCTTCACACAGCGACTTATTTTTATCATATCATCAGGATGTTAAAGAAATTACGTCGAGTTTCGAGAACGCGCATGTTACTATTTTAGCCCTAATAGATAACTCGGATGACAACGAAAATGAAATCCAAGAACATTTTGATGATATGTATTATCGAATATTATCGATTCACCGGAAATTAACTAAAAGTGAATCTACTCAATCGCATAGGACTTCATCACAAAATATTCGTTTGCCGAAAATCGTTCTGCCCAATTTCGGCGGGAACATCAAACAATGGCCCGAATATTTTGATACTTTTAACGCTTTAATTCATAATTCTACTTCACTTACAGATACGGAAAAGTTTCATTATTTGATATCTTCTCTTAGCGGCGATGCGTTGTTAGTAGTAAAAGCGTACCCTATGACTCACGAACATTATCATGATGCGTATAATTCACTTGTTGCTCGCTACAAGTGTAAACGTACCTTAGCGTTTAGCTGTTGGAGAGATATTTTAAATATTGACTTTAAATACATCAACGCGCGCGAGTTCCAGAAGTCGCTTGATCTTTTCGAAGAGAATTTGAGTATTCTAAAAACGATCAACTTACCGGTTGCGAATTGGGATTTTGTTTTAGTTTATCACATTTTATCGAAACTTGACAAAGATATCCGCCGTAGTTTTGAGGAAAAATATTCAGATATCGAATTACCGTCTTATGATCAACTTAAGAGTTTTCTTCGATCTAAATGCGAAGCTATGTTGCGTGACACACATTTTTCCTAATCGAATGAAGTCATAAAATATCCACCTAAGCATAGGCATGTGTCAAATCAATACAAGCATGTTGCTACTTCACAAGCGCTTGTTGTTGCATCTGAAAAATATGATAAAAAGAGTGTGGTTGATAATAAAATTGACTCATTTTCGGGTAAGTGTCCTTATTGCAATCAGGCACATGCAATTACATCATGTCAAGAATTTTTAAACAAATCGCTTGACGATCGCCAGCTTATAGCTAAACAAAAGAACTGGTGTTTTAACTGCTTGAAATCTTCACATCAACTGAAGAATTGCCATTCGATTTTCTCGTGTCGCAAATGCAAACATAAACATCATACTTTGCTCCATCGTGACAATTCTAATAACGAGCCAAAGCATATCGGGTCAACTTTGGTGTCAAGATCTCAACCAAACATTACCGTGCTGTTAGCAACAGCTATCGTTCAAATTCTGGATGCTTCAGGCAACATGCAATCTTTCCGTGCTTTATTTGACACCGGCAGTCAAAGTAGTTTTATTACTGAATCGGCGATACAAAAATTAAACTTAAAATCTGTTAAGACTATCGCGAACGTTAGTGGGCTGGGAGATGCGGCAGCACCGATCATCGGTGACGTCGTGTGTTCTGTCGGAACTGACGGTCGAGTGTTGTACAAATTAAATATGCACGTTATTTCTAAAATATGTGGCGATCAACCAATCGCGCAGTTGAACACATCGGGATGGTCACATATTAAATCGTTATCCTTGGCGGATCCTGGTTTTGATATTCCAGGACCTATCGATTTACTATTCGCTGCGGACGTATTCGCAGAATCTATTCTTAACCAACATATTAAAGGCGGTTCCAACCAACCTACCGCGTTTAATTCAATTTTTGGTTGGATTCTTTTAGGCAAGACATGCATATCGTCTAGTACTTTGTTACATACATTACCAGATATCGATAACGAGTTAAATGCTTTAGTACAACGATTTTGGGAACTTGATTCCGTACCAAGTTCATCAATATTGACTCCAGATGAATTACTATGCGAGCAAAAGTTTAAGTCTGATCATACTCGCGATGAATCTGGCCGATATATGGTACGTATTCCTTTTAAAACTGGATCAGAACCAACCTTCGATGGTTCTCGGGATGTTGCATTGCGAAGATTCCACGCTATCGAACGAAGACTATCACGAGATCCGGATCTACATTCACAATACGCAGATTTTATGTCTGATTACATAGAGAGCGGTCATATGTCGTTAGTCCCAGTAAACGAAATGGGCAGGGGAAAATATTATATACCACATCATTGTGTTCTACGCCCTGAATCTAAGACAACACGATTGCGCGTCGTATTCGATGGTTCAGCGAAAGATCTTAATTCTAGATCACTTAACGATACACAATTTATCGGCCCCAAATTGCAACCTAATATATTGAGTATTATTCTGCGCTTTCGAGAACATAACGTCGTGTTTATGGCAGACGCACGTCAGATGTATCGCCAAATCTTAATTGCACCCGATCATCGTGATTATCAGCGTATATTCTGGAGGAGCTCATCTAGTGAAATCCTTCGTGAATATCGTCTTAACACAGTGACTTACGGATTGTCTTCGTCTCCATATCTAGCTTGTCGTACTCTAAGACAACTTGCTGAAGACGAAGGAGATAATTACCGACTCGCAAAAGAAATCGTACTATCGGATGTTTATATCGATGACGTCATTACCGGTTTTTCTTCTCTTGAACTCGCACAAGATGCAAAATCACAAGTCGTTGCTCTTTTTGATCTCGGAGGTTTCAAACTTCGAAAGTGGGTTAGTAATAATCCACAGCTTTTATCCAATCTTCCCAGTGAAGATTGTCTAACTGGTTCTGTATCGCTTGACAATACGGAAACACAAACGTTGAAGGTTTTGGGACTCCGATGGGATCCTACCGTAGACGCATTTCTTTTTGAAATCAAACCTTCAAATCGAGTATGCACTAAACGTTCTATCTTAAGTGAAATCGCGCGAATTTTCGATCCGTTAGGATTTTTATCTCCTATTACAATTCAAGCTAAATGTTTGATTCAAAAGCTTTGGATTCTAGGTGTTGGCTGGGATCAAACTCCACCGGATGAAATCGTCAATACTTGGAGCATATATCGAAATCAAATGCCACTATTGTCACAACTAAAAATACCTCGTAAACTCATATGTCCAAATGTAAAATCGTGTGAACTAATCGGCTTTTGTGACAGCTCTGAAAATGCGTTGGGTACAGTGTTCTATATGCGTGTTACTAATTCCGTTGGTAAAATTCACGTATTCCAGGTTTGCTCCAAAGCTCGTGTCGCACCTCTAAAACGTATTTCGTTACCACGTCTCGAGCTCTGTGCAGCCGTAATGCTTGCAGACTTATATAAATTCCTACGCGATACTTACCTCTCTCGTATTAAAATTGACGCTGTCTACTTCTGGTCAGATTCGACAATTGTTCTTTCGTGGTTACGCTCTCATTCTTCACGGTGGTCAACATTCGTCGCTAATCGTGTTAGCCACATACAAGACATTACACCCATCGAATGCTGGAACCATGTTCCCTCAAGCGAGAATCCTGCTGACATCTGTTCTAGAGGTCAATTCCCCAGAGAATTGCTTCACAATACGTTATGGTGGGCGGGACCGTATTGGTTGCATGAAAATCCAGAATCTTGGTCAGTATGTTCAGTTAGCTTATCACACGAAGATAAAGCCATTGTTGAGAGTGAAGCTCGTAAACCAATAGTTCTAACATCAAAAAATATCGCTAAAGTTGATCCTAACATTTTTGATAACCTTTTAAACCGCTTCTCGTCTTTGCAAAAAATTGTTAGGATATTAGCTTACATCTATCGTTTCATTAACAAATGTAGACATTTAAATTTTAATAATTACAAGTTTATCAATAATCTTGAGCGACACAATGCTTTGATGCAATTAGTAAAACATGTACAAGGTACTACATTTTCAGGAGAAATCATTAACCTAAAGTTAAATAAGCCGTTATCAAAACATTTTCGTAAACTTAATCCTTTTATCGATAAACTAGGTGTACTCAGGGTGGGTGGCAGAATTTCTCGTTCGGGCTTAGAATATACACAAAAGCACCCTGCTCTCTTACCGCCTAACCATCCTTTTACATTTCTAGTAATTGATTTTATACATCACAGTTATTTACATCCGGGAATTAATACTATTCAATATTTGCTTCTACAGCAATTCTGGATAGTATCTGCAAAACGCACTATTCGTCATCGTCTCGCTAAATGTATCAAATGCTACCGCGTGAATCCAAAGCCTTTGCAGCCCTTTATGGCAGAACTTCCATCGTACCGTGTAAATCAAATAAAACCATTCTGTATCGTTGGCGTTGACTTTGGTGGACCCTTTCGCATTAAACTTGGACCACATCGAGGTGCTAAGATCGACAAAGCTTATCTTTGTTTATTCGTTTGTCTTGCAACCAAAGCAGTACACCTCGAGGTGGTATCTACTCTTTCGACGGACGGATTTATCGCTGCACTTCGGCGCTTTGTAGCACGTCGCGGCCGATGTAACATAATTCATGCTGACTGCGGTACCAACTTTGTAGGAGCTAGAAATCAACTTTCATCTCTTATGCAACACGCTTCCAATGCAGAAAAGATTGAATTTAAATTTAACCCACCGTCAGCTCCTCATTTTGGTGGTATATGGGAAATACAAATTAAAGCGGCTAAATCTCATTTACTTCGAGTGGTCGGTGATCAAATCTTAACTTTTGAAGAACTTACGACTTTATTCGTCCAAATTGAAGCTGTTTTAAATTCGCGACCTCTATGTTCCATTAGCTCCGATCCAAATGACTTATCAGTTTTAACGCCAGGACATTTTCTTACTTTAGAGCCTTTAACTATTGTTCCTGATGATGATCTATCTAATGTTAAACTAAATCGACTTCACCGCTGGCAGTTGATACAATCTTTTCATCAGAGTTTCTGGTCCAGATGGAAACACGAATATCTAAATTCTCTTACACAACGCGCTAAATGGACCAAAAATTCTAAACCACTACAAATCGGTTCAATGGTAATTATCAAGGACGATAATCGCACTCCACTGCAATGGCCTCTTGCCAGAGTTGTGGATCTTCTGCCTGGTACTGATGGCATTCCTCGTATTGCATTAGTTAAAACCACAAACAATCATACGATTCAACGACCGTTAGTTAAGTTATGTCCTCTACCGCTAGAAAACTAACTTAAATCGCTTAAATTCATTATATCTATGTATTTATATGTATCTATATTTTATATATTATTTTATCGTATATCTATTCTAATATATCGTAGTGTTTTTACCGTTCTTATCGTATCTACCGATCCTTGTTCCCCAATTGATCATTTGACCAGAAAATACCATAGGCATTTTGGTGGGCGGGATGTTTCGTACTCATATAAAACCTTATTATCAATACTCGATGGGACTGGCAAACGCAGCTGACAGCTGTCATGCTTTATGTACTCGTCGAATTTTTTGGAGCTCTTATCGCGAGGCACGCAACAAGAATCGCTGTGCAAAACCGAATCTGAATTCGTATGGTGACCTCAATCGTGTCGGTGGATATCATCGTAAGTGTTGGAGCAGTCCAAGGTACGTGAGAGCATTGTATTTGTTCCAGTGCTATCTAGTTTTTGAACATCGTTTTTTACCGTATCGAAATTACCCAGTGTAGCTAAGCCACCGCTATTTCGGTTCGGTGCGGATGCTACACACGGCAATAGGTGGATGATCGCCAGTATCTATGTGGTGCTCTGCAAATGGTGTGGGCTCTCCCACTACATTAAAAATATCAGAATACTCACTTAGCAAATTTTCCAAACCAGACCGCTCCGACTCGGATAGTGTTATGCCTTCATCTTCACGTAACACGTTCACAGAAGCGCATTCAAACGGGTCTTGTGGGGTTTCGCACGTCAAAGGGTGTAAGATCCGGGGCCGGTCAGCTGTGTACCAAGTATAACTAAAAAAATCGATAATCATCTTGGCCTTAACAATAAAATCGATACCTAACAACGTTTCATTGTTAACCGCGTCGGGTAAAATAATAAACTCGATAGGTACCATTAATGAAGCAAGATGAACGTCCACGATAGTTACAATAGTACCCTAGTATTTCTAACCGTACCATCTGCAAGTTTTATTGCCATAGTCTCGGTGTGAAAGTTTAACCCTCTACGTTTAACGAGCTGTTTCACGTCTGAGCTGTGATTCGGCCACTCTGGCACCCTCGTGCGAGTCGTCAAAAACTTTCGCGGCTGAGTGCCCTAAGCGCTCGTCCCCAAGTTCGGTGAAGTTGTAAAAGCCGCAGCGGCTTCAGGGCCTCTAAAGCTAACCGTATAGTCAGTATTAAAAAAAATCTCGACAGATCGGTAGTTGTTCAGTTGCGGACTCAGCACGACAGTGCTCTGAACTGTCTGTACAGATTGTTATTCGCTCCCACATATATTATTAATTGGAAAAACCTTTCTTTAAATTTACTTACTCAATACTTGAATGCTCATCGCCACAATAAGCTGACCTGCGCTGTTTGCGTTCAACGGGGAACTTTTAACAGGTTCACGGTTCACTTTCTTTCTGCCATTATCAAGTGAATATAGTGTCCTGTCTTATGATGATTTCAGTATCCTAACAAGATGGCGGCTCCCTTGTTAGAACTTTCTAGGGAGTTTTTGTAGGATCCCAGAATGCATGCTTTGAGTTTACATTTATAATCCACTTCACTTATACACAAAAACCAAACTATATCACGCAAAACGCCACTAATATTGCATAATATAGGGTCAAAAACCTAAGTAAATTCAGCCCCATTGGCCATCCGTCCTACGAGCAATGTGTCTCACCCACTAAGTGCCTATGTCGGTTACTTTGGTACCTATGTGGATCTTCTCATATTTCATTTGATCACGCAAAAAAACTGTAGCCCTTTCCATTGCCCTTTGAACGCTCCCTAGGTTGCAAAGGCTACTAAAATTCAAGCAAACTAACGTGCCTTCTTAATATTTCATAACGTGGAATAAAAAAAGAACAACAAAAAATGTAGTCATATGTTAAAGATGTAAAAATGATAAACACTGATGCAGTATCTTGGTAGGAGGGAGATAGTGAGCGCTACAATAATTTTATTTTGCCGCCGATGAAAAATTTTATCGTAGATAATGTGTGCGCCTCGTGTATTACGTTAATATATTTTATTTTATTTTTAAACACTTTATGGTTTCATTTTTAAAATGAGACGCTGTTATTAAAAACAAAAGTGATAACAGTCCGGAATATTGTCTCTTAAAACGTATTTGTAGCGGACAGCGAGCGGGGCGAGTGAATAACGATAGTGTAATAGTATAAAATGAACAAGTAAATTAAATAATACGTGTTAGGAATAAGGTTTATAAATACGTGTTAGGAATAGATATAATAATATGAACTGAATATGTGTGAATATGTGTATTTTAAAACGATTAGAATAAGAATATAGCTAGTTGTAAGTTTAAATGTATAAATTTCACTAGTTGTAAGGACGAACCATGCCAGACTCGGAACATCTGGCATGGTGACTCATGGTACTGCCGAGAGCGCGCACACAGGGCGTGCGCGCTCATTGGCTGAGCGACGCCCCGCACGGAATCCATCGCACTACCGGTTGCGAGGCAAAGGGCGAGGTTAAATATAGCGGAGAGGGCGGCAGTACTGGGTCAAGTCCGGTGAAGCTGTAAAAGCCGCAGCGGCTCTGTTTGACGATAGGGCCCCTAAGGCTAACAGTGTAGTCAGTTCTAAAAAAAAAAAAAAAAAAAAGGCAGTACTGGGATCAGTTCGAGAAACACTACAACAACAGCAAGCAGCGAATCTGCGATCAGTTCGAGAAACACCAGCAACAGCAAGCAGCGAATCTACAAGCAAACTACAGTCAAGAACGTTATTAAGAAACCACATTGTTACTACGAACTACTGTAACTTTGTAAGAAACAAGAATAAAACAAGCGCTATTAATTTAGCACACATTAAATATTGTGAACGTCTTTTATTCGCAATATTATCTGGTCCTTCGGAAGCCGGATCGGAAGAAAAAAGAACAGAACATTTCGCCGATCTACAACAACGCTTGAAGAAGAAACGACGTGTTATCAAGACATCTGTATCCACGAACGGCGTACCCAGATCAATGGTTGCTACGAGAAGCCAGGGAGACGCAATGGAATCACAAAACAGAAATAACACAGTCCGAGTATTCGAAGAATCGCCGCTATCGCCAGACACACAGAGGGCTGAGGGCACACCCCGACCGGAGGGAACACCTTCTGTACCTGTTACTCGCACTGACGTCAGAACAGGCCACGTTTCACCGCCACGCTCACACAGATCGACGACGAGTGCGACTATGCGATCACGCCTCGCCGAGCTACAAGCGGAAGAGAAACTAGCCGCAATTCGCCGTGAAGAACTCCGTATGGAGGCGGAATTAATAAAGAAACGCCTCGCCGTGGAGTTAACGTCGATACGGGATGAAGCAGAGGACGTACGTGAGCAAACGAACGAGGAGCCAGATGAACGTATTCACCGAGTGGATGACTGGCTCCGCTCACAGCCCGAAGCTACACGGGGGGAACAATTACCGTGTACCCGTAACGACGCGCGGCAACAAGACGAACGCAGGCCTGAACGACGTGCCCGTTCGCAATCGAGCAGTGATATTAAACAGCTCGCCGCGATACTAGAAAAGATGACGAATACTCATCCACCGCCACGCCAAGCCGCCGACTTACCTGTATTCACTGGAGTAATCACCGAGTGGCTGCCATTCAAAGCAGCTATGAGGGACTCCACGCAGCTGTATCGTTTCTCGCCGATAGAAAACATAGCGCGCCTACGTAACAGCCTGCGTGGGGACGCCCGCGACGCAGTGGCACCGCTACTACACACCGCGAACAATCCAGATGAAATCATGCGGACGCTGGAACAATGTTTTGGCAGGCCGGAAGTAATTATAGACAAGGCGCTGGATGATATGCGGAAATTACCACGACCGGGAGCTACCGCAAGCGAACTGAACGCGTTCGCAGTAAAACTACAAAACATAGTCTGTGTTTTACTAAATCTCGACAAGCGGAGCTACCTGTATAACCCGATGCTGGCTCGGGAAGTATTAGAAAAACTTAGCCCACACCTGAAGTCCCGGTGGTGCGACTATGCGGAAGAGAACGAGGGAACAACGGATCCAGAGGTCGTTGTATTATCACGCTTCCTAATGCGTGAAGCGAGCCGTGCTTTAAAACACACATATGCGCCCGCCACCGCTTCGACAGCGACCTCTAGACGCGAAGTATTGAAGCCTGCCGCACCGCAAGTCGCCGCCAGAAAGAGACAGAACGTCTTTGCTACGGTGGACACAGAAACCGAACATCTGTGTCCTAGCTGCGATAAGCCCCATCCGTTGTCTCGGTGCCCGCAATACAAGGCACTGAACGTCGAGCAACGGTGGGAGCTAGTGAAGAGCAAAGGCGTCTGTTTCAAATGTATTGACAAACGCCATCGTCGTGTGTACTGCAAAGGAAAACCGTGCGGTATTAACTCCTGTCGTCGTCCGCATCACTCGTCGCTTCACAACGACAGACCAAGCGATAGCGAAGAGCAAGCTCGGAACAACGTGACACCGTCAACAAGCGAGACGGTAATGGCTGTCGCAACAACTATAGAACCGAGACAGATTATACTAAAAATCTGTCCGGTGACTATATCGGGCCCCAAAGGAGCGGTGAACACGTACACTCTGTTGGACGAGGGCTCGACTATATCGCTAATCGACGAGGACTTGGCCAAGGACATCGGAGCGCATGGACCGTCACATCCACTGCAACTACAAGGCGTCAATATGGGCAAAGAGTACACGAATAGCCAAATTGTACAAGCGAAGTTGTACGAACCGGGCGGCAACAAGAAGCACGAGTTCCGAGCTCGAATGATAAAAGGACTCCGACTGCGCGAACAAACAGTGTCTCTAAGCACACTCCAACACGCTCACTTGCGCAATTTGAAAGTGAAGCAGGTGTGCTATGAGAAGGCGAGGCCGCGTATATTGATAGGTACGGACCACTGGGAGATGATCGTATCCAGAGAGCTACACGTCGGCAAACCGAACCAGCCGGCGGCGTCGAAAACTCAACTGGGTTGGGTGGTGCACGGAACCGCACCACACGTGATCATCGGCCACAGCGAAGACCTGCTACACATATACGCACCTGAACGCAACACTGGCAGCGAGATCCGGAACGAAAGTCTTCACGAGCTCGTAGAACGGCACTTCAAAATAAACGCGCTCGGCGTAGCCCGCGAACCGAGAATCAGCGACGCCGACAAGCGCGCGACGGGAATACTCGACGGAACGATCCAACAACGCAGTGAAGGCTACGAAGTAGGTCTACCGTGGCGCCGCGACGACGTAGTACTACCTAATAGCTACAATATGGCGCTACGACGACTTCACTCGATAGAAAAAAAAATGGATCGTTCCACAGAGTTTGCGGCTGCGTATACAAGTCAGATCAAAAACTTGTTTAAGAAGGGCTACGCCGTACGCTGCGAGGGACACGAACAGACTAGCAACATCAGCTGGTTTTTACCTCACTTCGCTGTATTCAACCCGAACAAACCCGGCAAGCTACGAGTAGTATTCGATGCCGCAGCACGCAGTGGAACTACGAGTTTAAACGACGAGTTATTAGAGGGACCGGACCTGCTACGATCGCTGCAGGGGATTTTATTCCGGTTCAGAGAGAAGCCCGTCACCGTCACTGCTGATATAGAGGAAATGTTTCTGAGAATACGAATACGCAAAGCGGACCAGCCGGCACAACAATTTCTGTGGCGAGGCAACGACCGGAACAAGCCGCCACAGAAATATAAAATGAGATCGTTGATATTCGGCGCAGCAAGCTCACCGTTCATAGCACACAGTGTACGCGACCGCAACGCTGAAAAGCATGCACGAACGCATCCAGACGCGTTCAAGGCAATAACGCAGAGCCACTACATGGACGACCTGGTGGATAGCTACGACGATGAAGAAACAGCTATCCACACTATAAGGGAAATACAAGAAGTCCACGCAGTAGCCGGCTTTACGTTACGCGGATGGAGCAGCAACCGAGCGAGCGTACTCAGTGGAACATCGGACGAGCTACGCGCACGATCGCCCGCACAACTTGGCGGGCATGAACAAGAAAAGATCCTGGGCCTATACTGGAATGCAGCTACGGATGAACTAGGGTTTAACACGTCCATGCATCGGGTATCAGCCGATGTACGCGCACGCAAGCGGGCACCTACAAAGCGAGAAGCTCTGAGTGCGGTTATGTCAATCTATGACCCGCTCGGCTTACTCAGCCACTACAGCGATAACGCGACCAACTTCCGTGGGGCGGACACCGAGCTACGCGCCGCCTACGCCGAATGGGCACCTGCGCTACGGGGGGAGGGGCTACGGCACAGCGTCGAGTGGCGCTACATCCTGCCCGGCGCGCCTAACCAGGGAGGTGCATGGGAGCGGCTGGTGTGGTCGGTAAAAACCGCGCTCGCCGCCACTTTGAACGAGCGTGCGCCTAAAGAAGAGGTGCTCCAAACCGTGCTCGCGGAGGCCGAGCATTCGATTAACGCGCGGCCTCTAACGCACGTGAGCGTCGACCCGCGGGACCCAGAGGCGATCACTCCCAACCATTTTCTGCTTGGGAGTTCGACGGGTATGCCTACGACGGGGACCTGCGACACGGCGGACCGGCGTACCTGGCGAGCAACCCAGGCGCTCGCCGATCATTTCTGGCGGCGCTGGGTTAAGGAGTACCTCCCTACACTGGTGCCACGCGGGAACTCAGCCGACAGCACGCGCCCTCTGAACGTCGGGGACTTGGTCGTGGTTGTCGACTCCGCCTTGCCGCGCAACACCTGGCCGCGCGGAATCGTCACGAGAACCTACACCGGACCAGATGGAGGAGTGCGGAGCGCCGACGTGAAGACGAGGAGCGGTGTGTTCCAGCGCCCGACGACGAAGCTCGCCGTCCTGAGAGGAGAGTGAGGCTGCGCAGGCTACGCCGGGGGGAGAACTGTAGCGGACAGCGAGCGGGGCGAGTGAATAACGATAGTGTAATAGTATAAAATGAACAAGTAAATTAAATAATACGTGTTAGGAATAAGGTTTATAAATACGTGTTAGGAATAGATATAATAATATGAACTGAATATGTGTGAATATGTGTATTTTAAAACGATTAGAAGAAGAATATAGCTAGTTGTAAGTTTAAATGTATAAATTTCACTAGTTGTAAGGATGAACCATGCCAGACTCGGAACATCTGGCATGGTGACTCATGGTACTGCCGAGAGCGCGCACACAGGGCGTGCGCGCTCATTGGCTGAGCGACGCCCCGCACGGAATCCATCGCACTACCGGTTGCGAGGCAAAGGGCGAGGTTAAATATAGCGGAGAGGGCGGCAGTACTGGGTCAAGTCCGGTGAAGCTGTAAAAGCCGCAGCGGCTCTGTTTGACGATAGGGCCCCTAAGGCTAACAGTGTTGTCAGTTCTAAAAAAAAAAAAAAAAAAAAGGCAGTACTGGGATCAGTTCAAGAAACACTACAACAACAGCAAGCAGCGAATCTGCGATCAGTTCGAGAAACACCAGCAACAGCAAGCAGCGAATCTACAAGCAAACTACAGTCAAGAACGTTATTAAGAAACCACATTGTTACTACGAACTACTGTAACTTTGTAAGAAACAAGAATAAAACAAGCGCTATTAATTTAGCACACATTAAATATTGTGAACGTCTTTTATTCGCAATAGTATTGTTTAACATTTTTCATATAAATGTAATATTTATAGACATGTTACGTTTCGGGATCGGACGGTGTATAACCAGTGAACAAGCGAGGTGGTAGAGATCTGTACCCGACTGGGAAGCGACCACTATACATAAACCCTTCACAGATGCAATTTTTTCCTCAAAAATAACTCTATGTAAATTAGCTCTGCTCTGCTATAAGTCCCTTTCGTTTTGTTATTCCCAAACTAGTCTTTGTATGGCACATCCAAACATACAGACAGGCAGTCATTGCCTTACTGTGAAAATTCGAAACCATTTTCTGACCAGTATGTTGACCTCTTTACGACATCGGTTCCTTCAAGCGTAACGTGAAGAGATATTTATGCAGGATGGCATGACAGCGGTGACTACTAGTGGATTGCCGATCTATCAATGGTCGGTATTCTTTTTAGATTCTACCATTACCCTCAGTGACAGTGCCGCCAATTTATACAAATTAATTCAAGACAATTTTTACCAAAAAAGAACACGAACTTAAATGATTTTGAAAAGTTCCCTTGTGTATATTCGAAGTTCAATGCCAATAAAATTAAAAAATGGATCCACCCTTGATACCTTGAAGTATTCCCTATCCAACAAAAAAAGAATCATCCGAATCGGTTCATAAACAAAGAAGTTATGTAGCATCCAAAAAAAAAATTGAGTGACCTTACTATTTTTTTTTCTATTTTTGCCTTTATTTCATTCCCAGACGTCATACTTCAATATTATATAGCGTATGTCGCTCCCACAATTAAGACGAATCTAAGAAAACCTCGTATGCTAAAAGCCATCAAACCGTTTAAGTTACAGAGAGAACCAAAGAAATAAACATACATACATACACTCGAAAAACATAACCTTCCTTTTTCGCAGTCGGGTAAAAGTGTACTTATCATGTTTTGCTTATAATCCAAGCATTTCATTTAGTTGCAAGACGTGTATTATTGAAAATAGGTCATAGGTAGTTACAACGACCGGTCCTATGCTGCTTGAATCCAGAAGGTTTTCGAAACCTTCTTTTTGTATGCAACTAAGATGGCAAACAAGCATACAGTCCCCCTGATGGTAAGCTGCTACCGTAGCCTATGGACATTTATAATACTATAGCATAGGGGTTCAGTTTTCCGTTATTCCTCTATTTTTGATAAAGTATTACCATTTTATAATCACATTACTTTTGACCTAAGTATCTTTTCGCACTCTTACTATGCCCCTCGCTCAAATGAAAGTCACCGGTCTTTCTTTTTTTTTTAGATCTGACTACACTGTTAGCCTTAGAGGCCCTGAAGCCGCTGCGGCATTTACAGCTTCACCGCACTTGACCCCTGTCTTTCCGTCCGCATCACTTTTTATTAGACATGTGTAAGTACTGCGAGTCATGTATTACGCGTAATATGTCACGACCGCGTACTGTAACAGTACCTATAACCCAACAAAATTTAGCATGTCACATAACTCTAAACATGACGTTCCATAGCAAGGGGTTATAGGATAGGTCCGTCGCGTTCTAAGTACTGTACGTAGGTACTGAAGTGTACTGTAATGTTTAAAATAATTCGAGTTATCGTTGTTATCGAATGATAACATTACTATATATCATAATCGCCCACCACTATTAGAAATATTTCATAATCCCATAATGGTTAAGTTTGAAGGAAAATCAACTTTTTCAATAAAGCAGAATAAAGCTTGCGTTTTCATAACGCCGTGTCGTCACTCGTACAAGTAAACTATACAAATAGGCAATAATAAAAGGTATATTTATGACATCAGAACATTCAGTACAATAGCACATACGTAATTGTTAGCGGGCTATATGTATGCCCAAGCTTAATGCGTTATTTCAGACGGGTCATGTTTAGAGTACTGAGCACTGCTCTAATGTCATATTACGCAGCACGAAATGTCATGCCATATGGCATTACTTCATAGAGTACTGTTTTGCGCATGTCTACTTTTTATCCTTGCTTCTATGTTTTGTCACCGCGTATGATTGGTCGAAGCCTATGATCGGTCGACGACTACGATTGGTTGACGACTAATTTACAAACTATCAATTGTACAACTCGTGACGCAGTGGTAGTAAACGCTACTGTTGAGCCGAGAAGTCGCGGGTTCGATCTCCGCTCATGACTGACTTTGTGTGATTATCATAAATGTCGGTTATGTGTCTGGGTGTTAAATATCTATTATGTATGTACATCAGCTGTTTAGTTACAAATATTACAAGCTTTGCTTAGTTTGGAATTAAATGGCCGTGTGTGAAATTGTGTCCTCATATTTATATTGAAATATATTGATTTACGTACTTTATAATAAATCTAATATGTTTTAATAATGTGCGCATTATTTAATTATTAGTTTATATGTTTACGTACTCACAAACTACGCTATAATTTTAATGTATTGTTTTATCCTTACAATGATTGGTCGACGACTAATGTTAGCAATTGAACATCTTATATAATAATGTACATATTATTTAATAATTAGTTAACAAATTTACTTGCAAACTATCGAAATATTCATATATATTATTATTAACCTTACAATAGGTATCACTAGCGCTTTACCGATCTTGAAGCCCCCTATCCCAAGGAGCTCTAGAAACCCAACTCACCACAGGAACACAACACTAGGTTATTTAGTTGCGATGTTCTGTACGGTGGAGGTATTCCCCCATTCAGACTACCCAAAGTGGAGAAAAATCTGCAAATAAATTACTCTGTTACTTCTCTTTTATCTTCTCCAGGTCTTCAGAGCATATTGTAGCGGATCTGCCCACATTGCGTCTTCAGATGCATGTGCGCCAGAAGAGAACTTTCCAGGAACTTGCTTCTTTAATAAAATTAAAATAATTATGTGTGTAATTCACACGTGGTAAAAGTGAAACCTTCACATCTATTCTTTTTTTTTATTCAGAAAATTATCAAATACACACTAATTTAAAGTATATGAAAATCTACATATAAGTACTCACAATCAATATTCACAATATCATTTTCAATTAATGCACATTTGAAATATCCATGGTGTTAGAGCATGCATATATTCCTTCATAACTTTTCCTACCTCGGCCACAATTAGCGCCATCTACAAACAAAACCAAAAACTCACGTGCGACGAATGACAGTTGAAAAAACAGAAAAAGACAAAACGTGTCGCCTAACCGAGCGCATAAAACGATTGCGTCTCCGTCGCAAATTATAAGAATAAATCAAATAACAGTTAAGCTCGGACTTCACAAACTCCGGGGTTCCATAGTGCTTCAACAGTGCGTGATGTGCAATGCATAGAAGCTACGAAAATCAACATCAGCATGCCCGAGGTGAGTGGCCGGCAACATACCTATCCAAATTCCTACTCCGCATGCTAGGGAGAAAATATACAAAACAATACACATGGTAACCTAACACAATATCAATCAGTAACAGAATGTCATAAGTGTTGTCTAAAAAGTTTTTGTTTCGTGCCTTTTTGGTGAGGTAATAAAATTCATTATTGCCTCATTTGTACTGTAGTATGAATGCTTGGTACCTAGTGTACTCAATACCAAATTCTTCTAACACTACTTTAAATTTATAATTAATTTCGAGGGTATGGAAGCAGAAACAAGTGAACTTAACGATTTATTTTAGAGCGATTGTCTCTGCGCTTTTTTTTTTTTTTTTTTGACTATAATGTTAGCCTTAGGGGCCCTATCCAAAAACAGAGCCGCTGCGGCTTTTACAGCTTCACCGAACTTGGGGGCGAGCGCTTAGGGCACTCAGCCGCGAAAGTTTTAGACGACTCGCACGAGGGTGCCAGAGTGGCCGAACCTCGGCTCGGGCGGTCGTCGCGAATGCGAAAAGGTCGCGATTCCCCTCGTCCTGAGAGGAAGGAGGGAGCCATGCGTATGTGTATTTAGTAATCGGAATGGTTTTTCTACACTAACTAACGCATTAGTCTAACTAGCGCAAAAAAGAAAAAACAAGGTCCCTTACAGAACCTATGTACCTGTGTGGTGTGCACGTGTGTGTGTCCTTATGTGTGTAATGTTGTATGTGGGTAGCTAAGTGTTGCACGTATAGTGTCACATGTATCGCGCGGGCGGCTGCCTGACCCAAGGGCTTCACACTGAGGAACAAACCTAGGCTTGGGTTGCCGCTAGAGAGGGTGTGTGGGAGCGAAGTTATCCGCCCGTCCTCTGCGGAGAGAACGGTGGTTACGCGGGCGTGGGCGGTGGCACGCTCTGTTTAGAGAGACGGTGGCATAGAACGCGTTAGCTGTTTCGATTTGGTCGAGCGGGTCAGTGAAGATATTACGCGGTCTTTGCGCTACATTGCATGGACTTAAATATAAAATTACAAATTAATAATAATAATGCGCAGGAGTGGATGCAAGGCGGTGCGATCGGCTCCGTGATAGGTGCCAGCATGTGGCCATCTTTAAACAGGCGTGTCTTAACTTATTGTTCCTTATCAGAGTGTAATTATGTCTTATATCGTTAAGGAGCGTTTGAACGGACTAGCCTACTATCCTATTACTCAAGATAGTAAGACTAGCCACTGACTCGCTACAGTACCATTTTACCATTGTCTAAAACTTTCCCAGTCTCCTTTTACGGTCGCTTTCGCTTTTTCGTTTCATCGACTTTCAAATCACAACGATGCTAAAGAAGTTTTCACTTCAATGGAACTAAATATATGGTTTTTTTATAAATTTTTTTATCAATTGTTTTTCACATGTTAGAATATATTTTAAAAAATTAATAGTTAAGTTACTTAGTATAAGTCTACCGTGAGTTAATATTTCATCTAAATTCGAGCACTTTCTAAGGCGCGGTTGTTGTGACCTCACAGGTTTATGGAAAATTATATGCGTTGAATAATTTTACATTTTTATAATTTGAAATTGCTTTGATATATTTATTACTTAAATTTTTTTTTAGTAAATATACGTGTTTTGTTTTTAATACGAGCTCGAAAAGCAAATCTAAAAAATAACGATTTTTAAGAAACCGATCTTTTTGGACTTCGATTATTGTGGTTTTCTTTATCATTATTTTCGTATACGACACTACAAACGGCCGGAGTCGCGGACACAGCTAGTTATTTATAATCTACTTTATACGTACAAACAAACACCACGTGAAATGCCGTGAAAACAACTTCAATGGTTTTAAGGAGTTCCCTGATGTATCTTCGACGTCGAAGATCCGATGCTAATTAAATTAATTTGGAAGCACTCTTGAGGTATCCCCTTTCCAACGAAAAACGAATCATCTAAATCAGTTCATATACAAAGAAGTTATGGCTGAACATTCATAAATAAATATACATTGGATTTAGGAACCTCCTTTTTATAAAGTCTGTTAAAAATCAATGAAGAAAAACAGTATGGGGCAATCAAGCCCGCCTAAAAATTTGTTGTTGTCTCTAACATTTATTATTAAAAAAACACATTACTTAGTTGCATTGTTAAGTGTAAATAAGAGTTAATAAATACAATACAATACTTTGACAAGTTGTTATTATATTAATTTCACACTCCGTAATACGATCAGTACTGGTAGCGAGTGATTATTAACGGTCACACGATTATTTTTGAGATCATTTAGTGTGTTGTAAAACATGAGGTCCATTATACTGTTCTATCTGTGCTTGGTTGCGGTATTCGCTTATCAACAGGTAATTAAGAACTGTTAGAGCCGCCACATACAGTCGGAATTCCGTTTCGGAATGTCGATTCGAGATATCTAATCGGGATTTCGAACACAGTAAATCCATACAAATCTATGGACTTGTAACGACATCTACATAGCGACACATAGCGACATCTATCGAGCCACATAAGACGCATCCTACTATCCTACATTGCGCTATAGAAATTAACTCAATAGTTGAGTATATATACAAGAACCCGAATGCAACCGTTGGGCAGCTGCCCGCCAGACATAACACCCGTCTGGTCGGAGGATCCTCCCTTTGCAATAGTTCTTCTACAGACCTGTCACAGACATACGGTAGTTTTCCGTCCGTGGTTTTCTCTGATTCCAAATTCCGTTAATGGTCGTTGTCTCTCAACTGAGCCCTGTTAACAGAACGGAAATAAACGTATGTGTGTGAAATATGTACGGAATCCCGATTCGATATTATGAATCGAAATTCCGACAGTATGTGGCCACTAATATACGGCTTATAACATAAGAAACATATTATCACGCGTAACAGACAAGGAAAAAATAACTCTGAATATCGTTGGTAATCAACCTAATTGTTACACTTCTAGGAGGTATGAATGTGATGTTTTTTATGATGTTTATTGGTCGAGATGTGGGCTTCTACAGAATAGTCGAAATTGGGATTCGGATTTTATGAAATAGGATTTCAAATTGAGTAAATTTACAAAATTATAAAAAAAAATAGGTGTTTGACTACTACTAAGAATACTAGAAATGTTATAATGCTATCTGCATTAGATAAAGAGATAAGTGGATTATAATTTACATACATGTCGCACAATGAGTGCGCTGCTGGTGCTTGTAAGGTCGGTTGGTTTGCGAAATATCACATTAATCAAATCAAATAAATGTGCGATATACCAGTTAAACAGGTGTCCGTCATCTGCTATAAATTATCAAACACCATCAGAAATATTTTATAAAAAGAATGACATTATGAAAATGAAAATTTTTGGTTCTTTGGCATGGATGATGATACTTCCTAGAAAAGGTAAACTAGATAATAGAGCTAAAGAAATGAGATTCATTGGATATTCACAAAATAAATACAGACTATGGGATCCAATTAATGATATTATAGAAATATATTATAGATATATACAGAGAAATAGATGAAATTTTAACAAAAGAAAATGATATTACAGAAAAGACTAAAAGTAAAGTAGATGATGAGATATATAACGATATGAAAGAACCACAGTTAGTCAAAGATATTTATACGAGAAGCGGAAGAAAAGTGGTAGAACCTGTAAAATATGAAGAATATGATAACTACTATGCATATATGTATATAAATGAGGAAGATGGGGAAGCCGTTGGGTGCAGGCCGCACAAGATCGGTCGCTCTGGAGATCTATGGGGGAGGCCTATGTTCAGCAGTGGACGTCCTGCGGCTGAAATGATGATGATGATGATGAGGAAGATGTACCTCAGGACTACGATGTAACAATAAATAATGGTCGGAGTGAAGCAATAGAAAAGGAGATTACAGCTTTAAAAAAAATGAATACATGGATTATTGCAGACTTGTCAAAAGATAAAGAAATAATAGATACCAAATGGATATTTGTAAAGAAAGATACTGGGCCTTAAAAAAGCACGATTAGTAGTGAGAGGATTTTTACAAAAAGGTTTTGGTACAAATTATTCTCCAGTTGCAAGGATGAGTACAATCCGTACTTTCTTATCACATGCTGTTCAAAACAACTTTCCAATTCAACAGATGGATATTCCTACTGCATTTTTCAACGAAATACTAGAATCAGAAATCTATATAAATATACCAAAAGGAGTAGAAGTTGATCAAACGAAAGTTTTAAAATTAAATCGAAGTTTGTATGGATTGAAGGAAAGTCCTAAATGTTGGAATGATAAACTAAATAAATATATTTTAGAAATCGGACTACAGAGATCTGATTATGACTTCTGTCTTTACTACAACCAGTATGTTTGGGCTGTCGTTTTCATAGATGACATTTTAATAACTGGAATAGAGATAGAAATTGAAAAAGTAAAGAATTGTTTATATAAGGAATTTGGAGCAAAGGATTTATTAGAAGTTAAGAAATTTCTAGGAATGGAAATATTTAAAACATAAAATATATTAAAAATAAAGCAAGAAATACAAATTGAAAAAATCTTACATAATTTTAATATGATAGAATGCAATGAAACTAAGCTACCAATGACAAAAGGTTTTCAGGTTGGATTTGAAGAAATTATAGATGTATCCTATAGACAGTTAATTGGAGGATTGATGTATCTAGCTACGGTTTCAAGACCAGATATAGCTTTTTGTACTACTTTTCTTAGTCTGTACTTAGATAGTCCTACAAAAGCTTTGTGGATGCAAGGCAAAAAAGCACTAAGATACTTAAAAGGGACAAAAACATGTGGATTTACCTATGTTAGAAATAATAAGAGAAATGTAATTGAAACGTACTCAGATGCAGATTGGGTTGGTAATGCAGACCGCAAGAGTATTAGTGGCTTTGTTACTTTATATAACGGTCATGTGGTGGCATGGTTCTCCAGGAAACAGAACTGTGTAGCTCAGTCTACTGCTGAAACAGAGTATGTTGCTGTTGCCACAAGTGCCTGTGATCTGATAAATATAAAAGGACTTTGTGGAAACTTTAAAGGTAAAATTCTTTTAAATAACAGTGAAGTGGAGTGCATTTTATTAATTGATAACAAAGGAACAATCGATATGAATAAAACTTTTCAAAACAGTAAGAGAACAAAACATATAGATATCAAAATTCACTTCATTGAAGATTTAGTTGGTAAAAAACAGTTACATGTAAAATATGTAACTTCAAATGATAACTTAGCTGATATCTTTACTAAGTTATTAGCTTATGAACGCTTTAAGCAAATATGTGTCTGATCATTTAATTATCTATAATGTATAAAACGTGAAGTTGTATATGCGATTATAAATGTTTAAAATTATTAAAGTTTTAAATCTGTATAAATCGAGGCGGGGTGTTAGAATATTTAACTATGAAGGTTTTTATTTGTTATAAACTCTATGTAATTTGTCTCTGCTGATTGTCATAGTAACGAATGTATTATTCAATAAATATGTCGCAAGGAAAAGACGAAATTGTTTTCTTTTAAAATTTAATTAATCATAACAAATACCAATTGCAATTTTTAACCTGCACCAAAGTCTTACAAAAACATTTTTCTAGAGGTGATTCCGAATCCAATAAGCGACCGCTCATATTTTTAGGAACATTATCTCTATTTTTCACGTTTTTGAACTTGTTGACTAGACTAATATCACAGTTTTAAAATAACTCGCCAGCAAAATTATGATCAATTACCGCGCGTCCATTTTTATTATGCGGAATGACGTAGGAGGCGGACGGTCATGTGGAGAGGGAAGGTCGAATAGTGCTCAAATGTTTCCTAGATAAAATAAAGAAAGTTTCAGCTCCTTTAGAATTGAATAGGTGCCTAAGACCCATTCTCTCTAACCCTCCCTCTCTCTCTTATGTGACGCAGACGAAGTTGCGGGGGTCAGCTAGTTATTAATAAATGACATGCGCTTACAGAAAATATATTTAAATGAGACAATAAAAATCAAAATAAAATCGGGATAAACCGAACATAAAAATAGCTGGGTATTGATCCACTCCATGATCTTGCAAACAACACTAAAATGACGGCATATGGGCGGTAATTATTAGGGTCCAACCGATCTCCCTTCTCGAGAATCTATAGCACATTACCCTCAACAGTAGGTTGCTGTAAAATAAACACCTTGAAAATAAACTAAATAAGGCCTGCATTACATTCTGGCAATGCAAAAGATTATTTTTCAGAATTTACGATAACAATTAAGACGAAGCTAACGACATCTCGTATGCTAAAACGCCTCAAGCCTTTTCGGCTATAAAGCGAGCCAAATAAATAAACATATATATACGTACGCTGGAAAAACATATCCTTGTATGTGTTTCTATACTTTTTATGGCAGTGAAAATTTGTATTTCATATTTGAAATTTACTTTATAAATTATGCCGCTGTAGTTATACTTTTGTTATATACTAAGCCGCTTAATTCTGTTATCTATTTCTAAAGTTACTATTATTTCTGATAAAAAATCAATAGAACAGAGAAAACGCACGAAGAAAGCAAATGTGACTGCCATATTTTTAGTTTATATGGTCAGAATACTTTTTATTTACAAATTTCAATTAGGTTCGCATGTTGTTTCCGCTTTCGGCGTTAGCGTCGTTTAGGATATAGGTTGGCTTGATTAGATTTATCGAAACTGTTAAGGACTTCCAATTTATAAGCAGTTTAAATTTTTTATTCCCCCTTTGGAAGACTTTGTGTGGTTCCGTATAAGCGGGCTTGAAAGTTCCACACTTTTCATCCTTAAAAAATACGTGACTGGTTAATTTTAGATCCTTAAAGACGAATTTCGTTCTGCTTCCATGTTGAGAAACTGGAGATGGTTTGAGTCGTTTGGCGAACTTCTTCGAGAGTGCTGCGTATTCAGTCATTTCAATTGTATCATCGATTCTCGGTTGTAATATGCCTCTTAGTAGCCTGAGAGTTTCCCCGTATAGTAATTCGACTGGAGCAGCTGCCAAGTTTTCCTTGTACGCATTCCTAATCCCTAAGGGTGCTAAAGGAAGTTCCTCTACCCTTATTTATTAAAGAAGCTCCAACAGCGCGCATATTTTACTTCATCCAATTTACAATTAATTCCAAATCCAATACAGGTATACGAACTTATTATAGGCGCCCACAACATTGATAACATAAAAATAATAACTATAATATAATACTATTAATAAAAATTAATAATAATATAAATAACAGAAAATTAAGACTACTATCTTTTAATTAATAATGGGAAAGAAAAATAAAAAATCGAGAGACCAGTGATTATTAGTGTATATTAATAACCAGTGTTACCAGGACTTTGGCAACCATTTCAGTCGTAATATCCTTTATAGGTATAGCTTCAGGCCAACGTGAGAATCGATCGATGGCGGTGAGGCAGTAACGATATCCCTGATTTAAAAGCAAGAGGCTTATGAGATCGATGTGTATATAACGGGTGTCCGCCGGGAAGGTATACTACTTCGTTTTGCCGCCATTTTGGTAAACATTAGTCTTGACAGTTCATATTTAGCAGTCGTGAAGTAGGCACGTGGCAAATTTATTATGGAAAAATATTCTATAAACCAACGTATTTTAATCGTTAAAACATTTTATCAAAATCAATCATCGATTACTGTGACGATGAGAAAGTTACGTGAAATTTTTGGGAGAAACAACGTGCCAACAATACGCACTATTTATCGTGTAGTGAATGATTTCGAAGAAAGAGGGTCTGTAGGTGATAGGCCCAAGCATGGACTACAACGTACTGCAAGATCAGCTGAAAACATTACTGTTGCTCAAGAAAATGTTCAAAACAATCCATCAACATCAATTCGATGCCGTGCTCAGGAGCTTGGTCTTCAAAGAACAACTTTGGCCACAATTTTGCAGAAGGATTAGCATTTGTTTCCATTTAAAATTCAGTTGACACAAGAGCTTCTTCCACCAGACCATTTACGCCTCCGTACATATTAGGATACATAGTAATAGGATGTTACAGCTCGCCCATGACAACCCCGATTTTCATGAAAAAATCATAATGAGTGACGAGGCACATTTTCATTTGAATGGATATCTGAATAAACAGAATAGTCGGTTCTGGGCAATGGAAAACCCACAAATTATTCATCAGTCACCTTTGCATCCATTAAAAGTGACAGTCTGGTGTGCAATTTGGTCAGGAGGAATCATTGGACCTTACTTCTTTGAAAATGAAAACGGCGTAACGGTAACTGTGAATGGGGAGCGATATCGTAATATGATTGAAAACTTTTTAACGCCACAACTGCATGCTTTGGGCTTGATTAACAGTGGTATCAACAAGACGGTCCCACATCTCATACAGCCAGGATTACAATGGAATTACTACGAGATCTCTTTCCACAACAAGTTATTTCAAAAAATGGTCATGTTGATTGGCCTCCACGGTCGCCTGATTTGACTGCTCCGGACTTCTTTTTGTGGGGATATCTGAAAAGCAAGGTTTATGCAAACAAACCAGAAACGCTTGAGCAACTCAAACAAAATATTCGTGATGAAATTAATGAAATACCTCGTGAAATGTGTAAAAATGTAATGAAATAGGTGCTCAAAAGGGCTCGCATTTGTGAGGCTAACAGAGGCGGACATTTATCTGATATTGTATTCCATACATAATTGCCGACATTAAATAAAACATTTATGTAGGAGAATAGAGTATTCTAATACAGCAACATTTGAGTAATATAGGTATTTTTAATTTTTTCCTGGCAACAAGACAGATCTGTCAAGTTGGTTGAACAATGAATATGTGTGTTTACGATTTCGATTATAATTTATAAATATTAAATAAAAGAAGATTTAAAGAATTACAGCATCTTTATTCTGAGCACTTTTGACACACATCCCACAATTTGGGGGCTCGTCCGGGATGGTGAAAAAGTGTGAAGTTTGAAGAAGCATTACGAACGAAGATTACAAATTTATGACTTACCTTTTTTTTTTTTTTTTTTTACGTGGAGAAACCCGTCATGGGTACACACCCGCCCGGGGGGACGAGTGGTTATGTGAGACTCCTACTCACTAAAACTCCACGGTGTACCATCGGCCGCCATAGTGGGACGCCGCGGGCACTGCGATTGCAATCTGCCGCGTCGCCCCGGCGGCTGGCCCAAATCGGGCCCCGGCGCTAAAGAGAGACAGTCTGGTACAACCCCAACTGTCTCCCAGACGGCTGAACCAGTGAAATGGGAAGACGGGCCCCCCGACCCGTCTCCCCTTGGTCCAGCAAGGGCGGAGGAAGGAGGCGAGTGAACCGCCCCCTCCTACCACCCAACGTCTACGCTCGATCCCTATAAGGGTCTTGGCGCTGGTGGTGGTGCCGTCTCCTTCTTGTCAGGAGGCCTGCACTTTTTACCCCCCATGTAGTGCTCAGCCGGCATCCCAGTGTCGGCACACAAGGCGCAGTGCAGCTTTGCAGCTGTGCACTCTTGCGCCTTATGGCCGGGCTGCCCGCATCTAAAGCACAGCGCTCCTCGGTCTGTGTCTGATGTGCAGAAAGGCTTGGTATGGCCTACATCGAGACACCGGTAGCACCTCAGAGGCCCCCCCTCAAGAAGCCGGACACGCGCAGAGCTCCACCCAACCAAAAATCGCTTAGCGTCCACCAGCACCCTGGCAGCGGCGACAGGGAGCGATAGATGGATCGCTCCACTACCCCTCCCGTAGGTGCGTAGTTCCCCTGCCCTAATAAGGGCTGGGTTGCAGCCACCTTTTGTCGCCGCTGCCACGACGACTTCCTCTGCCGACACAGAATCATCCAGACCCATGACCCGAATGTCAGCCCGTTTAATAGGTCTGACTACCGTGGCTACGTCACCCAATACCACTTGGACCCTCTGCGCCAGGCCATCCGCCTGCTCTGGGCCTCGGGCGCCAGGAATTTCAATTAATCTTGACCCCGAGGCAGTATGACGGAGTGACAGATTATCGATGCCGAGATCAGCTAGCGGAATGGAGTCCCGCACCTTCGCCAAAGCAGCGCTGTAGGTCAGTCCTTCCGCCACCGCCCCCGGCCGCAATGTAATGAGCACTGCGGCCGACCGCGGCGCTGAGGGGAGCCTCTTCCTCGGCTTGGGCGGCACAGTCTTTCCACGAGTCACAGGAGGCGCTGTCGCTACCGCCGTTGGAGCCGCAGGAGTGGTTTTCTTTTTCGCCTTACGGCGACGGCGTACCACAGTTGACCAGCCTTCGTCATGATCTGTAGGCCGAGCAGGGTCAGTAGCCTGAAGCTGGGCCTTCTCGATCCCCAGGGGTGCCTGAGGCGAGATATCCGCTATCGTGCCCTCAAATGGAGGCTTAGTAGCAGGCTTCACTCTTTGTGAAGCCGCAGTCTTAGGCCTTGCAGCCTTGGGAGCTGCGGAACCAGACACTGTTCCTTGATCTGCCGCCAGTGGTGGCCGAATCACCGTGGCGGGAAGGAGACGGTCCTCCAAACCCTCTATGCGGGCGGTAATTACATCGCCCAAAGATATCCGGAGCGACCGCTCCATCCACGCTACGTGATTGTCCAACGCGTCAAATAGGGCTTTAGCCAAAGCATCCGGTTCCTGACAGGAAGCTTCCGGCTACAACTCCAGCTGCAGCTCTGGCTGCCGCCGTGGTTCTGGCTGCGGCTGTGGCTCTGGCGACAATGGTAATACCGTCGTCTTACTACGCAGGGTGACAAGCTCCGCCCTGAGTTCCCCGACCTCCTCGCGCAGCCTGCGTGTCTCCCTGCGGAGGAGAAGCGTTTCGCTCGAAACAGTACGAGTCAGGGCAGTAGATGTAACCTCCTGCAAGGTCCAGGCCGCCTCCTTCAGAGCCTTGATGAACGTACCCTTGAGGTTGCCAGATCTCTTGGCAACCCCAAGGATCGCGTCCACCTTCTCCTTAGCAAGCGCACTGAGACTTGCAGGATCGAGCAACTCGATGCCATCGAGCACTCCAACGTCCGCCACGTCACACGTCTCAACATTGCAGGACGGTTCGGCAGAGGGACAGTCCGTCGACCCACCTGCCTCTCCGATGACTTCTGCATGCGTCAACCCAGCAGTTGATCCCCGGTCACGGGTTTTACCCCTGCGGGCCGTCGTGACCTTGCAGGGTGGTGGATTTTCCACCTCCTCCAATCCATTTTCATCAAGCAGATGGGCCCGTTTTCTGCGGTCGCTAAACACCGTCCCTGAACTACTTGGATTCTCACCCCAGTGCCGAACCGCGAACAGTTCCAACGCCGGATCCCTATTCAAAACCACAACGGGTCTTTCAGTTGTCCTATTTAGGTTAGCCTGAGTCGTCATTTTTGTGTTATCATCTGTCCTTGTGTTCGCAATGGTCGTCGTAGATATCCTTGAACGCAAAATTCTGCCCCCCCCCAGAAGACGTGGGGCAGCCCGAGCTAGGCTCGGGGAGGGATTCTCCAGCTCCTGTGGAGCTGGTACCCTCCTGGGGTATATCATTCTTTAATTTTGCTTCCATCACTCCTGATTCTCCACGTCCAGTTCGCAGTACGCCTGCCGGGAACAGTATGAAACAACCGATCCCGCCAGCCGCTACCCGGAACTGGGCCCTTGGGGCTCAAACTGAGCCCTCATCGGCCCCAGCCCGGTACTGGGTGCGCTGCTCACACGCCACACCCAGGAGCTTTTAACGGCCCTCCAGCCTGCGCTCCTCCATAGTCCCCTCTGATAAGCAGAGGGATACCAGGAGGAGCGCGTCAGAAATTAGCCGTCGACCAAAGTGGCCGACGTTGCCCGGGGTGCACCACGAGGAGGTTTCTGACATGACTTACCTACCGACAAGTCGGATTCGGAAGAACTTTCTCGAAGAACAAGAAAAATAGCAACGAAGTATAACTAACTACGAAAGAAGTTGAAAGTGTTTTCCATTTTATGAGAAAGATTTACCTGTTTAGTGATAGTAAGAGAGTAAACACCGAAAATGCCGCCTAAAAAAATCATAGAAGAAGAAAATGCTCAATTATCAACTGTAATACCGCCACGTATCTCGTTTAACGATCTGGAAAATCAATGACACCGTTTAGTGGAGACGATACTTATGGGATCGAATCCTGGATATGTGATATCGAAGAAACAGGCCTTTTAATGCAGTGGTGTGATATAGAACAATTAATTTATGCAAAACGTATTCTCGTCGGTACTGCAAAATTATTCCTAAGATCTTTACGTGACATAAAAACTTGGAGTGATTTGAAAAATGCCCTTAAAGAAGAATTTCAACGAACGTTAAATAGTGCTGCTGTTCATAAAAAGCTAGCGGCACGTAAGATGAGAAACAGTGAAACATGCCAACAATATTTTTTGCACATGAAGGAATTGGCTATGAATAGTACAGTAGAAGATGCTGCTTTAATGGAATACGTTATTGACGGTATTAGAGATATAGAATTCAACAAAGCAATGTTGTATGGGGCTGCTAACATCAAAGATTTCAAGAAAAAAATAGATTTGTATGCTGAAATTAAGAATAAGTCTTCATTTAAAACACAGTACATACCTAAGCCTATGTCTTTACCTAATTCATTTAAAGACCGTAGACAAATACCGAAGAAACGATGCTACAACTGTGGTGAAACCGACCATCTATTGCCTGATTGCAAACATAAAGAGAAAGGAACTAAGTGTTTCAAGTGTAATGAATTTGGACATATTTAATCGAAGTGGACTAATATACCTCATCATAATACAAACATGGCTGTAAAAGGTCTTAATAATAACATGTGTTACAGTGACATCACTATTGGTAATAAAATTATAAAAGCTATGATTGACACTGGGAGTGATGTTAATTTAATAACAAACAAGCAGTTTCAAGAACTACAAGTAACTGAATATGATGGGAGTAATACAATAAAGTTGACTGGACTAGGAAATAAAGGAATAGAGACTACAGGTACTTTTACAACTTTTATTAAGATTCAAGGCTACAATTTTCCAGCTCAATTCCATATTGTGAATAATAATGATATACCAATAGAAGTTCTGTTAGGAAGACACGTACTGGCGCATGTGAACCTGAATATTAGAAAAGATGAAATCCAAGTTTCTCCAATAACAACTATATGTCTACCTGTGGAATATAAAGAAAATGATTATGATATTGGAAGTACTAAATACACAAACACTATTAAGAAGATGATAGATGATTATATACCAACTTATAAGAAGAAGTGTCCCGTTGAGATGAATATAATTATGTCAGATGAAATACCGGTTTTTCAAAATCCAAGACGTGTTGCTCCTGCTGAGATGAATGTAATTGATCACCAAATTGAAGAATGGCTAAGAGATGAAATAATAAGACCAAGTTGTTCAGATTTTGCAAGTCCAGTTGTGTTAGCCAGAAAGAAAGATGGCTCATATCGCTTATGTATAGATTATCGAAAAGTAAACAAAAATATTATTAAAGATAGATTTCCCCTTCCACTGATAGAAGACCAAATAGATCAACTACAAGGTGCTAAATACTTCACAACACTTGATATGAAGAATGGATTTAATCATGTAAATGTTAAAGAAGAAAGTAGAAAGTATACATCATTTGTGACACCGAGGGGACAATATGAATTTTGTAAAATGCCATTTGGATTATCTACCGCTCCCTCAGTATTCCAGCGCTATGTATACTGGATCTTCAGAGACCTGATTTTAGATAGAACAATATTAACATTTATTGATGATGTCAATGTTCCAAGTAAAACAGAAGAAGAAGCTACAGAAATTAAAAATTGTAATGAAGTGAGCTGAAGAATATGGACTACAAATAAACTGGAAAAAATGTCAATTTTTGAAGAAAGAAGTTGAGTATTTAGGCTACCATATTGGGAATAATGAAGTCAGACCCTCAGAAGTGAAAATTAAAGCCGTAACCAATTTTAGAGTTCCAAAGACAGTAAAAGAAGTTCAATCCTTCCTCGGATTATCAGGATACTTCAGAAAGTTTATTGAGAACTACTCTCTAATAGCAAGACCCTTAACTAATTTACTAAGGAAAGATAAAGAATTTAATTTTGATCAGGACTGTTACAACTCATTTGAAACATTGAAGGAAAAATTATGTAGTCAACCTGTTCTACAAATATACAATCCGGACGCCGAGATAGAGGTGCATACTGATGCAAGCATTGATGGCTATGGAGCAGTCTTAATGCAGAAGAACAATTCAGATGATAAATTGCATCCTGTCTACTACATGAGTAGAAAGACTTCAGACTCTGAAAGAAAATATGACAGTTACTTTCTAGAAATATTAGCTATTGTAGAAGCACTAAAGAAGTTTAGAGTTTATCTCCTAGGAATAAAATTTAAGATTTTAACTGACTGTTCAGCTCTAACATTAACACTTAAAAAGAAGGACTTACCACCCAGAGTAGCCCGGTGGGCACTCTTCCTTGAAGAGTATGATTACACAATTGAACATAGACCAGGTTCATCAATGAAGCACGCAGACGCTCTCAGCCGCCACCCAGTGCTAATGATCACAGAAATTACTACAAAATTACAAAAGGCACAGAAAGAAGATGAACAATTAAAATTAATTATCAAAATATTAGAAACAGAACCATATGAAAACTATAGTATGATGAACAATATTTTATATAAAGAAATTGGTGATAGATCTCTTATTGTAGTACCAAAAAAGATGCAGAGCGAAATAATAAGAAGAAATCATGATAATGGTCATTTTGGAGCTAAGAAAACAGAGCATCTAATTCTAAGAGAATTTTACATAGAGAATCTACATGAAAAGATAAAAACTCATATTAACAACTGTATAAAATGCATACTGGTGTCAAGAAAGACTGGCAAGAAAGAAGGATTTTTACACCCATTAAATAAAGGAGACAGACCACTAGAGACTTACCATATTGACCATGTGGGCCCTATGACGTCTACTGCTAAAAGTTGCAAGTATATACTTACTATTGTTGATGCATTTACCAAATTTTACGAAGACACTAACGACTGAAGAAGTTCTACAGAAGCTACAGCAACAGCAGGCTATATTTGGCTCTCCTCAAGTAATAATATCAGACAGAGGAACAGCATTCACATCAGAAAATTTTAAAAAGTACTGTGAAGAAGAAAATATTATACATCACGTTATAACGACTGGCCAACCTAGAGCCAATGGGCAAGTGGAACGTATACACCAAATTATTATTAACTTACTGGCTAAACTCACTGTACATAATTCTGCCCAGTGGTACAAACATGTTTCCAAGGTACAAAGATGTATTAACGGTACATATCATAGAAGTATTGGAACTTCACCGTTTCAACTGATGACTGGTGTACAACTTCATGATACAGAAGATATCCAGATGCAAGAAATTTTGAGAGCGGAATCATTTTAATACTTTGACAGTCAAAGAAAATCTTTGAGATCTAGCGCTAAGGAGCAAATAGCTAAGGTACAAGAAGAGAACAAAAGAAATTATAACAAACACAGAAAAGTTGGAACTTCTTATAAGTTGGGAGACATAGTAGCTATTCAGAGAACACAATTTGGAAGAACTAAGATTGGCTCAAGATTTTTAGGCCCTTATGAAGTAACAAAAGTTAATAAGAATGACCGGTACACTGTCAGCAAGCTAAGTGGAGAGGGTCCTTTGCAGACAACTACTAGCAGTGACATGATGAAGATGTGGTGCCTGGATGATGACTCAAGCTCGCCCGGGTCGGACGAGGAGCAGGATGGCCGTGTGGGATAATAGAACATTCTAATACAGCAACATTTGAGTAATATAGGTATTTTTAATTTTTTCCTGGCAACAAGACAGATCTGTCAAGTTGGTTGAACAATGAATATGTGTTTTTACGATTTCGATTATAATTTATAAATATTAAATAAAAGAAGATTTAAAGAATTACAGGATCTTTATTCTGAGCACTTTTGACACACATCCCACATTTATCAATATAAGATCCATTCTCTTTCATATAATCAAAAATTATTAACAAACAAAGTATATACCTTCTCGGAGGACACCCGTTATATAAATCTGGCTTTAGGGATATTGAATAATCCCGGTGGAGAGTAGAAATGTCGAGTAACTTTAGATCGTTGGCATGCCATGCAAGAGTGACCCCACGTCGGCAATCTTTTTTTATTCCGGGCTAAACGTATCTCTCTGCAACCAGTTTCATCGTAGCGTCTCGCACCAGGGTGGTTTAGCTAATGGAGACTATGGAATATGTGATGGCGAAGCTCCTTGGCGACATACGGTCGTAATATCTTGCTACTTTCATTAAATACAGTTCAATTTGCAATTCCGGCAACTTTACCTTAGTCAAATGTAACGATGTTTAGCCAGCAAGTAGTTGCCTGAGCTCGATTTCATCATTTTGGATTTGTGACAATTTATCCAAGTCTATCGGTTGAACTATTTTCTCGATTCGTGAGAGGGTGTCGGCTACAATGTTGCCTCGACCAGAAATGTGCCAGATATCTGTAGTCAACTGCCAGATATAATCCAGATGTCTGAACTGTCTTGATGAGCAATTCTCCTTTCGCAAGTAACAAGCAAAACAAATAGGCTTGTGATCTCTGTCTACAAATTTCCGAGCTTCTACCATGTGCCTGAAATATTTTATTGCATCAGAGATTACGAGTAACTCCCTGTCATAAGGAGAGTATTTCTTCTGTAAAGGGTTCAAGTAAAATGCCAGTAGTTGCCATGGTTCTCCATTTTTGGCTACTAAACCGCATCTATTGCCAAGTTTGAGGCCTCCGTTAATAACGCAAGCTTAGCCTCGCAGTCGGGATGTGCGATCATCACGGCCCCGCATTGGCTGTCCTTGCAAGCTATGAAAGCTTCTGTCTCATGTTATAAAGTGCACTGGGTGCGAGCCTTTTACTGTCTTTACTGTGTCTGTTAATTCCTTTATGTATGTTTTGTGTTGCGACGCGACAATAGCCTGTGTGTATTTCTAGGCAGCCGGCTGGTCCATGAAGTTCGCAAAAACTTCCCGGGAACGCCCGGTCCGGCCAGATTCTGTAACTGGCGCTAAAATTGTGAAGGCTTATGGTCACCTAGTTCCTTGTGCATGAGGAGCTGCTTTATCTTGCTTTCCTGGCTCGCCAAAAGTCTTTTTACTAGTTCTGATTCGTATTTGTAAGATTCCGGGAGGTAGGTGATAATATCTTCCACCTCCATTGCGTATTGCGGGTCTAGGTTTCCTATTACTTAATAAAAAATGGTCTCATGTGTTTTATATTGGAGAGAATAAACTGTGCTTCCATTTGGGAAAACCATAGCGCCGGTTACTCGAGATTGAACGGCGGTATTTGAACAACTACACGAAATGATTCAGCCGTTTTATCGCTGCTATCTTTCACGGTTGTGGTCTGGTACTTATCGTTATCCTCCGACATCCTCGTATTCTTCCACAGGGTTACCAGTGTAAGATCGATTACGTTAGTAAAATTAAAATCAAGACAAAAGACACACAAGAGTTTATTTGCTGACACAAAGGATTTATAAACCCACAGCACAGTAAGTATTGGAAATATGAAGGAGTAAAGTTTATAGCAAATAATGGAGAATAGGAAACATAAACTTTTACAATAATCGTACGTAGAAGTCGCAAAGTAAACGTAACAGTAGGGTTGTGGCGGCGCGTGATGCGATATAATCATGCAGCGAGTGTAGCTAGCCCGGTGTGCGGACTTTTTTTTTTTTTTTTTTTTAGAACTGACTACACTGTTAGCCTTAGGGGCCCTAAAGCCGCTGCGGCTTTTACAGCTTCACCGGACTTGTTGGTGTGCGGGCGACTGCCTACTAGCTTTATCCGAAGCGCGAGCGCTGTCCGTTGTCTTCCGGCCTCCCTCTCCGGTGACGAGAGCCGGCTGTATGAAACAATGGACAGTCCAATGCCAGTCTGATGCCGTGTGCCGCGCCGGTCTGTTCGTGCAAGTAAAAGTATATATTTGTTCTGGCGGCAATGAAACAATAACATGCGAAGAATTACACGCTACAAATGCGCCATTTACTCGCGATAGGATTTTAATATAAAATAGGCGGTTAATTTATTAGAGAATCATTCATCTTACGACTTTCTTGTGTAATTAAACAAATAAATTGTTTGGAGTTAAAAGCATTTGTAACATTAATTAATAATTTATGATCATGAATTTCTCAAATATCTTTTTCTTCGTTTTCGCTCTCGTCCTCGCTTTGTCGACGGTTTCTGGTGTACCTGAACCGAAATGGAAAATCTTCAAGAAAATTGCAAGTTCATTCTATTTACTTTTCAGTGTTGATTGTTTGTAATACATCAGTACTATATATTTAGCGCTGACTGATATGTTTAGTTAATTGCAGTGTAGTGGTTGCTAAAGGCCGTGAGATTTCTTTTTGTTATCCACGTTCAAGTGGAAATTAATAATTTTATTAAAATTCAGAAGTTCGAGCGCATTTCTCAATCCATGGTATCTTTCCAATTCCATGAGTCAGGTTTATAAATACAATTTTCTTTAGCACATTTGAAGAAGTAAATATTTGTACTTATATCATACAAACTTGCGATTTGGTGTCTATATCAGGAACTAATTATCAAAACTGTACCAGGACCAGGTGAAATTTGCTTTATAAGTACCTGTTGGTGATTATTTTACTAACTGTACTTGGCCTTCAGTTTAAAAAGTATAAGAAATCTAATAAAATATACGCCATGTAGTTATATTTAAATGTGCAGTAATCAATGATACTGGTAGTTTAACTATTCTTTCGCGGCGAACCTAATATGGAAATTCAGCCAGGGCTTGGTTATTATTCGTAGAATATACTATAGATATCTAAAACTCGTAGTATCTATATAAATTTCCTAATCTTGTATATTTATTTCCATTGATTAATAACATCAAAGTGAAGGGTTATAATATCAATGACCGTATAAAACAGTATATTAAACCAATATTATATATTTAGTTAAAAAATGTAGTCTCTTTCAGGAAAAATGGGGCGCAAAATTAGAGGTGGTACCATCAAAGCTGGTCCAGCTATCGTAGTTCTTGGTCAAGTCAAAGCTTTAGGATAAATTAATTGTAATTTTAATTTTAAATGTTTTTATTATTATCAGTCAATTAAATGTCGAAAATAAATAGAATTTATATTATTTTTCATTAGTAATTATTTACGTTCTCCTTTACTTTTTTGGGGTTTTAATTGTAGGTAATAATTATGTCACTTAAGTAAAAATAAAAAAAAAACATAACAAAATCAAAATCGATTTTATAAAAGATCAACAATATTTGATCAAATACAAACAAACAATCAAATATTTGAGCCTTATAAAATGAAAAGCGGCAAAGTAGATTTGACCAGTAATTTAAAAAAAAAATCAATTGCATAGACACATATGGTTAATATTTGATTATTATTATTTTTTAAAGTAGCTCGGTAAATTAGTAGTCCCTGGTGGTAATCACAGTACAATCTTAACAAAACCGGTCGCCGCTGTTATGCCAGCCTGCATTAATTTAACTGCACATCCATGAGCTGATCTCGAAACGCGACACGCTAAAGTGAGTTATATTTCACCACATGCATTGTGGTCGCATCCTAGTCGGGAAAAAATCCCTATCAGCGCTGTTCAGTGTTTAGGGCAACTCTTGGTTGGATAAGGTTTGTGACTGATCGCGTACATCCGCTACTGAACGGACGGAGAGTCGCGGTCCGGCTCATCCCTACTTCTAAAACCGGTCGTATAGTCGTAACGGTCATTATTAATTTCATTACGCTCGCGAGTGTTCGACCGCTAACAGAAAAAAAAGGCCGTGCGTGCTAACTAACACTGAAATGCCTGGGATTATTCGTAATCGTTCCACAACCTTCACGCAGACCACCAACGAGAAGCTGGACGTTCCAGAAGAACGGTAAGTGGATTTAAGTTGTCAGTTGCAGACCTTTTGCTAACTTGCGGTACACTGAACACTGAAATGGGGTGTGACCATCAAAGTTGGTCCTTCGTAAATAACCAGCTTAAAGTTGATTACCATCATCAAAAACCGCGCTATCACCATTTCCTCGTTCAATATTCAGCAGGGTGCACTACATTAAGGTGAGGTTGGCTTCGGCGTCTCATGCACGGTTCGTGTAATCAAAGAACTAATCGTTATGCTTACGAAAGTTGTATTTTCAACCAGGCGTACGCTAAAAGCGTTCACCGTAGCGTATCCTATACGTTTCACCGGAGTGGGAAGCCGGAGAACAATGGACGGCGCTCGCGCTTCGGTTAAGGTACTAGGCAATCCGCTCGCACACCGGGGTAGCTACATTCGCTGCATGATTATATCGCATCACGCGCCACTGCAACCCTACTGTTACGTTTACGTTGCGGTTCGTACGTATGATTATTGTAAAAGTTTATGTTTCGTTCTCCGTTATCCACTATAAACTGAACTCCTTCATATTTCCAATACTTAGAGCAGCCACATACAGAGAGAAGTCCGTTTCGGAATTTCGATTCGAAATATTGAATCGGGATTTCGAACGCAGTAAATCCATACAAATCTATGAACCTATCAGAGACGAACATTTTAGCATTCACCGTGCGTGTACCGGGTCCATCGTGTAGCAGACAGATGGAACACGAGCAGTCCCAGGGACTTGTGACCCAGGTGTAGGTTTAAGGGGCCACCTTATGATGCATATCAGCGCTCACCTTGACTGCCCGCGATACCCTCCCTGCCTAGCCAGATTTGGTAAGAGCTTGTTAATGCTGCTTTAGATACCCGTTCTAAAATAGAACTTACTGGAATTATCGACAGTCCGAGGTCTTTTAACAGGTTATAGAGAGATTTCGCTGGAATACTTATCACTCCCACTTCCACCGCATATAAGTTAATCGCATAGCCGTTCTTGGTTACCTAGTTACATAGATCGTAATATTTATTCATTTTTATTGCGTGTTCTTTAGGTATATTAGTTTCCCACGGTACAGTAAGCTCTATAAGTACTATACGTTTGATTTCTCGAGAATAAAGAAATACGTCTGGTCCGGATGACGAAACAACCACATCCTCTGGGATTTTATAATGTTTTTTATATGTGTCCACTGAGATAGTCCAATCAGGTGCAAAGCCTAGGATTGAGAAGGGCATACTTTTAGCATTTACTGTTGAGCTTTCTTTTATAAAGTCAATTTGTCACCTGTTAATGGTCAATCCTTTTTGAGCTGGAGCTACTGAAAGACACTGCTTCACATATGAACTGAAGTACTCTATCATGGCAACGTGAGTAGTGACCCCTATCAAGAATCACCTTGCATCCTACTAATAAGTGCCTGGCTGTACCTAATGCCTCACCACAAGTATAGCAAGATTATTCATAAGCTTTCTCCCATCTTACTAAGTTACTCTGGTCTGGGAGGGTCATTTGGAAGGCATTAAGGTAAAATTTTAGTAGGGCAAGAGACCAGTCATATAACAAGGCGCGTCATTTTAGTGCTACTAGGATGCAGAACTCACCTATGGCTAACCACTCGTTTTGGATTTCTAAATTCATTGCGTGCACTCTATAGGTGTCATTTTCATCTAGTTGTAGAAAAGATTTTATTATGTCTCGGTCATCCTTTTCCTTTCTCAAACCCAACCCCAGTCTATCAACCTGTGCACTTGCCATAAATTGTTTATGGAATTGAAGTCTTAACTCTAGTTCTCTGGCACATTTGCCTTTTGGGAGAGATGTAATTATTTCATCTTGGGATTTCCCCATGACATACATTTTGGTGGCTCCAAGGTGTTTATAGAATTCTGATGACCTCTTTAATTTCATCCCAAAACTATTATGATCCCCAAATAAAGTTGAGGGGTCAGCCGAATGTGCCAGTCCAAGTCATAACCTCAACATCTTTATGAATTTCTTTGCCAGGAGAGTTTTACCAAAGTCATATACCAGGAAAGGCCAAGTCAGAAGAGATGTAAGATAGTTGTCATATATTCAAACTTTTTTAATATTGCTAATTGGTCTACCTTATTGAGGTCACTGAGGAAAAGATCGCCAACTGCGTCCAACCGTACACCAGTACGTCCCTTGTAATCTAATCTATAGACCCATTTTTTTCATGGTTAGTTAACTTATCTATTAAAATATTTATAACTGTATTAAATGCTGGTGACAAACAACAGCCTTGGAACAGCCCCACATTATATTGTAATTGTTTTGTGTGCTCCTTGTTTGCTGATATGGTAAATTTTAATTGTGAATAATATGAAGTTATTATGTCAAGAACTACAATGGGAAAGTTATACCACTTCAAGGTGAAGATCAACAGTAGTTTTCCGTTCGTAGTTTTCTCCGATTCGAAATTCCGCATGGTAGTCTGTGCCTCCGAAATCTCGTACGAAAAAAACAGTTTCGAATGCATCTCTTTCATAGATTTTGTACTAATGTACATGTAGTTATATATTAATTTATTAAATCTTTGAGTGTTAAGTGGCTATACCCAGTAACGGCGACGTATTTTCTTATTCTTAGCAAGATATAGTAACAACGCAATCGCAAGTAGAAAATCGTCGTCCTTCGTTGTTAAAACATCTGAACTCCTTGTTCTTGTTATTCCGAACGGAAATAAACGCATGTGTGTGAAATATGTACGGAATCGCGAATCGATATTTCGAATCGAAATCCCGAAACGGAATTCCGCCTCTATGTAGCGTGGCCGCTCTTACTGTGCTGTGGTTTTATAAATATTTTGTGTTAGCAAATAAACTCTTGTGTGTCTTGACAAAAGTGTCTTGATTTTAATTTTGCTAACGTAATCCACCCCGCACAGTAGTTAAATGTATTTACAAAATTAGCACTTATGCAGCGTATTCAAGTATGATAACCGCTTGTTTGGGGTCAAAGGTAAACAATAGTCTGGATGTTACCGTAAATCCCCTTGCATCGTGAAACGTCGCAGACCGGGGTCAGAATTTAAATCAAATCATGTAATATTTTTAGCCTTTCAAATTATATACAATATCCTCTATTGAAATAGGGTATTCTTGGTTGACAGGATTGATTTAATGATTATGTGAATTAATGTTACGCTCTCCCAAGATATTCGTACCGTAAATATATATTTGGAAAAATCCTGCCAAAACCGACTTCTTAATAATAACGTGTGCTATAAAATAGCGAAATAAGTGGAAATACAAAATCTTTTTTTAGAAACCGGCCTCTTTTAATGTTGTTAAAAATTATGGATAGAATTGAAAATCTCTACAGTTCATTAAAAAAAAATTCTTTATCGAAAATAACCGGTATGAAACCCGGGGGAAACCATGATGTAGCTTATCATTTACATTTTTTTTAATCTATATTATTATATATAATATTTACGGTTACTAATGATAATCATTTAATTAGCGTACAAAGAGGAAGTATTTTCCAAACATCACTATAATTCATTTAATGATCCTCCCTTTACACAATAAACTGTAAATACTGCTGGATATAGTCCTTTAATGAACTATATGAGTCCGGCAAATTGGTATTTTGGCTTAGGCATTTTGTTATAAAACCTAATCCTACCATCTTCTAAAACGCTGTCTAATACATGGTAAGACCAATTTGTGTTTACCTCTAGTATTAAGGTTTAGTTAATTACTTGTATCTTATACTTTAAGTGAGCAATTCTTGTGTATATATATATGTAACTGGTTTCTCGGAAACGGCTCCAACGATTTGGATGAAACTTTCCAAGTTTACTTAGATAGGTGTTTTTCCCTTTTATTTAAGATACCGAGTAAAGTTCGGTCGCCCAGATATTTGTATTTAAAACATATATTTGTATTGAAGCTTGTTCGGGTTTATGCGGACATAATATTATAATAAACACAGTTGATAGTGTTAATAGTGTATAGTATATAGTGTTATAGTATATTATCTTGGATTGAGAAAACATTGTTATTAATCCAAGCATGCAACTGAAATATTTTCTGGTCTTGCTAGCTAGAAATCGTCACGTTCCAACCTTGAAAATCTGTCGCAAGCACAACAATGTTATCAATGTCTTCCAGCAACCATACTCGAGAGCCATACCCCCTTTTTTACCGACTTCAACAAAAGACGGGAGGTTACTCAATTCGAATGGATCTTTTAATGAATATTCAGTCATAACTTGTTTATTTATGAACTGATTTCAGTGACTCTTTTTTCGTTAGAAAGGAGGATACTTCAAGGGTGTCCCATTTTAATTTCACTGATATTGGACCTTGGACTTCGAAGATACACCTCAAAATCATTGAAGTTGGTTTTCTTTTTTGTATGTCTTGATTTTTATTAAATACAATTGTATTACTATTCCTTCAAGTGTTGGTTGAGTCAAACAATTTTTCCCGTGTGAGCTAAATCCGACAAACGCGCGATGGGACCTCGTTCCAACTAGGTTAAAGTTATAAAAATAAAATTAACATTTTTAGTTAAATAAGAAATTTAATTGTTAAGAAATACATTTAAAAATTCTATCAACATTATTAAGTACAAATTAACAATTAATTAATACAACACTTTAATCAGTTAATATAAATTTCACACAGGGTAATACGACAAGAAGTCGTAATTGAATGTGATTTTTAACGGTCTGTGAATTCTTATAAATTGGCAAGCGATAAAATATGTATTAATCAGTGTGTACCGCTTAGAAAAATGAAGACTGTTATAGTAATCTGCCTTTGCTTGACTACGGTGTTGGCGTTTCCACAGGTAAATATTAATTAATATACATAATAAAATTTCTAATTTACCGTCTTTGACTAACTAAGTAATACTCGCCATAGAGGTATATTAAGAGTGCCGTACAATTTTATTGCTTGTTGTTTAATAATACATAATATATAGCAAAAGGAACCGAAAGTTCCTTATCGCAGGGTGGGAGATAAACTGAAAAATGTCCTACATTAAGAGAAACAAACTCATACATATTATATAGGATTTTCAAAAGTAGTGAAATTAGCCCCGGTCGATAGTGCGAGACCTGCAGATTTGGAATTTTTTATTTATTTACAAATACTAGCGGTCGCCCAATGATCGAAATTCGACCAGCGACTTTTTAATCATAGACTATTTTCTGTTTGACATTTACAGTATGAACCTAGTGACAATGTCAATATGTTGGGGGGTCTAAATTCAATGGCACTTGTCCGGCTAGGATTCGCAGTATTAATTTATTTATTAAGATATTAGTAACAGATATTATAGATAAATTTTGCTGATGCAGATTCCTTCAGGAGTTCCTCAGGGATCTTTATTGGGTCCTCTCCTCTTTAACATTTTTATTAATGATATACCATCCTGTTTTACCACTTGCAAAATTCCTCTCTACGCTGATGACCTTAAAATTATATGCCCTGTTAAAACTGTTTCCGATGTAGTTTGTATTCAATATGATTTAGATAAGTATCAGAATTATTGTACTCTGAATAAATTAGATTTAAATGTCTCGAAATGTCAAGATATAACATATACCCATAAACTCAATCCGATTCTGCACAATTACTTTCTTAAAAATACTAAATTATCACGAGTTAATGCTGTTAGAGATTTAGGTGTTGTTTTTGACTCCAAACTAATATTTGATAAGCATATTGATAATGTTGTCAAAAAAGCTTCTAAAGCATTAGGGTTTGTATTTCGATTATCCAATGAATTTAAATGTGTTAAAACTTTTAAAATTCTTCATTATTCTTTTGTTCAAACCCATCTTGAATACGCATCTCAAGTCTGGAACCCCAATTATAATATATATATCACACGCATTAAGAAAATACAAAAGCGGTTCTTCGTTTCCTACAGTTTAAATTTGAAATAATTGTACCAGATTACACATCGCGCTGTAAAAAATTTCATATGCTCCCGCTGTATACACGAAGAGAAATAGCTGATGTATCATATCTTTTGTGTATACTCAATGGCCTAATTGACTGTTCGGAGATACTGAGCAAAATTAACCTACGTGTACCGGCAGCATCTTTTAGAAATCCTAACATACTTTATAGTCCTATTGTTAGAACTACCTACAGACAAAATTCTTATTTCGTGATTTAGACGTTGATATATTTGATACAACTGTGCTGAAGTTGAAAGCTCTTTTGAATTCTTATTTCTTTTGTTAATATTTTTGTGTTCTTACGTCTACTTTATTTATTTATTTATTTTATTATATAAGTACATAATTATATGTGACAACTTGTAAATGGCCTTCATTAATTTATACATGTAACTTAAATAAGTACTTAGCTGTAAGTTTTCTTAAAATATTAAAATAAAATAAAATAAAAATTTTAGCTTTCTGCACTCCTTCTCCATATAAACTTTAACCATGCCAAATCTCACAGTTCCGTGCACGCAATACGCTTAAAAAGGGATACAAAGTTATTGCTTCACGTATAATTTATTTATAATATAATAAACGGGAAGAGTTTCTTTGTTTGTTTAAACACGCTAATCTCTGGAACTACCAGTCGTATTCGAAAAAAATCTTTTTATATGATAACCAGACTTTCGAGGGATAATATAGTCTATCTAACATTAGGCTACAACTCTCAGATAGCCTTAAATATTGATTTTTGTTACATAAGTCGGAAGTCAAGGCCCTCCCGAACTGCTTAATCCGCATGCGCTGACGTAATCGTTGATGATACGCAAATACAATGCTATACGAAAATATTGATCCATAGTATATCAAAAAAAGTCAGTGATAGCATCTGTCTACTACTTATACATAAGTCATAATAAGGTATTTTGTGACAAAGATTTGTTGAAAATTAAAAAGTGATTTATAATCATTGTTTTTAAACAAGGCATAATAATTCTTACGAGAAAAAGTTACTTAATCATAGAGATAATTTTATGAAGTTAAATTTTGGTATTTATAGTGTGTTATTTGGACATATAGTTTAGGAGATAATGAAAAATTAAAATAATTTGTACTTGCGGAAAGAACAATAATGATAGGCTACACGGGTGCGTTAGCGGCGCGGTGTTTGTCAGATAAAATTAATATGGGTAAAACCTTAGGACACAGCAAGTTTTTTATACAAACTTTATCAGCAGCGCTCGAACTATCAACCACTCGTACTATACGTACAACAGTGTTTACAAGTCTGGTCATAATATCACAACGAAAGGATCTTCGTTCCTACCAGATGTCCCATGACACGTCACGTGCTTTCTTTTTATTTACACTATGTATTATTAGTAAATAAGATTAAATTAATTATTTTTTATTTAATCATATTTTTATTTTATTACAAACAGGATGACAACGATGACGTGGGTCAAACGCAGCAGGTACGAAAGGATATGATAAAAACTTAATTAAATCCTTTTGAACAAGGGTTCCATGGAACTGCGTAGTCGTAACCAAAACTATCTGATATCCGAAATAAATAAATATCTGAAACCGTAGTCGTATCCGATATAAATATTCGAAATAATTTTGGATACGAATTCGGAATTAATAACAGAACAATTTTACTAATAAAACTGCAAAATGAGTTTGCCTAAGCAATTTGTCTCCAGAATCTTCTGTTACTTCTCGTTGACTATTTTTTTTTATCTCACAATTCTATGGTTTGGATAATATTATTTTTCAATTATTATTTTTTTGAGTTCTAATGAAGATTAAATCCAATAGGACACTGTAGATTACTAAAAATTAATTAAATATAACTAATAGATTATTTTAAGCTAGTTTGCCCGGTAGCCGTTGTTATTCCCTTCCCAATGCAACTCCATCACAATGACACAATTTTACCTGATAACTTTTTCATGGCATATACAAAAATTTAATTACGCATATCCATCCTTTGAATCGTGAGTTATGGTTTTGAATTCACTACAAAAAAAAACAATATCAAAAAAGAACGTTTCTCCCGAATTTCTTGCCATAAAATCCCAATTCGGATTATTACGAATAATTTAAAATAAAAAAGGTTTGAATTTGATGTGTGTGGATTGTGATGTACTTTTCATGCCTACAAATAGATACATGTAGATTCGAGACGTTTCTAGGATAGTGTTTTTTTTTAATTATTTAACTCAGAACGTTAAAATCTAAAATAATTTATAATAATATCCAAAGCCGTAAGTAACCAAATAAAATTAAAAATACTGTAAAGATATCAATATCCAGATTCAAAATCACATATGCGTAACATCTCTGTTTTTGAATACTTTCATGGTACTTACCTACTATAATAAGACGTATCTTTTTATTATAAAGGATACTAGGAGAAGATTGCAGAAGCTGAAATTCGAAGTAAGTAAGGTTTCAAAATACGTACCGACACAAAATTTTGAAGTAATTTAGAAGAGAGGTAGCACACTTCTTAGGTAGGGAATTTCTTTCGAAATATCTCTCAACATAGGGCAGTCTCCCCAACTGTTAGAATAAATTCTCTCTACAGAAGGTCACAGCCAAATAACCTTGTGTTGTTTTCCTGCGATAATTAGGTTTAGGGCTCCTAGGGGTAACGGCAATGCGCTATTGATATCTATGGTATTACAAGCATCCATAAGCTACGGTAGCCGCTTACCATCAGGCGGACGGTATGCTTATTTACCACCAAAATAACATCACATACCATCACACCTATATCCTCGAAGGGTTAGGCAGGCGTGTACTAATGTACAGCAACAGTTCGCCGGTTATGTTTTAGGTCCCATTCGAGCACAAAGCCAAACTCTGAACTACAACTGAGAATTTCATAGTAAAACCCCAATAACACTTTGCTCGAGCTAAGTTTCGAACCTAGGACCTCGATCATAGCAGTCGCGCTTACGACCACAAGGCTAATGAGGCAGTATAGTTATAATTAGCATAATATTTTTTTATACATTTGTGTTTGTAATTTTTTTAATCAATAAACCAATATGATTACATAAATAATCAATTAGAGTTTTTATCTATTCTGACTTTAACTCGCGCTGAGTACCTTACGCGCTCGCCCCCGAACCCGGTAAAGCTGTAAAAGCCGTCTGAAGCTCCAGGACCTTTATGGCTAACAGAACCAACTAAAAAAAAACTTTATCTCGTGGATTCCTTACTTATTACGAGTAGTAGGTACAAATATTATGAATGTTAATCAAGATTGTTTTATATAACTTATACAGCTTATCGCAGATCATGATGATGACGACGTAAGTGGAATTTACTTTTATCAATTACATTAAGTTATTTCTATTAGGTATTTTTTTCTGGCATAGACCACATCTACATTAATTCTTCATCAAATTTCAGACATCTTTTTAAATATTAGCCCAGTCATATTAGGGCTTTCACCTCGGAATGAAAGATAATAAGCTGCAAATTGGTATGAACCTTTGTTTTGTCATTCTAAATGTTGTCTCAAAAGTCACAATCGTTATCGTGTCCGCGTCTCAAGATATTCAAGGTCAAAGGTCACAAAAATCGGTTTTTCGCGAATATCTGGCTTCCTATCGGTTAAATGAAATTTGCATTTATTATAAAAGTTGTAGGCTATAAAATTCCCTACAACTTTTGTTTAAACTTTTTTTTCATACAACCAACCGTTTTGAAGGTAGAGCGCGAAGAGTGCACATCGTACAGTCATATACGGCCTAATGCAAGGTCAAGCGTGAGTTATGGTTATCAGTACGTTATAAAGTCAATTATTTACTTGGAAATTATAATTATTAAACAATGCCTATTATTTATGTACTAACTATTAATTATTTATATTTAATTAAAGTAAGTAACTTGATTATTTATATATAATTATTCATATTTTACTATTTATAATTAAGAGTATTGAGCATTGGAAAAAATTCCTGATTTAGATAAACTGGTGGAAGTATTTCAACAAGAAAACTGCCCAAAACAAACATTATTAGAAAATGGAGTGCGCATCTTGTTGGCATTATATAATGCTCCAAAATCTGAGGACAACATTGATCATTTCCGCTACACGCAATTCATCAAATTTACAAAACTAAATAAACCTGTACAACTGTCAACACTTCCACCAACAAGTGTAGCAGCTCATCAACACATAAAACGTGTCTACTACCAGATTCAAACGTGGTTAGGGAAGGACTTAGAACCTCAAGAATGGGGCTGGATGCTTGAAAATGAAATCCTGGAGCCCATACGAACGTTATTACCTCCAGCACCAGCCGAACTACTAAACGTAATATTTTGCAATTGCAAAAATGGTTGTGGTTCCCGCTGTGGATGCAGAAAATCAGGGCTACAATGTTCTTTAGCTTGCGGCCAGTGCAACGGACAAGCTTGCCTCAACGCTTCACTGTATCCAAGTAATCCCGATGAAGAAAATACATATGATCCCGATATTCTGGAAGGTTTGGAGATGAACATGACAGATAATGAGGATGATGACAATGAATCGAACATTTTTGAGCGACAAGAAGAAGAAGACGACGAAGAAGAAGAAGATAATTAGCTTCCATTTCCAATTTCATTACAATTAAAATCAACAAAGATACTTTTGATATTTGAACTCACATTTTGACAAATGTATATTATGCCGTATTTAATAATAAATAAAAATATGTGTAAAATATATACTCTTACTATCATTTTAACTTAAAATAAAACTAAAATATATAATCCAGAATTAATAATATTTTATACTTAAATAGTTAAATATGAATAATTATATATAAATAATCAAGTTACTTATTTTAATTAAATATAAATAATTAATAGTTAGTACATAAATAATAGGCATTGTTTAATAATTATAATTTCCAAGTAAATAATTGACTTTATAACGTACTGATAACCATAACTCACGCTTGACCTTGCATTAGGCCGTATATGACTGTACGATGTGCACTCTTCGCGCTCTACCTTCAAAACGGTTGGTTGTATGAAAAAAAAGTTTAAACAAAAGTTGTAGGGAATTTTATAGCCTACAACTTTTATAATAAATGCAAATCTCATTTAACCGATAGGAAGCCAGATATTCGCGAAAAACCGATTTTTGTGACCTTTGACCTTGAATATCTTGAGACGCGGACACGATAACGATTGTGACTTTTGAGACAACATTTAGAATGACAAAACAAAGGTTCATACCAATTTGCAGCTTATTATCTTTCTTTCCGAGGTTGACCCCTTTTTTTACCTAATATGACTGGGCTATATTACGTTTCCAGTTATTGACGAAACATAGAGAAATATTATATAAAATTATTATTTTCGTTTAAAAAAGATTATGAATTAATTTTTCATTACGAATGGCATCTGTTGATGCTAATAAACTAACATAGATATATTATATTAAAAAATATATATTTAAGGCGCCATTTATTAACATATCAGCTATTATTTCGATACATTCTATAATGTGCGAAATATTTCCACGGTTCAACTGGTTTTTATATTAATTTTATCAACTGAACAAAGTACGAGGTGAACAAAATATTATATAAATAAATACTATGTCAAATTATGGAACCTGTAGCGAAATCAATATAGCGACATCTATCTCGCCATATACGACGCATCCTACATCGAGATATAAAAATTAACCGAACACTGAGTATATATAACCCGACAGCAACCGTTGGGCAGCTGCCCGCCAGACATAACAACCATCTGGTCGAAGGATCCTCCCTTTGCAATGATTACCCACAAACCTTTGTAAAAGGATTTTTGTGAGACGTGCAATAAAATATTTAGGAGCGTTTTTTTTTTCGATTCATTTTTCTCGGTTATCTGCTCGATATTTAATTTACAATAATTTAAATGTGTTATCCAGTTTGAACGTAGATCGCGTGAAGATCGCTTCGATCACGATAGGGTGGATTTAGACCGACGTGGTCGCGAAGAACGCTACGACCGCAATAGGATGGATTATGACCGACGTGACCGTGATTATCGCAGTGACCGCAATAGAATGGATTATGACCGACGTGACCGTGAATATCGTAGTGACCGCGACAGGATGGATTATGATCGACGTGAAAGGCGCGGCAGAGTTGAACAGAGGGCAGTAAGTATTTTGCTTTATTTTTGATTTAGCTCATATTTCTATTTCGGTTTGTAATTTAATTTCTTCTTCTTTCTTCTTCAGTTTCTTTAATTTATCAGTGTTGAAATCAGCCAAACAGATTCTAAATTCATTCAAAAACTAAACTAATATTAAAGTTACATAATCCGGTCCCATAATTACGTATTTCTCAAAAGTAACAGAAACCGCCAAATATAATATCAACTTAAAAATGACAAATTCCGGTTATGTAATAACTGGTTTATAAATATGAATTTCAGAATTTCTCATTTTGAAGCCAGCTAGCGAGGCCACCGTTTGAAAATGCCTTACTATCATGCTGGGTTTTTATCACGTTTTCCATAACCGAAAGTTCCAGTGCATTGTAAGATTCGAGCTTACCAAGTTGCCTTTTTACAATCGTTAATCCTAATAAAACACAACTCAACGTTAATAACGTGATAAAATAGGTCAATTTCATACAATTTACCGTTTTCTGTTAGCATTAACGATTGTTGAAAGCCGTGCGAAGAACCCGTAACAGTGCCTCTATTTTCTCTCCACAGAGGCAGGCTGGTGATGATCAACAGAAATCTGAGGTAGGATTTTAAAACAGATAACAACTATTAAAATAAGGAACCCATCAGTGACTCGATATTTTTTGTTCACAGAGGCAGGGTGATGATGATCAACAAAGACCTGAGGTAGGATTTTAAAACAGATAATAATTATAAAAATGTAGAACTCATCAGTGACTCGATTTTTCTTTACAAACACAGATAGATTTCCAGGTCGAGTTTGATCAAGATACCTAAAACACGTACAGTGAACTTCACAGTTTCTTTTTTTTCACAGAGACAGAACGACAACGCCGTTGAATCTGTTGAAGATGGCAAAGCAGTCGCGGTAGGTTTTTCTAACAAAATATAAACGACAATTAAATCGATTGTGAAAACCTCGTCACAATGACTCGATTTTTTTATCCACAGAAACAAGATGACGACGACACGCAGTCTGATGGAGGTGTGAAGGCTGTCGCAGTAGGTTTTTAATAACAAACAAATTTTGAAAACCAAGTTACAATGACTCGCGTGATCATGTGCTTTAAAGTAGTAAATAAAAAAAGTTTAGTGAAGTTTTTAACCGTCTTCAAAAAAAGTAGGAAGTTCACAATTCGAATGTATTTTTTTTATTGGTGTTCAGACATAACTTATTTGTTTATGAACCGATTTATTGTTTTTAGTTTGAAAGGGCATTCCTCAATTGTGGTCCCATTTTAATTTCATGGGCATTGGACTTTCAACTTCGAATATATATCAGGGAACTCCTTAAAATCATTGAAGTGGGTTATCTTTTTTGGTAAAAATTATATTATACCAAGATTCCGACCGGTCCAGCTACGCAAGGGCATTGCCTGGCTTAGATTGTTCGTTTGTTCATATCATGACCAGTTCTCTCTACCTATAACTTATTTCCATTTTTTTTTTTCAGAGGGAGGCTAATAGAGGCGAGTACTTTATGCGGGTAAGCTAGTTTAATATCATCATTTGCCATTACAATGCTGTTTGTTTATAGATCTCTTCTCGGTCTTTGTTTATCTCTCGATTTTCACCGTTCTTCTTAGTTCATGATTAGGGTTTCCAATAGTCCCCTGAAAGCCGAGATGTCCCGCAAAAGACGAGTGTAGGACGCTCGGTCCAATTTTCTGTTACGGCTAAACTGTTAGCCAGAAGTAGAAGTAATTCTTAGAATTCTTCAAGTTTACTTTCTAACTATTTAGTTAGACTATATAATTACTCATAGATGTAGTAAAACCGTTCATTTAAATTACAGCAACTATAGTTTTAGTTCCTAAACAAAAGATAATAGCTAACTAATAAAACAAAAATAAAAATTGTTTTAAGTAAATGAAAATTAATAAGAAGTATCTCAGTATCTCACTTAAAGCACATAATAGAGACAGGATAAATTTATCTATAGTACTGTTATACTCACAGATATCTAATTATACTATCGAAGTATAGTTAGTAAGTTTATTTTAGGAGGAAATCCATGAAACTACTGATCAGATTCTATAAAAAAACCATTCGATAAATAATGGTATGTTAAACTTCAATAAAGCTATATTAATTTGCAACAGCCCCTGATTTCTTTATAACTATAATAATATATTGTCAGACATATAACATAAAATCGAATTAATAACCAAAATTTTTCACATTAATTTATAATTAAAAATATGTACGAATGTATAAATATTCGACTATTAAAATTACCAGCTAATAGAATACGTTGGTTATACAGTAATCCATATTGGTCATTTTCCCTATAAAGCCAATGGATAAACCGTTCAAAGGGAACGTCCAGTGACAGATCCTGACAATAACAAACCGATGTGTTCCCTCCTTTTTACGACATCGGGTCCTTTAAGCGTTTGACATGCATGACCGACATGGGCATGACAGCAGCGACCGCCAATGGATTTAGATCTCTCGGTGGTCACCGTTATGTTTGGATTGGACAGTGTCATGAATGTACCGGGCTATTACAAAAAAACAGCATTATGCAACTAAAAGTTACTAATTGGAAACTTCAGACTCGTCAATATGTTCGCAAGGTCAGTTTACACCACACATTGATACGAAAACAAAAGCGAATACTAAAATTTATTTCATGCATCCCTTGTGTACGATGCGTTAATTTCTGTAAACAATAATAAAATTATTATTTTTCCAGTATCCCTCAGCTGGTTATAACAGACAGGTAAGTTAAAACGTTTTAAAATGTTTAAAAGTTATTATCGGCCGCTTTATGCAAACAAATTGGGTTGTTTTTAACGTTTGGAATCTTAATAGTACATTATTGCAAAGGCCGTGAAATAGGCAATTGCAGGTCGAGTGTTAGTTTGAAGGCCGAGCCGTAGGCAAGGACTTCATTAATGCGAGACAGGCAATTTCCATTTCCGCCGAGGCATATACAGTACTTTTCTCAAACATACATGGAAATAAAACATACTTTTTACATAATAAAGAAAGATTGAACGCTAAAAATTTAAAACATACAGCGTGGCGATGCGTCGCCACGCCAATAATCACGTTTACCCTCGCCTATAGATGTTTCATCAGATCAAAAAGTTTGTTGTATCTGAGATGGGGTCATCTACAGCTCCGTAACTAATATATCTTTCTGGGACTTTGACGATCAGTTTCAGTGTCATAAAGAGTATTTAAAAACACCCCGGCACGCCGTTTCATACAACATTGCTGGAGCGTTGTAATGTTCCAAATTCAAGAAACGCTCCTGCAATGGATTTGATTTTCTTTGTCCGTAAATTCGATACTTCGCTTGTTCTTTTTTCGATAATAATGACAATATTTCCATGCATGTTTGAGAAAAGGTTTATTTCTATTGCATTGAATTTTGTGCTTAAGTTTATTGGCTAATTTACCATTAAACATAGTTTACGATACTCCTTTTACATTTCACGGCACTTGATACCTACTTCATGAGATCTATACGTAAAATTTCGATTACCATGGCTATGAGATTTTATTTCCTTTACTTCCTAAAATGTTCCTTCTCAGCACAACATGATATTTTTCCTAGTGGTTTTAATTTGAAAACAATATATGGATCATAGGCTTATTATATAATTCTTACTAGTTACCCTTGTTTCAAAATTTAAAACGTACCTCGAAACTTCACTTTCATTTAAGAGATATTAGACAAGGAAAGGCCTTAATTAAATATCATAATTGATTTAGGAAAAAAGAAATCTCTTAATATATCAATTACATTAATAATTCTATTACACAGGACTCTCATTCGTTCGCGTATCCTTACGGACACAACCGTGCAGATAGTTCAGCCAATAACCTAGACCGGGTGAGTCTCAAATAACGTATGTATACTCGTAAACAATATTAATGACTGCGTTTACAGAAACCCGCCTTTAAAATTTATTAATCTACGCGATAGAGCGCTCGAAAATATCTTTAAAATGAGCCAACTCACAACCAAGATAATCCATTAAGCAAAAGAATTTGTTGGGACTGAACAGTTGGTGATATAATAAGCAATTGTGTCTGACTGGATTGCGTAGTCTTGGTAAAACATCGATTGACAATCGATTAATTGATAAGCCATTGAGACTAAAATATGTAGAAACAGCATAATATGGCACTGATTTCTATGTAAAAGCTAAGAGCCAAGGAAAGGGTCTAAATTAAAATCATAGCTGTTATAAGACAAAGGAAATCTCTTGATATATCAATTACATTAATAATTTTATTTCACAGGACTCTTATTCGTTCGCGTATCCTTACGGATACAACCGCGCAGATACTTCAGCCAATAACCTAGACCGGGTGAGTCCCAAATAACATATATTCGTAGGCAAGATTAATGACTGCGTTTACAAAAACCTGTCTTTAAGGTTCATTAATCCACACTAGAGCGCTCGAAAATGTTTTTAAAATAAGCCAACTCACAACCAACATAATCTATTAACCAAAAGAATTTCTTGGGACACAACAATTGGTGATATAACAAGCAATTGTGGTTGATTGGATCGGAGGAATTTTATTAAATTTTATCCTACATAAAAATAAAAATATATAGAAACAACATAACATAGAGATGATTTTCATGTAAAAGTTATAGGCCACGGAAAGGATCTTCATAAAAAATCATAATTGATAAAGCAACAATAAATCTATTGCTACATTAATTAAAGCGATAATATTTTTTTTTCACAGAACTCCTTTTTGTTCATATATCCTTTCGGATACAACCGCGCAGATGGTTTCGCTAATAACCTAGACCGGGTGAGTCTTAAATAATGTATATTCGTAGACTAGGTCTCAACAAAAACATTTTAATGTTTTAACAAAAAAGAGAACCAACTTCAATGATTTTAAAGAGTTCCCTTTTGTATCTTCGAAGTTGAAGGTCTAATGCCAATGAAATTAAAATGGGACTACCCTTGAGGTATTCCCTATCCAACAAAAATAGAATGATCCAAATCGGTTCGTACACAAAGAAGCTACGGCTGAACATAATATACATTCGAATTGAGTAACCTTCCGTCTTTTGTTTAAGTCGGCTAATAAAAGTAGTCGAAATTGATTAGACATTAATTAATCAATTGTGATCGTCACTTGTTTCAAACTAGAGCGTATAGATGTCATCTTTGCTTCATCGCATAATTTTCAATTACCTATTCACTACATATTCACGAATGTATTCTTTTCATTATCCGAGTTTTAGTATAATTTATTATCAGAGACATCCAACAAGTTTCACCACCAGTTATAAATCATTATCGAAGATAAATATTATATACATAGTCATATAAACGTGTGGTCGATTGGATTTTCCAGTATTATACGAAATCGGTAAGTCTATTAATTGAGGTAATCAAAATTATGACTTGGAATTTAGATTAAAATATTTGATTTCCACTATTAATATAATATAAATTTTCTTTTTGATATTCCAGGGTTTTTCTTCACAATACGCACCTTACCGATTTAGTAAAGAGGTAAAAACCTCTCTTTCTATTTATCTTATATTTAGATGAATTCATATAATTCTTCTACTTATTTACCCGTCCCTTATCCCAATATTTAGGGTCGAGTCTCCTCACATTTTTATGCCAAGCCAATCTGTCTTATTTGTCGATTCTGGGCTTTTGTTAGGCTTTGGTGTTTAGTTATAAAGGGATAATTTGAGCCGACGTGAGAAATGATTGTGCGTTTCGTTATATATAACATATTCCAATAGCCTTCTTCTGATTGAAAGAAAACTTCATGTAGTACATAAGTAATTAGGTTCCGGGAATAATAGTAGAGTTATACTTTACCTGATGTGGCATTAGTGCAAGTTGATATAGTTCACAGCTGTACCACACTCTCAGATCCATTAAGAAAAAAAGGTATACCGAGTCAGTTCATGCATTACCTAACTGTTAATCAACTACCTTGGTGATTAATAGTACCTACAAGAAATTCAGCTAAGCAATGTCTATTGTCTTAAGAAAATTTGTTTCAAATGTTTAGGTACAATTAATTTCGTAACACACTCAAATCGAAAGTTTTTAATGGATGTTCAGTCATAACTGATTTGTATGATCCTTCTTTGTTGGATAGGGAATATCTCAAGGGTGGTCCTATTTTAATTTCATTGCCATTGGACCTTCAATTTCAAAAATACACAAGGGAACTCTTCAAACTCATTGATGTTGGATTTCTTCTTTGTTAAGAATTGTGTTGATCTTTCTATTTTTGTATTATACTATCAAACGCATTACAAAGAGATTAGAAAGACTTTTCATCAACATCAGAACTTGCAGAATTCTTAGGGTAAACGGGTGCACTGTTAATAAATATAACTATACTTTCTTACCATGGTGTTATTCAACAGGTCTCTTATGGGTATGCCTCACCTTATGGACAAAACCGCGCAGATAATTATCACGACAACATGTACAAGGTAAATCCTCAATTCCTTTCTATTTCCTAAGCTGTCTAACCTTCCGTTGTTTTCCTCCTCCACTTCACTCTATCCTCGCCATCACCTTGGAAACATTGTACCCCTTTAAATTCTCTAGTAATATACTTTTCCTACCTCTAGATGGAAAGAGAAAGCTGTAATGCCAAATTTCCTACGTGTTACATCTCATAGTCAATGTTGCGTACCTCGTAAGTATTCGTTGCGAATTTTATTGAGCCTTCACAAATTCTTGCCAACTTAACGGCATGCACGTCTTTTTGGCGTCTCAGATCAATTTTCATAAATGCATATCACGATTGCTCTTGTAATAGTGTTGTAGATAAGTCTTTTAAGTTTTACAGGTTTTCTTTTATCAAATGAACATTATATACATTCGAATTGAGAACCTCCTCATTTTTTCCAAGTCCTTTAATAACGCCTAAAACGTATGGAATTGATATATCTCAACGTTAAATCACGTGATCAGATAACATGTCAACTCCATATATACATACCGGCCTTTACCAAAGAGCGTTCCAAAATTTTATAATACTAGCTATAAGTCGTCAATTAAGTCTTAGCAAGTTAGAAATTCCCTAATAAAGAAAATAATGAATTGTTTTGTAAATTGCTATAAGAACGTACATTCCTACATCTATAATTAAAGGAACGGATATGAATTTGGCACCCGTTAGATCTCAGCTAATTTATCGTTGACTACGACTACCCTGAACGTCGTTTCTACCGAACTTAGACCCTTTCTCACATTTATCTTTTTATTGGAATACAATTTTACTTCTAGCGTTTCAATCTAGGCAGGGTAAGTAATAACTAGTGAACTGGCAGATCTGATACAAGAACAAAAAGCAGTTTTAATTTTCATCATCAGATTTTAGTAACACTCTATATATCGGTCATTATAAAAAAAACTTTCCGGATACGTTTCAACAAGTGTGCGTTGGAATTGCACAATTTAATTCCCCCTACCCCCTTTTATCATCGGACAGCAAAAGACATGGCGAAACGTAATCGATATATGGTTGATATTCCACCAGTGCGTATGAAGCGTTTTGCTAGCACATTTATCATGCGCACCGCTAAAGTGTGTAAACTCCAAAAGTTAATGTACAGACAGAACTACAGATTAATTAATATAGATATATACCATACAAAATAACTGATAAACCATTGAATTAATGAAAACACAGCTATTTCGCGAGACCACACGAGGGGCTCCGCCTGAAATGCAATATCTAGAAGAACTATTGCAAAGGGAGGATCCTCCGACCAGACGGGTGTTATGTCTGGCGGGCAGCTGCCCAACGGTTGTAGTCGGGTTCTTGTATACATACTCAACGATTGAGTTAATTTCTATAGCGCAATGTAGGATAGTAAGGATGTGTCTTATGTGGCTCGATAGATGTCGCTATGTGTTGCTATGTAGATGTCGCCACATCAGTCCCCTCCGAGACCGGAGGTCGATAGCAGGTTGAGTCGTCCATACATCTTGTGATGCTTGCCGGGCCAGTGGAATGTTCCAGTGAGTCGGAACCAGATGCCGCATAGTTCACGGTGAGTCGGAACTGTCTGCGGTGATGCCCCAGTGAGTCGGGGTGATGTGCTGCAAGAATGCTCCAGTGAGTCGGAATGTTGCAGTGCTGCGTAGTGGCTGGCTGCTGCGTCGACCAGGAGAGAAGTGCGTCTCTGCTTGCTGACCGGCCGAAGTGCAGTGTGCTGTGCCAAGGTCGCTGAGAAGGCTGTGGGTGATGACCAGGAATGCGCGCGTCCGCTGCATGCTGGTGGTCAGGATACCCGAAGTAGCCGTGGATGCTGGCTGGCTGTATGACTCGCTGCTCGAAAGCTTGTGGAAGTGATGATGACGTCACGATATAGCTGTGCGAAGAAGGTTGTGCTGACGTTCATGCTCGGGGTCACCAGTGTGGAAGAACTATTGCAAAGGGAGGATCCTCCGACCAGACGGGTGTTATGTCTGGCGGGCAGCTGCCCAACGGTTGAAGTCGGGTTCTTGTATATACACTCAATCGAAGAGTTAATTTCTATAGTGCGATGTAGCATGCGTCGTATGTGGCTCGATAGATGTCGCTGTGTGTCGCTATGTAGATGTCGCTACAAATGTTTTGCAAATTGGGGACCGCCTTGAGAAAGGCTCTAATATCAATACTCGCACGCACGCATACATAATAGTAGGAAACAGAGAGGGAGAGAGGAAGCTAGAGAGAGAAAGTCACATAAATCAAACCACAAGCTACATTATGGAACTTTGTTTCTAAAACACCCGGACAAAAATATAAATATGTACTTAGTTGTAAGTGACACATGACTAATATGATATAGGAATTCAACATTTTGTAATTTTATATTTTAGCATTGGGAAAAATATTCTGAATCTCAACAATGGTGAGTTTAAACAATTGTCTTGAGTAACAACACATACGACCAGGGTAATCTTTATAGATTTGAAAATTTCATTCAACTAAAATTTCTCAGTAAATGACTGCTCTCTATTACCTTTTTATACTAACATGGTAAAATGACGGTCGTCACGATCATGCTTGCCCAAACTGATGCTTTCACCAGCTGTGGACGAAACGCAACAAACCCAAAGAGAGTCAAGGTAACAAGTTTTTCACCATGTGTATGGTAGTCCCCGACCACCTCACTTGATTACACTGAGATATAACCCGGCTGATTCCGGAACGTGACTCAATGGCGATTGTTACATCTAGTATATAGTATTCGCTGTCCACTTTAGCACAATTATAATAATAGTATCCTACCATACAGAAGTATAGCTGAATATTAATCCAGTTATTATATTATTTACTAGCTGACCCTCGCAATTTCTCCTGCGTCACATAATGGAAGCTATCAAAAGGAATAAATTTTCCCCCATTCTTGCAACATTTTTTATTGATGCTCCGTTCCTACTAGTTGTAGCGTTATGTTATATAGCCTATAGCATTCGTCGATAAATGGGCTATCCAACGTTAAAATAAATTTTCCATTAGAACCAGTAGTTCCTGAGATTAGCGCGTTCAACCAAACAAACTCTTGAGCTTTATAATATTGGTATAGATTGCCTGCTGTGATTTAAGAGATCGCATAAATATCTAAAAACTCATGAATTTCACATAATAAATACCAGAACACTAAAAAAACGAAACTGCTAGAACCAGTCGATTTAAAGGAAATAATAATTTAATTTCTTAATTTAACGAGACACTAAGAAAAGGTTTATGCATCCGAAAAAACTGTAGGGAACAACGAAATAGGTTAAATTCACAGCGTAGACGTATTTCAGAATATCGATTGATTGAAAGAAGTAAATTTAAGGTAAGGCTGACTAACAACAGTGACTTTCACGCTGCGTCTCAGAACTCAGAGTCACTCACAAAGCATGAAACACGGTTACATCGCCGATATTAAATTCCAGTACATGTACTTACATTTTTTATGGCTGTTTTTCATACAGGACATTCCACTTGGACGAACTCGCAGGCACAACTAGTATTATAAAAAAAATGTATTTTTAACACTTCATACTTCGATTTACGACATTTTGAAAGCGAAATGTTTGTGTGTATTTCTCGTTGGAAAACCTACTAATTAAATAAAACTCTAATTTCAGAGGAATCTAATACACCCAAATGGCCGCTAACAATCGGAAAATATAAAATATCGGATTGGATTTTTGATAAATGTATATTTAAATTTTACTAATAAATATAACATATCATCATTATCTGCTAATGTGTTTTATTTAGATGTAACTAATTCAAATACCAACTTATAACATAATTTGGTATTAATAATTTACCTACCTACTAATGTACCTATATTTTTTATGGCACCGTTATATTACCCTTAGTAGATACCTCATCAAAATTCACTATTCAAATGTCATTTGAAAGCCTATGTTTGCCGCTATATACGAAATATACTTTAAACAAATTTTTTTTATTAAAACATTGATTTAAAAAAATGCTTCTTTAGGAATGCAACGAACAGACGAAAATATTAGCAAAATATTATTGTAGGTATTGCTTAAAATAAAATTCGTTCGGCAAGACATTTGAAGAAAAAGGTTTTAGCAGAAATCTATTGCTGTCGCCCACTCATGCTATGCACGAATGATCAACGCGCGAGAGAGACAACTACAGCTCGAGCTGATAATACCCTTTATTTATGAACAATTTTAGATGATTATTTTTTCGTTAGAAAAGGGATACCTCAAGAGTGGCCCCATTTTAGTTTGATTAGATTTTAAAGATACCAAGATAGCCAAGGAACTTCTCAAAATCATTAAAGTTCGTTTTCTTTTATGTTAAAAATTGTCTTGTGTGCCTAGCCTATATAACCCATATAGTATATATAGCCTATGTCACTCCCACAATTAAGACGATTCTAACGAAACCTCGCATGCTATCCATCGCGTCCATCAAGCCGTGCATGGATATACCTACATGCACTCGAAAAACATAACCCTCCCTTTTCATACTCGGGTTAAAAATGTAGTAGGTGAAGGGTTGGATCGGTGGAATATAGATGTTCGGAAGTTCAAGCAGAATGTACGTACCAACGAGGATTTCGAATTCAATATCATCTATAAATATATTAAGCATTAGAGGTCCCAAATGGGAGCCCTGTGGGACACCTGATTTAATAGTGAAGTATTCAGATGAAAAACCATTTATGTCACCACGAGATTTTCTACCCTTTAGGTAAAACTCAAACCAATTTAGGAGATTCCCATCAATCACATAAAGCTGCAACTGCTAATTAAGATTCCATGAGTTCCGCGATCTCAAACGCCTTGCTAAAATCAGTGTATAATTACATCTACACTATGTTGTGAGTCAATGGCATGGCTCAGATATTCTACAAAACATACTAGATTTGTACAAGTAGATCTAGCTCTCACAAATCCGTGGTGTTGAACACTGAGGAACTGCTTCAGATGTGAATATAGTATAGGACAAAGCAATTTTTCTAGGACCTTGGCAAATGCTGATAAAATAGATATAGGCCTATAATTCGTAATAAGATTCTCTTTGCCACTTTTATGTAAAGGAACAACCAGAGCCTCTTTTCAAACCGTCTGGAAGACTCCTTTGAAAGACTTATTATAGATTAACGCTAATAGAAAAGCTAATGAATCAGCACACTTAAAGGCAAAAATTGCTGGTATACTATCTGCGCCAGCACCTTTGAAAACGTCAAGTCTTTTTAATGCTCTTCGAACATTATAGATACTAATCGGCATTGTGTGCAAGTAATTACTAGAAGAACGTATTTTCTTATAGTAATCATTCTTATAAAGACAAGTACAGTTATATGCTGCTGAGAAATGTATGTATGTACATTTCAGCAGAGTAGGAGCTATGCTTTGACTTCTTACTTTTAATGAATGGCCAAAGAAATTTGGGGTTTGACTTAAAAATATTAAGTAAAAAACATAGATTAATGATTGGTTTCCGCATTGTGTTGTGGCTCCAGCTTCAACCAGTAATTCATCTATGGTAAAAACATTCTAATCCGCGTATTCACTGCCTCAAATTCTGATTATTAAGTCAAGTTAGTACTAAATTTCTAACCCACAAATATTTTTTTTAAATCTGCTGACGATGGATCGCGCTTACTTATCGGCTTACCTATCAAATGCCTTCTATTAACTCTTCGCTGGGGATGATTCGATACTACTGAGTACTCCTATGGTTTCGAACCTTTTCATTCGATACTAGTACTCATAGTTGATCAAACCGCCGTTCAATACTGAGTACTGGTAACAAATGAAAACAGTGATATCGAATCAATTGGCGTCACGATATACCGTCCAGGGCCTTGCGGGTTTGTTGATGAATTGCGGCGTGGGGCGGGTGAGCAGGAGATAATATTTGATTAATAAATATCGTTTTGTGGACAATCGATAGTAATCGATATCATCCTATAACATAAAACAAAATTCCCCATCGCGTCTTATGTCTTAAGTCTTATGTTCCACTGGCGTCCAGATTGCTTTAAGCCATACAAAGACTTGCGTAAACGGCAAACATTGCCACCCGCTCGTATGTCCGCTAACATTTGCTGCACCTGTTTCTTGACTAAAAAATCTTCCGTTTGTAACAATTTAACGAGACTTTCTTTTAAAAACTCCGGTATTTTCATGTATACCTCTTCGTCTAGATATCCATTCAGATAGGCTGTGTTGATATCTATCTGATGTATTTCCATATCTAACTCAACAGCTAAAGCGGATAACAATCTGACAGTATCAAGCCTCATCACTGGCGCAAAAGTATCACGATAATCAATACCGTATCGCTGACTGTAACCTTTGGCAACCAATCTGGCTTTTTTCTTTTCAGATTTGTCCACATTTATCTTTGTAGTTAGAACGAATCGACATCCTACTACATCACGATTTGAGGGCTTCTTGACGATTTCCCACGTCCGGTTTTTAACGAGACTTCTTATCTCTGAAGTAATCGCTTCTTTCCAAAGCTTTTCTTCACTACTCGATAACGCCTCTTTTAACGAAATTTCCATTGCATTGCCCACGAAATCTTCACAATCAGTAAATTCATCTAAACTTACAGCTGTTTCTTCATTGCTGGCATTATTTCCACCTACTTCACTCCACTCATCTTCGTCTTGCTCTTGTTCGCTTCTCGGTGCACTGACAGTTCGGTACACCTTCTTCGGCCTACCTACTTGGCCTCTTTGAATTCTAGGTCTACCTGGGCCTTTTCGAACTTCTTCTTCTCGTACTTCTTCTAGGACAGTACTATCACTCAAAGTAGGCTTATGTTGAGCTGACTCTTCAATATGAGTCTTTGAAGTCGATGGTTTAATTTCTAAGTCCACATACTTGACTGGCCTCCCTTCTTGTGATTCAGTCACAACCTGTAGTGGGTCTATGTTGTTCTCGTTTTCAGATGTGTTTACGTCTAAAAACCTTACATCTCTTGCAACAATCAGTTTACGATCATTCGGCAACCATACTCTATATCCTTTTTGGTCTCTAGGATATCCGACAAAAATTCCTTCTACACTACGAGCTGTAAATTTATCCTTATCTAAAATAAAAATTTTATTTCCAAAAGGTCTTAAATAATTTATATTTACACGTCTATCAAAGAATTTCTCATATGGTATTTCGCCATTAATCGTGGTAGATGGGCACCTATTTCTAACATGACATGCCGTCACTATATGCAACATATAATCTATAACAACATGCATCTTGCCATATCAACCAGTGTTCTATTCATCCTCTCAGCTACACCGTTTTGCTGTGGAGTATGAGGAATCGTTTTTCTTCTAGAAATTCCTTCTTTACTCAAGAAGTCATCAAACTCTTTATTACAATACTCACCGCCATTATCAGTTTGTGAGTATTTTATTTTCTTGCCAGTCATATTTTCTACATATTGCTTGTATATTTTAAACACAGTAAAAACCGAACTCTTCTTACTTAATAAATATACCTCGCACCATATCGTAGAATAGTCGATAAACGTCACAAAATATTTCGCGCCTCCCAAGGCTGCATTTTTCATAGGACCACATACATCGGAATAAATTATTTTTAGTTTTTCATTACACGGTCCGCTCGAGTAAGAAAAAGGAAGAGAACTCATTTTACCACGTATGCATATTTCGCAATTACGCAACCTATTGACGGTACTCGTATTAGTTCCGACACGTAAATTGCAATGGTCTAAGAGTTTTGTTAGATCGTTTGCATTTAAGTGACCCAAACGCTCATGCCATTTTAAAATATCGCTTTCATTAGAAACCGATGAAGCTTGAGCACACTGTTCCTTTACATAATAAAGATTATCTTTTCGAAATGCGATTAACTTCACATTACCATCAGTATCAGTCACTAGAGCCCTATCATCCCTAAACGTAACATGAAAACCCTTATCGGTAATTTTTGCAACTGAAATCAAGTTAGTTCGCAAATCAGGAACATATAACGTGTTAGGTAGTTCAACTACACTTTTGAAGTTAGTATTATATGCAGACAATCTTACTGTACCTTTACCTTGTACTAGAGCACTCTGATTAGTAGCCAGAGTCACTTTACCGTCAGAAGGCTGTAAAGATTTTCCAAAATAGGTTTTATCGTTACATAAATGACTCGTACAACCGCTATCGATAATCCAGTTTCCATTCTCGCAGTTTCCAAAGTGACAATCACCTGAAATACAATTAAATGTTACAAAACTAGTATCGACCTTTTCTGTTGTTAATTTATTTTCTGATACATATTTTACCAAATCCTTCTGTTTTAATTTATTACATTCCGAAGCTTTGTGTCCTTTTTTAGGACATTTAAAACATTTGTAAACAAACTTAGACTTTTTATCGACAGACTGTACAGAGTTTGATCCAAATTTCTTCTTATTTCTCTTCAAAACATTGAAAGTATTATCGCTACTCGATCTCCTAGCATTGCTTTCTTCAAGAATTTTAATTTTTAATATCTCCGGGTCCGGAAATGAATCTCTAGACTCTATTGCACACCTGAAATTCTCGAAACTTGATGGCAAGCTAAACAATAGCATTATCGATGCTAAATCATTGTGAATTTCTACGTCCATCTCGTGTAACTTGCATTTAGCGTCAAAGAACTTGGCCAAGTGTTCGTGAATATCATCACCTTCGCTCATTTTACATAATATGAGCTGCTTCAGTAAGCTAGCCTTCCTCGCTGGTCCTTTCGAAGCATATACCGACTCAAGTTTCAACCAAACATCGTTTGATGTCTTACACTCTCTTATATGACGTAACTCGCTCGGGCTCATCGCTAAAATTAGCTCTGCCTTCGCTTTTGAGTCTTGTGACTCCCATAAAGCCGCCTCTGGTAATTCGACTGGCTTTGGTTTACTACCATCTACGTATTCCCATAAATCGTTCTTTATTAAAATCGCCTGTGCGTGTACCTTCCAGGAATCATAGTTATTCCTACCAAGAACCTCGATCCTCACTGTAGTCATGGTGCCGCCCTTTTCGCTGCTCCACTTACAATTGATCTCTTTGCACTTTTATTCAACGATCACATATGATAACTCTTCTTTCGTTATCCACCGATTTTATTTATATACTATTATCGGCAACTGGGCCCATAACCATTGTAGCAGATTATGAGCCGGTAGCGCAGTGGAAGTTATTTGTAGTAATAAATAAAACCAGCATATAAAAGTAAAGAACAGGAAAAAACATATATATAAGGTAGCAAAGATCTTTACACAACAAAAGACAACTATGTGACACATACCAAATTTAAAATATGGAAGGTACAAATTTATTATAAAAGAGTATCTACTCAACAGTATGAACTTAAAGTATGCGGTTTTTAAATTCGTGAACTTACTCGACTCGACATCGGTGAAACACGTTTAGCTTGCTCACAGTGTATTACAATGCCGTCAGCAGAGGAAGCTTTGTGTTATTATATCAGATCACATTTTAAGAAAAAATAACAGAATATATATTCTTTTTTAACGGTACCCAGCTCATAACGAATTAATTATTTTCTTGACAGTATCAATAGTAGCACTTTTATTCGCTTTGCATATAATTTCCAATAAATTATTTCGTATACGCTTGAAACTTCATATTTTTGTCTTTATCAACGATATGTAATATCGATATGTATATGTTTACCTTTGATTTCTCAGAAACAAGGATTATTTCGCAAACTTTCAATATAAATAAAAGTTCAAACAAATAATATAGGAAATTATTTATTTTAACTAGATTATGAGTTTTCAGAATCAAAATTAACGATAATTACACAAATGTCAAATTTAACCAGCGTTGCGCACCCACGGACAGGGCCAAGTTATCACCAGTCATTCGATCCGAAGTGAGTTGTGAACTCCTGATCGAAAGAGATCTATAGAGCTGAAGTACTTCATTTGCATCATTCGAAGTGAGCAGTTCATTTGAACAACTCATTCATGAATTACACAAGCTCCGCTAGGAGTAACAGTGTTCTGTGTACACCAGCAGTGTTGCCAAGTTGGCCATTTTGTGGCTATATCTGGCAACATTTAACATTGGGCTAGCCAAAAATATCAAATATTAGTGGCTAAATATTTAAGCCACGAATTTATCAACTTTTATAATAATACACAATATTTGATATTTCCATATCATAGCACTAGTTTTCACTCATCTACAATGCCAGTGGAGAATCAGTATTTCATGATTTGGCTCTGACGGCTCTATTCCCCTATCTCAAATGCTGAGGGGAAGAAGATTATTAAAATTTAGCATCCTGAGAGCAGCAAAGAAAAAGTAGGCATAGAAATAAGATAACTTTACATGCACTTAATTGTTTACCTAAAAAAAGGGATTATTTAAAAACTGCTTTCCTTCTTTTAAACAATCAGAACTATCAACGTCTAATGACTGTTATGTTGAATCAACGTATAATAAATAAATAAATAAAACGTTTTTAAGTTATGAACTTGTGTTTATTTTCAAGCCAAACTTTTGGCTACTTATAGCCACTTTTTAAGGTACGAAATTTTTAACATTCTAGCAACTTCATCAAATTGGTTGGTCACTTCTTGTTTCCTTGACTTGGCAACACTGTACACAAGTCTTTCTCTTTAATCTACTACATAAATTGTAAAGTACTACGTTAGTCTATTAGCGAGTGATTCTTGAAGAATTTTATCAAACACAGCTTTTTTTAAATTTCCAATGAAAACCGAAAGTAATATAACAAAATGTCTTCTACAATAAATCAAAAAGCATATTTACAAAAATATTTAGCTGGTCCTTCTGCTATTAAAAAGAAAAAGAAGAAAAAACCTGTAAAAGGTGGTGGGTTAGTACGCTTTATTTTTATAAACAATTTGGCTTGGATTTAGAATCGTTTGGCACGAATTTTGGCTTGAAAGTGGTTGAAGTAGATAGAGAATTATTCCCCGATTATAACGTAACTAGTCCCATTACAAGGTAATTAGCCGTTTTCGAGAAAATTAATAAAAACTATCTTAACCTCAAACCTTACAAAACACGAAAATGACGTTTATTTAGAGATACCAGATGAACAAATACTAAAATAGTTCGAAAATTGTGACAAAGTTGTACCTTTTTTAGTTTAATAAATTACCAATTTCACACATTAAAGAGGTTCATAATATTTTGATAGTAATAAATGTTTATAAATACATAAAATAAAATTCTTAAGCAATTTACTAGTATAATGTCATTTTGTTATTTCGGTAATTTTTAGTAATTGTTACTACATTTTCTTAAATTTCATGAGTTGGCAACTCAATTTAAGGCCACTTGACTTTGATAAACAAAGTTTGTTTTGTTTGCACCGATTTTCATTCCAATTGATCTACGTACTTTCGTGTAGTTAGCTATAAGTAAACACGACAAATGTATGGGGAATAGGCAGCCCGAATAATTTTTTGACGTATATATGGTTGTTTAGGGGGATCATGGTTTCATCCATTGCAAAGTCAACCACAGTGACCCAGAAAATCCCTTTGTGGCTGGGGACGGCACGCACACAACGCATTGAATCACAGTGGCGTGTCATCAAACAATATTTCCAAAAAGATAATTTTAATAATAGAAAAAAATTTACTGATTTATTATATGAATATCTGTGGAGACGCAATGTGATGAAACAAAAGAAAGATCCCTTTGAGGAATTAATTAGGGCAATTAATTACATTTATAATAAATTAAAACATAGAAAATGTGTTTTTTTATTGAAAAATTAAATTTACTAAAACCATAGTAGTACACTCCTGCCTAACCCTTCGGGGATACAGGCGTAAAAGTATGTTATGTTAAGGATACTAAAGTTTTATGTAAATTTTAGTAATTTGTTGACAAATAGGTAGCGAGTAGCGACCGTAGGGAGCGACGAGCGTGTTAGGTGTCTTGCGATATGTGCAAGCATGAGCCGAGCGAGCGTAGCAAGCGTACCGCGACAGCGGTCGGCGAGTGCCAAGTCCTAATATTATCACTTATCATGTTTATTGTGAGTAAAATCCCATCAAAATCTTGAATTTAACTTTAAAATATAAAACCCCTATACCTCTGTCCAGGAAGGTTATTTCTTCATGGAAATAGTGTCAGAGGGTGGGTGGCTGCCCCCATCAACCTCCCTGATCCATTTCTTGCCTCTAATATTACAAGAGATTGCAAAATGTGGAAATTTCAGATTTGACCTTGAAACTTTGAACCCCTATAACTTAGCTCTGGTAAGTTACCTTGTAACGGGAGTAGTGTCATAGGGTTTAGGGGCACCGCCCCCACCCAACCCCCCCGCTCCCGTTTCCCTCCGCGTGCCAAACGATTCTAAATTTTAACCAACAATTTTCCCAAAATAATGTTTAAAACAGTCAACAAGATGTAATCGTGTGTTGTTTCTAGAATGTAGTTTAAATTTTTATTTGTACCTTATTTGTTGAAATTTTATTTAGACTATCATTGCATGTATTATTCTGATGTCAGTCATGTCTTAAGTTATCTATTTTCTTACTTGATTGAAAAAACTACAGGACCCATTTGAGAAACGATATTCTTTACGCACCAGGGTTCACAACCCTACGATAATTAGCAAATTAAATAGCAATTGAATTATGGTGTGATAATTTGTAAATTCTAAGATCTTATTAAAAAACGGTGTGGGAGGTTCACCTCCAGGTTCCATATTCCAATATGGAAGCTAAAAAAATGTAATTACAAGGCGGATAAGACCTGTTTGCTAATTTTATTCACAAACAAATTAAAAAAGGAAAAAATGTCCTCTGGAACCCAATTTGATATGATAATTCAGGACCAAATTGTGTCCAATGATAATTCTATGTTGCCTTGTACTATAGCTACCGCTGTACAGGTTTTGTACCCTGTAAGGCACCAATAGGCTCTGAAAGCGAATTATTGCATATAGTAAACATGATACAAGGTTATGTCTATTGGTTTGAATAAAAACAGACAAATTAAGGTTGGTCAATATGAAAGAATATTTTTGTAGATATCATATTTCTAAATAAAGTTTTTTGTTCTCACTCCATCACTAATAGCTGAGGATCTATCTCTCCATTGATTTATGTCCTACCATTTTCATACAAAGCAAGGACAGATGGGTGTATCCGACTTCAATGACTCCCTTCTATCAAACAATACATAAAATTCATAGATTCTACTTCTACCCACACCTGCAATAGATAAACAGTAATTTTCATCTTCTTAAAACATAAAATGTATAATTAGTAAGACAATGATAATAATAATTAAACAAAGTAATATATAATATAAGTAAAGAAATATTAATAATTACTATTACTTACTTATTATTAACATTAATATGTTTATATGTTGTAGGGAGATGAAAAGTGCTGTTGATCTATTGCAGGTGACAGAAGCTACAAATGGATTTCTGCGAAGTAACACCTTCATCAATCAAATATTATATCTTAAAGTTAAAATAACTTCAATTAATTAAAATCATGAAAATTAATGTAATAAATAACAGGATTAAATATAATGACCACCAAATAATACATTGAGCACCTAAGCTGTCTTACCAAAAAGTACTTTATAGTCCCAAAAATAGTAAACAATCACCAAACCTTAGTAAATTTAATGTTTATTTTCTTTAAATCAAATTGAGAACTTCCCCCTTTTCTGAAGTTGTTTAAAATGAAAACAAACTCCAATGGTTTTGATAATTTCCCTGGTGTATCTTCAAAGTTGAAGGTCCAATGCCAATGAAATTAAAATGGGACCACCTTTGAGGTATCCCCTTTCCAGCAAAAAAGGAATTTATTTATTTATTTATTTACACATTATGCGTTAAATACGCAATGGCGGACTTAATGCCTAAGGCATTCTCTGCCAGTCAACCATTAATTAGGTGATGCAGAGGTAAATGTTGGTAGGTGTAAAAGGTAAGGGTTTTTTGAAATTATGTTTAATCTATTTAATATCACAATATATCAATAAAATATCAACACCAAAACATAATATATATAAGACATATATAATACATATATACTACACATATACAATACATACACATAACAACATCATACATAAATATCAATACAATAAATAAAAATATAATTAGTCAACATTAAGTACTAAATACAGCATTAACCAGATAATTCTGCTAAATGACACTGGTAAAGGCGACGTACCTTGACTTTAAAACTGAAACGATTAGATGACATCCTGATTTCATAAGGAAGCGCATTCCATAGGAGAATAGATTGGATATAGAAAGATGAATGTACTAGACCGGAAGTATGGACAGGACAGCAAAGAATAAGATTATTAGAAGAGCGAAGGTTAAGGTCATGATTAGAGTATAAAAACTGAAAATGTGAAGTTAAGTAAGAGGGAGTGTTGGGAGAAAATAGAATAGAATACAGAGTTGTCAAAGTCCGCAAACTCCGACGCTGGCGTATGGGCAACCAATTAAGCTCTGAACGATGGCTCGATACATGGTCATACTTACGAAGATTAAAAACAAATCGAATGCAATTGTTGAGTAATCTGTCAAGTTTGTTAAGAATGTCAGCGTTCAGATCGTAAAAGCACACATCACCATAGTCAATTATAGGAAATATTATAGATTGCACTAGCATGGTTTTCGTTTTAACTGGGAGAAAATTTTTCAGGCGATAAAAAGACTTTAGAGTACCGATCACTTTCTGACTAACCTTGGAAATATGGGTTCTCCAATCCAATTTGGCATCAATGTGTAAACCAAGGTCCTTTACTTCCGTACTAAACGGTATGACAAGATCACTGAAAATAATCTGAGGCAGCAAGCTGAAGTCTATTCTGGTAATCATACGAGAGCTCCCTATTAAAATTGCTTGACATTTGGAAGGATTAACTGATAAGCCAAATCTCTCAGACCAATTCCTTAAGGCATTTAGATCCCGGTTAATAGTATAAATTGCATCTGATAGAGAATCTACTGCGGCCTGTGTGTATAATTGCAGGTCATCAGCATACAAATGATACGTACATCGCAGTTCATGAGTTAAAAGGTTAATAAAAAGGGAAAAAAGAAGAGGTGAAAGTATACCTCCCTGAGAGACGCCAGCACCAAGCTCACACCAATTAGACGTAGCCCCATCTATACGAACCGATTGCTGTCGTCCCTTTAGATATGAAGCGAACCATGCCAGTGCCTCTAATGAGATATTATAATGAGAGAGAATAGCCAGGAGAATGTCGTGACTAACAGTATTAAAGGCATTGGAAAAATCTACTAAAACCAGCACAGTAATCATTTTATTCTCCACTCCATTTCTCAAATCACCAGTCACTTTAAGCAAAGCTGTAACTGTACTGTGACCTGGCCTGAAACCGGATTGTAGTGGACTCAAGATATTGTTACAATGTACAAAGGATGATAGGTGATTGTGCACACAAGCTTCGAGTACTTTAGAAAGAAATGGAAGTATAGATATAGGTCGAAAGTGACTGGGAAGAGAAGAATCATCTAAGTCAACTCATAAACAAAGAAGTTATGTTTGAAAATCCTTAAAAAAACATACAATTGAATTGAAAACATCCTCCTTTTTCTTAAGTAGGTTAAAAATGTTTGTCCTTTAAAATAAATTCCATAATACCACAATGTATGTAGTAGGGAGAATATTAATTTTATTTATAAAAAAAAACAAGGAAATATACTTAATCTTTTATGTATTCGGGGGCATTCAAGTATTATGTAAGCAAGCTTTGGGGAATCGTGTTCAATTTTTTCTTATATAAAGAGAGCAGGGAAGTATTATGGCTTTTAGATAAAAAAAATTGAAATTCCTTTAATTTTTTTGCTAAAACTATATATATTAGTGTTCGGAGAATGAATTTAAACTACTAATTTAATTTTTTTTTATTTATAATTTCTTAAAATTATTTTAGCTTTCTACCAATAGGTAAGTAATAACTTTATCATTGGGCGGAGGAATTCATAATATTATTTTTTTACTTATACAAGTGGGGTAGGTGGAGTCTAAAATCATGAAAAGTTTGCTTACAAATTACTTGGAAGCTCTCTAAGGTTTATTCACTTTTATGAGTGAATTCTTAATATATAAGTGTATTTCTTAAAAACCAGTGAAATATGTGTTTTGGATTGATTTGACTAATCTTGTCAGCCAAGTTTCACTTTTCATATATATATTCCAGGTTCAAAATAATAGATGATGATATTGATTTGTCAAAGCTTCGGCAACTTGATGGTGATGAACTTGACATACTTGACATGGGTGAAGATGCTCCTCAAATAGCAGGAATTATAGATGAAAGACCTGAAGATGTCAAGAAACAAGAACAGTTTAAGATAAGTTCAAAATGGAAAATTGTAAATGAGGTCAGTATCTGTTGTAAATAGAATCTGATGCTTACTTTGTTGGGTTCTAAGATCTGATGATCGTGTTTGACTGGTTCACAACCAGTCCAGTCCACCATACTAGGGATTTTAGGAATGTTCACATTAATTATATAATTAACCACTTTTAAAATTCGATTAAGTACTAAAAATTAGACATACATATTACATTTAATTTTATTAAAGTATACATTGGCAATAGGATAAATAAAATGAGATCAAAAATAGTATATGCTAGTGTGCATATTATAGTGTTGATTTCTTTTCCCATATAGGGCTACATCTACTACATACGAAATAACAAATTAAACATATATACACAACATTATATTACACTTTAAAAACCATAGGTTTTGCAAAAATAAGTGGAATTTGTTTAGGTCACAATTTACATAGACTGATGCCGACAGATAACACATGGAACAATTGTTTTGTGTCCCTATCTTGTTCTAACACAGGCATATGTTATGCTCTTTCTCTTTCGAGCCACCAATCTATATAATTATGTTAAATCTGTGTGTACTGTATTCAAATACACTCATCAAAAAAGTCTAAGCAACATGTACTAATTTAAATTTTAGGATGGTTCTTCACATTATAACGTTGTATTTTATTTTTAAAATAATATCTTTAGGGTTCTATGATGTAAAAATAACAGCTGTTGTCTTTATAAGTGCTTTTAATAACAGAAATGAACAATATTAGAATATACTGTAGAAACTAAGATACATAAGAAATTAAACTTTTTTCTTACAAAATGAAATTTCTAAAGAAAATGTATTTATTGTGAAAGAATAGAACAATTTAATACAAAGTATGGGCTCCTCTGCTATTCAGAACTTGTCGGCAACGATTATTCATTGAATTAATGAGACTGTTTATGTCATCTTGCGGTATTCGCTCTCAATGGAATTGTAGCAAATCCTTCAGCTGTTGGGTTGTTGTCGCTCCGTCCTAGTCCTTCAAAACACGTCTCTGGAGCATGTCCCATGCGTGCTAGATGGGGTTGAGATCTGGCGATTGTGCAGGCCAGGGCAATACCCGGATGTTCTCCGTTGCAAAGTATTCACTGGTTCGCCGAGCTGTATGTGAACGCGCATTGTCATGCATTAACCTAATATCGGAGCCAAAGGTTTGTGCAAATGGGTAGACATAAGGTCTGAGAATATCCTCAATGTAATTTTCAGCATTCATGTTTCCATTTACAAAAACGAGCTCAGTTCGCCTGTTCTTCATAATACCCGCCCATAACATATCTGTTGAGCCGCTGTATGGATGAACTTCCTGAACGCACCTGAGCCTTTCAGTATTTCCGGGCCGACGATACACTCGCACCCTTCTTGTATCAGGCTTAAACCTGAATCGCGACTCATCGGAAAACATAATTTTATCCCATTGTTCCTGGGTCCATGTTTGCGTTCTCTACACCATTCATATCGACGAGCGCGATTACCGTGACGTATCGGTGGGCACCTGATTGGGCGTCGAGCTCGTAGGCCGTACTCATGCAGTCGATTTCGCAGTTTGAGGACTTACATCAACACTACTTGAAATTTGTAGCCTCAAACTTATCTCTCGAGCGGTTAACACCGGCTGGCGTCTTGCAGTCAGTTGTATGTACCGGTCTTGCCGAGTGGTTGTACTCCTTTTACGGCCTGGATGCTGTTCAGCGGGTTCTCCTATATTATTGTAGCGCTGCCGAAGACGACAAATAACACTTCTATGAATGCCAAAATGTCGAGATACCTGAGATTGATTACTTCCCGCTTGCAACATCCCTACAGCTCTTTGCATTTCATCTGCCATCAAATGACGTCGCTTCATGACGTAAAGCATATCTAACAATTCAATTTTGTCGCTAACTTTATTTAAATGGTTGGTAAAATAATAAAATCAAGACTAAACGTAGCAATTAAAACGCACTTAAATTCAAACAAATTCGCAGTCATTTGAATTTTATGAAAAAACAAAACATAATCAAATTTTTTTTTTTACAACCAGCCAGTTTGTCATCAATAACAAAAAAGTTTACTTACCTACGCACTTTGTTTGAGTAAATATTTAGAAATTAATTAATATAAATGGAAAATTTTGTAATATCACGCATGTTGCTTAGACTTTTTTGATGTGTGTATAATAATTATCTAGTACACTATACAATGTTGGTTTTATGTTAAATTGACTAGCATTATCTTTTTATCAGTTTATGGGGTAATATTTTATATAAATATCTCCTGATGATAAGTAATGATATAATTGAAGATACATAAGTCTAGAATAAAAATAAACTGGCTCTCATATTATATAGCTACTAGGACACCATATGTGCTTAAGGCTGAATTTCTCACCTTCAAAAGTATGTAGCCAGAACCAAGAGAAAATGCCTTACCTCTGTGCATATTCTATTTGTAATTAAATTTTAACAGGAAAAAGTGTAGGAGTTGTGTATATATTCATTAATCTTAATTTTCTTATATTTCTATTATGTAAATATTATAGCAATATTCCATTAAGTGTAGTGTGATAAATTGTGATTTTCAGGATGATGGATTCAACAGCAAATTACAAATAGAAGAAATACAAAAAGATGTTAAACATTGTGAAAAAGAAAATGAATTAATATTTGGTAAAATGTACAGTGATTCTGAAGATGAAAAAAATAATGATTCAGATTTATCACCACCAAGGAAAAATAATAATGATCAGAAAACTGCAAGTACTAAGAGAAATAATGATAGTGATAACAATCCACCCAAAAAAATGGAATCTCCAAAAACCAAAAGGAAAGAGCAAACAGTTTATGACTCTGATAACTCTCCTCCAAGAAAACAAGACAAGCAACCTAAGGACAGGATCAGGAAGCCAAGCAGGTGGGGCGATTTTGAAAAATCAAATGATACATCTCCTAATAGGTGTGACAAATCAAAACCTGCACATAGCATGCAACGGAGCGCAGAAAAAATTAATTCTGATATGTCACCTTCTAGAAAATTAAAAAGGGAAAATTATAAAGAGAAAGCTTATGATTCTGATCTTTCACCTCCTAGAAAATCAAAAAAGGATTCAAATAGGGACATGACTAATGACATGGATCTTTCACCTCCTGGAAAATCAAAAAAGGATTCACATAGGAAAAACGGGTATGATTCAGATGAATCACTTCCAAGAAAATCAAAGCATAACACTAAAAGGATGAAGAGACGGTCTGATGATTCCGACTTATCACCACGAAGGAAGCACAGTAAAAAACGAGAATCTTTATCACCACAGAGGAAATCTAGAAAACATTCTATAGACAGAAAGAGAAAGTACAACAGTGATTCTGATGTCTCACCACCAAGGAGAAAAAAGGAGAACAGTGTATCAGAGAGAGGTGTAAGATATAGACAGAGCAGTAACAGTCCACCGCCATCAAACAAAAAAATGGCAAAAACTTTAGAAGGTAAGAAAGCAGGATTACAGGATGCAAGGCAGTTGAGACATGAGAATGAGGATTTTAGGAAAAAGGAAGAAGAAGTGTTTAGCCGAATGACAGATGAAGTGTCCGGAAGAAATGCTCAAGTCGTTTCTAGGAAAGGTAAGTTCATATTATAATATTTTTTTTTTTTAAGTTTATACATCTTGATTGTATTTTACTAAGAAAACTTTTGCAATATTATTTTAGGCAAAAGAGAAACATCAGAGGAGAGAAGAAAGCAGAGAGACAAGGCAGAAAAACAAAAAGAGTTGGATGAGAAGTATAAAAAATGGAGTAAAGGGTATGATTTATTTTTGTATATTAATTGTAAACTAATGTGATTTATAATTCTTTGTATGGACTTGTATGTATGTTTGAATGGATTTAACTGAAAAATCTGTATAACTGATTTTGATGGAACTACACACATCAAAAAAGTCTAAGCAACATGCGTGTAATTACAAAATTTTCCATTTATATTAATTAATTTCTAAATATTTACTCAAACAAAGTGCGTAGGTAAGTAAACTTTTTTGTTATTGATGACATACTGGCTGATTGTAAAAAAAAAGGATTATATTTTGTTTTTTCATAAAATTCAAATGACTGCGAATTTGTTTGAATTTAAGTGCGTTTTAATTGCTACGTTTAGTCTTGATTTTATAATTATACCAACCATTTAAATAAAGTTAGCGACAAAATTGAATTGTTAGATATTCTTTACGTCATGAAGCGACGTTATTTGATGGCAGATGAAATGCAAAGAGCTGTAGGGATGTTGCAAGCGGGAAGTAATCAATCTCAGGTATCTCGACATTTTGGCATTCATAGAAGTGTTATTTGTCGTCTTCGGCAGCGCTACAATAATACAGGAGAACCCGCTGAACAGCATCTAGGCCGTAAAAGGAGTACAACCACTCGGCAAGACCGGTACATACAACTGACTGCAAGACGCCAGCCGATGTTAACCGCTCGAGAGATAAGTTTGAGGCTACAAATTTCAAGTGGTGTTGATGTAAGTCCTCAAACTGTGCGAAATCGACTGCATGAGTACGGCCTATGAGCTCGACGCCCAATCAGGTGCCCACCGATACGTCACGGGAATCGCGCTCGTCGATATGAATGGTGTAGAGAACGCATAACATGGACCCAGTAACAATGGGATAAAATTATAATATGTTTTCCGATGAGTCGCGATTCGAGTTTAAGCCTGATACAAGAAGGGTGCGAGTGTATCGTCGGCCCGGAAATACTGAAAGGCTCAGGTGCGTTCAGGAAGTTCATCCATACAGCGGCTCAACAGATATGTTATGGGCGGGCATTATGAAGAACAGGCGAACTGAGCTCGTTTTTGTAAATGGAAACATGAATGCTGAAAATTACATCGAGGATATTCTCAGACCTTATGTCTACCCATTTGCACAAATCTTTGGCTCCGATTTTAGGTTAATGCATGACAATACGCGTTCACACACAGCTCGGCGAACCAGTGAATACTTTGCAACGGAGAACATCCGGGTATTGCCCTGGCCTGCACAATCGCCAGATCTCAACCCCATCGAGCACGCATGGGACATGCTCCAGAGACGTGTTTTGAAGGACTTGGACGGAGCGACAACAACCCAACAGCTGAAGGATTTGCTACAATTCCATTGGGAGCGAATACCGCAAGATGACATAAAGTCTCATTAATTCAATGAATAATCGTTGCCGACAAGTTCTGAATAGCAGAGGAGCCCATACTTTGTATTAAATTGTTCTATTCTTTCACAATAAATACATTTTCTTTAGAAATATCATTTTGTAAGAAAAAAGTTTAGTTTCTTATGTATCTTATAGTTTCTACAGTATATTCTAATATTGTTCATTTCTGTTATTAAAAGAACTTATAAAGACAACAGCTGTTATTTTTACAGCATAGAACCCTAAAGATATTATTTTAAAAATAAAATACAACGTTATAATGTGAAGAACCATCCTAAAATTTAAATTAGTACATGTTGCTTAGACTTTTTTGATGAGTGTATTTTAAAATGTTGCATTTCAGAAGTGCATTTTTTTAACCTATTATCTTTGTAATCTATATAACCTTATCTATTATATATTACTAAAAATAAATAAGACTATATAGTATTTTTTTGAGTTTACAAATTACCTATATGTGTTTTATATGTGATGTTCAGTTTATTTATTTGCAATATAGAAGTTATCTCTATTGTAGTAAGAGTTTATGTTAAATATTTTTCGTTATGTTCAACCAAATCGGTTGAGTATAAGTAATTAAAAATGTAACTTTTTGATGAAGCATTTGTTTTACGACTTCAAAAAAATATTATTGATATTCTTGTAGTCTCTCAATTGAGTAATTCTATTTATTTTCGGTGTACAACATTATATTAAAATCGGTCAAGGAGTTTTTTAATTAAATCCAGATATAATAAATGAACAGAAAGATAGACAATAGACTAAAAAAACTTCATTCAGTATATAAACCTAACCTAATATACACTTATACAAGAAAATTGTTAAATTAAATTAAAATAGGACTACCCTTGTGGTATCCCCTTTCCAATAAAAAAGAATCATCGAAATCAGTACATAAACAAAGAAGTTATGGCTGAACATTCAATAAAAAAAAATATGCATGCTAATCAAGAACCTTCTTTTATTGTTGTCTGTAAAAAATATTTACAGCAGCAATGGTCAGATAGATTAGATTATAGTAACAGACACAATTACATATTTATTAATATAGTTATTATGTTTTTACAGTGTAAAGCAAATAGAAGCACAGGAGGCTCGGATACAAGACTTCATGCATGAGGCTTCAAAACCCTTAGCGAGGCACAAAGACGACCGAGATCTAGAATCCAGACTGAAACAAGTGGAGCGAGACGGTGATCCAATGCTGCAGTACATGAGAGAGAAGAAAAGAGAGAGTGGGGACCTGCCTCCAGGTAATCGAAGTGATTAAAGTATTAAAAAAAAATGTTAATGTAAATTTACAACGAAAAGAGAAAGAGGTAGAGGTAGTATACGCTTGTATTTGAAGAAGATAGGGACATGATACGATTTTTGCATGTGTTATCGGCCTACATAAATTGTAAACAAAACATGTCCCGGTTATTTTTGCAAAATCGAATGCCCCGTGTACATAAGTGCTGATAGTGGCCCACTACAGGTCATCGCCATTGTGTTAACGAGGTCTATGGCGTAGCATGGCGGATAATTGTCAACAGTGGAGGAAAAACGCGATGTTTTGGGCACACATCACAGGAATCGTGGCGTAGTATGGCCGGTGGTGTTCACACTGTCGCCCATTATTCAAATCAATACGGTCAGCTGATAGGGTAGGTGGTATTTATCGTATCGTATCGTAGTGTCGTGGTATTTTTTATTTTCTTAAGGTTTTAAAGTGTAACTTAATGTTTAGTAAACATGTTTATAGTCGTACCAAGTTCATGCTCGACCGTCCTATGTTATAGACATTAGCGGGGATGAGGTAGCACTACACTACACTGCACACTAAAGTAAACAGTATGTTGGTTTTATAGTGTTATTATTATTATTTTGTACATAAAAGTACAATTGGAGGACTAAATGCTAAAAAGCATTCTCTACCAGTCTTCCTGGGGAGCAAGTGAAAGGTATAGCCAAGGTGTAAAAAAAATCTAGCCGATATTCAACCGCTCCAAATAAAACCTACGTAGCGAATAGGAAGCGAGTTCCAAAGTCGTGCTGCAGTTACGGCGGAAAATCGGTTTGCGGAAATTAGTATGATGACTAAGGTATACTAAGAATTAAAGAATCAGAAGATTTTAGCTGTCTATTGTGCATATATGCGAGAGATTGAAATAATATTTTAAATATTTAGGGGATTTGGGTTTATTAAGTAGATACGGATGGAGAAAAGAAGACAAAGTATTCTTACGTTCCTATGTTGCCGAATAGATAGCCATTTCAACCTAACTCGGTATTCAGATACATGATCAAACTTCCGAAGACGAAAGATGAAACATATACAGTTATTGAGTAGACAACCAAGTTTATTTTTAAGAGATCTTCTGAGAGGTCCAAGTACGCAACATCTGAATAATCCAGAAGAAATTGTAGAAAGTAGGTAATATTATATTTCGTCATCAAACATAGTATAAAAGAAAGTCGCTATCTGCGTCTGTCTGTTTGTCCGCTTACATTTAAACTACGCAACGGATATTTATACGGTTTTATCTGTCATTTACAGATTTTTTTATGAAAGGTTTTTATTTTTATCTTCAACTGGCTTTATTCGCTTGCGCCGCGTAAACCAATAGAGTTTTATATATTACCTAATTATTCCTCTTAAATTTAGACATATATTATGCATTGCTACTCGTGCGAAGCCGGGGTGGGTTGTTAGATAATTATAAATTACGTACTCACGAGTGTTGTGTACAGAATTTTACCTAGATTTCGTTTCGGCCGTTTGTATGAATGTTATACTGCTTACTTTAGTGTACTGTGACTGCATGCCTACGCCACGCAATTGCACGTGTTTCCCTTCCCCGCTACATTACCCGCTCCCGTTATCGTCTGTAGTATCTCTCCCGCCAACGTCTGTCGGAAGCATAGGACTATAATTGTGGTGGTCACGTGTGCTGTAACTGAATATAACTCGTATATAACGGATATAATACGCACACTATACTATTTCCATTTCTTTATTTTCTCGATGACAGTTCTAATTTGATAGTTGTAGTGTTGTGACCAAATAAGTAATGATATCGAGTGACAGTGACGATTAATCAGATTTTGATTAAAATAAATAAATAAAGATTACCTGTCGTTATAATTATTTCGTTTCATTGTCGAGTACCTACCTATACCTCTTATTTTACAACATCTTCGAAAATTTTGAAGAAGTTGGCATTATCAATCAAGAATTAATATGTGTAACATCTTGTAATAAAATATAATATTAGTTAATAAATTTGTACAAAAGTATCCGGCAGTAGTTTAGTTTCTTACATTTTGTAAATAAATATCGTGTCTGTTATCGTGTTACGTTTATCGATATAGCTCCATCCTTATCATCTTCTCCGACTCTGGTATAACCTTGTACGTGTGTAAACGTCATTTTTTTATAAAATAATGCATACATAATATGAAAAAGACGCTCGTTCAAGTTTCCACAGGAGCTGTCATCGAGAAAATAAAGAATTGGAAATGGTATAGTGTATCCCATTTTTGGTTAGTCTTATCCTATTATCAATCTAAAACTGCATTTAGTAAAAAGCCGGTTCTTCTCCCATATCTGAGATGTTCTCCGAACCGGTTGTCGTGTGCTGACATTCATTAGAACCTTCTTAGGGCCTGAATAAAGTATTTTTGATTTAAGTTGTTTAAGCGATCGACACTTGTTGATGTTAATGTTAAAATGAAAGTGAAGGGAAGGGTAATAAGGGGATGAGGATCTGGACATAAGTTATAACTTTTTTTAGGCTCCAGACTACACAATAATTGTTACTTGTTCCTTGCTATATTATTTATTGCGAGAAAACTGGTTTTAGAATGAGGTATTTGTTGTAGATGTAGACATCTTAAGTATTGGCAACCATACTATTGATATCTCGATGATAATTGTTAATAAATTCTAGACGTGCCAGATATTTTTATGGTTAATTAAAGGGAAAAAAATTAAAGCTCTTAACAATATATAAAACGGTTGATATCGGTAATTGCGATATTCATAGTAGGTACATTCGTAGGTTGAACATTTAGAGGCGAGACCGTTTGAGTGAAACAACTAAAAATATTTTATAAGCTTTTGGATTACCTTAGTCCTTAATAAATTCAAAATAAAGGGCGATTTGCACCAAAAAAAAAAAAATTAAATTATGTTTAGTTGTGTCAAAATCTGTTTTAGCTTAAATACAGTTTAGATGTGTCAAAATGTGTGCAACTGTCAATTTTAAAACTGATTTAAATATTATTTGAGCATTTGGTTCAAGCGGCCCTTAGATAGCAAAATGTTAAAAAATTGTAATATTTGAAATATATTTTATATCTTAATACAAAACTTTCAATCTATTTTGACCACAGTGTCAGTTATTGCTGTTAGAGATATACTTATGTAACTTCCATAAATCGATAATTATATTCTCGATTATTCCACAGAGAAACCGATCTACAAAGGTAATTTCCCCCCAAACCGGTTCAATGTCCGTCCCGGATACCGATGGGATGGCGTCGACCGTTCCAACGGCTATGAAAAGAAGCACTTCGACCATCAAAGCAAGAAGAAAGCACAAGAGGAAGAGGCTTATAAATGGAGTACAGAAGATTTGTAATCTAAGTATTGGATAACTTTTCATGGTATAGACTGTCAACTAATTTGTGCGTGTGCCTTATGTATGCGTAAAGCGTGTACAGATAGACACAGTGACTATGTGTGCGATTGAAAAGGTACGGTCAAGTAGATAAGATAATTTCATTAGCTATTTTACTTATATTATGTCTTATTAGTTCAGATTTTAAATAAATCAACACCTCAATTATGTCAATGCATGTTTATTGAACATATATTCCGTATCACTACCACTAGAAATACCAAATAATGAACTTTGTATTAATTTCAATATTTCCGTCACTTTCCGTTCAATGTTATGTAAAGCATAATATGTTTTTAAATTCCCCAAATATTTGATATATGATATGGTGGTAGACGTAGATTTTTTATACCATATAGCCGAGTATTTTTTCTGTTACACGTTACACCTTGCTGATTTTAAAAAAAATAGAATTTAGGGTTTGAATATTGTGACCATTGTGATATGATGCATTATAAATAACTTTAGTTAACTTTACTATTATAGTTAAGTGTAACATTTTCTCTGTGACAAACCAGATATTTTTATTATCGACTGTACCCATAGAACAAAGCGATAAGAACAGATGTTGATCAGTAGACGACTGGCGCGTCACTGTCATACACATAAAAACTGCATGTTTTCTAGCTCACGCACACATAGGGCCACCGCGCAATGATTAGTTGAAGTCGATATGCTAGGTTTAAAGATTATTCTTGATTGAAGGCACGGGCTTCATTCCTCGTCAATTTCTCAAGCGTTTCGGGTTTCATCGCAATGTTCTTCACCATCAGCTGATAATATTAGAAATTGTAACCAAACTTCAGAAGGTACAAGCTTTTCTCTGGCCTGTTTTATCGGCACGCTTTTCTGGTTTTTTTTTTTTTTTGTCATTACAATTACGAATGTATGAAACCCAAGTAAATGCATATAAATAAACTAAGTTTTTATTTGTAAATACTTTTTTTTGTTGGTTTAAATGTGAACGTTAAAATTTGGAACATAAATAAATTGTGTACTAAATTTAGCACAGTGCCACAGTAGCACAGTACATCAAAATTGATCTGAACGTTTTTATTTCTCTATAATATTTTTTTTTTATTAATATGCTTTTATTAGGATCAACATAGTCAAGGCGTTTTATGCCTCGTCATAACGAAGCTAGGAACTTATCGCATGGTGGGAACTAAACTTAAAAAAGTGGCCGACCAGACTGACCTAAAAAAAACAAACACGTTTTTAAAACGATGCCAGTTGTGCAATTGGCTCCGCTGTGTTATGACTAGATTAATACGTACTTTTGTATGTATCGTACGAGTGATCAATGGTTCAAAGTCCCACTGATTCAGAATTTTTTAATATAATTAATCTAATACTATTAAGTGAGCAATTCTAGCATCTATATATATATATATATATAAATTGTTTCACGGAAACGGCTCCAATGATTTGAATAATCTTTTGCATTTCTAGTTTACTTAGATAGGTATTTCTCTCATTTTTTAACATGTTGCCTGTCCGTGCATTATATATAATGCATTTTTCTTTCAGCTGAGACGTCCGTGCATTACATGTAATGCACCAGCCTATACTTTTTAAATGGGGTTTTATAGACTGGGCGTAGGAGCTACATCTTTAATATTTTGCAGACGTAAGAGCAGTGAATTGGGAATAATAAAACACCAATGTCCCATGAATTTTTTTTTATTATCTGGTAACATGAACTGGCTTACTAAATAACATTATTATTTTTATAAAATCTAATTGCAACTAGTGAGATTCGTTATAACATTTTAAGCAAAATGGTTTTTTGCATAAAATGCACTCGGTTATTACTTGTGGAGTCTTCTTCCTTGCTTCAGTGGCTGTGAATCCTGATTCTTTTAGCTTATAGCAACTGGCACAACGTTTTTGCCAAATTTTCCCATTACCTTTCTTGGGTATTTTCGTAAACTTGTGACGGGTATTACGTAAAGAACTCGCAGAACTACATCTTGAAGGGTTCTCATTTTCTATCATCAGTAATTTTTTTACAATGACTTGATGGCCATCTAGAACCTTCAATTTTGACTGTGGGTGTAACTCATTATAAATAAGTATGGCATTCACTACACTTATGGAAACAAGGTCCGCAGCAACCTTCTTATACCAAACAGGTTTTCCTCGCCGGTGAATTGTAGCTTGCTAACTGATCTGCCAAGTCTATGCATTTCTTCCCTTCATTGTACGTCAACACCATTGCAGGCTTTAAAACTCTTCGAAAACCTCCTGACATTCGCATTTCATGGTCGTGACACGTCGAGAACATGAGCACATCCCTTTTATCATGCCATTTTAAGATGGTTGCGAAATTATTCTGCTGCTGTACAGATATATGCCCCTTTCCTAGCGTTGCTGAACCACTTCTCGGGGCAGTTCTCGTCGGTTTTTGCGTACTGTTCCACATAAATCAGTAGCTTGTCCTTTCAGGTACCTTGCTAAGGGTATACTAGTGTAGTAGTTGTCCTTTATCATAATTCTTCCTTCTCTCAGCAATTCTTGGCACAAACTAACGACAACTGATCCCGGCTTATCTAATCCAGCTATTTGGTTGTCTTGACCAGAATAAACGCGGTAGCTCCAAGTATAACCACTATCAGTACATAGTTTATAGATTTTTATACCATACTTATGAGATTTTTGTGGATTGTAAGTACGAAAAGAGAGTCTTCCCCTAAAACCAACCATTGACTCGTCGACTACTATACACTCTCCGGGGGTAAATATTTTTCGCCAGTTTTTTGTTAGTTTGTCGATGAATGGCTGTATTTTATATAAACGATCACCTTTTCAGTACGTGGTGCTTCGTTATTAACAAAGTGCCAGCACTTCAGTATTGGCGCGAATTTATTATAGGACATATTTCTCTCGTGAAGGAGAGGGTGGTAGTATAGTTTGTCCTTCTTCCAGTAATTTTCAAGCATTGGGAAACTGATGAGTCCTGTCAGTAAATAAACACCTAAAAACTTTCTCATTTCATGTCCTGTTATTGGTTTCCATCTCCTTATGCGACTGTTGGGGCTCAAATCATTCGTCCTGGTTTGTGCAGCGTATCTATTGGTTTCGACTACCATAAATTCAATAATGTCGTCATCGAAAATGTAGCTGAAAATCGTCCATAAATCTGAATGCTCAGAAAATAAGCGTTCGTGGCGTTTACCTTCATTATAACCAGTAAAAACTTGCCGTGGCAAATTCCGTATTTCACTTTGCCATTCGGAACCAAGCTGGGGGGGGATAGGTGGAGCAGGAGACACAGGCAAATCATCAGCAGCAAGCATACCAGAAATACTATCATTTACTTCCTCCGGCTGAGAAAATGGCCTAGCAGCAATGGATTCAAGCTCGACATTATCAGAAGTACTCTCAATAAATTGTTGAATACTAATCATATCCTCCTCCACCGAAAGCAAAGGTGCATCATTTACATATATACCTGATTGCAAATCGTCTTCATCTTGTGAGACTTCTTCTATGTCCAAATCTTCTAATTGGTGTGCGAATTCGTCTTCGCCATCACTATCTTCTAAAATACGTCGCATTTGTTCGTCAGTTAAAGGTTTTAGAGGCATTTTCACTCCACAATAACAACCAACGAAAAAATGTTAGGTTACCGGCGTCTTACCGGCAAAAATGACATCTATGACTTGACAATGACAATATAGAAATCACAATATCCATCGATAAAATATCCATAGAAACAAAAAACACATTTTTTTGAACAAAAATGTGTTTATTTTGTCTATGGTGTTGTGAAATCCGAATGTATTCGTTTTTTGAAGTGGTTGCGTTGGCAACAGTTGTTGTTAGAAAAATAAAAAGAACTGAGAAACATGTGAATCCTCGTTAATATTTTAATCCTTAATTTAAATAAATAGAACCGTAGCGTAATAATATTACATTGTGGCGACCGTGACTGTGGTAATTTACGATACTAAATATGGAGTCAAAAATTAAGGAGAGAACTGTGACGCGTAGATTATTCACGAAGGCAGCGAATAATATGGAATCCACATTGAGCCGGCATTATGAGACAAATAAAGAAAAACCGGAACAGTGTGAGATGAGAATGCACTGGATAAAATTAAAAGAATTATATGAGAGGCTTCAGTGTCAAAATGAAGAAATAAGAAAATTACTTTTGTCTACACAAGATTGGAAAGAAAGTGATTTAGAGTCAGAAGAGGAAGACTGTGAAAAATATCAGACGAGATGGCTGCTTCTAAACGCTAAATACGAGGATTATAATAACAGCAGTATAAAAATGAAAGGTAACATCAAACAATTAAAATTGCCTCCCATTGAGTTAAAGAAATTCGATGGCAATGTGAAAAATTGGTTATCCTTTTGGGGTCAATTTAAAAAGATAGACGAGGACCTATCAATGGATAATGATGACAAATTTTATTATCTACTGCAATCTATCACACCCAATACAGAGGTTCGTGCATTAGTAGAAAGTTACCCACCATATGGTGATAATTATAAGGAGTGTATGGCTCAATTAAAATCTAGATATGCCCGAGATGAGCTATTAATACAAGTATATGTCAGAGAGTTGTTGTCACTGATCTTGCTCAAAGTTGAAGGAGGTAAATTAGATCTTACAACATTATATGACAAGCTGAATGCACAGCTTAGAGCTCTTGAGATGTTAGGTGTTACAAAAGAGAAGTATTCAGCATTTATTTTACCAATGGTTGAATCTTCATTGCCACATGACATACTAAAAGCGTGGGAACGTTCTACAACACATACTATAAATATGGAGGAAGAGTTGACAAATCTATTATCATTTCTCAAGAAAGAAGTGGAAAGTGAACAAAGAATTGCTATGGCCAAGAACACCTTTAATACAGAAACAAATAATAATCCTGAACCAACAGCTAGTTGTTTAATAGCACAGTCTAAAACACCAGTGAAGAAATCAAAGAGTTGTATATGGTGTGATAAGGAAACACACTCAAATATGGAATGCTACAAGATGACGAAAATGTCTGTTGAACAAAGAGAGGAACATCTAAGAAAGAAGAAAGCATGTCTCATTTGTCTGAAAGTTGGACATTATGCAAAAGTATGTAAATCTTTTGTAAAATGTTTTATATGTGGAAAAAGACACTCATCAGTGTTATGCTACACACAAAAGACCAGATCTAAAACTGAGAATAATGATTTATCAACATCATTGTCAGCACAGAGTCAGTCAGGACAAAAGGAGACTTTACTACAAACTGTTACTGTCAACATTGTATACAATGGAAAGAAGAAAACAGTAAGAGCACTTTTGGACAATGGGTCTCAGAGATCATACATACTACAAGATGTGGTACAAGAACTGAAAATTCCAGCTATCAGTAAGGAGTTCTTAACTCATTCTTTATTTGGTGGAGTGACTGTTAACACTAAGGAACACAGAGTGTATAGTTTTAATGTTGAGAATTTGGACAGTACATTTATATTTAATATAACAGCCTTAAGCCAATCTTGTATTTGTAAATATATTCCAAGGGTCAATAAGTGTGACACACAGATTTATAATATGTTACAACAACATGGTATAACTCTGACAGATAATGTAGAATGTTCAACAGAGATTGGCCTATTGATAGGTTCAGATTTTTCAGGTGTTTTAATGACACCAAATGTAATACAATTGGAGAATGGTATGACAGGTATAAAAACTAAACTAGGTTGGACTTTACAAGGAACACAGGTGAGTTCTACATTAAATAATATTATAACTACAACTTTATTCTGTATTAATAATAAAAACGATTTAACAGGTTATTGGTTGTTGGAGACATTAGGTATTCGAGATCCTGTTGAAGTAAAATCTAACAGTGAAATAGAGGCTGAGGTGATTATGAGGTTTGAAGAAAGCATAAAAGTTAATTCTGAAAACAGGTATGAAGTTCAGCTTCCTTGGAAACCAGGTCATGATAATTTATTAAATAATTATGATTTAGCATTTAAAAGATTAGAGTCAATGACTAAGAAATTAGTATCTAATGGTACTTTTGATAGTTATGATGCTATAATAAAGAATTGGCAAGAATCAGGTATAGTTGAGCTTGTGTTAAATTCTGAAAGGAATAAAAGTCAATCACATTACTTACCCCACAAGCCAGTGTTTAAAGACTCGAGTTTAACAACAACAATAAGACCAGTATTTGATGCTTCTGCATGTGATATTAACGGAAGGTCATTAAACTCTTGTTTAGAGAAAGGGATGAATTTTCTAGAGCAAATTCCTACATTAATTGCACAGTTCAGAAAAAGAGCCATAGGTATAACAGCTGATATAGCAAAAGCATTTTTACAAATTGTTGTTATGCCCAGTGATAGAGAGTGTTTAAGATTTTTGTGGTGGAAAGATAATAAAAGGACTGAAGTTTTAACTTACAGACATTGCAGAGTTGTATTTGGACTAACATGTAGCCCATTTTTATTGTCTGCAACTATTCAGCATCACTTGAGACAGGTAACAGATGAATATACAGAGTCAGCACAATTACTGAAAAAGTCATTCTATGTAGATAATTGTGTAACCAGCTTAGACTATAAATCGGAGGTATGTAAATTTATATATGACTCTAAACAAATCATGAATAAGGTTAAGTTTGACTTAAGACAGTGGGTTACAGCACCAATGCATATTAATGAAACAAATGAATCTGAAATATCAGTACTCGGTCTTGTGTGGGATACTGTTTCAGACAAACTTTGCTGTAATACACAAGATCTGCCTACATATGAAGATATCAAAAATATCACAAAGAGACATCTATTGTCAATAACTCAGAAAATATTTGATCCTATTGGATTCATATGTCCAGCTATGTTAACGCCTAAGTTGATACTAAAAGAAACTTGGCGTCGGGAGCTTGTGTGGGATGAAATATTACCCACAGATTTGTTGAATAAATTTCAAGATTGGTATAAATATATAACATACCTTAATATTTGTAAAATTCCTCGACGTTTGACTACTGAATTAATTAAAGAATGCAAGCTGGGTCTACACATGTTTTGCGATGCTAGTAAAGATGGATATGGAGCTTGTGTTTTTTTGAGGGCGCAGAAAAATAATAAAATATCAGTACAATTAGTAGCCGCGAAGGCTAGAGTATCACCACCAAAGAATATGACTATCCCCAGATTGGAGTTAACTGCTGCTTTGATAGGGACAAGATTACTTACAAATGTACAAAAAAGTCTCCAGCTTACTGAGTATGATATATATTGCTGGTCAGATTCTTGTGTAGTTCTATACTGGATAAAAAGAGAACTAGCGTGGAACACATATGTAGGAAACAGAGTAAAGGAAATTAGAGAAAATACTAATTCACATAATTGGCATCATATTCCAGGTCAGCAGAATTGGGCCGACATAGCTTCCAGAGGATGCAATGCAAAAGTTCTCGCCGAAATGCATTGGTGGGAGGGTCCAGAGTGGTTGCACTTGGAACCTGATCAGTGGCCTAAGTCGGAGTTGCTGATTGAGGAAAAAGAGGCACATGTCGAACTTAAGAAAACTGTATGCAATATAAACATTAGTTTAAATGAGAGTATATTAAAACAATTGGAAAACTATTTCAGTAAATATACAAAGATTGTAAGAACGTTGGCCTGGGTAATGAGATTTATATATAATATACGTAATAAAAATAATAAGAGGATTGGTGAAATAGCATACAGTGAATTTAACGAGGCTGAAAAGCATATAATAAAATTTATACAACATGAAAATATGGAGTTGATTGAAAAGAAGAGTGAAAGTCTGACACAGTTTTATGATAAAGAAGGAATATTAAGAGTTAAAACAAAATTGCTGCTATCAGATTTTCCTGAACAAATAAAAACTCCTTACCTACTTTTAGCGAATAATCCTATTGTGACTGCACTAGTGAGACAAAGACATGTACAGCTACAACATGCAGGCACCAATCAGCTAATTGCAGACATCCGGTCTAGATTCTGGATAATAGGAATTCGTCGCCTAGTGAGATCAGTTATATCTAAATGCATCATATGTATAAGACATAGATCAAAACCAGTACAAGCACCGACTGCTCCATTACCTACAGAACGTGTAACATGTTCAGCACCGTTTCAAACAACAGGAGTTGATCTCGCTGGACCTCTTTATTTGAAAAATGGAGAGAAATGCTGGATTGTGCTTTACACTTGTGCTGTCTATCGTGCAGTACATCTAGAATTGACTAAGTCCTTGTCCACAGAATCATTTATAATGACATTAAGGAGATTTATAGCACGACGTGGTCGCATCGACACGCTTATGTCAGACCAAGGCACTAATTTTCAAGGAATTAAACATCTACTTACCTTGTTAGATTGGGATGAAATCCAAAGACGCTCGATGATAGAACGCATAACGTGGAAAATGAATGTACCTTCTGCTGCTTGGTGGGGAGGGTATTGGGAGCGTCTGATAAGAATAATGAAAGATTTACTGCGTCGTGTCTTAGGAAAATCATCTGTATCATACGATGAGCTTCAAACTATTCTTTGTGACTGTGAAGCCACAATGAATGGCCGTCCATTGACATATGTTAACAACGATAAAGCTGAAGCATTGGAGCCATTGACACCAGCACATTTCATACAGCCTTTGAGCAACACAGATGTAACTGATATTGATCAGATTGACGCAAAAGGCATGAATAAACGTCTAAGATACTTACAAAATCTTCGAGAGCAATTTAGACATAGATTCAAAACTGAATATTTAACAATGTTAGTGCAAAGAGGAAGAGAAAAGGCTGATAGTCTGAAAGTAGGAGATATTGTTTTAATTGAAACCGGAGATAAAAGGATAAAGTGGCCTTTAGGATTAATCGAAGAAATTTACCCTGGAAGAGATGGTATTTGCAGATCTGCACGCGTGAGAACATCTGTAGGGTACAATGTTCGTCCTTTTCAAAGACTGTACAAACTAGAAATCACATGTACTGATTTTAGTTTTTTGAAGACAGATTCTGATGATCAAAATAGCCCAACAGGTAATGATAGTTTATTAAACTCTAATTCAGCAGATCAACAAAGATCAATGAGTCCTGAGAAACCACAGTTGAAGACTCGCAGCGGTAGGGTGGTAAAACTGCCAAGTGAGTATAAGTTATATGTTTAAATTCTTTATTCTAAACTGTCTTTTATAGCAATCTCCATATTTAGTTTATTTTTTGTTACTAATTATCTGTCAGACAAATATGATACATTATATTAATTTATAATTGTAAAACTATTATTATAATTAATAATGGCAATGGTTGTAATTTTTTCATATTGTGATAGAGCTTCGAGGAAAGTTGTAAATTGTTAAATTTTTATATAATATAATTGTACTTCAGTAATATAACATTCGGATATATACTTTGTTTCGGTGTGCGGAGGATGTTGTGAAATCCGAATGTATTCGTTTTTTGAAGTGGTTGCGTTGGCAACAGTTGTTGTTAGAAAAATAAAAAGAACTGAGAAACATGTGAATCCTCGTTAATATTTTAATCCTTAATTTAAATAAATAGAACCGTAGCGTAATAATATTACAATGGATTTAAGAAAATTTATGTGTAACGTCCGTGCATTATTTGTAATCCACGATGATCTTGCTACTACGTCTGTGCATTATAAGTAATGCACGGCATTCTAGCTGCCACGTCCGTGCATTAAAACGAATTCACGCTGAAATACAGTATTTTTGTGAAGTTTATTTGAAACTCACTTATATGTTCTTCATTAGTACATAAAATTAAACAGTTTGGGCGAAAAAAAAAAATGGACGTCACGGCTACTTATCTAAAAAACTCTGGACAGGCTACGTGTTAAGATACCGAGCGTCTCAGATATTATACCATTTCCATTTTTTTATTTTCTCGATGACAGCTCCTGTGAAAACTTGAACGAGCGTCTTTTTTACATTATGTATGAATTATTTTATAAAAATATGACGTTTACACATGGACAAGGTTATACCAGAGTCGTAAAAACTGATAGGGATGGAGCTATATCGATAAACTTCACACGATAACAGACCCGATATTTTTTTACAAAATGTAAGAAACTAAACTACTGCCGGATACTTTTGTACAAATTTATTAACTAATATTATATTTCATTACAAGATGTTACACGTATTAATTCTTGATTGATATTGCCAACTTCTTCAAAATTTTCGAAGCTGTTGTAAAATAAGTAGGTATAGGTAGGTTTTATTTTTGTTATTATCGTACTTAATTATCCTGCTTAAGTAACAATATTTGGGTGATCGAGCCATGCTCGGTGTCTTACAAAAAAAAAACACCTATCTAGGTATACTTGGAATGTAAAACATTATCTAAATACAAAGTTTTATCTAAATCGTTAGAGCCGTTTCCGAGAAACCAATTACAAATATATACAAGATTTGCTCGTATTTTGATGTAATAGAATTTTATACGATAAATAATATTAAGGTAATAAAAATAAAACAAAATTTTTATGAATTCTCAAAACCATATTATAATAATATATCAGTCTGTAAATTACATAACAATTTTAATAAAGTACGATTACAATTACTTTAACAATTTTCATATGAAATATGGTTTTTTCCAAACTATTACCTGAAAAAAATATGGGAAAAAAAAACAAAAAAATAGTAGGTTTCAAATAAATATTTTATTTTTAAACGAATACTTTTTATTGCTTGATAGTAAATATAAGGCCACCTAATATGTGTAGTAGGATAGTATATTATATAGTAGGGTTGGTAACACCCTAGTTCTAGTCAGTTTTTTTTTTTTAAGTTATCAAACATGGCTGTCGTTTGTGGTAACATTAATATAGACTTTAAACAGTGCTCCCCATTTGTCTATCGTTTTAAATATAAATAAAATGATAGAGGTTTGCTGTAGTGCGCGCGCATCACGCAAAAACTGGTTGATAGATTTCGATCAATTTTCTTTTGTTTTACTCCATAGATAACTGGTCCTTATCAAAAAAAAAAAATATCACGATATCTTCACAAACAAAAATTCTACAGTAAATGCGTGCGAAGCCGCGAGCACAGTATTTTTAATTATTAAATATTTATGAAATAAGTATTTATTAATATAAAATATACTAATTTTATTCCAGTCATAGTTTTAATTTATTTGGAACTCCGTAATATAGATTTTGGTGTTGCATAATAATTAACTGATCACTATTACTATCATACTTTTTTCAGCCTTCTTTAGAATAAAACAATTTAATAAGTATTGTAATTATGAAATTCCGGGTTACCTTACATGATTAAGAAAATGGATTTAAGTATAGTTTATTATTAGTAATAGAGTTGATAAATTAACAAATATAGTATACAATAGAGATGCGCCGAGTATAAGTTTTACTCGGTATTAGGTTTACCGAATACTCTGCCGAGTAACTCGGTTTAGTTTACGCACGTATTAGGCGCAAAACATGTTTAATCTTACTTTAAACTGTTTAAACCAAAATTGTGAAAAGGAAATTTATTATCATGAGCTAAAAATCCATTCGATTAGTGGGCAATAAATAAAACAAGGATCGCACACTTTGCATATTTAGCAAAAGTGTTTTATGTGTACCTGCAAGCACTGTATGCAGTAATCGCTTATTTTCAGAAGTGGGTAACATAAACGAAGAGAAAAGGAAACAGATTGCTACCAGATATGGCAGCGTTTCGTTTCCTCACATCGTAGCTTACGATTGCTAAAGTACCAAAATTAGAAAGAAAGAACATTTATTTGACACTAAAAATACGAACATAATTAACACAACACATTAAACAAGAGATTACAGAAATAAAAACTAATTAAATTTATTTATTTATACATACAAAAGCCGTACTTAAGATCAAAAGGGACCTCAGCTCAGCATATGCTATAGCGCTGGTTTTCAGCCGGGCCCAAACTACATACTAAAAGCCTCAGATTAGACCAGACCATGATCATTAATGCATAGAGACAGGGATTGGTCGCGAAAAGAAATGAAGAACATGACAAAAGTTTTTTTTTCCTCTGGGATGAAAAGTTCACTTTTAGTCCCTGTCACGCGGGACAAAAGTACCCGATTCTCTCCCGGTGAGATGGCAAATGTGCGCATGCGCGTACTTAACTTTATCTCCCGGTAACATAGCAACTGCGTGTTTATATATGAAGAGTACATATATAAACTTTTCATCCCGGTTAAGGAAAAAATTGTAAACGCACCTAGGGAGAAAAGTAGGACATCCCCACCCGCGATTGTCACCCTCGACTTCGGCTCGGGTGACAACCATTCGCGCGGGCGTGAATGTCCTACTTTTCTCCCTCGGTGCGTAATATACTATTACACCAAAAAGAACATTACCTACGAACAACCAAAATTGGTACATAAAAGATAAAATTAGAAAAAAATTAAATTAGTATAAAGATTTTTTTTAGATTGGTTATTTTTACTACCTGATTCATACTAATAAAGACTGATTATTTATTTAATATGTTCGCTTTATTTATATGGCAGTGCCCAATTTGTACTAATAGTAAAGAGGTAAGGTAAGATTTTTGAGTCCTTCCGAGTATCTCGTGAGTCAAACCGAGTTATTCGGCCGATAACGAATACTATAAAAATGGCCAAGTATGCAGAGTATCCAGTAATAAACGAATACTAGGCGCATCTCTAGTATACAACAAATGCATACATAAAAGATATCCTACGATATTAAATCGACAACCAATATTAATAACATCATAACTTTATTACAACTTAACATAAATCTATGCAAACACAGAAATATAACTCTATTTGAGTTATTATGTAAACTGTATCTCTATGACTTTTATGAAAAGAATATTTAATTATTGGTTAATTAATAATTATAATTTATTAGTGACCAACTTTGTTTAAAATACAGTTGGTTAATACGGGGTTTAGTAAGCAATACTTCAGCACTTTTTTTACAGGCCTCTTGGCACATTGTTAGTTAGCCGAACATGTCGTGGGTTCAATTCCCGAACATGATTTTGAGTTATAAGCTTAACTGTCAGTTGTGTATACTGGCATGTAATATTATATAAAAATGTCACAATACATCGAGAGACATATTAAATGCAATTCACAAATAAGAGCTTAAAAATATTTCAAGAGAAATGTGTAATTTATATATCCATACCAATAGTGATATAGTTTGAGAATCAAATTTCAGATTCAAAATTAGCATCTCTGAGTAGATAAGTAAGTCGATAGGCTTAAAACATAACAAATTACATGTAAATTTTAAAATGGCGTCCGTGAAAAGCATGCATTTGCGACTTTCAACCGTAACCGTTTCTTTAACCGTATTCACGGTTTGAACAGATATTTTTATACACTTCTAAAAACCATGGCTAAATGAGTTACGATGTTATTCATATTGGAAATATAAACATGTTTAAGATCAATAATTATAATTTTTTATCCAAAGATAAATAATTACCTACGTAGATCAGATATAAGAATTATAAAATTAATTAAAAAAAATAATAGAATTAATCTGATAATTAGGAAAACCCATAATGACAATAAACACTGAAACAAAAGTGCGCATACGCATTCTCTTTCCTGTCTCTAAATGTACTGTCACACGATGTCTCGCGAATTGCTTAAAATACATGTAAATAGCAAAATATAAGTAAATACGCGAAATACATGTGCAGTCTGTCTAAAAAAAGTAGAAATTAATTATTGCGCAACTAACTGTTTTCTATTTCTGGCAACACTATAAAAAACGTGAAGTCTGTCATAACAATATTGCGATGCTAAGGGAAGACATCAGTTACAAAGGTAGTCAAGTGCATTTACACAAAATTTTAAAATCAATTGGTTTTTATAAATAAAAAGTGTACGTCAAACATTACAGGCTTCGATGGAAAAGATGAATATTTCCATAAAAAGTGAAAAATATTGAAAAGAAATAATGGATAATCGAAACTTACCGAAAGAATTGCAAAAAGTAATAATATATCTGGATGAAAGTTATATTCACTCGTCCTTTAAATTAAAGAAATGTTGGCAGTCAATTGATACAAAAGGAGTAATTCAAGACATCTAAATGTAAAAGATTGGTTCTTATAAATGCAGGAAGTGAAAATGGGTTTGTGCCTCATTCACTTTTCATAATCAGTGGCACAAATAAACAAGAAGATTATCATACAGAAATGAATCAAAGCAATTTTACGAAATTGGTGACTGGAAAACTAATTTCGAACCTGGAATACCCATCCTTAATTGTAATGGACAACGCGCCATATGACTGCATAGTAGTAAAAAATAAAGCTCCTACAGCATCCAGTAATGAAGCTGATAACAAATTATGGCAAGCAGAAAACAATATCAATTTTGATTTGAAACTCCGAAAACCAATGCTGCTAGACTTGGTAAAAAAGAATAAACCCGAACCGATTTTTGAAATTGACGAACTACTCGGGGTGCGCGGGCACACCGTGGTAAGGCTACCACCTAACCATTGTGATCTTAACTCTATAGAATTGATATGGTCCTTAGACTTAGGGCGTTCAAGTAGCAATTTTTGAAGATTTTTGAGCCTCCCTCCCCATGTTAAGCACCGTAACATTTTTCTGTACCCTCCCTCCCCCTCCTTAAACGTTACGTAACACCCAAGTCAGCATGAGAGCTTTTATAGCCAAGAACAACTGATGATGCAAATCTCCCTGTTTCGAGGACATTACAGTATGGACTTACTTTCGCAACATCGACTACAGTCAAGGGGCCATACAGTCAAGGGATTCCCCGTAAAAGAAACGAAAAGATTTGCCAAGTTGAGATAACAAAATAAAAATATCGTACAATACAACCGAGGGATTCCCCGTAAAACATAAACGAAAAGGGTTGCGATCTTGGGAAATTTTCATCGCCTAGATTTTTATTTAAATTACAAAAAAAAAAACAATGTTACGTAACGTAACGTAACGTAACGCGTTGTTCGAACCTTCCTCCCACCTTTGTAACGCATAGTCACGTTTTACAAGACCCGCCCTTCCCCCAAATTGTGTTACGTAGTACTTGAATGCCCCTTAGTAAAAAGGAAAGTGGCAGCACAGAACGTAGGAGCAAGAGATATAAAATAATTAACAGAAGACTTTGCTTCCATAACTAATTCTGATTGGAAAACATATTAAAAAGATTGAAAAGGAGTATTATGAACGTGGTCAAACAATGTATGTATGGTAATGTAACATGGATAAATTGATCATCCAGGTTGGTGAAGACAGTTCTAGCGAATCTGAGTCAGAATCAGAAAATGAAGATTTTACTTCCTATTTTTCAACATCATCAAACATCAATACTCAAAACCAGGGATGTCTCCTTTTTGGTTGAATATAATAATTATTTTCTCATACAGATAAAATAGATTGTTTAGGCTAGAATTGTGCAAAGCGGCATCCTGTCCTTGAACATGAAAAAAGAACTAGCGTCTTCATAGATCTTTCTATCTACTTTATTCTAATTAAGATTTTGTTAGATTTCTTTCTGTTACATCTTTATACTTATTTATGTTTAATAAAACAGATCTTATAATGTAAATAAAAAAAAAAAATAATGTTCGTTAGTTTAGTTAGTAATGGTTAGTTCGTAGTATACGGTGTTGCTATGTAAAGGGCAGTGACGCCCTCATTTTTTGTCTACTGTTTTTAGGCAGACTAAATACGCGAGATACGTGTAACTACGTAGATTACAAATACGCGAAATGCATATAAAATACAAGTAAAAGCGAAATTCACGTATATACGCGAAATACAATGTAAATACGCAAAATACAATAATTAATACGCGAAATTCATGTAAATACGCGAATGTTCGGCTGGCTAAATACCACCCACTTATTGGACTTTCGCCAAGCACCTATAGGTATGTTGAGACAGCTCTGTACTTGAGAGCCAATCAAGCTAAGCATGGTACAATCTTGGGCTACATCGTTACATTACATCAGGTCAGATTTTGCCCAGATGCTATTTACATATATAACAGGATAACTGACTGACTGACTGATATATTAACACAGTTCAAACTACTACGGCTAGGATCGTGAAAATTTGCATGCGGGTTCCTTTTACACCGTAGGTAGGCAGGCACTGAGGAAGGAATTTTGGAAATTCCACCTCTAAGATGTTGAAAAAAGGAATTAAAGTTTGTATGAAAATCCATCATCTTCAATGCAGTTAGAATGCGACAGAACTCAACTAGGTTACTAGCGCTATTCTCGTGGCTTCGTTCGGGTCGAAATTTTTATCCTTTGGACTTATATACTGAGACTGTTACTTGAGACTTTTATAGGTAAAAAAGATAAAAAAAGTCTATTGTTTCACGAGATATCGTATGACAGACGCTCCAATAATGAATGAAATTATTTGTATGATATAATTATTAACGTCGAGCACCTCTATACCCGCCGCGGCCGCGTCTATCGTCGTGTTCGTGGTGGTAACCGCCTCGGCCTTGATACCCTTGGTTCTGGGACTGGTATCCTGGGGTCTGATAGCCTTGCTGGAAGCCCATGTTGTACGAGTTCCCACCGCCTAGTGAAGAAACAAGTACATTTAAAAAATCACATTATAGTTAACGGAACAGATGTCACCTGGTCTGAGGGATTTTACTACATCTTCTATACTTAATGTCTGCCTCAATAGCCTAGTAGTCCGAAGGGCGACTGGTATGCTCAAGGTCCTCGGTCCGATTCCCAGGTGGAGCAAAATATTATTGGGTTTTTCTACGAAATTCTCAGCAGCAGCTCGGAGTTTGGCTCTGTCCCTGATTATTGGCAATAGGCTCAGCCCCTGTTATATGGGACCTAAAACATAACCCGGTGAACTGTGAGTGTACATTACAGTACACCTCTGCCCAACTCTTCGGGGATACAGGCGTGATGGCAGCAGCTAGGTTTTAATATTTCCCTAAATAATTTACTACAAGGACACGACCGTGTATTCTATTTACGTGATTATATTTTGTCCGCTCGGATGCTTTGATTATAACGATATTTTCCTTCACGAAAAGCTCTGGCTTATTGATTCGAACTTACGTCGGTGAACACGGAGTCTGTACACGATAACTCTGACCCATCGTTGCTTTCTACTTCTGTTGAAAATAATGAGTAATACCTGGGCGACCGAGCTGTGCTCGGTGTCTTATAAACAAGAAAACCTATCTAGAAAAACTTGGAATGTAAAACATTATCTAAATGCAAAGTTTCATAGAAATCGTTGGAGCCGTTTTCGAGAAACCAATTACATATATATAAAAGAATTGCTCACTTATTATATAATAATTATAATGTAGACTATAAGTTGATTACCTTGGTTATATCCCTGATTATAGTTTCCCATACTGTCGTAACCAGTTTGGTAGCCACCGGCTGGATTACCGGTGGCACTGTTCCTGCCGCTCTGATTATATCCGCCGCGATTCTGGTCGTATCCGCCTCGATTCTGGCTGTATCCGCTGCGATTCTGATCATATCCGCCCTGATTTTGGTTGAAATTTCCACGATTATGATCATAACCGCCCGGCGGTACTTCATAAGTCTGGTAATTCCTATTGTTGTGATTGACAGGCGCCGGACTAGACTGAAACCTGATGATTGAAATAAAATAAAAGCAATAAAAGTTTTTTTTTTATATAAGGCGGTTTCATGTACTATAATTGTGTTTACAGTCCTCATATAAGACCGGGTCCACACGTTAGCGTCAACGTGGGATGCTTTATGCACTTAAAAATGGGTGGAACCGGGTACAAACCAGTATGCAAATAACAATAAAAACTAAGAAAAGGGAGCCTAGCTTCTTTTCCACATTTGTGTTTGTATGAATATTATTACTTTTTGAAAAGCTGCACAACGCCATCTACTGGTGAGCGAATAGAATCGCCGTTGTAGTTTAATCTCGTTATGATTATAACTTGGCACAATGTTATCTATTGGTGGACGGATGGAAAAGCTGTTAATTTTTTTTTTTTTAATCCCTTATAAATGGTTAATGGTCTACCTTGATCCCAAAATTCAAGTTTCTGAGTCACCTAGAAGTGGTCAAGGTTTTTGATGAGTGAGTGATAAAAATGCTACATTTACAGACCCTAACTCAAGAACTATAATAGATTTATTCATGTAATTTGGGATTCTACATGTTCAAAGGAGGTTTTATAAGGTAATACGGTCTAATAGTATTTGACTTACCAGAGGGGTCGAAAGTAGCTCGAAAAGGTTCGTGTATGTCACCCGTTTCGTACTTGGCTGACACACTGCCATGTGTCTAGAATTATGGATCGCTGTAGGTATCGTTTTCTATCGATGCATACATACGATGTGTCTTTGTCCGTTTTTCCAGTTGTCTTAGAAATAGACTTTAATGTGACTCACCTGCTCTGGTCCCCGGCACCCTGGCTGTATCCGCCCTGCACCCGCCCACCGCCACCACCCCGACCACCGCCGCCACCACCCCGCCCGCCCTCGCTGCCGCCCCGCCCACCGCGACCACCACCTGCGCCGCCACGTCCGCCTCCGCCTCCCCCGCCGCCTCCTCCGCCGCCTCTCTAAGGAAGGTATATAGGCATTATTTCTCAAGGATGTTTTTTTTCTTGTCAATCCTATAACTTCATTAAACTCTTCTAGGAAGTTAATGATCCGTACATCATTTAAAGTCTATTTTCTCCGCTATTGGTGAATAATTGATAAAATTAATGTTTCCGACAAATTAATGATTTGGGCGATTTCATAATAACATTTTTAACAGTGTAACTATTTAACTGCCACATTAATTCACTGGTTCAATGATAAAGTAATTGATTTGCGGAACCCTTTAGGAATAGATACGATTGTAAATTTATTTTCAAAAAATTTAAAAATTAATTTGATTGCACTCAGCTGCTCAGACCATTCAAATTTTGATTCCGCTTACATTCTCCTTGGTACTTCATAACACTATTTTCCCCACCGATTCAGACATACTGTCTCGGGAACAAGTTCACCTATTCCTAAGTTCTGCAAGATCCTAAACAGCTATAGTGAGATTATTGATGTGCACACATGAGACAGCAGATGCACCAAGCATCTCAAACTCTCATCTCATCTCTACTCAAACTTGTAACGGGTACTGTATAACAGGTTTTTTTTGTAAAACTGATTTACAACTTGGTTTTTATTTGATGGGAGTGTGTAAAATGTATATTAAAATTAATAAATTTATCGTAACACATAAATTGTTTACACTTAGCATAGTCCATAAGTCAAATTATTTTATTGTAATATTAGTGTAAGCAATTGTAGAGGAATTTTATAAATAAATAAAAATAGAATAAAGACAACCATTAATTATCAAATCAAGATAATCATCTTGCTTCGTATTTCGCTTGCAACTTCAGTCTAAAATGTAAGATCAGAAAAACAATAATGAGTGCAAATTATACTGTATTTCATCAGACAGACTTCAAAAAAACTTATAAAATTTTATTAAAATTAATTTCCTACTTAGGCGATACTATTATTATCGATATAGAGACGTGCATAGAGTTGTTATTAAATGAAGTGGCAAGATGATAATATCGCCGCGATAAACTCACTCATGCAGGTGGCGCCCGAGCAAATTATTAATTTTGTATTTGTGCGGTCGCTGGTGAAATATAGGTAATTCCTTGGAATTACCTTCAGACAACAAGCTTCCGCTACATGATATTTTCGCTGGCGGGTTTAGTGTGCTTGTAGGTATATGTGAGTCGAGTATGGTGAGCGGACACTAGTTCGATCCCACGTCAGACTAAGGAAATCTAACCACCACCTACCTTTTCGCAACTCTCGTTCATCCAGGCAGGCGGCAGGGATTAGCACGGCTGATCCTGTTAGTATGGACGCGCACAGCACGGCTGCGATCCACCAGCTCTAACTCAACGAAGAAGGCATGGCCAAACGCGAGTATTAATTATTCGGAACGTCTGAACACACACACGCGCTATCGCTAACGATCCCACCGCAACACTCTACTGCCACGACCGAGGCATATGACAGGCGGCGATGGCAGATCTACCTTCATCTTTGTAAAAACCGAACAGTATTTCTATACCATATCCATTTCTTTATTTTCTCGATGACAGCTCCTGTGAAAACTTGAACGAGCGTCTTTTTTACATGATGTATGCATTATTTTACAAAAATATGACGTTTACACACGTACAAGGTTATACCAGAGTCGGAGAAACTGATAGGGATGGAGTTATATATCGATAAACGTAACACGATAACAGACCCGATATTTTTTTACAAAATGTAAGAAACTAAACTATTGCCGGATACTTTTGTAAAAATTTATTAACTAATATTATATTTCATTACAAGATGTATTACTTCTTAGGACGTATTAATTTTTGATTGATAATGCCAACTTCTCCAAAATTTTCGAAGCTCGAAACGAAATAATTATAACGACAGGTAATCTTTATTTATTTATTTTAATCAAAATCTGATGAATAAAATATATGCGATCGATATCATTACTTATTTGGTCACAACACTACAACTATCACATTAGAACTGTCATCGAGAAAATAAAGAAATGGAAATAGTATAATTTTATATTTTCGTTGCTGGCTGTATAATTTTGACAAGCAGTTAGTGAACTTGACGCGAACGCGATATCGTCTCATTTGAAACGTATAGTATAATAGCCCATCCGAACAATATTTGTGTTGTTTACCTGCGGTGCAGATCTCTGTTGCCACGATGGCATCTCGGGAGGTGGAGGTTGCTGTTCATTGGGACGACCTCCTCGATCTGGGACCTGTGAATAAAATAAATCCGGTTATCCTTTTACAAGAAGCCATTTTCGTAACCCAATTAAAGTTAGTCGGTAAAGTTCTTGAAGAAATACTACTAAAACCACCGAATGAAATATATTATGTTTACATAATTGTTTTTTTTTTTCTTATTGTTATAATTATTCCTTTATTAACCTCTAGCAACCCGCCCAGTCTTCGCCCGGATAGCAGAGTACTTACTACACATAACGATTTGTTTACGCGGTGCACGCCAGGTAAAATTCCCAATCGGCTTTATTTTTTGTGACATTTTCAATAATCATCATATTTGTCATAAGTGACAGAGTTTTTATCTATTACAAAACTCAGTTAAATCTAAAAATAATTCTACATACCCGGCCTATGATAACCTTGTTGACGTCCGTCTGCGTGTTCTTCCTAACGGTCGCGCTCGATGTCTTCTCCACTTGCAGGAGCGAAGTGCGCGCTGCGAGGAAGTCCGACAGTTTGACGTCAGACTTCACTTTCATTTGTTCCCGTTTCGGACGGTACGTTGACTGGATTAGATCTTTCTGAGTCTTCAAACGATCCGACCACTATTGAGAACATGATACAAATTATAACAATAAAATATTGTTATTACAGACAGTCCTCGAGTTACGTCATTTCGACTTAAGTCTAATATTCTGACACAACTCCTCAAACAAACGTCACTTTTTTAGATTTACGTCATAGAGGAGAATTAACGTACTCTCAATAAAGATGTACATATTTTTTATGGATGTTTAGGCATAACTTATCTTGTATTGAAATTAAAATTACGATAATATTCATACAGAGTGTCGAAATTAGCAAGTACATATAAAATAGATATACTTACTCATATTTTTGTATCTTATTATGATGAAATAAAAGTTATTATTATAGACTGACCTCAAAACTCTGGATGGTGCATTCGAGCCTTGTGATAAGCGTCTCTCTTCTCAGTCTATACTCTTCGTACATCTCCGTGAAGATATTTTCCAATTGTTTCCACTCCTTTTCTGTCATCGCTTTGTTGTACAGAGGCTTACCGACTAACTGATCACCTAAATTACATAAATGAGGACAATATGAAGACACAAATAAATAATTAAATCAAATTTTGTTTAATAATATAAAGTATCAAACATGCATGCAGTGCACCCGATTTTAAGTGGTCACTACAGATAATAGCTGTAACCTATAACTATAACCGTTCGCCATACATAATATAGTTGAATGTCATTTTATTCATGAATTCTTCTTGGCAAGGTCTTTCATTTGATACCCATATTATGAGGGTGCATAAAAAACAACTGGGGACCTAAGGGATTAAATCACGTGTCAATTCCATACACTTTTTTCGATTTCATTAATGTTAACGATTACGAAGTGATAACGAAATAAATAAAGTCAACTTGGCTAGTGTTCCTGGTCCGCCATTTTTGGGAATATGCCATATTGAATTTTAAAATGACGTCACTTAACTAACCATGCCTCGTTATCCAAACTAAAGGTGTATGAAAAATTTCAGCTCAGTCAGTTGGGAATAACTGTTGTAAAATTCAGTCGCAAGATTTACCTAAATTATCAACAAGTTGCAATAATAGCTTGTATAAAAATAATTATAAACAATACCTTCTTTCTGCATGGTCTCTCGTAACTTCGCTTCCAACTTAGTGAACAGAAGTTCCGGAGTGATGCTTGGTGGTGGCTTGTTAAACTTGAGTGCCATGAGGATCTCTTTTAGATCTCTTGCCGTAGGTGATTCTTGCTAAAAATAATTAAAATGAACTCAAAGGACTTACAGTGTCCCTTTGTGGCCTGTTCAGTGAAGTGGAATGGAGCTGTGCAAATCTCAACCAACAGAGTTGCATAAAAACCTAGACATGAAATTCTATTTGTCGAAGCTTACCAGAGATGCGATTCTATTGGTTGAGATTTTCACAGCTGCCCTCTGCTCCGCTTCAGTGGACCGGCAGCCATAAGGTGTGCAAAGAGCACTGGGATAATTGCCGCGACCTCCCTCTTTCGCAACAACTTAAGCAGCCGCCCGCGCCATACAAGTGACACTGCACTTGCAATCACTTAGCTACCCACATACATCATTACACACAATAATTGTGTTCATACATACATGCACACCACATAGATACACAGGTTCTGTAAGGGACTTTCTTTTTTTACGCTAGTTAGTTTCGATCATATTTCAGATCACTAAATACATATAACACATGTTCCTTGCTTCCTCCCAGGAGGCAGGTATATATGTATATGTTACTTTAGCTTGAATTTACGAATAGGGAATTAATCAAATCGCGATTTCATCGCTATCGCGGCAACAGCGCGAGCCAGGTCCGGCCACTTTGGCACCCTTTCGCGATTGCTGCCCACGTTTTCACGGCTGAGTGCCTTAACCGCTCGCCCCCAAGCCCAATAAAGCTGTAAAAGCCATCAGCGGCTCTGTTTTAGATAGGTCAGGCTTACAGTATTGTTAGCGACGCATAAGCCTAAGCGTAATGATATAAGAATAACATTTGTAAATATAAGTTGTAAGGATGAATAATTTGCACAAACGATCAATAATTAAATGTTTGTAATGTTTTAAATATGTTACTATAGCGCGTAGGTATGTAAAGACAGTATATAAGTCATGAAAATGTATGTAATCTAATAAAAATAATCACGTAAAGTACTAAAATAATATATTGTCAATAATTCATATTTTGTAAAAATTATACATAATGTTTCGCGTGATATAGGTAGAATAGCCTTCCGTATGTATTTTATAACGTGTGTAAGCTCAAATAGTACGTATATAACGAGTCACAAGACGTTTTAAGGTTGCAATGTTTAATGCTTTATATCTCCCGTGTTTATTAACCTATAATGTTAAAGTTAGTGTTTTTGAATAGGTATTTATGTCTACATTAATGTGAAATAGTTTTTATTGTAATTGAATAACTGTAATTAGAGATATTAACAATTTATTGTATTCTGTATACAAGTAATAATAATAATAGACAGAGACAGCAATATTGCAACCACTGCGCATTACCGCGGTTAACGGACCACACCCAAGTTTGGTGATGAGCAGTACGGATAGAGACGCCATCGTCCGTCTCGCTCTCCGGCAAACCATATAAAAGGCGTTCTGCCGGGGCAAACGAGCGCACACGGGTACCACAAATTGAAGAATCAATACTCAAGACTCAAGACTCAAGAAACTGGAAGTAACCGTACCCAGAAGATATAGTATTAACAAAGTGTATTGTCTTGAAGAATACAGCAAATTTTATTGTGGTGCCTGTGTGTCATTTCTTCGCATCTTCACTAAGTTCAACCCGCCAGCGACCCAGTCCATTCCGCTCCGTGCTACGTCATCGCCGCGCCTACCAGCAGGCACCTCACTGCGTGTGTGTACCTTGATGTTTCGCCCTCTTCACGCCTAGTAGTTTCGGGTGTGAACAGGGTTGGTCGCACGTAGTGAGAGGGGCTCGCACGCACTGGTTTCCAGACAGCTGGTTACCGTAGCGTGTTATCCGCCGTCGGTTATATACAGAGTACGAGGGAATCGTTTCCGTCGCGTTCGCGCCCTCGGTGCGCGGTCCCGCTCTGTATAGATTGACGTAGCACATTGTATAATAGGCGGCCGGCTCCGCTTCGGGTCCGCGCTCATTTTAGTTTTGGTCCTTCGAATAGCCGGATTGGGTCCAGTGAACAGTGAAAATGCCTACAGTACGGTCGCCTACGTCGAGTCGCAAGGACGACAGTGAAACCACGACCACAGATTGGTCATTGAACACGCCGACAGAAACAAGTTCGGCTACCGCCACGTCCGCCACCACCAGAAAAACAGTACCTTCGACTTCGTCGATCCGCACACGCGCTGCAACCGCCGCCGCCGCGTCGCAAGACACAAGAACACCAGCACCCAGGAACATTGGAGGGAGCGAGGAGGCCCCACCGTGCGTTTCTACAGTGCCCGCAGCAAAGGCGTCCAGGGACATTGGAGGGAGAACAGCCCCACCGTGCGTTCCTGCGGCACAGCGCGCCAGGTCGATAAAATCAAGGTCAGTGAGATCGTCAAAATCCCGTATGGCGGAACTAGAGGCGAGGAAAAAATTGGAAATAGCCAAGTCAGCTGCCGCGCTGGCCGAGATTGAACTGGAAATGGTCCAGTGTCAATCTGAGGAAGAGATCGATGACGAAGACATCGAACGCGAAGTGCAATCCACACACATCGAGCAGTGGATAAACCAAAGTGCAACCATCATGGAGAAACAGGACTGCGAAAAAACACAGGAGGCCTATGTCAAGTTAAGTGACATTGAAAAAATTGCCGATAAAATGGTCACCGCCGTGCAAGCCTCAACACGAGCCGTCGTACCAGCCGCACCGTCGAAGTATGCCGATCTGCCTAGCTTCAATGGAGCATCGGAAGACTGGTTACCGTTCCTGAGAACATATCGGGATTCTGTCGCACAATTTAGCGACACACAGAATATGGCTCGTCTGAGGCACTCCATACACGGCACCGCGAAGGAGAGCGTGCGACAAATGTTGTTCACAGCCCACGATCCTGACGAGGTCATCGCAACATTGGAGAGGAGGTACGGGAATCCGGAACGTCTCGTCCTGGCCGAATTAGCCGCCATAGAAAAGTTACCTCACATAGGGGAATCTTGTGACGAGATATGCGCGTTCGCCAGTCGAGTTAGCAACGCCGTCGCCACAATAAGCGCTCTACGGAAACCGGAGTACCTCTGCTCACCGCAGGTAAGTCGAGACATTGTTCAGAAATTGTCACCATCATTACGGATCAGGTGGTTTGATTATGTCAAGGCGCACACAGAAGATCCAGTGCTAGTGAACTTGAGAAAATTTCTTGAAAACGAAGCGGACCTGTGGGCAACGTTCGCGCCAGTGGAAGCACCTGCAAAACGGTTCAACCGGCGTGTGCACACCGCGCGAACCGAAGAGAACAGAGGCCAACAAACAATATCCAGTGGCAAAAAATATTGTGCAAATTGTGAAAGTCGCGAGCACTGGATAACTGAATGCAAACAGTTTCGGGAATCGACAACCGAAGACAGGTGGGTAATCGTGAAAAATAAAAAATTGTGTTTGCGTCAGAAACATTCGAAGAACACTTGTAAAGGGCCGTCTTGCCGTAAGTGTGGACGGCAACACCACATAATGTTACACGCAATTCGTCAAGCGGCACAAGCGCCGCCGGAAAAACCCGCGCCGCGACCGCAACCACAAACACAAACACAGGGCGATAATGAAGAGGCCACTATCAAAACTGTGTACGCCGCCGCGGACGGGAAAGAGGTTTACCTCAAAATGATTCCGGTGGATGTGTTCGGACCGGCCGGCTCCGCTCGTGTGCTCGCGCTACTTGATGAGGGGTCAACCGTGTCACTGCTGGACAACGCCGTGGCTCAAGAGATCGGAGCCTCGGGCAAGGAAGACCTGCTCATCCTAGAGACCGTCGGGGGAAAGCTCGTTGAGAGGAAAGACTCTCAAATAATCGACATCAAAATTAAAGGAGCTCACCGGCGGGACAAGCGCCTATTGAAAGGAGTCCGGACCGTAACCAACCTGAAGTTGTCGCCGCAACATGTGAGTGTAGAAACCATAAACAAGTGTGCGCATCTGAAAAACCGAAGCGAGCTCGTCTACAGTAAAGAGAGGCCGGCTCTACTCATCGGGCAAGACAACTGGGAGATGATTGTATCAAGAAAGATCATCAAGGGGAAGCCGAACCAACCAGTTGCTTCTCTCACCAGTCTGGGATGGGTGCTACACGGTTGCTGCGCTACGAGTGACTCTACGCCGGTGAAATTCGTCAACCACGTAAACAACGTGAGTGAAGAGGCCGACATAGAAAAATTAATCAAGAGCCACTTCGAGCTAGAGTCCATCGGGGTGCAGCAGCGCCGCCCCACCAACGATGCCGATGGGAGAGCCCTTGAAATCCTCCACAACACCACCAAGAGACGACCCGACGGAAGGTTCGAGTCAGGTCTCTTGTGGAAGAGCGACGAGGAAACCTTGCCGAACAATTACGCAATGGCTCGTCATCGTCTGAACGGCATAGAAAAGAAGCTCGAAAAAGATGCCGCACTAAAGGGGGAATATACGAAACAAATTCAGAACCTACTCGACAGTGGATATGCCGAGAAGGCACCGACTGAAGCCACACCGGGTAGAACATTCTACTTGCCGCACTTTGCCGTGGTGCACCCGCAGAAGAGAAAAACACGCCTCGTATTTGACGCCGCAGCTAAATACGACGGCAAGTGCTTAAACGACGCGCTGCTCCCGGGACCCGACCTACTGCAGTCGCTGTTCGGAGTCCTGTTGCGATTCCGGCAGGGGCCGATCGCAGTGGTCGCCGATATTAGAGAAATGTTTCTGCAGATCCGCGTGCGCGAAGAGGATCGCGACAGCCTGCGATTCTTATGGCGAGGAGATGACCGGTCGTCGAAGCCGACCGAATACCGAATGGCGTCGGTAATCTTCGGGGCCGCGTCATCACCAGCTACCGCCATCTACGTCAAGAACCGGAATGCAGAAGATTTCAAAGCGACACACCCGGTAGCGGCCCAAGCGATCGTCCGAAATCACTACATGGATGACTACCTGCAGAGCTTCACATCAAGCACGCAAGCTATAGAAACCGCGAAGGCGGTCCAGGCGATTCATAGGAAGGCGGGATTCGAACTGCGGCAATGGGCAAGCAACGACGCGCAACTGCTGAGTAACCTGGCAGAAAACGAAACATCCCCCCAAGAAATCCACATAGGCGACAACGAGGAAAAAACGCTCGGACTACGCTGGCTAGTCGGAGAGGATTGTTTAGCGTTCAACAATAACCTCCGAAACACACCGAGTGACGTCATACAGAACCAGAGAGCGCCGACGAAACGCGAAGTCACTAGCGCAGTGATGTCCACCTTCGACCCGCTAGGACTGGTCGCGCCTATTCTTATACAGGGAAAGCGGCTAATTCAAACCCTGTGGAGAACCGGAACTGACTGGGATGAGAGCATAGGGGAAGAGGCTCATCATCAATGGCGCGATTACATCAACAGTTTGTCCACGCTACGCGATATGAAAATTCCACGCTGTCTGACGCCGTCCATGGGAGCGGGGCAGCTGCACACCTTTGTGGATGCCAGCGAAACGGCCTATGCGGCGGTATGTTATTGGAGATCGATCGGAAACGGGGTATGTGTCACATTGATTGCCGGGAAAGCTAGAGTGGCACCGGTCAAACCCGTGACAATACCCAGATTAGAGTTACAGGCTGCACTACTGGGAGCGAGACTGGCCAACACAATCACTGAAGAACTGGAACTAAAAACCACGGACAAATTCTACTGGTCAGACTCGAGCACAGTACTGCAGTGGATGAAAGCCGATCCGCGCCGCTTCAAACCGTTCGTGGCCCACAGGTTGGCAGCCATCGAAGAGATTTCGAAGCCACACGAGTGGAGGTGGGTGCCGACACGCGAAAACCCGGCGGACATAGCCACCCGGGGAGTACCAAATGGGTTCAGTGAAGACTCAAAATGGTTCGTCGGTCCAGATTTTCTTCATCGGCCAGAAGCGGATTGGCCGCAGAAACGCTTGGGAAAGTGCGACCAAGTATTGGATGAAGAAAAGAAATCTGCGACTGTACTTACCACGCGCACAAGAAACAACGACACGCTACCGAGTCCGGAACGCTTTTCAAGTTGGATAAAACTATTGCGAACGGTGGCGAGAATATTCCAATTTACAGAACTGTGTAGAAAAGGTCGCGTCGTGAACGTCGCGCGCGACAGCGAGTGGAGCGCGCGACAGCGAGTGGAAGCCACATAAGAAAAAAGAAACCAAGAAAACCGTCCGAACAAAGAAAACTCAAGAAAACACAACGAAGTTTATACCAATACCCGATCGTTGTTTACAGCGGGCCGAACTAGCCCTACTACACCACAGTCAACTGGATGCATTCGGGGACGAGATGGAATGTTTACGGAAAAACTTACCCATCAAGACAGGTAGCAAACTGAAGAGAATAGACGTCCAACTCGATGAACACGGCATCATTCGGTTGCGAGACAGAACACGAAAAATGAACATGAGTAGCGGAAACTTGGCGGTCCTAGACGGGAAACATAAAATCGCTCGCCTACTCATCGATCGCTATCATCGAAAATTCTGCCACGCCAACCATGCGACCGTCGTGAACGAGCTGCGACAAACGTACTGGATTCTTGGGCTACGGAATTCTGTGAAAAAAGTGCTACACGAGTGTCAATGGTGCCGCATCAGGAAAGAGAAGCCACAATTGCCGCCAACGGGAGATCTACCCGCCAAACGGTTTTCAACACGGGGCGCATCCGTTTACGTGCACCGCGGTCGATTATTTCGGCCCTATGCACGTTACCATCGGCCGGCGAAGAGAGAAGCGATGGGGGGCCCTCTTCACCTGTTTAACGACGCGCGCGATACACCTTGAATTAGTGCCATCATTAAGTACCAGCTCCATGGTCATGGCGCTACGTCGCATGTCTGCCCGGCGAGGGAACCCGCGGGTAATGTATAGTGATAATGGCACAAACTTCATTGGTGCAGATCGCGAGCTGCGTGACGAAATGTCGAAATTGAAAAAATCCGAGCTGGCTGAAGCGGCAAGTCATGAAGGCATCACCTGGAAGTTCATACCACCCGGCGCGCCACACATGGGAGGCGCCTGGGAACGAATGGTGCGAACCGTCAAAACGGCCCTCTCCGCGATCCTGAACGAGAGAAGCCCGCCAGAAGAAGTGCTGCACACCCTGCTCACGGAAGTGGAGCACACCGTCAATTCACGCCCGCTCACTCACCTGAGCGCTAGCCCGGAAGATGAGGAAGCTTTAACCCCTAACCACTTCCTTATAGGTCGTTCCTGCGGTTCATCGGTCGTCGGAAGCTTCGACGAGCACACACTCATCGGCCGGGCCGATTGGAAAACATCGCAACGTCTGGCGGACCACTTCTGGAAGAGGTGGCTGCGTGAGTATCTACCGACGCTCATGCCACGGAAGATCAGCGGGAGAGAGGCTCCACAACCGCAGCGAGGCGATATAGTCATCATCGCCGATGCTTCCCTACCACGCAACACCTGGCCGCGAGGCGAAGTCGTCGCCAGCTACCCCGGCCCAGATGGCAGGACCCGTGTGGCGGACGTCCGGACCTCGAGAGGAGGTGTGCTGAGGCGTCCCACGTCGAGACTCATCGTCATCGTGCCTGCAACGTCGCGACCTCAATTTGGAGTGCACGACGGAGCGTACACTGGGGGGGAGACTGTTAGCGACGCATAGGCCTAAGCGTAATGATACGTTAAAGTTAGTGTTTTTGAATAGGTATTTGTGTCTACATTGATGTGAAATAGTTTTTATTGTAATTGAATAACTGTAATTAGAGATATTAACAATTTATTGTATTCTGTATACAAGTAATAATAATAATAGACAGAGACAGCAATATTGCAACCACTGCGCATTACCGCGGTTAACGGACCACACCCAAGTTTGGTGATGAGCAGTACGGATAGAGACGCCATCGTCCGTCTCGCTCTCCGGCAAACCATATAAAAGGCGTTCTGCCGGGGCAAACGAGCGCACACGGGTACCACAAATTGAAGAATCAATACTCAAGACTCAAGACTCAAGAAACTGGAAGTAACCGTACCCAGAAGATATAGTATTAACAAAGTGTATTGTCTTGAAGAATACAGCAAATTTTATTGTGGTGCCTGTGTGTCATTTCTTCGCATCTTCACTAAGTTCAACCCGCCAGCGACCCAGTCCATTCCGCTCCGTGCTACGTCATCGCCGCGCCTACCAGCAGGCACCTCACTGCGTGTGTGTACCTTGATGTTTCGCCCTCTTCACGCCTAGTAGTTTCGGGTGTGAACAGGGTTGGTCGCACGTAGTGAGAGGGGCTCGCACGCACTGGTTTCCAGACAGCTGGTTACCGTAGCGTGTTATCCGCCGTCGGTTATATACAGAGTACGAGGGAATCGTTTCCGTCGCGTTCGCGCCCTCGGTGCGCGGTCCCGCTCTGTATAGATTGACGTAGCACATTGTATAATAGGCGGCCGGCTCCGCTTCGGGTCCGCGCTCATTTTAAGTATACTCTACTCAGTTCAAAAAAAAAATGGGAATGATTCGAAATTTTCATTCATCATTGAAATATCTCGATTATGTGAATCATTCATAATCACCCACTTCTAAACATAGGCTATATATTATAATACTAGCTGTACCCCGCGGTTTCACCAGAGTATAATTTAAAAGATATGTTTAAAAAAACTAAAAAAATAATATATATTAATATACTATTAAATTATATATTACATTATTATATTAGTAGTAGGATAATTATGGCGTCTGGAATTCAAATGAAAGGCATAAATAAAAAATATATATAACTTTTTTTTGGTTGAAATCAGGCTTTTTGTTTACTTTTTATTAATTTAGCTTGTTTGTTTATTTGATCCGTATAGGTTACGTTTGTCAACTCTGGCTACTACTTTAACACATACGTCTATTATATCCTTTTTTCTGTTCTTTTAACGACATATTATATTTGTATTTCATATCAACAGGACTATTTTAAAATTATATTTACCATAACAATCTCCATTCCAGATGATTTATCCTTAGGGCAGTCAACGCTTACCATCCTCGCTGCCATTAGTTCTGATATTAAATAGTCTAGCAAAAGCAATCGGTCTTCCTTTGTTTTGAGACGTGATGACATGTGACCTGAAGGATAAAAAAAATATTGTTCTATGAATATTAACACAGTGATTCACAGTTATAACCTTTACAGATAAATTTTGATTCCTAAAAAGTATGGAACAGTTTTATTTTCAAAATAATTCTATAAAAAACTAGGCTATCTTCTTTTAAGGCCTAAATGGGAAAATGTGTAAAATTGTAAAGTATAAACAATATGATATTTTCTCTTATTATATAGTTTGTCTCCTACTTCCTAACTTGGCAACTATTCCTCTTTATTAAGGACCATTACTGCAGTTATCGATTGATAATAGAGTGCCCTGTCATATGATGATTTCAGTATCCTAAAAGATGGTGAGCTCCCTTTTTAGGAACTTTCTAAGAAGTTTTTGTGGCATCCCAGAACTCATGGTCAATTTTATTATTTCCAATCCACTTCACCTTGTGCACAATAACCAAGCTTTATAATGGAAAATGCCACCTGTATTACACAATATAGGGTCAAATAATACAAAATTATGAATGAAAAACAAAAACCACTACATCACAGTTTGAGAACCCACCAAAAACTCATTATAGTAATAATAATAATTAATACCTATTACAAAGCTTCTTGTAAATAGTACATTAACTATTTCCTAATGTTATATTTAATTTGTTAAAAACTCTTTTACAGAGATTTTCTATTTATCACTAAAATGTTTTTTTGATTGAAATAGTTACATATATGGCACAATAAGTGTTTATTTTTATAAAACATCCTATTTTCCATTCTGTCAAGTATTCAACCAAGTTTCTATAATATTTTATTTTCATTTAATTTTATTCAGGGACCCCTAGGTAAGAGACCCTAAATTAAAAGAACACATACCCGAAGTTAATTTCATGTAGGGGCATCCTAATTCTCGAAGGAATGAACTTAATTCTAATAGAAAAGAGCTTGATTCGTCTGGATCATTCATCATGTTAACAGTCTCTTCCAAGTTACAAAGGCCTTTGAGCTCCTCTGCAAGAATATGAATCATCTTTGTGAACTCCAGACTCTTGGGGCCCCCTTCAAGCGCTTTGCTAAAGGACTCTTCATTTGATAAAGGGCCTTGGTAACTGTAAAAAAAATTAACATGATATTAAGCATCTTTTGGTTTAGTCACAACAGCAATCAGTTAGTAGTAACTTTTGTACCCACTGTGCCCTTGAAATTTCTAAGATAGAAGATCAATTATAATTTTTTTTTTTATCCATATTAATTTATTTATTATCTATCACCAACATTACACATTTTTAAAGTTAAAATGTTATATTTAAAGGTCATCACTGCGCATATTCAGATAACAATTAAAAAAGAAATTGAATGATGTTGGTTGGATCCCACAAAGTTGTTGAGTAGTCTCAATGGTCAAAACTAAAGACTATTCATTGAAGAATAAGTTGCATTTAAATTGTTGCTGTAGCACTAATCCTTATGAAGAATGTTGATCTACTTCTTCCGTAACAGTATCCTTGTTGTTGACAACAGAATATATTAAAGATTTTAGGTTTTGAAGACAAGGAAAGAGAATCTTCAGTTTTTTTTTTTACTAAAATTTAATACGCACACAATAGGTACACTACATTAGTACTTGAATGTCAAATTAAATAGTGAACATCCAAGCTCTGCCAGCTCCCTTTAAATAGGGTTTAGGCGTTGTCCAGTGTTTTTGTGTTTACATTTCTCAAGTTCTACGAAAAATTTCACAATACCTTGATTATGTTGCGACACAATTTGTTTTAATTGTGCTATTTATTGACCTATTAATTAAAATATGTAGAACTTCATTTTAGATAAGTTTATTACAATATATTTGCAATTTTGTTTTTAAATCCTTATATGTTTTAGTGTTGTTGCCACAATCTGAACTAAGTGACGATTTGGCTCAAGATGGTAGTACTCTAAGTCTAATGGAAGACTGGCTCTCAAGTGCAACAGCCAGAACACACCTATTGGTGTTTGGTGATAGATTTTCAACTTGAGGGTGGCAGCTATCCAGGCAAGCATTAGAAAAAGCCCCACTACCATGCTATAGTTTCATCACAATGTTTTCCTTCACCGAAAGCTCAGGCTTGATTTGACACTGAGTCCATAGATGCTACCAACTAAGCCATTTTTGCTTCAGAAATATTAAAAAAAGATATTTTGGATAAATAATAAGAACCAGATGTGCCTGTGGCTGCACTCATGTGGACTACAGAATGCTGTTGATCAGGCACACAAGCGAATCGCACTACCCTCCTCACAGTTATTTTAAAGACAAAATGATGATTGTGGATGGTCCTTAGAAGATAGACATATGCTCTTGGTAAGTGTTTTGTAGGTCTTTTGAAGTTCTACAATTATGTATTACATTAATTTGACATATCTCTTATGGTTTACTCAAAGTAAGCATTTAAGCACCCAAATTGATTTTCTATCACCAATTTATTTCAACTGCACAGAACCCTAATATTTTTCTAAAAGAAATTTAGCCATAAGTTACTCCATAAAGCATTAGCTATCTGCCAGTGAAAGTCCCGTCAAAATCAGTCCAACCGTTTTGGAGATTACAGACAGACAATTTAAAAATTGGCTCTTTGTTAAAAGTACAGTACATACTTTCATATGCATTTAGTAAAACCTCATTATTTTGACATTACAAACAGACATTTCAGTTTTTTTTTATTTGTATATAGATAAGAGAGAGTGTTAATAATAATATGTGTAATATTAATATTATAATTATGGAGATTTTGTATGTAACACAGAGTATATTTGTATATATGGTATGTAGGTACATGTATTGAGTATTGGCACTATTGTACTAACATAATTATCTACAATCTTCAATGTAATTCAGTATACTATAATTTATGCAATTAGTTTCTTTATCACAAAAAATTAATTAATCATGCGTAATTATCATCTAAATGAAAGTGTATTATAATAACCTTAATTACAAACTAGAAGCCGCTAACAGAAAATACTCGAAAGTATATTATAATAACCTTAATTAAAAACAACAAGCTGCTACCAGAAAATACTCGAAAGTATATTATAATACCCTTAATTAAAAACTACAAGCCGCTACCAGAAAATACTCGAAAGTATATTATAATAACCTTACTTAAAAACAACAAGCTGCTACCAGAAAATACTCGAAAGTATATTATAATACCCTAAATTAAAAACTACAAGCCGCTACCAGAAAATACTCGAAAGTATATTATAATAACCTTAATTAAAAACTACAAGCCGCTACAAGAAAATACTCGAAAGTATATTATAATAACCTAAATTAGAAACTACAAGCCGCTACTAGAAAATACTTTTATGGTTATCCTGTATTTATATAAAAGTATAAAGTTATAAAGATTATAAACATGATAAAAACAATATTATACATAATATTGTTGTAAATACGTCCCTATACGTATATATAATCCATTAAATATGATCTTCAATTTTAAAATATAACCAAAATTTAAACTCAATAAACTTACCCCAGGTCGTTTAGGGAATCTAATATGTCGTTTTCCATATTTATGTTTATGAATTTACATAAAATAAATATATAAAAGTAAAATTATCGGGAAGGTATAAATATTTCTTATGTTTGTAAAAAATTAGAAACGAAACGAAACGGATACCGTTTTGCAGGGTCTCCAGATTGCATTTTCGAAATTTCCCCAAAATGATACTATTTTAGCAAGTTTTACCCAAAAATCGTAAACCGGCCTATTTCTTTAAATTTCTGATCATTTTTTAGTATAAACAGCTTTAAGAGGCGGGAATATGTGTTCTGAACCATAAAAGTAACATCTTAGAGAAGCAAAAATTTTACTAATTTTTTTCCAATTTGAAAATAAAAACGTAATCTGACCAGATAAACAAAAAATACGGCTATATGGGAGTCATTTGGGTTATTTCCTGTTGTATTGATTTTCTATCAGTAGGTATAGTAACTTTAGAAATAGATAACAGAGCTATTAAGCAGCTTAGTAAATAACAAAAGTATTACTACAGCCGCATAATTTATACAGTACATATTTAATATGAAATACAAGTTTTCTCTGCCATAAAAATTATAAAAACACGTGCAATGTAACATCTGTTTTTACCCGACCGCGAAAAAGGAAGATTACGTTTTTGTTGCGTATGTACGTATGTATGTCTATTTCTTTGGTACGCTCTGTGGCCTAAACAACTTGAGGGGTTTTATCATATAAGGTGTTGTTAGATTCGTCTTAATTGTGGGCATGACATAGGCAGAGATTATTAACGAAAATTCGGAAAAATCTTAATTCGCATGGTAATGTCGAGTGTGAGAAACGTGAAAAGCTCTCTCTTTCAGACCTAAAGGTCCTAAAGGTTACCTACACAATGCTTGCTTATTCGCACGTTGCAGTAACCTCGGCCAACTATTGCCATTATTAACAATAATAAAGCATAGATGACAGTAGAATAATAGTGTTTTTAATAATTCGTTATACATTGCGTAGGAATAATGAACTACATTGCTCGTTGCTGTAATAATTACCAGCTTTTAACCAGGAACACTAAAAGAAAAGGGATTTGAAGAGAAAGAGAGAAAGTATACGTAAGAGTATAAGTAAGTTATAAAAAAACCCAGTAATTATTTGAAAAACGCGTGTGTGAAGTTTGAATTAAAATATCAGAGACGGCATTAGCAGAAGCAGGGTTTATAACCGTACGTGTACGTGTCGTACATTTACGACAATTGCATACCCTCGTACGATAGCAAATTATAAGGAAATACGATAATTTTAACAATATAAGAATAAAAAAATATGTCCTCTGGAGCAGAAATTGGTGAAGTGCGATAGTTTTGCTCCAATACAGGGAAACACGATAATTCCGATGTTGATGGTATGATAATTGCCACGTTTTAGGTTGTGAACCCTGAGTAGAAATAGTAGTTAGTAGTACGGCTATCCAGATAAAGTTCTTTCCCAAATTTCCCCAGTGCCAAAATTTTCTTCCCCAAAAATTTCCCCATTATTTTCGTTTCCACAAATTTTCCCCAGCGACATTATTTTTCCCCAATCTGCTGGAGACCCTGCCGTTTCGACACTTTCAACTCATAGACAGTTTAGAGATGCATGCAAACGTACAAAGTAACATCGATGTTTTATTAAAAAAATTAGATCGCTTGCTGACCTTTTTGTAGTTCTTTTTAAGATCTACAATTATGTACTACATTTATTTTAATATATATTTTATAGTGTACTCACCATAAGGCATTTAATAACTCTGCTCTCGGGGATGGCATATAAAATATGTAACATAATAAACGTAAACTGTGAAAACAGTTTGTTCAGAATCGGCTACTGAATCGATTTCAGTTATTTTTAATATAGGTAATTTTTTGTCCTAAAATACTCAAAAAGAAGTAAATTAACCACCCCTCGTCAAAAAGTTGAAACAAACGAAAATGAAACATAAATCCAAATGATAAAACTTTTTTCCAATGTATTTGAAATCGAAATATGTTATTTAACAAATAGATTTAATAATTAAATTATAAAAGTTAGAAAAACAAAACAAGCTAGTCAAACTTGAATCTAGTCATGCCGCATGCGTTGACATTATCAGTGCGAATGTGTTTTTGGAAATATTTTGATAACTTTCGGGCGTGATGTCTTTTCGATATACTAACATTCAATACACCGAAACGGTAAGAACTTTGGTACAGTGTAGAGGATGGTACCAGCATAGACCACAGGACTATGTTAGCCGCAACTCAGCGGCTCCAAGACTATGGTGCTTTCAACCGAACACGGCCATCGACCGGGGGACAATGTATGCACACGTACTCGTCTTCAGAACGAAATACTCATATATTTTCCCCTTAGAATCCTCTTAGCAGTACCCGAGAAGTAGCACCACATTTTGACGTCAGTCACATTCACATGTACATGTGGCGAACGCTTCATGGTGACGGTGAGCATCCATTTCACCTAAGACGCTGTCAGGAGTTGACTTCAAGGGATTACGTACTAAGGTTGGAATTCAGCCGGTAGTTATTGGGAAATTGGCAGAGAAACATTATTTGGACCGACAAAAGTTAACATTATTTACAAGTAGTGGCGGCCTTCCAAAAAGTGAAAAGTGATACTAGTGTTATAAGTAAACTAAAACAACAATTACGCAAACGGGCAATAAAGTGCATTGAACAAGGTGGTGGACATTTTATGTTTTTACATCAATATTTTATTTATAATATATCATTGGGATGCTCACCTCCTTAGAGCAGTTTAGTCCGCAGAATATTAATACAAATATTTATACTACACCACAGGACAATAATATCACAGTAATACACCTTGCTTACGTAGAGGAAACAAGTAAAAGTGTTTAGGATATATATTACTTAATCTATCACAGGGTATCTACGAGTAATTGTGTTCTGTGATCACTACATACCAAGTACGTTCTGAAAAAGGGGCTTACAAAAAACAGGTATGTATAGCAAATCCACTTTTTTGGTGCTAATAGCGATATAGTTCTCAAAATAATCGAGGTTGAGAGTGTTTTGTCATGGGTTCATTCGTTTAACGAGAAAAAATAAACTGATATTTAATTGAACATTATACCACAAATGCCTCTCGACATCACACTTGCACTGGCTCAGCCGCACAGGGCTCTTCTAAATATTTTGTTTAGCGGTGGGCGATTATGAGATATTCTATTGTAATCATTCGATCATGAAGATTCCTCGAAATATCTGGATTATAGCCATTAGTACCTAATTAATAATATTAGTAGAAATTTCGATGATGAGTGATCATTCATTATCGAATTACCATTAGTAATTACTAAGTAATGTTAGGTTACTAATATTAATACTTAGTAATTTTTATAGAATTAGTTATTATTACGACCGAACAACCTTTTTTTAGCTAATTAGTAATATGTATTCTTTTAAAAGAACTTTGTTTACGACTGCGAGACCCTTTTTTTAGCTTCGCACTCTACAGGTTTACAATATACATATCTCAATTCAGTCATAATTCATAATCGCCCACCTCTAATTTTGTTCGCTATTCGACACACGGTTCGATAGGATTGAAAGAGCGTGGAGTGGCGCGCAATTCAAACAAAATTTCGTTAACTGCGAAACTCCACGACTACAAGTAAAGTGAATGGAAGTTAAGAAAATCGTTAAAAGTCAAATGTTGTGAACTTCGTTAATTAACGGATTAACGGTTTTCTGTCTGTTTAGCGACGTCCAGTTAGCGACGCCGCGACGACTAATTTTCGTTACATATTCTGCAAAACATTCAAAGGAGGAAATGAGAATAAATTAATACGAAAAATACACGTAATTCAAGAGAAAACAAAAATAAATTTTATTCAGTACAATAATTACAACAATTATTATTAATTGTAAATATGTTCTAATCGTTTTTTTTTTTTTTTAAATAGCTTAAACGATGATTTGGTTCAGCCTATAATAACTTGGCACATTTGTAAATCCATCTATGTTATAATGTCATTATAAAAATCAATGATTAACTATAGAGGATAATATTCAAGAATGTATTACAAATCGATTTCGGTTAAACGTTAATATTTTTATTTTATTCATAAATTCTCCAAGTACATAAGTAAAATGATGTCATAGATATAAGGTCCGCACTTAATAATTATAAGCAATAAGTCACGATTCTGTTATGTAAACGTTCTGTCAAGGCAGGCCGGACAGTCTATAACATAATAATAAAGTTTATTACGTATTTATGTAAAAGAAGTGAACGGACGGTAGCCTGTTGAACATTAACTAAAACATCGTTCTCAAACTTCTTAGTGTCGCACCCAGCAAGAATCAAAGAAAATTTCCTTTTTAAAATCAGCCAGTTAATACAGTATCGATTCATCCTATTTTCAGTTTCGCAATTAACGAAAAATCTTTTTAAAATTATACTCCTTTACACATGTCTTTCTGGGGTGTCAAATTAAATCTTTAAAACTGAGACGCCAAAGCCAACCTTACCTGTACGTGGTACACCCTGCTGAGTAACGATTGAGTAAATGATGATAGCGGAGAGCCAGGGCTGTTTTGTCCGACTGCGTCGCGACCACCATGCGTGTGGAGAAAAGACTGCCATAGTGACTCGCTTTTGCATGTAGTGTTTCGGAAACAACCTGTGCAGTTAAATTAATGCAAGCCTGTATGACAGTGGCTACTGTCCATGGATTACCGACATTGACAGAACCGTTAATTTGCCCATTAAAAAAAATTGGTCCTCAAGGGACGCCGGCAGATAATGCAAATAATTATAAAAAGTTTGTGTGTATGTGTGTGACCGACTGTATTACTCGTACTATAAAAAAACATGTTATAAAAACATTATACGAGTGATTTTTAAGACACTCGCGCATGTAATGTGGTAAAAAATTCTATATGATGAATTTACTTGCTAATTAGTACATAGCCTCCTGTTTTATTGTGGTGAAGAAAGTCACACTCGATGCTGTGACACGTAATATTGAGTATGAACATTCAAAAAAGCATAATTTCTAACGCGCGTACATATGAACAAAAACAAAAAAGGAGAAGGTTGTTTGTTCCAGTTTCTGTATGTTCACTGACTTTTTCGTCAATTGTAGACTGATTATATATGATGTTTTAAATGGCTTAATAAACTTATAAGACCGTATGTATTCACAGGCCATCGACTTGTAAAGGGCCCCCGACTCTCAGGTTGAGAAACTATGTACTAATTTATTATTTTTTTATGACAATTGAAAGCCGTTACGTTTTACTGTTCCGGAGTGAAAATTATTCTCGCTTGTTGAAATAAAATATCTGAGGCCTGAGATTAAGCCATACTGTATTGTAATACTAGTAACTGACGTATTGTAAAACTTATTTCATTCAAAAATCGAAGTTTATAAATAAGTACATTTCAAGCAATGATGGCTAAGTTGGTATTGTGTATGGATTCTGCGTCGATCGACGTGAATTCGTATCCTTACAATGAGCATGAGCTTTCGGTGAAGCAAAACATCTTGATGAAACCATTGTATGGTGGGTAAGGCTTGTTCTATTCCCCGCCTGGCTAGCTACCACTCTCAGGTTGAAAATCTGTCGCGAAACACCAATAGGTATGTTCCGGCAGCTGCATTTGACAGCCAGTCTTCCACTAGGCTTAGCATGCTACCATTTTGGGCTACATTATCACTTAAAATCAGGTGTAATTCTGGCCGCAACGCTAAACCTATAACAATTAAAAAAAAAAATTTCTTATTTAATCAAAAATAGTCAGCCGTTTGGATAGCACCAAAACATCAGTGTTATCAGTTCTGACTTCTTCTTGTTTGGCGCAGCAAAAAGCACTTGCCAGTGTTAATGTTTTTAAGCCTTCAATAGTAGAATATTGAATATTTTAATCAACAATTGATTAAGAATTAAATTAAATCATGTTCAATACATATTTAAAAACATTCATTCTCGCTTACCGTTAATCGGAAAGCTTTAAATTTTAAATAATTTTTAATAAAATTGAATAATCATTTTAAAGGTTAATGTTAGGTATTTTGAATTCAAAGATTTCAAAGTGGTGTCTCACAAGATGATGGCGCTCTAGTTAGAACGATCTAGGCAGTATTTGTCACATTTCAAAATGCAAGCTTTCAGTTTATATTTACAATCTACTTCACGTAAGCACAATAACCAAACTATATCACGCAAAACACGATCAATATTAATTACAAAATATAAGGTCAAAAACTTAATGAATTAGAAATAAGAACCACAACATTTCACTTGAAGATTCCACCAAAGACCAGTTCTGACTTTATTTACAATAAGGGTATAGGGAGCACGTACACAGGGACATGGCTTCAGAGGAAACCCGATATGACGACATTCGTTTTCATAGAAAAGTGATAAACTCAATTTTTTGTCTAATTTTACAAAGAAATTTCTAAATTAATTAAAAACCAGAACAAATTTTTCTAAACTGTAAACATTTTACTAACAAAAACAACCTATAGCAAAACTTTTAAAACGCCCTGTGGTGTAGTAATTTTAAAATAATTACATTTTATTTGTAATATACATATTCAATTCCAATTAGAGATTCATATGCTTGTAAATAATGAAGAATATTTTTTATTCAATAAACTCGCTATGCCACACCCATTTCTATTTTACTTTGTTCAAACAGAAAACAAATAATCCATAACTACTATTATACTCAAACTACCTGGTACCCGCGACTTTGTCTGCGTATTATTGAATATAAAGAGATAGATCTCGGAAAACGACATACCATAAGAAAATCATGGATGGGATTGTCACTATGTGTATGGTGGAGGCGATCCCTACCACCCCGCTATATTAATGTATATGAACCGGCTAATTTCGGAATACGACAAAGTAAAATAAAATCATACATGGGCTTATCACTGTTTGTATGGTATTGTCATTATATCCCAATATCAATCCAACACATTAAACGTCCCAATAAAACTTACAACAGTACAAACAACAAACATACAAACTTTCCATTTATTATATTTGTAGAGTAACACTGGTTATAGTATGACTTTTACTGAAATAAAAAGTACTCCATGTGTTATTCCAGGTCATAGACTATCTGTCTACTAAATTTCATTCAAATCCGTTCAGCCGTTTTTGCGTGTTTGAGTAACAAACATACACACTTTCACATTTATTATTATATTACTACGATTAATTGATACTTTAAAAAATGTTACACGGCTCTTAAAAAGCTACTTGTACCAAAAAAATTGGTTGCCTGTAAAGTCGGTATACGGGCGAAAGTTTTACGTGACAACGACTTTATGTCTGTCTCTCTCGCTCTTAGGCGGGCTAACCATGCCCGAGTGGAAGGGACGCGTGCCTCTCACTCGCTCTCATTGTGAGCGCATAACGTGAGCGGAGCGTAACGCAGTTTCTTGAAGTGTCACCCGGCAAACCAATTTATAAGACGTTGTCACGTCAAAATGTAATAAACATAGTTTCAACATTTCAGTTTAGTTGTGGCAAAATTAAGTTATTTTAAGGTTTTGGTGTAACATAACATACCATTACGCCTGTATCTCGAAAGGGTTAGGCAGAGGTTTACTAATTTAAATGCTTAATACATATATTTTGCTAAATGGAAACAAAACCAAATGTATAAGATTCGCCTTGCGAAACGTTTTACATGTTGACAGTAGTATCATGATAGAACTTAATAGGCTAGTTGATAGTACTGTCTTCTTGTGTATTATAAACTTGATTGAAAATTACAATGGGATCTGTACATTAAAACTTTGGTGGGAACTTGGGAAGATTAAGCTCTTCTGCATTTTCAGACACATTTTGACCTGCTTTTACCTATAGTTCTTATAGGTGGAAAGTCATCAAGAAAAAGGTCAATTTACACGAAAACATTTTTACATTCCAACCGATTCTGTAGCTTAAATGTAGATATCAATACACTCTATGGGGCCAACTCAAGTTAGGGTAGGTACTAAAAAAGTCAGAAATCGCAAAAAACTTTTCCCACACGTTTTGTCCGTTACTGCTCCATTTCAAAAATGCACCTCGTACATTTATCTATTTTCTAAAAGACTTTATTATTTAGATGAAATTTTGTTTTTAGGTGTTGTTTTACATTCAAGATTTTCAATTTGTTTAAGTTTTAAGTTAATATTTACCTACTCTAAACATACCAACTTGAAAACAATATTTACACTATTAAAGAACCACATTATAATACCACTCGCGCCAAAAGAATTTTATAATGTGCAATAATACTTTAAGGTTGTTATTAGTGTGTGTGAGTGAATGTGTTTGTGTGCTACATTGATGCGCATACGTGATACGCCTCTAAAAGTAGACCCACAGGTGCACGTGTTCGTTAATAAGGTTCCCCTACATAAAACTTTATTGTATTTTTTTCAAAAATCTTTTGACCCTTGTGGTTTGAAATGTTTTTGGTCGCATAATAATAATAACATCTGTAATTATTTTTTTAAACTAGTTGTGTTCCATGTTTCACCCGTGTTCAATTTATTCGTCCAGCTCTCCACTGCCGCGCCGCGCGCGCCTCTCAGCCGCCAAAGCACCCGGATAGCCTACCTTTGTTCTCACTTCCGTATTTGCTTACAGCAGTACAGCTTACCAGATTACTTGGCGTTCATGGTTATTGCTCCGCACCTTAGCATCGTAATATGAAGTTATATAACCTATATCCTTCCTCAATAACTAAGAAATATAATGCAAAATTATTTTTTCAAATATAGCTAGTAGTTCCAGAATTTAACGCGTTCAAACATACTAACAAACTCTTGAGCATTATAAAATTAATAATACATATAGTATATTTTAAGTACATATAGATAAATTATTCTTACTGAGAGTTTGAGGGTAGATTTTTTGTTATATTTTTTGTATCTAAAGGATGAACTCAAAAACTAGTGGACCGATTTTAAAAATTCATTCACCAGTATAAAGCTACAGTATCAGCGAGTAACATAGGCTATATTATAAATTGAAAAATTAATTTAAGCCTCATAAAAATGTCGATAGTGTTACACAAATTATAAAAAATTACCTACACGGGTGCGTTGGCGATATTTGTCGTATATAATTAACACGGGTGAAACCGTGAGGCACAGCTAGTAATATAAATAAATTTGTCAACATCATTATAAGGTTTGTAGTGAAGTATGGATCCGAGTGTTTGGGCAACGAAAGAGACGGATGAAATAAGGTTACGTGTGGCACGTGATAAATAAAACACTTATTCAAACAGAAAATAATTTAACATAGGTATATGCCTCACTGCACTGTTCCAGAAGTTTTAAAAATTATTGATAAATTCAATTCGAATAGTAGTATTGGTAAAAATGGCATATCAACCAAAAGTATTAAATGCATAAAGCTGTTAATTATTGACGACTTAGTTAAATGCATAAATAAATCTTTTTCAACGGGTGTCTTTCCAGATTCTCTCATATTAGCAAAACTTAGTCCAATTTATAAGTCTGGAGTAAAAACAGATCCTAGTAATTACCGTCCAATATCAGTGTTACCAGTACTTTCCAAAATATATGAAAAACTAATTTATACAAGATTACAAAATCATCTGAACAAGAATAATTTTCTATATGAACGTCAGTTTGGTTTCCGACAAAAATCTAATACACTCGCTGCTACTGTTGATCGTGTAACATATATTAAAGATAGTATTGATAAGAAACAAATCGTTTTAGGAATTTTTCTTGATTTTAAAAAAGCTTTTGATATCGTAAGCCACAAACTATTACTATATAAACTAAAGAGTATTGGTATAACGAATAATGCATATGACATTTTATCATCATATCTTAAAAATCGACAACAAGTAGTGAAAATAGGTAATAACGTTAGTAGCTGTACAATTGTCGAATTTGGCGTTCCCCAAGGTTCAATTTTGGGACCTTTACTTTTTTTAATATATCTAAAGGGAATTGGCGAACTGGGATTGGGATTGGGCAAGTAACTCTTTAAGCTGATAATACAAGCATATTTTATGTTGGAACCTCAATTCACACTATTATTCAACAGGCACAAAATGTTTTAGATAAGTTATATGCATGGTTCAATTATAATCTTTTAACAATTAACACATCCAAAACATCATATATCATATTTTCTGCAAAAAATAAAAAAAATCATAACCGCGCTCAATTAAAGATACATGGAGATATTCTCAAAAGAAGTGAATGCGAGAAATACCTTGGACTCAAACTAGATAACAAATTGACTTGGCGAAATCATATTGAACACATAAAAGCTAAACTGAGTTCTCTTACTTATTATCTACGTGAATATAGCAGACATGTTCCTATACAAACCCGGTACACAATCTACAATGCTATTATAAAATCACATTTAGATTATTTAATTGAAGTATGGGGATGTGCTCCTAAATCTACACTAAAAGTACTACAAATCATGCAAAATAAGGCAATAAAATCACTATTTAATTATGATAAGTTAACGTCTAGTGAAAAGATATACAAAAGACGAATATTATGACTATAAGGCAAATCTACGTCTATAAGATATGCATTTTAATAAAAAACATTCTAAAAAAATCATCATTCACATATAAGCTTTGAAAAAAGGACATCAAAACACAAACAAACTAATAGTAACTAAACCAAGAACAACAAAGTATGGTATTCAAAACATAAAATTTGAGTGAGCTAACCTATTTAATATATTACATAAGGAACTGAGAGAAACAGAATCGCTAAACATATTTAAAGGAAGGTTAAAAATATATTTAAAGGGTAAATATGTGTTGTGTTTTTATTTTTATGATTTTTATATTCTCCTTTTCTTCTTTTATATTTTTTACTTTATTTACGTTATTAGTGTTAATATTTGGCAATCAATGTACCGAAATTTATTTTCTGTTTTTGAACCCACTGAATGTTTTTAATATTCGTAAATTGCAATATACATTTATATTATTCTCATTAAGTGAACTATGTTCTTTTTAGTAATACATTTCTTTAAACCTAAAGTTAAGCTAAGTTTAACTAGAATGGGTAGATTAGGAATGAGTATATCAGAGGAAGTATGAATAAATCACCAGTCACAGGGAAGTTGAGGAGTAATAGGTTAGCGTAGTATGGACATGTCATGAGGAGAGATGAATGTGTATTAAGTATGAAAGTGGACGGATATAGGAGAAGTCAGTAGAGGAAGACCGAACAAGGTTTCGGAATATGCTGTGAAGAATTAAAAGTGTATAAAAATTGTGAATGGCAGTTGATAGAATAGAGTGGAAAAAGAAAACATTTGTGCCCACCCTACTTTGGTTGGCTATAGGCCAGAACAAGAGCAAGTTCTGGAAAAAAGTTATTTTTAGTGTCTTTAAGAGTAATTTAGATCTTGTGTGTTTGATTTTTTTTTTTCTCTATATCATATACGCTGCCATAAATACTGAATGGTGGACTGGGACATTTGGTATAGAAACGGAACCAAATCATATAAAATACAAAAACGCATTAAGAATTAACCACTCATAAACTTTAATGAAAGACAAAATGAAATCAAGCTGAGGTACACTAGACGTTCTCGGTTTCTTTGCCCGTCCATATTTTTCTGACGAAATTTTATTCAATTGACAAACTTTGGATCTCACTTGGGAATCAAGGCAATCAATATGAAGGTCATCTGTGATCTCAGCATTGTCCTGATTGCTAACATTTTTGGCCAGAGATAATTAAAAATATATAGTATTAAAGTTAATTTCAAACTTATTGCCACTAAAACAGACATCACGAAGCGGCATAGACAACAGACAGAGCGGTCTAAAGTTCTAAACACGTTTTCCACACACGTCACACGCTCTCTGTCCCACAATCACAGCCTTTTCACAACCACAACCCAAACCGGCTGATCGAGCCGAGCTACAACGATTTTACACGAAACGAAAACGAGAAGCGACATAGCCGACCGCGCAGGCCGATGCGGTGCACGCAATCGTTTACCGCTTTGTCGCGAGATTTTAACAACTTTTTACAAAACTTATTACGCATTCCGGATTTATGTTTTTAAATTTTTAGGAATGTGATCAGTGTCAATTTACGTAATAACCTATGTGCCATAAATACGTGATGGAATAAAAAAGAAACAAAGTTGCTGTATATAGAAAAAAAAAGGAAAATGGGTGTTTTTATAAAATTGTTTTTGGTGAGCGTTCTTGTGCCGTGTGTTTTTGGTCAAGAGGCTGCCGCTTGTTATGGTGCTGGCAGCATTGCTGGTGCGGCAATCGGTGCTTTCTTAGCCGCACTGGTTTTAGTAGCCGCTGCTTATTATCTGAGGAAACTGTATTGGAAATCGCGCAAAGGTAAGCAAGGTGTAGACCAATGTTTTTAATACCATTTTTTAAATCATACTTTGTTCTTTCTTGAAAATTGTTTTTTTTTTAAAGTGTTCGAAATGTGAATAAAATAAGGTTGCAGTCGGATTTGTGTTTAGGTTTTTTTTTTAGATCAGATTACACTGTTAGCCTTAGGGGCTCTGAAGCCGCTGCGGCTTTTACAGCCTCATCGAACTTGGTTTACTGTTCATGCTTTATGTATCGAATCTATAGCGCAAGTGAAACCGCGGGACATAGCAAATTTTTGAGTATAAACAAAAACAAGTTACAATAATATGGGTAGGCTTCTTTTTTGTTCTTTTTTTTATTGAGAGCCGGTTTTTTAATCGTCAGACCGTAAAAAGAGCAAACCTACATACATCTTTCATTCTCTCTTTATTTGAGAGGTTAAATCAAACGAGTAAAGTATAATACATGGGTAAATATCATCACTACCAGGGAGTAATAAAAATCTTAGTAGTTGCTAACTAATACAAAAAACGTAAAGTAAAAAATTGTTATGAAAACATTTTTTTTTAATCTTCAGAAAACTTTATTTGAGGAATAGTTTTGACGGATAATGTATGTATAGAACACCTGACAAAATTTAAAAATTATTCCCCAAATAAGTTAAATCTGACAAATAAAAAAAGGACTCAATTGAACTCACTTATTAATGCAACTTGTTTGTGTTTATACTCAAAAAGTTGCTGCGATCCGCGGTTTCACCTGCGCTATGGTTTCTATAGAATCTTTATTAAGATATAAAGACCCATAGCAGTCAATGATAATTTATCTTCTTACTAGTGAAAGAATTTTCAGAATCGGATCAGTAGGTACCTAGTTCCAGAGATTAATTAATCCAACATTCAATCTCCCAAACTTTACCCCTTTATAATATTAAGTAGTATGGATTTATTGTACATTGTTACGCCAAAGTAATCCTACCAATTAACCTAATTAAATCCACAGTAATAGATAACTAAAGATTATTTATATCATCGCCATTATCGCAATTACTATCAAACAAAATCAGAGTTGTCTAAATTTCACGACTCACATCCTAGAAATGGGACACGAATATAGCAAGCAATATTATGACTATTGATTATTTAGACACCGAAAATGAATAAAAAGGTGGATTACCCTATCACGGGTTGTCAACATTAAAATAATTAAATTTCATTCAATTATACCTTATTTCTTTAGGGATGCCATTTGGTAATAAAATAATTTATAAATCAACCGACTTTCCGTCACCAAATATACGAAAATATCAAAACAGTTTAAATTTAATGAACGTAAATAAACATATATCGTATAGAGGTAACGCGCTCGTTATTAACAAGGAAACAAAAAACCCGACTGCAACAAAAACACGACTAAAATATGTTTTTTTATTTTTGATTTTTATTTGATTCTGAGACTTCTTACTTAAATATTTTATAGCCTATGTCACTCCCACAATTAAGACGAATCTAACGATACCTCGTATGCTAAAATCCATCAACCCGTTTAGGCTACAGAGTGTGCCAAAGAAATAGACACACATAAACCACACGTGTGGAAAATTTCATTATAATCGGTCAAGCCGTTTTTGAGTTCAATCCAGAGGCACAAGCGAACATACAGACAAAAATTGTTTAAATATCATCCTCGAGATAGGAAGCATATGAAAATAGTTACCTACCTATAAAAGTACAAAATTTCGAAAAATCATTTTACATGTACAGACAGAACTACAGATGTATTAATATAGGTAGATTTATTCGTAGCTACCATCACACCACATTCCTTACAGATGGTGTACGCAGAAATAATTGAGCAACACATAAGTATTTCTGTCTTTCCAAGCCTCATTACTCTTCAAGTAGTTTCTAATCTTACCTACTTGAATTAGTGATAATTATTTAGTCCATTAATTGCTTTGAAATGTCATCCTAATTGCTTAAGGGCCATTGCGACTACATAATTAACTTTATAAATTATAAGTAAATAACAAATTGCTTTAATTATGATTTTTTTTTAATAATTCGTCGAAAACACGTTTACAAGCCAAATTATTAAAAAGAAAACAGAAAACGGTACTGCAACAAAAACACTTTTTTTTTAATTTCCAGACGTCTTACTTAAATATTATTTAGCCTATGTTACTCCCACAATTAAGACAAATCTAACGACACCTCGTATGTTAAAATCCATCAAGCCATTTAGGCTACCGAGCGTCTCAAAGAGATATATACATACATAAATACGCTCGAAAAACACCCTTCTCTTTCGCAGTTGGATAAAAATACGTTAAACTTCGAAAAGAAACTGACTATTTTAGTGTCTGATAGGGATGCTTCTAGATGGTTTTTGCATGTAGAGAGGATGAATGAAAGAAGAATGACAAGACATATTTATAAGACGAGCGTGGATGGGAACGTAGGAAGAGGAAGGCCTAGACGAACGTTCCACGATAAAATCGAAGCCAACCGACGAGCATGCGTAAAAAGATTTATGAATATTGAAGAAACGAAGATGTATGCCTAGATCGTAGCAAGTGGAAGATCGTGGTCTCTGCCTACCCCGTTGGCAAAGAGGCGTGATTTATGTGTATGTATTAGGTGTATTTTTCGGAACCTATAAATTATTAATATCTTCAACTTTATCTATCTATACACAAGACAATTTTTAACAAAAAAGAAAACCAACTTCTGTGATTTTGAGGAGTTCCCTTCTGCATCTTCGAAGTTCAAAGTCCAATGCAAATGAAATTAAAAGGTGGCGGTCCACCCTTGAAGTATCTCCTATCCAACAAACAAGAATCATCCAAATCGGTTCATAAACAAAGAAGTTATGGCTAAACATGCATTAAAAAAATATTCGAATTAAGTAAGTAACCTTTAAAGTCATTTGATGAAGTCTGTTAAAAGTATAATAAAATTGAAGTGTCTGTTTGTAATGTCAAAATAACAGCTGTTTGCTGAATGCATATGAAAAGAATACATATACGGTACGGTACCTTTAAAAAAAAACTTTTTTTTTATTTGTTTTGCCAGTTTATCCCGGGTACTCTCCGAAACGGTTGGGCCGATTTTGACGGGAATTTTAGTGGCAGATAGCTGATATAAGGTAACATAGGCTACATTTATTGTTGAAAAAGAATTAGAGTTTCTCATTAAAAAATCTTGAAAATAACCGGCGGGGTTTATAGTCTATACGAGCGGAGCTACGGGTAGAGCTAGTCATATTAATAATATATTACATATAGGTAGATAATTGTTACATTGAGATGTTTTAAAACAGTCCCTCGAGAAGTAAACCGTATAAGCAAGTAACCATTGTAACTTAAATGGTTTAATATAATTCTAGAATGTTCCGTGGCATATATGGCACATGTAATCCAATAGGTTAACCCTACTAGCTTATCGATTTTTCTAAAAATAATTTATCGGAACGTCCCGATCTGTAATGGTGGCAGTAGTTTGAAACGGGGCAGCTTTTATGGAGTCTATTATTAGTCTTTGAAGAAATAAAATTAGGAAACTACACTACCTATAAACCTTCGAACTGTATCATGTAATAGAAAAAAATTGGCATTTTTAATACCGGCCAGCGAAAATTAAATCATTTTGTGGTTTAATCTTTTACTTATAAATTTAACGTACCTAAAATACAAGTCGGAATTTTGTTATTTGCGCATGTTAAAATAATTTAGTACGAATTGAAATTGTTAACATTTACGAAATTATTGTTTATGTTGAATATTTTTCATTGAACATTTCAGCAAGTTGTTACATTAATATAATATAGTCAAGGTTCATGAAGTTACAAGAAATTATAAGCGAAGTTAAGTTACCAACTAGCATAATTCTGCCTTTACTTGGCTTAGCAAATATTGACTTTTGTATTTTTTTTATTGGTTAACTCTTATATATACAAATAAGTTATTTTAGAGAGTTTTTAGCGGAACCTTGGTCAGTCGTGTGGTGATTTTTATTCATAAGATAAACCCGATCGAGTTTCTTACCGGGTCTTCTCGATGACTGGGATGTTTTCCGAACCAGTCGTATTGCTTTGGCGTTCATAATTGAATAAAGATTATTTTGATTTTATAAACTTCTTGGCCATTTATTGTATAATTTTGACGGCATTTTAAGTGATATAGTTTGGTCAATGTGCATAAGTGAAGTGGATTATAAAAAATAACTAAATAGGAACATTTTAAATTGCCAAAAAAACTACTTTCTCAGTCTTATTAGGGCTGTTTGAACTTTGAAGATTACAAGAATAATTAGAAAAATGGTCTATTGACGTGACGTTGGCTGAATTGTTGATTAAATTAGTTGCCATTAAATAAAAAGAAGCTATTTTTATTGAAAGGAATAAGATACGGAATTCGATTAGGTTTTTTTTTAAATTAGTGCGTAGTTTAAGAATTTAAGATGCAATAGACGCGTCGCGTCGTGTTGTGCAGTATTCACGTTTGACACCATTTGGCACAGTAAGTTGTATGTACCTACTGCGCAGTTACAGCTGTTGTTTACCCACTGCGAAAAAGGAGAGTTATATTTTTCGAGCTAATGTATGTCTGTCTATTTCTTTGGCACGATCTGTACCCATATATACTAATATAATAAAAAGGAAAACATTTTTTATTTGTTTAAACACGCTTATCTCTGAAACCACCAGTCGGATTCGAAAAATTATTTTTGTATATGATAGCCAGACTCTCCGGGAATAGTATAGGCTATTTAAGATTAGGCTACAACTCTCAGATAGCCTTACATATTAATTTTTGTTACGTAAGTCGGAATTCGAGTCCCTTCCGAACTGCTTTAACCGCGTGCTCTGGCGTAATCGTTATTGATACGAATATACAATGTTCAACAAAAATATTGATCATTAGTATATCTAAAAATAAGACAGCGATAACATATGCCTATCTCTTAAACATAGGTGTTTTATAAGCATTATTTTTAGACATGGCATATTAATCCTTACAAACAAAAGTTATTTCATTATAAAGACAATTTTATGAAGTTAAATTTTGCTCTTTAGAGAGGTTTATTTAGACACATAGTTTAGGAGATAATGAAAAATTTAAATAATTTGTACATTCGAGAAGAACAATTATGATAGGCTACATGGGTGCGTTAGGGTTGCGGTGTTTGTCGGATAAAATTAACACGGGTGAAACGGTGGGGCATAGCTAGTTTATTATAAAGTAACGATTCTTACAATTATCCAGTGACATATTATATATACAGGAGTATATGTCATGACAAAGAGAGTGAAGGACACTCTTTTTGTCAGGTATAGTAAGAAAATATTAAAACCCCACTCCCCAACTCTTACTGTACCTACGTAATACTTGGATGCTCCTAACCCCCATACCATTGAAGTATCATGTAGTACGTACTAGAGACGGCGCGACGCGACGCCTCAGCCAGATTGTTTGAAACACGCGTTGGAGTGCATACACTCTCACTTACAGTCTGTATTGGGGCACTTGTTGCGGTTACACGTTTCAGTGATAAATTTTACTTCATAAATATGCTATCATTGTGTAGTGAGATACTGTTTAAACAACTCGAGAAATACAAGTAAAAGTCAAGGAGTGACATTTTATCAGTAACATCAATGTATTAACGCATACGTGCCCCGCGCCCCGCACCCCTCGGTATCAAGTGGAGCACAAGTTTTTCTCGTAATACTCATACGTGTAGTGACATAATACCTAAATGCCACATACTCGCCATATTGGCCTTTTATCTAAAAGCGATCTATTTCTTCGAAGTTCGACACATCATATTTTATGAATCATTTCCTTATGATTTTGACTTCGAACATAAACTATTCCTAAAATTATTAAATTTTTTTCCTAAAAATTTAATGGATTTCTTATTATCTCGAACTTATATAACTTGTAGGTATAGTGTAAGAATATTCTAATAGGTTCTTACCAAAATTGGAATCAAGCAGAAGCCTATTCTTTTACTACAAATTTTCGTAAATATGACAATCATATTAGCATGCTAGGATATTTCTAAAACAATGAAAAATAGCAGAATTGCTTCATGAGATCCTCTTATCAATATTTTAAACATAAATTCATAGTACATATTCCATAAACGTTGTCTAGTAACATTATAATGCAACGAAGATGCTTCTAAACCGGTTCAGTTACACGTAGTGTTACCAGACTTATCGGTAAAGACAGGATGTAACGATTCTACTGCCCTGGAAGAGACTACTCGTATAAAAGTGCGTCAAGGGCGCTGATTGTCCTGTTGTATAACTAAAATCTAAAAAATTTAATAATATTGAAATGTCTGTTTGTAATGTGAAAATAACAGCTTTTTGCTAAATGCATATAAAAGTATAAACCGTACATATAACATAAAACATTTTTTTTATTTTTGTCTGTCTGTCTGTTTATTCCGGCTAATCTCCGAAACGGTTGGATCTATTTTGATGGGACTTCAACTGGCAGATAGCTGACGTTATAAGGAAGAACTGAGGCTAATTTTATTTAAAAAAAAACACATCATCATCTTTGTTATAACCGGCGGGTGATCTCCGTGGGTGTGAAGCAGCGTAGGAAGCGGGTTCACCACAATACCGACAGTCTATTGTCCACGCGAGCGGAGTCGCGGACACAGCTAGTTGTAAATATAAAATAAATCACATAAAATGACGTTTAAAGTAACTTTATGTAGATAATACTAAACTCGCTACAATAAAAAATAATTTTTGGATTTCACTCGCGGTAGAATTGAAACCAACAGAAAACATAAAATATCTTCTTTAATACCTCATTAAAATTCTAAATCAGCGGAATCTAACTATCAACACTCGTACTGTGTATACAATAGTGAGTACAAGTCTGGTCGTCACACCGCTACGCCAATTCGATGACGATCATAGTAGTGAAAATCAGGACTTGCATTACATACATTGCATGCTTGTGTATAATGTATAACTTATTCTCTCGCAGGCTAAATCATATAGATGCATCTTTGTCTCTTTTTTCGCTTTTTCATTTAATCTAGTTTCAAATTACAATCATTCATATTTCAATTTACTCATGAGAAATTACAACATTACTTCCAAGAGTATTACAAATGAAGTTGATATCTTCTTTGATTCTGTTATTAAAATTAAGAGAGCATTTTGTTGTTCGTGAGACGATAACAAAATTATTGTGTACTTACTTTAAACATTATTTGCTTGTGATTGTTTTTATTGTATATAGCTGTTTGTATCTTTAAATTACTAAAGATATACAAAGTAATAGTATTTAATAATGTGCATGCCGTCGTTGTCTATAATTAGGGTCACATTTAATTAAAATATTGTACTGCATAATTTTTTTAAAGATGATATGTTGTTGTTGATGAAAGTTCAATAGTCAATTTTTATATAGGTACTAGTAGGTAATAATATTTGCAAAGTATTATGTGAAAATTGAAATAAGTGTATACTTATGCTATTTTATATATACTTAGTCCGGAACTTCGGTTCCGTTGTCTTGTTGAAAATAATAAGTACTTGCACGCCATATCTTGTATACTAATTGTACTAAAATAGAAAACTTTGCGGGAACGCGCACTACGATTAATCATCAAAGTTTAATCTTATTCGGATGAATGGTTTAAGAATGAATAGCGTACAAACAAACAATGAAACATTTATTTTTATTTAATCAGATGTTATGTTACTTGACACTTTTTTAACCTAGAAAGTTTATGTATTGTTTGAATTTTATTATAACTGGACAATTGCACATTATACTCATTGATGTATTTTTGTTTTTATTGTTTATAATTTAATATTAAGAGGAGACGCGGGTAATGCTTTGCCCGTACAAACGTATTCCCCTGTTTCCTCCCTGGGTAATGGTACTAGAGCAAATATGCATATACCGTAAAATCTATTTCTACCACTACCCTGTCCCTATGTTTTGTTTTTTTTTTTTCATAAATGAATTATTATAAAAAAAACTAGAAGCCTTTTAAGATGACGAAAATTTCCATTTTTTGCCGTCATGTTCAATGCAAACAAATTTGATGACTACAAAAAGAAAAAGAAAAACACACAGAAATAGCCAAAGTCCTAGTTCTAAAGTCAAACATATTAAAATTTGTTCTGTTTTGGTTTAGGAAACAGGGTTATAGGTACGAAACTATGATTCAATGATCAATTCGAACTGCAGTTGTCACTTTCACACTCTATTCAGTGAGGAATCGGGCACGGCGTGACAGCAATATATTTTAGAAATATCTATTCTTAAAATTTTTCTTAGACCACGCACCCCCCTAATGATTTTAACTAAGTAATATAATTATTTTTTTAAGATTCTAAAAGGACATTTATTCGTAATTTAGCTGCTAGCTGGCACGGCGAGACGTTGTTACGCCTTTCCAATATTCAATAACGTGGCCTAATTCACTATCCTACCTTATATCATTTGTTTTTGTTCCTGAAAACTTTTCTTTAAGAATAAACAAAACAAGAAAAGTATTACGCATATCTATCCTTTGAATCTTGAGTTATGGTCTTGAAAAAGGACGTTGAATTTTCTCGAAATTTGAAAGGTTTTCGGGTATTTCTTCCAATTTTTCTTTTTTTAAAACCCTAACTTCGACTATTACTAAAATTTTAAGATAAAAAAATACTAAAATCGGTCCAGCCGTTCTCAAGTGATGCGCTTACCAACGAACAACATTTAATTTTTATTTATATATATTTTATTTCAAATTGTTTGTTTGATATTTTTACTTCTGCTGTGGGTGACTATAATTGTGGGTCATTAGTAATCTAATAATAATGTTACTCCAAATTATCAGTAACTACACCAAAAAATCATGGTTTTTTTTATTAAACCACGTTCCCCGAAAATTGCAGGCTACGAGATGGCAACCCTGGTAACATAGCCATAAAGATTTCTAAGAATTGTATTCAACAGTTCTCATAATAATTATTCGTAAAGTAAAAAAGCAACTGCGAAGTATTAAATGTGTTATCTTGAAAGTCTTCGTATAAGGATTATAGTTATATGAGACGGGGCCAGTTTGCTTGTCTTATCTTGTGGAATGTTAATACGTGCTGAAGCACGTTAAATGCCTATTCTGTAGTAATCTCGAGCATATACTTTAACATATGTTATAACGTGGACGCGCCTGCAAAATCCGCTGTTACAATTTATAACAAAAAATAAAACCGACTTCAATGATTTTGAGGAGTTCCCTGGTATATCTTCGAAGTAAAAGGTCCAATGGCAGGGAAATTAAAACAGGACCACCCTTGAGGTCTTCCCTTTCCAATGAAAAAATAATTATCTAAATCGGTTCATAGACTACGAAGTTATAGAGAATTAAGAACCTAGTCCATTTTTTAAGTCGATTAAAGGTAAATTAAAAATTTAATAAATCCTTGAATGTAATCTATTCATTGAGACCATTTCAATGAGCTCAAATACGATATCTGTGCTGTAAGTTGGTGAGGATTTTGGTATCCTACGGATTCCAGATGACGCTGCAGGTTTGCAGGTGAAGGTCTTCTTATATAATTGAAGTAACAGAAAACCAAATATCGACTCAATCAGACCTGTGGAAGATGCTCATATCTATTCATCAACTAGAAAAAAGCTGATAATATTCAAACAGATTGTCTTGAATCGTAGCTAAGAAACACTCTCGATCAAGTCACATTTCATACAAAAAAACTATATCAAAATCGGTTTAGCCGTTTGTAAGCTATGTTGCCACAGACAGACACGGATAAATAGATACACACTTCTCTTGTTGTGTCGGGGTTAAAAATAAGACATCCAAACAAACCTGACCTGAAGGAAATGGCGATAGCGGAGTGGTAGGCTTCTTTGGCCCGACTGGGTCGCGTTCACCATACATGTGGTGTAAAGACCGTCATAGTGATTCGCTTTTGCGTGTCGCGTTTCGGGATCAGCCTGTGCACAACCAGTTAAATGTATGCAGGCCAGTATGACAGCGGCGACCGTCGTTTGATTACGATCTCTAGGAAGTGACCTTCGTGTTAAGATTGTACCGTGCTTTAAATCAGGGACAGTACCGTCACTACCATGTTACTAAACCATTGCAGATCATTGCTCTCATGCCGGCTTGCAAAGTAATATACTGGCCGATTCCGAAACGCGACAAATCACAGTAATCGTGGCGAGATTATCACTATGTGTATGGTGGCCACGAGCCAGTCGTAGTCTGTTAAAGATCCCTACCACGGGACTACCACCCCTCTTAATCATTATAAACATAAACTTTTTTATTATTTTTGATTTTATTTGTTAACAACCTAATACTAGCGACTTAGTCTGCAGTATTTATCATATTAAGGTTGCCTGTCCATTGAAGCGAAGCGGAGCGGAGCTGGGCAAATATCGACCAATAAAATTCCATAACAATTCTAATGATGCAATTCTATTGGTCGAAATTTGCACAGCTCCGCTCCGTTTCGGTTGACAAGCAACCTAACACCACGGTTTCTTAAAACTTTTATAACTTCTTATTGAATGATGATATCGTGATGATTTTTCTTTTTTATAAGGACCCGTTAGTATCTGAAAAAACTGGTCAAAATCTATCCAGTAATTAGTTTTTGCGTGATGCACACACAACGTCAATCCACAATCATTTTATTTATTCAAATAAATTATTGTTATTATTAGTAAAGAATTAAATAAACATTTACAGAAAATATATTTTACTGAATGTTTCAATAACTGCAATTATTCATAAACATATGTCTCAATAGATGTTATATTCGCATCGACGTATAAAAATAGACTCGAAGGCAGTCTTTACTTTGTGAAAATCGAGAAAGTTTAATAGTGACGCTATGTATGTCGTGGAACCGTGGTACCTACATCGCATAGTCACGAAGTACACGGCACAGTGATCATAATAAATACACCATCCATTGTTATCATTGTTTATAAACTGTATGTTAGAAATTGTTAAAGATTTATAGATAACTTTTAACTAATTCTATGTAATTAAATATTTGGGGCTTTTGGCAGGACCTTGAAGTAACATGTGGTTTTTATTTTTAATTCATTTACTTAAGTTTTTGACCCTATATTATGTAATATTTGTGGCGTTATGTGTAATATAGTTTGGTGTTTGTGCATTTTATGTGAAGTGGATTATAAATATAAGCTGAAACATTCATTTTGGGAGCCCACAAAAACTCCCTAGAAATTTCTAACAAGAGAGCCACCATCTTGTTAGGCTACTGAAGTCGTCATAAGGCAGGACACTTTATTAACTTTATAATGTCAGTAATTTTCTTCATTAAAGAGGACTCTTTGCCCAGGAAGAAGAAGTGATAAATAATATCAGCTTGGACATGACATCCACAATATTTTCATCCAGATAAGAATAATCAATCACACACCACACGGTTAGCAGTGTTTGATTTATAATTCCTTTATATTTAAATACGGCTTCCTATGTAGGCGATTTCGCCAATGTCAAGCCTTGCTTTGGTAAAATAAAAAATACGAGACTCATTTATATTCTCAGGGACAACTTTTCATTATTATTATATTGATACAATCATTGCCTCCGACATAATAATATACTAGCTGTGCCCGTGGTTTCGCTCGCGTAGACTACAGAATCCCGTCGATCGGGCACACGCGCGAAGCATGCTACCCCGCTCTCGGTTATTTTAAAGAGAAATATGCTTATTGTGGATGATCCTTAGAAGATATACATATACTCTAGATCTACAATTATGTAGTAAGTACATTACTTTGATACATGTATAAAGTAAACCATTTATGAGCCCGAGTAGCTTCCCCACTACCATTTTATAATATTTGTGCGGAACCCTGATTTTTGTAAAATAAGAGTAGGCTAAGTTACTCTTTATAATATTAGCTATCTGCTAGTGATAGTCCCGTCAAAATCGGTTCAACCGTTTTGGAGATTCCCCGGAACAAACAAACAGACGGACAACAATTTAAATAATTGCTTTTTTGTTGTAGGTAAATACTTTTATATGAATTTATTATAGTAAAAATCTGTTATTTTGACATTACAGACACTTCAATTTTATTAACTGTATAGAAGATGTATATTTATAATAACAATTAAACGGCACTGACGAAACAATTACAATTCAATTTGTTAAGTTTATTTGAAAAAGGTTGTGTGAAAAAGAAGGGTTATATTTTTAGTGCGTATGTATGTATCTACTATGTCTTTTCCTTTGGCACGTTCTGTATCCTAAACGGCTTGATGTATTTTAGAATACGAGGTGTCGTTATAATATTGAAGTACAACGTCTGGGAATCAAATAAAAAACAAAAATAGTATTAAGTGTTTTAAGTTAAGTGTTTTTGTCGTCGTCGGGTTTTTTATTTCCTTTTTAGTAATTTAGTTGGTTGTGTGTATAATAAGAGGGTAGTCGTAATTATGCTGTATTAATTTAAAAAATTGCATTTCTTTATGTTTCTACTAAATCTGAAAAATAGCTGTTCAACCGAATTTTCGCTTTTCCCTTTAATAACAGAACCAAGCGCGCTGTGCTCGCTCCGAAGCCACAGCATCACTATAACTTCCATCTCGTCATGAACAAAAAAGTTTCATACGTCTTATCTTTGCCGTACTGTGAAGCTGTGGAACTGTCTCCAGACCGGTGTGTTCCCTTCTTCCTATAACATGGAGTCTTTTAGGCATGACGTGAAGAGACATTTGAGCAGGACGGCATGAAAGCGGAGACTGAGGATGGATTGCCGGTAGTTGCCGATGTTATTGGATTACACTGTGCTTACCATCACGTTACAGTCTAATCACTTTGCCCTGCGACGATTTAAGAAAAAATACTGATAACTTAAAATCTGCTAAACTCGCTACGGTCTACATGTGCAGGTATCCAGTTTTAAACCTCAACCTCGGAAATATTTTTTTTAGTAAACGCCGTACGGCAAACCTGTGTCTTTATGCATGCCCGTACACGCTACAACGTGCGGTCAACCTGCGCAGGCACACCTGCACAGGTAAACATTTCTGGTGCCGTGTATGGCGGGCGTAATGCTACAAAAATGTTTATAAATATTATTAAAAATGTTGTTGACAATTATTATAAACACTTAATAAAATAAAAATATGGTTTCTATGAAAACATAAACATAAAAATGACATTTAAATTTGCATGAAACGACCTTCACGGAAAACGCGAAGATGTTGTTACGGAATATTAATGAATTTAGTTAACCTTCTCTTAGAAGGCAGTGTTTATACGTCTTATAAATAAGTTGATAAGTTTATGTTAAACAGGTTTTCTTATTAGTCCCAGGTTTTATTTACCCACTAGATGTGCCCTACGCTTTCACTCGTGTTAAATTTATTCAACCAATTCTCCAACGCGCCGCCTCCAGCCTATTGTTGTTTTCACTTTCCGTACATACAGCTTGCTAGATTGCTTGACGTTCATGTTGACTGGTCAGCTCTTTAGAGTCGTAGCGTGAAGTTATATATCCTATAGCCTTTCTCAATTTACAGGTTATAAAATACAAAAATAAATTTTAAAATTCGACTAGTAGTTTGAGGCCATCTATAAATTACGTCACACGAATTTCATGATTTTTTGACCCCTCCCCCGTCCTTGTCACAGCTGGTCACATTTGTGAGACCCCCCCCCCTACCTAGTGTGATGTCACATATTTTGCAATTTGCAATTTTATAATTAGAAATTTATGAAATTAAAACAGCAGTGTTCGGAAATTATTTTAATTTCCATTTAAATTATTTTGCAATAAAATCGACATCAAATCAAACAAAGGTATAAAAATTAACAAAACATTAAAAAAATCACTTTAATGAAAGATAAAAACTTAATCCTCTTCAGTCCATACACTTCGAAACCATTCCTTTATACATATTATTTATAACTGGCATAGTAGTCACATCGTTCTCATTTGGACAGTTAACATCAGAAACATTCATTTTGTCAACATCTTCTTCAGCTAACTATAAAGCTTCATTGTCATCATTCAAACAAAGAATTTCCCTAGCACGTCTAGCAGCAATTCTTTGAGGCCGAATTTTCGCGATGGGCAATACTTCTTCTTGCGTTTTATGTGATATCTTGTGTAGGTTAGTGGCCTTGTATGATGAAAAATATAGACCACAGATGCCACACAATCGCTTAAATAAATATGCCTCGACAGTGGGGCAATAGGTATCATACGGAACTTGCTTCAAATATGATGAAGCTCGGAGATCCAAAGATAGCTGAAGTAACAGTGGAGCGAATTTTCTTTCACAGTCATCTTTTTCTATGGTAACATACCCGTTACACGTCTGTTGTACTTGTACTACACAATGGTGTACTTACATTGTCGATAATATTCTTAAAGTCGGTAACTTATTTTTCTTCGAACTATAAAGGTAATAAGTTTCAAATAATCGAGTTGTAAAAGTTGTTAAATAAAACATTGCTATGTTCGAGATACAGAAGTCCAATTTAAGTTTTTCTCTGATTATTTTAACTAGAGGGTTGAGATTTAGTGCAACGGTGGTTTTGGGGCTTGAATGGAAGGGAACACATTCTTTCGAGTTTGACAGGTTTTCGACTTAAAGAAGTTCTAACGTACTTAGATATAAAATATTATATTTTGAAAAAATGTGATGTCACAAAATTTGGGACCCCTCCCCACCCCTTGTCACACAATGTCACACTTCGTCGACCCCCTCCCGTCCCCTAAACGTGTGATGTAATTTATGGATGGCCCCTTTCAGAGATTAGCGCGTTCAAACAATCATTAAAACAATCTTCTCAGCTTTATAATTATATTTCTGGTATTTTACGTGATATGATATGATTTTGTTTGGTCAATTGGTACAAGTGATATGAATTATAAATTATAACTAGAAACATGCATTGTAAGATGCCACAAAAACTCCCTAGAAAGTATTAACAAGGCCGCCGTTATGCGCCATCTTGTTAGAAGCACGTTTGAGAAGATTAGAAAAAGAATACGTAGTTAGGCTTAGAGGACGCGTATCCAGTGGCATTAACAATTAAAAAGTAATAAAAAAACGAGTTAAGATGGCTTCGAATAAATATTTTAATTATCATTCTTTTTTTAAAAACGATTTTTGTTCTCTCTCGTTAATCATAGTTATATGACAAAGTGGGACGTACTTCTCTTTGGTCATACATTAAACCTCCCAATCGTGTACCGCCATAGCCATTTTCTTTAATTAAATTCGACTTTACATAATTTATTGAAGTGAAATCGTCAACTTTCTCCATGGTCAATGATCGTAGCAAATTGCTTCTATTTAAAACTGATTATACAATATACGTAAGATGATGTCACATTTTTGTAATATACTGAACGAACGGGGCCGAATATTTAAACAAAGCAGTGTCAACTAAATCTACGTTAAAAGGTTTTAAAAATATAGTAACCATTGATATACATAAAATAAGTTTTATTTGAAACTATTTAATACGTAAATGTATTGTTTTATTAATAAATAATTAACTCATTCTCGACTTACTGTTATAATAGCACATCCCTAGTGCAGTCCTAGTGACAATGACAGCCGTCATACGACCCAAGCTAAATTTTACAGAGTAGGAGTATAGTTTCGGCGTTTTTTGGGTGGATCTTAAACTTTATGTGAGTGTGGTTTTTATTCAATTTTTTTTGTTATTTGGCCCTATAATATTTTGTTAAGGCGACATTTTGTGACGTAGTTTGGTTATTGCGCACAAGCGAAGTGATTTCAAAACCGGCCCTTCACAGCAAATTCCAAACTCCAGAATCATGGCATGAGTTACCAGAGGTCTCGTTATATTCATTCAATATTATATTAATCACTCTACTCAATTTTAACTAATTCTGCAATTATCGAACAAAATTGCAAAGAATATTTAATTAAACATAATTTAATTTAAAACTCCAGAGAGCAATTCACGCCTTTGTGTGTAGAGATTTGTTTCGTGCGAGTTGGCCAACGAGTTCGAACTCCTTTGAGTCGGGATCGATTTACCTCTCGGGATCGTTACCGGAGTGATCTCGGGCCAACTCTATCAAACTTTTGCCAACGCGGCCGTACCACGCCTCTATATATCGACGGTTGGTCGATTAGTTCGAATTTACCTTTCCGATCACTAAATACATATACACATGGTTCCTTCCTTCCTCCCAGGAGGAAGGGAACATGCCTATGAGTATATATTAGTTAGCTCGAATCGTAGTAGTAGGGATTTAGTTAGATCGCGACCTATTTGCATGCGCGACGACCGCCCGAGCCGAGGTCCGGCCATTTTGGCACCCTCGTGCGAGTCGTCCAAACAACTTTCGCGGTTGAGTGCCTTCTGCGCTCACCCCCAAGATCGGTGAAGCTGTAAAAGCCGCAGCGGCTTCAGGGCCCCTAAGGCTAACAGTGTAGTCAGATCTAAAAAAAATTAGTTCGAATGTTAGACAATTGTTTAGAGTCAACAATAATTTGAATGATATTAAGCCATTCCAGAACGACTATCTTAGGTGACATGATATAAATTTTACATAAGAAATATTTTTTCTTAATTATTATTTCTGAAATGAAAACTACTGTCAAGTTATATACGCTTTTAGAAACATAAACCAAACAGTTACTTGCTCCATAATTATTTCTAAAATATTCTTAATGTCGAAAAGATGCCGCTTTGTTTAATAGTAAAAGTTACGCATTACTTTAGTTTAAATTTCTTTATTCCCGAATTACTGTGTCCTTTAATGTAACTTTATTTAATCAACTAGCAACCACCCGCGACTTCATACACTAATTTAATCAGTAGTTATAGAGATTAACTCTTACAAATTTAATATGCTTGCAAAATTTATTATTGGTATTATTTTTTTATGTTTTGCGTTTATCCGTTTAGTGTCTGTAACACGTTAAGCCTTTTAGAAGGCCTATCTTTCATTGTACAGCTTCAGGAAAACACCTATCCGTGCTTGGTGACGGATTTTCCATTTGAAACTGATAGATGGCCAGGCGGGCATTAGAAAACCATGGTATGGTTTCCTCACGATGTTTTCCTTCACCGAAAGCTCAGACTTATTCAAGGATTCGAACCTACGTTGATCGACACTATGTCCGAACACTCTGCCACTGATCCATCTTTGCTCCATATAATTTAGCCTCTGAGAATGCACTGAAGAACACCAGATATTGAAACTCGATATGGTTTATAAATATTATTACTTCTCTGTACAAGTTAAGTAACAAAAAAGAAAACATACAAATAACTTTTTTAACTTGTTTATAAGTCATTTGCCGTATAGGGTAGCGAGGTCCTATTTCAAGAACGATCCGGTTTTACAGTTATATTAGCGAACGTTACTTGCAAAATATCGAATGTGTGGCGAATCGTAACAATCCTTTTTAGTTCGGACCTTAGATGGTGATACCTCTTTAAATAAATTAAAAGTTTATTAACCCCGGCTAGGAGGTCTAGTCTGAGTATTCAATGTTTTTATATTCGAACTGTTTAATAAATTACTCAACGAATATTGGCGAATCTTATTCTATATACGGAAGGTATACTATTTTAATAAATGATTTAATTATTAGCAATATATTCATACTTTTAATAATGTATTTTTTTAATAAAAGGCTATTCAAATTGAATCGCTTGAGTACGTATTGTGTGAAATTCTGAATAAAATTTAATTTGTTATTTGAAATAATAGTTAAAACAAAATTCTTTCAAAAATATATTATAAAATTATGTATTGTTATTTAATAAATAATGGACTTAGGATGGAATAATTCCCATATATAGATAATAAAAAAGAGAACAATATTTATTTCTTAATTACTGTCTGTATCATGGTGAGTGTTTTGAAGAGCTGTTTAATCTAGTTCCATTCTCTCCTCTCCACAACAGAACCACACACGTTGGGCCTCGGAGTCACAGTTTAAGGTAACTTCCATCTCGGCACGAACTAAAAAGTTCTCTATGACTAATCTTTGTCGTACCTGGAAGCTGTGGAACCATCTCACGGTCAATATGTTCCTCCTTCTTACGACATAGGGCCCTTCAAGCGTAATGTGAAGAGATATTTATGCCGGTCGGTATGACAGCGATGACCGTCGATTGATTACGATCTTTCGGTGGTCGCCGTTGTGTTAGGATTGTATTGTGCTTACCGTCAGGGACAGTACCGTCAATTTGCCGAGCTGCTATAAAAACATAAAAAATTGTGCGTCTCGGGACGCTCGACAGAGCGATAACATAAACTAATCAAAAAGAAAAGAAAACCAAACGAAAAAGAGAAATATGGAAAGCCGGTGAGGATTAGAACCTAGGTCTTCAGCCATAGCAGTCACGCTTACGACCGCTAGGCTACGAGCGCGTTGTTAGGATTGACTGAAACCATGTTACTATTAATAGCGCCGTAACGCGTTACGTTACGAAGCGGTTTACCCTCCCATAAGAAGTTATCACTTCAAAAATTATTTTAATATGTACTTATTAAAATTATTTTAATAAGTTTTTATCTTTATCACTTATGAACATCAGAGAAATTGTATCATAAAATCCTAATTTAAGTGTTACACTGATAAGGTATTGCTATATCTTGTATCAGTACCATGTAGAGATAATTAAATGAGTTGATAACATTGAACGTGGGAAATAAACTATACAGATAGTACAAACCGCAACAAGTAATATAACAGAAAATCTATTTGTCAACAGAGGTCAAACAATTATATTTTATACGAGAATTTTATATATAAGATTATATCTATACTATTATAACAAAGCGGAAAAGTTTTTTTTGTTTGTTTGTTTAAGCAAGCTAATCTCTGAAACTAACAGGCAGATTCGAAAAATCCTTTTTGTATCTTATAGCCAGACTTACGAGGAATAGTATAGTTTATCTAACATATTAGGTTACAACTCTCAACTAGCCCTAAATTTTGATTTTTGTTATGTAAAGCGGAAGTCGAGGCCCTCCCGAACTGCTTTATCCGCGTGCCCTGGCGTAATCGTTAATGATACGAAAATACAATGTTCTGAAAAATATTTGTAATTAGTATATCTAAAAAAAGACAGCAATAGCATATGTCTATCTCTTATACATAAGCCACAATAAGGTATTTTGTGACAAAGATTTGTTGAAAATTAAAAGGTGATTTTTAAGCATTATTTTTAGATATAGCATATTAATCCTTACAAAAAAAAAGTTATTTTATAATAAAGACAATTTTATGAAGTTAAATTTTGCTCTTTAGAGTATGCTATTGGGACACATAGTTTAGGAGATAAAGAAAAATTAAAATAATTTGTACTCGCGGGAAGAACAAATGAACACAGGTGTGTTGGCGGCGCGATGTTTGTCGGATAAAATTAACACGGGTGAAACCGTAGGACATAGCTAGTTGTAAATAAAAATGTAGAAATATTGCTTTGAAAAAGAATTGTGATAATTAGCCATACCCTATTCAGGGTTCATGTATTCGGATAATTTATCATATAAGAACAAATGTTGATACATGATACAAATGGATAAATAAATAAGATGGGTCAATAAGTGATGGTCAAATCGTGGTGGTTGAGAGGTTTAAGATGGCGGAATATCAACTCGATAACCGCTGTTTCGACCCCCGGCATGATCTAACGATTTTTTTCCAATTCGCTTACATTTAATCATTCAAATTGGTCACACTATCCCACTGACTGTAAAGGAAAACGTCATGTGAAAACGCTTAGGAAATATTTTTGTTTTACCATCGTACGTGGTAAAAATACTAGAACAGGCTAATATTTATTTATTATGACGTAAATGATAGTAAAGTATTGGAATCGACTCCCACAATTGACTAATATTGATAACTAACTGTAAACAATATAAATATATGTACTTACTTAAAAAAACAATTATCATAAAAATGGCTCTTTCGATAACTGGGATATCTTATAAACCTGTGGTGTTGACATTCATAAGTGCCTTCTTAAGGACTAAATAAAATCTTTTGATATTTTTTTGTATTAGATGTTAATAAAATATTCACTACTGTTAAAAAAGTTAACGGACTGTAGGAAAGGTAACTAGATGCATAATTAGTTCATAATTAGAATAGAAATAATTTTTTATTTCTTAACCACTAGGTTTTTTAGACTATTATATTTTGTGTTATTTTTAGTTCGCTTTTTTACAGCTCTAATTTTTCAACAATCTTTGTGTTATTTTAATTTGTATTGTGTAATTATTTTAGTAAAATTTTATGTTTGAAATATGTATTATATAATAGAATAAAATGACAGGCGTTATGTGTCAGTTTCATAACGACTAAATAGAAAATTCTGGTAAGTTATGATGTCTTCATTGGAAACTGGGATTCAATTTAGATTTTAGATTCAGACGTATATGTGATATCATTAGATGTAACAAACAAACACACGACATACTAAAAATGAACAATTTCTTGACTAATATGTTCCCTCCTTCTCACGACATCGGGTCCTTTAAACGTAACGTGAACATATATTTATTCTAGCCAGCATGGCAGCGGTGACCGTAGATTGATTTTGATCTCTTGGTGGTCACCGTTGTGTTTAAATTGTACAATATTTACCATCAGGGACGATACAGTGAAATTACTGAGCTACTATAAAATTATGAAATAAGGGCCCACGAATGATAATGATGGCACAAGTGAATAAAACGGATTTAAAAATAAATACAACGTTCCAAATATAAACCTTACAAAAAAAAACGGTCTCAAGGTAACAAAAGAATATGAACTAATAAAACAAAAGCACAAACCAATGAGGTCACATGAAAAAATAAGCAACAATGCCACGAATATTATTCTTCGAAAATCCATATTCGAAGATTGAAAGCACGTCAAAAATGTGAGATCATAAACAAAACAATAAAACAAAAGCGAACATAATTGTTTTGGGAATGGGAATGGTGGGAGGAAATCCCTGGTATCCGAAGGACGGTGACGTCACGGATACCTTGCAGGTACGTTACGAGAGGTACGGTCGAGTCACGATGGACTGACGCTCGGCATTTTATTTAATTAATTTTTAACATATTATTATTAAGTTATAGCGATTTTACGAAACGATACTACTTTATGGTCTCACTATACTTAATACATTTATATTATAATGTAATTGATAATAATATAATAAAGCGGAAGAGTTGATTATTTGTTTGTTTGTTTAAACTCACTAATACGGTAAAAATACGGTATGTATATGATAGCCAGATTCACGAGGAATAGTGTAGGTTAACTAACATTAGACTATATAACTCTCAACTAGCCTTAAATATTGATTTTTGTTAAGTAGTTTGGAAGTGGAAGTATCCCCAAACTGCTTTATCCGCGTGCGCTGGCGTATTGGTTATTAATAGGTAAATAAAATATTCTACAAAAATATTAGGTCCTTAGTATATCTAAAAAAAGTCCGTAATAGCATATGCGTATCTCTTATACATAAGCCACAATAAGGTATTTTAGTTTTATTGTTTCTTGTATACGAATTAGGTCAAATACTAAAATAAGTATTTAGAATGAAGTTATTTGAGACACATTGGCGCACAAATACAGCTTATCTACTACAAACGTGAATAATATTTTTTAAGGCGTCACCGCATAATTCTATTGCAAATAATTGAAAAACAAACTGAGAGACCGAAGCAGGTAATTTGCACTGATAAGTAAATTTTTATCTTTGTAAAAAGCGTTTCATTGTGCGACATCTTGTTTCACCTTGAATACAATTCGACGCTCTAATTTAAATAGCAAAATATTTGATAAAATTCCGCAAATTGTAAAATTATTATTAGCCTCTATCGGCTAACTTGTATTACATTTAGATCTAGCTGTGCCCGTGGCTTCGCTCACGTGGACTACAGAATGCCCGCGCGAATCTTGCTCCCCACTCTCGGCTATTTTAAAGACAAAAATGCTTATTATGGGTGTTCCTTAGAAGATACATATATACTCCCCGGACTTTTTTGTAGGTCTTTTTAATGCCTATAATTATGTAGTACATTAATTTGCTATATCTCTCATGGTTTACTCAGCATGAACCATTTGAGCGCCCGAATTGATTCACCATGACCAGTTTTTTTTATTTGTGCGGAACCCTAATTCTTTTTCTAAAATAAATGTAACCTAAGTTACTCCCTATATTATCAGCTATCTATCAGTGAAAGTCCTGTCAAAATCGGTCCAACCGTTTTGGAGATTACGCTGAAAAAACAGACGACAGACAGTCAGAGAAAAATTCTAAAAATGGGCTTTTTGTTATAGGTATCGTACATACTTTCATATGCATTTAGTAAAAAACTGTTATTTTGAAATTCCAAACAGACACGTCAATTTTATTTAATTGTTATAAATCAGCTGATATATTAATAAATCAAATATATTCATGGTTACTTTTTGTATTGATAAGAGATGGCGCTGTCACGATTTTTGTACTGGGTATTGTTTGATTTTTTACATCGTGTTTAAGGGTTTGTTTTTATAAACGAATTGCAATTTTATTTATTTGTATAGACTAGCTATGCCTTACGGTTTCGTCCGTGTTGAATTTATTTGACCAACCAACCAACGCGCTGTCGCCAACTTACCCGTGTAGCCTATCGTTGTTCTCTTTCCGTACTTGCCTACAGCTTGCAAGATTGTTTGATGTTCATGGTTACTGCTTGGTCTTTAGAGAATCTTAGCTTGAAATGATATAATCCCCTATATACACTATATAATCTACCTCAATAAATTGGTTATAAAATGCAAAAATATTTTTTCAATTCTGACCGGTACTTTCAGAGATTAGAGCTTTCAAACAAACAAAAAGAATATCTTGAACTTTGTAATATTCATGTAAATACATGAATTATATTTAGATCTTCTTCACTTTTGAAAATTATAGTTTGTCTTCCTGTAGTCAATTATGGCAAAGTCAGTAATTGTTTTGGTAGGAATCGCATTGACAAGTAGTATACTGCTATACAGTATACTATTTGTGTGGTTTATAAGGTGGTGAGCTTAGTTCAAAGTCAGAATGCGAATACATTACCGCTATAAAAATAAAATATAAAATGTGTGACTGATACACACTAATACGTAAGATCGTTCAAACTAGTCTTCAAAAGTAACCTGTAGGAGCTTGTCCTTTTTAATGTTGATAAAAGACAACAGTTGGCTGAAATGAAACCATAACATCATTTCCTCGATTCCCATTAAATAACATTAAAACAATTGTGCATGTAATCTTTAAACACATTCGAAGTGAAACTTCTATGAATTTGGAAATATTCGTGGTACATTTAGATCATAATGTACTTTTTGTAACGTAACTCGTAATGTGACGTCACGTTACACAATTTTTTCCTTACAGTGCCCAAAAAACTTTATTTAAAAAAAGATGACAAATCAGGTAGCTTTGAAAATAATTTTGTACATGACATTACTTAAATAGTAGATTTGTAAGGTATAAAAAGCCAACTTATGATCCTTGTAAGCGTGCTCTAATGCGAACAATATTTTAAAATTGAAGAAGATATATAATTGTCTGAAATTTTTGGAAGCCTTTTTATTGTTTTGATAACATAACTTTAGGAAAACTCAGTTTCTTAGTCGATCCTTAAATGTACGAGCTAAATGGACATCCTCACGTGACGTTATAATATATGTATTATACATCGTGCACACACTGCACAGTGAGAGATTTAACATACGTCATTCTTTTTACATTAAAAAAATGTGATAATATATATCAATGCCAGATTGATATTTTTGTTTATAAGAGTATAATAATCAAGTTGTATTTGTTTTTCTTTTTAGTAAAAGAGTTGTATAAAATCAAGTAGGTCTGACCGATAAGTAGGTAAGTCAAATAAAATTAATAAATTTCATTTGTTGAATATTATACAATTAGCTTCACCCAAAGCTATCACCAACGCTTCACGTAACAGCAATATGTTAATTGGAAAATACAGTAATGTTGCTGATTTTTGTACAGTTTATACAATTAAAAATATGATTAACAAAATATTAATTGGAGGCCAATCGACGTTGATCCGAGTGTAATCAAGTTATGTGGGTCACCCGAGGAATGCCACCCAGCCGGCCGCTCCCACCTGTGCGCACACTAATGCACTCTACGTTGTAGTGTGCATGATAATATGCAGAGATGAGCAACTCACGGTAAAACTGCTACAATACAGCGACAATAAAATACTGACCGGTTTTTTTTTTTTGTAAAATTCAACGTCTGTCCACAATCTCATCTAATGTTAAGTGACGGTTCGGCCCAAGATAGATTTTCAGCAATGATGGTTCAGTGGTATCTTGTATGGATATCACGTCGATCGGTTTGAGTTCGAATCCCTGCCATGAGCCTGAACTTTCGGTGAAGGAAAACATCGTGATGGTCATTTTCTAATGCTCGCCTGGCTAGCTACCACCCTCAAGTTGAAAATTTGTCGCCAAACATATTATGTAGGTGTGTTCTGCTAGCTGCACTTGAGAGCCAGTCTTCCTATTATGCTTAGCGTCCTATAATCTTGTTACCCTAGAACGATCTATTTGGTACCACATCGTCACTAAGCATCAGTTGAGATTGTGTTTAAACACTAACTAAACCTGTAACGAATTAAAAAAAATATATTTCTAACTTAAAGTTTGTAATTAGAATATGCCCTACCAAGTGTATGGAGATTCAAATTCGCACCGATCGATGCTGTGTCCGTTCACGCTAATATTAAGCCATCATTGAAGGAGTTTAATTTATTTACTAGCTATAACCCACGGTTTCACCCTTGTTAAAATAAAAGATACAAATTTTGAAACCCCCATCACACCCCTTTTGGGGTTGAATAAAAAAAACAGTTCTTAGTGGATGCCTACGTCATAATTATTAACTGTGTGCCAAGTTTCAACCCGATCCGTTCGGTTAAGCTATCAGTCAACCAGTCACGGTGTCGTTTTATATATATTTAGATAATCGAAGAAGTTACTGATTTGTAACGAAGCATTGACTTCCGACTCGATTGCGACCACCAAACACTAGGTGTAATACCCGCCATATTGGTACGCTTACACGTGTCGTGTTTCGGGATCAGCCGGTATAAATCCAGTAACTAAGCGGAGTAAGGATCTGGGTCGCGACCACCATGCACATGGGGATAATCCAGTCACAGTTAACTCTTTCACAGTGTAACTCTTTCACAGTGTAACTCTTTTACAGTGTAACTCTTTCGCAGCGTAACTCTTTCATAGCGTAACTCTTTTACAGTGTAACTCTTTCACAGTGTAACTCTTTCACAGTGTAACTCTTTCACAGCGTAACTCTTTCATAGCGTAACTCTTTTACAGTGTAACTCTTTTACAGTGTAACTCTTTCACAGTGTAACTCTTTCACAGTGTAATTCTTTCACATCGTAACTCTTTCACAGTGTAACTCTTTCATAGCGTAACTCTTTCGCCACCGAGACGCTTGCTATAGATTGTGGATCTCTCGGTGGACGCCGTTTTTTTCGGACTGTACTATAATTACCATCAGGCAAAGTAACATAACTTTGTTGTGCTCCTATTAGAAAAAATAAATCACAGTAGTATGTTATTTTCTAAATAACTTAGCAGCAAGGCGAGAGGGAACCGAGTGGGGTGATGATTAATTAACATAGGTTGAACTTTTAATTTGTCGCGTTCGGGATCAGTCAATGTAAAATGTACATCCAGCTTGCAGACTGACCGTAGTGATCGTCGATGGATTTCGATCTATCTGTGGTCACCATTGTGTTTGGGTTGTATTGTGCTTCATCAGGTACAATACCGTCAATTTGCTGAGCTATTTATATCCAAAAAAAAATTGTAAAAAAACTGTCGGTGAATATTTTCATACTACGTACATATTATCTAGTTGCCTAGATATTTAGATATTCTAACTTGTAATGTACATAAAATGGCGTGTTAACTCACTCGTCCTTAAGTAGAAATGTTTGCTACTTTTAGCATGCTTGTGCTATTTAATATGCACATACAAGAATTTGTATTTTGCAATCTATATATATTTATAAAACTCAACGTCTCTCTGTATGCCTGTCCGTTTACGTTCTTTTCACGCCAAAACCACTTATCTGATTTACTTGTTTTTCTATTTTAATTCATAGCTATGTCATCTGGCTAGGTGAGGATATATTTTGTAATATAAAGTAACATACGAAATAAACAGTGGCGATTATGGTGAATCAGTTTGAAAAACACGCATTTGGTGCGCTTAAATGGCTTACGCTGAATAAACCATAAGAGATATATCAAAACTAACATTGTACATAATTGTAAATGTTAAAAAGACCTACAAAAAGTCGGCAAAAGCATATGTCTATCTTCTAAGGATCACGCACTATAAGTATTTTTTATTTTAAACTGGCGGTCGATTGGCCCTATATTGGAGCGAGTCCAGAACGATTTGCGCCTGCGGTCGACTGACGGCATTCTGCAGTCCATGCGAACGGAGTCACGGGCACAGCTAGTATAATATATAATATGTATTTAGCAATTCGTAGGAACTGTAAATTAACATAACTCGAAAAATGTAAATACAGGAAAAATAATTTACACGTCAGATGAGATATGTTTGTTTATTTTTAGAGTTCCGTACCTCAAACGGAAAAAGTAACCCCTATTTGATCACTTCGTTGTCCGTCCGTGGAGGTATCAAGTTGTCATTAATATCAAATACTTAGGTCTAAAATCCTTTGGAGCTGTGAAATAATCAAACTTCTAAGTCAAAGCATTAAAAAAGACCGCTATATCTAATTATCATTAACACCAGATTTGTGTATAATAGAGACACATACAATCACCCAAAAATCTTTACCTCCACCAGGAAGGTAAAAATGTGTAGAAGCTTAAATACTTCATTATTTATTTCATTTAATACTAAACTTTTGATACCGGAATCGGTATTGCTGACTATTCAATACAATATCGATATCATTACATCACTAATGTAGACATTGATTAGTAAGTTACCTTCAAACATATAAATATTAATAAACCGATCCCAGAACAATTATATACGTAATTTAAACCACTTTTGACGCATTTATTTGAATACACTCAAATGGATTTCTGTATGCTGGCACTACCCGCAATCTATTGTAACTAATTTTCTTTGGTAAAAATCACTGTGAAAAATATCATAATTCTATAAAATACCAACTGTTAATTGAGGCTTCAGGGCCCTTAAGGCTAACAGTGTAGTCAGTCAGAAAAAAAAGCCGTGAACGCGACACAGCCCTTTGCCTCGTTGTTCTCACTCCTTTTACGTGCCTACCACCTCGCTATTGCTCCGTCCGCTCCTTGAGGTCAAAGTTTGAATTTATACAGCCTGGTAAAACAGAATGGTTGTTCCAGGGATTAGCGCGTTCAAACAAATAAACAAACAAGATAATAAACTTAAGTTTTTTAATATTAGTGTATAGATTTGACTGCCGACTGTTTTTAACATCATTGTCACTTTGCACGTAACTTGGTATAATTTATGTGCAATTGAGTTCAAAGTAAATAATGCATTTTATATTTTTCAATTTAAATGCTATTGCTTTTGGTTTGTTTCTGTGGTCTGTATTGAATTTAAAACGTTAACATTAAACATGCAGTGTGCTTGACTGGAAGAATTATAATTCAAGTTTAAGCTAGACGGACTTAACTTATACTATATACTAGCTTTGTCCGTGGCTCCGAACGTATTTATTACGCAGTAAATTCGTCACGTATTTTCATGTCATGATTAAAATCTCTTTAGGATTGAACCTACAACCTCTTTGATAACAGGAAGATGAGCACTACACCATGAAACTTCTCACGATTAACTATTTCTGAGTATATAAGTCATAGTCAAAAGGTCAAACTAAGCGGATTCAATGATGTCACTAGAGCATTAAAAAAATGTATGTGTAATATAGAAACTTGTTATTATGAATCGTAGTACTTGGTTTTAGTACAACGTTTTTTATCAGAGATAACAAGGCACACAAAGATATAACGTGTAAACAATGTCACACAACAAACACTGATTTTGGCTTTTGTTTGTAGAGTATTCTACAACTTTTTATACTGTTGAATGTGTTGAAACATGTATTTTTCAAGTTATAGTTAGTCATTTAGGCGCGGTATGTAGAAATGATTTAGAGGGATTTTTATTAGCCACAATCTAAAGTTTTTGGCGGGATCTCAAACTGTCTTGTAGCGGTTTTTGATTCTTATCCATATATCTGTGTTGTTTGACACCCTATATTGTGTAATACAGATGGTATTTTGCGTAATAAAACTTAGTTATTGTGTACAAGTTAAGCGGATTTGAAATAATAACATTGACCATGAGTTCTGGGATGCCACAAAAACTTTCTAGAAAGTTCTAACTTTCTATAGTGATGGAATACTGAAATCATCATAAGACAGGGGGGCACTCTATAATCGCTCAATAATGCAAGTAATGGTCTTCAATAAAGAGGACTACTTGGCAATTTAGAGTGAAGAACAAATCATATTATCATCTTAATATATTGTGTTGTGATATTCGGGTAATTATTTAGGTAAACGAAAAAAGTTGTTTTATTAATAATAGTAAAAATCTTTTGCTAAAAATATTAAAAACAATAAATACCGTTATGTATTTTACGTAACAATATTATTATTTACGAGCGTGGAATATATTTTATGTTTTTTAATCGCATAGTGTTGCAACCGATAGTTGCATGTGCAGAATAAGAGAAAGCTAACGAAATCAAATTTATTGCATAGTAAGCTCTATTGCAAGGTATGTCGGGATTTTAGAGCATTGGTGATTGATTGACAATTGCTTTTAATTACCGTATAAAACGTTATACGTCGGCGGGAAACCGGAATTTGCGGCCATTTTTGTATTTTATAAAATGTTTGTTTTTGAGATCGATTTAATGCGAACAACTACTAGATACGACGCCCTGTTTTATTTTTCAAACAAATGTTCTCGGAGTTCGTAAGAAATGTAGAAGAGGTTAATGCTATTTTGGGAGAACTTATGTTTGATATGCGGCTCGTATATTATATAAGAGATAGATATTTCTGGGACTGAATGCATTTAGTTTAAGTATGGTTTATAAAACTGGACAATTTTTAACAAAAAATAAAACTAACCCTAATGATTTTGAGAAATTCATCAGAGTATGTTCGAAGTCGAAGGTCCAGTGCCAATGAAATTAAAACGAGACGATCCTTGGGGTACCTATACAACGAAAAAATAATCAACCAAATCGGCTCATAAACAAAGAAGTTTGGCCTCTTTCTTTTTTGAAGTCGATAAAAATTTATGATACTATTGTGCTAAAAAGTGTAAAATATCAATACAATCCACAATCTTGATTATGTAAAAACTAAAAAGTAGGTTAAAATGTATTAAGTCAATTTATAGATAATCAATTAGTGTAAATAAGTTAAAACAGTGAAAAATGGAACAATTTAATTATCAGGTAATTAATTCAATGTAAATTATAAACTAATTCACTAGAATTAATCGATGAAACTTCGAAAAAATAAGATATCTCTTCATGTTTACAAATCGATTCAATAGTTATCTTTTCATCGGAACTGTATTATTATAATATATTTGGTGCTGACATCTGACAGATCCGGACTCCGGAGTTTTTGGTGAGATCTTAAACAGTTTAAGTTCCAAGGTCATGTGGTGGTTTTATTATTGAAATACATAAACTTATGTTATTTAGTTTTAAAGGTAGTAATTAGCTGTGCCCGAGGCTCCACTCGCGTAGACTACAGAATTTCGGTATTGTGATGACCCTGCTTCCACCCACGGAGGTCGCCCGCAGGTTATTTTAAAGATAAAGATTTCTTTTTTAAGCGTAAACTTAATTATTTTTCTAAAATAAAAGTAGCCCAAGCTACTTCCTATAAAATCAGCTATCTGCCAGTTAAAGTCCCGTCAAAATCGGCCCAACTGCTTCGGAGATTACCCGGAACAAACAGACAATTTTTTTAAAAATTGTTGTTTTTTTATAAGTCTTGTATATACTTTCATATTCATTTATTTATAAAGCTTTTATTTGGACATTATAAACACGCATAAATTTTATTAATTGTATAAATTTTGACGACATACGTAATGTAGTTTGGTTAGCTATTTCTTAACACAATTTTCTTTCTCTTTGACTCCTAAAATTAAATAAAACAATCTCAAATATATTTAAGAATGTACTGAAGCTTATTTAAAAACAACTTGAGAATTGCAATTTAAAAAATATTTAATCTTTACATATTTTATTGTATGTCCTAAATTTGGTTTCTCCTTCGATAATTCAGAATTACGATTAATATCACATAAAATAGAAAACGCATCGAAAAACGACTCTTCCAAAAATCGTAGTTTTGTTGGCTGAAGTAACTGCCTACTTATTTGGTAATACTTGTAAAATGGGCACCGCCTACTGAATTTGAATGAACCTCGAAGTATTTCTTAATCTTTTAAATATAATATTAATTCCACTAGCATACGCACGGTACGTACGTAGCCTGCCTTATAGAGATTATATGTTTGTCGAGTAGTCAAGCTCGGGTCAAGGCGATATGAGCTAACCATGTCTTAAGAAATATTTATAAAGTACCATAATCTCACGGTACGTTGTAAAATGTAATAAACAGTATCACTTGATTTACACGGTGTTTCAGAACGAGCCAACTATTTCAAACGTTAATAAAAAAAAATGTATTTATTTTAATATTTAATTATTAATTCTAAAATGTGCACAATGAAAGAAAATTTGCTTTTTAAATATCACATTGGATAAATAACCTTTTAGTGAGGTTATCGAAAACATTTTTAAGAAGTTGCTGAGGGATCAACCTTATTTTTTCTTCGATTTTTTTTTTAAATGTACCAAACTTCCTGTATTGTTCTGATAAACAATATGCTTGAGATACCCCCACAAGAAAAAATCAGGGCTCCGTGGAGACCACTCAATACCACCCCTTCTCGAAATCACCTATTCGGGGAACAACTCGTTCAGTGCTGGCACCAATGAGTTATTGGTGGTATTCGTTGTGGCTCCATCTTGCTGGAACCAAGAGAGATGATTATAATGCCTACACTCTTGAAGTCTTGGGCCAAAAAAATTACGTATCATTTCGATATGATTTGGCCTCTTCGCTAAAAAACATATTTTCAAAATCGTTAAATCTCTCTAACATTATTTTTACGAAATTGAGTCTTAAACATAATCGGTTTCTTTTAGACCTCTAGACAGTCCCAATTGCGACTCCCGCTTCCTAATGCTAACACTTGGGCGACCATGATGAATATCGCCTAGTGCGTTTCCAGTAGCGTTGAATGTCTGAATCCAAGCAAGAATGGTGGCACTGCTGGGAGTTTATCCAATATTTTAACTATTCAATATTATAATAATTTCAATCGAAACAACTGATGAACGCGAGTAAGTGAAGGATTGGAGGAGCTCTCCCGTGTAAGGCATGCAATGACAACTAAAATTTTAAGGACTGAGCCTCTGTTGTATAACAGTGTATAATTGTGTAACCTTAGTCTTTTTTTGAAGTCAGTTAATAATTATAAATCTATATATATATAATAATTTTACAGGTCATGACTGACTGACTGATTCATCAACGCAGAGCCTAAATTACTAGGACTAGGACCTTGAAAATTTGCATGCGGGTTGCTTTTGCACTGTAGATGAGACCTAAGGAAGGAGTTTCAGAAATTTAATCCCTGACGTGATGAAAAAGGTGATGTGATTTTGTATATGAAAATTGGTATTTAGCAATTCAGTTAGAAAGTAAAAAGGCCTTGTTTCTCAGTTTTATTCAAATTAAATACCTAAGCGTATTAGAGGTGAGGTAAAAGTTTATATAATACAAGTAATAAAATCTATCTAAATGAACACCGTGATTGACTGACTGATCAATGAACACAGAGCTCAAACTACAATGGATTGGGCTGAAATTTGGCACACGGATAAATATTATAACGCAAATTCAACTCCTAAAGGGGAGTAACAGGGTTTCAAAATCTGTATGGATTTTTTTCCAACACGGGTGAAACCGTGGGGCATAACTGGTTTACTATATTAGCCAAAAACACTTCATGGGACATAATTCAACTATGACGCGAGCGTAGCCGCGGGCAAAGCTGTAGTAGTTAATATAAGAGTAATTGTAAGTGACATCTCTAATGTAATTTATAGGCGTCATTTTGAAAGAATAAAATTTTCGTAAATTTCCAAGTAGTATCGTACACAAGTCTACTACTACTCCATTCGTTAGGCAATCCTTAACTTAGTGGGACTAGAATTCGACTTCGGTTTGAAACTCTACAAACTACAGGAGCTATAGTTTTCTGTGTCATTTTTAGTGCTTGTTTATCTAACCTTCAATTTGAAAATCACCAAGAAGCAGTCAGCATAAGTTCAGTTAGCAGCACTTAAGATCCTGATACAGTCTTAACCGTGCTAAATAAAAACGTGTACCATTCTACTCAGTCCTTACCGGTTTTGAGAAATAGCACATAGCTTTAATATTGTATAGTATAATGATTTAAATATTATCTTCATTATTAAAACCCGTTTAAATCTAAAGTCTCACCCGAGGTTTTGCTCATCAAAATTAATTGTATTTATTTATGTATATGTGAAGTAATTACGATGAGAATTCTGATTTGACGTGATTTAAATGTGGGAAATTTTGGAGGTCGCTTATAAAATTAACGTCTAAATAATTTGGTTCCACATATTGATACATTAACACAGAAGTTGAGGAGTAGGTAATAAGATTACGTGGTATGGTCAATTCATGAGGAAAGATGAAAGTCATATAACTACAAAAATGTTAAGAATTAACATTGATAATTTTTAGGAATATTATCGTTAGTTGTTATTATCATTAACGCCTAAAGGTATGAAGGAATTGTGTTCTATGATATGTTTATAAAAGGCTGAGATGACAGCTGATAAAGAAGAGTGAAATAGGAAAATATGTTTTACGGACTTTACTTAGTTTGAATAAGAGTAAAAAGAAGATTTAGTTCCACCTATAGCATTAATTAAACCTGGAAAAGGAACCGGGCATTAGTCATTAACAGGCTCTACTGGTAAGAACGTGTGTGAAACATATATCCGTAATAAAGTCAAGTACAATTATCTCGCTACCAACAGAACTGTAATAAGTATAACAACCGTGAAAACATTTGAAAATTGTTAAAAACTTATAATCACGACGGGTAATTCTAACCCGCGCGTCACCAAAATTTTTGTAATTGTTTCTAACTAAAATTATATAATATACACATCTCACCCCGTGTTTTAATAAATAGAAGACTTATGGTGGAAACAGTTTACGCAATTTTTCGTTTTTCTTTTAACTAGATTTATGTTGAAATTCATAAGAAACAACGAAAACGACTTAAATAATTGAATTTTTATTTGATCGTAACAATAACTCTAGGAAGTTTTTAAAACTAGTTTTATAGAAATGTGAGCATTGTATTTAAATATTTTTTTTTGAATATCCTCCTCTAACTACGGCACAACAGATTACCGAAATAAATAGTATTTTATCTTAGTAAAATCGTGCAAATTTTTTATAATAAACTCCCAGAGGACAATTCAAAGTCTTTTCAAGGGTAAAGCTGTTTTGACTCGTAGCAAACTAAGCAAAACAGAAGCTGTGTATGTTTGTTTTGTTGTTTAAATGTCAAATATTTAAAATGTAGGGTCATCGCATATAATGTCGAGAGTTTGCCACTTGTGTCCTTGAGGTCAACTCTTTGAAAGGACTGTTAAGTGATGGAAATTTTTGAAGATATCCACAAATAAAAAAAAATTTGTTACGTGCGTTTCCAGACATTTTTATCATCTTTAAGATTTGTCAGTCAAGGTGTCATTGCCTGGTTGCAGATATTTTGACAAGCGTTTTCGTCTCTATTGGTTTTATGCAATTCATTAGATATAAAAACAAATACATACATAAATCATTGTAAAATATTAATGTTACCGATTATTGATATGTTGACAATAACCGAGATTTCAAAACAATAAAATTTGCAGATCACAACCACTGTGACAGTAAGGTTTTGTATGGAATACGATTTAAATCTTGTAAATAAATGGCCAATAAATTTCAAGTTTGATTTATCAATAAAATTTACAGTAAGAGCATAACTTACTCTTCTACTTTTCATATGAAGTTATATCGCTTTATACGCTTCGTATAAAGTAAGCTCCTATAACCTAGCGACTTTTGAGTAAGCAATCGTTGATGTAGTCGAAAAGGGCATAATAGCATTTTTTTGCGCAAGAAGCGATTTAAGCCAATATTAAATAGGTTGCATATTTCTATTAGTTTTAAGAGCATAAAAATATACAAACGTATTAATGACTAAATAAATGATACTATAAGGAATTATGATGTTAAGTGTTTTATACTATTGATAGAGTTCTATTGGTAAACATAGTGTGTAATATTGTAATGTATATGGAATAAAAAATAAGTTAAAAAACCATGTTATTCGATCATCGGCACAGTGTTTTTGCATTTATTCAAGGTTGAGAACTCGATCTGACGATTGGTACAAGGAAACGGACGCAGCAAACTTGTCGAGGTTGTCGTATTGTTCAGTTTTTATTATTGATTCCAAGTGATTATCGTGTCAGGCTTGTACTACTTAGCTCATCTGAATTATTGCGATTAAGTGTTCATGTTTTCCGTTGTTGCAAAGTGTATGGAAAGTTTGTACTTTTCTTTAAATTTCTAAGAAATATTTTACGCCCCGTCCATATGTTTGCCCAGCCTTAGCAAACATTCACAAATTCAGACGTGTGAATAGAGCGTTTGGCTTGGCTTACCACCGATCCAAGCAAAGTCGGTATTTGATGCACAAATCAAAGGAGCTTGACAGCAAGCGCTTGCTATGAGTCCACATTTTTGTGTGTAGTTAGTATCATTTGCGCGAAATCAATAAATTATTGGAAAAACCCTAGTACGGTTTCTGTGAATTTTTAACTATATTCGTTGTAGAATGTTCCATATCGTATTATAATTTATCCTCATTTAATTTTGCTTCTTTTACAATAAAATAAATTAAACCAAATGTTATAACCGACACAAGATCGACGTCCGTCATGCTTGCTTATCCCAAACAAAAACAAAATCAAAATAATTTTATTCAATTTATGCCCTTAAAAAGCCACTTATGAATGTCAAAACACTACTGCTGGTTCAGAAAATATCCCAGACATCGAGAAGAACCGGTAAGAAACTCGATCGGGTTTATCTCTTTTTTTTTTGTTAACTCTACAAATGTTACAAATATAACAGGTAAATATATTAATGGATGCACAGAGAGGGAGTCACTTCCAGACATCACTATCATTCACATAATGATCCACCCTATAATAATCTTTTGACAGTAAAACCCGCTTGACATGGTCCTTGAACTTGTTGTCAGGTAAATCAGTAATGTGCTTCGGGATCTTGTTATAGAACCTAACACTATTACCTAAAAAACTTTTATTAGTCTTACTAAGTCTAAAACACGGTACGACTAATTTACTAGCACTAGTGCTAAACATACTAGCACACTCGCAAACATGTGGACGGTGTGGATGGTTATGACTATTGTTTGGCTTACCTATTTTATCCAAGCGTTGTAGAGGTTTGAAGTTTGTGGCAAGTGGCAAACGTATAGATGAGACATTAAGAATATGTATTTTTATAATCTATATCTGTCGCGCTGTGCCCAAAACCTCACCGAACAGAGCGCGAGAGTGACAACTGCAGTTCGGACTGATTATACCATAGAGTAATAAATACTCTAACACGCCGAGTTCATAATTCTATGGATTATACCTAAGTAAAATTGACTTGTAGTTTCATATTCCCCCATTTCCTTCTCCAAAACTGAACCGAATTTCAAATTTGTTTCAAGAATCACTTAAAAAGGACTTTGGATACATACGTCTGTATGATTTTCTTTTTCTTTTTGTAGTCGCCAAATTTGTTTGCTGGACGTTTGAACATGACGGCAAAAAAGGACTATTTTCGCCATTTTAAAAGACTCATAGTTTTTATAATACTAATTCATTTATGAAAAATATCAAAACAGAGTTTTAGATCTATATTTAACGGTATAAAAATATTTACATTTGTATGCGTAAAACACTGCACCCGATTCTTCTTAAGAACCTCCCGGATTAAAAGCGGTTACACTACAACTGCTCTTCGTGTTTGGTCACTTCATTGGCCACGTTGAGGGAAAAATTTCAAGGTTGAATTTAAGTGAAACGTTTTGCAATTCTACGTACCTGATGCAAAAGGGGCGGTAAATAGGTACTTAGGCTAAGAGAGAGAAATAAATAAATAGTCGAGAGAGATGGATAAGTGGGACAAAATATGAGACAAGCGAAATCAAGCAACAATGATAAGTAAGTAAGCTGTAAAGAAAGCTGCCTTACTTTTAAACGATGATTTAATATAAGAAATGCTTATCTTTAGCTCTGTTTTCTGTGATTAGATAAAGCGGGAAATACTTTAATCGATGTTTAAATTTTTACAGATTTTATAAGTAAGGCCAAAGGTGATTTATCGCTTAAAAGTTTCTTAAAAATAGCTTTTCTATTATTTCTTTAATTGTTATTCAAAGATCAATGTAATGGTATAGTAAGCCGAAATTATTTCTCAGGTTTACTTTAAGGGATTTAGCCGTGTACTTGCGATTATTGTTTTGTTGAAAAATTCACATCACTATTAAGAACATCTTTTAGTGTAAAAATGTGTAATCTTGTGCAGTATTCACTTAAATTTATCTTTATAAGATAATCGTAGAAGAGAAAAGGTATTTGAAAACCAAATAATGTTATTACGATGACGTTAGTTAATTATTTTGATTTTCAATGTTATCAGCACATATTTGAGAAAAGTTATACTACAGATATACTACCCGTGCGCGATAAGTTGGGACTCGCCTGGAATGCAAGCCTCCGCCCGCTACTCCTGTAACTTCCCCTCAAGCTCCAGTGTTGTACTGTAGGCAACACCATTTTTTTAAACATCTTAGTCTCGTACTGGCTTAAGTCACGCAATGACGACGCGCTCCGATTTTATAACCTTATTTGATACTGTTTCGTTAATAGTTATTAGAGTTACCGCTATATTTTATTGTTATTTTTTGTGTTATGTTTATTGTTATAATGAAGGGTAAAACTTTACATAGTGGAGAGAAAAATTTCGTGTTAAAAGTGTTGAACTTTTTTAAAACGAAAAACTATTATAATATTTAAAAAAAAAACAAGTATAATAAATATAAGGCGGCGTTGATCCGAGTACCACACTTGCTACATTAAAAAAAATAGCAAAGACGAAGTCGCGGGTGGAAACTTGTGATATTTTTTTGGGCACAGTACAACCATGCGTCTGTGGCGTCACCGCCCCCAGGTCTCAACTTATTGTGCACGGGTAGTACCTACATATTTGTATGATTGAAATGAAAAATTTATAGGTATATATTTTTTCTGTTAAAAACAGTTTTCTTAAAATATCTCAAATTAATCACAAGATCTATGTAATAATATATAATTCATGATTTACTATGTAATTCTAGCTTCGGTGGTTACCTCAGCAAAATGTATTCAAGATAACATCGATAAGGTAATCATTTTATGTGTATATTTAAATGATGTCATTATTAATGCCACTCTAGACGATTAGCTCACGTAGTAGTTGTAAACACGTTTAGTGAACGTTTTTCAATTTTATCAATTATCTTATGTTTGTAAATTGTATAAAGCCCTATATATCAAAAATGATATATTCAGATACAAATTGTTGAAAATGTATACATAGCAGTTAATAAATTATCAATACATTATCGAAATTTATATGTTATACATATTGTTAGCTTGGGTGCACTTGGATATCGTGTTAAAAATAAACACTGTATGCCAAAAGTCAAGTTAATCAGAAAAATACATCTGATTAATATAAAAGCTCGTTAATATCACAAACATGATTCAGACGCATCAGACAAGTTGATGATGAATTGAATGATGAGATTCCATTGATAAACTGTACCTATTAAAAATCTATCTATTAATATATTATTTTAATGAACAAATTATTCATAACAGTAGAGTGTTGAATATTAAGTCTATAACTTCGTTAACTTTGAATGTCATGTCTTGATGATACCAATATTTTAATAATGTTAAAAAGCTACTTTAATTTCAAATTGTGATATTCATTAAGCTTACTAGCTTTTGCGTGCGACTACGCACCTATTACCTATAGTACTAATACAGATTCTAAGGGGGTGTGCGCACAACAAACAACTAACCAAAGTTTTAATGCAATCGTATGAAATATTAGATATGTATTTATAAAAGGCAAGAAGCATTTTATATTTTAAATTCAACCAGAGTACACATTTAAGTTTACATATAAAAAAATACTTAAGTTACTGAAGAGGAGAAAACGTAAGAATTTGTGTGCAAACCGCAAAATTTAACGAAAACAAGTAGATCTATCTAAAGCATTCTATAGAGTCGATCACGAGCTTAATTGACAATATCTCACGAGCAAAACACAATTTACGCAACCGATGCCGATGCTTTTATGTTAATAAGATATACATACAATAGTTAGAAGAAATCCAGTTTTTGTCGTGCGACATGCATACGCGGTATGGTCTGGAGTACCACAAGGTTATATATTGGGTTCGCTTTACTATCTATTACGCAGATTTGTCAATGTTCTTACGGTAACACATACCAATTGTGTCTCATGCAAGATTTAAACGCTCGTAAATATCTTTAGTTCTACGTTTTTCGAATAAAGTATATTGTCATTATCGATTTTTTTTTTCGTAACATGATATTTATTTTCTTTATATATAGAAACAAATAAAGGGTATTGTCCATGATGTACAAACAAACACAACGGCGACCACCGACGGATCTTAATCGATCAGCGATCGATCAAGCCGGCCTGCATAAATATCTCCTCTGGTTAAGCTTAAAAGACCTGATCTCATATGAAGGAGGGGGGGGGGGGGGGGGACACACGTTGGCCGTATGATGGTTTCTACAGCTTCATAGTACGACAACGATAAGACATAGAGAATTTTTAGTTCGTGGGTTTGTCGTAAGAATATAAAACGTAAAAGTATTACATAAAAATGGACATTCGGAAATAACGGAAAATTGATACAGCGAAACTGATATTAAATATTCTATGAAATATTTCGTCAAACACAAAAGACTATGTGGGTAGATAGAAGAAGCTTTTTAAAATTCTGTTATTTTAGCTTGGTGTTAGTTAGGTGACGATTTGACCAAAGATGGGTAACACTTTAAGCTTAAAATTGGGTTAAATGTAAATGGCTGTCCCACATTCAATTCAAAGTGTTATCTATGTCTTTGGACTTCTAATCACTCCACCCGCATTCGTATTGTACTTCGTGTTGTATTACACTAGCTATGGCCGCGGCTCCGCATGTGTTTACTACGCAGTAATTATTTTCGTGAGGTAATTTTACTTTTACTCATTTTTTAACATTTTTTAAAGTATTATTGATAACTTTTATATCGTATCAATTTCGGAAGGAATATACTGTTTGAACCCAGCTTTTTTGGGAACCTGCTGGGTGCAAACAGCCCAGAACCGCTTTGTATTGGGAGAGGCCAACAGTGGAAGTCTGTCGGCTGAGAGAATGAATATACCTTGTCAAAATTGCTTGACAATAATTATAAAAATTAAATTTTTTTGATTTACTTTTCTTGTGATTTCTAAAACTAATTGATACTTTTTATCTACTTATATTAATTCTATATTAATAAATCTGTACTCATGTCTGTACACCTAATATTTTTTTTAATTTCCCGTTAGGCATACTATCTAAAGGACATGGTCACGAATACGCCCTTTAAATTTTTTTGTCTGTATTTTTTTGTTGTGTATTATAGTAAAAGATTATCATAATTCTTTTTTACAATTGTCAGACTATATGAATTGTCAATAATTTGAGTAAAAATAAAATTACAGGATGTAAATCATTACTGCGTAACAAACGCGTGCGGAGCCGCGGGCACACTGCTAGTAAGTCTATAACTTAAGGAATAGCAATTGGCATAACATATTTCCCGCGTACAACATTTTACAAATATCAGGCAAGCGTTCTCATAGTTTAAATCCAGATACAAACAGACACACAACAATGTTTAATATTTAAATTTGGAGGTTATAGAATAGATATAACATACCATCACGCCTGTATTCCCCTAAGAGTTAGGCAGAGGTGTACTAATGTACCACCCACAATTCGCCGAGTATGTTTTTAGGTCCCATGTAATAGGGGGCGAGCCTATTGCCATTAATCGGGCACGAAATCAAACTCCGATCTGCTACTGAGAATTTCATAGGAAAAACCCAATAACACTTTGCTCGGCCTGGGATTCGAACCCAGGACCTCGCTCATAGCAGTCGCGCTAACGACCATTAGGCTAACGAGGCAGTCATATATACATATTAATATAGATGGATTTAAATAACTAAGCTATACTAGTTAAATTAATTTTAAACTTAAAATAATAATTAATTTCCGCAGCGCAGCAACCGCCAGGAAGACCAATTTTTTAAGAGTTTAAAGACATCGTTTCATGTTTTGTGATATATAAATGAAATATTTATGAAATCTTGTTTTATTCAAGGAATTTTAAAATCTATTTAAGTAGTTTCAAATTAATACATACATTCATAATATTCATATTAACATTTGCCGCGACTGATAATATTAATAAAGTAGATTAAAAATCAAGAAAAATCCGTAGAGGAATTTGTAAAACCAATTCAATATTTATCAAATATTATTCTCGTTTAACCTACTTATTATTCAAGGTTGAATATTTCAATAACATTCGCTAAAAGTATTTAGCACATATTCATTCATACAATAGTTAATAAGATAGAAACATGACAGCCTCTTGGCCACAAACGATAAAATAAATAAAGACTGTATTATATATAGTCTGTAGTAGCCAATGCGATTCCCATAAAACCTTGCTACGCTGTTTGCATTGTTATGACATCACCGCGCTGGTGTTCGACTGGCGCATTTTAAAAAGTTGGATTGGCAATAAATTATGTCAATATCGACTGACAGTTCGCGTTATGAATGAAAAGTTAAATGTACCTCCCCTTCTTTTTCTTGATTTCGCGCTGCAAAAAGCACTTGCCAGTATATGTGTTTAACCTTTCGTAGTATTTTCTAATATTCAAAGTGGGCCAATAAGATGGTTTTAGAATTATCTGGGGAGTTTTGTGAACTCTCAAAATGCAATTATATTTATATATTATATTAGTTTCAAACACTCGCAGGTGTTCAACAGTTAAACGCAAGTAATTTACATAACATATTTATTATTATGTGCCTATGATATTATGTACTAGGCTTCTGATTTGTGAAGCACTTGGTACATACAATATTATTGAGTTTTTTTTTATCGTTATAGATTTAGCATTGTGGCAACAATTTCACCTGATCTTAAGTGACGATGTAGCCCAAGATGGTAGCACGTTAAGCCTAATAGAAAACTGGCTTTCAAGTGCAACTGCCAGGACACACCTACTGGTGTTTGGCGAAAGATTTTCAACTCGAAGGTATGCTATGTTTTCATCACCATGTTTTCTTTCATCGAAAGCGCAGGCTCATTGCAGGGATTCGAACACAATTGAGGCCACGAGAACCAGAGTGGCCTATCTGTTTTTTTTTTCGATAAATTGACCTATTATCATATTCGTAATCTAAAAATGTGTTTTTACAAAACCATAATGGCCTAAAGTTGTTTAGGTGACACTAACATAGATAATAGCATGAATTCAAGCCTAGGTCCGTTCCTCTGACTTGGAGTCGTGGGTGTAATACAGTGACTAGCTACCAACAGACATCATTGCACTGTACCACTACATACGTGCTCACCAAACAGGTACAAGGTTCTGTAAGGGATGTTTTTTGTTCTAGTTACACTTAGAACAAATTGCCGTATTATATTTAGTGTTATATGCATTTGCATATACAGATGTTTATCCCTTCCTCCCAGAAGGTAGTAACACGTATATATGTAGTTAATTAGGTCGAATTTTACGGATTGGGATTTAGTTAGATCGCGACTTATTTGCATTTACGGCAACAGCTCAAGTCAAGGTTCGGCTACTTTGGCACCCTTGATCATGTTGCCATGAGTTCGCGGCTGAGTGCCTTTCGCGCTCGTCTCCAAGCTCGGTGAAGCTGTTTAAGCCTCTAATGGCTCCAGGGCCATTATGGCTAACAGTATAGTCAGTTCAAAAAAGCTATAGTTCTCGTGGCCTCAGTTTTATTTACTTGTTTGAATTTATTTTAATTTTCGAGCATTTTTTTGCATTTTAAAGCCTATTTATTTAGACAGGTTATAGACTATAATATATATTATATTTCATCACGCTAGGACAGTAAGGAGCGGATCAGCAAACATGAATGTCAAACAATCTCGCAAGCTGTAGGTAAGTACTGGAAATGAGAACAACTATAGAATGGTCGATTTAACACGGGTGAAACCGTGGGACACAGCTAGTGATATGAAAACATAAACTGCGGAATTGATGAAATAAATGAAATCAGTTTCTAGTAATTTAGCTTTTACGTCCAGCGCTCGGGCCGATCAGGTAACCGCTGTGAAGGAAATGCACTGATTTCGCAATTTCCTTTAAGTTCTGTATACAATATCCCTATAACTAATTAATGATTACTGAAACATACAGTTTAATAACTCAGTCCTTAACAATTCTCTATTCTTATTTTCTTTTTTAAGTAAAATTTATTTAGTCTCAAATCTTATTTGCTGACGGAAACGACGTTCATTACAATCTGTAGTCAGATTTGCGTCTATTTATATTTATAATAATTCAATGCTAATTAATTAATAACAGATTAATGATTGGTTTCCGCTGACGCTTCAACTAGATACTTACAAACAATAATTAGAATACGGCAACTTAATATCGTAGTGACTATTTGAAATAATGCTTGACAACGTGACAGTATTATCGGTATGACAATAAAAAGAGTACGCCGATTCGGCGTAGTTTTCATTGCTGCATTCTTATAATACGCCGACGACTGTGCGGCGCGGAAACATATCATTAATATATGGTTAATAATAATTATCATTTAACAAATAAAATATTTTTAATAATAAACAAAGTGTTACATTAAAAAAAAATGATTTATTCGGATTGCAGATCAACTAGTATAAGTTTTGCTGTTAACTAAAGTATAAAACATTTGGAATTAAATGAAGAAAGTGAAGGAGGTTTTTTATACTATGTAGATATTTTTTCATTTATTCTGCTTACCCTAGTAAAAACATTAGGCACTACGTAATGATTTTCTTAGACATTCATAAAAGATTGTCATCATGGTTTTTTTTTAAATTGTAATTTTAATAATTTTATCATTACTCCTGGGCTCATGTCGAAATGCGTAACGACGACGTGATGCAGCCGCTTAAATCCTACATCGGGTAAGTTAACCAAAAACCGAGTTCAATTTGGGTAGATTGATTTGATGCATGTTCTAACGAAATATTAATTAGACAAACGTTTAAAGATTCCAAAAATTCATTCTGTTACTTAAATATTTTTTTAAATTATAAATAGGTATTCATTGCACAGACAAAAAAAAGAAAAACTATTATGATATGATATTTTTAATGTTAATCTAAGTAAACTTTTCATAATTTACATTCTCCTTTTTCTTTTTGTTTAATGGCAACTGTGTTCATTCACAATTCTCGTCATATTCACACATAGCTCTAATGAGATGGCAGCTTCTTTTCAGGGTGTTTTGGCAACTTATAATGCACGTTTCTAGTTATTATTTATAATTCACTTCACTTGTGCACATTCACCAAACTAAATCACGTAAAATGACACCAAAATGACATAATATACGATCAAATACACATAAGTTTTTTGAATCAGCACATGACAAATCAAGATTTCGCCATAACTTCAGATTTTTCATTTATGTGTATATAGTTTTTCTACACAATAGATATATACAGTTCATCGCGTGTACTCGCTCATTCTATGTTAGGTTAACACACAAGAAGTATTTTTCATGAAGACAAACTCAATCGTAAAAACAATGGGTCTTTAATTACAAGCGGCAATTGCTTTAATCAATGTCGTTGGTGACAAATTGTAGTTTTGCCCGTTTTGCACAACTTTTATTGTTGTGTATTTAACTTTTTTACAAGGCCTGTGACAACGCGTGCTTTAACCTAACTTCGCCTATTATGACATTCGCCCATATGTCAAAATTCAATATCTATACATTCCAAGTCATCCAAACGCGATTCTTACGTAAAATCAACAAAGCCCCTTGACACGTCCAACAGCAAGACCGCCATAGAGATATGGAAATTTCCTCGGTCGAATCGTACATCAAATACCTCTCGAGATCATATTTCGACGCCATGTCCTAATCACGCGAGTCCGTTGATCAAAGCCGTCCTGCCCGCGTAACCACCGTTCTCTCCGCAGAGGACGGGCGGTCAACTTCGCTCCCGCACACCCGTCACGTCCACCCTCTCTAGCGGCAACCCAAGCTTAGGTCCGTTCCTCGGGGTGAAGCCCTTGGGTCAGGCAGCCGCCTGCGCGATGCAGGTAACACTGCTCTTGGAATCACTTAGCTACCCACACACATCATTACACACAATATGTTCATACAATACGTGCACACTAGAGATGTTGCTGATATTGACATCCGCATTAGCATTAATTTAGACATCTGCACCTGCATCAGTTGATGCGGAGCTTTTAAGGATGCGAATTTATAAGTGCACGGCGCGGCGCAAGCGAGTAAGTAACGACATGTGAAGAAAGTGGTTGGAGCCAGTGTGCCGTGTGCCTCACACGTGATCGCTAATTGACCAATAGGAAGGCACACTTTAGTGGCAAGATCCTATAGGTTTTGTTATTTTTGTTTTAGTAATCTACCTGATTTCCATTGTGACAATTGCAGTGTTTCTTTACTGGTTTTATCGAAGCTGTTTGTGTGGTTGATGAATATTTCGATGTAAATATAGAGTGAAAAAGTGAATAAAAATGTCACCACCAACAAAAAGCGGTATCTGGACTTATTTTATATTACACGATTTGAATGAAAATCCACTTAATTGATGGAAAGTTAATAATGTTAAACTTAAAACTCTGTCCAGATTTTCACGCAAATATTTATCACCTCCACCAGCCAGTGTTCCCAGCGAATACATTTAGGAACAGGATAGACGCTGAGAAGGCTGCAATATTACTTTTTATTTAATATAATTCACCAATATTTCAGTTTAATCATGATACAATTTTTTTTATTATAAAATTCTAAATTCAAAATGTTAATAAGTAAGACTAAAATATGTTTAAAAAATTTTGAAATCCGCATTCGCGTCCGGGGATGTGAGCCTCTAATAATCCGTATCCGCATCTGCATCCGCAGATGTCAAAATTATTGCTTCCGCAACAACCCTGGTGCACACCACATAGATACATAGGTTCTGTATCTCTGTATGTTAGTGTAGACCATATTTCAGATCACTAAATACATATACACATGTTCCTTCCTTCCTCCCAGGAAGCAGGGACGTGTATATATGTATATGTTAGTTTAGCTCGAATTTAACGGTTAGGGAATTAGTCAGATCGCGACTTCATTGCAATCGCGGCAACAGCCCAAGCCGAGGTCCGGCTACTTTGGCAACCTTGCACACTTGTTGCCCACGCTTTCGCAGCTGAATGCCTTAAGCGTTCGCCCCCAAGCCTGGTAAAGCTGTAAAAGCCATCAGCGGCTCTGTTTTTGGATAGGGCGCCTCAGGCTAACAGTTTAATAAGTTCTAAAAAAAATCTCGACCACTATCCAAATGTTCATAAAACCGTCACACTGATTCTGTTTTGGTTTGGTACATTCAGCTGCCGAGTAGCTTGTAGGCTGGCATCAAAGCGATGTCCGTTATGTTGTCGTGCCCATGCTACTTCTATAAATATAAACAAAAAACAGTAATAAAAATATATGAACGCGCCAAAAGTTCTAAAAACAAAATCAATTTAAGCCCCAACCTATTATGAACTAAACTGCCAACTTCCTGCTCACGTCAAAACCGAAAGTTTTAACGATAATCGATTTGTACGATTGTTTAGTCCGTTTGTTAGTTCTGCTCGGTACCAGTTAAATGGGCGTGAAGTTACTCGTGTCAAGGTGGAAACCTTCATTTAAACAATTAATTCAATTCACAATAACACTGCATTCATTTAATGGTCCGCTGTTAAGTAATTTCATTTTTACGGTATTTTGTTTCGTTTTTTAATCACTGTAACAATTATCAGTTTTCGAAACAATTGTTACAATTAATTCTTAAATAATAATATAACACAGAAATATGTATGGTAATTGATTTAATCTTTGTTATTACAAATGTATAACTATAACTGTGTCGAACGGTTTCACGAGTGTTCAATTTCTACCAATTCTCCACCGCGCCACCAACGCACTCCCGTGTAAACATGGTCTAAAGTCTCCTCTACACGTCAACAGATGCATCTGCAGACGTCATCTTTGGATGGATGCGTCGACGTATAGAAGGGGTAATTTGCGCGTCTGTTGTGGGTATTTATACCTACCTTCTATACGTCGGTTAAAACGTCCGCCACGAATCCGATTGTTGTCGGTTTTTGTGGCACGGATCAAAGGGTTTCGGCACGAACGTCCGGCGTCTGTCCACACGTTCACACGTCTGACGACGCATCAGTTTGATCGGAGTTGCAATTGAGAGTGCACGCGTGCTTCTCGTGGTTTAATTCTTCTACTGCGATGCACACTCAAGTAGTAGTTAAAAGTACTAAATAAATATATAGCTGCGGCAGTTACGGTCTCAATGTCCATTTTTTTTAAACGTTACGTGCGAGTTGCGTCTGTCGAGAATGAACATAGACTGATGCATCTGTAGACGTGTAGAGGAGACATCAGACTATTCACTGTCGTTGTTCTCACTTCTCTACAGCTTTCCAGATTCCTTGACGTTTGTGGTTACTGCTCCGCTCCTTAGAGTGGAGTTAGCGTAATGTTATTAGACAGTAACCTTCCTCAATAAATAAGCTTTAAAATCCAAAAATGATTTATCAATCTGACAGGTAGTTTTTGAGATTAGCGCACTTAAACAAAGAAACAAAACATATTGTTTTTTTTTTATTAATAGATTCCATAGGTACCATTTCCGTATTATATAATCTGGTAACATTATAAAGATTTATTTAAAGGTAATATATAATACATAAATTTGTAATGATGCGAATATATTACAGTAGAATTTAGTATATGATATACAATATACTTAAATAACGTATAATTACTGTAAGTATTGGATACCAATCCAAATCGCCGCCATGAGGAAAAGTACCAAGAACATTGGTTGACCACATTACGTCGTAATAAAAATATATAATTTAAAATTTTGCTGTAGTCGTTTTGAAATCGTAGATTTGTTTAAAATTTGTCTATTTTCTACTTCAGCAATAATTCCCGATAACCGGCATTAATCAGCTGTCAACGACAAGATGGCGGCACGGCGGCCGTGAGGTGCTCGAGACCGGTTGATTTGAATAGTCGATCGGCCACAATCGACTCGTGTTGCTAAACATTCAATGGCTAGTTAATTACTATGGAAAACTGGTTCGCCACGGATCTGCCTGAGCCTATTTAGCAAACATTATCGTAAAAAATATTATTAATAGATATCTTCGCTAAGTATAACTTTATAAAGTTATCTGACAATTGAAAAATCGGCTCATAATAAATTAAAATAAAACCACAGAACATGATCCCGCCAATAATTCCTATAATATAATTGATATAAGACATACCTGTAATAGAATTATGCCATTTATAATTTGGCAACATTTCCCGGAATAAACAAAACTATTTCCAGATTTTTCTTTCTGGGCATAATCAGTAAACTGACATTGTGGATGCCTGAAAGAAAAATAAAGAAAATATTACTAATAAACGTTGTATGAAATAAGAAGGTTACTTAAAAAGGTATATGTAACACTTTTACTTGGAAATTTGTACAGGTTTTTATTATAAAGAGAAATTTATACTACATACTACTAACATGAGCAAAATAATACGTTGATAATGTATGTCGACTTGTCTCATTAAACGCAAAGAACGAGTTTTCTCGTTGTAACTTCCATTACCTACGCTTGAACTTTCCAATGCGCGACGCACATGAGTTGACATTTTAATTAAATTTTTTTGTAGGTAGCCTTCGACCACAGACTCGCCTAATGTCAAATGACAATATGACCCAAGATGCCATAATATTTAACTTGAGGACGGTAGCTAACCAGGCGGGCAATAGAAAATGCTACCATGCTATACTTTCATCACGATGATTTCCTTCACAAACAGCTCAGGCAGTATTCGAACTCACGTACATCGAAGCGGTCTCCGTAAACGCTACAATTAAGTCAGAATCGCTTAAAGTTAAGTGTCAATGTTGAAATAATTTTTTAATTCGTCGATAGGTACAACAACTAATTTTATCAAATCGAGGCACTTCGATGTTATTAAATAATACCACTTAATGTTTACACGATTAATTTTCAATCGAATGAGTTAATTGTCTATACTTATTTAGATTTAAAACTAAGTAACAAAACCGCAAGATTGATTTTAATTTATCAGCCGGCGAATAAATGCAAATTTTTTAATTACATCGATGTAATTTGAGATGGTTAATAGTTGTTTTATTTGAGAAAATATTAAAAAACTCATTCTTTTTCCAATCCTGGTAACAGAATCCTCTATAAGGTATCTTGCAAATTACCAATGGCAACGTGTGTTTATATCCCTATGTCACGTGATACCTGGATAGAAACATTTTCAACTGTTCAGAATTCAAACAACATGAATATCTTGTGGAATTCATGCATCTATATATGTAGTTATTATTTATATTCACTTTATTTCTGAATGAATCTTTTATTTATGAATTAAAATAAAAACCACAACATTGTAGATCAAGATACCGCAAAAAAACTCAAACTCAAATTGAATTTCAAATTACTTTCACGAAAATAAATCATTGACGCTGGAATTGAAAAATTGAAAAAAGAAAAAAAAATCATCGGTTGCGAACTTTTGCTATTGGTTTAACTGTGGTTTCATATATCACTTATAAAATACAACCATACGTTACATAAGTAATTCAAATTAATACCACAAGCATGTACCTACTGATATAAAACGTGATTGTTTTGGGAATCCCGTGCGAGTTGATGATGTAAACATTTTTAGAGGTCAGATTATTCAAACAACTGTTTTCCTCAAATACAACCTCTATATTTACATAAGAAGCTTGTTCTCTTGCTTACTTAGAATCATAAATGAAAAATTAAATTACTTTGTGTTGCGTTATTTTGTTAGTAAATGAGTAAATAAATATGGCGACACAATTTCACACACGGCCGTTTAATTCCAAACTAAGCAAAACTTGTACTATGGTGACTAAATAACTAATATACATATAATATGTATATTCGATATTCAACACCCAGACATGCAACTGACAATTATTCTCATTATACAAATGTCAGTCATATGCAGGGATCGAACCCGCGACTTCTCGGCTCAATAGTAGGATTTGCTACCCCAGCGCTACGAGGCCTATAGTAGCGTCAGTTGCATTTATACTATATTTTTTGAAGTGAAAACTTCTTTAGCAGCGTTGAGCAATTTTTGGTAGGGGAAAACTTATGGGTTCGCGTGACCTTGGCGTCACCGATGACCTCGACATGCTCGTGACGTATTGCGCTTGCGTCAGACTAGACTACGATATCGGCCCGTGTACATGTATATGCATATATACATTAATTACATTGTATATACTCGAATGTATCATATGCGTGTTTCGACTTTTTGGATGGGTAAAATCTTGTGATTTCGCGTCACCGACATTCTCTACAATAATTCAGACTATAATTGGTTTAAAAATTCAAAATTGAGTTTTTACTTCTGTCGGCAGTCTTAAGACTGTTGAGTTTTTCTTCAGTCTTCTTCCTTTTCCCAGTTTGGCAACTTTATCTGTAGCTTATAAATCAACGTTAAAAATATATTTTTTCCATACTTTTGCATATGAACTAAGAACTTCAAAGTCATAGGGAAGAGCTGACAAGAAACTTGACTGGGTTTATTACATTATTTAAATAAAATTATGAGCGGATGATGTGACGGAAGTGCGGCTTGATGAAGTTAGCCATTAATGATATAATAATATTAATTCTTTGAATACTGACTTTTTTACTACCATATTCAAGAGGGTACCTAATTATTTCGATTTAGCAAGTGTCATTTGATGATTTCAGTGTTCTTCATGTTAGATGTTAGAACTTGTTAGTATTTTTATGAAACAAACAGGACCCATAATACGCAATTCTTACCGTGCGTCATATTCATTGTCTGCTATGACAGCCGAGCTTTACAGCACGTGCTTTGTAATACCGCACACCCACATTGACGGTTCGATGACACCTGTCAACTGTCAAATGGCATATTCGTGTCGAAACATATTTTATGAGGAGCTATGTAACTTGTGTCCTAACTTAGAACTTTTCATTACGAAATTCCTTTGTTTGTTTAGAAATATAACAAAAACTAGAGATGCTCCGCATCTCCGCACGTAATTATTTTCGTCCCGTAATTTTATTTTTACTCATGTGATTTGCAATTCTAATAGCGTATCAATTGAGGAATGGAAGCATTCATATACAAAAAAAACTAGCATTTTCTTTATGACATATAAGTAGTCGTAGAGTCCATTACCTATACCAACAAAAACACGCTGTAAAAAAAACGTAAAAAAAGTCACGGTTGAGACGACTTTTCTATAAAAAGTAGTGAAATGTGTCCTATCTTTTACCTCTTAAATCCCATTCTTTAGAATCTAAGTACTGCGCTTAATTATATTATTTACATTTTAATTCATGAAAAGGCAATAAGACAATATATGTTGTGGAATTTTATATGACCAAGCAACTTGATATCCCATTTTAAAAAATAAAGCCATATCGCATTTCGAATTTCTTAATTTTGCATGCGTACTGTGTACGGTAGGACTGTACTTAAAATAAAACAATAAGTAAATAGTTATTTAACACTTACTAATGAATTCGGTGAGTACATTACGTTTCTAATAAATAAATATTTAACAGTAAGAAATGAATTACATACATGGCGTTGTTGACGGCCATTCCGTTTATGTGCAAATTAGATGGAACACTTTCAGCTTTACAATGCAAGCGGCGGCGTGGCGCGGCGCGGCGTGCGTTACAAAATGTAGAATTATCAATATTTTATAATAGTTATGAATAAATTACTTACATAAGCATTCGTAATGGTTTATGTCTGTTAATTTCGATGTAATAAATTTATTCATATTTATTTATAATAGTTGATTATGCACGTACTTTTAAAATGGTGAATTGTAAAATTATTATCTGTTATCATATCGACTATTTCCGCTATAAAGAGTGTAAAGACCATTTTAGGCAAATTTTCTTTTTGATGAACTCTGACTTAGTTTTTCACGCTCTTTCATTTTGTTTTTAAAAATTTTACTTTTTACTTTTATTTTTTTTAAAACTTAAACTCCATTTACAAAAAATTTCAAGTTTTTCTTTTCCTAAAAACCTTATTTGAATTATTACTAATATCAACCCTTCAGCTCTCAAGGTCACACAAAATACAAGTAAAATTAGTATTAATGCCATCCATAGGAGTCAAGCTATGAAAAAAGAATTAGTCAAATTGAACCAGCCGTTCTCAAGCAACCAACCAACAAACAGCATTTCATTTTTATTTATATAGATTAAAAAACTATATTGTATATGTATACAAATAACATACGTATATACAATACGTATAAGCCTAGGATTTCCATATATTTCCATGAATATATCGAATAAATATAATTATTTAAAAACAATATGGTAAATTTTCTCCCACCACTTATTGCAGAATTTTACCAAGGGGAGGGGATGCAAATAAATTAATTGTCGTTTTCTAATGAGATTTTAGCCTTTGGTACGTTTATTTTTAATGCGCTTTCGGCATTTTATAGGTAGTTCATTTATTTCATTGCTGAAAAAATTGTAGCAGCGAAAATCAATAAAATGTTTGAAGGCGGTTTGGACAGCCTCATCGGAATCGATTTTTGATCGAGAGATTGACCAGTTTCAGTTGTTTAACGGCTAGTTTTTCCATCATGGTTTACAATTGTTGACAATACAGATTTACCGTTATCGTCTGGCCAGGTCTTAGGAAGCTGTAGTGTATGATACCAGCACTGGTCTACCAAACACGCACCAGTACCTTTTTCTGAGTTCAACCACTGTGATGAGCGTTTCCGACTGTCGTAAAGGATCCATTTTTCGTCACAAGTAACAATACGATTCAAAATTTCCTCATTATTGTGACGGTTTAGTAATGTAACGCTAACGCAGCACTCAATGCGTGTTTGTTGGTGTGCTTCAGTCAATTCACGTGGTACCCATTTCTCGAGCTATTTCAAGAAAAATCAAATGGTACGAAAACAAATGAATCACTAAATTCGAAACACAAATACACAAGCCTACATTTGAATTTGGAATTCTTAACCAAACTTGCACGTAAAAACGTGCAGTGGCCAGTTCAACAAAACGCCAATATAATTTTTAATATTACAATTGTGTTTAACTAATATGACAGCTGGTAGATTGTTAAACAATCTACAATCACTGTTTACATTTTATAATGTGCGAAATATTCGCACGGTTTAACTAGTATTTCTTTTAATTTGTAATGATTCTGTAATATTTCATAGAAGAAGTGATCACAGTAGCGGGTCACCAAGCAATTCATAACTTTACACACGCCACGACTTGTCAATTCGCACGCAATTATCGACTTTTCCTTTCTATAGACGTCCGATGCGTCTAACTGGGTCGCCACTTTCACAGCAAATGAATATTTTATTTGTATTTTTTTTATTTGTTTGTTGTGCGAGCCATCTTTTGACTTTTTAGACGTTCCTTAAATGTAAATTTTTAAGACTAACGTGGCGAACAAATACTGCCTACCTGGACGCTTGTAAAATAGCATAGGTATGAACTAGCGCGTGGTTGACCTTGAACCCCCTACGCTAGGAACCCCTTACTAACCGCAGGTACAAAACAGAAGGTTACTTGGTTGCGATATTCTGTAGGGTGGAGATATTCCATCACTCGGACTGGTCCAAGTAGAGAGCAATCTTGAAAGAAATTTCTCTGTGCCCTACCTCTCTTAACAGTAATGGTTCTCTCAAAGGTTAGCAGAACCCATTATTTCATGACACTATTTGGTTTAAAAAAAACTGTATTGCTGTCTTGTTCCTGAGCCATGATTCCTGATATCTTTGAAACCGGACATGGTCCTTGATCCCATCATCTGGTAAAACAGTAATGTACTTTGGGATCTTATTACAGAATCTAATACTATTTTACCTAAAAACTTTTTTTAATCTTACTAAGTCTAAAACTTCAAAGGAATTGTTTATGTTGTTACAATCATCAGTTATGTTAGCCAGACGTTATAAAATGAACGAACCAACCGTCCATATCACTGAGAAGCTGTGAAACTAAATAAAAAACATGGATTTACTAGAGCGAGCGTGTTAATGTCGTGCTCTTGCTAAATCACAGTTAACTCTGGTGAGAGATTGCCGTAGTACTTGCGGTATTATTGTTTAGTTTCTTTAAAAAAAAATGTACCAAACAATTGGTAAACAGAAACATCTAGAGATGGATCGCATGTGGTTGATAATACCGAAGCCGAACTTTGACCGAATGCTTGTCGAACTTCTCGAAGATTCTATAAAGGTCGAATAATTAAAGAATAGAATTTTTGGTGGGTTCTTAAGCAGATAAGCGAAAATCTTAATAAACTAGTATTATTTGGCCAATAATGGTGTCATTTTACGTAATGTAATTTGGCTATTGTTCAGAAGTGAAGTGGATTATAAATAATAACAAGAAACATACATTGTTAGTTCCTTGTTTGATTTCAAAAGATTAGAAATGCATTTTTAGATTAGTATAGGACTGACCCCGGATAAGGATTTATCCCATATAATTACGCTTTACCTATAGTAGCTAAGCAATAATGATAAATTTACATCTACATAGCTAATAAAATCGTAAATTTTAAGTGCCTATTTGTTAGAACTTGCATTACTTGAAAACTACTGAACGAATTTGATTGTAGTTATCAGATTAACAAAGGACTGAACCCAGGAAAAATTTAGCTTATATATCATTAGGTTTCTCCGTACGGGGTAAGCAGTAATGTTAAAAAAAATACCAAGACATTCGACGACTAATCCAAACAACAAGCACGTGGTTTCTGTGGAATATCAAAAGTATATTCACGCGAACAAAACCGCGGACACAATCTAGTTTATGACAATTAAGTGCAACATCAACGGCCTTGTTTCATAGTTGCGTTTAATGATCGCACACGCGTTTATAATTGCACTGTCGTGCGAACCGGATCGTAATCTTACGTTGTAAAAACGTAATTTATTTCTTATATTAGTCGTTTTATTAAATCGATTAATTACGTAAATTAATAAATATACTTCGCTGTCGGCGTTTATATCTCTGAAGAAATTGCAATTAAGTGTATTTATATTGTAAAAATTAATATATTATGTCGTTAATTATGCTCCTTTTCATGTAAATAAAATAAAAATACAATAGGTTTTTTATTATATTACACACTAGTTGTGACCTAAGATTTCATCTGTGTTAAATTTCATCAATCAGCTCACTATAGCGCCACTACCATAAACTCTCTGGTAATTTCTAACCATCATCTTGTTAAAGCGTTGTTAGAAATTTGAACATTAGAAAATTATTTTGTCCTCGTGACATTGATATGATTACCATGTTGGTTGCCTCTTTACCATTAGGAAGAAGTATCTGTTCACCGTTATACTTAACCGTGCTCAAAAAGACGTGCATGTTCCTAAATTATTTCTAAAAGTATCTTAAACTAGCTGTGCCCCACGATTTCACCCGTGTTAATTTTATATAATCAACTCTCCACTGCGTTAATGCACTTGTTGTGTAAAACGTAGTTATTCTCACTTTCCGTAATTACTACAGCTTTCCATATTTCTTGACGTTTATGAATACTGCTGCAGTCCTTTGAGTCGTAGCATGAAGCTATATAGCCTAGCCTATAAATAATACCTTCCGCAATAAATGGTCTAACAGTGACATGGTGGAAGTATGTCATTCCGCAATTGATATAAGACATCAATAGGTACGAAATAAATTAAACTGCAATATTACTATAAGTGTTGGATGCCATCCAAATCGCTGCCAGAAGGGAAAGTAGGTACCATGAAGTCTGGCCACATTACCTCGTTGTATAGCAAAGTTTATTCGTTGACCGAGGTATTGGCCAGCCCTCTAGTCTCGAGATGTGTCGACTAGTCGACTTGCGAGTTGTTTAAAGAGGCTGCGTGCACTTGGGCTTCGACTTCGACTCCAAACCAACACAAATATATTTAATGGGCTAACTAATTTGCAAATGATTTAGCACAGCTAGTTTACCAGTAAAGAAGTAAAGAGTAGATATTCACTAGTAAAGAAATGCAGGAAACTCCATGAAGATATCTCTCTACTTGGAGCAACCCTACTGATGAAAATCACTGAGCAAAATCACCTTTTTCCTGCAGCGTGTAAGGTTTCCAGAGCTTCTTGGGAAGGGGGGATTTAAGAACGGCAACGCCCTAGTGATAGCATCTGTTACTATTAGCATGTTAGCACTTGTTTTCCGCCGTAGTTGTGTAAATAAATAATTAAGGGGAAGCCTCTGCCTTTTTTATCGTTACATGTTTTAGCCACAAAGGTCTGTAGTTTACTTTGTGGTCACAATCTCACCTGGTCTTGAAGATGGTGACACGCTAAGCCTAGTGGAAAAGACTGGCTCTTAAGTGCAGCTACCAGAACACACCTACTGGTGCTTGACGACAGATTTTCAAGTTAAGAGTGGTAGCTAGCTAGGCAAGGATTAGCAAATGTCCTACACATGCTATGATTTCATCACGATGTTTTTAGAAAGCTCAGGCTCATTGCAAGGATTCGAAATCTCGTCGATCGACGAGATGTCCATACACGCTATCACTCAGCATCATTGCTTGAATTAAAGCAGTCTTGTAATTGCCAACAGGAAAGCACTTGGTCTTCTCGACGGATCCGGAGTCGGTGAAAGATGAGTTCGCTTTCGACAACCCTGGCTTCAGGCAAGACGAGAGGCACGCGTGGCAACACGAGGCTCCGACCTTGCCGCTCGCGGGCAAGACACCAGCCCTGCACGTGGAGTTCACAAGGCCGGATCACAGTAAAGACGACTCGCATCTGCAGGTAAATTTTATTTTTTAATCCGCTCGCATGGATTACAGAGTGCCGCCAGTTATTTTTAATTAATGTTTGAATTATTTTTATTAACATTAACTATTTGCCAGTGAAAGTCCCGTCAAAATCGGGCCTACCGTTTCAGAAACTAAAGGTAGTTTTCCACGGTCCGTCGTAGTATTGAGTGATGTTATAAGGAGTAACATAGGCTACATTTATTTTAGAAAAAGAATTAGGGTTCCGCGGAAATAAAATAAACTAAATTAGCAATTTCTAGTAACGGGCACGGCCTACGCGTACGTTCCTCTTCGCCGTCGTCGCAACATACGAAATTCCACGCGGACGAAACCGCAGGCACAGCTAGTGATAATTAATAGTAATGTAAAATTAATATTACAGACTTTTTTATTGTGTAAAAATAATTTTAATTAAAATAAAGTAATGTTCATTTACATAATTATATAAAAACTTAATTTTATTTTTACACGAATAAATTAAACTAAATGCCGCCCGCATTTCCTGGGCAAGGTAACAAGCAACTATTTAATAATTAACTTTTCACTGTCCCTTACAATATTGTGTAGAAAGCGAGAGCATGCATTTAAGTAAGTTAAAGACGTGGTAACTATATAATCAATGTTACACAATGCATCATTCTCGCATAGCTCTCTACTTGGCAAATGTTTGTCAAACATGACTATCGAAAGGTAAGCATCATGTGTTTGTTATGTAATAAACATGTATTCACTTTCTTTCATGCTTTCTTTACGCATTTGTTTTGCTGAGATGAAACAAGATTTTATACTGAACTTATTTGATCATTAGTTAGGTCGTAAAATTTATTCATTCTTATCGTGTGGTCTTTAGGTATATTAATTTTCCACACTATAGTAAGCTCTACAAGTACCTGATATACGTACTTAACGAAAATAAGATGAAGATTTATATACGAAATATTGAAAAACAGCCAGATAACAGACAACAGATTTATTTTGTAATATCGGGTCATAATAAAGGAATATCTTTCGAATGTTAACCCTTAAGGGTTAACGGGCGGCAAGGAATGAATTTCACAGTCGCGAAATAATTGATACAAAATTTTGGTATCACCCGTGTTAATTTTATCCGACAAACATCGCAACACCAACGCACCCGTGTAGTACAAATTATTTTAATTTTTCATTATCTCCCTAAACTATGTGTCCAAATAAACATGCTCTAAAGGGCAAAGTTAAACTTCACATAATTGTCTTTATGATGAAGTAACTTTTTAGTATGTTATGTCTAAAAATAATGGAAATTAAACAATATTCATTCTTTAACAAAAAAAAAATCGCAAGGTACCCTACACTAATTATCAATTTCTGTAGAACATTGTATTTCCGTATTATTATCGATTACGCCAGCGCACGCGGATAATGCAGTTCGGGAGGACCTCAACTTCCGACATATTATCAAAATTAATATTTACGGCTAGTCGTGAGTTGTAGGCTAGTGTTAGATAGCCTATACTACAAGGTGTCCAGAAAGGGTATCGGGTATTTGTAAGTTCAATGAAACAAAAATTATTTGTATGCAATAAAAAAGTTTATTGTTTATTATTAGCATATGAATTGGAGAATTATTTGGAAAAGATGATGTTATCCAAATGATGACCGTTACGTTGCTGGCACTCTTCTAAACGGAAACGAAGATTGGCGATAACACGTTGACACATAGCTATCGATATTGCTGCCATTTCTGACCTGATGTTTTGCTTTAACTGGGTTAGATTCGTCGAATTGTTTTGATAAACCTTACTTTTAAGGTATCCCCATGCAAAATAGTCAAGCGGGCTAAGGTCGGGGCTTCTGGGAGGCCAGTTGATGTTACCCCTTCGCGAAATGACTTTATTAGGGAATAATTCGTTAACAACTTCCATTGAGTCATTTGAGGTATGGCAAGTGGCCCCATCTTGCTGGAACCACGTTCTTGAGTTGAAACCTGCAAACTCCTGCAACTCTGGGACCAAAAAATTTCGCAACATATCGCAATAACGGTCACTATTCACATTAATTGCTCGGCCTCGTTGATCTTCATGAAAATAAGGACCAATTATGCCTTTAGCAGACATAGCGGCCCAAACAACGACCTTTGGGCTATGCAGGGGTCGTTCATGCTTTCGTCTCGGATTCTCCACTGCCCAGTACCGACAATTCTGCTTATTAACATGACCAATCAGGTGAAAATTTGCTTCGTCACTGAACAGTATGTTGTTAAAGTTGTTAAATCGCTGCAGCATTTCGTTCGCAAAATTCAGTCGATTAGCATAGTCCGTATCCTTCAATTCTTGAACCAATTGAATTTTATAGGCTTTTAGATGTAAGTCTTTCTTTAAAATCGAATGTAAAGACGATTTTTTGATGTTCAACGCTTGGCTTCGCTTTCGGATGGATAAAGACGGATTTTGACGAACCGACGCCTCAACTTCTTCAATTGTTTCTTCATCGCGAACTGAACGAGGACGACCAGAGTTTTGAATTTTAACTGTCGCACCTGTATTCTCGAACATCCTGATCCATTTCCTAATGCTATCGTCACTTGGCGCGTGGCGTGTACGATATTCCGCACGATAGAGATGTTGGGCAGTCACTATTGAATCACCATTACGATAATACGCTCGTACGCAAAATGCGCGATGCGTCCCCGAGTACTGTTCCATCGTGACTAAAACTCCACAAAATGGCGGACGCCACGAACCCCTCCCCGCACCCTTTAGACGCCCCGTTTCGAATATGGCGCGAAAACAAATACCCGATACCCTTTCTGGACACCTTGTATTTCTCGTGAATCTGGCTATCATATACAAAAAGAATTTTTTGAACGTGACTGGTAGTGCCAGAGATTAGCACGCAAACAAAGAAGGAAAACTCTTCCGCTTTATTATATGCATATAATATCTGGGCGGCCGAGCTGTGCTCGGTGTCTTAAAAAAAAGAAAAACACCTATCTGGGTATACTTGGAATGTAGAAAGAAGATTAACTAAATGCAAAAAATCATCGAAATTGTTGGAGTCGTTTCCGAGAAATCAATTACATATATATATATATATACAAGAATTGCTCACTTAACATAATAATACTAACTGTGCCCGTGGCTGGCTTCGCTCACGTGAACTACAGAATGCCCGCACGAATCTTGCTCGAATGCCAATTATGTGCCGGGATCGAACCCGCCACCTTTCGACTCGACAATAGGGCTGACTACCACGGCACCACGGGTTAGTAATTACCCACAAAAATTTGTCTGAAATGTTTTTTTAATCACTCAAAATCGTTAAAAACTGATAAAAGAAAATATGTTAAACGTTTTAATAATAGTTAAATCACTTAGCCCAAATATGTTGAGTTAATGACTCAACGGGTCGACGAGCTAAGCCGTAGGAATTTTCTTGTTATGTACTATATTACTAATCTATACAATTAATAAAATTGAAGTGTCTGTTTGTAAATCAAAATGAACGCTTTTTACTAAATGCATATGAAAGCATATTATATACCTATAACAAAAAACCCATTTTTAAAATTGTTGTCTGTCTGTCTGTTTGTTACGGGTAATCTTCGAAACGCTTGAACCGATTTTAACGGGACTTTCAGTGGTAGATAGCTGATGTTACAAGGAGTAACTTATTTCACGAAAAGAATTAGCGTTCTGCGCAAATAAAAAAAAAACTGATCGTGCTGAATCAATTTCGGCGATTAAATTACTTTCGCTGAGTAAATCATAAGAGTTATAGCAAAATAATGTACTAGATAATTGTAGACACTAAAAAGACCTACAAAAATGTCAGCGAGAGTATATGTAGTATATATTCTAAAGAACGCCCAAAATAAGCATTTTTATCTTTAAAATAGCCGGGAGCGGGGAAGCAAGATTCGCACGTGTGCCCGATTGATAGTATTCTGTAGTCCACGTGAGCTAAGCCACGGGCACAGCTAGTTTTATTATAGGAATAATAAATTATTTTGTTAAAGCTGTAGTACAAGGTGTCCAGAAAGGGTATCGGGTATTTGTTTTCGCGCCATATTCGAAACGGGGCGTCTAAAGGGTGCGGGGAGGGGTTCGTGGCGTCCGCCATTTTGTGGAGTTTTAGTCACGATGGAACAGTACTCGGGGACGCATCGCGCATTTTGCGTACGAGCGTATTATCGTAATGGTGATTCAATAGTGACTGCTCAACGTCTCTATCGTGCGGAATATCGTACACGCCACGCGCCAAGTGACGATAGCATTAGAAATGGATCAGGATGTTCGAGAATACAGGTGCGACAGTTAAAATTCAAAACTCTGGTCGTCCTCGTTCAGTTCGCGATGAAGAAACATTTGAAGAAGTTGAGGCGTCGGTTCGTCAAAATCCGTCTTTATCCATCCGAAAGCGAAGCCAAGCGTTGAACATAAAAAAATCGACTTTACATTCGATTTTAAAGAAAGACTTACATCTAAAAGCCTATAAAATTCAATTGGTTCAAGAATTGAAGGATACGGACTATGCTAATCGACTGAATTTTGCGAACGAAATGCTGCAGCGATTTAACAACTTTAACAACATACTGTTCAGTGACGAAGCAAATTTTCACCTGAATGGTCATGTTAATAAGCAGAATTGTCGGTACTGGGCAGTGGAGAATCCGAGACGAAAGCATGAACGACCCCTGCATAGCCCAAAGGTCGTTGTTTGGGCCGCTATGTCTGCTAAAGGCATAATTGGTCCTTATTTTCATGAAGATCAACGAGGCCGAGCAATTAATGTGAATAGTGACCGTTATTGCGATATGTTGCGAAATTTTTTGGTCCCAGAGTTGCAGGAGTTTGCAGGTTTCAACTCAAGAACGTGGTTCCAGCAAGATGGGGCCACTTGCCATACCTCAAATGACTCAATGGAAGTTGTTAACGAATTATTCCCTAATAAAGTCATTTCGCGAAGGGGTAACATCAACTGGCCTCCCAGAAGCCCCGACCTTAGCCCGCTTGACTATTTTGCATGGGGATACCTTAAAAGTAAGGTTTATCAAAACAATCCGACGAATCTAACCCAGTTAAAGCAAAACATCAGGTCAGAAATGGCAGCAATATCGATAGCTATGTGTCAACGTGTTATCGCCAATCTTCGTTTCCGTTTAGAAGAGTGCCAGCAACGTAACGGTCATCATTTGGATAACATCATCTTTTCCAAATAATTCTCCAATTCATATGCTAATAATAAACAATAAACTTTTTTATTGCATACAAATAATTTTTGTTTCATTGAACTTACAAATACCCGATACCCTTTCTGGACACCTTGTATTATGAATTATTATAAAATTTCAAGTGTCGAACAGTACCGAATCGTCGAGTAGGTCGAATAGACTTTGATTAGGGACGTGATAAAATTAGTTCGAAATGGTTGTGTGAATATATTCACTGGCCTGTGTCGCCAGTTTCGAACTTGGCTTCGAACTTCGAGCGTGTGTGGAGATGATTCCAATTACTCTTACTAGCACTGAGCCAAGGTTCTGTCGATATTGTACGTATTGTATATTAATACTGACATTGTTGTGTTATTGCAGAACGATCAATTTTTGCAATAAATCAGAACCAAAGAACCGCCGTGACGATTAGTCAGTCGGTTCGCAATTCGCATTCCCGAAGCAAAACATGGCGGATCGATTTGTTCCAAGTCGCATCGGAATGCATATTGTATATTGCAATGCCGCGGATTTAGATGCAATACCATTCGGACAGCCTTTCAAAATATTTATTATTTTATTCTCTAATTGCTATATTACTTTCGGTTTCGACCATCTTCTACACTGATTTGATACTACATTCCAGTGAACACGTTACCTTACCTTGACCATTACACACAAGTAGAGATGGCATTTACCCGGCAAAAATCCGAACTTTGGATAAATACCAATTTATACCTATTTTAACTCTCCCGTTTTTTATGTATACCGTGTAAAAATTACAAACAATTTAATTTTTTAAATACAACATATTTTTCATAACTTTCCTATTTTGTTGTGTTTATTCAGGTTGAATAAACTTAAGGCCAAATGATAACAGTGAACAAGTACTACGTGGGTCACAGCGTTTAAAGTATACATGACACAAATTTGATGTGATTGGTGATATCAAAGTTACGTCATACGCTGTGATATTAATATAACATCATACCGATGGAATGTAATTGTGATGTGTATATGTGTGTGTTAATGTGATATCAGGGTAATTATTTTTATGTTAATTTCATCTGATGTAGCATTAATATCATACTGTTACGTAAAATCAGAGTAATTTTTAACTAATTTCAACAAATGTATATATATTCTTTTACGAATGTTCAACCATAACTTCTATGTTTATGAAAAGATTTGAATGATTCTTTTTTTGTTGGGTAGGGTATACCTCAAGGGTGGTTCCATTTTAATTTCACGATTTGTACACGAATGGACCGCGACCACCACGAACAGATTGGTAAGTCCATCACAGAACCAAGGATGGTAACTAGTGGCCCAATAATACTGGTCCAGATGTCGCTAAAGGTTGGTACTTGAAAAAAACACTGGTACTCTCAAGCAAATAGCAAATACCAGGGCCTTAGTACCGTTATCCGCCCCCGGCCTTGGAGGACCTTTTTTTAGCTCGTTTAGGGCCAACATATTAGAAACGTCAGAGGCTTTATTCCGTCTTCCCATCGCCTGGAAACCTTTTTTAGCTCCTCGGTGAACAAAACAACAGGGGCCTTGGTCGATATATTCTTGGTTGATGTACCCTGTACTTTGTACATGGTACAACACCCTAAAACCTGGTATAGCGTATCAATTGAGGAATGGAAGCATTCATATACAAAAAAAACTAGCATTTTCTTTATGACATGTAAGTAGTCGTAGAGTCCATTACCTATACCAACAAAAACACGCTGTAAAAATAACGTAAAAAAAGTCACGGTTGAGACGACTTTTCTATAAAAAGTAGTGAAATGTGTCCTATCTTTTACCTTTTAAATCCCATTCTTTAGAATCTAAGTACTGCGCTTAATTATATTATTTACATTTTAATTAATGAAAAGGCAATAAGACAATATATGTTGTGGAATTTTATATGACCAAGCAACTTGATATCCCATTTTTTTAAAAATAAAGCCATATCGCATTTCGAATTTCTTAATTTTGCACGCGTACTGTGTACGGTAGGACTGTACTTAAAATAAAACAATAAGTAAATAGTTATTTAACACTTACTAATGAATTCGGTGAGTACATTACGTTTCTAATAAATAAATATTTAACAGTAAGAAATGAATTACATACATGGCGTTGTTGACGGCCATTCCGTTTATGTGCAAATTAGATGGAACACTTTCAGCTTTACATTGCAAGCGGCGGCGTGCGTTACAAAATGTAGAATTATCAATATTTTATAATAGTTATGAATAAATTACTTACGTAAGCATTCGTAATGGTTTATGTCTGTTAATTTCGATGTAATAAATTTATTCATATTTATTTATAATAGTTGATTATGCACGTACTTTTAAAATGGTGAATTGTAAAATTATTATCTGTTATCATATCGACTATTTCCGCTTAAAAGAGTGTAAATACCATTTTAGGCAAATTTTCTTTTTGATGCACTCTGACTTAGTTTTTCACGCTCTTTCCTTCTGTTTAAAAAAAAAAATACTTTTATTTTAAAATTTTCTTAAAGTTAAACACCATTTACAAAAATTTTCAAGTTATTCTTTTCCTAAAAACCTTATTTGAATTATTACTAATATCAACCCTTCAGCTCTCAAGGTCACACAAAATACAAGTAAAATTAGTATTAATGCCATCCATAGGAGTGCCAAGCTATGAAAAAAGAATTAGTCAAATTGAACCAGCCGTTCTCAAGCAACCAACCAACAAACAGCATTTCATTTTTATTCATATAGATTATAAAACTATATTGTATATGTATACAAATAACATACGTATATGCCTAGGATTTCCATAGGATTCCATATATTTCCATGAATATATTAAATAAATATAATTATTTAAAAACAATATGGTAAATTTTCTCCCACCACTTATTACAGAATTTTACCAAGGGGAGGGGATGCAAATAAATTAATTGTCGTTTTCTAATGAGATTTTAGCCTTTGGTACGTTTATTTTTAATGCGCTTTCGGCATTTTATAGGTAGTTCATTTATTTCATTGCTGAAAAAATTGTAGCAGCGAAAATCAATAAAATGTTTGAAGGCGGTTTGGACAGCCTCATCGGAATCGAATTTTGATCGAGAGATTGACCAGTTTCAGTTGTTTAACGGCTAGCTTTTCCATCATGGTTTACAATTGTTGACAATACAGATCTGCCGTTATCGTCTGGCCAGGTCTTAGGAAGCTGTAGTGTATGATACCAGCACTTGTTCACCAAACACGCACCAGTACCTTTTTCTGAGTTCAACCACTGTGATGAGCGTTTCCGACTTTAGTAAAGGACCCATTTTTCGTCACAAGTAACAATACGATTCAAAATTTCCTCATTATTGTGACGGTTTAGTAATGTAACGCTAACGCAGCACTCAATGCGTGTTTGTTGGTGTGCTTCAGTCAATTCACGTGGTACCCATTTCTCGAGCTTTTTCAAGAAAAATCAAATGGTACGAAAACAAATGAATCACTAAATTCGAAACACAAATACACAAGCCTACATTTGAATTTGGAATTTTTAACCAAACTTGCACGTAAAAACGTGCAGTGGCCAGTTCAACAAAACGCCAATATAATTTTTAATATTACAATTGTGTTTAGCTAATATGACAGCTGGTAGATTGTTAAACAATCTACAATCACTGTTTACATTTTATAATGTGCGAAATATTCGCACGGTTTAACTAGTATTTCTTTTAATTTGTAATGATTCTGTAATATTTCATAGAAGAAGTGATCACAGTAGCGGGTCACCAAGCTATTCATAACTTTACACACACCACGACTTGTCAATTCGCACGCAATTATCGACTTTTCCTTTCTATAGACGTCCGATGCGTCTAACTGGGTCGCCACTTTCACAGCAAATGAATATTTTATTTGTATTTTTTTTATTTGTTTGTTGTGCGAGCCATCTTTTGACTTTTTAGACGTTCCTAAAATGTAAATTTTTAAGACTAACGTGGCGAACAAATACTGCCTACCTGGGGCCCAAGTCTGCTAACAAAATAGTGTTTCAATAGTGTGTCGATAGTATCTCAATAGACATTTGGTCGCCATTTGGTATTCTCCTATTTGTTTATCATTCTATCGGAAAACCACTGACACATTTGGTATTCTGCTCTACAATGGCGTCTCAATGGTATTTCAATGGCAACTCGATAGTAGTCAAAACGGTATTCTCATACACATTTGACAGCTATGTCAATCGTACTTCAATGGTGTTTTGACTATTGAGTAGCCATTGAACAACAATAGCTTTTCTAGCACGATTGCTTACACCTTTCGTAAAAATTATATCAAAATAATATAAAAATAAATCGTAAACGTAATGTGGTTTTCTGTATCGCTACGCTTGCGCATTTTAACATTAGGCAGAAGGCATTTAAGTTTTTTTTTATAAAATAAAAACAAAAAAGATACTTTTTCTTTTGCGTTCTGCAAAATACTTTCAAAATATATTCAAATCATTCGCATCTTTATGACGGCTCAAAGATTACAGTGACAGGAATTAATATTTTTTAATGGCTTTGCACCAACAATCGGCAACAAGTTTATAGAATATTTACAAAAAACCGACATTATGAATTTTTGATTTTGGAATAAAAAAAAACAGAGTCAGTCATAAGGACTGCCGACAGAAGTGAAAACTTAATTTTGAATTTTTAAAGTTATTATAGTCCGAATTGTTGCAGGGCATGTCGGTGACGCGAAATCACAAGATTTTACCCATCCAAAAAGTCAAACACGGATATGATACTGTCGAGTATATACAATGTATTAGTGTATATATGTGTATACACGTACACAGGCCGCTATACTACGTGTCGCTAGTATGACGCAAGCGCAATACGTCACGAACATGTCGAGGTCATCGGTGACGCGATGGTCATTTAAACCAATAAGTTTTTCGCCTACCAAAAATCTCTCAACGCGTCTAAAGATGTTTTCACTGCAAAAATATAGTTTTTTACGTAATCTTATAGATTTATTGAAGATTTAACAGAAAAAATAGCAATAACAAGTATTGTTAACTAGTGGTAGTTTCGATTAGCAACACTGAATACATGGTACATTTTGATAAGCAACGCCAACGATGTATCTATTGCCATCCCACTGACACACTATCACAACCCTATAGAGATTCTATCGAGACACTAATGAAATTTTAGCAGAATACCAAATTTGTTACAATGTCAATATAATGTCAGTAGAGTGTCGATATAATGACAATGGTAGATTCTTAAATGTGAAATAGCAGACTCGGGCCCGTGGACGCTTGTAAAATAGCATAAGTATGAACTAGCGCGTGGTTGACCTTGAACCCCCTACGCTAGGAACCCCTTACTAACCGCAGGTACAAAACAGAAGGTTACTTGGTTGCGATATTGTGTAGGGTGGAGATATTCCATCACTCGGACTGGTCCAAGTAGAGAGCAATCTTGAAAGAAACTTCTCTGTGCCCTACCTCTCTTAACAGTAATGGTTCTCTCAAAGGTTAGCAGAACCCATTATTTCATGACACTATTTGGTTTAAAAAAAACTGTATTGCTGTCTTGTTCCTGAGCCATGATTCCTGATATCTTTGAAACCGGACATGGTCCTTGATCCCATCATCTGGTAAAACAGTAATGTACTTTGGGATCTTATTACAGAATCTAATACTATTTTACCTAAAAACTTTTTTTAATCTTACTAAGTCTAAAACATGGTACGACTAAGTACTTCAAAGGAATTGTTTATGTTGTTACAATCATCAGTTATGTTAGCCAGACGTTATAAAATGAACGAACCAACCGTCCATATCACTGAGAAGCTGTGAAACTAAATAAAAAACATGGATTTACTAGAGCGAGCGTGTTAATGTCGTGCTCTTGCTAAATCACAGTTAACTCTGGTGAGAGATTGCCGTAGTACTTGCGGTATTATTGTTTAGTTTCTTTAAAAAAAATGTACCAAACAATTGGTAAACAGAAACATCTAGAGATGGATCGCATGTGGTTGATAATACCGAAGCCGAACTTTGACCGAATGCTTGTCGAACTTCTCGAAGATTCTATAAAGGTCGAATAATTAAAGAATAGAATTTTTGGTGGGTTCTTAAGCAGATAAGCGAAAATCTTAATAAACTAGTATTATTTGGCCAATAATGGTGTCATTTTACGTAATGTAATTTGGCTATTGTTCAGAAGTGAAGTGGATTATAAATAATAACAAGAAACATACATTGTTAGTTCCTTGTTTGATTTCAAAAGATTAGAAATGCATTTTTAGATTAGTATAGGACTGACCCCGGATAAGGATTTATCCCATATAATTACGCTTTACCTATAGTAGCTAAGCAATAATGATAAATTTACATCTACATAGCTAATAAAATCGTAAATTTTAAGTGCCTATTTGTTAGAACTTGCATTACTTGAAAACTACTGAACGAATTTGATTGTAGTTATCAGATTAACAAAGGACTGAACCCAGAAAAATGTAGCTTATATATCATTAGGTTTCTCCGTACGGGGTAAGCAGTAATGTTAAAAAAAATACCAAGACATTCGACGACTAATCCAAACAACAAGCACGTGGTTTCTGTGGAATATCAAAAGTATATTCACGCGAACAAAACCGCGGACACAATCTAGTTTATGACAATTGAGTTCAACATCAACGGCCTTGTTTCATAGTTGCGTTTAATGATCGCACACGCATTTATAATTGCACTGTCGTGCGAACGCGGTCCGGTGATTACACTAAGCGAAACCGGATCGTAATCTTACGTTGTAAAAACGTAATTTATTTCTTATATTAGTCGTTTTATTAAATCGATTAATTACGTAAATTAATAAATATACTTCGCTGTCGGCGTTTATATCTCTGAAGAAATTGCAATTAAGTGTATTTATATTGTAAAAATTAAAATATTATGTCGTTAATTATGCTCCTTTTCATGTAAATAAAATAAAAATACAATAGGTTTTTTATTATATTACACACTAGTTGTGGCCTAAGGTTTCATCTGTGTTAAATTTCATCAATCAGCTCACTATAGCGCCACTACCATAAACTCTCTGGTAATTTCTAACCATCATCTTGTTAAAGCGTTGTTAGAAATTTGAACATTAGAAAATTATTTTGTCCTCGTGACATTGATATGATTACCATGTTGGTTGCCTCTTTACCATTAGGAAGAAGTATCTGTTCACCGTTATACTTAACCGTGCTCAAAAAGACGTGCATGTTCCTAAATTATTTCTAAAAGTATCTTAAACTAGCTGTGCCCCACGATTGCACCCGTGTTAATTTTATATAATCAACTCTCCACTGCGTTAATGCACTTGTTGTGTAAAACGTAGTTATTCTCACTTTCCGTAATTACTACAGCTTTCCATATTTCTTGACGTTTATGAATACTGCTGCAGTCCTTTGAGTCGTAGCATGAAGCTATATAGCCTAGCCTATAAATAATACCTTCCGCAATAAATGGTCTAACAGTGACATGGTGGAAGTATGTCATTCCGCAATTGATATAAGACATCAATAGGTACGAAATAAATTAAACTGCAATATTACTATAAGTGTTGGATGCCATCCAAATCGCTGCCAGAAGGGAAAGTAGGTACCATGAAGTCTGGCCACATTACCTCGTTGTATAGCAAAGTTTATTCGTTGACCGAGGTATTGGCCAGCCCTCTAGTCTCGAGATGTGTCGACTAGTCGACTTGCGAGTTGTTTAAAGAGGCTGCGTGCACTTGGGCTTCGACTTCGACTCCAAACCAGCACAAATATATTTAATGGGCTAACTAATTTGCAAATGATTTAGCACAGCTAGTTTACCAGTAAAGAAGTAAAGAGTAGATATTCACTAGTAAAGAAATACAGGAAACTCCATGAAGATATCTCTCTACTTGGAGCAACCCTACTGATGAAAATCACTGAGCAAAATCACCTTTTTCCTGCAGCGTGTAAGGTTTCCAGCGCTTCTTGGGAAGGGGGGATTTAAGAACGGCAACGCCCTAGTGATAGCATCTATTACTATTAGCATGTTAGCACTTGTTTTCCGCCGTAGTTGTGTAAATAAATAATTAAGGGGAAGCCTCTGCCTTTTTTATCGTTACATGTTTTAGCCACAAAGGTCTGTAGTTTACTTTGTGGTCACAATCTCACCTGGTCTTGAAGATGGTGACACGCTAAGCCTAGTGGAAAAGACTGGCTCTTAAGTGCAGCTACCAGAACACACCTACTGGTGCTTGACGACAGATTTTCAAGTTAAGAGTGGTAGCTAGCTAGGCAAGGATTAGCAAATGTCCTACACATGCTATGATTTCATCACGATGTTTTTCGAAAGCTCAGGCTCATTGCAAGGATTCGAAATCTCGTCGATCGACGAGATGTCCATACACGCTATCACTCAGCATCATTGCTTGAATTAAAGCAGTCTTGTAATTGCCAACAGGAAAGCACTTGGTCTTCTCGACGGATCCGGAGTCGGTGAAAGATGAGTTCGCTTTCGACAACCCTGGCTTCAGGCAAGACGAGAGGCACGCGTGGCAACACGAGGCTCCGACCTTGCCGCTCGCGGGCAAGACACCAGCCCTGCACGTGGAGTTCACAAGGCCGGATCACAGTAAAGACGACTCGCATCTGCAGGTAAATTTTATTTTTTAATCCGCTCGCATGGATTATAGAGTGCCGCCAGTTATTTTTAATTAATGTTTGAATTATTTTTATTAACATTAACTATTTGCCAGTGAAAGTCCCGTCAAAATCGGGCCTACCGTTTCAGAAACTAAAGGTAGTTTTCCACGGTCCGTCGTAGTATTGAGTGATGTTATAAGGAGTAACTTAGGCTACATTTATTTTAGAAAAAGAATTAGGGTTCCGCGGAAATATAATAAACTAAATTAGCAATTTCTAGTAACGAGCACGGCCCACGCGTACGTTCCTCTTCGCCGTCGTCGCAACATACGAAATTCCACGCGGACGAAACCGCAGGCACAGCTAGTGATAATTAATAGTAATGTAAAATTAATATTACAGACTTTTTTATTGTGTAAGAATAATTTTAATTAAAATAAAGTAATGTTCATTTACATAATTATATAAAAACTTAATTTTATTTTTACACGAATAAATTAAACTAAATGCGGGCGGCATTTCCTGGGCAAGGTAACAAGCAACTATTTAATAATTAACTTTTCACTGTCCCTTACAATATTGTGTAGAAAGCGAGAGCATGCATTTAAGTAAGTTAAAGACGTGGTAACTATATAATCAATGTTACACAATGCATCATTCTCGCATAGCTCTCTACTTGGCAAATGTTTGTCAAACATGACTATCGAAAGGTAAGCATCATGTGTTTGTTATGTAATAAACATGTATTCACTTTCTTTCATGCTTTCTTTACGCATTTGTTTTGCTGAGATGAAACAAGATTTTATACTGAACTTATTTGATCATTAGTTAGGTCGTAAAATTTATTCATTTTTATCGTGTGGTCTTTAGGTATATTACTTTTCCACACTATAGTAAGCTCTACAAGTACCTGATATACGTACCTAACGAAAATAAGATGAAGACTTATATAAGAAATATTGAAAAACTAAAATTACGGAATATGACAGCCGGATAACAGACAACAGAGTTCTTTTGTAATATCGGGTCATAATAAAGGAATATCTTTCGAATGTAAACCCTTAGGAATTAACGGGCGGCAAAGAATAAGTTTCACACTCGCGAAATAATTGATACAAAATTTCGGTATTACCCGTGTTAATTTTATCCGAAAACACCGCAACACCAACGCACCCGTGTAGTACAAATTATTTTAATTTTTCATTATCTCCCTAAACTATGTGTCCAAATAAACATGCTCTAAAGGGCAAAGTTAAACTTCACATAATTGTCTTTATGATGAAGTAACTTTTTAGTATGTTATGTCTAAAAATAATGGAAATAAAACAATATTCATTCTTTAACAAAAAAAAAATCGCAAGGTACCCTACACTAATTATCAATTTCTGTAGAACATTGTATTTCCGTATTATTATCGATTACGCCAGCGCACGCGGATAATGCAGTTCGGTAGGACCTCAACTTCCGACTTATTTACAAAAATTAATATTTACGGCTAGTTGTGAGTTGTAGGCTAATGTTAGATAGCCTATACTATTTCTCGTGAATCTGGCTATCATATACAAAAAGAATTTTTTGAATGTGACTGGTAGTGCCAGAGATTAGCACGTTTAAACAAACAAAAAAGAAAAACACCTATCCGGGTAAACTTGGAATGTAGAAAGAAGATTATCTAAATGCAAAAAATCATCGAAATTGTTGGAGTCGTTTCCGAGAAATAAATTACATATATGTATATATATACAAGAATTGCTCACTTAATATAATAATACTAACTGTGCCCGTGGCTGGCTTCGCTCACGTGAACTACAGAATGCCCGCACGAATCTTGCTTGAATGCCAGTTATGTGCCGGGTTCGAACCCGCCACCTTTCGACTCGACAATAGGGCTGACTACCACGGCACCACGGGCTAGTAATTACCCACAAAAATTTGTCTGAAATGTTTTTTTAATCACTCAAAATCGTTAAGAAATGATAAAAGAAAATATGTTAAACGTTTTAATAATAGTTAAATCACTTATCCCAAATATGTTGAGTTAATGACTCAACGGGTCGACGAGCTAAGCCGTAGGAATTTTCTTGTTATATTACTAATCTATACAATTAATAAAATTGAAGTGTTTGTTTGTAATATCAAAATGACCGCTTTTTACTAAATGCATATGAAAGCATATTATACATATACCTATAACAAAAAACCCATTTTTAAAATTTTTGTCTATCCGATTTTAACAGGACTTTTACTGGTAGATAGCTGATGTTACAAGGAGTAACTTATTTTAGAAAAAAAATTAGGGTTCTGCGCGAATAAAAAAAAATACTGGTCATCATGCTGAATCAATTCCAACGATTAAATGACTTTCGCTGAATAAATCATAAGAGTTATAGCAAAATAATGTACTAGATAATTGTAGACACTAAAAAGACCTACAAAAATGTCAGCGAGAGTATATGTAGTATATATTCTAAAGAACGCCCAAAATAAGCATTTTTATCTTTAAAATAGCCGGGAGCGGGGAAGCAAGATTCGCACGTGTGCCCGATTGATAGTATTCTGTAGTCCACGTGAGCTAAGCCACGGGCACAGCTAGTTTTATTATAGGAATAATAAATTATTTTGTTAAAGCTGTAGTACAAGGTGTCCAGAAAGGGTATCGGGTATTTGTTTTCGCGCCATATTCGAAACGGGGCGTCTAAAGGGTGCGGGGAGGGGTTCGTGGCGTCCGCCATTTTGTGGAGTTTTAGTCACGATGGAACAGTACTCGGGGACGCATCGCGCATTTTGCGTACGAGCGTATTATCGTAATGGTGATTCAATAGTGACTGCTCAACGTCTCTATCGTGCGGAATATCGTACACGCCACGCGCCAAGTGACGATAGCATTAGAAATGGATCAGGATGTTCGAGAATACAGGTGCGACAGTTAAAATTCAAAACTCTGGTCGTCCTCGTTCAGTTCGCGATGAAGAAACATTTGAAGAAGTTGAGGCGTCGGTTCGTCAAAATCCGTCTTTATCCATCCGAAAGCGAAGCCAAGCGTTGAACATAAAAAAATCGACTTTACATTCGATTTTAAAGAAAGACTTACATCTAAAAGCCTATAAAATTCAATTGGTTCAAGAATTGAAGGATACGACTATGCTAATCGACTGAATTTTGCGAACGAAATGCTGCAGCGATTTAACAACTTTAACAACATACTGTTCAGTGACGAAGCAAATTTTCACCTGAATGGTCATGTTAATAAGCAGAATTGTCGGTACTGGGCAGTGGAGAATCCGAGACGAAAGCATGAACGACCCCTGCATAGCCCAAAGGTCGTTGTTTGGGCCGCTATGTCTGCTAAAGGCATAATTGGTCCTTATTTTCATGAAGATCAACGAGGCCGAGCAATTAATGTGAATAGTGACCGTTATTGCGATATGTTGCGAAATTTTTTGGTCCCAGAGTTGCAGGAGTTTGCAGGTTTCAACTCAAGAACGTGGTTCCAGCAAGATGGGGCCACTTGCCATACCTCAAATGACTCAATGGAAGTTGTTAACGAATTATTCCCTAATAAAGTCATTTCGCGAAGGGGTAACATCAACTGGCCTCCCAGAAGCCCCGACCTTAGCCCGCTTGACTATTTTGCATGGGATACCTTAAAAGTAAGGTTTATCAAAACAATCCGACGAATCTAACCCAGTTAAAGCAAAACATCAGGTCAGAAATGGCAGCAATATCGATAGCTATGTGTCAACGTGTTATCGCCAATCTTCGTTTCCGTTTAGAAGAGTGCCAGCAACGTAACGGTCATCATTTGGATAACATCATCTTTTCCAAATAATTCTCCAATTCATATGCTAATAATAAACAATAAACTTTTTTATTGCATACAAATAATTTTTGTTTCATTGAACTTACAAATACCCGATACCCTTTCTGGACACCTTGTATTATGAATTATTATAAAATTTCAAGTGTCGAACAGTACCGAATCGTCGAGTAGGTCGAATAGACTTTGATTAGGGACGTGATAAAATTAGTTCGAAATGGTTGTGTGAATATATTCACTGGCCTGTGTCGCCAGTTTCGAACTTGGCTTCGAACTTCGAGCGTGTGTGGAGATGATTCCAATTACTCTTACTAGCACTGAGCCAAGGTTCTGTCGATATTGTACGTATTGTATATTAATACTGACATTGTTGTGTTATTGCAGAACGATCAATTTTTGCAATAAATCAGAACCAAAGAACCGCCGTGACGATTAGTCAGTCGGTTCGCAATTCGCATTCCCGAAGCAAAACATGGCGGATCGATTTGTTCCAAGTCGCATCGGAATGCATATTGTATATTGCAATGCCGCGGATTTAGATGCAATACCATTCGGACAGCCTTTCAAAATATTTATTATTTTATTCTCTAATTGCTATATTACTTTCGGTTTCGACCATCTTCTACACTGATTTGATACTACATTCCAGTGAACACGTTACCTTACCTTGACCATTACACACAAGTAGAGATGGCATTTACCCGGCAAAAATCCGAACTTTGGATAAATACCAATTTATACTATTTTAACTCTCCCGTTTTTTATGTATACCGTGTAAAAATTACAAACAATTTAATTTTTTAAATACCACATATTTTTCATAACTTTCCTATTTTGTTGTGTTTATTCAGGTTGAATAAACTTAAGGCCAAATGATAACAGTGAATAAGTACTACGTGGGTCACAGCGTTTAAAGTATACATGACACAAATTTGATGTGATTTGGTGATATCAAAGTTACGTCATACGCTGTGATATTAATATAACATCATACCGATGGAATGTAATTGTGATGTGTATATGTGTGTGTTAATGTGATATCAGGGTAATTATTTTTATGTTAATTTCATCTGATGTAGCATTAATATCATACTGTTACGTAAAATCAGAGTAATTTTTAACTAATTTCAACAAATGTATATATATTCTTTTACGAATGTTCAACCATAACTTCTATGTTTATGAAAAGATTTGAATGATTCTTTTTTTGTTGGGTAGGGTATACCTCAAGGGTGGTTCCATTTTAATTTCACGATTTGTACACGAATGGACCGCGACCACCACGAACAGATTGGTAAGTCCATCACAGAACCAAGGATGGTAACTAGTGGCCCAATAATACTGGTCCAGATGTCGCTAAAGGTTGGTACTTGAAAAAAACACTGGTACTCTCAAGCAAATAGCAAATACCAGGGCCTTAGTACCGTTATCCGCCCCCGGCCTTGGAGGACCTTTTTTTAGCTCGTTTAGGGCCAACATATTAGAAACGTCAGAGGCTTTATTCCGTCTTCCCATCGCCTGGAAACCTTTTTTAGCTCCTCGGTGAACAAAACAACAGGGGCCTTGGTCGATATATTCTTGGTTGATGTACCCTGTACTTTGTACATGGTACAACACCCTAAAACCTGGTACGTATACCATCCCTAAGAGGTTTGTTGGTTCGCATAACCAATTTATCCGTGATCATCGTTGTTTTGTGGATTGTATTGTGCTCATATGAGACACTTTTCCGTGCTACTATTTAAAAAAATGAGTCATGTATCACGTGCTTTTAGCAATGTCAAGTTCAAAACTGAAAAAAAAACTAGATCGATTGTGATATGTTATCTATTGTACGGGAAACTAATCTAACAGTATCGTTTTATCTTTAATATCATGTACAACTTCTAAACAGTTCGTCGTTATGAAAGTGTTTTAGTTAGTGTTAATTTTATTAAATATTTTTATATCGTGTCGCCTCTTTGACTTCGTGGTCAACCATCGTTAACGATTGGTCAGTAGGGGTTGATATCGACTGGTCAGTAGTGCTAAAAAGTTCTTAAAAAATTCCTGTATATAATTAATTTTGTGACGATTCGTATTCATTGGAAAACTATGAGGTGTCGTTTGAAAAATATTTATATAGTAATCGGGCAAAATAAGTAAACAATTATTAATGTAAATATTTATGTGCTAAGTGATAGATTACATTGCTGTGTTATGAATTTGAAGGTTTATGACGTGTTCCATGGTTCTACAAATGATGTTGAGGTATATGATTTTGTTTATAACTAAAGTAGCGAGCATGCACTACATCCACTTATATCAAACTAGATATGCCCGCTCCCGGCTCTTATAAGACAAAACTGCCCATTTTTGATGAACCTTAGAAGATAGACATAATGTGCTCTCGCTGACTTTTTTGTAGGTCTTATTGATATCTACAATTATGTAGTATAATAATTTGTTATACCCCATATGGTTTACTCAGCATAAGTCATTTGATCACCCCTAAATCGTCGATTTTCCGATTTGATTTTTATTTGCGTGGAACACTAATTCTTTTCTAAAGTAGTATTAAGTTACTTCTTATTACATCAGCTATCTTCCGGTGAAAATCTCGTCAAAATCAGTCCAACTGGTTCCGAGATTACTCGGGACAAACAAGGAAACATTTTTTATTTTTTGTTATAAGGGCCGTATATACCTACTTATATATGTATTTAGTAAAAAGCTGTTATTTTGACATTATAAACAGATATTGAAAATTTATTATTTGTGTAGAAGACTAGCGCGATCCGCCCCAGCTTCGCACGGGTACAATTTACAAATTGGTGTATTTTATGTTTAAAAAAAGCCTAATTTAGAGTTTATCGCTTTATTATTGATATATGTTATCCTCATTAGCCTAGTGATCCTAAAAGCGACTGTTATGCTTGAGGACCTAGGTTCGATTCCCAGGTCGATTAAAGTGTAATTGGGGGTTTTCTATAAAATTATCAGTATAGGCTCGGATTTTGCCTTTGTGGCCTGGGCACCTTTGGGCCTGGCATGGGACCTTAAACATATTCGGCGAACTGCGGGTGTACACCTCTCTACCACTGTTGCTTCATAGTTACTAATGGTGCACTTAGCTCATCATAGGTTCAGAGCGCCGCCGGCCAGCCGACCGCGACCGTTTTGCTGAGAGGAATTATGAATTCGTGATATCTGTTACTGTACTTATTTATTTAAATGGAAAACTGTAAAGAAAAATCTTAATCTATATTAAATTCTCAAGTTAACTAACAAATTTATCTGGAAAAAGATTAATACTGAGAAAATAACTTTGCAAATAACGTAATATCTTTAATTATTATGTTGAAGATAAAAATGGTTATTGCGAGTCAACCTTAGGAGATAGAAATATGCCATCGCGGACATTTCTCTAGGCTTTTTGAAGAACTGCAATTCTATAGTACATGATCTTGATGTGTCTCATAAGGTTTGCCATGTAAGCCATGTACGCACCCGAAAATTATTTTTGACGGCTTGTTTACAAATCATCGAATTTTCTCTACTATACAAAAACTTAATTGGAATATATTGTAATGTTAAAAACCTTCCGTAAAAAAATCTCTAATTGGTAGTGAAAACCGCATTAAAATCCGTTACGTAGTTTAAAAGATCTAAGCGTACATAGGTACATACAGCGGGAAGCGACTTTATACTTCAATATGTCAATATTGTTATAGCGTGCAAGAGTGCGCCGCGTCAAGCTATGGGCTCGCGACTTCACTGGTCTGGGTTTGAGATGTGGTGGCGGCGCGCGAGAAGGAGTTCACATCCATTCCGTACTGCGGAGTGGACCAGCAGCAGCTGCTAGACTTCAACCAGGTAAATACTGTTATTTATTCTAAAACGAGACTACAGTGGCCCAAGAATGGCGGGCAGCAATATGAATTTCACTTGCATACAATTATATCTTTACGAAACTTATTTTTCACTGAGTCACTGAGGAGATGTTCTATGCATAGAATAATTATTGGTTAATCAGCCAGCGCCAGCGGAAACCAATCATTAATCTATGTTGGATTTTGTATGCTTGCATTGTATGTGATGTAGTTTGATTATTGTCCCCAGCGAAATGGATTAATAAATAATTACTAGGGGACACTGGACAGGTTTAACAAGAAAGCCGCCATTTTTGTTAGAGCTATGTTTGAAGATTACAAGATAATTTAAAAAAAAAACTTTCTATTCACCGTGACTCTGACATAATTGTGAATAAACTCACGTTGTCATCAAATAAAAACATTTAGTATGAACAACATGTAACGAGCTAATTATAATTAAAATCATAGTATTAGAACGTTCTATTTCTAAAACTACACAGGCGTTTTATAAGGGCAAAAGAAGCATAAAACAAAAGAAAATCTCTAAAAAGGTTGTTATCTGACATTCGAATAGGGGGAACCTGAATGTGTTCATACTTTTTATTATAGTCACCAAAGGTCAAGCGGCGAGGATTCAACAACGTTAACATTTACGTATATGTTTATCGGATTCAAAAAGTTCTAAATTCATTCTAACTAGAGCAGGTTTCTATTAAAGACGCAACACCGCCACACTTTTTTCTTGCAATATCTTTCGTCATTAGAACTTTAAAAAAGGTAAACTTAACCCACAACTATAAAATTTCTCTATTAACATTCTACAATTGAATTTAAAACAGCTTTTTTTTTGTCAAAATTTAATTTGAATGCACTCGTCCTCCTTTCTTTTTATCGTGGCACGGCAAAGTGACTTCCAGTAACCTGATGGTTAGCTTAATGCAATCCAATAACATCGACGACCACCGTGGGATATACAAACTATCGACAGTGGTCGCTGTCATACCGGCCTGCTCAAATGTCTCTTCAAGTAATGTTTCAAGCACTAATGTTGTAGGAAGAAGGGAATACACTGGCCTTAAGACATCTTCACAGTAGGTACGGCAAAGATAAGACGTAGATAACTTCTTTCTTCGTGCCCAGATGATGGTTACCGTAAAGCTGTAACTCCGGAGCCCAGTAACGGCCGTTTTCAATAACCTATCAATGGAGAGTTTCTCTATAGCTTGAATAGATAAGAGGGAAGCCGATATCTATCTTAAGTTAAAGATACTAATTATCACAAATATGTACGTACTAATCGTGGATAGTAAACTCAGATATTTTATTGAAAACGGCCGATAATGTGGTTCTGTTATGAAAGGGATAGGAGGGAATTAAGTTGAACAGCTCTTCAGAACACTTGCCATGATACAGACGGTAGAACACGCTCAGCGTGGTAATGTCCTTGCGCAGTTGAAGCGGCCCGAGGAACTTAGTAACGCAATATTTGTTAACCAATATTCACACTTCCATAAAACACCACTACTCGCGTTTTTGTATTCGAATTTGAAAAGTGCGATTGACAACACAGAATGACCTTTCGGCTCTCAAGGTTACGCAAATATACATAAAAGTTGGTTTATATGCCATCCACAGGAGCAGAGTTATTAAGGAGTTTGAATTTAATTATTACCTAAATGTAAGACGGGTCCTTTTGGCTGGATCTTCATCTGTGATGTTGTGGTTTTTATTTTAATTCTTAAACTTACTTTATTTTGTCCTATATTATGGAATATCGGTGGTTTTTTATGTGCAATACTTTGATTATTTTGCACAAGTGAAGTGATTTCCATCGCCATCGTGAATGGTGGGCAATTGCCCTCAGTTCACTTTCGACTGGGATACCGGTGCGGCGTGATCGAAAATAAACTTTTATCCTTTTTTGACAACAGAGTTTGCGCCTTACGCTATGATTTCCTATCTTTTTTGTTTCAATATGCTAATAACAAAATCTGTACTGTGCTCAAATTGCTTTTTGTGAGAGTATAACGCGCGTATAAATAAACACACGCTACAATTCATTATGAAAAAAATGTAAGAATTACCAATCTATCTCTGTCTGACTTCTGTTTGATCTGCAGTCTAGTTTAAAGCAGATGAACAGTTTGTTGCACTTCTGATTAGAATTGTATAAGAGATAAATCATGTCTGGTCGTGTTGCTTAAGTGAGGTGGACAGTCTGTCAGTACTAACTGTCTCCGTACCAGGGTTCACTGTTCACAACATAAAGTGCGGCAGTTATCGTAGCAGCAACGTCGAAATTATAGTATTCCAGTATATTGGACCAAAACAATCGTACGATTGTGAAACCCTCTCCGTACCACGCAAATCATGTTTAGGTTTATTTTACGCAGTCTTTTTAATCAATGTCATTTATTTAAGCGGGTTTTTATTGTGTTAATGGTCAGGACCTTTGCCGCAATTTTAGAGGAGGATGGTTATAGATAATATAGTAAGAATTAAATATACGGGTGTAACATTTAAATGTGCCATTGAGGGAAATTCTGAAACTATAAGACATAGATAAATATGTTCAAAAGAAATTATAACATCGATTTTAAAGACAAGAAAAACTGCATTCATAGATTTAAATGGTACTGCCAGGTTTGGATTAATATATCATGGAAGGCACTCTGATTCTACATTTTTGACCAGACTTTTTCTGTCTATTTTCTATATAACTACTTTATATTAAATTAACTTATTTCAGGTGACAGAATTAAAAGCATCAAGATAGAATTAACAGGAACTCCGCTAGAGGACGCTGTTGGGATTCTTTCCCTCGCATCTCCGTACCCGGTCGAACTAGAGGTCATAGAAGGTGGTAGAGCGAGCGGTACTGGTGTAGCAGTGCACCATCCCTTACTGAAGCGGGCCGGTTCTACCAGTGATATTAACACTGTAAGTTGCCTGAATTCTGTTTCATGAAATATTAATAAAAATATAAATAAAATTAACAAAATAAAACTACAAGATACCTTACTTACTACATACTACATCTATGTGTGGATCATCTACCGGTCTACTTCTTACGACATGGGGTCCTCTAAGCGTAACGTGAAGAGATATTTATGCAGGCCCGCATGACAGCGGTGACCGCCGTTGGATTACGATCAGGGACTGTACCGTCAATGTGCCGCCGAGATATTATAAAATAAAGCTCCTAAACGTCCACAAGAGAGGCGTTATCGAAGACAGAAAAATACCTTTAGGCATACTCAATGGTTATTTTAATGATCAGTGACGTGCAAACATTGGTAAATATATTAAAATTAATTACCCGGCAAAACCTGACGTGATGTCTCGAGAAAGCGCTTTGAGAAAGTTAAGCATTTGCGATCGTTTTCCAACTACTCTATTGATTAAGCACACGTTAACGACATGCTAATTGCATTACTCAATGTAAACCTATAGGCAAATACATTCACAGTGCCATAAAAGTCAGTGTCACCAGCATCAAAATATCAGAGTACATTTTGTCTGATGACGATATTAGCTTTAATTTTACAATTGTGTTGTATTTTTGCAATACAACGCATTTTCATATTGTTGGAAATTTTCCACAAACAGAAGAATCATTTAAAAACCTTCAATGATAGGAAATAATCATAACATTATCATTCATTAAACTATTTGTTAAATACATTAAATTTTTTTTGTTCTGACTATGCTGATAGCCTTAAGGGTTCTGAAGCCTCAAGGCTTTTAAAGCTCTACCGGGCTTTGGGGGTGAGCGCTGAAGGCACCCAGGCGCGAAAGCTGGGCAATGAGCTCAATGGTGCTAAAGTGGCCGAACCTCGGCTTGGGCTGTTGCCGTTGTTGCAATTAACTCGCGAACTGGCTAATCGTTTATCCGTAGAAAATTTGATCTAACATGAAATTTATTCGAACAATTCTACACCGCGCTGCCAACGCTCCCGTGTAGCATATCGTTCTTTTTACTTCCCATACTTGCTTACATATTGTCAGATTGCTTGATAGATACTACTCCATTCCATATTTATGGTCTTATCATGAAATTATATACGTCTATAACCTTCCCCAATAAACAGGATATAGAATGCAGAAAGAATCTGATTGGAAAACTATCCAGAGATAAGCGCGTATAATTAAACAATCTATTGAGCTTTACAATAATATAGTGACACAATGTTGATAGAAACCCTTTTTTCATAGTTTTTCTTCTTAGAAAACTTTTTTTTACGATTTGAAGAATGTGACACTTCGACAAATTAGGGCTTTATTTTTCTAGGTTTAAAATTTTCATAGCATAAAAAGCTTTGTTCATTTACATAAAAAAAGAATAGATTATTTTTGTTACGTTGCCAAATTAATATGTATTTTCATACCGGAAAGGAAATACCTTTTATTTGTTGATGTATTAATATTCATCATGCTAATGCTTTGTTAATCAATTGCTATTTTTTATACTCTATAAGTTTTATCGTTTGACTACAAGTGATGATGATATGGCCTACAATCAGGGATAACTTTTGGAAAATTGTTTTAAACACTTTATATGTTGATAATAATACTTATGTATATATATTTTTTCAAATACGCCATAAAAAGTGATTTAAATTTATTTTTTAATCTAAATAAAAAATACGTCACAATTTCGCAGCATTATGGTCCCGTGACGAATATCATTCAATAATTTAGTTTAATTTTTAAACATCCAGTCAAATCGGGGATTGTTGGAACACGCCTATTCGACATACAGACAGATTTCCAACTTGAGAGTGATTGCTAGTTGGGTGGGTAATTTAGAAAAATGCCCTTCCATCATCATAATATGATTTCATCACTTCTTTAGAACCTTTTACATGAGCCTTGGTGAGTAGAAGTAGCCTTAAAGATTGTTCTATAAATGAAGCAAAAAAAAACTAATTTTTGATTTGCTGCTATCGTTAAATTACGCCGAGACAGAGACGCTGTTTAAAGTACACTAACTTTTATGTTTTTGAATTACATTATATAGCGTTTTATTTGGTTTTCATTAGTACCTTTTTATTTTCTGTTTTATTATGTATATATCTCTCTTTAGTTTAACTTATGTAACTTTTTAATTATGTTTTTTTATTGTTAGCTTATTCCTCAGATACAGGCGAAGCATAGTGCGGGAACCCCTGGCAATATTGTTTTAAAATGTGATACCTAATAAACGTTATCTTCATCTTTATCTTTGGGACACTGACAGGCTGATATTATTATTTATTTATTATACATAGAGTCGTTGAAGTGCACTAAGCAATGCATACGGAAGTCACTGCAATTCACCTTATTACTCATATACTTATCGATTCTAAAATATCTATCGTACACTCGTTCTTCATAACAATATCTTCTCGCATGCCTAAAGAAATATCATTGTTCACCCCTCAAAACAATAGAGACATAACCAAGCAACATTCCGCAGCGTAGCTTCATTGTATTCCAAACACATCGCTTTAAACCTATCCTAAAATATCACAACATATCGTTTGTGTTGATGAAAAAACTTCTATAAACACTGCAGTCCAAGATTCAATATTGATTGTTTAGGATACCATTCTATGATACATTGATTCATATTTAATATTCAGTGTTTGATGACTACGTGGAGAAATATTCTTTGGGCTAAGATATGTCAAGTTGGCTGGTCCTGGTAAAAGGCATCGATGGTTTGAGTGTATTATGATAATAAATAATAATTAGTATTCTTTATAAAGTGAAGACGGCTTCATTGTTTGATTCACTATTTGTTTTATAATTGCAGGTTTCGATAGAAATGCCTGAAGCATTGAGTTTCATTATAATCTGGGTATTATTAGATTATCGATTATAATTGAAATCGCGAATTTAATACAATTATTAGTTTGTAAATTGTAACGTTGCATTTTTAGTTTAATGGCTATAGAGGAGACGCGGTCAGTATTTTACTCGTACAAACATATTCCCGTGTTACCGCACTGGATATAATGGTACTAGAGCAAATATTTGTATTCCCTAAAATCTATATCTACCACCACCATGAAAACTTGGAGCCGTTTAAAATGACGAAAAGTGCCCTTTTTACCCGACTGCGAAAAAGGATGATTATGTTTTCTGAGCGTGTAGTTTTACGCAATGTATTTATTATACTAAACGTCCAAAGTTAAATACAGATTGTCTACAGTATAAAAGGAGTGTAGAAGTATAAACACAAAAAGTAGGGATAAAGTTTATATTATTTGTTGGGTACGCAGCACGTCACACGCGTCGATAGGGCGAGTGACGTCAACCCGGGTTGGACGGGTTTGTTAATCTTATAGGATTTCTAAAAAATCCTATAAGACGCCGGATGCCCGCCTCGTGGCGATTATTCTTGCCGATCCGAAGTGCTCGATACGGGGTCCTGAGGTGTGCGATATCGCACAAGCTCACTCGAAAATGAAACACAAAACTTTCACTAACAAACGTAACCGAGCCGACCGATCTGTCTATGTAACCGCGAATCTTCAATGTGTTCCGTAGTGGCGCTAGTGTCGATAAGTTGTTCCAAGTTCCGATAAATTCCCGTAGTGGCGCTAGTGTCGATGGTTGTCGCAAGGTTCCGATGAATTCCCGTAGTGGCGCTAGTGTCGATGGTTGCAAGGTTCCGTTGATTCCCGTAGTGGCGCTAGTGTCGATGGTCTTCTTTTGTAGGCGGTCGGAGGTCGGTCGGTTAGTGCCCAGCAACGCCGCGGGATTGAGAATGAAGACTGCGGCGTTACCGTAAAGGGAGCCGCTTGCGCTCGGGCAAAAGGTGCTCCATTTCTATTTGATTTTCATTATGGTCGGCTCGGTTTTCCGTCTATATTTATTTAATTATTAAACCTATGTACAAACTTCTTATGCCTAATTATTCTATATTGTATTCCTTATCTATAAACATAACTTATTCTATACTTAATCCATACTACGCGCCCGTATAAACGAAATACCCGGTCCCGAACACAGATCGATACATTCTTTACATAGTTTCGGGACGCGGGCCGAGCGCGTACTTATATAAATTATTATTCTATCTTAAATCTATGGGGGAATAATTAGACAATTATGTACAATATTTATTTCAATGTCCTTATAGCTACTTATCATCTATTCTACGCTAAATCTATATATCTATATCTATTGTCAATATTCTATATCTATGTGTTCTTTATTCCGTAATTCTGTATATAACATTCTGTATTCGATAATTTATCTATTCTATATTGTATAACATAATATAATAATTCTATATAAATCTATTTCTTTATGTCTTGTATGGGGCGACGCCGCTGTCGCCAACATTATTAAATATCAAGTATTAAACGACATGTTCATACGATTAAAACTAAATACAAGAGCTCGTTTATCTCGTGTTACGCGTTGGTTACAGTTTGCGACTGTCTGGCAGCAGTGAGACCTTTTTTATGTTAAAGAATCTGAGATATACTGAAAATAGTGTTTGGTTCAAGTTGATACATCGAAGACAACATTGAACCCACTATTGTAGAAATGTATGTGTACCTTTTAATATATAGAGCCTACAAGCGTATGTATGTTGTATGTCTATTTCTTTGGCACGCTCTTTAGCCTAAACAACTTGATGGATTTTAGCATACAAGGTGCCGTTAGATTTGTCTTAATCATAGATGTATATTATACTACATCTATGGTCTTAATTGTGGGAGTGACATAGTATTTAAGTATACAACATCTGGGAATGAAATAAAAATTAAAAATATTGAAGTTTATTTATTTATTTACTTACAGTTTTTTTTACAGTTTTACAGTTTTTTATTGCAGTCGGGTTTTTTTGTGTTTCTTTTTTAATAATTTAGCTTGTTTACCGTCATGTTCAGATGTCCAGTAAATAAATTTGATGACTACAAAAAGATAAAGAAAAACATAGGCGTAGCCAAAGTCCATCTTATTGAAAAAATTGTATTTACATCAGTTAAGTTTTTGAGGAGGAAACAGGGGAATACTAAACTATGATTTTGACAATTTTAGGTATATAATCAGTCCGAACTGCAGTTGTCACTCTCGCACTCTATTCATTGACGTTCCGGGCACAGCGCGACAGCAATAGATTTTAGAAATATCTTTTTTGACATGTTTCTTAGACCGCGCATTTTCTTAATGTTGTGTGTATTTGTAACATCACACTTTGATATAAACTTTTGTTCTACACAATGAGTACCTACACTTTTAGCAAACTGCTCGTAACTGTGATATGTTGTCACCCATAGAAGAGTCAGGGATTATTGTCGTTTGTGTCACGATATTTCGCCGTCCGTTTCGATCGGCCGTGAGTCTGATGTATTTATGAAATAATTGACCAAAACAGAACTGATCCGCGTTTATACCAAGAAGATATTTCAAGAATTTAGTATATTAACATTGCAGTTCTAATATTTTTACTAATTTAGAAAATTAAACTTAGCTTGGAAAAATATAACTGACATAATTTTAATACTAGAAAGTAGAAATATAGTCTAGTTATGTTTTAAACCTTGTAAGAAAAATAAAAATAATTAGGTTACAGTTTACAATAAGTTTGCAAAGTATATTGCCAATTTGCCGGATGAAAGTTCAAGGACCGTGTAAACTATACAGTGAGTTTTACTGTCCGCGTGGATTATTATGTGAATGTCCCTGTACGATTCACTAAAAATGGTATTGCTGAAAACAATACATCTAAACCTACAATATAATTAAAATCACGATATTATTAATAAATATAATCGTGTTTATAACCAATGGTAATATTTAGAATTTTATAATTGCTCTCGCAGGATAAAAATTTAATAAAGTATTTATTATTCTATTTCAGCTCGAGAAAGAGGCAAAATTACTGCATCCCCCAAAGTCTCCAAACACATCACACTCAAATAACTCTACTTTAGAATCAAAACAATGTAAGAGTGGCATCAAGAAAATGATATCGGAAAAGATAATAACTTCGACACTTGAAAGAAATAAGAAAGAGAAAAAAGATGGGCTTCCAACGACGCTTGAAAGAGAAAACGAAAAGAACAGCAAATTGATTAAAACTAGACATTCAGATATACCAGTGAATCTTAACAAGCCTGAAATGAATAAAAACAGACATTCTACTGGAAGTGATGTTCAAATTATTCAACCAGATAATAGTACAATGCACATAGAACAAGCTGAGATACAGAAGAAAGATTATGATCCTAAAAGAGGAATGAAATTTGGTATCAGAGTTCTACCACCAAACATACCTGATGACGGAGTACTACGCCAAAAAAGTGTGGAAAACGGTGTTATTACTGTCGAAAAGAAATCAATTGACGAAATTGATAAACCCGAACCTCAACGTCCAGCACCGACGACACAACTCAAACACGAATCCGAGACTGAAAATAAAAAACCCGTCGTTGCTAAAAGAAGAGAAAAAATGGCGCCACCGATTCCGAATGCCAGAACAAAAACAACTGAAACAGAAGTAAACGCTAGTCAAGATACATCGAAAACGTCAGAAACATCTTTAGCTAGTTTTGCAAGAAATGATCTCAATTCTAGCGGTATTAAGAGAGATGAGAATGGAATACCTCAAGAGTTACCTCAACACATGATAGATGCAGCAAGAGCAGCAAGAACGAATAGAAAAAGTTCAACAGATTTCATTACTGAAAAAGAGAAACCTGAAAATAAAAAAGATGAAGCTCCAAAGCCATCTAAGAAATCAAAGGGTAAAGCACCTTCGCCCCCAGAACACGAGAAGAACAAAACGGATGACAGTATATTAGAACAGTTAAAAAATGTTAATGATTTCTTGCTTTTTGAAAAACAACACTCCAGTGTTTTGCATGATACATCCTTCAGTTCTAATAATAAATCTGCTGTGACGCAGATCAATACATCGACACCAAAAGTGAATAAAATGAAAAGTGCAAATTCAACACGAATGGAAGAGTCGATCAATTTCAGTCAAGATGATATAGATGATATCGTATCAAAGCCATTCAGAAGAGAAAGTGATTCTCTAAACAACTTTTTTGAAGATAGTAAATCTAACTTATCATCAAATCAAGATGTACATTCTGTGGTATCACTCAACCACAGTGATAAAGGTTCCACAACAATAGAACTAAATAATAGTGATATAACAATTCATAGTTCACCTTTAAATGAGACAGTTCAGTCTGTATCTGATGACACATCGATTTTAGATGAACATGAAAGAAAAGCCACCTCTTTGGGTGATTTATCCAGATTTGATGTAAGAGCTAAAACGAATAAACCATCTACCGGTACTCTGGAAAGAGCTCAAAGCTTAGACATCACTGCAGATGATGTTGAAATCTCTGAAAGCGCAATATCTCCTAAAAAGAGAAAGGCTATGTCTGTCGTAGAAAGCACATTTTTTGAATCTGCTGGAGAAGATATTTTACCTGATATGATCGATTCTGATAAAGGAATTGTTGTCAAACACAAAGAACCGAGATTAAGTTTAAACATAGCTAAAACATCAGCCATGGAAGGTCTTAATACATTTCAAAGGAATCGACTGAAAAAAGGTTCTGAATTTGGTAATTTAGAAGATGCTATCGTCAAAGGATCGAGTAGCTCGGTAGATTCGGAGAAAATCGAAGAACAAGAAAAGAGAAAGATAAGAGAATTTGAAATGTACAGAGAAAATGAAGAACATGAAACGTCCGACTATTTATCAAGAAAAATAATGGATGAAAATATGAAGGTGCATTTCAAACTTGTATCAGAATTTGCTAAGTCTACATCAGATGGAAGTAACATGAGCTCTTTAGATAGTACGCAAGAGATACAACCAAGTCAAGCTAAAGCCGAATCGACGCCAAAATATGAAGAGAAGCTATCCCTCAATTACGATACAAATGTTCCTGACGATCTGAAAGTATCTCGAAACACATACGTTAATAGTTTAGAAAGACCCAAATCTGATATGATGAAGAAATTACTGGCAAAAAATCCGATACTGAATGTACATATCGATCAAAGTTCACACAAGAGTGAAGCTACGACAAGTAGAGATATACTAACACCAATGACAGATTCTTTAAAATCAGCTATGCATCAGCCAGATATAGTGAACTTTGATTTGAAACAAAGCAAAGAAATGAAGGCACGTGATTACGATGATTTTGTTAGTAACATCAGAGTGGGATCTAACCCTAACAGTTTTAAATCAAATAAAAAATCAACATTAGATACACATTCTTCAGAATGGACAGAACCAAAGGAGGGTCATGATATTGTTACAATATCTACAACAGAAAAGAGTCAACCCATTGAAGATCAAAAAAAAAGAACGTACACAAAATCTATTGAGATTGGAGAACCAATAATGAGAGTAATGCCACCTGACGTATTGGAAGGAATAAGAAAAAGACGAGATGAAATCGAAAGTAGAACATTCTATATGGAACCGGCCAGCGTATCTCTTACCATGACCCATGAACCAGTACAAAAGACAGTAACAGTAAACGTTGCTGAAGATGAATACGGAAACAAAGTTATAACACAAAATGTTGAAAAGCTATCTACGAAATACATAACAAGCAAAACCGAAGCTCCCTTACAAATCGAACAGATGAGTTTCGGTATTTTAAGAAACGCAGGAGACATCGATGAAATTCATTTAGAAGAAGGTAACGTGAGAGACATAGATACGAAATTCCTGGAACAAATAAAAAGACAGAATCCAAACATACATGTCACAAATGACGAACCGTCTTACACGAGAACAGAAACTATAATACTAAACACAACAGAAATGGACGAAGCGCAAGCTAAAATCCTGATGGAGAAACTAAAACATGATCCCAACTTTATGGCGCAGAAGACACCTGAGCAACTATCACAATTAGGTATAAGAATCATACATGATTTAGAAGACGTGGAAACATCTACTAAGGATGCTGTTGAAATGACTAAAACGAGGTATTCCATTAATCCGACGATAACTGACACACAAAAGCATTGTTTTGTAGAAAAGTCTATGGAACAATCACCGAAAGAGCACATCACAGAAATCCAAGTAGTAACACCAAGAACGGAGAAGATCATGAAACAGAAATCTGATTTGAGTAAAGACAAGATATCAAGCAGACAAAGAGCACCTTACGAAGAACCTCCATTATCCTATGAACTGGACATCGACCTACTGAATGATTTCATCTCAAACGAAAGAAACCATTCGGCGAAACAACAGATCGACGTCATAAAACGATCGAAAACGAATCAAAACGAAATCGAACCAAAGAAACGTCACTCAGACTACGACCTACCGAGAAACAGCCACATTAAATTCAGAACAGCCACTTATGAATCTCCCAAAGGCACGATAGTCACAAGCACGGATCTGGAGAATCGAAGACTTTCACAACTCGACCAAATGCAATTGAGAGCCCCGGAACAGTCGATCGGACAAAAACCGGTTATACTAGCCAAGCCTAGCAACATACCGGTCAAAGCTGCGGAGAAACAACAAAAAGGATTAGGGGTGTCATCAAAAATTCCAATTTTTAGCACGCAAAAATCGTTAAGCCAAGAGAATTTAACGGATACGAAATTTTCATTATCACGTTCACCGCCACCACAATTTAGCAGTTCTGGTAACATATCAATTACTTCAATCAAAAGCAGTTCCAGGAGCCCCAGCGGCGGTAAAATGTAAAACAAAATAAACTTTACTATATAAACCAAATAACATAACGTAAACCTCATCTGACTCTATGAAATAATATTTAAAAAAAATAAATGATATCAGAATGAATATTTGTACAAAAAAACTCATGAAATTTTTGATTTATAACAGATATTACAATGAATTATATAATTAATATTAATTATAATTAAGTTTAGAGTAAAATAAATATATTTTATGTGTATATTAATCGCATTAAGTGCCAGATATTTAAATTAGCAATTAGCATTTTACAAAAAAAATGTTTAATCAAATAAAAATACCTATGTGCCTTCATAATTATATAGGTTTTGTAATTACTTTTTTTTCTGCTAATAAGTTCTTTTTTCGGGTTGTGAAAGTTTTAAAATTTATGTTAAATGTCACAATTATAATGTTTCCATTTATATAAGTATATAAACAAAACGATTACTTATTATGTAATTATTATTTTATTAATTCAATTCGAACGACATTCCGTCCCCAGAGTATTACCATTTCGTGTAAGAAGAATTAATTAGGTATTTAAAATAATGTCGGTTCACACTTTTCATTTATAATTTAAAACTTATACAAAATTCCACCTTGGAATTAGAATAACCTCAAACTATGTACCTAATATTTTATACTCTGTAATTATCTTTATCATAGAGTATTTACTGAGTATCATATTTTAATTTGCCAATAAAATTATGTAAATATTAACAGAACATGCATAAAATAATTACCTCTTCATTTTTTGCGTATTCTAATTTATAATACCACACAAACTTCTTATTTTATAAATTTAGATACTTTATGGAAAAGTGTGAGTCCAGCTAATTTTGATTGAAAGAATATTTCTGAAATATATTTTCTTTTAGAGACTGCTTTTCAATGAACTATTTATTAAATGTTACGTTTTAATAGAAACAATCTAAACTTTTTTATGCACTCTATATATCACGACAACGATCGTCAATGGTTGCATTTCTTTAATTGATTAAAAATCACAATGCTATTTTGTAAAATGCATAATTAATATAATAACCTTATAACTCGTTTTTCGGTTTATATGTTTTTAAAATTAAAAATATTAATAGTAAGCCGGAGCTGTGTTTTTTGTTATTTATTGTCTATGCTTATAACTATTTCACGCGTTAAATGAAATATTTTTATTCTTCGTCAGAATTTTGATGATTGAAAAGCAGTTTTATTTATAAAAGAGGATTACATACATTGTATTAGAAGAAATTTACATGGTGTTTTTAACATTACAATAACGTAATTTTAACTGGTTAAAATGTTATCACAGTAATAATACATTATTGTATTTTAATGATGTAATATAAAATTAAAGAATAATAAAATGTTAATTTCTTTATTTCATTTTTGTAAATAAGATTATATTATAATCCTTACATATTATAAAAGGCAATGTCTGTCTGTCCGTTAGTTTGGTTATAACTGGAGAATCATTGACTTAGATCCATTTAAAATCATCATAATTTAATCTCAGTCTGGTTTTAGTAACTGTTTTATTAGTCTAGGTAATATAAAACAAATTATAAAGATAGTTGGTAAACCTAAAGGTTCGTTTGACCCGTGATGTTAACTAGTTGGCCACGCGGCGTTCACCCGTTGGTAATGAGTGGATGTCGAGCGAGGAGACGATGCTGGTCGGTTGCCGGGTAGATAGGTGAGTGACAACCTTTAGTGTTCAACTATTCATGGACAAGAACGCGATAGGTGGCGCTGTAGTCGAATTATTTACTGGAAAGGGCAAAACAACGTCTGCGGGCCAGCTAGTTATTATATTTCAGTTATCCTTGTTTTAATTTCGAAAAGTTCGTGAATATTACAAGTAGGTAAGTATAGAGACAGGATATTAGATTCAGGTCTGTAGATAAAAAATATTTATATTGGACCCAGCGAGTACTTGCAGTTTCTTTCAACGAATTTGTAATGTAAAGATTTATTTACAATCGTACGATATTAATCGCAACATTTTAATAATAATTAAAATTCTGTAGGTAAGAAACAGCAACCTCAAGTGCTTCAAGGCATTTTTTACAATTGTCTGATGGCGTTGCATATCTAGTTTCGGCTATAGAACCAGCTTTCTGTCGAAAAGTCGGAGATTTTTGAGTTGGAGAACTCTAAAACAAGGGAAGCTGCTGGCATTAGATGTGTATTCCATAGTTGAACAGCTCTTAAAGTATTGTTGGCAAATTTAGCAGAATGATGTATGAGAGGCACTTCAAGAAGACGTTCAATATTTACGAAGAAAAACGCAGTTAAGTCAATAAAAAGAACGTGTGCAAATCAGTAGGTACACACGACAGAAGGGTTTCCTTCTTTCTAACTTGACAACTAGTCCTCTTTATGGAAGACCTTTAGTCATTATCAAGTGAATATAGAATGCCATGTCTTAGAACGATTTCAGTATCCCAACAAGACGGTGGCTCACTTATCAGAACTTTCTAGGGGGTTTTTGTAATACCTCAAAATGTATGCTTCCAGTTTATATTTATAATCCACTTCATTTATGGACAATATCTAAACTATATCATGCAAAACGCCACCAATCTTACATAATATGGGACCAAAACCCTAAGATAATTAATTACAAGTAAAAACCACAGCATGTCACTTTTCTGATTTCACGCTTTCACGCATACTTACATTTTGACTCATTCAATCGCACTTGTTTATCTTTCTCGGTTTATAGCATATATTAGTATTGTCTGTTTCTGTCTCTCTCTCTCTCTCTCTCTCTCTCTTTGACAAAAGTACTATTTTCCGTCTCTTTGTATCAGAAACGTTGCGTAGAAAACCTTGCGCTTATCGACTTTGAAATTTTACTCTCATTGTGTACAAAGAAGTTTGACAAAATTACAGAAGAAAAAAAAAAGAAAAAGAGTTCTGCCAGTATCACGTAAATAAAATATTTTTCTAATCTTCAGAGTTTAAAAACGCTTTAACAAGACTTACTTACTTAACCGGACTCTCTTACTAAAACTGTTCAGGGAGTTTTGTAGCAACTCAAAATGCATGTATCTAGTATATACATATTTATAGTAAACATCACTTTTACAGTGTACACACTAACCAAATAAAGTCCGGTAAAGTCACCAGCTCTCAGAACTGCTAGATTTAAGTGGCAGTGGACAGGGTACATTGCTCGTAAAGAAAGGTCGATGGAGGCGTAGTTTTCAATTAAAGCGGCCACGTATCTATTGACGCATGTTCGGCTGTAGACGTGTTTTGAATGAACGGATGGATGGATTACATAAAGGGTTAAATCATGTAACTTTATAAATTAAAACAAAAACTACAAGCTACCAGGTACTAGTTGAACTTAGAATTGCAAGATCTTTTACACTCTTTTTTGTAAGCTTTCTTAATACGAGAACCGCAAGCATTACCCAAACATCCAAGTTTAAACGAAGAGTTACAAGCTTTCGTGCATTTTTTCCGTACGCGTTTATTGCAGTTTGAACCTGCCCGTAAATTGTTTATACTATCACTAATAGAATTTATCCCAGGACTAACATTAATGTTACTAGACATTGCCAATTCAGGATTGTTGGTTATTTCGTCCGTGGAGTCTACATCTTCTGTAGGTATATCGTACTTTTTTCTTTTCATAATTATACTTGGCTGAAAAATAAATAATAAAGTTAGTCTATTATTTTTATACAGACAAGAAAAAGAAAACCAACTTTAATAATTTTGAGGAGTTCCCTCGTGTATCTTTGAAGTCTAAGGTCCAACGGCAATGAAACGAATTTTTATTTACGCAGGCGACTGCTATGGACCAATGGTCTATCAGCGATCGACTGGTCACCACTGTTTTTACCCGACTACGAAAATGGAGAATTATGTTTTTCGACCATACGTATGTCTATTTCTTTGGCACGCTCTGTAGCCTGAACACCTTGATGGATTTAGCATACGAGGTTTCATTACATTCGTCTTAATTATGGGAGTAACAAAGGCTATATAATATTTAAATACGACGTCTGGGAATGAAATAAGCAACAAGCTAAATTATTAAAATGAAAACAAAACACCCGACTGCAACAAATAGAATTGACAATTTTTTTTCTATTTTTGCTTTTTATATAATTTCCAGACACCGTACTTAAATATGATATAGCCTATGTCACTCTCACAATTAATACGAATCTAACGACACCTCGTATACTAAAATCTATCAAGTCGTTTAGGCTACAGAGCGTACCAAAGAAATAGACATACATATGCTCGAAAAACGTAACCCTCCTTTTTTTCACAGTAATTTTTCCTGCCAATCTTTTTTGTTGCAGTCGGGTTTTTGTTTCCTTTTTAATAATTTACTTGTATTGTACAGTGCTTACCATCAGGCCGATCGAAAAAACTTACTCGAATAAAAATAATGTCGAAATTCTTATGGTATTCATCAGAAGACTCAAAGTCATCTCTTCCTCTAAGCATGAGTTGTGCCACGTCGGCTTTTTGCACACGAGACAGCTTGTTGATGGTGTTAAAGCGTTCTTGATTTAATTTGATCATCGAGGCAAGTAGTTTGTTAAAGTAATTCTTCGTGTATTCATCTTTTATTTGGTTTTGATCTCTTATCGAGGAAATTACCTGTAAATGTACAATTATTATGTTATCATTGATCAAATATATTGAAGATACGTACATTTGAGGAGCCAAATGTTTTTTGATCGAACACCATTAGGTGTCTTGCTCTGACAAAAAAAATCTACCAACGTTTGTTGTGTTTATTTTGTTTTTAATTTGCCAGTCACATAAAAATTTCAAACCATAAGTTCAAACTCTCATGTTTGAGACTTTATTTATTAAGTCAAATATATTTACGTTGGTTTGTCACTAAAGGAGGTCAAATTTTTTTTCGTAATTTATGAACAATTATGACTTGTCAAGTTTGAAATAAAACTAAAAAATTTTTTTTGTAAACAAATTTAACAATGTAAATTCCTACAGCTATAATTAAAGAAACTTTATGGAACTTGGCACCCGTTAGATCTCAGCTCTTTTACCGGTTTTTGGCTCGTTATCTTCACATTTATTTTTATGTTGGGATAAAAGTTATCATTCCCTCAACAGGGAATCGATCTATAGGTAAACGTACCTACTCAATATTGGTACAACCTACATACCTCAGAATACAGAAAAAACCAGAAACCGCGAACGCACATAAAACTGAAGATACAAAAACCACTCTTAAATAGAGTGGTTTGACGTTGTTGCGATTAGTCACTCCTTTGTAAGTAGCGCGTCGTGACGTATTGTACAAGTGACAATTTTAATTTTAAAATGCCGTCTTTTGTTGTTCCTACATGTAAAAATGCTGCAGGGATTATAAAAAAACAGGATGGGGTCACATTTCATCTGTAAGTAGCGCATTCTAAAGTATATTTATTTAATTGTTTAATTTATTTTAGATTTAGAAAATTACGCGTCCATTTTTTAAGTGTTGCCATTTTATTTTCATCGAAAATTTTACCCATTTATTTTTTTAATACTCGTGTAGAATGCTTATTATTTTTGTGTATATAGAACCTTTGTAATTTTAGTTTCCCTGCTGATGAAAATAGAAAATCGGACTGGATGAAAGTCATACAAAGAGCACGGCTAGATGAGTTTTGGAAACCATCAAGCCGGAGCGTACTTTGCTCAATTCACTTTGAAGCGCAATATTTTTATGATACAAAAGGTGGTTTGAAAAGACTGAAGAAAGCAGCCAATCCAACTAAGGAAGATATAGTCATAATAATTACTATATTTATATTGTATCCCTCCTGGTGAAAATGTTTGTCATGTATTTTGAAGTAAGATTTTGGCCCATATATATATATATATATATGCTCACGCCTGTAATCCCCGAAGGAGTATGCAAAGGTATAATAAGTATGCCCACTTTTCGTCGAGCTTATCCGTCCCTCATCGTGATAAGGGGCGAGCCTAAACCGGGCGCAAATTTCAGATTCCGGGCTAATGAAACTTCGGTGAATTAAATATATAAATAATGTAATACTAAGGTTCTATTTCAGTGTTTGGTCTTGACACCAGAATTTTCCGAGTTACACAGAAACGTCTAAACCTTCGACATCGGACAATGTGCGTACCCACCTATGATAATAATGTTTAATTTTTTTTATAATATTGAAAGGCAAACAAAGCACTTAATCGATATACTTAGTTACAAGTAAACTAATGTAGTAAATAAACACTAGTAGTAACAGTAATAAATGTAAAATAAACTAAGTAAGGCCCATGGACATTTGCAAGCTCAGGCACAAAGTGCTATTACTAATGCGTTTCCATCCGTGAGGACTGAAATGTCATGCCTTGTACGGCAGAAATATTCTGTATTTAATTAAAGTTTTTGTTAATCTATTACATGATACAACAACATACAACTTAAGGTTTTTCATTTCAGGTTACACAACCACAATCTCCTGCGCGATCGAACTCAGAGATCGGTGATGTCAATATTTCTGATTTGGAATCTGTGTTTGATACACCGAGAAAGGTCAAACTTAAATCTCAATTACGACGAAAACAAATATTTTGTGAACAACATGTTCGACGAATAAACACATTACAACAAAAATACAACAGACTTGCCAAGAAGTACGAATCTTTAAAAAGTATATTAAAAAATTAAACTTAATAAAATCTTAACTTACGTTATTTAAGCCGTATTCTATTTATAGTCTTCCATGTAAATAAATAAATATTTTTAATGAATATTTTTTTTTTTGTGTTATAAGACTATCCCGAAAAGTGGGAAACCGCTTCCGAGCTAGCAACGTTATGTGTATGGGAAGTGGGGCAGGTGCGGGACGTACGTATTGTTTTTGGACACAGTGCAGCGTATGTAATTATTCTTGAACGCGGCTTCTGGTTTTTTCTGTATTCTGAGCCTACATACGCACATTTTATCTTTCTAATCAAAACAATTACAAATAAAATTTGGTCAAAACTTACACGACTGCGCAAAACTAACACATAGCACATTTCAATTATATTACTGTTTTAAAATGTATAAAATTGTACTTGAAAATTCATCTATAGATATTGTGTACTGGGTACTTACTTATTGTATATTTATCAACATGTTTTTTTTTTTTTAAATAATGCACGCATAAACTTACATTGACACAACTCATACACAAAAGCGCTGTAAAGAATGAAAAAGTTAATTTAGTCATAGCAACATAACATAGAAATTATGTTACGTTTTATGCATTCGCGATTTGTAACCGTACGTTAGTTTTCGGTTAATTAAATTTTCTATTACCCGGATAAAATCTTATGACTTGCGTAATAAAGTAGTTAATGTTTAGATAAAAATACTATATTCTTGGTTTTTGATTGAATTAACGACGATAATTTTAATAGAATTGTATTACGTTTCCCACAGTTTTAACGTAAAAAATGTGCTTTGACGTGATTCAAATGATTTTTAATTCAAACGAAATTAATTTATTCATATAAGGCAATAAAAGGATTGAATAAAAAAATTTATTTAATTGACTTAAAGATTTTATACAGTACAGAAATATGTATTATGAACGTCAAGCTTGACTGTCTTCGCCACAATAAAAAAAGCAAGATGTATACAACTATACATACATGGTGTATCTACTTATATTTTTTGTTACAATGGTGAAAATGCACTGTCATCATTTTCAAAGCGCGCCTAAATAACTAATATAAGAACAGTTGAATTAAGATTCAGTGTGAAAAATTGTCACTAATAAATTCGTAAAATATAACTTTACAACAGGGATCTATTTAACTATATTTTATACTACTAATAATAAAACGGTAAACTTTTTTTGTTTGTTTAAACACGGTAACCTCTGGAACTACCAGACAGATTCTTGTTGTATACGCCAGATTCACGAGGAATAGTATAGGTTATCTAACATTGCCTCTCAGCTAGCGATAAATATTGATAATGTTAAGTAAGTCGGAAATGAAAGCCCCCCTGAACTGCTTTATCCGTGCGCTGGCGTAATGGTTATGTAAACACAATATTCTACAAAAATATTAGACCTTAGTATATCTAAAAAAAACCGCCATAGCGTATCCCTATTTCTTATACATATGCCACAATAAGATATTTTACGATGTTTTTAAGTTAAAGATTAAAAATTGTTTTGTGAGCACTATTTTTAGGCATGGCATATTAATACTTACGAACAAAAGCTACTTCACCATAAAGACAATTGTATAGATAAATTTTGCCCTTTATAGTATAGCATGTTAATTGGATACGTGGAACAATTATTATGAAAGGCCACAAGGATACGATGGCGACGCGGCGCGATAGTTTTTTCAGATAAAACTAACACGGGTATAACCGTGGGGTACAGCTAGTGTACAATAAAATCAACGCACATAATGGGAAGATTCGATATTATTTTTATTATTATTTTAGTATTTCGTAGTCACAAATTAAGATCATATTAAATCCAATTCAAATATATAGGAGTTCTCGTACCTACTAACATGTTAGGGTATCAAAATACGCGACGTAAGTCGTCACTTTTTTTTTTAATTCATATTTTTTTATGCAACTTATTTGGCAAACAAGCATACGGCCCCCTGATGGTAAGTTGCTATCGTTGCCTACCTTGAGCCACTCTACCACAAAGAGCTCAGAAAACTCTACTAACCGTAGGAGCACAATGCTGAAGGTTATAGGCTGCAATTTTCTATAGGGTGCCCCAAGTAGAGGGAATTTTTAAAGAGATCTTTCGGTGAAGAAAAAAATACCATAGCACGCTGGTAGGGATTTTTCTAATACCCATCTGGTTAGCTACTACCCTCAAGTTGAAAATCTGTCGCCAAGCACCGATAGGTGTGTTCCGGCAGCAGCACCTGAGAGCCAGCCTTCCACTAGTTTTGGCGGACTACCATCTTGGGGCACATCGTCACTTAAGATCACGTGAGATTGTGACGACAACGCTAAACTAATAACGATAAAAAACTCATTTATTTTTCAATTATTGTATGCTTGAGTATTTATTGTACTGAAATGAAATAATCGACCAATTTATTTTTAATTAATGTTCATGTTTGTACCTACTTCTCATTATTTTTTAATTGCCCATATTGACAGCCCTAGATAATAGATAAAAATTGTAAAGATTAATTTCCAAAATAAATTATGAAGAAACTGTGGAAAGGTGTTTTTTTGTCGGGATCTTGATGTGATATGTAGTGGTTTTTATTTTTGATTCAATAACTTAGGTATTTGACCCTATATTATGTAATATTGGTGGCGTTTTGCGTGATATAGTTTGGTTTTTGTGCATAAGTGAGGTGGATTAGAAATATAAGCCGAAAGCATTCATTCTGAGATCCCACAAAAACTTCCTAGAAAGTTCTAACATGGGAGCCACCATCTTGTTAGGATACTGAGTCGGCATAACACTTGACAAAATATAATTCACTCGATAATGGCAGTAATGGTCTTCATTAAAGAGGACCGGTTGCCAAGTTAGGAAGAAGAAGATGAAATGTGGAAACCCGCTTTATAAAGTCTTTAGAATTTTTAAAACACCTTTTGTAGACATTACTAGACTAATAGATGTCAGTGTGTATGAATAAATATTAATCAGCGGGTATAAAAATGTTAGGAATTTTAAAAACAAATCACTTAATAATCTGTATCACTCGAGCTATATTTTTTACTGCTAAATTTACTTTTGCAATTAATTTTACAGTCTTTTTTTATTTCACGTTTGACTTTCTGCTTGCAGCTGTATCTTACACATATGTTATTAACAGCATCGATGCACGCCTCGCGACATCTTTTCGAAGCTCTCTTGAGACAAGGACTATACCATTTCCTTAAAGCTGACAACGATTCGGATTCGTTAGTTTCAGAGGTGCTGGTTGAATCGTATTTATCCGATCTTCTTGATGTTCGATATGCCTGGAGAGAAGAATTGTTAAATTATATATTTTTATAATACACTAGTCGTTTCCCACTTTTGCACCCGTGTAAAAATTATTCGCCCAATTCTCCCATAGTGTCTTCCCTCCGCGCGAGTGCTTACCCACAGCTTTTTAAATTCTTTGATATTCATAGCAACTGCGTCGCACCTAAAGTCAAAACGAAAGTTTATATAGCCCATAAAACTTCCTCAATGAATACGCTATAAAATGCAAAAAGATGCAAATAGGTAGTGGTTTCGGAGATAACTCTCCACATAAACAGAAACACTCATTTCATACTCTTTCGTTATAAGATTAGATAGATTTAAGTAACGGAATGTAGGATATATAAAATCCGCAGAGAAATTTTCATTAGAAGACAATAAATCAACTTCGCACTCAAGTGGGCCGGAGCAAGTGTAACACATTTAAAAAGGACTTCGTTGACTCCGAATTGCGAGGACACTGAAACTATGACACACTTATCTACTCTAGCGGTCTCTTTACCATCATTCGGGCAGAGACCCTGAACTCTCGGTTGCTTCTCTCAAAGTGCTCGATAACTAGTCAAGACGGATTTAGAGATCGATCGACATAATAGAAGTTAGAAGTAGAATGATGAATTTAAATGTACAAAGGGAATCACTAAAGATTACAACTGATAGAAACTACAAGAGGGTAATGCATGAAGTGTCTACAGGACGAACACAATAGTAAATCAGGGATTGAAGACGTACCTACCAGCTTTCAGGGTCTTGTACCATGTACCAGGAAAAAAATTAAGCTGGTGATACACAATAATAAAACCTTTCAAAATATCAATCAAGGCTCCTGGTGTTCTATTCAACGAGGATATAGAAAAAAAAGTCGTCGTACGGGGGCGTAAGGTTCTGGCGTTTGCCAAGTTTGTGCGAAAACAAGCTAAAAGAATTACGGTATTAAGCTCCTATTTTCTATTTACTTGAGTGTGCCACCTTTTTTTCAAATACCAAGTTTTAGTGATATCTGTACCCGTTTTATTGGACCGTGTTGGCGACAGAACAGTTGTTTTTCGTGTCTTAGGTTAGGGTATTATGTGTTATTATTATATTTACGTGTTATATACTATGTGTTACGATAAAATAGATTAATATTGACAATATTATAGAAAAATGTAAGCGAATACGCTACATTACAAGTTGCATGTTATATGTTAAGATGTATATAAACGATTATGTATTGTGTGTCACATATGTGAAAATATAACTAACATAGAATAGATTAACATATAGAGTAAGCCAATAGAGTAAGTATATCGAATATTATAGAGATTTTACGAGCGGAAAATAGTGATGTCGCCCGTAAATTACATTGTTTTTGGCTTATGTACGGAATGTATACGTAATGTATATTATAAGTAAATATGTAATGGATAGGTAATTCAAAGAGGAACATTTTGATATATGATATGTGTACATAAGATATATAATGAGAGAAATATAAAGAGTTTAACAGGGCAACCAAAGCGAAAAGTAAAGTTAAAACACGAAATAAACACGGAATAAAACGGGGCTCTCTTTACGGTCATTCCTCGAACCACTTAAGCTCGAAGAAGGGCCGTATTGGGCACGGTGCAATTCAACGAGTCTATAAGTACAAGCAACGAGTAACTACAAAAAGAAAGCTTTGGTCGTCCTGCGAACAACCAACAACAAGATATCGCCTTTCATTGAAGACCCGGCACCTCAAGCGGTCGTGCATTATTGCACCCCCCGGACCCCCTCGCCACTAACATCACGCCGCCCACTGGCATCCGTACGGTGTCTACGAGACGGGCATCCGGCGCAACAAAACGCCCGTCCAAACCGGGGAAACGTCACACCCCCCCCCCCCCCCCTCCCTCACGCAGAGGGGAAGTGACGCGTACCCAACAGACCGCTATCTACTATCCTTGAAGTAAACAAATAGGCGAGCTACATTTATTTATGCAAATCACGGTAAATCAAGATTTTAATTAATGTAAGAATAAGGTATTTTAATTGATTATACAACCACACTGTGATTTCATATTCAATTAGTTTGTGGTAAAAAATATGTTAAATCTAGGTTTATTTGCTACTTTAATAGCAGATAAAGTAAGTCATTCATATTTATACTCACTGCTAAAGATTGTTTAAAATAAATATGTAACTAAATTTGTGACGAAAAATATGGTGGTAGGGTTTTTTAATGCCCGCCTAGCTAGCTACCATCCTCAAGTTGTCTATTGTCGACAAACACTAATACTTGTGTTCCGGCAGCTGCACTTGAGAGCCAGTCTTCCACTAGGCTTAGCGTGCTACCATCTTGGCCCACATCATCACTTAAGATCAGGTGAGGTCAACGCTACACCTATAATGATATTTAAAAAAATGTTATTTAACATATTTATGTGTATTAATAAATATGTAATTCTGTCCGTACGTTTTTTTCTTACAAATTTTGGCCACAAGGCAACTAGATCTCGTAAATATTTTTTTCAAAATTTTTGTGTTTGAATTTAACTTAAAAACGGTTTGACAGGTTTTTTTATGTAATTTTGTACTCAGAAAGTTTATATCGTTCCGTAATAATTGATGATAGCCTATGAGAATTCTTAAGAGTTTTTTTAGAAATTGTACAAGAATATTTAAATATTGTTTCATCTATGTACAGATTTTGATAAAATTTTGTACACAAGTATTCCACAGTTGGTAGGTGTTGTCAGTAATAGTTACTTTTAAAAACCATAAAATATGAAATAAAACAAAATTACGAGACGAAAATAATTCCTGTATAATAAAGCTGTTTTTTTTTTGTGTATAATATTGAGAAATATTTTATATCCTATATTATAATAGAAGTATAAGTATTATGAATCATTGCATTGATTGATTCCAAATTCATTTTCGATAAAAACTTCAGTTATTGCACTTATCGCGGCAAAAATATCAATTTTTCACACCAACCTACGTCGTCGCTTCGAGTGTTTGAAATTATGCCAAAGGTCACTGTGGATAAGTTTTCTACTATATAGTTGACTCGTAGGAATATTTCTAACATTGTACTTAATTAAGATTTTTTTATACTATCTCGGCAGTCTATACTGCTCCTGATGGTAAGTACAGTCCTTAAACAACGGCGATCGACGGTGATACAAATTTGATTGGAAATCGTCGATATCATGCCGGACTGTTAAAGAGCCCCTTCATTCCTCGTTTGAAGGACTGATAATCATAGGAATGAGGGAACACGGTTGAGAGAATATTCCACACCCGTACGGTACGCAAAGGTAAGTATTAGCGAACTTATTTGTTCGTACCTACCACGTTGGACGCTACCGTGTAGCTGTGACTCCTTAGAACAGACCGTAGGTCCGTTCCCTCGGTGTGGAACCCTCGAGTCTTGCAGCCGCTCGCGCGATACATGTGACACTGCGCTTGCAATCACTAGCTACCCACATACATCATTAAACACAATATGCTCATACATACTTGCACACTTGGACCTTTTTTCTTTTTTTCGATAATTTTGACCAAGTTTACAGATCACTAAATTCGTATACAAATGTTACTTCTTTCTTTCTTCCAGGAGGCAGGGACATGTATCTATATATGTATGCGTTAGTTTAGCTCGAATTCTTATAGATAGGGAATTAGTCAGATCGCGACTTTTTTGCAATCGCGGCAACAGCCCAAGCCTAGGTTCGGCCACTTTGGCACCCTTGCGCGTATGTTGCCCACGCTTTCGCGGCTGAGTGCGTTAAGCGCTCGCCCCCAAACCACGGCAAAGCTGTAAAAGCCACCAGCGGCTCTAGTTTTAGGGATCCCCAGGCGAACAGTTTAGTCAGTTCTAAAAAAAATGATTCAAAGCAGTCATGAGTACTACCGACAGAAGTGAAAACTTAAAACTATAAATTGTTTCTTAAACTTCAAATGATGAATTAATAATAATAATGTCACTATTATTAATATTAATAATATAATTAAGAAAATACAAATACAATTTGAAATAAGAAATACTAACTAAAGCCGCGGACAAAGCGCTTGTATATAGATATATTACCAAGTAAAGAATGAAATTTGTAGATACGTAAAGCTCTACCTACTTTCATTGCTGCTTCTCAACGTAGTAACTAAGTTGGAATAATTGAGTTTTATCTACACTACCTTCATACCTTTTCATCAAAATCTGATATAGATTGGCTAACATCCTCAATAGAATCGTCTTTTTCTTCATAATCGAAATTATGCAGAGATTCTCTCGCCATTATATAGTTTTGTGATTTCATGTTCTTCTGCATAGTTCCCAATCTGTGTTCATTTACCTCAACTATATTGTTCAGTAATGCTGCAAAATTCGTTCTCAAACGTTCATCCCCTAAGTATTTAGTATTGGAGTCTGATAATGTTATATTTATCTGTAAATTTTAAATAACGTTTTTTTTAGATCTGGTTACATTCTTAGCCATAAGGGCCAAAGAAAACTCGAGCCCTAGACGGCTTTTACAGCTTCACCGACCTTGGGCCCCCTCATCACTTAGTTCCCTGGCCTATAAAGCAGAACTGCCGCGCCGCCGCGGTATAACAAGCGATCGTATGTCACGCGACATACGATAGTAGCGCCACCTTCGAGGAAATTCATTTGAGCGTCTTTTTACGTGTGTAGCTACGTAAAAAATAAATCATGGATATAACACATTTCGATAGTTTTTGAAATTTTTGTCTGTTGTCTTTCGGTATGTTTGAACATCAATCACGCAAAAACTACTAGAGCGAACATAATGATATTTGGTACCTATGGTTGTAGTTTAAAGTCTGAAGGTACATTTAGGATGCATTTTTTACTATGGACATGTGACTCCTTTAGTTCCGCCTCTACGAAAGTTAGGCTTGGAAGTAACTCACCCATTATTGTATATATTTAAATTATATAACAGTGGAAGTTTAATAACAGATTGCTATTCATCTGGAGACTTTGCCGAAATACCAAAAATTTATCACTACTTCTCTTGTGCAAAAATAATTTTATCTAGTAGTTATGTTTTAGACAGCTTTATTTAATTTTAGTTAGTTCCATTTATATTGTTTAACACGTGAGTAGCTTACACTGATGTGTGCATGCTGTGTTTGCCTAAAATGATATAGTTCGTACTATTAGCATATTTTCTTGAACAGTGTGATAGCTATAGAAATATTGTACATCTGTTAGCTAACCTAATAATTACCTCTTCGTCTAATAACGAAACTTAAACAATATACTTACAGTAATGAAAATTAAATATAAAACACGTATATTAACCACTCAAGCACCTTGATAAGTAAGTCTACTTCATTTTGGAAAAAAAATGAAAATTGGAAACTCCAAAAACATAGAAAATCTAACCTTATGCACTCTCCTTAGGCGTCTCCTTTGAGTAGATTGACTCAATCGGTATTTTTTTTTGTAAAGATTTTATAGGCACAGGTACACCATATAATAATATATAAATAAAAAATAAAAAAAAAAATAAAAAAAATTCGTCATTGCGGTACAATAAAATATTTTTTATATGTTAAAATATATTATATTATAACGTAGAAATAAAACTATTAATATTTAATATACGAAATTATTATTAAATATAAAAACACGACCCACAAATGTATAATATACCTACAAATGTATAAAGTACCGCACGCAATAAGAAAACTTGACGCGGCGCTGCACCCGCGGCATTTCAGCCCGATAGTACGTTCAAGGACATGCTGTATTATACATAATAATGAATTATATACATATCGTGTGACTATAACCTTTAGGTAATAACTGCCTCGTTAGCCTAGTGGTCGTAAGCGCGACTGCTATGAGCGAGACCCTGGGTTCGAATCCCAGGTCGAGCAAAGTGTTATAGGGTTTTTCCTATGATAATCTTAGTAGCAGCTCGGAGTTTGGTTTCGTGCCCGATTAATGGCAATAGGCTCGCCCCCTATTACATGGGACCTAAAAAACATACTCGGCGAATTGTGGGTGTACATTAGTACACCTCTGCCTAACCCTTCGGGAAATACAGGCGTTATGTTATGTTATGTACGACGAAGCGTCCGCGGAGGATGCTCGCCCTATAGTGTTTTATATATACCTGCCTATAATGTGTACATATTTCCCGTATGAATACTGAAGTATATAAAGGCATTTCAAAAATAAATGACATGAAGTAAAAATGTATGATAATTTATGAAATGTATTTTATATCATTTCTAAATAAATACAATAATTAAATCCAAATAAAACAAAAATAAAAGATTCAGTAAAAACTTCATTCATAGCGCCATCTGTGTGGAGACGGATAATCAGTTATTAGTAATCAATTACGAAGTTATTAGAGGTATAGTAAGGTACTCGTACTCATTCATTCTAAGAGATGGCGCTTAAATAAAACTATTTATTGTTCATCCTACAATATTACTCAAGCCTGGTGAAGCTTTGAAAGCCTCTATTGGCTCCAAGACCCAAAAACCTAAGAGTCTAGTTAATTCGAAAAAAAAAAAAAAAAAAAAAAAAAAACAATTTTATAATTATAGGTTATACTATACCTACTTCGACTAAATATACGTACTGCTAAAAACTTGAACTTTTGTATTTCTAATATACTGATTTATTATAATTAGTATATTAGAGACTATTTCTCAAGTTTTACCACATTTTAAATGTAATATTAGAATCAAATGAAATAAAAGTCAAAAGGTACACAAAAAAGGTTTTATGTAGTTTACATACATAGCTTTTCAAATAACAAATATTTAAAAAAAAATGATATGCAAATAAAATCAATACCTGGTAATATTATAAATCTTGATACACATAGCTAAAATACAATAACACTATTTTTATGTTCTACACATAATTTTATAACCTATAATACAACTTTTACGTTTCGTCATTGCCTATTACGTAATGGGAAGATTGAAAACAAAGAACGCTGTAAAAAAATAGGTGGGGGTGCTTTTGCACACGGATGAATCATAACATGCGTTGCCAGACGTACGAGAAATCTCGTACTTTTAGGATATTTTGCAGTTCTGTAAACGAGCAAAAAAAAACTCGTACGCTTTTTTACGAGATTTCAACAATAGTGTCTGCCAGCGTCCCATATACAAATCAAAAATACTAATTATAAAACAATATATTATGTTCATGCACATGACTAGATTCATTGCCTCATCATCAAATGTATCTTTATTCGTTGACTGGAGAATCCCCGCTAAGATGATTTTTTTTATGATTATCCATAATGCACTAATGATGAAATATTGTTTTCTTATTTCTTTTGCACTAACTGAAACAGGTGTAAAAATGTATTTTTATGCAATGGTAGTAGAAGTTCTAGTACGTTTCAGAATTTTACTCTAATTATTCACAATAATACCCTAATTTAACCCTAATAATTTTACTAAAGGAGTAGCCAGATTTTAAAATTACCAAGAAAGCAAAGTGCGCATTATATTCATCAAGCTCTCTGGTTGCTGAAATCTCAAATCGCATGCTAAATAAATAAAAAATTAGAGAAACAAATCTGTTTCGTTTTCATCGGGTCTACAACTCCAAAAGTTGACTACATTTGGTTTCAAGACAGGCATAATTAGAAAAAGTGCGCGTGCATATTTTCAGCAAAATCCATTTAATAAAAACAGATATTAGAAATTGTCTTATTACAGACTAGCTGTGCCCGCGGCTTTGCTTTGCTTTCTTATAAAAATCGTACTTTCTCAAAATCTATCCGGTCACTCATTTTATAAGCTAAGAAAAGATCGAAAAAAAATATAAATTTCGAACCATAAGGAAATGTGTTCCAAATTGATAACTAAAAAACAGTTAAAAAAACTGTACAATAAAAATATAAATGATTTTAATAGCCCTGACATTAACAAAATACTAATAAACATAACCATAATATTAATCATGATGAACTAATAGCAAGTACAAAATACATTTTTAAAATTCATAATTTTACGAGATTATGTGTTGAAAGTAAGAGATATTTGGTAAAAAATTCGCCATCTGGCAACCCTGCTTATGTTAGAGCAAGAGAAAAAATATCGCGTCGTCGCATAACTCAACGCCGCGCGACGCGCCGTCGCTGCACTTGACGCCACTTGATAGCACAGGTGTTTAGTTTACATGCGACATATAGAAAAAATAATACTTATCTACTTCATATTATGTTTGTGGCAAAACTCTTTTTTTGTCGTAGTAATAATATCTGTTAGAGGTAGGCGATTATGAATGATGACTGAATTGAGATATGTGCTTATTATAAATGTACGATGGGAAGCTAAAAAAGAATCGCTCAGTCGTAAAGCTCTTTACAAGAACATATAAACCAATTTGCTAAAAAAAAGGTCGTTCGGTCGTAATCCAATCCGATCCTTATTCTTCATTACTTATACCAATATTATAAAGAGGAAAGATTTGATTTTTTGTTTGTAATGGATAAACTCAAATCTATTGGACCTAAAGCTACAGTATCAGCGAGTAATATAGGTTATATTATAATTTGAAAGATTAATTTATAAACATAACATACCATCACGCCTGTATTCCCCGAAGGGTTAGGCAGAGGTGTACTAATTGTACACCCACAATTTGCCGAGTATGTTTTTAGGTCCCTATAGTAGACTTCAAGTCTTCCTTTCGAATCGGCTTCAAAATAAAAAACAGTTTAATCTTCACGGCAGGGCAGCTGGAGACGAGGCAGAAACTTTTTCTTATGGAGGTTACGACATGTGGTTACAATATTGGTCAAATGTTGATAGTTTTACACAAAGTATAAAAAATTGGCTATACAAACGGGTGTCTGTTGGTGAGGTTTGTCATATAAAATTAACACTGGTGGAACCGTGGGGTACAGCTAGTTACATTATATATAGCGACCACTCAGACCGTTCTTCTTTGCTACAGTGCATATATGAATATAGTGTACAGGAGTTTCAGTGTGCTTTTGGGTTTCTGATTCTTCTCAAATTCATTCATACAAACAACACGCTAACTAACGTACTTGCAGATGTCTCGAATCCGGCATCAAATAATTATAGCACATTGTGCAACGAGAAAATCTTACTCTCCTCATTTCTAGAACAATTCAACATATTTACCTAATTCTTTTTTTACTCTAGTGTACTTTCGCCAGAAATTAGAAAAATTCTAAAGACTACACAGTGCACTAGTCTAATATTTGAGAATATAAATAGATAAAAAAGAAACATTGTTTGAAATGTAATACTTAGATACACATACACTAAACTTTACTAGAAAAACACAAAAACAAAACCATAACACTGCTTTAGTAATATAATATCTAAATAATACAGGAAATATTATCTTTGGTCCTACAAAATAATAATAATACTTCTTAGAAATGGAAAAAGTAATCATAACATACTAATTTTATGTAAAAATATAGTTTCTGTAATATAATTTGTAAAAAAGATTTAAAAAAAAAAAATTTAAAAAAAATAGCAACGTCCAGACATAAATGCAACAACAACGTAGCTATTTTTATCCTAAAGGCGTTTAAGGTTAGTGCCACTGAATTTTTTACCGCCAAAAAAAAAAACAGGCTAATATGAGTGATATACTGTGTAATGTAAGGGCTACATTCCCATACATTTTTTACTGGCGCTTACGGCTGTTTGGAACTGAGTGAAGTTTTTCAAAAAGTGCGGTGCTTGAGTGGTTAACAAGACTAATTAATAACATTTTATAGAAATATTTAAAACATCATGTTTAACGGTTTCCCTCGACGTAAATTACAATTACCAACAAAATACAATTACATGGTTGATTTATATTCGTAAACATTGTAAGTAATTAAAAAATAATGTACTTTTCATATTTTAATTTTATTGCAAAGTTGAAAGCGAAAACTTAACTGTAAAAAACAGCGGTGGATTAAGGGGTGGCTCGCCGCGTGCCTTTAAACCTACGCGACGAGGAGTCACCTCGATATTTTGAGACCCACAAAACCACAATATTCTTAATGAAATCTCAAGTAAGACCAAAATATGACCAGTAAATAAAGGCCACTTTGGATTTGAGGCCCCGTACGTACCAATTTATACCAATATTATAAAGAGGAAAGATTTCATGTTTTGGTTGTAATGGATAAACTCAAAAACTACTGGACCGATTTTAAAAATTCTTTCATCTATATAAGGCTACTGTATCAGCGATTAATATAGGCTATATTATAATTTGAAAAATTAATTTATTCCTCATAAAAATGTCGATAGTTTTACACAAAGTATAAAAAATTGCCTACACGGGTGCGTTGGCGATGTTAGTCGTATAAAATTAACACGGGTGAAACCGCGGGGCACAGCTAGTGTAGAATCGTAGACCTATTAAATGAATAACAATGACGTGAGATCAGAATTTTCATAAAACGTAAATGTGAATTGTAGTAACATTATAGAAATATTATATTTTCTAATCTTCAAGAGTTCAAGTAAAGCTTTAATAAGATGGCGGCTCTCCTGTTAAAATTGTCCGGGGAGTTTTTTTAGCAACCTAAAATGCATGTTGTTCTTGTTATTATTAAAACTCACTTCTCTTTCGCACTATAACCCAACTATATCACGTAAAATACCACCTATAGGTACTACATAATACAGGGCCAAATAACGTAAGTTTATAAATTAAACTAAAAACCACAACATGAAAGATCAACATCCAGCCAAAAGCTCCGGTGAATAGTTTCAATTACCTAATTTCTATTTTAATAGAATTTTATTCTATTGTTTGCATGTATTTTGAAAAATTTATTGTATCCATAGGCATAGCTAAGGGGGGGGGGCAAGGGATGGCACTGCTAACCCTAGAATACTCGACAGTATGGAAGGAATATACCGCTTTATTCTATTCATCTTAAGGAAAACAAAATTGACTTACAGTGGCCGATCAGCTGACTGGCTGCCCTGAGAAAAATTCGCTAGCTACGCCAGTCATTGTACCTTATCTAATTTGACCCAACATACCATTCTATTTATCTACCTGAAATTGTTTTTTAAATCGTCATATACCTACCCTGTCACTGAATACAGACCGTCTCGGTTCTCAATATTGATACGACCTAAGTGAAAATAGAAAAAATGTCATTATTCTCGAAATATCTGGAATCTACTCGATACATCGTACACAAACATACACAAACCTGTGAATGGTTTGAAAAGATATTGTAATTCACACACACACACACACACATATCGAAGCAGCAGTTGAACCGCTTCTTGCTAGCAACCAATACGGCTTTCGGAGAGGACGCTCTACCTTTGATGCAATTAGCGTTGTCGTCAATACAGCTAAGGACGCAATCGCCGGAACCAGATGGAAGGGAGGTACGAAGAAGTACTGCTTGGTAGCAACGTTAGACATAAAAAATGCCTTCAATTCCGCCAAATGGGATTGCATTATGAACGCTCTTTACGGAATGAAGGTACCAGGATACTTACGAAGGATGGTTGCAAGCTACTTTACTGACAGGATCCTAAAATATGACACAAAGACTGGTCTGAAAACATACAAAGTCACTGGAGGAGTACCCCAGGGCTCAGTTCTAGGCCCACTTTTGTGGAATACCATGTATGACGGATTATTAAAACTAGAACTTCCAAAAGAAGTCATACTCGTGGCATATGCAGATGGTGTGGCCGTAGTGGTCGTTGCAAAGCATCTCGAAGAAATTACCTTCGCCTTTGACGCTACCATCGAAAAGATTAGACACTGGATGAACAAAGTCTGACTGCAGTTGGCGGAGCACAAGACTGAGGCAGTACTCATTACTAGCAGGAAGCGGTTAGAAACCATCACACTGCAAGTCGGAGCACATGAAATTACATCCCAGCCGGCCCTTCGGTATTTGGGCGTTATGATTGATGCCCGACTCAATTTTAAGCAGCAGGCACAGCACGTGGGTTCCAAAGCGTCGGTGGTCAGAGCGACTTTATCAAAGCTGATGCCCAACATAGAAGGCCCGAAGCAGAGAAGGTGGGCGTTACTGACGTCTGTAGTAACATCCGTACTCACCTACGGAATCTCCATCTGGGCTGATGCGCTTAAAATACAGGAAGCACGAAGGAAAATTGTACCAGTGTATCGGCTGAGTGCTTTAAGAATTGCCAGTGCTTTTCGCACAGTGTCTGACGACGCTGTGAACGTTATTGCCGGGATGCTGCCAATTGAAGTACTAGCCGATGAACGGAAAGCCCTTTACCACCGTAAAGTAACAACTACATTTTGTCCTGGAGAACTTGGCTCGGAGGAAAGGCTAAATAGCATACGACGATAGCAATCGAAGTGGGATACCAGTACAAAAGGCAGATGGACCTACCGTCTTATTCCACAAGCTGATGTCTGGTTGAACCGTAATCATGGAGAGGTCAATTACTACCTGACACAAATGATCTCAGGACATGGGTGCTATCGGGCATACCTCTATAAATATAAGCACGAGGTATCTCCAATGTGCCCGTCCTGCCCAGGAGTTAGTGAAGATGCAGAGCACGTGTTTTTTACGTGTCCTCGTTTCGACCTGTTACGCAGTACCTGGGCAGAGGCCCTTACGAAGAAAATTCAGCCAGAGTCTTTGATAGAAGCTATGCTTTCATCGGAGGCAGCATGGCAAGCGACATGCGCTTTTGCGACGGAAGTTCTTCAGGAACTCCATCGGTTGGAAAGAAAGCGGTCGGAAAACAAAACCCGTGACATTAGCACGACGGAAGAGCAGTAGCTAGAGCCTCCCTCCACGAAGTAATGCCTAGCGGCGGTTTCGTGGGGGAAGAGGAGGTTGACGCCAGAGGAGGTTTTTAGTCGGTATGGGGGCAGTCATTGCTTCGAGTCCGACATACCCAGGTTAGACCCTGATGATACGTAAGAGTATTTTTGTCCATACCTCTGGAAAAAAAAACACACACACACACACACACATTCAAACTTTATCGGTCCGATTAAGTAACGCCTACAAATAGCATATTTCCCTTTCTTTAAACAAGTTCGTAGAGTTCAAGGCCATTCAAGTGATTTAATTCCTCGTTTTATTTGCACATATAAGCGAGCAGTGTTTCGAGCCAGGACAATCAAGGCCGGTCAAGGTCTATGGCTCCAGGTCCCTAGAGGATAATAGAGTAGCCAAGTCGAAAAAAAAAAAAAAAAAAAGCTCCAGGACAGTTCTGTTTTGGAAATTGGACAACGAAGTGGAAGCAACAAGCGATAAAAGGAAGAAATCGGCAAGAAGACCATAAAGCAGTATAAACAAGAGATACTGTAAGTACGGCCACAGTGTAGTGAACAATTCAATAGTAAGTAATTTTTTAAATCTGTTTCACAGAGTAAGAATAAATTATTTACGTAGTCTAACGGCGTTTTCACTGCCCACGGGTATAGCAGTATTCTAACAGACAGTACAGAGAGTACCAGGTACTTTATAAATGAAACCAAACATAAAAATGTAATATATTGTATTTGTGTCTTTACACCAATTTACAGTATATTCATAAGCATTTAAAATTTTATAACTGTTTAACAATATAATATTTAATTCTATTAATCTAATCTAATACTAAATTATTATTTTTTTTATTATCAGTAGAATTTATCATTGAAAATTTTGTGCTATTTTTTCTAACTTCACCATTAAATTTATGTATCTCACATCAATAACTATATTGTTTTTTTCAAGCTTTACATTTTTAACTGATTTCAAAAAAGGGTGAAGTCTTCAATTCGAATGTATTTTTTTAATGGATGTTCAGCCATAATTTCTTTTGTTTATAAACAAATTTCGATGATTATTTATTTCGTTGAAAAAGGGATACCTCAAGGGTGATACCATTTTAATTGGCATTTGACCTTCGACTTCGAAGATACATCAGGATAGTCCTCAAAATTATTGGAGTTGGTTTTCTTTTTTGTTAAAAATTGTTGTTTGTATAGTTTCAAAAAAGTACATATTTTTACTTTTGTATTTACATGAAATTCTTTGAATTTTTCATTCCCATGGAAACTTTGGGATAAAAAGTATATAGAAATGCAACACTGTAAAAATACTTCAAGTTACCTCAGCATTTTGGTATATTTTGCATGTATGTATTTATGTACCTTTTGTTTATGGGTTTACTTATCCAACACTCCACAACCACCAAAATACATTTTCATTATTTTTATCACACTGAGTTTTTCATCTACAGTGCTGCCACAAAATAGAAACTACAGAGAGACAGTCCCAGTCAACTTTTAATTTACTTTGCTTGACTGTAAGTAGCACTAGGGCTGGCATCTACAATATTCTATAAAAAATTCCATTTAGGAATTTCAAATAAAATCATTTATTATAATTTTTTTATGTACATTTATTTCCAAACTATCTGTGCCTGTGGCTTCGCTCACGTGGACTACAGAATGCCCGTGCGAATCTGGCTCCCCACTCCCGGCTATTTTAAAGACAAAAATGCTTATTGTGAATGTTCCTTAGAAGGATAGAATATTATACAATCTCCGGACTTTGATTTGAATAAAATCTTTTAATGCCTATAATTATTTTAGTACATTCATTTCTAATATCTCTCTATGGTTTACTCAGCATAAGCCATTTAAGATGCCCGGAATTGATTCCCCACCCGATTTAAGACAAAAGTTATTTGTTATCTTATGAGTGAACCCTAATTCTCTTGTCTAAAATACAAAGTAGCCTAAGTTACTCTTCCTATATCATTAGCTATCTATCAGTGAAAGTCTCAATCCATAATTGGTTCCCAACCGTTTTTTGGGAACCAATTACTCTTGAACAAACAGACAGCAGACAAATATCCTAAAAAAATGTGTTTTTTGTTATAGGTATTGTATATACTTTCATAAGCATTTAGTAAAAAACTGTTATTTTGATATTACAAACAGACACTTCAATTTTATTAATTTTATAGATAAATAATTTTATAAAAATTGGTTACAGAAATTGTTGGTTAAGGAAGTGAAATCATTTTGTTTAATGTAGTATTTATACCACCAAATAAACAATAATTTCAATGAGATCCTTCATTCATTGCCAATTCAGAACATAGTGTCACACACAAAATATATCTGCAAAGAGTAAACACAACTGGCACTCTTTTGAATTGGCCCGAGATGATTGTATGTATGTGTTTATGTGTGCGTTTTCCATTGTCAATCATGCTATGGAAGCTGGCTTTCTCTACCTATTTATTTTGTCTTAATGCATAAATGCTTTCATCAACCATATGTATCTTTTTCAATAAATTTAAACTAATATGTAGTATATACAAATCTCTTAACCTAATAATTGAATTAATTGGCTAAGTTGAACTCTGCCTATAGTTTTTAGTGTCTAATATCTTTTTGCCACACATCGCACAGATTCCCTTCTTGTATGCACAGGCTTGGCAGTAGTGGGAACCAACTTGATGTACTTTTGTCCTGCAAATTCTGAAATAAAAACAGTGAAATAAAAACTTAAACTTATTCTCTTATTATCTTAGATTCAGTTTTTTTAAACTTAAGTGGACATTTTATATCAGGGTTAGGATGATTAAACAAATATTAAGTATGTCAGATTTGAAGAAGTTCTTTTTGCATTTTATAGCCTATTTATTGAAGAAGGTTATGGGCTATAAATACTCACGCTACGAAGGAGTAGAGCAGTTCCACGAAGGTAAAATTAATCTGGTAAGATGTACCCAAGAATGGGAAGTGAAAACAATGAAAGGCTACATGGGTGCGTTGGCAGTAACGCGGTGGAGAGTTGCTCGAATAAATGTAACACAAATAACACGGTAAACGATAACATAATAATTAAATAATATTAGTCTCTTACTTGCATTCTTGAAACTTTGAAGTGTATGGATTATATCGACCCTTTTTAGCTGTAAGCGCTTTGTTTTCGCCCACTTTTCTTCCTCCTGACTCAACCGTGTTTCTCGCTCCAGTTTTCCACGGATCAGGAGTTATAACCCGGCCTAGTTTCTTCTCACATTTTTCACAGACCATTTTGTTATGAATGGAAAATTTATAACCTCACAAGTTAGTAGTATAGTTAAAGACTAGATATAAAGTTTCTTATTCTGTAAAATTATATCTGCGGAATATACACCACGATGAGTTTTAGCGTTTTCAGTCATAAATTAAGCAAAAATGCAAATCTTTGCAAAAGGCAAAACAAACAAAAATGACATTTGTGGAATATCAACCAGAGATGTAGACAACAGAACAATAATCCCGGTACATCTGTCGCTAAAAGTTGGTATTTAAAAAAAAGGTAGTACAACACGACGGTGCCGATGCCACCCTAGACGACCTTTATTTTATCTTGTTGGTGAAAAAAATGCCCTTATTCGATATTTACAGTTGATATTATTGCGTAACCAGCATAACTTTTACCTGGTAAATGGTACAAGACCGTGAAATCTGGTACATTTACCAGTAAGCATGTTGAAAACGTCTTTAAGCACAAAATGCGTTACAATTACAACGATATGTTAGAGAGTTTTTGGCGGGATCTTGAAGTGACATGTTGTGGTTTTTATTTTAATTAATTTACTTAGGTTTTTGACCCTATATTATGTAATATTGGTGGCATTTTGCGTGATATAGTTTGTTTTGTGCATAAGTTAGGTGGATTATAAAAATAAGCTGAAAGCATTAATTCCGAGATCCCACAAAAACTTCCTAGAAAGTTCTAACAAGGGAGCCACCATCTTTGTTAGGATACTGAATCGTCATAACACTTGAAAATATAATTCACTCGATAATGGCAGTAATTGTCTTCATTAAAGAGGACCGGTTGCCAAGTTAGGAAGAAGAAGAAGAAGAAGAACGATTATGTTACAATTTAAAAGCGCAGAATATTTTTTCTGCTATAATATATTTTAAAGCATTAAAATTTACAGCAGTGAGTGTTATAAGTTATAACTCGCATCTCGCTGCCCACGTTCCGCGTTCAGACAATACGCTATGTATTATAATGAATACATAGTAATATGTTCCTTGTAGTTCGTTGTTTCGTTATATGTTACACATGGAGAGCTTTTAGTAGATTTTTATAGAGGTCAAATTAAAGTGGGTCAATCACAGATTCGAGTTTTTTTTTCAAATGAACTATACAGTTGATTTGGGACTGTGTTTAATCAATACATTTGTATGATAATACATTTGTTTCCATGTAAGAACATTAATGTAAGAACAATACTTTGCAAACAAAACAAAACAGCAGATAATTCGTAACTGAAACGCGGTTTGATATTTACTGCGCTTTTTCGATCTGCTTTAATATACTTCAGCTAGCTCGTTAAAAAACATCGTTAAAATATTGTTCCTTCTGTACATTCGATTCACGTGGTTATTTCAATATGATAGATAATATAATAAATAATAGGTAGCGTATGCTATATCTTTCTAATGGCGTTTTTGTTCTGCTATCTAATATAAGGAACATATTTATTTACCAGGAAATTGATACCGTTGTAGAAGAACTATAGTAAAGGGAGGATCCTCCGACCAGACGGGTGTTATGTCTGGCGGGCAGCTGCCCAACGGTTGTAGTCGGGTTCTTGTATATATACTCAACGATTGAGTTAATTTCTATAGAGCAATGTAGGATAGTATAATGCATCTTATGTGGCTCGATAGATGTCGCTATGTGTCGCTATGTAGATGTCGCTACATCACTCCCCTCCGAGACCGGAGGTTCGATAGCAGGTTGAGTCGTCCATACATCTTGTGATGCTTGCCGGGCCAGTGGAATGTTCCAGTGAGTCGGAACCAGATGCCGCATAGTTCACGGTGAGTCGGAACTGTCTGCAGTGATACCCCCCCAGTGAGTCGGGGTGATGCCCCCAGTGAGTCGGGGTGATGCGGCAAGAATGCTCCAGTGAGTCGGAGTGTTGCAGTGCTGCGTAGTGACTGGCTGCTGCGTCGACCAGGAGAGAAGTGCGTCTCTGCTTGCTGACCGGCTGAAGTGCAGTGTGCTGTGCCAAGGTCGCTGAGAAGGCTGTGTGGGTGATGACCAGGAATGCACGTCCGCTGCATACAGCTGGTCAGGATACCCGAAGTAGCCGTGGATGCTGGCTGGCTGTATGACTCGCTGCTCGAAAGCTTGTAGAAGTGATGATGACGTCACGATGTAGCTGTGCGAAGAAGGTTGCGCTGACGTTCATACTCGGGGTCACCAGTGTAGAAGAACTATAGTAAAGGGAGGATCCTCCGACCAGACGGGTGTTATGTCTGGCGGGCAGCTGCCCAACGGTTGTAGTCGGGTTCTTGTATATATACTCAACGATTGAGTTAATTTCTATAGCGCAATGTAGGATAGTATGATGCATCTTATGTGGCTCGATAGATGTCGCTATGTGTCGCTATGTAGATGTCGCTACACCGTGATACGTCTAAATCCCAATGTATTACTCTACTCTATGGTTTAAACTCTTAAACATCCCTAAGCTGATTTTAATTTTTATTGCTAAGATCACTGAATACAAGTCTATTAAGCTTAACTTCATAGGTACTTCATAACTCTTTTACTAGGCTTCAAACATTTCTCTAAAAAGATGGTGGCTCTCTTGTTTTGGTTAGGCAACTCAAAACACACGTCTAATTACTGTGTATGATCCATTTCACTTCTACACAATAACCAAACTATACCACGCATAATGCCACCAACGTTACAACAGGGTGAAATAGTGTAAATTTATTAAAATAAAAAGCACCACATAATTCACCCATCAAATTTTCCATTAATCAGTTCAATGACAAGGCCGCCAGTAGAACCAACTTATATAACTTAAACCGCTGAATTCCTGAAATAATATAAAATCAATTTTATTACATACACAAACCAAAAAAGTTTATTGTTAACAATAAATGTTACAGTCTAAATTTTTTGTGAACATTATAGAACATTAGGTAATATAAACATACTAACTGCTCTGCCCCGCGGTTTCGCTCGCAATTCCATCCTCAGCTCCTGATAATACTCCGCACCGCATCATAATTCGTTGTCACTTAACGTATTTTCTGACATACATTTTGTATATAATAGTAATTGCTCTGCTCCTAAGGACCGTAGATAGCATTTATACCTACTCAATAAATAGGCTTTAAAATGTAAAACATTTTAAATGTACCACTTGGTACTTCCAGAGGTTAGCGCATTCAAACAAACACAAAAAATATCTTGAGTTTTATATATTAATAATAGTATGTATTAATTATTATACTTTGCCATGTATTAATTAAAGGTTTTTATAATAGGTACCTATATAAAAGGGTAAATAATATATACATTTAAGGATTTATGTGACAATTGTACTAATACTAATTTTTAAAAACCATGCTATAGTTTCATAACGATGTTTTCTTTCCCCGAAAGCTCTGGCTCATTGCAGGAATTCAAACTCACGTCCATCGACATGGTGCCTGTACACGCTACAATTTAGCTATAATTGCTTCATAATAATCATATATTATAATCTTATTGGACACTCCATGGCTATGTTAAATTTCTCGCTGTGCCCTACGATTTCAACTGCGCCCATGTTCCTCGCTATTGATGAAAAATAGTCAAAATTAATGTTTTCATGAAGTTGCTATAGAACTTTTTATATAAAATGCTGTTTTCTATTACGAATGCCATTTATAAAATATAATCACCGAACATGTCGAGGCGCCATCTTTTAACAATCTGTTTAGATCATGACAGCTTTACACTTTATAATGAGCGAAATATTAGCACGAGTCACCTAGTTTTTGTATGAAAGAACTCTCGCTGAATATTTGGTTTAATAATTTGATTTCGATAAGAAAATGATTAAAAATCTTTTTCATTAAAATACTTTATCAGAGAAGTTGAATATATTTAACTAACATGTAGGAAGCGCCATCTATAACTATCTAACTGTTTATGTTTACATATGATTCTATTGAAAATGGCGAAACATGCGCACGGGTCAGGAAATATTGTATAAAGGACGTAATGGTTCGTCACATGCCTCTGATGCATTGAGCAATGTATTTCATCTCATTACACCCCTCTTTACACAATTGCAATGATGTTTACAATTTAACTCTGTTTTACATTTGTTCGTATAAATTATTAGCCCAGTTATAATTATGTATTTATTAACATCAAAAGCTTAATTATTATTAAATTTAAGCATATAAAATTAAACAAAACATATTGCACTTAAAGAAATTAATATTTATATAGAAATCTGCTAACTTTCACTTGTTACATCATCTTTAGGAGATTCACTTTTTGTTTCTAATTCCACTGTGTGATCTACTTCTTGATAATCTGCTTGATTTTGTGACTGGTCTGTTGTTTCTTGATTATAATTGGTGTTTTCATAAGTTGTATCTTCTTGATAATTATCCACAGTTTCATAATTATACTGTACATTATCAGCACCCTCATACTGTGCATTGGGATCGTTATTATCAGTATATTGCTGTGGATATTGTTCATAATTTTCGTACTTTTCCTCTGTATATGGTGGTTGTTGTTCATATTCATTATTATATTCTGTATTTTCGATACTTTGTTCATAATTCTGATGGTTATTATAATTATCAGCATCGTATTGACTTTGTTCTACTTCTCTGGTGTTTTCTTCTATAACATAATGTTCAGGATTATTATCTTTTCTATTATCTTCTTTTTTGGTTTCTTCATCATACTTATGGCTGCTGTCGTGTGTTCTATGATCCTCTTCATATGGGTTTGGAGTTACATATGTTGATTCTTCAGTTTCATTTACGAGAGATGTTCTAGAATGATCATTATTGACTGTTACTGGAGTTTCGTAGTCGTTTCGCTGATGCTCGACTTGTCGGATATTTGAGTCCGGTCGGTCTGTATGTCCGTAGTATTTGGCGTGTCCGGTGGACTCAACTCCGGAATGGTCGCGTCTGGTACTGGACGGGGTATATGGTATTCCGTCGGCTGTAGGCGTGTGCGAGGTAGGTGCTGAAAATTCAACATAGTCTGAATATTGAGTGATAATGATAAAAATATATAACATCGTACTAAACTATCATTTACTAATAATTAATTTTGATGAGATATTTTGATTGATAAAACGAACACGTTAGCATTTTCTACAACGGAGATGTGATATACAGTATGTTCAAATAATTGAATATCCATGTTTTTTAATGTCGTCATCAACAGTCAGTAAAACATCTTTATGTATATATTTAATACTTCCTGTGGCAGGAGCTGAAAGTGAAAGTTCTTTTTCAAAATCGAAATTAATAAAATTTTATATATTAACCTTAACTCAAAATAGATTGAAAACTAGACCATTATAAATATAGAATCAAAAGTGGGTGTTATAATAAATGATACAATTAAAATTTTTACCAACTCAGAAGCCAGAACAATTGTGATTGATTAATAGGTAATTATTTGTTCGTACGTTTGTTTGTATTTTAGGGAATATATAAATGAAACACAAAAAATACATTGCACTTTTTTAGTTAACAAGAGGGGCTGTTGCGCAGGCTGACTTTCGCACCCCGTCCAGTTTCTGATAGAAAGTACGGTCCAATACAGAAACAACAAAGACCGCCAGTGAAATTCATTGGCAATCATTACAGTTATTCCAGCCTGCAGAAATGCCTCTTTACGCCTCGTTTGAAGGACTCAATATCACACCACAAAGATACGCAAAGGACAATTTTGCTGTCAGACCAAGTTTTACCATTTCTCACTGTAAAGTCTACTTTACCTTGAAAAGTGCTAGGTGCTGCGAGTGTTGGCTGAAGCGAACGTCCCAATGTATCTACTTGACGCTGCAGAGTTGCCAATTCTTCCCTGCAGCACACACAAACGTGATCACACCGGCATAACACGTGCAAATGAACAACATGCTAGAATATTGCTTCATAAAAATTTTTTTTACATTTGTTGATACGTTAAGCGTATTAATTTTGAAACAATAAGTTGTATTTCTATTCATCCAGATATATGCATACACGTAGTAATTATGAAGCTAATCAAATATTATGAAGGTATGATACCTAGATATTTTTGCATTTAAGATTTAGATTGCCACTTCTAAGTTCTATATACTTTATATTATTTGTTTTCAAAGCCCTATTAAATATTTTATTTACTTTCATAATGTATGTTAATATATTTTCTAAACTTTACTATCAAGAAAAATTAAACATGAAAATTATTGTGCAGAAGTCGTGCAGTTTTTACTATTTATCACCGGATAAAAGTACGAACTGTTAGCTTGTAATCTAGTCAGATTGTAAACTGTCGATAAATTGTGAAGTATGTGAACGGATACTAAAATTGCAACCTAACGATTACATTTTCGTAGCCTTCGTAGGTTTATAAAATGAATTGCTTAGGCTAGCTTCAAAATGTCTTACAAATTAGCAACAAAAAACTAGCAATTGAAAATTTACAAAAAATTTAAGATTGCTTTAAGATTTTGCTTATTTAATAGAGGTTTTTAGATAAACTTAGAACGTAAAACAATATCTAAATACAAAAATTCATCGACATCGTTGGAGCCATTTCCGAGAAACCAATTACATATATAGTAGATAGATTAGATAATCTCAAAAATTCGAAATTATTAGGTGCGTTCACAATATACCGACACTAAATTGCTTTTATTCTAACGTCTTGTATAATTATCCGGTGACATATTTTCTTAACTACTTAACAAGTCTACTCGAATCCATCTACAAGATACGACGATACTCTTACCTTTATCGGATCATCGTCTGAATCAATCCTATCAAGAGATAGATCGCTTAAATTCCTTGTGAGGAATCCAAAATCATCACTAAAAGAGGATCTATTGCTATATTTTTTAAATCTATTCATGTAAGGCGTCGAAGTATAGTATGTGCGATCTAAATCATAAGAAGAACGGCTGTTAGCGTATCCACTCAACGGTGTGCGACTCCGTGCAACTGTGGTTGTGCAATACTTTTTATGTGAGCACCATAAGGTTCTAAGCTTTCGCATGAGTTCAGCGTTCCTGCAAAGCAAATGTGATTTCTCTGCTCTGAAATAAAAAGGTGATGTTGATGAATTTGTGATGGTGATGACTTTATTTGATCTTGGAATACGTATAATGTTAGTATTTCTTTTAAAAAATTTACTTTATAAAATTTTTGCTCTGCGTTAAAAACATTTATTGTACCACTTTTGATTTTACTAGCAAGTTATTTACCTATGAAGGTGTTCCGAAAATTGTTAGCCAAAGTATAAATACAATCTCTTTGGCAAAAATCATTGGCCACCTACCTATATGTAGATTTTTTTTTTTTTAATTTTATAATTTTTATATCACTATTCTTTTGTTTGCAACAATGGAGGTCCACCGAGAAGCTTTCTGTGATATGATTGTTTATGATTATAAACGAGAGTTAATCTTCAAGGAATCTCACAAAAATTTACAAGCTGCATTTGGACTGTCTGTTTCTGCGTTAGCAACAGTTACTTATTGGTTTCGTGAATTTAAACGTGGTGGAGAGAACCTTAACGATGACACCAGACCCGGCAGACCATAACTGCAGTAACTCATGGAAATGTCATCAGGGTAGATTGGCTATTGCTGGAGAATAGACACATTACACATCTAGAGATTCAGGCTGAACTGAAGATTGGATCACAGGCAGTTTCCACCACCCTGCATGAACACCTTAAATTTAGAATACAATGGATACCTCATTCTCTAACCGAAGAACAAAAATTCCGTTGTGTAGATTGGTGCAAACTTATGCTAAAAAAGTTTGAAGGTGGAACTTCACAAAACGTATCCTACATCCTTACAACTGACGAAACTTGGATCTTCAGCTGTGATCCTCTCACAAAGCAACAATGCACTCAATGGGTGTTTGAAGAAGACGAGTTGCCCGCAAAAATTGATCAAGGTCGGAGCCTTAATAAAAAAAATTGTAGCGGTTATTTTCGACGCAGTAGACCAGTAGCAGTAATTCTGCTAGAAGATCGTAGAATAGTTACTAGTGAATGGTATTGTGAAGTTTGTCTGATACAAGCTTTCGGGGAGCTGAATAGCGAGCGACCAATGAGCGGTGTCCGTGCCATTCTTTTTCGCCAAGATAACGCGACCGCTCCCATAGCTGCTAGAACCATGGACTATTTGAATACTTCATTTTCCGTAAAGCCCAGATTTATCTCCATGAGATTTTTTTTTATTTCCCACGTCAAAAAAAAAGCTTTGTGATGGAAAATGTAGCACTGCAGAAGAGGCCGTCGAAGAATTTCGGCGGTTATTTTTGGACAACCCGTAACATACATTTTTTAAATGTTTCGAAAGCTGGTTCACCCGAGTTCATTGGAGTTGGAGGGGAATATTTTGAAAAGCTATATAAATAAACTTTATTCATATCCAAAAAATATTTCATTTCACTAACAATTTTTGGAATAGCCCATGTATAAAAAATACAAATAAAAATTTCATGATAATCGAATATACTTTTTGACTTTGGATCATATTTTTTTAATGATTAACACGTTTTTTGCTGAAATCCTTCGTAATTTTTTTGTTGAATAAAAGAAAGAGCTACTCATTTGTTAAGAAAACAAGAAATTTCGGATAAATTATTAATTCGATATTTTCAGCACTAGCCTACCTTATTCATTACAATAATTAATAAGATACGTGGATTATTAGTAAGATTATTAAAACTTTCAACACCTTTTAACTAAAATTCAATATAATTTAGTCATTTATTTCACATTATTTTACAAACGTTACCATTACCCACTTAAAAATACTTGTGTTATTTTGTACTTTAAAAACTAATTCATTATAACATTGTATAAATTCAGTTAATCCGAGAATTAACAAGCATAAAATATGTATCTAAAACAATAGTAGTATAGTATAGGCAATACAATATAACATAAAGGAGCGTAGTGCTGTTAAAAATAATATAACAACCCTTCACACTTTTGAAGATGAAACAAAATACAATAAAGAGATATCACAATTATATTGCAACTGAAAACATTTTAAACTTATACTTGGTTACTTTACACCGCGTATCAAAATTATAACAAGTGATATAAATACAAATTACCTACTTAGAAGACCCTTGGTAATCACAGACTTTTAATGTAACATGCAAATTATTTTATTTGATATCATTTTCTTCTTAGCTTTATGGTCTTGGAAAAATTTCATAATCATCAATTCTCATATTTCTATTTCTAAACAAATCAACTATTTCAAGTAATTGCAAAAAGCAGATCAATATTAAATATTTAAAATATTAGAAGATAAAAGCTTGAGAAGATTATATCTTGGAAAAATAATTGAACGAGCTCTAAATAACCCACTATATTTAACTTATTATAAATAAATCCTTTAGATTTAATAATTCAAAATGTAATAATAACTTGTAATAATAATCTCTATCATTTATGAGACAAAAAATATTAAACGTAAAAGTAATCCTATAACATAAAAATTCTACTTAGAAATAAACTTAATAGTAAATTGAATTGAAAATTGAAATTTTATTGAAAATTAAACAAAATATTTGTGACTTACAACCACCAATTTTTAAGATTTAATCTACGTGTGACCTTAAATTTATCTGCAGGTTACAATTTTATTTTATTTTAAATTCATAGCACAATAATGCAATAAAGAAAAACTTAAGTAAAGGATAAAAAGTGGTACCTAAGTCTCAATACTTTCTGTGCATTCTGTGGTAATTTCTTCGATTTTAGCATCTGGTACATTTACTTTCTGTGTTTTGTGATCTTCTTTATCTACTTCACGAATAGTTACACTATTATTATCTTTACGTGTTTCGATTTCAGTGTTATCTTTTTCACGAACACCTGGATCCTGGGGTGAAGGGGTTGCTTTCAAAATATCTGTTTCTGTAGGATTGGGTGCATCATTAATATTTAAAGTATGTGTCTTAATTTCATTTCTATCATTCGCTTCATCAATTATTTCTAGAGTCTCCTTTAAAACACTGATATTATTTTCCGAAACTTCCATACTTATAGTATTATTAACAACTTTATCTTCATCTTCAACGACTTCCATATGGTTACGTTTCTTTTTCTCTTTCTTCCTAGGCTTAGGTATTAATTTAACACTTATATCAACTTTAATCGGCTCCTTTTTCTCATGTAAAAAGGGCTGTTGTATCATAAGTGGCAAGTTGTAAATTTTTTCTCCTTTGAAATTAGCGAGATCCTGATTTGTCGTCAGTGGCCCAACAATTATTGGTGGGTAGTTATTCGACGAATCGGACTCTTTTTTGGAGCGGCGCTTGGAGAAACGCTGTGTCTCTATTGGTTGATCTCGTGATCTTGAATGGTCGCGCTGTGTTCTGATTGGATCGTCTGCACGGCTGCGACTCTGCGCTCTGCCTGCCGCCAATAAAAACACAGCACGACGTTAGGAATATTATTGTATTATTTTTAAATGGGTAATGATAGTTTTGGATGATGATAAATCTCTGCAGTTAAGTGCGAAATAGAAACGTGAATTTTACAGACATGCGTTTAAGTTGAAAATAGTTCGTACTTGTGCCTACGGTTTGCGTCGTCGAGCTTGTCAGTGAGCAAACGACACTCTCCAGTCAGTTTCTCCATCAGACTGTTTTGTGATTGTATCATTGTCTCCAACTCAGCCACGGTTTTAGCTGTGGAACCAGACGTTCTTGCTTAACCGAGACAGCTTATGAAAACGTTTGGCTTATTCAAACAGTGTTATTGCGCGTAGGTACCTAATACATATTAAAATATAGAAAAACCTGCGTCCTAGTACTAAACGTTTATAAAAAAGAACAAATACATTTTGTAATTTCGAACATAAGATAGATTGACTGATCTCCTAACATTTTAATTTAACCAATAACTTTTTGAAATTGACATTGAAGAAATAATTTGTGGTGTAACTTGAGAAAATAAAATTGAACAATCTGATGAATAAACTATTGAAAGTTAAGAAAGAGAAGCCCTTATTACAACTATGAAAATACATGCAAGCGCAATAAATGAAAGGGTAAATTATGAATGTTTTGAATATCTACTCATTTAGGGCTTATATTTACGTAACAGATAATATTAATGTGTCTACAATAATCAAGTTTACAAATCCTATTTAAAAAAAAAACAACATCAGTGATCAAAATTTTTACATAGACAAACTCTAAAATTAAGTCAAATTCATTTGAATTAAATATTAAAATTTAAATGATCGGTTTTAGCTTTAATCATGAAAAATCTGTTTGGATATTGTGGAGAATTTAAAAACACAATAAGATTATAAACAAAATATTTTGATGCATTTTATTTTATTTATTTTGGTTCACCAACATAACGTAGTAATATACGTTGTACTTATATAAAAACTATTCATATTATAAAACTAAAACACTGTTATAGTTAAAGCATCTTTCAAAACATCAATAGTTTACCCATAACAAGGTGATAGACTTAATGTAAGCGTAAAAATGCAAATACATACCATGTTTATTCTCCATCGATTCGAACATTGTCGATAATTCTTTATCTTTCTTGTTCTTCTCCGGTGAAATTGGAGTCAAATGTTTCATATTCAACTGTGAAATTTAAATGATTAACAATTTTTTATAGAACACTAACAAAAATGTTTTCTGGACACAACTGTGTCTGACTGGATCGCAGCCATCATACACACCTAGCGTAATACTCCATATAGTGGCACGTTTAGGAGTGTCGCGTTCCTAAATCAGATGAGTATATCCGGTAATCAAGCGGGATGTTATTGTATTTGTACTCGACCGATAAACCCATCGATCTTTCGTTGGTCATCGTTGTTTTTGGGTTGTACTCTGCTTGCCATCAGATACAATGCTACTATTTAAAAAGGTACTTATAATGTTAATGTGAATCAAATTTAATACTATTAATTAGATCCAAAAATAAAACATTCATTAATTTCTTGATAAACTCGTCGGTACTTAATTACCTCTTTCTCCAAATTAGCAATTTGTTCAGTAAGACGAAGATTCTCTCGCCGCGAATGCACCAAATCAGCATCAGCTCGGTCCAGCCGTTGACGCAATGACTGAATCTAACAGCAATTTGTATTAATCGAAAACTACTTTTAGTACAATTAGGATTATTCTGGCCGATTGCCTTCGAGTCTCGTTTGATAAAGAAATCAAAGAGTAATTTTTAATTAACATTTCTATTAGATCAGTATCCCTAAAAATTTAAATTTCGGCACTGCTACGTATGTATGTAGAATGGTCTATAGTTATGATTATTAATTTAAGGAACAGCATAGCTTTATTCAATTCTAAATCTGACACTAGTTATAAAAATTCTAATACAAGGAGTGATTACATTAGTTTTGCGGAATATTTTTGATTAGACCTCAATATGTCTATAAATAAAAGATTTTATAAAAATGATAAACTTATTCTTTTAAATATGTCACTATCGTAAATAACGTACTCGTATATTAAATGTTGACTATATATAAAGTGAGTTATAAATCTTTATTCCTCTTACTTCGGAGTTCAGGCGATTAGTTTCATGCTTCGCTTGACGTTGGTGGCGTTCTATAGCAAGTCGAGCACTCGCCAACTCTTCCTCCAATGAAGCTTTTTCAGCGTGGGCCTGAGCTAAATCGGCTTGAAGAGATGCTGGAACAAAAAAAAATCATAATATACAACTTCTTCTTAATCTAGCTCAACTGCTAACCTTATCATGTATTTCAGAATGATCTCTTTAAAACGATCGACTCTATGATCTGAAAGTTTTTACAATACAAATTGACTAGTTTATTATAAAGTATCAATTTTTTGTGTCTATCGCTTGAAATCCTATTTGTCCTATGCAATGTTTTATTCATATAATATATAAGTTGGTGTTTTGGATATTCATATTATAAAACCTTACTACATACAATATTTACAACTAAGATCAAAAAGACACAGCTTCGGTTCAATACCAGCCAAATTTAGTGATGTCGCTCAGTGGGTTTTAATTAAGAAGGCTGATGGCCGATTTCATTATATATACATTATACACAATAAATAATCAAACCTGTTTTGTTCTTCAGTTCCATTTTCAGTTCTTCGACTGCAGAGTTTTTCATGGACAATTCTCGCTTCAGGTCATTCTCTTCGCGACGTTGGCGCTCCATTTCCAACTGTTATATAATATTATGTAAAATAATCCTTGTTTTAACATAAATTGTAAGTCGATGATATGTATATTTACAATGTGTTTTAATTACGTTTCTAGATTCTTCACCAGCAGACAAATGATCGTTCGGTGAAGTATTAAAGTATCAACCGATAAATGTAGCATAACCTGTGCAAGATACTAATACGGAAGCACCATTGCACCGTCGAACCTATTTATACTGTAAACCAGATGTAATAGTGCAGCTCTATTTTGGTCTGAAGGTTGTAGTTGGTAACATGAACTGCCTCCATGAACTTAGTTAATGCCTCTACTTAGGTGGGCACTGCCCAACTTAGAAAAATCGACAGTATAGAAGGAATTTATAGTTTGCATCTTGAAAATTTTGGATGGATTAAGAGCCATTCCAACTCGTCATCAGGATAAACAATTTAATCTTTAACCACAATAAAAATTACAGACCTTTTTGAGCTTTATTATATTAAAGATATAAGCAGTAATGATATGACTTATGACAAATACTAGGAAATGCAACGTTCTCGTAAAAGCGACTGAATAATTTAAAATTGTGCGCGATGTGTTTGTAGCGTCATCATTAATGTTTAATGTTGTACTTGTGCATTGTGTGCACCGACAGTCCAGTCTCGGTCGGCACACGCATTGCACGCGGTAATAATACAGAAATAAAAGATTTAATTTGGAAGGATTGTTTTCATATTTATCTCCAGACTGGTAAACCTCCAAATTGGTGACCACCCGACGTGATTTTTAAACGTGCCGATTTTTTTTTTGTTGTGTGCCGACCACCGTGTTACGTAATAAATATTTTTTTTCATATCAAATTTCATCAGAACATTTAGTGACCTGTACGTTAAATATTTTAAATAATGACTCAACCGGAGCCGGAAATTACCAACGTAGATGTAGCTCAGATTACAGTTTCTTCGCGAATACCAGATTTTTGGGAAGACCAGCCACGGACATGGTTTATTCAGGTTGAAGCAGTTTTATATAGCCAGAAACTATCTGACACAGTGAAATATCATCTTGTCATTGCTAAGTTGGGAAAACAAGTTGTTCAGCAGGTGACCGATATTCTGTTGAAACCACCTGATTAAAGGAAATATGAAACTCTGAAAACTAGGCTCTTAGCAATTTATGAAGAATCAGAGACTCGTCGACTTCAAAAGCTTATTGGCGAAATGGATCTCGGAGATCAAAAGCCGTCACAGTTACTGCGCCGTATGAAAGACTTGGCTAGAGACAAGATTTCGGATGATACACTACTAATTTTGTGGAAAAACCATCTGCCTGCATCGGTACGTGCGGTCCTGGTCGTCACGGAAAGCAAGGATCTCAGCACCCTGGCGACTGTTGCAGATAAAGTCATGGAGTCGACCAAATCTGTTACTGTAGAGGAAGTTAGTTCTTCTTGTTCAGATACCGCTACCTTACTGACAGAAATAGCGAAAATCAACGTCCGACTCAATGAGATACAGTTCCAGTCCTCATCAAGGTCACGTGGTCGCGGCAGGTTGTCATCGCGCCAGCGCTCTCGCAGCCGTTTTCGTGCCCGTACACCTCGTCGCACACCAGCTTCCGAGGATTGGCTGTGTTTTTACCATTTTAAATACAAAGATCAAGCACATAAATGCTTACAACCCTGCGCCTGGAAAAATACTGAACAGCAGGTAAACTAAAATCCGTGCAGTCGAATTCGGCGGACGACTGCATCGGAATCGCAAACCACCGCCTGTGTGTTACAGATAAGTTAAGTTGCTTAAATTTTTTAATAGATACGGGGGCAAATATTTCTGTTCTACCCCGACACCAAGTTCGTAGAAACCAGTTGAACAGTGAGTGCACAGACTATACGTTATTTGCTGCTAATGGCACAAAAATTAAGACATACGGTGTTAAAAGTTTACAATTAGATTTAGGGTTACGTCGCGCATTGCGTTGGACATTTGTAATTGCTGATGTTCGACAGCCTATTTTAGGCGCTGATTTTTTATCTCATTATAAGTTGATAGTAGATTTAAGTTCACGTAGACTAATCGATCAAATTACGAATTTAAATGTGTTAACTGCTATCGTCAGTTGTAACGATAAATCAATTAATACTATTAATGAATGTCACCCTTTTTACGATTTACTGTCAAAATATCCTGATATTACGAAGCCCGTTTCATTTAAAGAATCACCGAAACACTCTGTTTACCATCATATCGAAACCAACGGACCACCTGTACATGCTAGGGCAAGGCCGTTGCCTCCACACCGGTATGCCAAGGTAAAAGAGGAATTTCGAATTATGCAAGAGATGGGGATTTGTAGACCGTCGAAAGGTGCGTGGGCGAGCCCCTTACATGTGGTAGCAAAAAAAGATGGCCAAATTCGACCCTGTGGGGATTATAGAGCTCTTAATGCAATCACGAAACCAGACCGATACCCTATACCGCGTCTTCATGATTTTACATATTTACTAGCGGACAAAAAGGTATTTTCGCGTATAGATATAAACCGAGCGTATCATTGTATCAGAGTAATCCCAGAGGATGTGGAGAAAACAGCCATCATAACACCATTTGGCCTTTACGAATTCCCGTGTATGAGTTTCGGTTTACGGAACGCCGCACAAACTTTTCAACGGTTTATGAATCACACAGTGTTGGAAGGTCTAGATTATTTATATACTTATATCGATGACGTCATAATTTCTAGTGAATCTATGTCTATGCATAAGTTACATTTAAACGAAGTTTTTGACAGACTAAATAAATTCGGTATAACAATAAATTTAAACAAATGCACATTCGGTCAATCTAAAATTGAGTTTCTAGGATATGAAGTGTCTACCGAAGGGATCCGTCCTCTTCAGCAGAAAATAGATGTAATTAGCTCTTTCCCGAAACCCGAAACCGTCGATCAACTGAGACGATTTTTAGGTATGATTAATTTTTACCGTTTACATTTACCTAATGCAGTAGAGTACCAATCCAAACTAAATAAGTATTTAGTTAAGTCTAAAAAAAATGACAAATCTAAAATTAATTGGACAGAAAAATCAAATGAAGCATTTGTTCAATGTAAGTTGAGTTTGCAACGCGCAGTCAGCCTAACGTACCCGAAACCCGATACGCCGCTTGCACTCATGACGGATGCCTCAGATACTTGTGTAGGTGCTGTTTTGCAACACTATACAGATAACGCATGGAAGCCGTTAGGTTATTTTTCTAAGAAAATGACAGCTTCGCAGACTAAATATAGTACTTATGACAGAGAATTATTAGCAGTATATCTAGCAATTAAGTATTTTAGGAATATGGTTGAAGGACGAAATTTAGTAATTTTTACAGATCATAAACCATTAACCTTTGCTTTTTCAAAGATAGGCAGTGTAAATGAATTACCACGACGCGTTAGACAATTATTATACATCAGTGAGTTTACTACGTGCATAAAACATATTCAAGGCGATAAAAATGTTGTAGCGGACGCGCTATCGCGAGTAGAGTCAATTTCCGTTCCCACCTTACTTAATTACGCTGAAATCGCGCAAGCTCAAGCCAGTGACGAGGTACTTGTTGACCTACGTAAGCATTCAAACAAATGGAATTTTAAAGAGATACTGTTACCGGGGAGTGACCTACCTATTGTGTGCGAAATGACCACACATTGAGCCAGACCATATTTGCCACAACAATTCAGACGACTAGCATTTGACTCTGTTCATAATATTAGCCATCCAGGGATCCGAACTTCGCGAAAGCTTGTTAAAGAAAGATTTTTCTGGGTAAATATGAACAGTGACGTAGGCAAATGGGCTAAGTCGTGCATTAAGTGTCAGCGTGTGAAGGTTCATAGACATGTAAAATCAGAATTAGGAAATTTTCCACTAGCTGAAAGATTCATGCATATACATGTAGACATAGTAGGTCCTTTGCCAATTTCATTGCAAGATTTTAGGTATCTTGTTACCATTATTGATAGACAGACTGGTTGGCCCGAAGCATTTCCGGTTAGAGATATCACAGCAGAAACCATAGCTAAGGTTATTTTTGAAGGCTGGATATCACGTTTTGGCTGTCCTGCTAAGCTGACAAGCGATCAGGGCAGACAATTTGAAAGTAACGTTTTTAAAGAACTAATGAAATGTTTAGGTATTAATAAAACGCGTACCACACCCTACCACCCTCAATGTAACGGTATGGTTGAGAGATGGCACAGGTCTCTCAAAGCTGCACTTATGGCAAGATTAGATTCCAGTACATGGGTCGAAGAATTACCCATAGTATTGTTAGGACTACGAGTAGCACCAAGGAATGACACTAGTGTTAGTGCCGCGGAAATGACTTACGGACAAACACTTAGATTGCCCGGAGATTTTTTTAATATAGATAGTAATAGTAATATTAGTAACCATTGTGAATACGTCGAACACCTTCGCAGAATGATAGGTAACTTGAAACCGAAACCGATAACGCATAAAGACTCTCGTACATTATTCGTATATCCAGAGTTAAGTAAATGCGAACATGTTTTCGTGCGAAGTGATTTAGTTAAAAAACCATTACAACCACCTTACGATGGACCATTTAAAATTTTAGATAGGAAAAATAAGGTATATTTAGTGCGAATGTCAGGTCGAGACGCATATATTTCTGTAGATAGGTTAAAACCAGCTTTTATGAACGAGGAAAATCTTAGTAGCAGTAATTTGGTTAAATGTAACAAAGATAATAAAGATAAGACAAATAGTAGTATTAAGGATTCAACACAATTCACGAGCATAGCGGATAGCGATAGTCGCCCGCTCCGCTACATTACGCGTAGCGGCCGTATCGTAACAAAACCCGTACGTTTTCAAATTTAGCAAGTTAATCATTAATTTGTTTGTTCTAATTATTTATTTTCAAATTTGCAATTATATTTCGACACTCAAACTCTAATACTATTTCTATTCAAACGTGTTATTTGTTATTTAAGTCAATTATGGGAAATTATAATAGCAGAGACTCTAGCGAACATGTGGTGATAGCACAAGTTCAGGCTAACACCGCTGCCGTAGACAACAAGGTAAATAAATTCGGTTTAGTAGCTGTCGTCATATTGGGAGTTTTGTGCCTCATAATCACCTACATTATTATAAATCGCACCAAGGACAGAATTAAAAAATTGATTCTCAAACAAGTCGCACGCGTCGCAATAAGTAATGTGCAGACTCAGGATTCTACGAGTGGAACGATTACGAAACCACCTCGAGTAATAATTGCTTGACGTTCGAAAATGCATTGCGCAAACACAATATGTATATTGGAACATAAGTGTTATTAATACAATTTTTTTTAACTACATTGTTATTTTTATTTTGTAATTTTTGTATTGTCTTGGGAAAAATATTTTTTTTATGTGTAATATGATTTATTTTTTGTGTAAAACATTGTATTTCCTTAGTGAACGTTCATTCGTATTGTATTGTTTATACTAGGTATATATTCGCTTACGGATAGTAACGTCGTATTTTACCCCCATGTTATAATTTTGTAATTTTTCAATAATTTTTAATTAATTTTATAAATCAATAATTTTCCATTTTATGTTTCTAATTGTTGTATTATGTTTTTTATTTTAATTTTTTAAACTTTATATTTAAGGGGGGAATGATGTAGCGTCATCATTAATGTTTAATGTTGTACTTGTGCATTGTGTGCACCGACAGTCCAGTCTCGGTCGGCACACGCATTGCACGCGGTAATAATACAGAAATAAAAGATTTAATTTGGAAGGATTGTTTTCATATTTATCTCCAGACTGGTAAACCTCCAAATGTTAATTAATTGTATACATGTGGGGGATAGAAATTAATGATCTTGGTCAGACCTGCAGTTTTGCGACGTTGTCGTACTGAGCGGCGAGATCATGCTGCAGCTGATCGAAGTGCGCGTGGTAGCGTTGCTCGGCTGCGCTGCGCTCTTGCACCGCTCGCCGCGCACCCTCACCTGCCATCTCGCGTACCTTACTGCGCTCTTGTCCCAGTTCATCCTGATGACAGGCGCAAAGTGTATATTAGCTTGAATTAATAACGGCGTCCTGATAAGGCGCTACAATGCTGCATGGAAGAACGTCTCTACAGCTACACTTAAGAGAAATTTTATTTGTACACTTAAAGTGTTCCCTTGTTTGATCACAATAATTTGTTTGAGATTAATCTTCTTTGGTTTAAACGAAAATACATAAGTTTAGATTTTGTAATGATTCTAATTAGTTTCTCCAACTTCGCCAATACTGCAAAAGAGCCAAATAATTTTTACGCAAGCGTAACTTGAAACTGTCCTGTCCTGACATTTGATTTAACAATGGTTTGCCGTTGACCTTTAGCTGGCATTAGGCATAGTGTTTCACTATAGATTCACAGTTTTCAAATCCTATTAATATGAAATAAAAAGGAAGAATAGGGTAGTTAATAAATACCTTTAATCTACGAACTTCTATCTCAAGGTTATTTCGTTCTTCTTTAAGCTTCTGTTCCACAGCGTCCGAGCGTTTGTACTTGCCGTTATCATCTTCACGTTGTTCAAGGCTCAGTTTCAGTTTTGAAATTTGTGCTTCCAAAGATGATTTGTCTCTGTTGTGATAATACTTTTTATTAGCGTCTTAATGTTATTATAGCATCCGGCAAGAATCCGTTGACTTAAACTAGACCACAAGAAAACTGAAGCTATGAAGAACTGAATGCTTAATTTATTAAAGACAAATACTACAATAACGCACAGTAAAAAAAATAAGACACTACAAATAAAACTGACCTTTGCAAGTTATCTATTTGTCGTTTGAAGCCATCAAGACAGGTTGAATCAACAAGTCCAGAGGCTAGCTTTCGCTTGTTTTCATTATTTTCGTTCTGAAATAGATACAAATGTCTATCACTGTTTCTCTATAAATATTAATTATTGTTTTATAACTCGCATAATTTATTTGTCTTTAAGTTTGTTTCTAACTTTAAATTAATTGCACCTTGGTTTCTAGTAAATGGCTTCTAGTGGTATTTTCATTATCATGTATGTCATCTATCTTAGAGTATTATTAGCTCTGTATGGTATTGTATTATGCAGTTGTTACAAAATATAAAATAAGAAGAGATAGATTAAGAGTAGATTGCGTTGATTGTTTTATTGAACTATTCCATTTTACGTGCTGGTCTCATATTCTATTGTAAAATCAAAGCAAGTTTACCTGAATTTTTTTAAAGTCAATTTTTGCCTGTGTTAGTTGTGCTTCCAATTCCGCGATGCGTGATTCAAATACTATGTTGGGTCCTTCCAATCTGGATGTACGAGCCTTGGTTGATTTGCGAGATTTTGACGGCGAAACCTGGGAGAAATAAGTATTTCCAACGTCATTTTAGCAAGGTTGTTAGAATTCTAATTTATGTTTTGATAATCTAGTCTGTCAACAACACCTGCCATGGTGCTCTATTGTCGTCGTGGTCTCCGATACAAATAATCGAAAAATCGGATTCAGGCTTTATAAGGTTCGAATAATAAAAAATATGTCTCTAACAGTCACAAGATATGTATTATGATAAGAGCACATCGTGGTATTTTGTGAACTAGTATTACTGAAGTAGAAAATGTGAAGTTATAAGTAGCTTAAAGCAATCAATAGAAAATATAATTACGAAAACTTAATAAAAAATGGAGAACCAGACAGTCAAACAATGAATAAAACCTTGTTGTCACTATCCAAACCGGTGCTGTCAGCTGCGTCTTCTAACTCGTCGGTTTCTGAACCATATGCGTGAAACATACGCGATATCAGCTTGTTCTTCTGCGCCTCGTGGAGGTGCTCGTTCTCTGATATCACCTCCTTTACTTTACCAAGAAGGTTGTTCAGCTCATCCTGGAATATGCAGCACAGGGTTATGTTCACCCGAACTTCTTACTACTGAAAGTGCTTCATAGATTTCTTCTAATGTTAGATTTATAAGCCTACGTTCGGTCACAATCCAATTCGGGGATCTAGCTTGAGTTTATAGTTTTTAAATAGGATCAAACTTATCATTATCTGTGTTGGCAATAATAGTCCTTTAGCTTTTCTGCTAAAAGGCCGCAAGTAGGTATTTACTGATCATATACATTTGTAAGCTGTGACGTCTTTTCATACCTACAAATATCTACATAATCGATCTTTCGACTGGTTTCTAGACGTTTCGAGAATAGTGATTTTTTTTTCTATTTCTACTCAGTTCTAGATACTTTAATCAATTTAGGACCTAGCAAGGTATCTATGATTGTCAATGTATTATCGGTTCAGAAAACATCCCAGTAATCTAGAAGAGCTGGCAAAAAACTTTCGTTCATTTTTTACATTATATGTGGTATTTACAGTTATTATTAGTATTCTTTTTAATTGATGTACAAAGAGGAAGTTACTTCTAGACATCACTATCATTCACGAAATGATCCACCCTATAAAACCAGTGACAGCACTTTCTAGGGCAGCCTCAGCATACCGGCTATTACTGTCTTTCTGCAAAAATTACCCTGCAATACTGGCTCTCCCGTTCCAACTGTTCGATGTACTCTTCTTGCTTCTGAATGAAGTTCACCACGTCCGGATTGGTACCGCCGGTGGTGTCTGCTGTCACCGTTGCTGTCGGTTGAGTCACTGAGAAAATTATGATAATATCACCAAATTGAGGTATGATAGTCGACATTCAATTATTATTACATAAGCAAACTTTCAACGATTTTGGCACCCCATAGGCTCCCTTAGGCCCTCTTAGGCGCCCTTATATATATAAGCAAAAAACGGAAGTCGCGAACGTATCGAAAGAACTATATTATTTTATTTCCAGTAGATGTTCCTATAGAGAAGGAATCACTTCTAGACATCACCGTCACACAAGTAATAATCCACTCTATATTAATACCTTTTTGACTATAAAATTGCTTAACATGGTCCTTGAATTTATTATTCGGTAAACGGGTTAGGTTAAATCCGTAGCAACGTTTTATTTGCAGCAATTGAATGAGTGAAACTGTCGAGCCTTGTTTCAGCCAATGTGATCCTTCCTTCTTACGACATCGGGTCGTTCAAGCGTAACGCGAAGAGATATTTTATGCATGTCGGCGGCACAGCGGCGACCGCCGATAAATTAAGATCTCTCGGTGGTCACCGTTGTGTTTGGATTGTACTGTGCTTACCATCCGGGACTGTACCGTCAATACTATAAAAAAACTTGCATAGTGGTCGATGATCAAAAAGGAGTCTTATTTATAAACATTATAATTAAGATTTTCTCTTACCATTTTTTAATGGTTCCGGATTATAGTTTTTGAGACTGTCAGCATATAGGGTAGTGTACTTGGCTGTGAGCCGCGGCCGTGGTTTGTACTCTGTTAAAACGTTGTAAGGTGAGGAAAACTTCTTCTCCAAATCAACATCAGACTCGTCCAAATTTTTTATAGAAGCAGAACCTCCATAGCTGCGTACCTATTGGATATAAATTATATTTTAGTTTTTGAAACTGCGGACCTATTTCATAAATATAGGCATTCTGAAATCATTATAAAACATACTTTAATGAAGTCTATATGTAATATTATTACGCTACGGTTCTATTTATTTAAATTAAGGATTAAAATATTAACGAGGATTCACATGTTTCTCAATTCTCTTTATTTTTCTAACAACAACTGTTGCCAACGCAACCACTTCAAAAAACGAATACATTCGGATTTCACAACATCCTCCGCACACCGAAACAAAGTATATATCCGAATGTTATATTACTGAAGTACAATTATATTATATAAAAATTTAACAATTTACAACTTTCCTCGAAGCTCTATCACAATATGAAAAAATTACAACCATTGCCATTATTAATTATAATAATAGTTTTACAATTATAAATTAATATAATGTATCATATTTGTCTGACAGATAATTAGTAACAAAAAATAAACTAAATATGGAGATTGCTATAAAAGACAGTTTAGAATAAAGAATTTAAACATATAACTTATACTCACTTGGCAGTTTTACCACCCTACCGCTGCGAGTCTTCAACTGTGGTTTCTCAGGACTCATTGATCTTTGTTGATCTGCTGAATTAGAGTTTAATAAACTATCATTACCTGTTGGGCTATTTTGATCATCAGAATCTGTCTTCAAAAAACTAAAATCAGTACATGTGATTTCTAGTTTGTACAGTCTTTGAAAAGGACGAACCTTGTACCCTACAGATGTTCTCACGCGTGCAGATCTGCTAATACCATCTCTTCCAGGGTAAATTTCTTCGATTAATCCTAAAGGCCACTTTATCCTTTTATCTCCGGTTTCAATTAAAACAATATCTCCTACTTTCAGACTATCAGCCTTTTCTCTTCCTCTTTGCACTAACATTGTTAAATATTCAGTTTTGAATCTATGTCTAAATTGCTCTCGAAGATTTTGTAAGTATCTTAGACGTTTATTCATGCCTTTTGCGTCAATCTGATCAATATCAGTTACATCTGTGTTGCTCAAAGGCTGTATGAAATGTGCTGGTGTCAATGGCTCCAATGCTTCAGCTTTATCGTTGTTAACATATGTCAATGGACGGCCATTCATTGTGGCTTCACAGTCACAAAGAATAGTTTGAAGCTCATCGTATGATACAGATGATTTTCCTAAGACACGACGCAGTAAATCTTTCATTATTCTTATCAGACGCTCCCAATACCCTCCCCACCAAGCAGCAGAAGGTACATTCATTTTCCACGTTATGCGTTCTATCATCGAGCGTCTTTGGATTTCATCCCAATCTAACAAGGTAAGTAGATTTTTCATTCCTTGAAAATTAGTGCCTTGGTCTGACTTAAGCGTTTCGATGCGACCACATCGTGCTATAAATCTCCTTAATGTCATTATAAATGATTCTCTGGACAAGGACTTAGTCAATTCTAGATGTACTGCACGATATACAGCACAAGTGTAAAGCACAATCCAGCATTTCTCTCCATTTTTCAAATAAAGAGGTCCAGCGAGATCAACTCCTGTTGTTTGAAACGGTGCTGAACATGTTACACGTTCTGTAGGTAATGGAGCAGTCGGTGCTTGTACTGGTTTTGATCTATGTCTTATACATATGATGCATTTAGATATAACTGATCTCACTAGGCGACGAATTCCTATTATCCAGAATCTAGACCGGATGTCTGCAATTAGCTGATTGGTGCCTGCATGTTGTAGCTGTACATGTCTTTGTCTCACTAGTGCAGTCACAATAGGATTATTCGCTAAAAGTAGGTAAGGAGTTTTTATTTGTTCAGGAAAATCTGATAGCAGCAATTTTGTTTTAACTCTTAATATTCCTTCTTTATCATAAAACTGTGTCAGACTTTCACTCTTCTTTTCAATCAACTCCATATTTTCATGTTGTATAAATTTTATTATATGCTTTTCAGCCTCGTTAAATTCACTGTATGCTATTTCACCAATCCTCTTATTATTTTTATTACGTATATTATATATAAATCTCATTACCCAGGCCAACGTTCTTACAATCTTTGTATATTTACTGAAATAGTTTTCCAATTGTTTTAATATACTCTCATTTAAACTAATGTTTATATTGCATACAGTTTTCTTAAGTTCGACATGTGCCTCTTTTTCCTCAATCAGCAACTCCGACTTAGGCCACTGATCAGGTTCCAAGTGCAACCACTCTGGACCCTCCCACCAATGCATTTCGGCGAGAACTTTTGCATTGCATCCTCTGGAAGCTATGTCGGCCCAATTCTGCTGACCTGGAATATGATGCCAATTATGTGAATTAGTATTTTCTCTAATTTCCTTTACTCTGTTTCCTACAAATGTGTTCCACGCTAGTTCTCTTTTTATCCAGTATAGAACTACACAAGAATCTGACCAGCAATATATATCATACTCAGTAAGCTGGAGACTTTTTTGTACATTTGTAAGTAATCTTGTCCCTATCAAAGCAGCAGTTAACTCCAATCTGGGGATAGTCATATTCTTTGGTGGTGATACTCTAGCCTTCGCGGCTACTAATTGTACTGATATTTTATTATTTTTCTGCGCCCTCAAAAAAACACAAGCTCCATATCCATCTTTACTAGCATCGCAAAACATGTGTAGACCCAGCTTGCATTCTTTAATTAATTCAGTAGTCAAACGTCGAGGAATTTTACAAATATTAAGGTATGTTATATATTTATACCAATCTTGAAATTTATTCAACAAATCTGTGGGTAATATTTCATCCCACACAAGCTCCCGACGCCAAGTTTCTTTTAGTATCAACTTAGGCGTTAACATAGCTGGACATATGAATCCAATAGGATCAAATATTTTCTGAGTTATTGACAATAGATGTCTCTTTGTGATATTTTTGATATCTTCATATGTAGGCAGATCTTGTGTATTACAGCAAAGTTTGTCTGAAACAGTATCCCACACAAGACCGAGTACTGATATTTCAGATTCATTTGTTTCATTAATATGCATTGGTGCTGTAACCCACTGTCTTAAGTCAAACTTAACCTTATTCATGATTTGTTTAGAGTCATATATAAATTTACATACCTCCGATTTATAGTCTAAGCTGGTTACACAATTATGTACATAGAATGACTTTTTCAGTAATTGTGCTGACTCTGTATATTCATCTGTTACCTGCCTCAAGTGATGCTGAATAGTTGCAGACAATAAAAATGGGCTACATGTTAGTCCAAATACAACTCTGCAATGTCTGTAAGTTAAAACTTCAGTCCTTTTATTATCTTTCCACCACAAAAATCTTAAACACTCTCTATCACTGGGCATAACAACAATTTGTAAAAATGCTTTTGCTATATCAGCTGTTATACCTATGGCTCTTTTTCTGAACTGTGCAATTAATGTAGGAATTTGCTCTAGAAAATTCATCCCTTTCTCTAAACAAGAGTTTAATGACCTTCCGTTAATATCACATGCAGAAGCATCAAATACTGGTCTTATTGTTGTTGTTAAACTCGAGTCTTTAAACACTGGCTTGTGGGGTAAGTAATGTGATTGACTTTTATTCCTTTCAGAATTTAACACAAGCTCAACTATACCTGATTCTTGCCAATTCTTTATTATAGCATCATAACTATCAAAAGTACCATTAGATACTAATTTCTTAGTCATTGACTCTAATCTTTTAAATGCTAAATCATAATTATTTAATAAATTATCATGACCTGGTTTCCAAGGAAGCTGAACTTCATACCTGTTTTCAGAATTAACTTTTATGCTTTCTTCAAACCTCATAATCACCTCAGCCTCTATTTCACTGTTAGATTTTACTTCAACAGGATCTCGAATACCTAATGTCTCCAACAACCAATAACCTGTTAAATCGTTTTTATTATTAATACAGAATAAAGTTGTAGTTATAATATTATTTAATGTAGAACTCACCTGTGTTCCTTGTAAAGTCCAACCTAGTTTAGTTTTTATACCTGTCATACCATTCTCCAATTGTATTACATTTGGTGTCATTAAAACACCTGAAAAATCTGAACCTATCAATAGGCCAATCTCTGTTGAACATTCTACATTATCTGTCAGAGTTATACCATGTTGTTGTAACATATTATAAATCTGTGTGTCACACTTATTGACCCTTGGAATATATTTACAAATACAAGATTGGCTTAAGGCTGTTATATTAAATATAAATGTACTGTCCAAATTCTCAACATTAAAACTATACACTCTGTGTTCCTTAGTGTTAACAGTCACTCCACCAAATAAAGAATGAGTTAAGAACTCCTTACTGATAGCTGGAATTTTCAGTTCTTGTACCACATCTTGTAGTATGTATGATCTCTGAGACCCATTGTCCAAAAGTGCTCTTACTGTTTTCTTCTTTCCATTGTATACAATGTTGACAGTAACAGTTTGTAGTAAAATCTCCTTTTGTCCTGACTGACTCTGTGCTGACAATGATGTTGATAAATCATTATTCTCAGTTTTAGATCTGGTCTTTTGTGTGTAGCATAACACTGATGAGTGTCTTTTTCCACATATAAAACATTTTACAAAAGATTTACATACTTTTGCATAATGTCCAACTTTCAGACAAATGAGACATGCTTTCTTCTTTCTTAGATGTTCCTCTCTTTGTTCAACAGACATTTTCGTCATCTTGTAGCATTCCATATTTGAGTGTGTTTCCTTATCACACCATATACAACTCTTTGATTTCTTCACTGGTGTTTTAGACTGTGCTATTAAACAACTAGCTGTTGGTTCAGAATTATTATTTGTTTCTGTACTAAAGGTGTTCTTGGCCATAGCAATTCTTTGTTCACTTTCCACTTCTTTCTTGAGAAATGATAATAGATTTGTCAACTCTTCCTCCATATTTATAGTATGTGTTGTAGAACGTTCCCACGCTTTTAGTATGTCATGTGGCAATGAAGATTCAACCATTGGTAAAATAAATGCTGAATACTTCTCTTTTGTAACACCTAACATCTCAAGAGCTCTAAGCTGTGCATTCAGCTTGTCATATAATGTTGTAAGATCTAATTTACCTCCTTCAACTTTGAGCAAGATCAGTGACAACAACTCTCTGACATATACTTGTATTAATAGCTCATCTCGGGCATATCTAGATTTTAATTGAGCCATACACTCCTTATAATTATCACCATATGGTGGGTAACTTTCTACTAATGCACGAACCTCTGTATTGGGTGTGATAGATTGCAGTAGATAATAAAATTTGTCATCATTATCCATTGATAGGTCCTCGTCTATCTTTTTAAATTGACCCCAAAAGGATAACCAATTTTTCACATTGCCATCAAATTTCTTTAACTCAATGGGTGGCAATTTTAATTGTTTAATGTTACCTTTCATTTTTATACTGCTGTTATTATAATCCTCGTATTTAGCGTTTAGAAGCAGCCATCTCGTCTGATATTTTTCACAGTCTTCCTCTTCTGACTCTAAATCACTTTCTTTCCAATCTTGTGTAGACAAAAGTAATTTTCTTATTTCTTCATTTTGACACTGAAGCCTCTCATATAATTCTTTTAATTTTATCCAGTGCATTCTCATCTCACACTGTTCCGGTTTTTCTTTATTTGTCTCATAATGCCGGCTCAATGTGGATTCCATATTATTCGCTGCCTTCGTGAATAATCTACGCGTCACAGTTCTCTCCTTAATTTTTGACTTCATATTTAGTATCGTAAATTACCACAGTCACGGTCGCCACAATGTAATATTATTACGCTACGGTTCTATTTATTTAAATTAAGGATTAAAATATTAACGAGGATTCACATGTTTCTCAATTCTCTTTATTTTTCTAACAACAACTGTTGCCAACGCAACCACTTCAAAAAACGAATACATTCGGATTTCACAACACTATATAAGGCTCGAATTGTAATTGCTTACAAAGAGAGGTATTAGGGTACAGATAAATTTCTTTCGTGATTTTCTTCTCTACTTGGAGTAGTCTGGGGAATACCTTCTCCACCCTACAGAAGATTGCACTCATATAACCTTGTGTTGTGTTCTTGCGGTGAGTAGAGTTTTCAGAGGTCGCAGAGATCAACCATTGCGTTAATAATACCTACGGTATTAGAAACATCCATAGGTTATGGTAGTCACTTACCATCAGGCAGGCCATATGCTTGTTTGCCACCTTAGTTGTATAAAAAAAAAACTTAAAACATCAATTAAGCAATGTAACGTAAATAAACAGGTCCTCCTACATATAAAGGTTTTTTCTTAAATTTTAAGATATTAAAGACTTTATAGTATAGCAAGATAATCTTAACATTAGTGCTTTTTAAATAATATTTCAAATCAAAATCAAAAGATTTTTTATTAATTTAAGCCCTAAGAAAACATATGAACGTCAAAACACGACTACCGGTTCGGAAAATATCCCAGTCATCGAGAAGAATCGGTAAAAAATTCGATCGGGTTCCCATCGGAACCTATTTCTAAATATATATTAATCATAAAAATAAATAAAAATAACAATTATACTCACACTGGGCGTGTTTCCAGACAAGAAATATCTTAATTTCGATACAGCCTCCTTATAAGCCAACTCGGTATAATCCGGAATTCGTTTCAAGCCATAATCGTTCATTTTAGCCGGCCGTCTATATTTATAAGTTGAATACATGTTAATAATTTTACAGTGTTATGTATGCACTTTATATGCATGTCGAATTGTACAAGAAATAACTTTTTTAACCTTACAAATAAATAATCAATATCGATTTACGATGCCCGAAACAACACATTGTACATAAATAAAAAATACAAAGAAAAAATAATTAAAAACATGAATTAGTGATGTGCATTGAGCAGTTGTTTTGGTGCAATGGATTAGATAATTTTGGGTATAATATTGATTCAACAAAAATGGTTGTCATGGTGATTCATAAACAAACAGTTGAGAACGAATCAAACGGATAATGTATGACGTATGGCGATTAAAGGCGGAGGATTGGATCGACAATGACTCAATGGTAGTACTCTGACGTCGCATTGAATGACGTGGGTTCGAATCCTATAATAAATATAAAATTAGATATTTTGAATCAGATAAATATGGTAATGTGTGTTTTGAGTACGCACTCAGTTACATAAAATGTTATAAAATTTAAACTCCGTTACCAAGTACTGGAAGAAACACCTCGTGTCACCATATAATATAATTCAGACATCATAATCAGAGGATGGATTCAAACTGATTCATATCATGACCATTCATGACCCAAAACATTACTTTGGATGACATTATGTTTTCATATCTATAATGACTCGTTAATATCTTATCGTGATTTTATTTCACGCTATATAGGTTTTCGCGTTTGTTCATAATATCACCTGATGTTAAGTGACAAAGTGGCCTAAGAAACACTGAGTCTACAGTGACTGGCTCCCAAGTTCTGCTGCCGGGATTCACCTAAAGGTGCTTGGCGATAGCATTTCAACTTAAGGGTGGTTGATAGGTAGACGGGTTTAGAAAATAATCTACCACCATGCTATGGTTTTATTGCGATGTTTTCCTTCATCGAAAGCTCAGGCTGTTTACAGGGATTCGAATTCACGTCGATCGAAGTGACGCCTTCACATGCTATCACAGAGTTATCATTGCTTCAAATTTATGGAAACATACAATGTACAAAGTCAGGAAAATGAAATCAAAAGTCCTAATAATTATAAAAATATACATTTACAATGGGAAGCTTATTTTACGCATTTATTTTTTGTTGATCGAGAAAATAAGTAAGTACTTCAAACAAAAATTACTTTTGTGTTTTTTATAGTTCTGAAAGTACGGCAGTGATTTTAACTGTAGTAAGTAAAAAATAATCTAAAAACAAAGAAACAGTAATTAATAGTCTACCCATAATTCCAGGTTACTCCCCTCAACATCTCGAAGAGTATTGGGATCCTGGGTGTCGACATCTTCAGTGATGTTCAGTTCTTTGTCACATAGAAGACAAGGTGAAGTTGGCGTCCAAAAAGCTAAGTTCTGAACAGAGCAAATTGGTACTTCACCCCGAGATAAAGACTGCAGATATACAAAGCGCAAGTTTCACCCCATACGGAATACTGCTGTCGGCTCTAGGCAGGAGCACCTGGATCCCAGGTTGGGCTATTTGATTTGGCGCAAAGACGTTCTGTGAGAATTGTTGGCGATCCTAAACTGACAAGCGGTATCGAATTTTTAAGTCTCAGGGGAGACCCTGACTCTTTGTGCATATGCTACCCTTAGTATAATGGGCTGTGTTTCTAGAAATTGTTCAAGATGATGCCAACAGCTATCTTCCATCATCACGCTGTTCGCCATCGGCAGAGACTCATCCTTACATCTTGGTGCCTAATTGGTCGCCGACAGTCTGGTTTCAGGGGAGTTTTCATTCGCGAACGCTCGGAACGTGGAAAGAGCTACAAGGTGTTGCAAAAGCCCATAGGCTGCCTTAAACGCTTACTGTCAGGCGGACCGCATGCTTGTTTGCCACCATTGTGGTATAAAAAGTCACCACTATGGATATGCATCGGCTAATCCCGAAACCATATACATAACAATTTGTACTGTTTTGCGAATATTATTTTATTACGCCTAAAGGTTTATTTAAATCATTTTTCGTTGAATATAGTTTTGAAGAATTTTATTTTATTAGTTTGCTATTTCAGATTATTATGATAAATTCTGAAAGACTAAAATTAACAAATAAAATTAAAATTTACCTGATTTTACTTCTTTTAAGTTTACCGTTCATCTCTCTATCGGAACCCGCGCTGGACCCGCTCTTCGCTCTGAATGCGTTTGGCTTCGATTTTATCGTAAAACTCGTCGATCCCATCACTAACCCACCCTCACTAGAACCGAGTGTTTTGTTTATATTTAGATCTATTAAGAAAAAGATTTCTAGCTATAGTATAAAGGTAAAAATATATATCAAATGTTGCTTTTTCAGCTCCTTGATTTCAAAGTTCAAAAATCACGCGTCATTGTTGCATGTCGAATAAGGAATGAATTTTCGAATAAGAACTTTTGAGGCTTCCTGCGTGCTTCCTTTTTACACTCTCATCATAAACTGATATGTCTGTCTCGTTCTAACGGAAAAATTTTCTTCAGGACAAAATAGTTCTGGAGCTAAACTAAAAAAATCATAGATTTCATATAATATACTACATCTAGGGAAAAGGTAGTAACGTGTATATTATTATATTATATTTATAATATTATTGGGGTTTTCTATTGTTATAGATTTTACATAATAAGCACAAGTGTAAGCGTTAACAACAATAATTAATTTTAATTTACTGACGAAAAAATTTACCAAGTAATGTGAAATTAAATAATCTCTCTCACGACCTATTGGACCATTTGGGATTAATTTGTGGGTCTTTTGGACCAAACAACAGATGATATTTCTGACGAAAAAGATATTCAATTTTTTTAAAGGAAAACATTAATTTGAAACTATTCGTCTATTTTTCGTCAATAGCGGGAAATATAAGCTTTAAAAGGATATTTCAATCATTAATTTTGATGAAGAATTAATGGAGATCTGGTATTGCTAGGTAAAGAGTCATTTGAGAAATAATATACCAAATACGTTGGCTACCAAAGGTACATGATAACTAATAATTTCCAATTACTAATTAGTGAGTTTTATTTTTACATCCACGATGTTCAAGTGCTACGGACTTGTGTCTTATGTACCTACTTCTAAATAACATCAGTTTATGAATGAAACACAACCTTCCGGTATTGTGTCCGGTATATGCTAGCCATAATTAAACATGCATGATGAAAGTGAACGGATACAGGAGTAGAGGAAGACCGAAGAAAGTAGCATACAAATAGCATGAATATTGTTAAGTGGGATAAGAGTTCAAAAGAAGATATTGTGCTCGTCATTTCGTAAGTTATTTCGAATTCAGTACGTAATCAAAGAAATTAATAGTAACACATTATTTAAGTGTTTTATATCTTAGCTCTCGGACTAAGAGACTGGTAGTATCTTGCATGTCAAATGAAAACAACTGCCGCCTCCACCGCCGCGTCGTTACTAGTTTAGGAGGGAAAATGGGTACATGATTGTCACGCGAATTTACAAAACATATCTCACAAATCATACGTTATACCAACAGTTTACCAATTCGTGTTTATACGAATACATTCTTTTTGTAGTATAAAGTAAATAGCTCGATGATAGAATTTACTTTTGAGATGAAGTTTATTTACTAGTTGGAATTAGAGAATTTTATTTTGCTACTTTTGATTGAATATGACGTAGCATATGTTATGTCAGCGGAGACATAGTTTTATATATAGACAAAGCAAGATTAATATGTAGGCTATAATTTGATCTTATTTATATCTGAATGCATTCGTTTTTCTAGCGCTTATCAGCAAATACGTTACCTTAACGACTCTTTCCGCTACTGAGAGCGTAATTCCAAATGACTAAAAAACTAATAAAATACAAACTTTCTTACTGTATAATAAACTCTTTTGTTTTATGTTTGTTTTTGCTCAAATTCATTTATCTATACAATTAATAAAATTGAATTGACTGTAAACTTAAAATAACAACTTTTTACTAAATGCATATGATAGTATATAACGGTGCGTACATACAACAAAACACCAATTTTGAATATTTTTGTTATCTTTCTGTTTATTCCGGGTAATCTCCGAAACGGTTGAATGGATTTTGACGGAATTTCCAGTGGCAAATAGCTGATGTTACAAGGAAGAACTTAGGCTACATTTATTTAAAAAATATATTTACGGTTCCGTGTAAATACATAAAAACTAGTCATGGTGAATCAATTCAGACACATAATTGGCTTACGCTTTGTAAACTATAAGATATACATATTTCCATTTAATGTACTACTTATTTTTAGATATTAAAAATACATACCAAAAATTCAGCGTGAGCATATATGTCTATCTCCTAAGAACCACCTACGATGGCTACGATGTGCATTTTTGTCATTAAAATAATCGGGAGCAGTAGTAGAACGATTCGCGCGTATGCTAAAACTTAAAACTTAAAATGTAAAAACTTTCTTCTTGTTAATACTAAGATTTCCCTAGTGAATACTCTTCTTCTACCACTTCTGGATTATGCAGACGTTGCTTACTTGGACCTCTCAGAAGATCTCTTAAATAAATTTGATCGTCTACTCAATAACTGTATCCGTTTCATCTTCCGTCTTCGGAAGTTTGATCATGTTTCTGAATACCGAGCCAGGTTGAAATGGCTACCTATTCGGCAACGTAGGAATATAAGAATACTTTGTCTTCTTTTCTCCGTACTTAATAATCCCAAATCCCCTAAATATTTAAAAACACTTTTTCAATCTCTCGCGGATACGCATAATAGACAGCTGAGGTCTTCTGATTCTTTAATTCTCAGTATACCAAGTCATCATACTAATTTCCGCGACCAATCCTTCGCCGTTACAGCAGCACGACTGTGGAATTCGCTTCCTATCAATATCCAACTGGCCAACTCTCGAAATTCCTTCAAGTATTCGCTACGTAGGTTTTACTTGGAGCAATTGAATACTTCTTAATAATATATAATCTTAATAATCGTTATAATCTTTTTTTTTTACTTAACATTATGCACACCTTGCTCCCTTGGAAGACTGGCAGAGAATGCTTTTTAGCATTAAGTCCTCCATTTGTACTTTTTTTTTTGTGCAATAATGAATATATATATATATATATATATATATATATGCCCGATCAACAATATTCTTAGTCAACGTGAGCGCAGCCGCAGGCACAGCTAGTGCAATATATATGGGGTATTCCATGTGAAGAGGATAGGTAAAAAAAGTTGATGTCTGCGATTTTAGTAATTTTTGATTACGTTGTATAGAAACATATACTTAATAATATGTTTTCGGCACATATACACAATATTTTACAGTATAAAGTCAGCTGGTTATCGAGTTAAACGACTGAAGTTTTAACTAACCGGCAGGTATGTGCTACCTCTAAACACAATAATCAGTTTTAAAGGTTACAATCTAATTAATTATGCAGTGGACTTTATACTACAATTAATTATTATTATTATAATTGAATTACAAAAATGTATTTTAATTTTTAAAACTTGAATTTCACAATCTGAGGTATCTTCTATTTTTTTAATATTTTTTTTCAAAATAACTAATAGTGTGTAGATATTCCTTGCAGAGTTTCAAGGGTCTAGAGGGGTTTTAGGAACCAAACCGGTTACTAAAAACTAGACTTTAATAACTAAGTAAGAGTGTTAGTAAGGTATAAACAAAAGATGTATATCATATTTCCTGTCATCATAATTCGTTTTTCCAACGTAATTTGCATAGTATTAAATATATTGACGGTACAGGTCGGAGCCGGCGCGCGTCATGTCGTGACTCACTCCTATTAAAGTTTACAAAAAGGTATTTTCTCGTTTATTTGGTATCACAAGATTGCCTTTTTTGAAACATAAATGTATGAATGATAAATGTGTGGAATAATATAGTTACTTTCACATTTGGACAATAATATGGTAGATTTATTATGTACTAGTGGTGTCTGTGATTTCGCTCGCGTGGACTACCCCGCTTCCAATCTCGGCAGTCGCTGCAAAGAAATGCTTACCTATTATTATTATATTTGTCCAGAACCCTAATAACAAGTAGACTACGTAACTTCTTATACCTTAGTACACCTAATTTATTTGTATAGTTGATATAGACTGGTCTCTCACTATTTTAATACCGTTTTAAAATCAATATTCAACTATCACGCGACAAATGCCTGCTGAAGATGCCTGCTTATTTCAAACTGGAAGTATGTAAATAGTCTAGCTAAGTGTGTCAAAACGTGCGGGGAGAATACTCACAAACTGTAACGGACCTTTAATTTTAAAGAGACTTCGCCTCATATATTCTACTTTTCGTACAATGCGCTATGTTCCGAGGAATTGTCTGATATGGTGCCAGTATTTCCATCATCGTAGCCCTCGCCCTCGGCAAGGGCTTCAACGTCACGCCTTGGAGCCTTAATGGTAGAGGACAGTCCGGTTCCAGATGAGTTTTCTTCCGCTAACGCTCCGGATATAGAATGACCTTTCTGCGTAAGTTATTCCATTGGACTACAATATAAGGTTCTTCAAGAGGGAAGTGAACAGGTTTTTAAAGGGTTGGCAACACGCATGCCACGCTTCCGGTATTGCAAGCTTCTATAGGATGCGGTGACCGCCTACCATTAGGTGAACCGCACGCTTGTTTGCAACCATCGTGGTATAAAAAAGTGGCTTAACTTTAGAATCGCTACCATCGAGTTCAGACTTCAAATTTTTTTACAGTTAGATCACTCTATAGTAATGCTAAATATAAATTTTCACATTGCGGAAATAAGTAGTTTTAGAGAAATTGAATTTAAAAAAAAGCATTTTTGTAAATCTGGGAATACAAATGTCAATTCTAAGTAGTTAATGTAAAGTTCACTTTCCAATTTTTTAATTCTGTACTGTCAATTTTTTTCCTAGTTTTTTTACGATTATTGTGTTATTTACGTCAAATACGACCAAGTTTAACACTTTGTGTCGTTTTTTTTTATTGAGTGATATATTTTCGTTTTTCCGTTAAAATTTGTCAGGTTAGGTTTGAAACAAAACCTCAAAATTGAAAAATAATAATTTCTCTATAACTATGTAATTGTTTCTGCACTTTTTCCTTTACATGGGGATTACCTCTAACCCTCATCATATTCAGCGAAGCGATTTTAAAGTCCAACCAAAAAGTATATATATAGGTACCAGAAAATACTGTAATTATGATAACCGCTACACTATAGTTTCCATTAAAAATTTTCTTTCACAGAAAGTTAAACTTATCGTTATATGATTCGAAACCATTCTATTTTATAGCTCGGTATTATAAATGGAGCTGCCAATCAAATGTCACTGATTAAGGTTAAATGGGTTGCTTGACACGACAATTTCGCACTGACTGGATTCGCAACCACCATACACACGATGTAACGCCCGCCTTAGTTGTTATCTTGTTGTTTATCTATGGCGACATCAATAAAAAGAACTGGTTTAAGTTTAACTTTTAAAAAAAAATAGGAAAATCTAACGCATAGAGTAGATCTAACGTAGTCCTGTTCTGAATTAAATATGTTGTGTTTATTTTCGTAAACATATAACTAAATAAACCAACTATGTAAACCATATAAATAAATAACATACCGTTTAATATAGTGGGCTATATTTATAAATGGGTAGGATATTCATGACTACCCTACTGGTCGAACTGTGTGGAAGAATATATTAGGCGTAGCGCACAGGGAACGGGGAATTCTCGCTTGAACTGTGGAATAGTAACGCTGTTGAACAATAAATACATCAGTTAATAAGACAACTGCATGTAAACACTGTTCTAAACTCCTGAGTGCCGTCTCGCTGAGTGTAATAACATCTCAGAAGTGGGATCCCAGTGAACACATTTATGTCAATGTGACATCTAAATGTCATCGAGCAATATCATGCGTTATAAAAAAAAGACTCTAGCTACAAATAACTCATTATTTCGCACGTTTAGGTAATATGACAATGTAACAAGTTTGATATAGATATCTCTGTCAAATGTATTTGACATCCGTTTAATATATTAATAATATAGCAATGATTTTACAATATGATATTCATATTGCACCAGATGATCGTAAGATAAAAATGAAACCTTGACATCACATTAAAATCATATTTTAACATCAGTATGGTACTACGTTAAAAATCACAGTGTGACATAACTTAAAAATCACTGATCATATCAGTTTTATATCATGGATATATCAAAACGCTGTGACCTCTGAATGCCTTGTATGTGATGGTCAAGGTAAGGTAATTAATGTATTCACTGGGATAGGATAGGACTGTCGCGTCGCCTCATACGCTACCCGCTGCACAAAGCTGCGATTATAGTTGATACTACCCATCTCTTTTTGTGCGTCACTGTTTTTGAATTAATCTATGCTTACCATTAGACATGGTGCAGTCACTATGGAGAGGGGGGTCTACTAAATAAAGTAGAGAAGACATTAATTTTATCAATTTATTAGTAAAAAAAATTATAATACTTACTAAAAAACAATCTTTTCTGATTTTTGGTGTTAGTAAATTAACCATAAACTTATTATTAAATATAATAAATACTTTAAGTAAATAATTAAGTCGAATTGCACGAAAATAAAATACGTTTGTTTGTTTTTACTCTTTCTCCGACATCTAAAAATGTTCGATGGCACTTTTACACAATAAATACATAGAAAAATAAGCATTTAATAGATTTATTTACAATAATATGTTTTGTGCATTGTGCAGAGCGTAATTACAAATGATAATAATAATGTTTTGATAATTTCTTTTTTATAAAATAGAGTGAAATTTTTCCAAGTTTGTATATTTTTTACCAATAAATAAAGGAATCAGGTACGAACATTATAAAAAGAATGCACGGTTTTCAAGTTACAACTTTGAAGTTGAACTTCAAGCTACGATTCTAAAGAGGGGAACAGTGATCATGGGCATCAAGCAATCCAGCAAGCTGTAGACAAGTACGGGAAGTGAGAACCATGATAGAATACTGATGCGTTAGCGGCGACATCTGGTGGAGAGTTGTTCGAATAAATTTAACACGATTAAAACCGTATGGTAAAGCTAGTATTATGATATGTATACAAAATTATATACTCATGAGAGTTACTGGTAAAACACAAATAAAACATACCATCATGCCCGTATACCTGAAGGGTTAGGCAGAGGTGTATTAATGTACACCCACAGCTCGCCGGGTAAGTTTTTAGGTCCCATATAACAGGAGGCTAGCTTGTTGCCATTAATCGGTCACAAAACTAGACTCCGAGCTGCTACTGAGAATTTAATTTAAGAAAACTTTGCTCGACGTGATAAACGAACCCAGGACCTCGAGCATAGCAGTCGCGCTTAGAACCACTAGACTATGAGACAGTTAAAAAACCTTTCATAACCACTGTTTATTTTTGTTTTATGTTATAAATATCTACGCTCTATTTTATAAAAAGAAAAAATATCAAGAATAGTTCGTTTATGGCACAAGATACCAAATATAAAAGAGGTTTGTTCAAAATAATTATTTACAAGGATTACGCTTACAAATAAACACTAAGTAAGTATGGATTTTAAAATTTGGGCGTAAAAAATATAACGGTATTTCGTTTTATTGATTTTATTAACAGGTCGAAAAATTTTCGTTTTTGTTACTGTCTTAAAATTTATGTAATAAACGAAGTATGTTTAGTTACAAAATAAACAATCTCTGACTCTTGTAGACCTAATCTATTGCACTAAGAAAATTTCATTAAGTAATGGCATATTAGATAATAATGTCACGAAAATATAAACCAATCATTTTAACTTGTTTTGTATTGTGGCAAATTTTAAAAGAGAAATTGTTTTTGAAAATATTTATAGGTTTCGCGTTTTGGTCATAACTAATTATTAGTTATTATATTAATATAATTAAAGCTCAGGTTCATTGCAGGTATTCGAACTCACGTCGATTGACGCGCTGGATTATACTACACTTTACCACTGACCAAACATTGCTGCAGAAATTGATTAAAAACGTTTTTATCCGAGAATTGAATAAGAAAATCTAGAATATTCCGACGTTTTCGATTCTCTATTTAGTTATGTAAATTTGTAGTATTTTTATTTTCAACCTGTTAATATTACAAAATAATATTTAAATGCATTATTATTCGGTAAAGCTCATTGGAATTTATTAACAACTTGCTTCACCCAACTGCCTTTCAAGTCATCGTCAGGTAAATTTTGTTCTTGCTCGTTGTTTTTCTTCGTGGGAATGTTTCTTTCAGTACTAATCTGGATATGTTTATCGTTATTGATATTATCGTAAACGTTTCTTTCGAAAGTAGCAGCTTTTCTTATAACTGATTTAGCCGGTATTGCTGGTTTTTTAATGCTCTGTCCCGGTTTCATTTGGTTTTTCGACAATAATTCGATTTCCATCCGCCTTTCTAATACGGATTTGGATGTCGTCGACAATTTCGGTGGTTCGACGGTCTTTTTAATTTCAACCGGTTTCATTAGTTTTCGTGTGGCCGAATCTAAGCTAGCCCTTTCAAAACTCAGTCTTTTGATTTGTATATTACTACCGCTTTGTATACTAGATTTATTAGATGAAGTGACTTCTGTACTTTCATCGCGATTTTTATGTATTTCTATATTACGTTTCTCATTACAAGGTGTCGAAATAGATCTTTCAATGGGTTGCTTAAAATTATTTAGTTTAATAGTTTTAGTAGCTCGTGACGATTCTTCTAAACTTCTGATTAATATATTATTTTTAGTAATATTTCTTGTTTGAAAGTTTGTTGTTGGTCTTTGAGTGATTTTCGGTTTTACAGGTACTGGGGGGGCTATTTTTGTTTTAACGTTTGCTGGCTGTACTTGTTTTTCAGTAATTTCCTCTATGTTTTGATTTTTAACTATAGCTTCTTTATTGACGTCATTTTCATTAATATTTTGCTCACGAGACTTGAAAGGTTGCTTTTTATCGGTCTCAACTTTAGTAGTATTATTTGTGTTAGTTACTGTTTTTGTATCTTCGGTATCATCTTGATCAGAATATACAGCAGAATCTCTAAAAACAGTTTCATCCGTCACTTGCTCAATTGTTTCAAATGATTTTTCGTAATAATTTTCATCACTAGGATGTACAAACTCAGATAGTTTTTTGTTTTCTACTACAGTTTTACCAATATTCGTTTTATTTTCTTGGTACACGCCTTCACTGGATGTGGTGACAAATGATGAGTTAGAAAATAAGCTATCCGGCCTGATAGCATTCTTGTTTATAAGTATGTTGATGCTTTTATGTGTAGCTTTTTCTGTGGATAGTGTCATAGGATCAACATAATCTGATTGAGCTATTCTAGCTCCTAAATGCTTACTACCTTGCATATAAATTGGCAGTTTATTTAAACTTTGGTAGGAACTGTTACTTGATTTTAAAGGCGAACTCATTGCACTTGAAATGCTTGTAACCATACTTATGCTCTTCTCATACGCTGGACGGTTTCTTTCTGGTTTTTTAGGAATATTCTCACAACTAAGCGATAGCGCTTCTATAGTGCTCTTTTCACTTTGACTGTCAGTGATTGAACCTTGTCCGTATACACTTTTACTTAATAAATCACTATTAACTGTATAAACTATAGTAGATGTAGTAGGGCTGGTATTACTTGATGTTATGATTACTTTTATTTCGTTTTTAGATGTTTTTGAATCACTCTCTATTTTGTTGGTCTCTGCTTTATTCTGATTATCATCTGTATGGTCATCTCCTATAATACTTCTAAATCTTTGCAATAAATTTTTAGAGTAGCTTCTGGGGTTCAAATTAGGTTTTTTCTCATTTATTGGGCTCTTCAATTCAGATTTTGCACTGTCTGGGCTACTTTGATCATTTGCATTGATTTCGAAATCTTGAATGGCCTTATTGGGTGTTCTACTTTTAAAACGACTTAGAACGTTTTTGAGAGATAGCATATTACTAGTGGGCTTGTATATTTTATGTTCTGGATGAATCATTTCAGTTATTTTTGTTTTATCATCAGTGACCTGTTCTGTAGGTAAAACTTCACATGAAGATGCTATAGATGTATTCAATTCAGTTTGTGAGGATGTAATGTTTTCGTTTTTGTTTTTATCGAGATTAATTTCTTCAAAATTATTTTTATAACATCTGTCAATTTCTTCTTCTAATTCCAAAGTGGATTTACTTATGTTTTGTACGTAATCAGGGTCGTTTCCTTTGATAGGTTTGTTAAATTTTAATATGTCTCCTTCGCTCATGTAAGTTTCGACGTCATCGTAACTGATTTCACTTTGATCCGATGCAATTGTAAAAGGTCTATCAATGCTCATAACTTTACCTTCTCTATTTAAATACGTCTTGCTGCTATTGTTAGGTTTACATTTAAACGTATTTAAATCATTATCCTCTTGACAACTTGTTATTACTTGAAAACTTCGAGGTAAGGAACCAGATTTCCTATCCCGAGATACATTAAAATGCTCTTTTTGGCGACTCAACCATATCTCAGGAGTGTTAGGGCTTTGTTGATCTGGACCCATAGGTAGATAGTCCCCAGGTAAGTTAGTTGGTACATCTTTTCTCCGTTTACACACGTCAAGTAGTGTATCGTATATATTTTCGTCATTCTTAGCAGGACTCTGCTTTTCCATAATAACATAGTAATCTGTTACTTCACGTTCAACTTTTTTTGGTGACTTCACCGGTACATCGTAAATACCATTTGCATCTTCTATTTGGTTTTCCTTATCGAAGGTGAGGTACACATAATCGGAATCAGGTCCAATACATTTTTCATTGATATTTTGCAATGTATTTGGTGGCGATGGTAATCTTTTTGGTCGGTTTATATGAGGATTGTGATGTATTAGTTTGCTTTTATTATCTAAATTATGTAAATTTTCATCGACTCTGTTATCCACTCGCAACGTCTCATATATATGGTCATCCTCAACAAATTCACTTGGGTCAGCACTTAAATCTACCATGTTAGTCCCACTTAAATCCAATTGATCTGAACTTTGTCTTATGTACGAAAGATTAGATTTATTATTTTCAAAATTTTTGCTTAAAATAACTGGTTCAGGGTTAGAATGAGATTTCATTAGTCTCTGGTGTCTTCTTTGTGTACTATTCCTTTGCTGCTGTTTCTTTATAAGTTTTTGGAAATCTCTATTCTGCATTAACAACTGTGAAATTATTTGTTCTAGAGGTTGTTCTGTCTCTTCACAACTTTCTGTGACTTCTTCATGTCTAGATTCATCATCACATCTCTTGTCATCTACCTCCGAACCTTCAGTTATAACTTTTTGTTTGTTTAAATATTTGACTTTTTCTAATTCATTCTTTTTAAAAGAATCAGTTTTCTCTATTAGCTTTTTGTAAGTTTCTTCATCAATATCTTCATCTTTGCTTAAGATTTTAGATAATGTTGTATTTTCAGTATTTTGTACAGGTTTATCATTGTTAAGACTGTCGTTGGATTCCGAAATATGAAGAATGTTTTCTGTGGACACATCTGTAGATAAATCAGCATAAAATTTAGCCGTGGTATCTGATCCTAGACGTAAACCTTTAGCCCTATTCTTTTTAATCTTGGATATTTTCTTTGGTATGTTTTTCGTATTATACATTCTTATTTCTAAATTCGGTTTCATTGTAGACGTTATCTTTTTTCTATTGTCTAGTTCGGGATCAGATATGATAGTTCCATCATTCGTTCTCAATTTTCTTGTGATTTTGTTTGAACCACAATTCTTACATTCAAATTCTAGTTTTTCAGAATTTCGAACTTCAGTTTTTTCGCTATCACTATCTTGAGATTTTTTTATTACAATTCCAGTTGTATTTTGTTGCAACCCTGGTTCTGACTTTCTTCTCCAAGTTCCTATTTTAGATATTCTAGATCTCTGAGGATCATCTTTTGACTTGGACCTTAAAATATCTGTTCTAGGTTTATCCAGATCATTGTATCTTGATCTTCTTGGATGTAATAATGTAGTGGTGGATTCAGTAACTATATTCTCTTTAATTTTTTCACATTTTAAACATGTTTTTGTTATATTCCTGACATTTGTCAAAGAGTTGTTAGTGTTGCTCAGATCTTCCTTGCTTTTGTTATTGTCGGTATAGCTAACAATATTGTCAGAGGAGTGGTAACCCCTGGTTTTGTTTAGTGCACTGTCAAATTCTTTACCAAAACTTTCTTGTGAGGATTTAAAATCTGAACATTTGCACCCGGATTTTCTTTCTATAGTCTCCGTACTACCAGCATCTATATAATGAAGTGATCTATCACATTCAGCGCATTTGTCTCCGCCGATGTCATTATCTTCGGGTCTATTGCATGAACACTTTTCGTTGATTTTATCTTTAGACAGTTCTGTTTCACAATCTGAACACAAATCTATATAACAGTAGTCACATGTAAAATCTGTACCTTTTTCTGCTGATACTTGTAAACAATCACATTCTTGATTTCCTTCTGTCCTTGAACTATTTAATGTGTACTTTCTATTGGTTTTCTTTGTTCGTGTTCTAATACCGTTCTCGAAAGATTTTCTTCTTTCTCTCTCTAGTTTTCGTTTCTCTAGATATTCTGGAGCCGAAAGTTGTTTCCTCATTGACGCTTGGGTTATGAGGTTATGTGATTTCTCAGCTAGTATGTCATCTGAAAAATTTAAAGGATTTATTTAACAGATGGCTTCCTAACATTACAGCATGTATTTAATAAGTTTGTAATTAAGATACTACCGTCAGTTTTGTTCTGTCCTAATTCCATAACTAACTGCCGAGCATGTGATGGAATTACGGCATTGTAGTTTTCCAATATCACCTGAAATTAATAAAATACAAGCATGAATTAAATGTTTCTATAAAACTTCTATTATAACATGAATAAGGAGAGTATAAAAAAGAGAGTGCATTTATGTATTGCGCACACATTTATGCTTTGAAATATATCCTGCATCTCAGACTAGGCTTTGTCTAATAGACTCTGGGACTTGAAGAAATACGGTGATAGTTAGAGGAACAGGATTTCGGATTAAGATTGTACCCAAATAAAGGAACATTTTTTATTCCTTACTATCTCTGCCCACGGCTTCACTCGCGTGTACTACAGAGCGCCGCGCCGTCGATAGTGCTCATGCGCTAACTCGCTGCTCCCGCTCCCGGTTAATTTAAAGACAAAAATTCTTATCGTGGCTGATCCTTAGAAGATAGAGACATATATTGATCCCAATTTTATTGTAGGTCTTAAGTTCATTAAATTGATATATCTCTCATGGTTTACTCAGCGTAAGCCATTTAGACCCCCGAATTTATTCTCCATTACCGGATTATTTCATTTTGCGCGAAACCCTAACATTTTTTCTAAAATAAAAGTGACCTAAGTTACTCCTTATAATATCAGCTATCTACTAGCGAAAGTCTAGTCAAAATTGTTTCAACCGTTTCGGAGATTAACACGGAACAAACAGACAGACAGACAAAAATTTTAAAAATGGGTTTTATGTACGTACCGTATATACTTTCATATGCATTTAATAAAAAGCTATTATTTTGACATTATCAATAGGCAATTCAATTTTATTAATTGTAAAGATATAAATAGGTTTAGCGTTTGGCCACAATCTCATCAGAAGCTAATTGATAATGTGGCCCAAAATGCTAACATGCTTAGGTTAGTGGAGGAACTGGCTACCAGTGAAGTTACTCGAACACACCTATAGATCTTTGGTGACTGATTTTCAGGTCTACCATCATGCTATAGTTTTATCACGATGTTTTCCTTAACCGAAAGCATCTGACGCATTGTGAGGATTCGAACTCGTGCGGATCAATTCGATATCCATACTTGCTACTTAAACGAGAAAGTAGATTAAGGAATGTATTGACACCATTACATTTATACTTACTCGTTTGAGAAGCAAAGTCCATTCTCTCTTATGCCTTTGCGAACGCGCCTGCAAGGTGAGCTGACCTCGTGGCGCCTCCCACGGGATCACGTGGAAGGAGAGCGGAGCACCCGCTATTGACTCCACCAACATCATGTCGTTACACTGTAATGCAATGTTAATCAGTTCCAGTTTGAAGGAAACCCATAGCGAATAATAAGTTATAAGACATCGCCTTATACAAAAGTACTCTGTGCTTTAAACTCTAGCGAAATGGCGCTGACTTACATCATACCACACGGGTTGCTACAATAATTATTTATTTTACTTAGTCTGTTGGGTGTCCCTGCTAGATAAAGCGATTTTTCTGGAATCTTCGTATAACCCAATGAGTAGTGATGATATAATATAATAAATATATGTCACTCTGATGTGGGTGGGGTGTGCTACGTGTGTGTTGACAATCAAAAATATAATTAATATAAATATAGAGACGATTTGCGTATGAATGATCGATTTAAAAAAAGAGATTTTAAAGAAGATATTTTTATGTTTTCTGAACGTTTCGCTTATACCGCGTGTATGAACTGCAAACATATGGTTTTTTATTCTAGGAATTAGAGGCTTTGATAGCTTCACTGGAATTGGGCGGAAACCATCGAGAACGCATATTTCATCGTCGATGGCATACCGGCCAGCTGAAATACCTCTTCAGACTCGTTTGAAGGACCTAAGACTGGAATGAGTGAACACACTTGCTGGGAGAATATACCACATCTTGACGATACAATAAAGGGTCCATGATTATGACGCGTGGGACTTGGGAAGTGGAATGTTAGGAATTCCAGGCAATGTACTTACCATTATATGTGACTTGTATGCAAGTATACCATCTTCTCTGTTCTTAGTGACGAGTAACATTTTGTCGAAGAGGAAGACGTGACGCATCGCCTTCGCGCCGAATACTCTGTTAATTAAAAATAATTATCAAAAGACTTTGTATAAATTACATAATTTATAAGCCAGTTAACTAAATAAGAAGTTATGTAGAGCTTAAAGACACCTAAGTAACAGATTTAGAACGCTTACTAATTCAAAGGCCATTTCCAAAGGTAAAGTAGGTAGACCCAAATCAGCTTGGAGACGTTTTTTTTTTGTATTTGTAGTACCTAGTGAATTTGTACAATTCTAACGACAGTTTTAAGCGAGTGATGTAAGAGTGCGAGGCACGTTACAAACCAGCGCAAACTGGTTTATTCCGGTTTTACTCAAACGCAAAACCGCCTCCAAGCTGATTTACCTATACTTATAACTTTTGAAAAATTAATTTAAACAGTAGGAAGAAATTTTTGGTATCAAATTAAAATAGTTTACTTCTAATAAATTATTGATAACCGATTACAAATATATAGTTAGGAAACTTAATACTTTAATCTGTTTTTTCGAAGATCTGATTTAGTAGATATTGATCACGTATAAAATGTTACGAAACTAATCTTAATTTTTGTAATTAATGTTGTTTATTTATTATAAATATTAAAATATTTTACCTGAATGTCCCTTCGGCGCACAACTCTCCGTAAGTGGTCAAATCCGGGCCGCTCCATCCGTACAGAAGAGACTGTATCTCCTGAAAGATTTTTTAGATACACGTTTAATATTGAAATAAACCTTTCTCCCCTTCCCTTCAAGACATAGTACGAGTAGAAAATTCCCCAATTTAAAAAACTTCCAATAGATTAGTGGCAATTTTTCAAAGTTCTCCGAAACATTATAAAATTTCCTAGAATTTTTTTTAAAGTTCCAAATGTTCTTTATTCAAAGATGTCGACGACTATACATGAAATAATAATTAACTGAAAGATATACATACCTGGACTCGTACGGCGTGTTCATGTTTCCGCTTCATATCGTCAATATGCTGCGCAATGCCAGTCATCTTCAGCAAGGCGTATTCTGTTTCCCGCGATGCACATTCCTTCACCACGTTCTAAATGCACAAAATCATTAGAAAATTAGCCCTAACATATCTCTACTAAAATATTATACAAGAAAAATTGATTATTATTTGGAGTTTACTCCATAAGAATCCACTTTCATAAAATATAGTCCGAGCCACGGTGCGTAAATTAAATGGGGATCAAAATCGAGTCAATATGCTGCCCCTCCGCGCAACATATTCGCGGATCTTGCACTCAACGCCTGTGTATAAATATGAATATACTGAACTTACTTGTTGTATACGGAACTAATAATATATGCAATATCATCATCATTATATTAATACGTGAAGTAAAAACTTTGCACCCCTTTTTACGCGTATTGCGTGCACGGAAGACTGTGAGATTTGGCATAGTTAAAGTTTATATGGAGAAGGAGTGCAGAAAGCTAAAATTTATCTATTATATCTGTTACTAATATATTAAATTAAATAAATTAATACTGCGAATCCTAAACCGAACAGTGCCATTGAACTTAGACCCCCCAAAATATTGACATTGTCACTGAACGAAAAGTGACAACAAGTGATGTAGATAATACTCATTGTTTAGGTTCATAAATACTACAAATGTCAAACAGAAAATAGTCTATGATCAAAAAGCCGCTGTTCAAATTTCGACCTTAGGGCAACCGCTAGTATTAATAATTAAACTTTGCATGTTATGTCGATTTTCCAAGACAATCGATTTTAAAGAGTAAATTATTCCGGTCGCGCGTCGCGTTTTTTTATTTTTTTTTATTTCGTGCTTGTCTCTTGATATATACATTAAATACGGATGAAACCGTAGGGCATAGCTAGTGTATAAATAAACTTACCTGTAATAGTAAATGGTACTTCAGTATTCTCTGAACAGGTTTTAAGAGATATGAAGCGAGAGGTAACAGATGTCCTAGCTCGGTTTGCCTCTCCCTGAATGCTCTGGCGCTCTGCGGTTTGGAAGCGAGTGCCGCCAGCTGCTCCATCGTCCGAGGATATCCGGTACAATACGAAGTATATACAGAGAAACCCGATGTATTATTGACGAAGCAGCGTGCTATGCAGGTAGCATCGAGACGGCAGGTATTAAGTTCTTCACAGAGGCCCCTGGGAAAACGATATTTTTTTATTCTTTAGTACTTTTTTTAATATGTCCAGTAGCGCATTTTTTTTCTTGGTTTTATGGCCTTTAAACCTTTGGGTTACGTCGGTCTAGTAACAAGCAATGAAGTTGTATACCAAAAGTGCGTTTTAGTACTGCTAGGTTTGAACAATATAGCATGGAAGGCTCCGTGATCCGATTTTTCTTTATATTTACAATAGCGCTGTCTGCAAAAAAAAAATTTGGAAAATAATATCTCACACAAGGCCATTTGACTGCAAAGTCGCTTACTTGCCCCATGATAGCTAAACAGTTTCTCTACATAGTTTACTTAGAATAAAACTCTCAGAAACACAAGTACTAATCGCTTTAACCATACAACCTGCAACGTCTTGGCCTTTATTTTCGCGACCGATCTTTCGCCGTAACAGCAGCACGACTGTGTAATTCGCTTTCTATCAACATCCAACTAGCCAACTCTTGGGATTCCTTCAAGTATTCGCTAGCTACACCTTGCATATATCTTTCTCTTGCTACCCTGGAAGACTGGTAGAGGATGCTCTTTGGCATTAAATCCTCCAATTGTACTTTTACGTGCAATATAGAATTAAAATAAATAACAATGTGGTTTATTTATTTAAACCAGTAGGTTCTTACAAGACTTTTTAAATGATGAGAAGACGGAAACTATAATCGGAATGTAGGATCTACTGCGAGAAATCAGCACAAAACTCAATGAAGAACTGGAGGAAGAGAATGAAGAGTTGTTTTGATTTTTAATTGGTTTCTCAGAATCGGCTTTAAAGATTTGGATGAGATTCTGTATTTCCTAATTTCCAATTTTATCAATACAGATGTTTTTTTTTTCCAAATACCGTATTTAGCTCGATTGCCCAAGTATTTATATACATGTAAAACCCCTAATTTCTTCTGTTACTCTGACAATCTCTTATAGCATAGAAAAATCTTTATTTTTTTGCCATAAACGTGACAATAATAATTTAAAAAACCACTTAATTTACTAATTTAAATAGTACCTAATTTGTACTTGCTTACCTTGAAGTTAAATTAGACTATATTAAGTTATATTTATTGGAAGGTACTAATGTATATTCTAGGCTCCTCGTATATTATACCTATGACAGGGGTTCAAGGACCATGTCAAGCAGAATTTAATATCAAAAGATTATTATTAAGTGGATAATCACGTGAATGATAGTGATATATGAAAATGATTCCCTTTCTGTACATCCACTATAATAATATTATCTAATATATTGTTACGATCTGAGTAAAAATATAAATCACTAATCTCAAAATCTCTGGAATCGTCTAGAACGAAATTATCGCTCCGATTACGTCATCCGATAAACAATAATCTAAAAATAGAACTTCCCTTTCTAAGCAATGACGTAAAGTTCAAAGCATTCCGAGTGATTTCGACCCTCCTTCTATTTTGGTACCTACATAAACGAGCTGCGTTCCGAGCTAAGACAGCCAAGATTAGTAAAACTGTAAAGCCTTCTGAGGCTTCAGGGCTCTTATGGCGAACAATGTAGGCAGTTCGAAAATAAGCCAAGACAGTTCTGTTTTGGAAAACGAAGTGCAAAACAACAAGCGATAAAAGGAATAAATCTGCAAGAGGACCATAGAGAGAGAGGCACTGATGACAGTATAATGAAGATCAGAATAGTAAATTTGTTTGAATTTTGTTTCATTAAGTACGAATAGCTTATTTATGTGCATTTCCTTTACCCAAAGACGCGGACATAACCATATAAATTAAATTGTGTTCGCATATTTATTTAAATGAAAACGTTCACCAACCCTAGAGATTATGGAATGACCTCGGATCGGAATAAAATAAAATTACAGTGAGAGAGGTACCATTGTTTTAGGTTTTACGAGCAAACCACGGAGAGTTGGGCTGGGAATACGTGACCGCACAAAGGCAACTCGTACCTATTTCATTTTTTGTTGTTTACTCTCCAATTATAGTTCGTGGAATTTAGTATTTCTTAGAGCCACTACAGTATTGTTTGTAGAAAGCGCAACTTGATTATTTATTAAATAAATTCCCATGACATCCAACGGTACGGTATAGTTATAAAATACTGAATAGGAATGTGGCATGCCGATACTAACCTTACATATAAAACGTCTCGGAGTGCTCATAAACTCATAAGTCATAACATGTTAGAAGAAGGATCGAAGCAATAAACAATAACTCTGCAGATATAGATGTCGATTTTCTTGATCTAAATAATTTAAAATATCTTGGCCATATATGTTTTTAGTAAAAATATATACTTAATATTATAAAGCGCAAGAGATTGTTCGATTATTTGAACGCGCTAATCTCTGGAACTACAAGACAGATTTGAAGAATTCCTATTGCATTTAATAAACTACTTATTGGGAAGATTATGTACTATATACTAACTAACACCAGACAAGGCCTATTATGAGCATTATAGGAATTAGTAATAACGTGGAAAACAGCACAGTATTTATTTTGTTATTTTTTATTATTTCCTATCACATAAATGAGAGGCTAATTTAGAAAACCTTTGAGAACTCCGTACCATATTTAGATATTTCCAAATAGTAAACGCAACTAAATTACTTCATGCAGGCGTAGTAGTAATATGAAACCAAGTGTTATTACATTCAATGGGTCGTGTAATACGATCCGGTTCGTTTGGTCGATCTTCTACTTATATTGCTTTCTTTCAAACTAAATTTATAATAATGTATTATGAGAATGATTCTATTTATTAACAACTTTATAATGATTATTTAAATTAATAGGCTACATTTGGATTCCTAATGAAATACATATTTATATGCTAAACACATTATATACTGTAATCATTTCTGAGCTTCAATTCTAAGGTCTCATAACTCAGAAAATTGTTTAGTACCGAATTAATTATTTAAATTACATAGTACACTAAAAAATTATATAAACCGCCCTCGTAAGGTAGTTGCAGCATCAAAGTTTCGTTTGGATGGCATTACAACATAGGAATCCGAGCCGGCATGTAATTTCACACTTAATTGCTTGTTCCACACCTCGGGGAATGTTTGTAAGGTCCATAATATAACATTTATGGGTTAAACACTCTTTATGGTGGTATATTACGGCTTGTGGGAATTACAGTTTAAGATTGATTCTATATTTTATTATAATACTAGCTGTGACTGCTGCTGCGCTCGCGTGCAATGCCGTCGATCGGGAACACGTGCGAATCTTGCTACGCCAGCTCCCAGAAAAATGCTTAATGTAAGTGATCCTTAGAAGATAGACATATGCTCTCGCTGACTTCATAAAGAGCTAGCCTAAGTTTCTCCTTAGAACATCAGCTATCTGCCAGTGAAAATCCCTTCCAAATCGTTTTTTTTAGACCTGACTATATTGTTTGCCATATGGGCCGTGGAGTCTCAGACGGCTTTTAAAGCTTCAACGTGGTTTGGTAACATAATTTTGTTTACTATTTGATGAAATAGAAAAAGTAACTCACCTGTTAAAATTATAGATATGTTCTATGTTATTAAAGAGTTCTGTAAGCTCTTCGTCGGAGAATGTCGCGTCTCGTCGCCAGATGTGAAGATAACCCTGAAATAAAAATAAAAATATTAAGTACATATTATTTCTGTGACAAACCCATATCTCCTTTAATTCTTCATGAAAATAGATTTATGATATTTATATTTATTACGATTTTTTATGAGCACAGAAAAAAAAACTACATACGAGTGAATCCGTCCATGCAAACTGGAATTCTGTATACTTTCACAATACAATAGTCAATTTGCCGAGTTACCGCATTATTGTTACCATGCGCAAACCGCAAGCTAACAAAGTTCTAACAATGATGACGCCGCTATAAGAAATAACGTTTTACAAATCGCAAATAACGCGTAAACTACGAAAATTGACTTCGCTTCGGTTCAAGGAACGTAACCAGGTGCAGACAAAGGGGACTAGTTTATTTTAAATTAAATAAAAATAATGTTTGTCTATACATCGTTAAATTATATTTACCCAATTAAAAAACAATCAGTAAAATGTATTATCACTAATGGCTATCTTCATCACGTTGTTGGCACTCCGGATAGAATATTTGGAGTTAATTTTATTTTTCACGCTAAATAACTTCTTACACACAATTTTTTATTATTGTTTAACAAAATGAAAATATTCTATATTCAGTTTAGACCCTAAGCAGGCACTTATAAACGTCAAAACACTACTGCCGTTTCGGAAAACGTCTCACTTATCGAGAAGAACCGATAAGAAACTCAAACGGGTTTATCTTCTTTTTCTTAGCCCTAATAGTAATGTCCTTACCTTTTTTTGATGGATGGGCAAATTAGGAGAAAGAATCGTGACGAAAATATTTTATGGTGGTTAGGCATTTTAATGGGGCTGTTTTTCTGGTTTCGGTATTGGTCCTGTAAGAAACGTTGAAGGGTTGCTCATTGCTGGATCAATAACAGTACACACAACTATACTGGATAAGATAATGATTCAATACGCTGATTGACGATTACCTATTACGTGGATATTTCAACCTGAGAACGAGCAAAAACATACGTCAAATAGTATTAATGAATTTCATAGAGTAAATTCGGTATGGGTTTTACAGCGTCCTTAAAATAGTCCGAATTTGAAACTGATTGAAAATTTGCGGTGTAGAGTCAGTAGAGTGAACAATAGATTATCTCATAAACGCTTCAGTAATCAAACAGAACTTAATGACGCTTTTGTCGATACTTGGAACTCCAAGTATAAATCTAAGAAATATCTTATCTATGATCTAGATCTAGAAAGATCTAATCTAAGAAATACAACTGTATTTCTCCGGATAAATTGCAAAAATTAATAGAATCAATGCCACGTTGTTGTAAAGCTGTTATTGAAAACAGGGGTTACCTAACGCACTTACGACTGACGTGTCTAAGAATATTGTAATCATATTATTTTAACATATTTTTAATTTAATATACCTGTGTTCTTTTGTTTCTAATTAGCTGTCCATCTTGCTGTATTTTTCACTTTAATACTTGTTTGATTTTTGAAACTAGGTAACTTTTGTATTAGAAATGACTACAACTTGTTCTAAAAGTAGAAACGTTGGTTCTTTTTGTTTGTAATTAGTTGACCACCACAGTATATGTATATAAAACAGGCTGATCTATTTAATCTAAGCACGGACACAGTAACCAGAATCACCGATTTTACATAAAGATACAAGGCGCGTGTGCGACGACTAGAAAGTTGATAAAGTGATAAACAAAAGCACGAACTGTTTACCTTATTCAGAGTACATCGGGATCGGTTATGGCGGGGAATAATACTCAACCGAGACCACCCACTTCGTAATCGAGACATTGAGGAATATGATCAGCTTTCTAAAGGCGTTTCCCCAGGGATGATACACGTAACAGTTTTCTAGTATACGTACCAATGTACCATGTTTCAGGGTCTTGTGCCGTGTGTCAGGTAAATGGTACGCAGTAATACCAACTTTTAATATCGATCAAGCTAAAAAAAAAACATGTGTGCAGTTCACACGACAAAGTAGTGAGACATTGAGAAAACATAAATATTTTCTTTAAAATCAACCATTATAACCATTTTTGTCTTTAAAAAGGTTACGAACACGAACGAGAAGATGCAAGAACGAGGAATTATCTTTTAGAAGTTATTTTTCCTTTTTTTTCACGAATTAAAATTAAACTTCTTACGTGCGTACGCTTTTATTTTGTTAAGGTTTTCTTTCCACGAGTTTTTTTTTCCAAAGCCGACTCTCGCAGCCCGAAGTGCTATGCTATGATAGCTGGTTAGTAAGATACTAGACACCCTGACCTGACCACTAGAGCTCGGATTCGCGTATTAAATGTCTATTCGCTAATTGCACTGCGTTAACCGGGTCATAACGTACTTACTGTACTTTTGTATATCAAAATGACTATTCAGCGTTATTAATTCCACGAGCAGTTTAAAAATATTAACTATTTGGAGCGGATGGTGTGTTCTCGTTTTGTGCATTGTTTTTAATAGTCTGTGCCAAATGACATTAGTTATTATCATGTCTAGATATTTTTGATATGACCTACTATTATGTAGATTTAATGAATTCATTAATAAATACTGTATTGCACTTTTTCGTCTGTACACAAGTGAGATTAATGCTACTACATTTTTGTGTATATAGCTATTAAAAATAATATATGCACAGAAAAGAGAGAAAGGTTGGCAGCATTTGAGACGTGGTTTTGGAGGAGGATGGAGAAAATCAATCGGAGAGAAATTATTACAAACGAGGAAGTGTTAAGAATGATTGATGAGAAAGACAGTTTTTGAGAAACACAGATAACAAATGAGGAAAGATGGTTGGATACGGCACGACAAGTTCTTTAAAACACTTTTGGGAGGAAAAATTTAAGGAAAACGAGGAAAAAGAAGACCTAGACGAAGCTTTTTCCAACAGGTGAAGGATAAAGTGGGAGTCGTCATATCAAGAGATCAAAAGAAAGGCAGAGGATAGACACAGACAAGAGCAAGAAGAAAAGAAGCTATGCACGAAGCTCTTTTATGAGAACAAATAGAACACATCAGAATTTACACAAAAATACATACAGTGCAATGAATACTGACATATATATTTATTATTATGCTATAAGAGCTATGGGACGTGACTTTTGTGTGATTAGCATATATGTCAGTTGTATGGCTGGGTGTTAAATATTTATATATGTATGTACATCAGCTATTTAGTTACCATAATACAAGTTTTACTTAGTTTGGAATTAAATAGCCGTGTGTGAAATTGTGTCCCCATATTTATATTTATCTATACTAACATTATAAAACTCAAGAGATTGATTGTTTGTTTGAACGCACTCATTTTGCTTTTTATGGCCTACTAGCCATACCCCACAGTTTCACCCGTGTTATTTTTATCCGACAAACACCGCGCCGCCAGTACAACCGCGTAGCCTGTCATACTTGTTATCACATCCCGCAAGTACAAATTATTATTTTTCATTATCTCCTAACTATGTGTCCAAATAACATACAGAGTATAATTTAACTTCATAAAATTGTCTTTATGGTGAAGTTTTTTTTTGATAAGGATTGATATGCAATGCATTAAAATAATGTTCAGAAACAACTTTTAATTTTTAACAATTATTTTTCACGAAATATCGTATTGCGGCTTAAATTTAAGAGATAGGCATATACTATCGAGGACTTTTTTTAGATACACTAAAGACCAATATTTTTGTAGTTTATTGTATTTGCGTATCATGGACCATTACGCAAGCGCACGCGCATAAAGTAGTTCGGGAGAGATTCCACCACCGACTAACCTATCCTAATGTTAGATAGTCTATACTATTCTTCGTGAATCTGACTGCTTATCATATACAAGCAGAATTTATCGAATCCGTCTGGTAGTTAAAGAGATTAGTGTGTTTAAACAAACAAACATAGAAACTCGTCCGCTTTAATATATTAGTATATATTACTGAGGAATGTTATAGAAAAACAGTATCACACGTCTTTATGCGTTTATACCGCGCCGCCCTCAATAAATCTATGCCAATATTATAAAGTGGAAAGATTTGATTTTTTGCTTGTAATGGATAAACCCAAAAACTACTGGACTGATTTAAAAAATTCATTCACCAATATAAAGCTACAGTATCAGCGAGTAACATAAGGCTATAATATAATTCGAAAAATTAATTTATTCCTCAGAAAAATGTCGAGAGTTTTACACCAAGTATAAGAAATGCACGGGTGCGTTGGCGATGTTTGTCGTATAAAATTAATACGGGTGAAACCGTAGGGCACAGCTAGTAAGCTACAAAACTGATTGGTAGTTACAGAAGTTAGCGCGTTTAGACAAACAAAAGAAAAACAAAATTTTGAGTATTATAATATTACTATAGAAATCGGTCAGTTTTAACTGACTATCCGAGAAGTACATTTTTATTTAAGTATAATAAATAATTAATCATTTCTTTCACTACTGTGATATCCATTTGCAAAATTATTATTTATCAGACATTTACCATTCTTACTTGTACAATCAATATGTCATTGAACAGGTAAAATTGTTGTCCTCTTTGAAATACCTACGAGTATGTTTAATTAGTATTTCAAAGGCGTCTCATTCAGGTTTCATTAACTTAAAAGAATACGAACTTCAATAATTTTGAAGAGTTATCTGTTATATCTTCGAAGTTGAAGTTCCAATTCCAATAAAACTGAAACGGGACCACCCTTGAGGTCATCACCTCTCCAACAAAAAAATAATCATATAAATCGGACCATAAACAAAGAAGTTATGGCTAAATAACCCGTGAAAATATAGGTATAATATACATTCGAAATGATAAACTCCGCCTTTTTTTTAAATCGGTTAAAATCAAGATTACCAGCAGCTATACGGATTTCATAACAGTTGTTATGAATTACTATAAATAGCGTTAGTAATACAAAGCCACCTGCAAGCTGATCAAGCTGTAAAACAGGAGTTATAACGCATAACAACCATAAAATCACATCAAACATAAAAATATCATGTAACGATATCCAACACAATGGTTTGAAGGATATTAAATTTATACTCTGAGTAACAGTCGAAGGAGTGTTTACATCGTTCCAGTGACTTGTCACTGTTGTGACTCTGCAAGCAGCAGTGCGCGGCGGCCCTAGAGTAGAGCGACCAAAGGCGCCAGGTAGCAAGGGGTGCCAAAATGACAAATGCGAAAAACAATTTCATGTTCTCAAAAACATTTCAAACAACAATGGGTTGATTTTTGAAATAAACCTTACTTTTTGAAAAGTTGATAATTATTATTTATTTACAATAAACTAAAATAAGATTAATAGTGTGAATGCGTCGATTAAAAGGCGCCGAAAGACAAGCTCGCTCTACCTTGATTGAGGGCTAGGGTCGGCGATGATTGCAAGTTCATTTCATCTAAGTTTAAGGCTGCCTGTCCATTAATGCGAAGCGAAGCGGGATTGTTAACCAATAGAATTGTATCTATAGCAATAATAATTATAGATAGATATTATGACGCAGACGTAAACCTCCGCTAAGAACGGATTTTTGAAAATTCAGCCCATAAATGAGTATAACGGGGATTCAAGATTTCTATCTAAAACGGATGAAACCGTGAGGCACTTTATTTATTTTACAACGACTTTATAGCACATTTGTGACATTCTAAAACTTCAGAATATAATTTAAAGGTGCCGATTACGAAGTTTTTACATATATGAAGGAGTTTTACATATTACATTTTTTTTAATATGATAGACCGAGTGTGTGAATGTATGTAAAATTATGTTTAAATGAATAATTAAAAAGTGTAGAGAACATGTGTGTTATGTTTATCATTTGAGTTTTTTAAGTTTCCTGGATTATTGCTGTAACTTACTTTGTTAAACTGATTCCGACTTAGATGGAAAATATCAACATCATTAAAAAGTTGTACTGTATCATACATCGTCACTCAACACTATATTAGATTATAATCAAATATAAACCTATAAATAGTACGAAAGAAGTGTCACGAGACATTCATTGTATACGACCTAATACTAGTTTGTTAAAAAGATGAAAAATTATAAATACAACAAAATTCAGTCGCCAGTCAAGTGTACTAACCTAGAGACGGTTCTAAACGAAGCACGGCTCGCAAACAATAGCCAAGCAGTGTGCCCGCCTGTTTGTCTTCTATAGTAACCCGTAACACCGGTTCGGCCCACATTTTCATTGTCATTGTCACAGGCAGCGGATGCGGACTGATGCACGACTTATGCTACGTAAGGAACTTATGGCACCATTACAATTAACATGTATTATATTATTACATAACAACATTTCAAAATTTCTTGAGCCGCGTTGAGCGATTTCTGATAGGGAAAAAACTTATGGGTTCGCATGACCATCGCGACACCGATGACCTCGACGTGGTCGTGACGTATTGCGCTTGCGTCACACTAGCAACGCGTAGTATAGTGACCTGTGTATGTGTATCGCATATAACAGTAATATATTGTATGGTCGTCTGTATCACATGCCGTTTGGATGGGTAAAATCATATGATTTCGCGTCACCGACATGCTCTGCGATAATTCAGACTACAGTTGATTTAAAAATTCAAAACTGAGTTTTCACTTCTGACGGCAATCCTTATAACTGCCTCTGTATTTTTAAAGTGAATCCTTTTGGGGATCGACAGGGAAATATTTGTGTAATATAACGTAGATATAGAGTTCAAATTTAAAGAAGTTTCAATCAAATTTTTTTGTTGTAGTTCGACAAGGTAATTTACCTGATAGTAAGAACAGTACAATCCAAAAAAAACTTAATAAACCCTCTACACATGTAACCTAATCATTGCGACCATTCCAATGAGCCTAAACACGATATCTCTAGTAAGCTGGTGTAGACTGTGTAGAATTAGGTATCCTACAGATTCAAGATAACGCTGCAGCATCAGGTCTACATTTAAGTAACAGAATACCAAATCTCGACTCAATCAAACCTGTTGAAGATGCTTACATATATAAACTACTAACGAACTATAAAAGAGCTGATAATCTTCAAACAATCTTTAAACACTATCAATCAAGTCAACGTTAAAAAAAACGATCAAAATCGGTTCAGATGTTTTTGAGCTACGATGCCACAGACAGACATACAGATACACATATTAAACTTACAACACTCCTCTTTTTGTGTGAGGGTTAAAAACAATGGCGATCACTAAAATATCAGGAATCAAACGTCATTCAGTTTTTCGTACCACGAAGTCTCTGAAGCTGAATGTTCAGGAATATTTCAAAGTTTTTTGTACAATGCTCTGTTCGCAAAGAGCGCAAAGTAGCGTCCTTCACATCAGATTTATTTATTTATTGTCACATCAACTACACATTCACAAAATATTACAATAACAAATACATAACAAAGTGAGAACATAACTATAATATTAGTATAAACATAGAACACACAATATGCTGGACCCACTATTAAATCTTCAATCTACACTAACCTCAATTATGTTTACATTACATACTTTAGTTGACTTATTGTATGTTTTATAGAATACGTGTCGTCAGTCTATATCGATGGTCATTGAGAGGCGATGCAGATGCTCCACGAGCTTACATGAAGCCCACGTGTCTAATTTCCGAATACTCATTTAAATAACTCGAAACGAACTTTAGAATGCGGTTTAAATTACAAGCGACAGCAATTTACGGAATATATTAACCTTTGACTCCCTTACATAACCAAGATGCATATGAAATTGGTATATATGCAATCCCAGGGCGCACAGGTATTATATGAAATTTATATAATCAAACTATATCTAATAACGTCGCCAGAGCACCGGTTTGTTCTCACTTCCCGCAAGTACAAATTATTTGAATTTTCTATTATCTCCGAAACTATGTGTCCAAATAAAATGCTATAAAGGGCAAAATTTAACTTCATAAAATTGTCTTTATGATGAAGTAACTTTTGTACGTAAGGATTAGTGCGCCATCCCTAAAAATAATGCTCATAAATCACTTTTTAGTATTCAACAAAGGAGACGGGTATTTCTGGGCCCAAAATGTAATTAGTTGAAATATGGTTTATAAAATCGAATATATTTTTGTTTTTAAAATCGTACAATATCATTAAAATTCACAATCAACCAAATAAGTAAACTAATAACTTAAAAAGTTATAAAAATAGCCCTTTTTTAATATTTATCCTACTTAAAAGTAGTTTTATTGAAGTATATTACATGACATATAAATCTCTGCTTTTAGATTGCAAAAACTCTACTTTTTTTCAGTGACTGTTTGACAATGTTATCTATTAATTTACACCGTTTTTATATTTTTACGTCTCTTTTGTTACCCTGGACCATGTCTGTATGAAAGAGTATCCGTCTCCTTTTTGACAAAAAATACATTCTTGTGGTTTATGTATAAGAGATAGGCATATGCTATCGGGGATTTTTTTTCGATATATTAAGAATATTTTTATAAAACATTGTATTTACGTATCATTAACCATAACGCGGACTCACTCGGATAAATCCGTTCGGGAACACTTCCACTTCAGATTTACATAACAATAATCAATATTTAAGGCTAGCTAAGAGTTTTAGCCTAATGTTAGATAGCCATTATTCCTCATGAATCCGGCTATCCTATACAAACAGAATTTTTCGAACTCGACTGGTAGTTCCAGAGTTTAGCGTGTTTAAACAAACAAAAAAAAACGCGCAACTCTTAACCATATCGCCGCAAACGCAACATAAGTACTAAAAACGCATTACGTATGTATTTTTAAAAACAAAAATCACACAATACTACTATTCTAGACCCATCAATATACGCTGTGCATTACTAGTATCAGACAGTATTTAGAATTTTATTACCTGAGCGTTTCTTTAAAGTAAAGTACATATGTAATATGTATATAGAAAAAAAAAACAATTCTACGATACTAATTTACTGCACATAACTTGGGACATTCATTGTAGAAAGCTATATTTTTACCAATGGGAATCTATCGCAAACTGGGAAAGTTTTAACGGTAACATAAAATATAAATCATTTATTATGTTTTTTACGATATCAACAAACCTACGCGCCTGCGCAGATGACAAAACATAATATTTAATAACACAAATTCCAGTCAGCGGTTCCTAAACTTTAAGACTTACAGAGGTCATATCCACATTATGTATTTTAAAATTAAAAAAAAAAAAAAACACTTCTTTTTACCCCTTTATCTTACTTAAGTAGGGTCGGCACAACATGTTTTCTGCTTCCACTCAACTCTATCAAATATCATCTCAGTCATCAATCCACATCCATACCTTCTTCAGTCTTCCTCTGTTCCTCTATCCATCCACCTTCATACTTAACATTCTTTTAGTTATATGACTTTCATCCCTCCTCATGACATGCTCGTACCAAGCTAGCCTACCCCTCAACTTATTTGAAATTTAAATTTAAATTATTATTTTTTATTTGAAATTTAAACAAACAAGACCAATATTTATGATACATATCAACGGAACATGTCAAAATCAAAATTACTTTATTCAATTTAGGCCCTAAGAACTTATGAATGGCCATGCACTACCACCGGCTCGGAAAGCATCCCAGTCATCGAGAAGAACCGGCAAGAAATGCGATCTGGTTCATCTTTTTTAAGCCGACTTCAAAAAAACCGAGGTTACTAAATTCAAATGTTTTTTAATGGATGTTCAACCATAACTTCTTTATTTATCAACCGATTTCGATGATTATTTTTTTGTTTGATAGAGGATACCTCAAGGGTGGTCCCATTTTAATTTCCTTGTTATTGAACCTTGAACTTCGAAGATACACCAGGGAAGTCTTTAAAATCATTGAATTTTTTTTTCTTTTTTGTTAAAAATTGTCTTGTTTTAAATGTATAAAATGTAGTACAAAAAGTGATTACACTCCAACAACAACAGCTATGACCGAGGAATTTATAATCCATCGCAATTCGTAACTGTTATGCCGGTTTGCTGAAATGTCTCTTTACGTTACATTTGGTTCTTAGGGTACCTCAAACCTACCATAGTATTACAAGCGTTTATATGCTACGGTCGCCGCTTCCTACGAGGTGGGCCGTATGCTTATTTGCCACCTTAATTTTATAAAAAAGAAGGGAACACACTGGCCGCGAGATGATTCCACAGCTTCACAGTACGAAATCTCTGGCTACTAAAACCAGTCGTTCAGTTATGAACGAGAGAAGAGGGAATTAGGATGCAATCTGCATGCAACGAGGCAATCTTTATGACTTATGTTTGTCGTATCGTGAAACTGTGGAACCTTCTCCAGGATAGTGTGTTCTCTCGTTCTTACGACATCGGATCCTTTAAGCGTAATGTGAAGAGATATTTATGCAGGCCGACCCTCGATGAATTTAGATCTCTCGGTGGTAGCCGTTATGTTCGAATTGTACTGTGCTTACCATCAAAGACAGTTCCGTCAATGTGCCGAACTATTGTAAAAAAAATTTCTTTAACCAGCTGAAGCTGCTCGCAAACTCAATGATCAATTAATAAAGATGCTTCACCGCAAAAGGTTGAGTAACATCGGTAACATAAATTGTATTTCTTTATAACTCGAAACGAAAAGTCGTAGGACGAAAAAGCCTCCAAAATTGGTAAAACAACATTTTACGTAAATTAAATGTTTATTTATCTGGGCTAAAATCATAACATAAAAAATGTAATAATGGAGAAGATGTTCGATTATAACAAAGAAATGTTATCCCACATGTCAATGATAATAATGTAAATATATTATTTTTTAATGACTTTATTTGTTGTGTAAATAAATTAAACGGTGTATATATAAACATTACTACATTTTTGTTACGCCAAGGAAGTATAACTTCTTGTATGCGTACATATAATATACACATTTATTTGAACTCACTGAACTCTGGAGCTATCAATCAGATTTGAAAATATATTTTTTTGCATTTTATAGCCTTTTTATTAGGGTTGGTTGTAGTCTATATAACTTTACGCTATGGTGTTAAGAAGCGGAACAGAAACCAAGAATGCCAAGCAACCTGGCAAGTTGTAGGCAGGTCCGGGAAGCGAGAACAACTATAGACTACAAGGGTGCATTGGCGGCGACGCGGCGCGGCGTTGTGAAGAGTTAGTAGAATAATTATTTTTACACGTAAGAAACCGTGGGGCACAGGCCACAGCCAGTTACTTAATTTAAGGTATAATTTAGTGTTGGTAAAACATCGATTAACTATCGATTTATCGATATTCATTAGCACTATTAGAGGTTACAAAAGGAGTTTTTGGCGGGATCCTGAAGTGAGTTCGGTGATGCTGTAAAAGCCGCAGCGGCTTCAGGGCCTCTAAGACTAACAGTATAGTCAGTTCTAAAAAAAGATCTTGAAGTGACATGTTGTGGTTTTTATTTCTGGTCTTACTTAGGTTTTTGATTCTATATTAAGTAATATAGGTGGTGTTTTGCGTGATATAGTTTGGTTATTGTGATTAAGTAAAGTGGATTGCAAATATAAACAGAAAGCATGCATTTTGAAATTTCACAAAAACTCCCTAGATCGTTCTAACAAGGAAGCCACCGTCTTGTTAGACGCCACTTTGAATAAAATACCTATTACTACGAAGGCTCGAAAATATTAACGCTATTAAGTGCTTTTTGCGGTACTAAAATAAAAAGAAGACTGCAAAATAAATTGTTTTAAGATTTTTTTGCTATTGAAAACTTCTTTAGCACCGTTGGTTGTGATTTAAAACTCGATGAAACGAAAAAGCGACACAAAAAAGAGACAAAGACATACATATATAGGATTTAGCCTGCAAGAGAATAAGACGAAATATTTTTATAAAGTGTTTTCTATTTACTCGGTCTCCTCTTTGTACGTGTGCGCCTGCGTATTGTGAAGCGCTGGCAAAAGGCGTCATAGCCAGCGTGGTGTATTGTTCACGTGCATTGTTTATGTGATTATTTCTATATCTCTTTAAGGTTTCACTTCTACTGAGTGTGAAATGCACACATGTTTTTTAGCTCATGAAGTTATTGAATCTTTTTTCGCTGTCATCGTTCGACTGGCTGACACGCGTTCTTTACTAAGAAATAATCAAATAGTTTTTTTTTAATTATCAATTAGGTACTATTAATCTCATTTGTAAACAATCGATGTTTTCCCATCTCGAGTACAATTATTAACAAATGCTAGAGTAGGAATCTCATTTGTTACTTAGACATTCTTCATTCTATACATAATATATAATATAAGTTCGTAATGAACAAAGTTATCCTCAATGGGCATTCTGTGTGTGTATATTTTTATTTCGAGCTGTACCCACGCGGTGGATATTATGAGCATCATAAATAATCACACTCGAGTATGGCGTTAAAAATAGAATAAACATGAACCCGGTGTGTAATTATGTTGTTCTAACTCCTTACGATACTGCGTCTCGTGAATGAAAAGTGGATAAACAATACGCGAGCGTTATTGAAAAGTTTACTGTAACAATTATGGATTGGAATACGGGCCATGGCTAGGTGCTCTCATACCAGGAATCAACATTTTCAAATGAGTTTATATCTATAAGCTTGGGTGTTGTAGCTCTGGAAAAAATATATGTCATAGTTGACCTATTTAAGCAGGGCTTGACGGATTCAAACACACAATTAGAAATAATTTACTGCATATAAAAAAATCGCAAACATGCCTCTTTTTGTCATTTTAAGCGTGTTTTTCTGGTTATCGATAATTCCAATTGATATGAAAATTATACCATAAAATTCCAAATCATAAACTCAATCACGGGCTGACGGAATCAAAACATAAGATTATTATTGAAATAAATTTTAAATACCATATTTCAGAAAAACGTATGTTTATTGCACGCGGCGCCCTTGAGGCCCGCGCCGCGCCGTTGTGCGTGAAATTAATATGAATTTTATTTACGCTTTAAGTCTTTAAGGCTAAGTCATTAAACGCACTAGATAGAACCCGCAATCCGCGTGTTGTCAGTATGTTCAAAAATTGTAAGTTTTAAATTATTTAATAATATTGGTCTATTGATAAAAAGCCTAAAACAATACAAATCTGGAAAAAATAATTGTATATTTATTGAAATTTTCCTTCCGATTTTTTTTTGCGTGTAAATTAGTTTTGTTATGGTCGCAAATGCCATACAGAAAATGTGACTTCATGTTAATACGAGTTATATAATCTAAATTTCGATTATAAAACTAGCTTTGAAACTTTCAAAGTCAACAGAAAATTGTTACCGTGTACTAAGAGCATTCAAAAATATATTTTTAAGGTAATAATAAAAACAAATAAAAATATAATTTTTTTCTCTTTGAAATACTTTACTTTTTTCCTGTTAAAAGAATTTGATGGGTATTTTTCTCAAAAAAGTGGGCAACCTTATTTCGCCCTAATATTGTTTCTTAAAAACTGTGTACTATTTTGGCGTTTATTTTTTTATTTTTACAATATTCAATACGTATCAAAATGTAAATTTCTCAACGTATCAAAATGTTAATTTCTCTATATGTCCGGGATATATCATATAATAATAGTCCGGGATATAGTATTGCTATATCAGCAGGGTATACGGTAATAATGCTTGAAAAGCTATTTCTTTTACAGGTGAAAATGGTGAAAATCATACACATCTTCGCGATTTAAACGATATAGCGACAGGCGCGAAAGAAGTTTCTCGAAATGAAAAGAACGCTTTTCTTATTAATGTTAATATATTTGCTATAAGTCTATTGCTTTTTAATCTCTGGAACTATAAGTCGGATTAGAAAAACTCTTTTTTGCATTTTATAGTCTATTTATTGAGGAATTAAATAAACGTTCACCGTCGAGCAGTTATCATGATCTTCAAGTAACCCGGGAAACTGTAAGCAATTGTAGGAACTTCCCTTAATCATAATTTCCCATCGGAGAACGAGTGCGTTGATAGCTCGGTAAAAGGCTGGTCAAATAAATTTAACTCGGATGAAACCGTGAGACACAGCCTAGTACTTAATATAAACTATTTTTGAAGTATTAATTTGTGATTATACTGTAAAAACTATTTAAAACAATAATAATACCCTAACCTAATCTGTTCTGGCGCGGATTCAGGAGGAGAGTCATAGAGGTCATGACCCCCTTCACCATCTAAATATAAATTACAATTATTTTGAACCTCCCACATTAAAGAGTATATATCTGGCTGTCTGTGTATCTGTTTGTGGCATCGTAGCTCCCAAAAAGATCAAGCGATTTTGATCTACTTTATTTTTGTTTGAAAGGTGACTTTATTGAGAATGTTTTTATCTATGATTGAAGGAAATCTGTTCAGCCGTTTGAAAGTTATCAACTTTTTCTAGTTGATAAATGAATTTGAACATCTTCCGTAGGTATGATCGATCGAGTCTGATTTTTGTATTCTTTTACTCTAATGATATGATGGACCATGCAGGATATCTAACTAACCTAACCCTTCACCAACTTAGTAGAGGTATCATAGTTGGGCTCATTGGAATGACCCCAATGAATATAGGTTACTTGTGCCAAGGGTTTCTAGAATTCTCAATTTACCTTGTTTGTTACAATATATTCAATGTTGAATCTTCGTGAAAATGCAATGAACTTATAACCCTCTCTAAATGTAAGTCTAAATTCGCGCCTGAACAACCTCGTATATTCAGTAAATAAATGTGAAGTTTCTATTAATATTTCTGCATATTTTGTTAGGTTCTAAAGTATGTTTGTTGCAAATGGCGTACAAATATTAAAGTGCAGAGTGGTTTAGTAATAACAAGTTCTTTTATGTTTCTAAAATGTAAAAGTAATGTATATTAATAAATCTGTAGTCATGTCTGTACATATAATATTTTTTCTAAATTATCTGACAGACATCAAATAACAATGCAGAGAGCCATACTTGGAGATTCTCTGCGTGATCGAATTAGAAATGAGGAGATGCACAGAAGAACTAAAGTCACCGACATAGCTCTCAGAATTACTAGACCCATGGAGCAGTGTGCCCACATCTCTCGTAAAACGCGGGGGTTGTTGAGTTCTCTAGTGGTGGTCACGTAATGGAAGGCGTAGTGTGGAACCCGCCACAAGTTGATTCGGTAACGGAATGGAACGGTTCCGGGAAGTCGCTAAATGCGAATAGCACAAAACCGGTCGTTGTGGCGATATTTCAGAGACATCTTTTGGCTGAGAGAATGGATGGAAATGCATGTGAAGCCTTAAGGAATCGCTAGTATATACGATTTAATTTAAAATTTTAGAATTCAGAGAAAATTAAAAATATCAAGAACTTTAAATAGCCATTTGACGTGTTCCCGTTTTACCCAGTAATTATACTGGATTTGTCTCTAAAGACTAGTAAAGTCCCAGTTTTTTAATGGTCGCCCTATAATCGACCCCATAATGGGGTGTCCCGTTACAGCACACTTCTAATAATAAAACGAAACGATTTAAACTTTAAAAGCGAGACGACAAGGTTGAAATCACATTACGAGTCTATTTCGTCCCTATGAATATAATAACCAATCTAAGAAGATCCTCGACTCCCCTAAGCGGCTTGTAACGTGGTAAATAAAAAAAACGCCTGAATATAAAGCAAGAGTTCTATGTTAGTTTGACAAGCGTCATCTAATACCAATCACGCTGTCAATATGTTTTTAGCTGGAAAACTAGTTTGTGCTTTAATGGATACGCGTATTTTATAGTTCAACGCGGATTGGATTCTAAACGGTTTTTATCAAATTTATTACAGTCGTTCTAGTTAGTTTTCTAGATCTCGCTTTGAATCTAAATTAGGATATTATGCAATTAATTACATTAATAAGTCAGTAGTTCTGTCTATACATGTTTTTTTTTCCAATTTTATTTAATGATGTCTATCTGTTTGTTTGATGAAATTTGTACCAATACCGAAAGTACATGTCATTCTTCATTATATGAATGGTCGATAATAAGAGTAAAAATAAAATAACGAGACGAATCCAATAACTGCGTAATAAATGCATGCGAAACCGCGGGATATCGCTAGTAAATTATAACGATAACTGTACCTACGGGCTGTAAAAAACAATGATATAAGCCTGTTCAAAACTATTATTTGTTTTGTGGTAGGTACATACTAATATTAAATGTTCTTTGACACGATCTACAGCCTAAAAGGCTTGTTGGATTTTTTGCATACGAGGGGTCGTTAGATTCGTCTTAATTGTCGGAGGCTATATAATAATTAAGTATGGTGTCTGGGAATGAAACAAAAAAAATATTTTTTTTTAGTCATGTGTTTTTGTCGCAGTCGATTTTTTGTTTCCTTTTTAATAATCACTATATTAATACGTGAGAAGAAAACTTGGGACACCTTTTTAAGTGTATTGCGTGCACGGAAGTCTGTGAGATTTGGCATGGATAAAGTTTATATGGAGAAGGATTGCAGAAAGCTAAAATTTATCAATAATATCTGTTACTAATATATTAAATTATATAAACTAATACTGCAAATCCTAACCCGACCAGTACCACTGAACTTAGACCCCCCAAAATATTGACATTATCACTCAATGAAAAGTGACAGCAAGTGATATAATAATATTCACTGTTTAGGTTCATACCGCAAATGTCAAACAGAAAATAGTTAGTAAAAAGTCGCTGGTCGAATTTCGAAGTTTATTTGAAATATTTAATAAACATGTTTGGTTTGAAAATATTTATTGAATTTTACGTTTTAATTTTTTATATGGCGGTTCTAACTTCATTTATAAAGCTCCTTAAGATTTGAGTACAACCACAACTACAAGTGAAATAAATAATTAACTATTTGTAATAAATAATAATCTCAATGCGGTATAACGAACATTTTTGGAAATAAAACTCTCAAAGGAAATTTAAATTACAAAATTCTAAGTCTCTATTTTATGGAAGTGGTTCATTCGTTCATTAAGTGCAAAATACTTTACTTATTGTAATCAATCACATATATAGTATAGTTGTTTATAAAAATTCTAACTTTTTATATTAAAATGTTATTTTTTTCGTTTAATACATTGATTTAACAAAATTATCTCTCTAATCTTATATCAAATAAAAATAAAAACCTAACTGCGTTATTTGTAAAAGGAATACCAAGTTTCACGCGGCGTCCTGTCAAGCAATTAACGTTGACAGTGACACCTGTCAACGTGACGAACCCCACAGCGTGACATTTTCGTCACAGTACACTGAATAGAGGGGGTAAGTAACCCATTCTTGAGCTTTTTACCTACCTTTATTTTCCAAGCGATTATTTTGGCGTGTGGATTTGATCGTTTTGATCCCCATGATAGTAAGAATCTCAAGGGCAAAAAATGTACAATACTACAAACAGAATACGTCGATCAATTTTGCAGTTATTATTATATACTTGTGCTAGGACGTGCTAGAAAGATTGTGAGAATTTTCTATGTATAATTTATATTATTATAATAACATTAAACTTGTATTATTTTCTTAAAGGCAATTAGATGAACATAGACTTCCAGGATGTCTGAAACTGGGATGAACTGGAAAAAATTATATTTAAAATAATACCCATTCAAAATTAATCAATAATATCATAACATCTTTTTACACAATACATGTAAGTCATTATTAGTTATATTAAGTTCCTTTTTTTTTTAATTTTAAAATAATCTGCTGTCACGAAACATCATGTTAATTCACCTGATATTATGTGGTTATTAAAGTCTAACTTCTCAAACACACTCATAATAGTTTACAACTGATGAGTGAGTTGAAACGGCTCGTGTGCAGGTGTGAACCACACTCTTCGAACTCGGAACACAGAGGCACGAATACCTACTGCTTCTTTGCAGCAAAAATAGTTGTGGTAATCGTAATAGTGTTCGTACAGTCGAACCTTGGCTGCAGTGAATCGCGTGCGCCCTCCTAACCTCAATAGAAAAAACACGAACGTTCGTGTATCTATGATTTATAGCTGCATTATAATACAAAATCGATAAAAAACATTATTTCTACCATTTGTGATTATATTTTCAATTAATTATGTGACGGTGACGTCATAGTGTTTGTTGTTAATCCCTGACGTAACAAAAAGGATAGTCTATGTCTAACGCGTGCATAGAGTAATAAAGTCCGCTCACTGACGCCGAGTTCATAATTCTATGAACGCGTGTATCTTTCTTTGGCATCGTAACTCACAAACGGCTGAACCGAATTTGATATACTTTTTTTTTGTTTGAAAGGTGATTTGATCGCGAGTGTTCTCGCTAAGGTTCAAGAAAATCCGTTCAGCCGTTTGAAGGTTATTTTTCTAGTTGATTTGAGCATCTACCACAGGTCTGATCGATTTCCTGCTATGGTCGAGGTCCTGGGTTCGATTCCAAAGTTAAGCAAAGTGTTATTGGGTTTTTCTATGAAATTCTCAGTAGTAGCTCGAAGTTTGGCTTTGTGCCCGATTAATGGCAATAGGCTCGTCCCCTATTACATGGGACCTAAAAAAACATACACGGCGAACTGTGGTACATTAGTACACCTCTGCCTAACCCTTCGGGGATACAGGCGTCATGGTATGTTACAAAGCAAAATAATTAAATTCAGTATTTTCTTTTAATTTAGACACAGGTTTCCTAGTGACATTTATTCCTTATCCTTTTTTTTTTTAAATGATTAGGTTCGATTCCCGACTCATGTATAAGTTTTCTTTCTTTCTAATATGTACAAATAAAATTATATACACAAGTTATAAATACAAATCGTAAAAATGTTGTCAGTATTTACTAAAAGTTAAGATTTATTGTAGTTTAAACCCACATCCTTCAACGTAGGGTATTGTAGGGTCTGAGTAAAAATAAGAAGACATCGATACAAGCACTAGATGTGCTCAGCAGTATTTATTACCCGTCTTAAAATTTTGGATAGAAACCCCCGTTACACCACTTTAGGGGTTGAATATTTTAAAATCTGTTCTTTGCGAATGTCTACGTCATAATTACTATCTGGAGTGCCAAATTTGTTTGGTCAGTTACGATTTACATTTATATTGGAACTATTTAAATTGATATAATTAGAACATCATTATCGACGGAAGTATTATATAATAGGAAAATGCCTGTGAATTTATTAATGAATATAAAGTGGGTCAGTGCAATGTCCACCGGGTCAGTTTGTTTATCAATGAGTCATGAGCACGAAACATTCAATACCATTTTATTCGAGAAAACAATTTTAATAGTCCCCCCACGCAAAACATACACAATAGATAAATTATGTGATTTATTTACTAATATTGTTTATGTATATAGTCTATGATATTATTTCCGAGATTTCAGACCATTTTATGAAAATCCGTATAGCATTTGTGCGCCGTTTTTTAAACATTAGCCACCAGACAGACCAGACATGGTGTTGCCCGCGGCTACGTACACGGTTATTATGTAATAATTTTTCATCTTGTATTTTTATTTTGACTCATATTTTATTATTTTTACAAGTATTTATTACCTTTTAAGTTAAATCAAGACAGAGACAGAGAGACAAAATAATTTTAAGTCACTTGTATAATCTGCTGTGGCCTTTATTTATGATAGACATGCTTAACAAAATTGGGGGGAGGGGAATTACATGTCCTAATACAACTATAGATTTCTAATATAGATTCACTTATAGATATTTTTTTATATCGTTTAAAAAGGATAGTCATCTAATAGAAACGTCCTGGATTTCCACAAGTTTAAGAAATAGGCCTCTCCGTGACCACTAAATAAACCCGTTCTACGATTGCCTCTTTGACGATATCGTGATTAACATTACATGATATTAAAATAGTCCATAACGCAATATTAAAAAATACAGCTACACAATCTCCTATCTATCGAGTTACCACACCATTACGACACACTATAAACAATGTATTGAAATCTTAAACAAAAGATATTAAAGTTAAGAAAATATAATGCAACATTCTGGTTGCAGACGAACGGAAGACATTTCTGATGAAACGTGTAGAAATAGACATGAAAGGGCATTCCTACAAATGTAACTCTTTTAATTTCGACGTGTTCCCGTTTCGAAATAAATGTTCCCTTTTCGGTTATCTTTGAATAAAAGATTAACGTGTATTAGATTTCAAATAATTGATCGTGTTTTTCTTTTACTTCCCATGTATCTTTGATTGAATGTTATTGTTTTTCTTCTTTATTTAACAACTGTGTTCTTACACAAACCTGACAAAGTCGCATAAATAGAATGTTTTCCCAGTTATCTTGTAATCATCCAACCTAGATTAAAACAAGATGGCGGCCCCTTGTAAAAAATATATGGAGTTTATAATTACTTATTCACAGTTCTTATTTATGATTCACGTTACTTGCGCACAATAACCAAACTACATCATGTAAAATGCTAACAAAATTAAATAATATGGGCCAAACAACATATTATATAAGATTTTGAATTAAACATGGTCGACATAATACTTCAAATTCCCGCCAAAAACTCACCCATGTATCTTTGAACAATATTGGACCAATATCTAAAAAATACCCCTATATAACCTTTAAGCCTAACATCATAATAATTTTGTAATCGTCAAAAATACCTGTAAGATAGCAGCTCCCTAGTTAAAGCTGTCCAGGGAGTCTGTGTTTTTGACAACTTAAAATGCATGTTCCTAGTTCATCATCAATTCAGCCAAAAGAAATCCACTGCTAGTCATAGGCATTCCTGAAAGATCGCCACAACGAGCGGTTCTGTACCGCCCGCATCCAACGGCTTTCCGCAACCTTTACCAGGACCTCGGACCACATTGTAGCGGATCTGCTACGTGGCCGCCACTCCAGAACTCTTCGGCCCCATCGACCATCGGTTCTACGAGCAACGTCGCCCACTCAATGCAGTCTAGCTATCCTTTTTATACTGATCTATCTATATTAATTTAATAAAGCGGAAAAGTTTTTTGTTTGTTTGTTTGTTTAAACACGCTAATCTCTGGAACTACCGGTCGGATTCGAAAAATTATTTTTTTATATGATAGCCAGACTCACGGGGAATAGTATAGGGTATAGAACATTAGGCTACATATCCCAGCTAGCCTTAAATATTGGTTTTTGTTACGTAAGTCGGAAGTGGAAGCTCTCGCCCCTCGCCATCTGCATTATTCGCGTGCGCTGGCTTAATGGTTAATGATAGGTAATTACAATGTTCTATAAAAATACTGTTCATTAGTATATCTAAAACAAAAGTCAGTGATAGCATGCATATAACCATCTCTTATAAATAAGCCACAATAAGGTAAAATGCAATAGTTTTTTTTTTTTTAAAGATTAAAAATTAATTAATAAGAATTAATTTTAAGCATGGTATATTAATCCTTACGAACAAAAGTTACTTCATCATAAAGACAATTTAATGAAGGCAAACCTTGTCTGTTACAGCATGTTGTTTGGACGCATAGTTAGAGAGATAATGCAAAATTAAAATAATTCAAGACTCCGCTTGGGACTATGTCTATAGTAGTAGTGGCGCGAACGATACGTGCGATGTCGCGTTGTGACCATCTGGCCGCCCGAGAAAAATATTGTCTATTCTGAAGTATTATAAACCATCAATCAGGGATTTCTTCTAAATTATATGCGGGTGAAATCGCGGGGCACATTTAGTTATTTATAATCCACTTCACTTTTGCACAATAACTAACCAATGTACCTATATCACGCAAAATGCCGCCAAAATTACTCAATTTAGGACTAAGTAACCTAAGGTTATGAATTAAAATAAAAACCACAACATGGGAGATCAAGATCCCGCCAAAATTTCCAAAGGTGTTTTGAAAATAAAATGTTGCTTCTTTAATAAGCAACTTTTGAACAACTTTTACGTTCAAATAAACTTCAACGACAGCTAGAATTTTAAATATGTCTTTTTCTTAAATATTATGCAATTGTGAGTTAAAATTCCGTTCTTACCTCGACAACCTGCCTTAGGTCTTCGACGTAGACGTCTTCAGTCTTAACTATTTCGGCGCACACCCTTTCTAACTGGGAGAGGCCTGACATCTCATCCAAAAGTCGTTGTCCTGAAATACATAGCGATTCAGCGTTGCAAAATTTAACTAACCAAACACAATCTATGATCTTTTCGATAGAGGACCATTTAGTCAGATGAATGTCCTCAAAAACTTGGGAATTTCGTATAAAATTAAGGGGATAATAGTATCAATCTAGCTGCCAATCGATAACTCGACCACAGCGCCACTTATTACTTTCAGGGATAGCATAAAACCGTCTCCATAAAAAAAACACTTTTATGTACCAACTTTCTGGTAATCGATAAAAAGGTTTTCGAGTATTTATCATTATCAAAAGAATTTATATTTAAATATTTTAACTAACCTGGAGCGTCTTCTGAATTTCCCTCTTCAGAAATACTACTTTTCAAAATTCCAGCACTGTTCACAAAATTATTACTTCCATTTCCAGATGTCATATCTGCGTCACTGTGGTCGTCCAAGCTTTCTATGGATGCTAAATATGCTGAATTCACACCACCTTTATTTTGGACACCGCTGCTTGATGTGGAGCTAGATGATGCGATTGAACTCATCGATAAAGGTCGACTGACTTCTACAGCAGGATTTAACCGTATCGGTTCTTTATCTTGTACCAGGTAAGTTTTTAAATTACCCGTTGATCCTATCGCCTCGGGATAAGGACCAGTCTTTGCAAGTTGTTTCGAAGGACTCTCGGTTTTATGTATGAAGTCTTTACGGTGTAAGCTATTAGTACCAGTTTTAGGAAATTTTGCAGGTGACAAGTTATGACTTCTAGGCACTTTACAAGGTGGACCGTCTTTTGTTGATAATTTGATATCGAATTCTCTATCGTTGCTTGTTATAGAGAGCTCGATAGATTGATCAATGTATGGTAGAGACAATGACTCAAAAGCTGTTTTATTGTTTGAAGGAACGTCGTAAATTGCTGGTTTATTGTTAGTCGGTACATCATACGTTTGTTCATCGTCAATTTTAAATTCAGTCTTTACTGCAATCTTTGAAGAATCATCATCGACTTTTGCTTTACTTACAGGTTTATTGATACATGGTTGGTCATATATATCGACTGAAGGTAGGATTTCGACGCCAGACTGAGATATTTTCGACGTCGCTCCAACTAAAGGAATGTTAGTTTTATATCTACTTGAGGATCTCGCAACGTTAACTGTTTTCTTTTGAAATTTTAGTGCCGTCGTTTCTGATGCACTTGAAATCATTCTTTTTACGTTTGGTGATAGAGTTCCGAATGTTGTCAGATCAGTCACATCCTTGGTCTCTTTAAATGTTCTTTCAACATTCTGATCTTTTATTATAACAGTTAAATCACTAACTTTAACTTCACATTTATCAATATTATCACTAGCACCATTTATATCACTTTTAGTTCGTATTGAGTATAATGAACTTTTATTAACTGTTGCGATGGGTAGTTTAACACTGCTTGCCATTATGGTGGGTTCGTTTAAGGCTCTTTCTGGTGTATTATCTTTTATTTTGTCGGATACTTGTTCCACGTTGGCTAAGACCGGTGGATCATTCCGAGCATCTTTAGCTGTTTCTAAACGATTTACTTCTGGACGTAAACTCTTCGGTTCAAGCAATGAATCGTATATGCCAATTAGTGTGGGCGCAAGGTCCGTTGTACTACCTGTAACGAAACGAAATAACAGTTTTAATAAGAAAATACCGTCTTGCTCACTGAGTATTAATGTTGTAACTTCATATCTAACCCCAAGTATTTAAAGATTAAAGTTCTTTGAAAAGTTTGGACGACCATCAATTAGGAGTTAACAGCAATTTAATGAGTCTACATTCTCGATGGTCATTTTAAAGTTTTAAAGCAAAATTATGATCACTTAACTGTACTTATTTAAAATTATAACTTAGTATATAACATTCCTGGTAAAAAAAAATACTGATTCATAATGACTTAGAGATTTAAATGTACAAAGATTCAAAAATATGATTTATTATTCGTGTCCAGAAGACTATAAATTACGATAAAAATCAAATATGTATTTTGTTTTTTAGTATGATAATAGTGAAAATAACGGCACATAATTTGTAATATTTATTTCAACTAATGTGCTGATATAAACATTGGAGTAATAAATAGGACGAAGAAAAGCGAATTTCGCTATACAAGAACGTTTATCAAATCACATAAACGCGGAATCAAGGCTTTGCGTGTTATCGGAAGCCGTTTTTTGTTTAATAACTCTGAAAGCTTTTGACCGAAATAGTTTTCTTGTTAAAGACGTTCATTAAAGATTTATCGATATACCTACACTTAATGGAAGTAGACGGTAGCTATGATCTTATATTTAATTTACCAACGTTTAAGAAATGTATAAAATAAAATCGAATAATACGAATTTTAATAAGAATGTAACAGGTAGGTATTTTATATTTATATTTAAAATTAATCAACACTGGCATGCAAACTAATTTAAAAATCTCACAATACATGTAGAGATAAATTCATACTCTTTCGTTACAAAAGTCTCAATTTAGATTTTGTTCGATAAAGATAAAGTTTATTCCGTAATACTGCATTGTATGTCGCAAACCTGAGAGCACAGATCCAAACGAATAACATTAAAACCAGTTTTAAAATAGGTTTTATTCATATTATATATTATTTTAAAATATTAGAATGATATGAATATTCCCTTGAAAATACATAAAAAAATGCACATTGCCAGTTCGTGCAATAGTCCTAAATGGAACGTTTTTGCACGAAACCAAACTATTAGACCTTTATTTCATATTCTATATTTAAATCAATATTGTGTGTAGCCTAACATTCACGTTTAACATAAAGCGAAGAGATAGGAATATTAATATTAAATATATTTTACATCTAGCTGGGTCGGCCGACGTTGTTCTGCTCCTTACGGTTGTTAATTGCACAATGACAGCACCACCTATCGGATCCTAACATATCTTTAAAAACCAGCATCACAATAAAACAAATACACTATGTGAATATGAGCTCAATCGGTCAAGTTGTTCAGAATTTGTAGAATAACTAACTGACACATATAAGATTTTTTTATATACGATAAGACTAGTTAGCTCGGCAAACTTTGTTCTGCCTTTCCCGGTAGTTAATGGTTCAACTACAACGCCACCTATCGGATCCAAACACATTTGTTGATCATCGTCGTTCAGAAGTAAAGAAAGAAGTTAAATATTCTTCATTTAAAGATCTATTACAGTAGAACCGATTATTTATTTTTTAATAAAAAAAAAAAATTACAAAAATTATAAAGCTGTAAATAATTTTTACAAAAACTTTATCTATTGATATAGTAAACTAGAAATACATCACTATGAATTTTAGAGTTAAATTCATGCTTCGAAGTACAGAACCTCTCAATGGTCCCGTTTAAGTGGACACAACAAAAAGCAGTCGATTAAATCTTAAACCCATTCGGGCAATAAAACACAATTTACATAACAATAAATACTATAAAAGCGAACGTAAAATGTTTTTAGATAAATCGATGGTAGAATAAATCTGATTTGGAAAGTTTTTTTGGTAGGATAATGTTTTTAGATTGTAATATGAAACCTTTCTTTTAAGTTTAAATTAAACAGAATACTTTTGGAATATGTATACACAGGTGTTTTTTTTTTTGGACAGTGTGAGGAAATCCGAAATCATAGGACGATCATAAAACTGAACTGATTTAACTAACAATACTTACTTATCGGGTCCAAAAAGATAGAAACAGAACACTTTTGAAATCTGTTCTTTTTTAAATTGGGAAATGGAACAGTGAGGAAATTCGAAATCATTGGAGTTATAACATGTTAGAACTGAACTCACTAGATCAGGTCCCAAAGACAGAGAGAGAAATTTTTACAGAGCACTTTTGGAATTTGTGTATCCAGAGTGTTTTTTTTTTAAATTAGGACAGAGTGAAGAAATCCTAAATCCAAAATCATATGAGTTAAAACGTGTCTACGTGAGTAAGTTAATATTATTTTAAATCAAGACTTAAAAATTGGTGGTCTCTATGGCAGTCACGTCAGGTTTCAAGATAGAGAAATGAAAATAGGTGTATTAATATTTTGTCTATAGGAATAAATAAAATTGAAGTGTCTGTTTGTAATGTCAATATAACACCTTTTTTTAGTACACGCGTATGAAAAGTATATGCGGTACAAAAAAAAAATTTTTTACCTCTGTATGTTCCTAAACGGTTAGTTAGATTTTGACGGGACTTTCACTGACAGATAGCTGATATTATAAGTAAGTAACTCAGTGTACTTTTATTTTAGAAAAATAATTGGAGTACATACAGTAAAAATTATATAATAAGCATTTTTACCACGGCCACCGCCGTGGGTGGAACAGGACATCATAATAGCGACGGTAATATGTAGTCCACGTGAGCGGTAATATGCCTTAAAAAAAATCAAACCATAAAAAAAGTTTTACGTGACAACGACTTTATGACTGTCTCTCTCGCTCTTAGGCGGGCTAACCATGCCCGAGTGGAAGGGACGCGTGCCTCTCACTCGCTCTCATTGTGAGCGCATAACGTGAGCGGAGCGTAACGCAGTTTCTTGAAGTGTCACCCGGCAAACCAATTTATAAGACGTTGTCACGTCAAAAAAAGACTACAAAATTTTCATATTTCACGTGAGCAAAGCCGCTGACAAAAGCCAGTAAGTAAATGAATAATAAACTTTACATTTAAGGATCAAGTCTTCATAATAACTTAAGTAATGAGTAAGTGCTATAGTTTAGTATACATTCCAGACACTTGAACTTACGTCTATCAATAGATCAAGTATTTCCGTCTCGATGTATTCTAATAGCGGTGCCCAATGGTTTCACCCTTGTTAAATGTATTCGAACTACACTCTACATTGCCATCTCACTTCCCGTACTTGTACTAGATTGCTTTACATTCATGATTATTGTTCCGCTCCTATAAGTCACAGTGTGAATGTATATATCTTATAACCTTCCTAAATATATGGACTATAATATGCAAAAATATTTTTTTCTAATATGACAGGTAGTTCTAGGGATTAGCTGGTTGTAACAAACAAACTCTTGGATTTCATAACATTATATTTGTATTATTACTAATGTAGATAAGTGTTCGGCTTCATAATTTTTTTATACTTTAACATGAACCCCTCAGAGAGCTATACTTAACTTTATCTTAAGTACAGCATAAATTTAACCATGTTAGAACGATTACTGACCGCCTGTGCCCAACCTAACTATTTTAATAAACGGGGCCGTAAAGATATATGTGTCAATTGAAAAACATTGTATCTATCTACATATATATTTATAAGCAATTATGTATCAGTGGTAACTTGCACGGACATCGCGTCGATCGACGTCGGTTCGAATCCCTGCAATGAGGCTAAGCTTTCGGTGAAAAAAAAAAAACATTGTAATGAGGAGACCATAGCATGGTGGTAGAGCTTTTTGTAATGCACACCTGGCTAGCTACCACCCTCAAGATGAAAAACTCTCGCCAAGCATCTTCTATCTTCCACGCAAGAGGCAGTTCTCCACAAGGATTAACATGCTATCACATAAGGCTACATCGCCGAAAAGCTTATAACCGATAACGATAAAAAAAAACATACAACCTTGTCCTGACTGACTCATCATAACCAAGCCCAAACTGCTAAACAGAAATGTAAAATTTGGAGAGGGTGTTGAAAAGATTACTGTATAGTCGTTATAGCCGCTCCACACTTCACGCGCGAGTCGCGGCGCGAATACAGTGTGGCAATGCCTTTATCTTGGACCCACACACGCAGTTTTACGCAGTTGGTTCACAATTCACAGTATTATAGTTCACGCACTCGACGAAGACGGACTAAGTTGCTAAAGCTCCAAAATTGTTCTTGTATGTAATTTAGAAATGTCTAATTCTAATTCGTTAGACTATGTTATACTCATTCTAATGCACAGTATTACTGAGGGACGTGCAAGTGTGGAGTACAGCCATGTGCGCGCCCCCTTTCTCGTGGGCTAAAAAACCGACAAAATTGGGGAATACAAGGCGAAACTGCGAAGAATAATATGCGAATCGACTCTATGCGTTAATTTTCGACCCCGAAATAGTACGTGAAAAAGTATTTTTTATGGATGTTTAGCCATAACTTCTTTGTTTATAAAGCGATTTGGATGATTATGTTTTCGTTGGAAAGGGGATACCTATAAGGTGGTCTTATTTTATTGGCATTGGACCTTCAACTTCGAAAATACACCAGGAAGTTCCCCAGAGAGTTGAGAAGTTTCTCAAAATCGAAGTTGGTTTTCTTTTTTATTAAAAACGGTCTTATTTTATCGTTTTTTACACGAAAAAACAATTGAATTTCTATATTAGTATGAAGTATATTTATTAAGACTTTATTAATATAGTCCCTTTTGCTCCCTTAAGTCAAAAAATGTACATAAAATTGGCTATATATGCCATCCCCGGGAGCAGAGTTAGGAATTATAAATAAAAAATAGTTAACATAAAATCATAAATTTCTGTTGAATTCCGTCATCTAAGTCAAGGCATTTCAAACAATAGTAAGATAGCATTGTGTATAGGTAGTCGAACAGGTATAAATTACAGCTAACTGTGTCTTTTACTTGCTTCGATGAACAATGGGTATTTTGAATGATTTGTCACCTATCAATATTGAAATTTGTCTCGCACCTTACACTGTAGAATGAATGCACAGTATGTGATGTAGATAATTCGACAACGTGTTCAAAATACCTAACAAAGCAGTGTTCATTAAACATCAACTTGTATCAAAATTCGATTTAATCAATTATTCTGTTAAAAACTATCGATTGTTTCTTAGCACCGCATTTAATGTCTGGACGACCAAGCTATGCTCGAAATGTAAAAAAAAAGGACATAAGCTTGAATTCTTTAGATTTGTTGCAGTTAGGTAATTCAGCTCCTTCCAGTTCAAATATAGCTTTCACAAATACTTAGTATTCATTTCCACGTCTACAATCGATGGTTTAAGGTAGTCTATCGATTATTTGATAATGCAAATGACCATCGATTGTTCCACTGTGCAAATGTCTATCGATATCAATCGATTTACAAATTATGTTTAATGAACACTATGAAAAAGTATGTTGACAATAATAGGTTAAGGAAAAAATCGTGGTGTTTTTCCTATTAATGGTTTTAGGTTCGTATGACCTTCGTTATACTGACGTCAAAATCAAAATCCAAATTTTTTTATTCAATTTAGGAGACAATTCAGTCACCGAGAAGAACCGGTAAGAAATTCGATAACTCGACTCTATCCAAACTTACTACAGAACGTATAAAAGATGATGATTTATAGACCAAATACCAATGAATACATTTGTTAATTCAGTCGCAAGTAGTTGCGATTTGAAAATGAGCTAAAATTGTGAAAAGATTTGGTTTATTTTACAATATCCGCTACCCGTGTAGCCTTTTGCTGTTATCACTTCCTTGGTTGGCTTATGGTTACTGCTTCGCTCCTTAGGGTCATAAATTGAAGTTAAAAAACTTATAAACTTCCTCAATAAATAGCCTATATAATCCAAAAAGCAATTTAAAATCTGACTTATAGTTCCAGAGGTAAGCGCGTTCAAACAAACAATCTCTTAAGGTCTATAATATTATATCGATTCTGTCAATTTTTTTATAAAATCATTAACACTATCATACTGATTCTCTCAATATAGGTGATCGGAAATTATATAGTGAAGGCGTGATAGGTCTCCGAGTCAAGGATTTTATCATTGTTAAAATGAATGTTATACATTTGTCAAACTACTTGCCCTACTTTGGATTATTCGAGCCTATTGATAAAACGTAAATCATTGCTAAAGAATTTTCGACGGGACCTTTTCTGCCATTACGCTTTTTTTTTTCATAAACTTGCGATAGTGAACCCTATATTGTGTAGATAGGTAATATTGGTGTTATTTTGCGTAATATAGTTTGGTTTCATGTGGTGCACAAATGCATAAGAAATAATATTATGAAACATGACTTCTGTGATGTAACAAAAATCGCTAAAAAGTTTTAACAAGTTCTAAAACGTTAGTCATTTTGTTGGAATTTTAAGATTAACTTTATTGCCAAACAATTAATCACCTTGATAATGGTAGTAATATATCTGAAGTTATAGGTACTTTTTCTAGCGCCGTTAGTAGAAGGTAAAATTAAAAGCTGCGCGCGCATAAGCACGATACAATCCAATAAGCTGAATTATTAAAAAAGAAACAAAAACCCGACTGCAACAAAAATCACACTGTACAAAAAAAAACCTTTTTATTTTATTCCCAGACTTCGTACTTAAAAATTGTATTGTAATGTCACTCGCACAATTAAGACACGTCGCATGCTAAAATCCATCAAGCCGTTTAGGCTACAGAGCGTGCCAAAGAAATAGACATACATATAATATATACACTCGAAAAATACATATAACCCTCCTTTTTCGCAATCAGGTAAAAACAACGACAACAACCGCTCGCAGCAGTCGCAGCTGCTCCCGAAATTGACAAACCAAAAGAGATTTACTATAACTGGTTCATTACCATGTGCATAGTAGATGCTCATACCCAATCGGGTATAGATATTGGAATTCCCAGGGTATATTTCCTATTAATAAAAGAATTTTTAGTTTCGGATCGGTAGTTCTAGGGATTACCTCTTAAAAACACACAGATAAACTTTACATTTCTATAATAATAGTATGGAGACTCGTATAGATTAAATGTGAAAGTATGTTTGTTCATAAATAACGCTTAAACGGCTGCACGGATTGTAATGAAATATGGCTTAGTAGTCGATTATGTCGTGGAATGGGGCATTTTTTACACAGCAATACGGACGTACAACAGTTAAATAATATTACTATATACAAAAGTGCTGCTTCTAGTAATCGAAATATACAAAAGGATTGACTGACTGACATAATATCAACGTACAGCCCAAAACTACTGAAGCTGCATGCGAGATCCTTTTACACTATCGGTGGCACAAAGGAAGAATTTTTGGAAATTCAACCTCTAAGGTGTTGAAAGAGGTAAGAAAAGTTTATATGAAAATCCGTCATTTTGAAGATAGATCTGTGAAAACAGGTGTGTAGCAATTTATTTAAAATGGGACATAAAAACATATAATGGAACAAAGCTGAACTATGCCGCGGTAAAAGCGCTATTGCATCTATAAATAAAGCGACTCGTACGCAGCTGTCAGTGTGGTCTAAGAACTTGTCAACAAGTTTCGTTAGCGCTGTAAAGTTGCACGTCAACACGGCCTCTGCGTGGTTAATGAGCTAAGAAACTTTAGTCGATTAACTATTTGATACAAGCGAACCGTAATTTTCACGATCTAATAATTGGGTATGTCTTGCATAGGATCATAAACTTAATTTACTTATTTTATACTTTTGAGTTTGCTGTTTATATAGCTGGAAGAAAATGCTTTACGTCATTAAGCTTGCACTGGCATTCATTTAGTCATTCACTGTCTGACAGGAGTATTTGAGAGACAGATCCCTAAGTATATTATTATAAGTATATCTTTAACCGTATGATAACTTAATTATAACTTATGAGATATCTGAAGAGCTGTGCAATCTAATACCCTCTTCTCACTTCTACAACAGAACCACGCGCTGAGCTTCGGAGTTACAGTTTTACGATAACCTCCATATCGGCACGAAGTAAAAAGTTCTCTATGACTTATCTTTGTAGTACCGTGAAAAATTGTTTGGAGAAGATAAAGAGTAAAGAATACAGCAACCGAAATTTACATAATGCTGCATCTGACGAACTTGTAAAATTATGTAAAAAAAAAAACAGCGAATCGCGTATTTGTTCTAAACAGGTGAAATTATAAAAAAGGAAACAAAAAACCCGACTGCAACAAAAGCACTTGACTAGAAAAATATGTTTTTCTTATTTTGCTTTTTATTTGATTCTCAGACGTTGAATTTAATTATTATATACTATGTCACTTCCACAATTAAAACAAATTTAACGGCACCTCGTATGCTAAAATTCATCCAGCCGTTTAGGCTACAGAGCTACAATAGATACATGCATACACACGTTTTAAAAACATAACGCTCTTTTTTCGCATTCGGGTAATAACAACATACAAAGACAACTGAGAGTCACGACGTGACGCGCCGTCACAAAGACGTATGAAGCGGTACTTATACACATAATTCCAGTGAAGTGATTAGTTTAATAAGGCGATTAAATGTGAATACACACGGTGAACCCGCAAATCACGAGTGAAATCGTAGGGACAAAGTCGTGGGCAACATAGACAATGCTATGGGCGAGCTTTATGGCATTTGTGACGGATTGATGTTAGGGAAACTCGGGGAAAGTTGTTGAAAACAGCAAAATCTTTTGGGTTTGTTGATTTTACGATGTTTTAAGGTATGGACATCATTATTCTAAGATATATCTATAGGTACTATAGTGAATTTTTTATTCCCGCGGTGTAAATTGACAATCACTAATAATGTCAAACTTAAAAATTAATGTTGTCAAATTTATTTTTGTAGCGTTGTGCTACCTTATATTCTATGGTACAATTACTTGAATCGTAAGATTTTAAATACTGAGTTGAGGGTTTTTATTTCTTATTTGAAATATTTTTTGTTATTCAGCATACCGGATCATTTAGGTGGGCAATTTCCTTCAGTTGACTTTTGACTTGACAACAGAGTGTCCATCGTACGCTGTGATTTCGTATCTCTTTTGTTTCAACATGCTGTTAACAAAATTTGCAACGTGTTCAAATTGCTTTTAGCAAGAGTATATCGCGTCTATTTATAATAAATAAGTCATTGTTGCAACCCAACAAAGCGGGATCCAGCATCATTTGAAGGCCTGCAAGATCCCGCTTTAGTTTGAGATTCCGTACCTTTTCAATTATATTCAACGAGAAAATAGCGCTAATGCGGTTATTACACGGCAGGTTGATCGCATCCGATTTTTGGTGTGGGGGGGGGGGGGACGGCCGCGGGATCGAGCCTCAATCCTGCGGCCATACCCAAAAAAAATCAGATACAATGAACCTGCTGTGTAATAATTTTAATGCATTTATATTAATTGCGCTGATTAAATCTAAACACATGAATGATTAATCAATACTTTAGTGAATCTTTGTAATCGTCATAACGTTTAATATATCTCTATATTTACAAGCTTTTAAATAAAATCGCTGAAATCGTTGAAGTGTGTATATATAGCTATAAATTTTAAAACATAATCTCACTTTTATAACCGGCTTCGGCCGATTTTCTAAAAAGTTGTATGAGCACGTATGGGATCCTAAAGCGGTAAGTTTTCCCGCGTCGCGACGGCGCGGTGGCGCCGGCGCCGCTTACGTTCCATACATATTCAGGATCTAACGGGATAAGTCCTGTCTAGATTAAAGTATTAAGGTAACGGATTGCGATGGCTTTGTTTTTGTAACATGAGACAAAACAATGACAATAAGTATTTTAGGTTTTCTTCTAATTTTTATTTAAAGGCAACTGTTTTCATCCACAAATTACTGTGACAACTTCAAGTGCAGAACATTTTTATAACCTATCAAGATGACGACCCCTTGTTTTAAAATTGGCCTGAAAGTTTTTGTGGCAACAAAAAATACTAATGCCTAATTGTTATTTACTAGCTGTGCCCAACGGTTTCACTCGTTTAACGTTTAAATTATAGAAGTTTAAGGGTAGAGACCAGGAAAACCATCTCTGCGTATGAAAAAGTGCCCGTCGAACAGCGTCAAATTAGGGTGGCGCCACGGTAGCAAGTGGGCTAAATTTTAGAGTTAGTGCCAAAAGTTATTACTTTTTAATTTTTGACCACTTGGACAACTTTTCTTTTCACAAACTTTTCCTATTATCGTTCAATATTTAAAAACTATAACATCACGAAAAAGTATAATTTCCTCTTGCTATGCTAGCGTTATTTTGGTCGTTATTGAATTAAAATTTGTCTTGATTTATTTGTAACTTTCGCCCACTTGGACAACTTCCTAACTTGAACCTCTCTCCTAACCTCCTAACGTCATCTTTCTTGAATACCACTACTAACAGTGACAAGTGAATAAAGAGTTTTCTGTCCTATGATAATTTCAGTATCCTAACAAGATGGTGGATCCCTTGTTAGGCTTGTCCTTGCTAGAGAGTATTTGTTGCATCTCAGAATTCATGCTCCATGCTATTATTTCTAATCCACTCCACTTGTGCGCAATAACCAACCTTTGTTGTGCAAAATCCCACCGCTAACAACAACGAATAAGAATAAAAAACAAAAACCACTATGCCAGTTTGAGATCCTGCTAAAAACTTTATATTAGGTACTGTCGATAGATTTAAAAAATACTTCTTACAACTAATACTTAGCAAAGGTAACGAACCATACGGCCTTTAAGTGGTAATTAAGAACCAGAATTTCATGTCACTCGTATGTAAAATGCGTGTGCAAACCGCATACCATCATCGTGGATCGGTCAATGTGATATATAATGAATATTCATCAGACCAGTTCGCTTTTACTGTTAGATCACTCAAGCAAGCTCACAAAGGTATCAAGAAATACCTTGACATACAGTGTTGCCCATCAGAAGAACTTTAAACCTTTTATACCAAAAAAACTTGTTTATATATAACAATTCTGCTTATAGTGTAATATTATATAACAATGCAATATCTTCCTTAGTCTCTATCTATAATAATAGTAAACAAAGTACTAAAAGTATCTTCGTAAATAATTGGGATGACAGGCCTCATGGTAGTAAGCTCTACTATTGAGCCGAGAGGTCGGGGGTTCGATGTCCGAACATGACTGAATTTTCTTTGATGAGCATAATTGTCAGTTGTGTATCTTAGTATTAAATATATATATATGTATTTATATCACCTATTAAGTTGCTTAATTTTGCATTAAATGGCCGTGTGTAATCTATATATTAATACGTGAAGCAAAAGCTTTCTACCTCTTTTTAAGCGTATTGCGTGCACGGAAGACTGTGAGATTTGGCATGGTTAAAGTTTACATGGAGAATGAGTGCAGAAAGCTAAAATTTATATATAATATCTGTTACTAATATATTAAATTAAATAAATTAATACTGCGAATCCTAATCTGACCAGTGCCATTGAACTTAGACCCCCCAAAATATTGACATTGTCACTCAACGAAAAGTGACAGCAAGTGATGTAGATAATACTCATTGTTTAGGTTCATGAATACTGCAAATGTCAAACAGAAAATAGTATATGATCAAAAAGTTGCTGGTCGAATTTCGTCCTTAGGGCGATCGCTAGTATATATTAATTATGCCAATGTCACAGGGAAATAATATCTGTCAAATCTTCGTTCAGATTTCAAACAACGCTTTAATAAGGTGTCTCTCTTGTTAAAACAGCTCAGGGAGTTATTTTGACAACTTAAAATTCGTGCTTTTGGTTATAATTTTTAATCCACTTCACGTATGCACAATTACCAAACTATGACACGCAATATGTTACATTATATAGAACCAGATAACATAAGTTATGAATTACAATAAAAACTACAGCGCGATATATCAAGTTCAGGTAAAAAAAATTAACAAGTTAAATATTTAACCAACAACCATGTTACTGTCTATTAATAAAAATAGCAAGATTCAACAAATTTAAATTCAGAACACGGCAACACTAGCAGTGTACTAATGAGCATGTTGGCGCCATGACAGCATCTATTCCCGCCAAAATCCCACTGTGACACATTCGAGACGTGACACTCGGAATGCGAATGCAATATTCCGGAACTTCCAGTTTGAAACTTACTTTTTTAATTTAATCTGACATGGAGTAGACCAGGGAAAGTTCGAAAGTGTCTACAATTGATTAATTAAATAAATAAATAGGGAATGTTCACGGGGAGTACGGATAAAGTATTATAATTTTAAATGTATATTAACATGATGATAATGTTTTAAAGGATAATTTGACACCTAATTTCAATTCAAACTATGCATAACTTGTAATTTGTACTTGTGACTTATACTTTACTAACCATTAAACTGATATCTATTTAAATAAAATAATAGACGTCTGCCATTTAGCGTCCAACACGGAAAAACTATTGGATATATTTTGGCCATTTTTGTTTTTGTTTTATCCCTTAGAGAATTGGTCCTTACGACAAAAATATCACGATTAAAGTTTTAATAAACTAAGTTTTTTATAACCACAACGCGAACGAAGTCGCGGGCGGTTGCTAGTATACAAATATAAGCACTCTGACAAAAGAATAACTGCTTCTGTTGGATGATAGAACGAGTAACAAAGAAATACCTTTCATGATACTTTCAGTAAATTAAAAATATCTTAATACTTACCTCTATTCATAATGTGGTTAGAATGTTCCTTAATATAATACTCAGATATAAAAGAACAAACGAAAATAACGGTTTGCATAATTCAAAATTATTAATTACAATGTTTAACGGTTTCTCACAAAAATACATGATTTTAAACTAACCGCCCTGGGTGCTCCCGTTTCGCACGGGGAGCATAGTAATAAATTTAACTCTATTGGCTTACACGACGCACATCAGTAATTATTTTTTCCGACATCTTTAACAGTCACCTTTTTTGATTTTTTTATAGTTATACAGACAGACGCAGCGGGGAAGTTTGTTTTATAACATGTATAGATTACTCATTTGAATATACAGGTTGTGGTTGACAGCACAGGCTGATCCCGAAACGCGACAAACTAAAAGAGAATCACTGACAGGTTTATCACCACGTGCATTGTAAAGATCCGGAACGTGACATGTCTAAGCGTGACAATGAAAATAACACCTGGTCGCAATCCTTTGAGACATAACTGTACCCAGAACTTCGATGCTTAGAGACTTATTATTAATAAGTATTATTTACTTTGAATTAGATTTGTAGTATGCCAGTATGTCTATGAAATTATTATTGCATGTAAACAAAGGTGAATCATTGCCCTACAGTTGCACCGCTCGCGCTCGTCCAATTGTAACCAAAACCAATTTGGTATAAAATATATCATTCTTTGTAAAGCAATTATTACTTTATCAATTTGAAATAGAGACTAAAATACAATGTAATGTTTCTGTAATGATCAACCGTATACAAATGAACACAAATGATACCGTTGATAAAGAGTTAAAGTCAGGGTTGCCAATAGTGTCATGCAAAAATGAGATAGAAGTGGGTAATCCGAAATAGATAGAATGAAATGTATAGATTAGTAAAAATATTTTAAGGCTATTTTAACAATATATTATTATTAGTATTCTTAATAGTACCTTTTAATATATCTTTTATATAAAAATCTTGTGTGTGTGTGTGTGTCTGTTACTGATTTTATAACTTCTGAATGACTTGACCGATTGAACTCATATTTACTTAATATATTTGTTTTAGCTATGTTGTAGGTATGTTAGGATTCGATAGGTAGCGCTGTTGTCGAGCCATTAACTAACGGAAAGGCCAGAACAACGTCTGCCGGGCCTGATAGTTTAAAATAAAATTAAATAACTATATTTTGTTTTAAAAAAGCAGAAATAAATACTTTATGCCAAAAACCACCAGGTATTTTCTTCCTTAAATCAGTGATATTATGGAAAAATATCATTGCAGATAGTGCCAATAGAAAAAAAAATTAAACATGAGCAAAACTAAGGTATAACTATTTAGTATATTCATTAATAATAATAAAATAATGGAACATAAATGAAATAATTACATCGGGACAAAATCATCGGCATATTTCTGATTTGAAATTGATAATGGATTTAGCATCTTGAATATGACGCGATAACGTATTCCACAACCATATGATTGTTATAATATCACTGTAAAAAATCTTATTAGTAATTAAAAATTAACAATACTGAAATAATAATATTTCAGTGGAATCAGTACATACAATATTTCTCTTAATGTACCATATGAGGTATATATCATGCTCAGAAGCGGGATGCACGAAAAGCTTAAAAAATATGAAAATTAAATTGTCGAGATTTTTATCGCGCATCTGGCAACTCCATCCCCCAGTTCGAGATACGTGTCATTGTACGATAATAGTAATTGCTCTTTTACGATCTACACTGAAGTAAAAATTTATGAGATAAGCTAGATACTCTTCCCGGTTCCTTTCACACGGGTACCTAGTATACTTTGATATTCAAATGTTTCTTTTTATACTGAAATCAACAGGTAATCGTGGGACGGGATCCATCGATATTTTTTAATTTTTTTAAGTCGGCTAAAAAATGAAGTTCTCAATTCGAATGTATTTTTTTAATGCAAGTTCTGCCCAACTAACGTGTCTATAGCCCAATTTAGATGATTCTTTTTTTGTTGGAATTAAATACCTACTAATTTCATTGGCATTAAACCTGGAACTACAATACAATATCTTTATTTGTCTGAATATGGTCGATATAGTTCATAAATTTATAAAAATAGTTGCATCATATACTATTCCTATTCTAGCTTGGCGAAGCATTGATTTCCACAACTTAAGAATACTACCTATTTTACTTTCTTGTTTGTTTTAACATTGTAATTTTTTTTTGTAGGTCGACTCTTAATAACCATCGCATAATGTATGCACACGAAAACAAAAAATTGTTCAAATGTCATTCTTTATTAAGGTCAACGACCACCGTTTTAAATTGACTATAATAGGCTAAAAGCAGCAACGTCTTTTCCCATATTAGGCATATTAGGCCTCTCCAGATAAGCAAGATAAAACTAGAGTATAGTGCAACGGCAGAAGCCACACAGCATTGCTTGTACACTGATTAGTTTCCGGTTTGAAGAGTGTGGTTGGTGACACTAGCACAAAAACCGTTCCAACTAGGCTCTCATGAATATTGACCTACCAGTAACTAACATAAGACAGTACTTACCATAGTCCTTGTTGAATTCAGTTATAGATGGCGCTGTAACGACCTCTTGAGTTGCATGCCTATTTTCATTTATAAAAGTATTCATACCTAATGTATCAATTATCTGGAATGTACCAGAAAGTAAAAATGCCACACAAGCAGCAAACATAATGTGCTGTGTATGGTGAAGGTAATGTTGCCGGAAGTACTGTGCGGAAGTTATTATTAAGCGGTCATTAAGCTTATGAAAAACATAACTTAATAAAGCGGCCGGGTATATCTTCCACCTCATATAAATATCAAATTTGAAAACACTGATCGAGAATAACTTACGCTCTATGTACGACACGTGAATTAGCAGGAATATGAAAAATATCAAAATCCGCATGCATTTAATATTTTGTAGGTAACGAAATTTAAAATAATGTGCTGCGTTTTTATTTTCAATCAGTTTAATTTTAAGTATCTTTAACTATACATATTATAAAACTTATTTCTGTCTGTCTGTCGGTTTATGTTCTTTTCACGTTAAAACAACTAAGTATCCGATTTACATGGTTTTTCTTTTTTAATTCATAGTTATATTATTTGGCCAGGTTATACAATATATTTTATTAGATAAAGTCCCATATGAAATAAATTGAGACGATAATAGTGAATCAATTCGGATAAATACGCTTTTGGGACGCATAAATGGCTTACGCTGAGTAAACCATAAGAGATATATCAAATAAATGTACTACATAAGTGTAGATATTAGAAAGACCTACAAATGCATATGCTATGTTTATCTTCTATGGATCACCTTCAATAACCAACTATATGTTTTAAATAACCGACGAACGACTACCGTGGGTGGCACGATTCGCGCGTCTATTCGATCGACAGCATTCAATAGTCTACGCGAGCGGACCCGCGGTTATAACTAGTTTGATATTGTATATTACAAAATAATATTATAAGTTCAAAACATTTTTGAAGTAAAAACTTCCTTAGTCGTGTTGAGCAATTTTGGTAGGGAAAAAAGGGTTCACGTGACCTTCGCGTCACCGATGACCTCGACATGCTCGTGACGTATTGCGCTTGCGTCAGACTGGCGACACTTGTATATATTCGACTGTCACACACACTGTCATATCCGTGTTTGACTTTTTGTATGGGTAAAATCTTGTGATTTCGCGTGATCGATATGCTCAGCAATAATTCAGAATATAATTGATTCAAATATTAAAAGTTTAGTTTTCACTTATTTCGGCAGTTCTTATGACTGCCTGTTTTTTTTTTTTTTTTGTTATGACAGTCGTGTATTAACCAGTAATATTTTATTTATAATGCATTTCCTGTGCATTGCGCTATATTGAACAACATCGCGGCGATCAAACCAATATCTGCCCGCGGCAGTTAGCAAACAATAGTCGCTAAACGTAACTAACTTTGATTAACAAGGGAAGCAAACTTTACCTCATATCGGTTATGCAAACTTATTTAAGTACGTTTGACGCAACTTTATGTTATGACTAGATAACCTCGGTACAGTGGTTTTATTCCGGCACCCTAATTACGTATTTCACAAGAGCAAAGTGATACCAGAATTAGTATTACCTGTGTACTACAACGCACCAAGCAATCTGAATTCATCTATTAAATCATTCATAAATTTCATATTATTATTGTCCGAACAATTTACATCAAGTCTAAAATCGACTATATTATGTATATTTTGATAGATCTTATCGTAAATAATTTTAATAACGTGGAAAGGTATAAATAAAAAGGATGCAAAATTAGTCATTTTAGATAGGTACTGCAAAATCTGTATTAATAATAACAAAAACATAAGAATTCAATTCACTTGCATGTTTCACAAACAATGAGTTATATAATTAAATTTTCTTATGTTCAATATTACATACTCAAAAAATGTAATTAACCCTTTAAATTATGTAACACATATTACCTATACACTTTTTTTTAATAAAACGGTTTTCGAGAACAAAAAACAAAACTATTATAAAAACCATAGAGTTCGAGTTATATAAAAACAAAAGATACCTATATTTTTTCAAATGCCACGCATTACATCATCGTTAACCGTCAAATTGATTTTATAACGATAATAATATAAGTGTTCAGATCGATTTACGACTCTATTTCTCGTGACGTCATAAGGCAGAGTTGAGCCAGTTTTGTAATTTACTCCAATTTCCTTTCCTCTACATTTGTATAGGAATGTACGAAATATGGTATGATTGACAGTTTACGCTTTCTGCCATTTTCAGGCATTCGTCTGTTCTATCGTTTTATTACAGCAGATGCTCTTTCTACTCTTAAAGTACTGGCAGGTGTGATAAGAAAGATATGCTAGCATTAAATCATAGATTAATGATTGGTTGCAGCTGGTGCTTCAACTAGATACCGCACGAATTAGTTGGAGAACTTAAACAAAGTTCTGGTACAGTTTCCTCTAGTCATCTTATTTGTTAATAAATGTAAAGATACTTTATATGTAGTAAACATCCCAACTATAACATAAATGTGAAAATGGGACTGTGTTCAGTAGAAACGACGGTAGTCCACCGATAAGAGCCGAGATCTAACCGATTTCAAGTTCCATTGCAGTTCCGTTAATTAAAGCTGTAGGAATGTACGTTCTTCAGTACATATACAAAGATATTTGTTACTTTCTTTGATATGAGATTGCTAACTTGAGAAGTCTAAACTGTCAATAAATTACGATTAAAAAATTTGACTCCTTTAATTAGAAATTAACCGTGCCGTGCGACTAGAACAAAAAACACTGTAATACGTAGTAACGAACTCTTGAGGGGTGAGTTAATAATGGGTCGTGTGAAAACCATCAGTAGTACTTATGTGCCAAATACGCTCTTCAGACCAGAACAAATCTGCCTGAGCATTACTGGTTTACGCCACAAATTAAGTGTCGGTAGAGCTGTAAAAAAATCATACAACACTTACGGCAAAAAAAAATTGAAAACTTTTTAGTACCGTTGTGATTTGAAACGCGTTGAAAAGAAAAAGAGACAACATCTATAGGATGTAGCCTGCGAGGGAATGAGATAGAATACATTATACAGTGTTTCCTATTATCTCGGCCTTTTGTCTGTACGTGAGCGCCTGCGTATTACGAAACCTAGGGTAAAGGCATCATAGCCAACGTGGTATATTGTTCACGTGTATAGTTTATGTGAATGTTTTCGTTTTCTGAAGATCTCACTTCGACCACATTTTTTTACTTATATTTTTTTCTTGTTATACTAACCACTAAAAGCTTACTTTAAAAAACAATTAAATTCAGAAAAGGTCACAAATAAAGCATGGGGTAGGGCCTTAAAAAGCTAATACATTGTAAAATTTATTTATTTCCGAATAATAAAGGAAATGTAATGTACTGGCCACTGGCCACTGGCCATCTATTATAATTATAAATAAATATGTTATTTTTGAATTATGTTTGAGGTCAGAGTATTATATACAAACACAATAAAAAAGGTAAAGTAAACAAATTACGTAATCAAGTGTTTACCTGCTTGTACCTTCCGTGTGGCATTGTTAAGTGTGATGACGTCATGAGAACAGAGGAGCGAACCGGAGTAACAATCAATATGTTATATTTTACGAGATGAATTTTATGTACGTATGAATGTGATTTTTTTGCAAGCACCACAACGGCGGCCACCGGGAGATTGTTAAACCAAAGGCGGTCGTCGCCGTCAGGCTAGCCTGCATAAAATATCTCTTCACGTAACGCTTGAAAATCCGAGGAAGGAAGGAACACTGACCGGTATATGCTTCCACAGTTTCACCACGTTGATACGTTTCGTTTTATGGTACGACAAATATATGACATCACAGATTTAAGCAGACAATACTAAATTATCTATACAATTAATAAAATTGATACGATACATACAACAAAAAATTTTTTTTTAAAACGTTTGACTTTCTGTCTGTCTGTTTATTCCGACTAATCTTCGAAAAGGTTGGGTCTATTTTGAAGGGACTTTCACTAGCAGGTAGCTGATGTTATATGGAGTAACTTAGGCTACTTTTTATTTTAGAAAAGAATTAGGGTTCCGCACAAATAAAAATCTGGTCATGGTGAATCAATTCCGGCACTTAAATGGCTTACCCTGAGTAAACCATAACAGATAGGTATATCAAAGTAATGTAGTACATACTTAATTGTAAATGTTAAACAGACCTACAAAAGTTCATTAATAGCATTTGTCTATCTTCTAAGGATTACACACAATAAGAATTTTTATCTTTAAAATAACCGGGAGCGGGGTAACACGTTACGTGCGTGTGCCTGAGCGCCGGTATTCTGCATTACACACGAACGCAGCTGCGGGCACAGCTAGTTTTTTTATAAAAATTTCTAACTACGCGTGGTAACCACTTCATGTACAAGTTTAATCGATGCCAGATTTTGAATAGATATAGAACTGAACCTTATTTTAATTGATGTAAGGTTCCATTTGGGTAATGTACTATTTACCGAAATTATTCAGTCCGAGACCCTTACAATAACCCGATTTTTATTATTTGTTAATTTACTTTGTAGTTTGACGTTTATATTTACCACAGAGCAAAACAAAACATTGAAAAAAACACATTTCAAGTATTGGGACACTCCGTCATATAATTTTTTTTTTTTATTTGTCACGATCGCCGCCATAATAATACATATTTTGTGGAAAAAATCAACCACTTCAAATATATTATCGTTAAAAAGATACATCCCTATAAGTGTACTACGGAAAACATTCATTTAGCAACATGGTTCCTATCTGGAAACATAGGTAACACTATCATCACATAATCGATATAAATAGGTAGGTATGTTAAGTTTTTATTCAAATAAAATATTAGAAGGATTTAGTATGTGTAAGATTTTTGCAAGTTGTAAAGTTGTAAGTAAATCTTAATTTTTCCTATATTGTATGTTAATTCAGACGGCAAAAAATGTAATAAATCTAAATATATTTGGAAATTAAAATCTCATTTAATTAGTATTTTTCGTTTTCCCCAAGATACAATAATTATAAAAGTTATAATGCTTTCTGTCAATTAAGTTAACTACAAGTCAACCACCATGATACTTTTCGTCGCGGCTAAAGCTTCTTTTTAAAAACACTGGTCAGTCGGAGATTAATCGTATGTCCAAAAGGTGGCGGGCTTTATTGACTATTCGTGAGTAACCTCATTTTATCACTACGGAAGCTTCCTTATTTCATGAACTCTAAATAAACTATAATTCCAACTTTTTAGTCGTGCTATCAAACAAATCTAAACAGGGAAAAGTAAAATAGCCTATAATGTTAATATGACTAAGTTGACAATCGTTTGTACTTAATGATTATATTTAAGCTAGAACGGTTATAGGATAAAGGCCAATTGTTCAATCCTTAGATAACTTTATTTGAAGAATAGTTAAGACGTTTTGACTTATCACTTAACAGTCAATGTATGACCAAACTATCAAAATATAAAAATTATTCCTCGAATAGTTGATTGAAAAATCGGTCCTAAGTAATTTAATTAGTCTTGTATTTCTGTGATCTATATTACTGTGTAGTAGATATTATGTACGATTGAAAAAAAAGGTTTAATTATTTTTGGTATTTAAACAAGGAAATTTAGATATATTTATATATTTGATGATGTCATATAAAATATGGCCGTATGATTATTAAATTAAACAAGTTAAATCATTGCAGAGACAATGCCCAAATATTATCTTAAAAAAATGTAACTCACCTGTCCCACTGACTCAGCGTTGACTAATCATCGGTAACTTAGATTCACTTAAAAAATATTTAAAATAATTTACAAACAATTTATTGGGATTAAAAAAAACACAGACACAAGACGTTAAGACCATCCACTGGAAATATATTTAGACCGTCCGAATGCGTTTCATATCACACGCAGGGAAATAAAAATAATAAATAAAACGTCGAAGACACAAACGAGTGGATCGCGTCCTTTTGGCCGCGAGACTGCTGTTCTGAATGCCGATGAATCACTCACTCACTATCCATCCGAGGCAAAATAATACCAATTAAAATTACAATAGTTTACGTTTGATTAGATTTCGCATTCAATTAGCAACTTTATTTTCATGAAAGTTAGTCTGCATTTTGTTATTATTAGTGTTATTTAAAAATTATGACACTTTTTTACGCTGCTGTTAACTAGTTTTATGAATGAAAAGTTCGTTTCGTATGCGCGTGTTTGCTACATTAACTGTGTCACGTGAAATTCTACTACTCTGTGGTAATTTTTGATTTAAAATTGTAAACACGCGTTCTTGGGAAATATATTTGTTTTAGCGTTAATCTGAAAATTTATATAGAGCTGTTAATTTGAACGGTTTAAAATGTAGTAGATATATCATATTACGCCATGATTTTAAGTAATCTTTTCATTCGCAAAATGGAACATATTATATCGGAATAAAATAGATTAATAATTAAAAGTCGGCAAAGTTGCATGTATCTATAGACTGCGGTGAACGTTTACCATCAGGCAGACGGCACGCTTGTTTGTCACCACGTGTAGGATCTTGGTACAAAAAAAAACATGGTAAAAATTCTAGCCAGGAGTTTTCAATTTCATTTTGATCTTTCGTTGATTTTGATCTTTTATGTTGTGGTTTTTATTGAAATTCGAACGCATAGTACTTTATAAAAAGTAATAGCTTATTAAAAGTCTAATAACTAATTATTTATTGAGTACAGATAGGTTCAGTGTAGCAATTATGCTAAACTGTTACTTATTATTATTGTTATTTCTTTGATGTGTTGTGTGACGAATAAATAAACTTTTCTTTCTTTCTTTAGAGTTATATTTTTTAGATATAGACCAAGGACTAAGGAGTAAAGGAAAAAAATTGATCAAAATGTATGCAGTAGTTTTTATGTGATGCGCGCACAACGAAAAAACTATCATATGTATTTTTATTTAGATAGATAACTAGGAACATGCATTTTAAGTTGCAGTTTTTTGTTGTTACACGACAAATTGACGATACTGTCGCTGATGGTAAGCACAGTACAATCGCAACACAACGGCGACCACCGAGAGATCGCAATCCGTCGACGGTCACTGCTGTCATGCTGGCCTGCATTAATTTAACTGGATATGCACAGATACGCGTCATGCAAAAGCCAGTTACTGTGACAGACTTTACACCAACAAGTAAGCCACCATCTAGTATCTACATAATTTACAATAATAATTAGTAAACATTTAGAAGATTTTTTATGCTATTTGTCAGTTACCACCCTAATATGAGTCTCAAAGAAGGTGTCTTGTAGTAAACTGACAGAGTTTTTTCATCAGAATAATAGTAACAAAAACAAATTGTAGAACCCACGGGAAATTAGAATATATTGGTGTTTCTGTATTAGATTTCAATATCAGATGAGTCAACAGCTTCGATGGTCTATTTAGTTCAAAGCGAGTTTTCTATGTTAGTTTGGTAAAACGCATTTTTATGACTCAATTAATTAACCTATTTACGTGTTGAGAAATTCTGAAAAGCAAATTTCTTTATAATCCTGAATACAACTCCTCATAATGCCCTTAATAATCTATACAAATATTATAAAGCTGAAGAATTGGTTTGTTTGTTTGGTTGAACATGCTAATCTCAGGAACTACTGGATCGAATGGAAAAAATATTTTAGTATTGAGTAGCCCAGTTATCGAGGAAGGCTATAGGTTATATAACATCACGCTACGACCAATAGGAGCGGAGCATCAATGAAAAATGTTGCAAAAACGGGGGAAGTTTATACCTTTTGAGAGCGTGCGCTGCGTGAATGTTTAAAGTTACGCAACAATCATGTGTGACGAAATTGTTTTTCTTAAAAAGTTCTAAAAAAGTCCGCGATAACATTTATGGTTATCTTTTAAGGTTTACCCAATATAACTTTTTTTATGGTAATAAAATTTGTTTTAAAATAATGAATTATTTGTGAAGGTGTTTTTATATACATGGTATTAATCCTTATCAAAATAAATACGTTATTCATCACAAGTATTTAATTTTGAACAAAATTGCCCTTTAATGTAATTAATTTAAATCAATATCTTTGGTGATATAACAGTTTTAAAATAACTCGGCAGCAACATAATGATCAAGTATCGCGAGCGCATTTTTATTATGCAGAATAATGTGGGAGGCGGGCAGTACTTATAATAAAGTGCGTACGACCCACTCTCTCTAAACCTTTCTCTCTCTCTTATTACGGGTACAGTCGGAAATAAAATTGTCAAGTTCGTCACGGAGAAAATGTTAAGCTTATGGCGCTGTCAATGCGTAAATAAAATTCATGTTCACTTCACACTCAACGGCTGCGCAGAATCGCCGAGTAAAATGAAAATATGTATTTCGGAAATATGTCATTTAAAATTTATTAAAATAATAATTTTAAGTTTTGAATCAGTCAGCCTCTAGAGTTTATGATTTGGAATTTTATGGTATAATTTTCTCATTGAAATTATAAATTTATTATAATTATATTATTATTAAATTGGAATTATAGATGACCAGAAAAACTCATAAAATTTTAAAAAGAGGCTTGTTAAATTTTTTTTATACAATAAAGTATTTCTAATTATGTGATTAAATCCGTCAAGCTCTGCTTAAATAGGTCAATAATGACATTTTTTTTTCCAGAGCTTCGACCCCCAAGGTTATAGAGATAAACTCATTTGATAATGTTGATTCCTGATATGATAGCACTTTAATCGGTAGGTACCTCAGTTGTGCTTTATAATGCGACGTACGAACGTATCACAATGACCAAAATATTAAAACGCTAAATTCTAATTTTAGCAATTGGTAACAGAAATAATACCCAGCAATATGGTATAAAAATTCTTCGTATACCATCATACCATCCTAAACTCTATAAAAAAAATTTGGGCAATTAAAAAAAAAAAATTGCTTTACATAATATTGAACAGAATGTGACGGAAATGATAAAATTAATAGAAAAAAAATCATTATTTGGTATTTCTAGTGGTAGTGATACGGAACAATATGTTCATTAAACACGCATTTACTTAATTTGAATTATTAGATTATAATTTGAACAAATTTCTTAATTTGAACAAATAAGATATAATTTTTTTTACAGTAAGTTTTTTATGAGTAAAATTGCTAATAGAATTATTATTTTTTTTTTTTTTTTTTTTAGAACTGACTACACTGTTAGCCTTAGGGGCCCTATCGTCAAACAGAGCCGCTGCGGCTTTTACAGCTTCACCGGACTTGGGGGCGAGCGCTTAGGGCACTCAGCCGCGAAAGTTTGTGACGACCCGCACGAGGGTGCCAGAGTGGCCGAACCTCGGCTCGGGCGGTCGTCGCGAATGCGAAAAAGTCGCGATCTAGCTAATTCCCTAATCTTATGAGAATTCGAGCTAACTAATATATACTCATATGCACGTTCCCCTCCTCCTGGGAGGAAGGAGTGGACCATGCGTATGTGTATTTGTTAATCGGAATGGTTTTTCTACAATAACTAGCGCATTAGTCTAACTAGCGCAAAAAAAAAGAAAAAAAAAAGGTCCCTTACAGAACCTATGTACCTGTGTGGTGTGCACGTGTGTGTGTTCATACGTGTGTAATGTTGTGTGTGGGTAACTAAGTGTAGCACGTATAGTGTCACTTTGTATTAATAGAATTATTATCTTGTGTACCTCTTACGCAAAACGTAGTCACTGTATCTATTACACGCTTTACGCACACATAGGGCCGCGCGCACAAATCAGTTGAACAGTCTATATTAAAGTTTAGAACGCAAAGTTTTTTTTTTATAAGACGGCATAGGCACACTTATATATAAGATACTAGCTGACCCGCGCAACTTCGTCTGCGTCATATAAGAGTGACAGAGAGAGAGAGAGAGGGTGGGTCATAGGCACGTATAATAAACACTATTCTAAAGGAGCTGAAATTTGTTTTATGTAAAAATTTAAAAAGTGGAAATAATTGAATTAAACGGTATTTCGTTCACTACAAAATAAATTTTATTAATTTTATAGCGTCAACAACACGTGGTAATTATGCTGTTAAAATGTAGCTTAAATGACACGTTCGTAGATTTACCATAGCAGCGCCATCTATTGATTACTTACTCAACCCAGTCGAAAGGTATCGACATCTGTTAGAATCATTTGGAGTTAACAGATAATTGTGACTGTCAAATAATAACAGACAAATAATTAGCAATAAATTAAAATAGCGACTATAATTTGAGATTTAAACTATCCTATCTCTCAAGTTCGATCGAACTGCACATGGTGTCCGAATTTTATTATAATCGGTTAAGTGGTTTAGGAGTCCATTGAGGACAAACATTGTGACACGAGATTTATATATATTAAGATGAGTATATTGCTGGGTAATAGGTTACGAGTGTTGTTTTATAGATCGCGAATCACTAAAGAACAAATTCCAGGAATTTATTATTTTAACTTTGACCTCCCAATACATCTTTGATAACTTAATGTATGTCCGTAAAAACTTAGACAAGCTGGATTTTGTCAAAGATCAGCACAATGTAAATACTAGATGTCTGGAAGTGACTCCCTCCCTGTGCATCCACTAAATTATTATTATTGTACCTGTTATATTAACATTTGTATAGTTAACAAACAAAAAAAACCCCCCGATCGAGTTTCTTACCGGTTCTTTTCGATGTCTGGGATATTTTCCGAACCAGCAGTAGTGTTTTGACGTTCATAAGTGCCTTCTTAGGGCCTAAATTGAATAAAGATTGTTTTGATTTTGACCACCATACACCTCGTGCTAGTAGCAATACTAGGCGTGTCGCGTTCCGGGATCCGTCGGTGTATATCCAGTAATCAAGCGGATTGGTGTATCCGACTGGGTCGCGACCACCATACACAGGGTAATAAGTTTGTCACACGGATTCTCGTTTGGTTTGTCACGTTTCTGGATGAGCCATTTTATATCCAGATCCGATGGATTACGATCTCTCGGTGGTCGTCGTTGTGTTAGGACTGTACTGTGCTTATCGTCAGGAACAGCACCGTCAATTTGCCGTACTAATATAAAAAAACATGATTTTTTTTCCTTTTTTTTTTACTTATTAACCGAATTTTTTAGTTTTAAGTTAGAAGTTCATAAGTTCATCCGTAACTTCTTTGTTTATAAACCGATTCATTTTTTGTTTGGTAGAGGAAAACGTCAAAGGTGGTTCCATTTTAATTTCATTGGCATTGGACCTTCAACTTCGAAGATACACCAGGGAACTCTTGAAAATCATAGAATTTGGTTTTCTTTTTTGTCGAAAATTGTCTTGTTGACTTATATTTTTCTTTTATCATAATCTCTCAACTCTAATATTGCTTTTTTTTAGAAAAAAAGATGATAATTGTAACAATAAGTACTGTCATTTCGCGGAGTTACTATAATAAAAATTAAAAACTGGGTTATTAGTATATAAACTTTTATGTGTGTGTAGTGTAACAAATGTCTTTTATTTATTTGCTTGTTTCATCTAGTGGTGGGGTTTGACCTTGATAAATGCCTTATTAGTTACTAAATTGAATACTAAATGTTATCAGTAGAAGCGTGGGAGTGGTGTAATTCATCTTCTCGAACGACCTTCGTTCGACCTCAATATTATTCATCCTATTGCGTTATTTATAAATAATTAATGGGTAATTATCATAAAATCTAGCCTTAACGATTATTGCATGATGTTGCGACAATTATATACCTACTTGTATATTTGGTTGGTTGGTTACCTTGACGTCTTCTCAACTCCAGACGCTGAGTGTCGACACCTTTGTAATTTACATTTCACTGAACCTTTTTATACTATTTCAAATATATATGTCTTTGGGACAACTTGCAGAGACGGGCTATCTGTAAATGTTGCACTCGTATGGTTGCCATCCTTCCGGGTCTCCCCGGATTTGTTCTAATTTGAAAGGCGTCCGGGGAGCGTTTGGACGGGATTTTTAAAAAGTGTCCCTTTTCGCGTCCAGGGAAAATGAGATTAATTGACGAAAAATGACAAAGAAGTTCGCTAATTTTTATCTTTTCCGTACTGTGAAGCTGTGGTACTGTCTCCCGGTGAGTGTGTTATCTCCTTCCTACAACGTCCTTTGAAGAGATGTTTGAACAGGACGGCATGATAGCGATGGGTCGGTCGTCATCTGATGATACGTAGCAAAGAATTTCTCAGTTGATTCACTTTTAATAGTTTGATTTAATTTAGTATGTCTGTCGGCTCGAATGAAATCATAATTTGAAATCTCTCAAGAAATGTTCTTGTAAAAATTACAGTAACCTACTGGGGAAATATCGCAGATTTCTCAGCTTTGTATTTGTCAATAGTTTAACATCACCTATTCGGTAAATATCGAAATACTATAGTTTAATTTGTAATGGCCAATAGTTTAAGCCCTTGCCTGACCTCGGAAACGGGGCCCTGGCCGAGTTTTATAAAATTTTACCTATGCTTTACCCATACTATACTATACCATACTAACACCATACCTGTATCACTAACGCATTGCCGACCTTGAACCCCTTACCCCCAAAGAGCTCTGGAGGACTCACCGCAGAAAGACAACACTAGGTTATTTGGCTGCGATCTTTCTGTAAGGTTGAGGTACTACACCAGTTGGGCTACCCCAAAGAAAGAAATCCCCAAAAAAATTTATCTGTGCCCTACCTCCCTTTATTAGTATCCAATATAAACACATTGAAGGCGTCATAGTAAAGTAGCTGTTTTATCAGTACACATGCACTTAAATGTATACAGAAAACCCTTTGAAAGGCGATCTCATTCACGAATAAAAATATAAAAAAGTAAATAACATTTTATCACCAGCACCAATGAAAGCATTCACAAAACGCAGCGTGTCGAGGTCATCGAACCCTTGTCATATCGCACCAGAGTTTAATATCGCACGCACCGCCTGCGGTTGCACCGGAGTCGATAAATCCGTGAGATTTGTCGATAAAACTGCGGTTCTCTTATTGAGATTTGTCTGTTTATTAGGAACCTTCTCAATAAAAATACTACGCTAACTTGAAAGTTGCACAATTTCAGTTTTTATTATGCACCTAATTTTGAGTATAAAAGAGACCATAATCAAATTAAAATAAATTATAAAGCTACGAATTAAACACGACGCTAAGCGATGCAAAAACTGCAATTACATATTTATGAATATAATTTTTGCATTAGCCGATACACATTAAGTTAATTGGCTCTAATGTAAAATTGACTTTTTAAAGTTCGTTTTAGTTAGTTGGTTATTGTTTTTTGTTTACTTTGAATTAAGTATCTCCGTCTGATTATTAACGAACACATCTCATACCCAAAACATAAAAAGGTTACTTATTTCGTTCCATCGGGTCATCTTTCAATTATTGCTATAGTTTTTGTACAGAACTGTATATTTTAATTTAACATTAATGAAGTCCTCCTTTTTTAATGAGTTACTAACAAAATATTAATAACGTATATTTATTCAACATTACTGTTTAGTCTCTATAATTGAAAACTTGTAGTTTTACAGATTACGTAGACGTACAGATAAACGAATATTTTAAAAATCAATTTCAGCTTCATTTATAATCTATTATATACATACTACATAGTATAAAAGAAAGTTGTTTTTCACGTCTGTCTGTTCGTCTGCTTATTTCTTCTAAACCACGTAACTGATTTTATACGGTTTTTATATAATATTTACGGAAGTTTAGTATACATAATACATTTCAATTAAGTTTTTGTATAGTAGAGCTAATACAATGTTTTGTAATCAAGTCGTCAATAAATCGATTTTCGAGCGCTTACATGGCTTACGATGGTTTTAACTTTAAAAGATACATCAAAATAATGTGTAAAGAATAAATGTAGTTCTTCAAAATGTGTAGGGAAAATGTGAAGCGTTCTTTTCGTAACTATGAAATTATGAACTTTATACTAAAGCAAAAAAACTCGAAGCATAAATGACACCCCTTTTTATAATGCACCCGTGCGAAGCTAGGACAGGTCGCTAGTATATTATAAATAATAAAAATCTTATATATTAGGTACCGTATGACCAAATATCACTTGAGGTTATGTGACGAATGTGTGTAAGCCTTGAAAAATTGTCTCTTAATTCAGTAACTACCCGAACATACTTGAAAACACATTTTGACTTTAAAAGTTGCAATAATATTATTTTGGATTTGCTAAATATTTTCTCTTGACTTTTAAAATGCAGGGTGATAGTTGGGCAAACAAACATTAGTTTCAGACTTATTGAAGAATTCAAAAACATGTCAGTCAATGCGGTGCCCAAGTGTGCTCTCACACCAAGCGATAATGAACTTTAAAAGATAAATGTCGGTTTTCAAAACTCTGAAACAACTTTTTTGGGTGATATTATTGTTTTAGCTACTAAAAATTGCAAATTAGTTTCTTTTATTCTATGTTTATTGTCCCAACACAAACATTTACTACATACCTAACCGATGACATGATCCACTCCAGACGAAGGCCTTTCGATTCTCAATGGTTCTCACACACTTGAGTCATCGGCTACATTCCCCACATAGTTTTGACTTGATATTTATTATAAACATTTAAAATTAATAAGTGAAATATTCCTTCCAATACAATGAAATCATCAGATCCACGTGATAATAACAGCTACAATTAAGTGATGACTTCAACATACGTTTCAAACTTGTACTGGAAATGTTGAGTTAATAAAAATCCATAAAACTGTGTTTAATATATATTTAGTACAAAATTAAATAATTATTACTAAAAATGCCATAATTTCAAAAAAAATATAAGTTACTTTTATCATATCTAAAAGGCGTTTTTTGCTGGCAACACCGTACCTTCACTAAATCTTCATTGAAATTAATGATACAAATATCATTTTAAAGCTTATAGTTCTCGTTATTGAAAAAGAGCTTAAAATTCGATGAAGATGAAATAAATTTATTACTAACTTTTCATTGAGAATGCTATTAATAAATAATCCATTTAATTATCATGCCATCTATTAGTTACATTAAATTGCTAATAAATAATTTATAACGGACTTCCGCAAAGTAACGCCTTCGTCAATCTAGATAGATTGTTTACATTCTTGAGCAATATAAGCACGGGCCAACAAATTTTATATTTAAAAAAAATTGAGTGTGAGTTCACATGCGGTTTAAGTGAAATTTATCTCTCTCTCTCTCTCTCTGCTCTCTCTCCCTCTCTTTGTATATATTTCTAATGCATTAAGAATAGACGAAGGATAGGGAAACTATATATAATTCACTCCAAATCCATTCTATTTAATTCTCTTACAGCCTAAAACCTATATATACATATATAGCTATCTCTTTTTCGTTACACATTTTCGTTTCATAAAATCCAATTCACACCGTCCTAAAAGATGTTTCATTTCAAAAACCCAATTTAAATCGATATAAAATTACAAGGGATGTGCAACACTAAAGTAGTAAGATATTATAATAAAATAAAAAACTTATTCATTATAACATAATTATATCCTGTAGTTTCATAAGTATACTCACTATACAGGGTGCTCACATGTGCTAGGGTCCGTAAAATACACTTATCATTAAAAAATTGTTATTGGAGTTACTTAGAATTTTGTGTATTATTTTTACATTAATAATATATTGAATAAAATAAAATAATTTCCACAAACGCTGTGATTGATGATAACTATATTATATTGTTACACAATATATATATATATTATTATTAGAGTTTCGATAAAAATATCTTGTAGAGTAAAATTTTGACCTTTTGACTTTTTATTTCTCTTTGATTAATTATTTTATTAAGTTACATTAAAAAAACTCTCATTATTTATTTCGATATTAAATGTTCATCACTAAACTACCAGGGCCACATAAAATAAAGGCGGAGTCATAATATCCTGTGAGCGGCGCGGCGCGGCGCCTGCGCATGATTTCGTTGCACGTGTTCCCAGGGTTGTCATACAAAAAACTAATCTTGCCCGACAACAATCTAATATTTTTATAAACTAACGTAAGACACCTATTAAAATCACTCAACAACTTTGGATGGAAATGACAAGTCCATTTAAACCTAACACAAATTACTGAGTTTTTTACGAGGATATAGCGATAGCGGGGTGATAGGTTTTTTTCTCGACTAGGTTGCGACCAGCACGCATGTCACGAAACGTCCGTCTTAGTGACTGGCTTTTGCATACAGTTAAATGTATGCAGGCCAGCATGAACGCGGCGATCGTCGCGTTGATGGGTTACGATCTCGCGATAGTCGACGTTATGTTTGGATTATACTGTGATTATCACCATGGATATTATCGTCAATGTACCGTAATACTATAAAAAAAAACAATAATCAGCCAGGACTAAAAAATTACTTACCTTAAAAAATCTCCAAGTCTGGCAACCCTTACAACTGTAGTGGCTTACTGAACACTAAACTGACACTGAACAGTCAGTTTTGTTCTGTACAATTGTGTGTGCAATGTTCGAACATGTACCTACTTGTAACATGCTACAGATGGAGACATCATGCTAATATTTACTGAATTACTGAGTTATTCGTCACAACCTCCTGCCATTGGCTTCATCTTCTCTTCTTGGTCTAAGTTAAAAGAATCAAAAGCAAAAATATATTTATGTGTCATTTGTCTTAATCTAATTCCCTCCTCTCCTTTCCACAACAGAACCACACGCGCTCGGATCGGAGTCACAGTTTTATGATAACCTTTATCTCGCCACGAACCAAAACTTCTGTACATCTTATCTTTGTCGTACCGGGAAACTGTGGAATCATCTCCCGGCCAAGAGATATATTGATGCAGGCTAGCATGACAGCGGCTACTGCCAATGGATTTCGATCTCTCGATGATCGCTGTTGTCTTTAGATTGTACTGTGCTTACACTAAAACAGTAGTAGGTACTGACAATTTGCAGAGCCACTATAAAAAAAAAACCTAGCTAAGTATAATCGTAATATTATACATATAAGATTTTTTTTGTTAATAAATTAATCAACTTATAAATTCACCACCTTGACTTGATGCTACAGCATCATTTGGATCCTGGTGGACACCTAACTCCTCACCAACATACCACAGAGATATCGTGTTTGAGATCATTGAAATGGTCTTGATGAATAGGTAACTTGTTTCGGGAGTTTCTTAAATTTTCAGTTGACATTGTGCACTAATCGAAATTATATTACATTCACAAATGGCTCATTACTATGGAAAATACTTATTTACAATAATTACACATAGAATTCTATAAATAAAAAGAAGAATCCCAATAAAGGACGAAGTTAGAAAATGGCCGCCTACGTGTTTTGCGTCCCGAATTACACAGTACGCGTTGGTCTACGAGCGACTAACTCGAAACGGATATATTTTTGGTAATTACAAAGAAATCCTACATTTCTGTCATATACGGGTGGATTTTTATGATGAGACACGACGATTTCCTACGAAATATATGGGAAATGTTTTTTCGTGGTTTCTTATATTGATATAATTAAGACTTGCCAAGTTAGTAATCGCATATCTAAGAAAGTAACGAATTGTTTTGTAAATTATTTGAAGAACGTAGGTATATTCCTTCAGCTATAAATATATGAACAGCTATGGAACTTGGCACTCGTTAGATCTCAGCACTTTTATCAGTGACAACGACTACCCCGAACGTCATTTCTACCGAACTTGGCTCCTTTTCCCATTTATGTTTTTGTTTAGATATCTATCACTTGTTTTTTATTTGTTTATCGTATATTACCAACTGAAAACCGTCTGCGGTTTCTAAGCGTCATCTAATCATATTAAATTCACCATCACGAATCGAGACAGTTCCGTGAGTCGTGAATTGATTTAGTCAACCCGCTTTTAGAAAGTTTTAGCAGATGTGTTAGCATGTTTTGGTTAAAATGTTAAATTTTACATTTTACATTTTGTTAGCCCAACTATGTATTCAAATTATTTTTGTGATGATTAATAATTATAATATTCATTCCGGAATTTAGCAATTACAAATTATTTATTACACTTGAAGCAAATTATTATTGTTACTAAAACTGTTAAACTAAAATGCTATGCTTAGTCCTTAGAGTTAGGTAGTATATAGTTAACTCGTAAGTTACTTCCATCATCGAAGCTTTTTAAATACATATACCATATGATCATCATTCGTTCACTTTTTGTACTCATAAATATAAAAAAGAAATGAAGTATATCAAACACAAATTCACAAATGAGGCCACTTCACGTAACTTCACACCTTCACGAGTTTACAGAGGCGCCAGAAATGCGAGCGCCAATTATAACAACATGTTCTTGAACGGTATTAATAAGCAAGGCATCGTTACCACTTGTGGTATAAGTGCAAACATCGAATGACGTAATTCCACATAGCTTTGCTTTGAATTGAACAAACGCTTTAAGTTATTAACAGCCAGTAATCTTGATCACTTATCATAACAGATAGAAACCAGATTGTGCATTGTAAATTACTAACAGACGTTTATCGAAATTAAAATTATATTGATCTCATTGAGGATTCACTGTACTATTTTTTAACACAATATTATGGCCTGATTGTCAGTTACCATGTGTCCAAACACTCCAAACGCAGGTTGATTGCGTGAACGTTGAGAAATATAAAGGTTTGCATTTTCACTTCAGCTGGCGAAAGAACTATCTCGGGCGTCAAAGTTTTGTTTTAGTATTTTCCTTCAGTCAGTAAATAAATTCAAAATATATCTGTAGCAATCAATATGACAAAAGTATTATTGGATATCGAATATTCGAAATATATAACTTAATTGTAACTTGTGTGTAACTTAGACGAGCAGGATTTTGTCAAATATCAGCACAATGTTAATAATATAAATAGAGATAAATTAGTCGTACCGTGTTTTAGACTTAGTAAGACTAATAAAAGTTTTTTAGGTAATAATGTTAGGTTTTATAACAAGATCCCGAAGCACATTACCGATTTGCCGGACAACAAGTTCAAGGACCATGTCAAGCGGGGTTTACTGTCAAAAGGTTATTATAGGGTGGATCATTATGTGAATGATAGTGATATCTGGAAGTGACTCCCTCTCATTGCATCCACTAAAATATTAACATATATAATATGTTATGTTATATTAACATTTGTATAGTTGACAAAAAAAGATAAGCCCGATCGAGTTTCTTACCGATTCTTCTCGATGTCTGGGGCGTTTTCCGAACCGGCAGAGTAGTGTTTTGACGTTAATAAATGCCGTTTTAGGGCCTAAATTGAATAAAGATTATTTTGACTTTGATATTTATATAGTGTCCCACCAAAACAGGATTTTCAGCCAGAACTATTATGACACTATAAATAAAATAAAAGTATTTTTATTTATTTAAACATATACATACAGACAGTTAATTCATGTTAAATGATATGAAAAAAGAATAATTGAATTATCTAACAAAAATTCTTCTATAATCATGTTATATTAACAAATTAACATCAACAAAAAGTAATCAACATTTTAAAGACTTTAAGTAAGACTTTGTGAAAAATTAACTCTTTGATATAAAGTATTTAAAATTTTGTGTTCTCAGTATTCTTAAGAAAGACCAAGAGAGTTTAGAGATACACACGAGTCACGAACTTAAGCGAACAACGGGCGACAATCACGAACACAGAATTTCGACGCGGCTGAAGTTTTTACAGAAACCGAAACTAGCTGACCCCGAAACCAAATCTCCGGTCGATCATAAGTTTTTTATCATACTTTGTGTATTTGCTATAGTTTTAAGTTTGATAGATTTTGATGTATTATTTCATGTTCGGTGACATCATCAACCTATCATCAACTATTAATTGTCATTCATCATCAATCATTTCACGAGGTATAGTCGCAGATCATCTTGTATCAAACCACAAACATCTTTGTGACTATGCCACACTATTTACTTATGCCTGTCATTACTTCATATCATCTTAACCACAGCATCTTGTAAACAAAATAAAAAATCGTCAACAAATAATAATGTAAAAAAAATACTATCTTCTTACTTAATAACTTAACGTTGACACTGCGTACAAGTCTGGTCGTCTGACCGCTAGGCCAATTCGACGACGACTGTAGTGCCTAGTGAAAATCAGCAGTTGCATTAAGCATGTATAATGTATTCTGTCTCATTCTCTGGCATGCTAAATTCTATAAATGTATGCGTTTGTCACTTTTTAGTGTCGCTTGTTCGTTTCATCGCGTTTGAAATCACAACGGTAGGTACCAAATGAGTTTTAACTTCGAATACATTGCTACTAGATAAGTTAGACAGACAAAGAGAACTGTTATCATAAAGCAAAAAATTAGCATTTTATAATTATGATAAGAATAATAAGTTATTATTAACCAACTTTTATTGTTTCCAACAATGTTTATGTTTAAAGTTAATTCGTACGCGAACAAAGAAGGCGGAAGTCGTTTAGAACTTATGAACATTTTAAAAGTGCATTAACATTCCAAATGCACTGGCGTGTTTCTGTGTAACCTCTGGGTGTGATAATATTTAAGTGAAATTATATCAAGAAAACATATTTGCTGTTGACCCACAAAATACCAACTTTTAAGCAGAACTAAAAAACTTTTGTGAAAACGGAAAAAATCATTAATTCAAAACTATAACTTGTAGGTTTTTATATGTAGCCATAATCTTCTTACTTCTAAGATGATTATTTCCATCCTTTTTTTGGGTTCAACAAACGAGTTTTTTACATACCTTTAAAATGCTGCAACATTTTATAGAAAGATATGACTTCTATCATGTACAGTAATTTTTAACTATGTAGAGAAATTGATTTACTAAGTAAAGTGAAATGAGCGTAAGGTATAATGAAGAATTATCTTGCATTAATTTATTGATTTTAATGACTGCAGTAGTAATAATTTTTACAAAAAATAATGGTACTCTATGATTTTTAAGTTTACTGAATCAAGAATGCGTAAGCGTACAACTTACTTTTGCTGTAAGTCGAATAAACATCAAAAACAGCGGTCTTAGGTAGGCTTACAGCAAAATTGACACCAGTTTGGGGGAATGTGAAGAACAGGGTGTAAAGTTTCTCATCGACCATTTTTTTTCTTCTCCTTTTGCTTTTTATTTAAATCCCAGACGTCGTACTTAAATATCATATAGCCTATGGCACCCCCACAATTAGGACCAATCTAATGACACCTCGTATGCTAAAATCTATCAACCCGTTTAGGCTACAGGATGTGTATATAACATATATAAAACATAACCCTCCTTTTCGCAGTCGGGTAAAAAATAGCCAAATCGGTCAAACCGTTCTCAAATCAAGCATTTAGCAACGAACGTCGAACACCATTTCATTTTTACCTATACAGATTACACCTCTATTAATCATTTTTGTGAATGTAACTCGTATAACAAAGAACTAAACCAAATCACGCTAGTGTATTCCGTTTTCGGTCACGTTTTATTCAACCCTTTGCCGATCCTTTGATATGCATACAAATCACATTGCCGATCTATACTATATTAAATCTATGTAGAAACATTAAAAACCAGCTAACTTGACCATAATCTCACAAGACCCAATAACTTTACTCTTGAACAAGAGTGAAATCTATATATCTCATCCCGGCGGCACATAACATGCTATTGGCAACCAATCCACGTACAATCGTTTCGATCGTTCATAAACAAAGACACGTATTGCATATTAAAATCAACACACACACAATAACCGTTCTTCACTATGTATTTTTAATAGAACAAAGGAAGAAAATGATTAAAACTAAGGCCGCGCACTGGACGACAGCGGGCGGTGGCGACTGCGCGCGATGCATTAGCGCAAGCGATGGCGTAAGCGACTTTTTTTAAATACATAGGTTTTAATAAAGCTGTTTCCGACAGGCGACGAAACACGAGCGTCGCGCAGCCAGACATGATAGACTCAACAGGTGCATGATACAAGTATTAGGTTTTAGGGTCTTGTACCATGTACCAGTTAAATATTACCTTGGTACGCAATATTACAAACTTTTCAATAACGATCAAGGCCCCTGTTATTTTGTTCATTAAAGAACGAGAAAATGTCAAATGTCACCAGGCAGCGGGAAGTCGCAATAAGGCCCCTTGCAAAATTATGGGCACGACGAGCTAAAAAAAAAGGTCCTCCAGGGAACGGATTGGTATTTGCTATTTGCTTGTTTGAGGATTTTTTAGAGACATCTGCACTAGTATTATTGGAGTTAAATATTACCTTGGTACGCAATATTACAAACTTTTAAATAACGATCAAGGCCCCTGTTATTTTGTTCATTAAAGAACGAGAAAATGTCAAATGTCACCAGGCAGCGGGAAGTCGCAATAAGGCCCCTTGCAAAATTATGGGCACGACGAGCTAAAAAAAAAGGTCCTCCAGGGAACGGATTGGTATTTGCTATTTGCTTGTTTGAGGATTTTTTAGAGACATCTGCACTAGTATTATTGGACTACTATATACCATCCCGTCGCGCTCCACTATTAACTAATAAAATGTAATTTATAGATAATTATACATATAATGTACAAATCTGGACAGCAACTTGGATGCTTTATGTTTTTACTTAAACAATATCATAATAAATAAATAGATTCTTAATCTTTAAGGTGCAAGGGGGTATACTTGTACCTTGCTGCCGGCGCTCATGCCTACACTAACTTTTTTATAAAGAATTTAATATAGAACAGCAAACATAATAACCATAAAAATGAAGGGTAATTAATTAATAATGGGAGGAAATAAAAAAACTAATTGAACAAAGAACTTATTCGGATTTCGCCTTTGGTTGGTCTTCGTAATTTAATTGAAACTTACTTTTTTGCTTTTGCTTTTGTAGTATGGGTTTAAATAAACAACTGTATTTTGCCCATAATAACTCAGAAGGAATAAAAGAACTTAGTACTATTAATAAAGTTACATCGCAGTATCGACATCGCGCACTCTCTCATCATGATTCAATACCGCAAACCGAGCAATCTAGTCGCTGTACTGGTGCGGGGAGCTCTAAAAGTGCGTCTTATCGCCCACGCTTCCCTCACCACTGCGACCTAATCGCCGCCCGCTGTCTTCCAGTTCGCAGCCTAATACTAAATTAATTAATTGTGAACAACTTTCCGACAGATAACTGATAAGTAAAGAAAAGACTGGAGTACCTAATCTATGCTAATATCTATTTATGAATAAATCTATAGTTCTGTTTGTACAGTTAATTTTTTCCCAAATTTCCCGATAAGCATACTATGTATATGAACAATACTGATTTACATGAATATGCCATATCTGTCTGTTTGTATGTCCGGATTTAACTAAAAAACGGTTTGACCTACTCTTATAAATTTTTTTACATGGAATACTTATTTAATTGGTTAATTGATAGATGTTAAGAAGTTTCAATATTACTTTTAAAAATCGTAAAAAATACTAAGAAAAAATCTCTAAAAATCCCTATCCGTAGAAATTCGATCTAAACTAAAATATACATGTTCCTGACTCCAGGGAGGAAGAAGAAATATGTGTATAAGTATTTAGGAATCTGTAAATTTTTGTCTAAAATAACTAGTACAAGAAGAAAAGAAGGTTCTTTACAGAACTTAATATGAACCTGTGTGGTGTGCACGAGTGTGGGGTGCAGTGTAATGGTGTCTGTTGGTGGTAGCTGATGATTGCAAGTGCAGTGTCACTTGTATCGCGCGAGTGGCTGCTAGACCCAAGGGCTCCACACCGACGGAACGGACCTAGGTTAGAATTGTCGCAGGAGAGGGTGGACGTAGTTGGTTTTATATTATCTCTGAGTTATTTAGACTAGATTGTTATTAAGTTTTATCATAAAACGATTCATTCATAAAATTGTAAGTAACTTGACCTCTTAAATAAAAGCGTAATGATTTATATGGAGCGTTGTTTCTACTTTCAAAATTAGAAAATTATTATTTTATCCACATGACATTGGCGAAATTGTGTATAAATAAATACACGTTGCCATTAAACAAATAAAAAAACTCTTGTGAAAAAAGCTATATAGTAACACAACGTCCTGTGCGTTATGATGAGGTTGTAAACAAATCGGGTCATCGCGGTGTAATGAGCGAGAGCGGGTCAATGACCCGACTTTTACGATCTCATACAATTGCTTGAAATCTTTCTGTTTACACTTTCCGAGTCGTTGTTAGATGTTCAATAAAGGAACATGACTGTATTCCAATTTCTGTTTATTTAAACCTTGGCCGTATCAATAGCTTTGAAACGACTGTAATATGGTGTTATCGTACCATACGCACTAGCGATACTTTGGTGCTACAAGCGTCAATAAGGTACGGTAAATACTTAGCATCAGGTGGGTCGCACGCTTGTTTTCAACCTCTGTTGTATAAAAAAAAATCTTGAAACAAACATGAAATAACAAGATATATGCTGTAAAAAATAAAGGTCAACGTAGTAAAGATTTTAATCTTCATCTATACAATTAATAAAATTGTAGTGTCTGTTTGTAATGTCAAAATAACAGCTTTTTACTAAATGCATATGAAAGTATATACGATACCTATAACAAAAAACCCACTTTTAACATTTCTGTCTGTCTGTTTGTTCCGGATAATCTCCGAAACGATTGGACCGAAGTCGACTGCACTTTCATTGGTAGATAACTGATGTTATAAGGAGTAATTTAGGCTACTTTTATTTTAGAAAAAGAATTATGATTTCTCGCAAATAAAAAAACTGGTCACGGTGAATCAATTCGGGCGCTTAAACGGGTTACGCTGAGTAAACCATAAGAGGTATAGCAAATTAATGTATTACATAATTGTAGACATTAAAAAGACCTACAAAAACACAGCGAGAGTATATATCTATTTTCTAAGGAAAACCCATAATAATCAGTTTTGTCTTTAAAATACCCGGGAGCGGGGGTGCAAGATTCGAGCGCGTGCCCGATCGATGGCAATTTGTAATCCACGTGGGTGAAGCCGCGCGCACAGCTAGTTTATATTAAAAAACGCCACTCGCTTACCGATAATAAAATCATATAATAGGGTACGTTCCGGGGAAATACAGTCGTGAAATTTGGCTGAAAAGGAACGCTCTAGAACTTGTGTTCTACTCGCTACTTGTCAGGTGTTTAACAATGTATACATTCCAATTGAGAACCATGAGACAATAATAAGTTAGTTAAAAATTGGTCACCATAAACTCTCTCATTCCCTAGTTTACTCTAGACAAAGTTTTCATAACATGACAACACAATATTTTTGGTAAATTACTTCATGCAAATTCATAGCAAGTGCGGCACGACTCAAAGCGGTGTTGCCGGTCGTAAAAATATGAATTGCAGCCAATGTTGCCAGCCACAATTATTGCTGTAGGCATGCATGGGCGCGGGCGGTCCCTATGAATTATGGGGGCGGATGATGGATTTATTTGCTGTAAAACGTTGATTTTATCTGAGCTTGTAAATGTTTTTATGGGATGGGTCGGATAACGAATATATTACGTACCTACGTCTTATATTTTAGTTATTGAGTTCATTCATATGACATTACTATTTTAAAACAAACTGAATTTATGCAATCAATAAAACATATTTCACTTTTTTTATAAAACTTAAGTGGTAAATAAGCATACGCCCCGCCTGATGGTAACTAGTTACCTTAGTCTATGGACGCTTGTAAAATCATAGGTATGACCAATGCGTTGCCGACCTTAAAGCCTTAGACTCCTTTGCCCAAGCAGATCTGGAAACCATACTCAGCGCAAGAACACAATACAAGGTTATTTGCCTGCAATATTTTGTAAGTTGTGGTGGGTTATTTCACCACTCCGACTATCACAAGAAGAGAGACTTCTTCAAGACATTTTTCTGTGCCTATGGTGCCAACGATTTTTATATCGAATATAGTAAAAACAAAAAAATATATAGAGAAGGCTTCAAATATATATTTTATTCTTTATAGGAATATATTTTACAGCTTGATAGACAGATAATGATGATAATGGCAAATAATCAATTTAACAATGACATATCAAGTCTCATTTCAGAAAGAAATAAAAGGTGCAGCCTTCGTTCCATTTTACGTTTAAACATTTTGGAATGAATAATGTTGCTTAATTTTTTCATCGAATAAAGATATAGTACTTTCGCCTACATATATAATTTTTCTAGAAATATGTATAGAAATCGGACGCCTAATACAGTAGGTTTGGCAACCCTATCTGTACTCTACCTCTCCATGCAGTTTATGTGTTAGTAACGTCATTGAAATAATCAAGTTTGGACTGATGTCAATACGCGGTGGTCAAGTGGTTTAGATTTACGTAATATCAGTTTGATGCCTACAGATTCGAGTCCCGGCTTGTACCGGAATTCGCGTAAGTTTACTATTTAAGTTTGTCAGGCTACAGGCGTACCATCGTACATGGGGAAAATATAGAAGTGTTGTTTTCTTGGTCTTTGAAATCGCCAATACGACATGAGAGTGTTTGAAAATCTTTATTAGAAAGCACGCGACTTTAATGCAGTCGGGGTCTAAGGTGAAAAGCATCAGGTATCATATTTAATTAAAATACAATGTTTGTTTACATTTTAGGATTGACAACATGTTAATTTCTGTTACGTGTGATAGTTTTAGGGCATGCGCTGTTAGAAGTTAGTCAAATAAATGTGTTCTATCAAGGTTTTATTTAATCAAATAAAATCTGTAAGTAGATAGTTCATTCAAATAATGAATGCGGGTTCGAGTATTTAAAAATGATAGAGAAAACGATTGTCATTGTACGACAGAAAAATATATTTGATGATATTTTAATTAATACATTATTATAATTGGTAAAATAATACAGTCATAAAATTTAAAAGTTGCTTAATACAACTTCAGAACCTAATTAAATCTATTTTGATATGGTTGAAATCTCATCTGGCGTGATTCCTACTGTTGTAGTGGTTCCTGCTTCGTGCCTGCATAACACTATATCCAGGCGGACCCAATACTACGCCGATCACCCGGGTGCGGCCCACATTGATCCGGTGTCTGGATGGTGTCAAATCTTGCAGTGAGTTGCCGTGGACCGATCAACCAAGATCACAAGACTCTAGCTCGTGATCCTGACACTGAATTACCTATTGTTGGAATCTTAACAAATTTCGATGTTGTGAAGAGGATTGTTAAAATGGATAAGGACTGTAACGGTAATGTAAATTAGATTTTATACTACGCAAATTTATTACATTCCTTTGATGTCCTGGTAATATATTTATATTAGATTTTATTTTTCTTCCATTCCATATTCCCTTTTGGCTCTATAATTCTCTTATACACCAATTTAAAATAACTATATACCATATCAATGCCTACTATAAGTACCGAAGAATCTATGATCTACTGTATTAAAAAACAATATGAAGATACAATGGAATATGATACTATTAAAATTATTTTAATGAACTTGAGGGTAAACGTGTATAAACAATGTGTGTAATAGTAAAATATTATTATAAAATAATTGGTTAAGCACTGATTGGAAATTAATTCTGCACCTAAGTATTTATTTATATAAATGTAATTAAAAAGTCAAAACATTAATCAGTGATAGCCTTTGAAAACCACCACCGCATGCTTTAATAATGACCTTAACACAATAACCGAGTAAAAAAATGAAAGTAATAGAGTTGAAAATATATCAGAAAGTTAAAATTTTAATCAAAAAGTCTAAGAATAAAAAATTAAATAAACTCTAACTCTTAATTAAGTACTCTTAGTAGTAATTAAGTATTGTCCGGGCGTTTGTATCATTAAAATGTCACACCACAACTACGAAACCCGGTATCGCGATCTACCTACAAGGGAATGATAAAAACGCTCCGACAAAATTATACTCTTTATGTGAAGATTTAATTTCCAATTAGAGGACAAATAAAAAAATAATAATATCGTACTGTTATTCAAAAGCATTTAAAATCGTATAAAAATAGTTACAGAAATTCTATTTTATATTATATCTTAACCGATTTATGTAATATATTGTACACGGGAACTATATGTCATTCCTAAATACAGGAATAAGATAGGATAGAAGAATTGTCAATAATCGAGTAAAATAATACGTAAACGCATGCAAATATTATAAACCGCAGTTTTATTTTGCTTCCATTCTGCCCGTATATCAAAACAAGCAACGTGTAGTTTCAAAATCCATAGGTCATTAAAAAAGAAACAAAAAAAACCCCAGCTGCAACAAAACCACTTGACACAATTTTTTAAACCTATTTTTGCTTTTTATTTGATTCTCAGACGTCGTACTTAATTATTATGTAACCGTTGTCACTTCCACAATTAAGACGAATAACGACACCTCGTATGCTAAAATCCATCAAGCCGTTTAGGCTACAAATACGTCTCGGCCATCACTAATACTAGACAGGCAATTGCCATTTCCGTCGAGGCATATATAGTGCTTTTCTCAAACATGCATGCAAATATTGTTATTATTTTCGAAAAAAGAACACGCGAAGTATCGAATTTACGGACAAAGAAAATCAAATCCATTGCAGGAGCGTTTTTTGAATTCGAACATTACAGCGCTCCAGCAATATTGTTTAAACGGCGTGCTGGGATTATTAAATACTCTTTCATTGGATCTCTTTTATCATCCTTGGCATGTCCGTAAATTCAATAATTTGCGTGTAAAAATAATGACAATATTTACATGCATGTTTCAAAAAATATACATACTTAGATACGCTCGGAAAACAAAACCCTCCTTTTTCACAGTCGAGTAATAATAATTAAGGTAAAATGCATTCCTTCAGTGTAATTAATGCAATATGAAAATGATGTTAATCACACAATACAACGGCGCGATATCACTTATCAGTCAGCTCTCGACAAAATCTACAACAAACACGATTACGATAAGAAAATGGGGGCGTCATTATAGCAATTTGTACCACACTTTACCAGCACGACAATGTATCCGCACTGCAAATGATAATAAGCACAGTACAATCTCAAAACTACGGAAGAACAGCGAAAACCGAAAATCCTTAACCACGTGTTCCCATCATATCGGCCTAAATAAGTGTCTTCTAAAAGAATATAAAAGAAAGAATAGAAAAGAAGATCAAAAATAAACTAACTGGCTCTCAAGTGCAGCTGCCGGAACACATCTATAGTTGCGTGCTGAAATATTTTCTACTTGAGGGTGGTAGATTTATACTATTTTTGCTTGATCAGTAATGCAGAACTACACATGCGGGATCCGTGGGATTTGCAGGACTGAAATAAAAATTTGATGGCATGACATGATCTTGTCTAAACACGGCTTACATTAACTGGCCGATAAAATGGTTGATTTTGTATGAAATATAGTTTTTTTTTTTTGTTTTTAGCAAGCGTTGCTTGAGAGGACGTTATTGTATTTGAGCAGTAGAATTACCTGATAAAAGAACCAACCAGGATTTAATAAATAATTAATAACAATGTTACAGATTACTAAAAATGTATACCTTATAAAATATTGAAATTCGTTAATTGAAAACTAAGCAATACGGTTATTCAAGTGTAACCGATTAAAAATAAAGACACCACTGAGATTCTATAACTTTAGCATTAAACATTAAACAAAATTTTGACGTGACAACGTCTTATAAATTGGTTTGCCGGGTGACACTTCAAGAAACTGCGTTACGCTCCGCTCACGTTATGCGCTCACAATGAGAGCGAGTGAGAGGCACGCGTCCCTTCCACTCGGGCATGGTTAGCCCGCCTAAGAGCGAGAGAGACAGACATAAAGTCGTTGTCACGTAAAACTTTCGCCCGTATACCGACTTTACAGGCAACCAATTTTTTTTTTACTAATATTAGTTTTATTCATTAAAAAATACTTTTTTGTTACTACAAACATATATAGTTTTACTTTTTGCCCAGCAATTGGGCCTTATTTGGGCGTAAATTCCTTTTTACCTTATTTGCCCAATTTTGCCTTTCGGTCTTATACCCTGGACCTATAACTAATTGTTTAGACAAACCTTTCGTAAACAATTCTCTAAATGTCAGTGAGAACCGTATAAATATCCGTTGCGTGGTTTAAAAGAAGTAATCGAACATACAGACAGACACGGATAGCGAGTAGACAAACGCGAATAGCGGATAGCGACTTTCTCATAAGTTATGAATTGTTATTGATAACTAAGAACTTGCATTTTTAATTTCCCCAAAACTCCTTGGACAGTTTTAACAAGGGAGCCGCCATCTTGTTTACAGAATTGTTTGAAGATTGAAAAAATAGTCAGAGAAATATTTTAATCACTTGTAATTGATAGAAACACAGTTGCTATTAAATAAAAGGTAGAAGAATTGCGTCTTGATGAAGTGAAACCTAACAGAGACTAGCCCTAAATAGACCCGTAATCTATCAACAGATAAGCTAAAATATCAGTTTACGACTTCCATTACTTAAAGAAAAATAAAAAAAAATAAAAATCACGCATGAATTTAACTTTTAAAGCTCCAACTGAATTCAACGGAGAAGTGAAAGCTGTGTTTCATATGACGTCACTCACATTCTAATGAGCTACCGGAGTTACGAGCTTGAGCCAGAGTTGTAGTTAGAAACAAAAAGAAACCCTATAGGTATGAATATTATTTTTAGATGCTGGCAAATTTATAATAAAACAGTATTTGACACCGGCAAATGCTTTTACGGCACCAAAACAAGAAGAACGCACTAATCATTAGTGGACAACCGTATATGAGGTTTCAAAAATGGCAATACAATGTCGTATAAAAGTTGTAATGTGTAATGTATTATGGAGTAAATACAGTGATTGTCAATATCATTAATTAATATTGTCATTAGTGCTACAATTATATTATCTATTACCAACTTGACATGGTTAAATTGAGTTGCCATGAATTATATAATAATAAATAAATCAACACTTTTAAGGTAACACTAACATTCAGGTAAAAATATTAAATCAAAATAATATGAAGTTTCCGACGGGATCTTGAAAAGACACGCTGTAGTTTTTATTTTTAATTCAATAACTTAGGTTTTTGAACCTGTATCATGTAATATTAGTGGCGTTTTGCGTGGATAGTTTGGTTTGTGTGCATTTGAAGTGGATTATAAACATAAACTGGAAGCATACATTTGAGGTGTCACAAAAACTCTCTAGAAAATTCTAACAAGGGATCCCCCATCTTGTTAATATACTGAAATCGTCATAAAACAGGATACTATTATATATGCACTCGTTAATGACAGTAACGGTCTTCAATTAAGAGGACTAGGTGCCAAGTTAGAAAGAAGAAGAAGAACCAAAATATACAAACATTGGTTATTGACCTACATGGTTTTTAGTTTCATACCTTATTGGAAAATTAAATAATGGTCCCTTCTAAGTACGCCCACACAACGACTCCAATAATTACCTAAACGTCAATCAGTTTCTTTTCAATCGCCGCTTCAACTTTATACATTAAGGCGATAGGGAACAAAATAATCGACATTTAATTGGCTGTTACACGCATCGCTTTTATCTCGCAAGTTAATGTAGACGGAACGACAATAAACGATGCAATATCTAATACTCTTTTTCTTTACCTTTTGATTTTGTTACAGTATTTCATTAAAGTAACTTTTATAAAATCATTTAATAAAAATACACAGCTTATCTGATGATAATGTAAAGTGAACTAATAATAAATACATTAGGTAAAGTTTAATGAATCAGTTTCCCAGTAGGTATTGATTTAATACCAGTAAATAAAAGTATGGAATTGTATTACACATATCATACAGCATCGTTATAAAAACATGTCGCGTTCTTTTATGAAGTAATTTTAATTTAAAAAAAATCTACTTATATACTTACGCAAGAAGGTATATACATATATGTATTTATTTGGCGTAACAAAAAAAGATAACTTGTCTCTCTCCTTCTCTCTCTCTGTATATAATCATTTTGAGTACATTAAGAATAGGCGAAGGATAGGGAAACTATGTAGAAAGGCATTCTATCTCATTCTCTCACAGCCTTTACCTATATATACATTTATAGCTATCTCTTTTTCGTTAAACATTTTCGTTTCATAAAATCCAATTCACACCCGTCCCTAAAGAAGTTTCACTTCAACAAGACCGTGTCAAGGCGTAAAAGAACGAACAGTGAAACATTTCTTTTAAAGTTGGAAAAACCATAGTCTTTAAAACGCTACTTCTGCCTAGACAATCATGTCGTATCAACGTCATGCTACATTTTTTTAAACGACTTCAAAAACTGAAAGAGGTGAAAGAGAAGGAATGTTTTTTTATGGATGTTCAGCCATTACATCTTTGTTTATGAACCAATTTAGATAATTATTTTTTCGTTGGACAGGGGACCGCAGGGGTGGTCTCATTTTAATTTCATTGGCATTGAACCTTCGACTTCCAAAATCACTGAAGTAGATTTTTTTTTTTTGTTAAAAATTGTCTTGTATCATGGTACACACAATCTAGAACAATAATTCGTCTTCTCGTTGGAATATTAATAAAATATTTTTAAAAATACAAAAGTATTTCACATGACTTCGAATTCCACATTCAAATAGATTTTTCAATTATGTAGCATTTCGAACGTTACATTCTACGTCAGAGAGAAAGTGACGCGGTGCTCAATAAAATTAAGATGAATTGATACATTTAATGTCAATGGGCTCTCACAGCAAATTCAATGGCGGTTGAAGCTTTTCTTCTTGTTAATGGCAAGTATCATTGGATTAGATATGCGATAGCAGGAAATAAAAGTGGTACACACATTCACCTATACAAATAAATGAAATTGAAGTATCTGTTTGTAATGTCGAAATAACAGCTATTTATTAAACTCATAACATAAAAGTATATACGATAACTATAACAAAATACCAATTTCTAAAAAGTTTGTCTGTCTGTCTTTTTGTTGCAGGTAATCTCCGACACGGTTAGACCGATTTTATAATTGTGTGTAACCTTTACGTGCATTTGAAGTGAAACTTCTGTCCGAAAAAAATATTAAGTACTTCCTTCCGAAAAAAGATTTGTGTTACCCTCAAGTTGCTCGTTCGATTACATAATAACCTTTATAACATTATGCCAGATCAATTATGAAAAGAGTGGAATAAATATAATAATTCATTTTCTTCTTCTTCTTTTTCCTAACTTGGCAACCAATCCTCGCCATTAAAGATTATTTATTACTACTTATTGTGTATGTAATCATCTACTCATTAGCCTAGTGGTCGTAAGCGTGACTACTTTTCTCGAGGTTCTGGGTTAAATTCCCAGGTTAAGCAAAGTATTATTAGGTTTTTCTATGAAATTCTCAGTAAGGGCTCGGAGTTTGGTTGTGTGTCCATTAACACAGATGGGACCTAAAATATACCCGGCGAACTGTGGGTGTACATTAGTGCACATCCTCCTGACCCTTCGGAGAATACAACCGTGAAAGCTAATGAAAATGCTACCTAAATTACACATTTTAAGTTCAACATAGTAACGCAAAATTAATAAAAAACTAAAAAAACTATAATTATATCTCAATAAGTTTGCGCCCTATCTCCATAATTGTGTTCATTGTTGATCTTCCATAGTGTTCACAAAACATCGATAAATCGATTATCATTTGCACTATCGATTAATTGATAATCGGCCTTAAACTATCAAGAGCACCAATTTGCAATATTTTAAAAGGAACGCGTACACGGGGCTGTCTTTTGTGACTGCAACAAAAATTTGCGCAAATAACTTTTTTTAACTCTTTAATTAACAGCCGTCTTACGTCTTCTACTCGAAAGACCATTTTTGAAGAGCAATTTTTGCCGGTCGCCTGGTATTTTTGTTTTTCATTTAGAATACGGTACAACCCGTAAAACAAGCAAATCTGCTTTAGTTGGTGTAGTCGCTCGGTCGACTGGATGTTAGATATAGTACCAAGAAACAATCTTAATCGATTAATGTATAGTTTATAAAACAATCGATTCTATTGATTTCTCAAACAATTGATGTTTAATGAACACCAAACTTTAACGAAGTTTTTTAAAATAGTATACGCGTACATTCGTGTTTATGACGCCCCAATTACTGCTCCGTTTAATAAAGTTTGACGTTTATATAATTATGTCGATTTCGTCTGCGAAGTGAACGAGCCGTTTGTTATCTGTGATTTGTGGTACCAGTCCGACGACATTCCCGCAATGGACAGTCGGCTCAGTTTCACTGGCTCCTGTCAACCTTCATGCTGTTGGAGGACGTATCGAACTAGTTGAGACGTCATTATGTCGCCCTTTATATTTTTTATTTCCAACCTGCTAAGCCAGAAGACGTTGTTTTGGCCTTTCCGATAGTTAATGGCCCGACGACAGCGCTACCTATTGGATCCTAACTTCCTAATATATCTAGCTATGTATCATCGTCTAGATAAAACAAATATATTATGTAAATAATAGGTCGATTGATGATTGACACTAACAGACGCACACAAGCACTTTTTCTGTATCTCAGTACACATCTGTATCACATAATATAAAAGTTAGTCGCTCTCAACGTTTGTCTTCTTTTAAACCAGGCAACCGATTTTTATACGGTTTTTTATGCGAAAGGTTTGTATATAAAATACATACTAATTAAGTTTTAGCATAGTAGAGAAAATTAAATGTTTATAATCAGATAATTAAAAAATGATTTTCGATCGCTTACATGACTTGGCATGTCTAAACCTCATGAGATACCTCAAGATAATGTACTAAAAAATTGTAGCTTTCCAAAAAGCCTAGAAAAAAGTTCATGACTGCATATGTCTACCTCCTAAGATTGACTCACAGTAACTATTTTTATAATAAAAATATAAGGTTATTTGCAAAACTATTCTCCAATTCAGTATTAATCTTTATCCAGATAAATAAGTTAGTTATCTTGAGCATTGTTGATTAAAATTTTCCCTTATATTATATTAATATCATTTAAATGAATACCGTAGAAGATATCACGGATTCAACCAAAGAAATCACTCGCAGTGAAACGGTTGACCGGCACCTCACATCTGTGATACTTTACGCATCGCGGGTTAAGCGCACTTTTCGTAACTATGAAGTTATGAACTATCTAAATACTAAAGCGATAAACTTTAAATCTATACAATTAATAAAATTGTAGTGTTTGTTTGTAATACCAAAATAACAGCTTTTTACTAAATACATATAAAAGTATATACGATACCTATAACATTGATTATAATCCGAGTAATCTCTGAAAAAGTATGGACAGATTTTGACGGACCTTCACTGGTAGATAGCTGATTATATAGGAAGTAACTTAAACTACTTTTATTTTAGACAAAGAATTAGGGTTTCGCATAAATATATAAAAACAACTAGTCATGATGAATCAATTCGGGTGCTTAAATGGCTTACTCTGAGTAAATCATAAGAGATATAGCAAATGAATGTACTAAACAATGGTAGACATTAAAGATACCTACAAAAATTCAGGGAAAGTATATGCCAATTTTCTAACAAACACTCACAATAAGCATTTTCGTCTTTAAGATAGCCGGGAGCTGGGAACAAGATTCGCGCGGGCATTCTGTAGTCCACGTGAGCGAAACCGCGGGCACAGCTAAACTAAAATAATAATGATAGTAATGTTTATTTGACATTTCTCAAAATAAATTACAATTTGCTTTATATTGTTTTTATATTTAAACTTTAACATTTGCAACACTAACACGCTGTAGAATCTGTCCTCGAGTTTTAAAACATTAATGTAACCGACTTCAACAAAAGATTAGTAAGTAAAATTAAGTAAGTAAGGTTACTCAATCCGAATGTAATTTTCTTTTTATGGATGTGCAACCATAACTTCTCTGTTTATGATACCGATTTGAACGATTCTTTTTTATTAGACAGCATGGGCATTCAAATTCAAGTTTTTTTTTTTGTTGAAATTGTCTTCGTTCTTACTTACTTACTTGTTTATGTTCCTTTTGGATTTTACAAATCCGACTCAAGAAACAAAATATACCGCGTAGCAACATGCACAGCGTTCAACAGACAGAATAATAAAGAGAATCGTGATCTTCACGTTATTGTTAAAATACTCACACAATAACTAAACGATTATAATTCTCTGCGCGTTATTATACGATCTGTTCCCTAATTATGTATTTCGCAAGAGCAAAGAGATAGCAGAAAAGGCTAAATATTGGCTTCAAAATCGCAAATTCCAATTACGTTTGGTACATTATTACCATAAAAACAATTTATAACTTCGTTACTATTGAAATTACGGGTTCGAACTCTTCGTTTATAATTCTTCCAATTGTTATTTTTATTGTATCAACTAGTTGATGCCGCGGCTGCGCTCGCGTTGACTACAGAACGCCATCGATCGGGCACACTCTCGAATCGCACTACTCCCGGTTATATGCTTATTGTAGGTGATCCTTAGAAGATAGACATATGTCTATGTACTCGTAAATTTTCTTGTAGGTCTTTTAATATCTGAAATTATGTAGTACATTCATTTGATATATCTCTTGTGGTTTACTCAGCGTAAGCCATTTGAGCGCCCGAATTGATTCATCGTGACCAGTTATATTTAATTTGCGTGGAACATTAATTCTTTTTCTAAAATAAAAGTAGCCTAAGTTACTTCTTATAACATCAGCTATCTATCAGTGAATGTTCCGTCAAAATTAGTCCAACCGTTTCGGAGATTACCCGAAACAAACAGACAGGCAGACAAATTTTTTTAAATGTAGTGTTTTGCTATGTTTATTGTATATACTTTCATATGCATTTAGTAAAAAACTATTATTTTGATATTACAAACAGACACTTAAATTTTATTAATTGTTTATAAGATATTTTCTGGGTGGTAGGATACTACAATAGGGAACATGCATGGAATTTGAAAAAGGACATAATATTCTTTTATATTTGCTTTTTGTTTGTTTCCCAGACGTCGTACATAGATATTATAAAACCTATGTCACACTCCCACAATTAAGACGAATCTAACGGCACTTCGTATGCTAAAATCCATCAAGCCGTTTAGGATACAAAGCGTGACAAAGAAATGGACAAAAACATACATACGTTCGAAAAACATAACCCTCCCTTTTGACAGCCGGGTAAAACTGAGCGGGAATTTAAAAAAAGTGAAACGTAACGCTATTGGTCGATCATGTTTGGACCACGCTTAGGAATATCTCGTTCCGGGATCAACCGATACATACCCAGTAAAATCAAGTTGGATGGTAGGTATTTGTACACAACTGGCGCAAAACCACCATGCACATCAGCTTATGGGCAGGCATGACGTCAACGACCGTCGTTGGATTACCAATTTCTCGGTGGTCGCCGTTATTTTTTGATTTTACTTCGATTACCATCAAGTACAGTAACGTCACTCTCCGTCCGATCCTAACGTACAGTTGAATAGTGTTCGCCCATATGTAGAAATCAAATTTTAGCCCCTTGCAAACATTACAAAATCGTTTTTTTTACACAAAATATTTAGTTAATTCCCCATGGTTCGTGCGAAACGTAGACCTGCATAAAGATATGGAACTTCCTTCTAACAAAACTCACTCGAACTCACACAAAAACTCTCGCGCAACTTTCGACAGAGCGTCAAACCATCTGAACCCGTTATTGGCATCCGACCAGTTCCAGCCCCAAAGGCAAAAAGTAGGAGGCGGAACATTTTTACCGACCCCGATGTCGAAATTATAGTAACTAACGCGCCATGTCATACCCGTCCGTCCCTTCAAATTAAGCGTGCTTGCGCCCACGCCAGCGAAACCACCGTTCCCTCCGCAGGGGACTGTCGCACACCCACCATGACTATCCTCTCCAACGGTAACTCAAGCCTAGCTGGGGTTCAGCAGCTGAGGTATATACCATATTTATATTACAAAAACGGGCAATTCGTGCAATTTACAACCTAAAACCTCGTGAATCACTAAAGAACAAATTTAAGGAATATAATATCTTAACTTTGCCCTTTCAATACATCCTCGATAACTTAATGTATATTCGTAAAAACTTAGTCAAGTTAGATTTTGTCAAAGATCAGCACAATGTTAATACTAGAAATAAAGATAAATTAGTCGTATCGTGATTTAGACTAAGTAGGTCCATTAAAAGTCTTTTAGGTAATAGTGTCAGGTTTTATAATAAGATCCCGACGTATATTACTGATTTACCGGAGAACAAGTTCAAGGACCATGTCAAGCAAGTTTTGCTGTCAAAAGGTTATTTTATAGGGTGGATCATTATGTGAATGATAGTGATGTCTGGAAGTGATTCCCTCTCTGTGCATTCACTAAATTATTATTATTGTACCTGTTATATTAACATTTATACAGTAGACAAAAAAAAAGATAAACCCGATCAAGTTACTTACCGGTTCTTCTCGATGTCTGGGACGTTTTCCGAACCGGCAGTAGTGTTTTGACGTTCATAAGTGCCTTCTTAGTGTCTAAATTGAATAAAGATTGTTTTGATTATGATTTTGGTCCATTCCTCCGGCATGGAGCTCTGGAGCCACGCAGCCGCTCGCGCGATATAGTGGCAGTGCACTTGACAACCACACAGGTACATAGGTTCTGTAAGAGACCGTTTTTTTTCTTGTTTTGGCTTGTTAGACAGACCAAATTGCCTGATTACTAAATGCATAACGCATGTTTCTCCCTTCCTCCCAGAAGGCAGGAATACGTATATATGTATAGTTAGTTAGATCGAATTTTAGGAATAGGGAATTTGTTAGATCGCAACTTATTTGCATGAACGTACACGTCGTCAACAGCTCATGCCATGGTTCGGCCACTTTGGTACCCTTGTGCTTGTTGCCTCACTTTCACGCTCGCCCCCAAGACCGGTGAAGCTGTCAAAGCTTCAATGGCTCCAGGTTAACAGGATAACAGTATATATAATCAGTTCTGAAAAAAAGCCGTCATTCTGTTATACTATTACAAAATATATATATATTTATTTAATATTTATATATATATTTAAAACCCACGCATTCTCGACAGCGACTAATATGATTTCCCAATGCTATAACTTTCTTATAAGATGGTAATTATCACATAGGTACAGGCAGGAAGTGAAAATAATAACATACGCAAACGTACAAGTTTACGTGACTGACGTACACTAGGAAACAGTAAGAATCGTGGAATAACAAACATTAGATCTTACTAAGTATTGAATAATGAACGTGACTAGACAATAGCCTCTCATTGAACTGTTCATTTATCTTACGTAATTTCGACGCTACGAAGCAATTTTAGTGCATCTAGAAATATAATATAAATATATACTAAATATTACACAAGACAATTTTTAACAAAAAAGAAAACCAGCTTCAATGATTTTGAAGAGTTCCCTGGTGTATATTCGAAGTTGAGAGTCCTATGACAATGAAATTAAAATGCGAACACACCTAAGGATCTCAACAAAAAAAGAATTATCCAATTCGGTTTTTTTTTTTTTTTTTTTTTTTTTTTTTTTTTTTTTTTTTTTTTTTTTTTTTTTTTTTTTTTTTTTTTAGAACTGACTACACTGTTAGCCTTAGGGGCCCTAAAGCCGCTGCGGCTTTTACAGCTTCACCGGACTTGGGGGCGAGCGCAGAGGGCACTCAGCCGCGAAAGTTTTGTGGACGACTCGCACGAGGGTGCCAAAGTGGCCGGACCTCGGCTCGGGCGGTCGTCGCGTTCGCAAATAGGTCGCGATCTATTCGAATCCCTACACCTACGATTCAAGCTAACTAAATATACACATAGGCACGTTCCCTTCCTCCTGGGAGGAAGGAAGGAACCGTGCGTATGTGTATTCAGTAATCGGAATGTTTCTACACTAACTAGCGCTAACTAACTAGCGTAAAAAAAGAAAAAAAAAGGTCCCTCACAGAACCTATGTACCTGTGTGGTGTGCACGTGTGTATGTTCATACGTGTGTAGTGTTGTATGTAGGTAGCTAAGTGATGCACGTACAGTGTCACTTGTATCGCGCGGGCGGTTGCCTGACCCAAGGGTTTCACACCGAGGAACGGACCTAGGCTTGGGTTACCGCTAGAGAGGGTGGACGTGACGGGTGTGCGGGAGCGAAGTTGACCGCCCGCCCTCTGCGGAGAGAGCGGTGGTTACGCGGGCGTGGGCGCTGGCACGCTCTGTTTGGAGTGACGGATGTGTAATATTTATTCGAATTTTCGATGTGATCGTCGGGATCAATAAAAATATTGCGCGGCCGGCGTTTGCACCGGATGTCCGTGGGTGCCGGAACATAAGTGGCGGCTGTTTTTATTAACGGATTCGCGTGGTTCGACGCGGTGTCGAAATACGAACGGGAGAGCTGTTTAACGTAGGCATGTATCGAAGGAAGCTCCATATCTCTATGGAGATCTACGCTTCGAACATACCACGGGGCCCCGGTGAGACGATAGAGGAACCTATTCTGTATCGATTGTAACCGTTTGAAACTCGACTCGGACATATGTGCGAACACGGCGCAACTGTATGTCAAAATTGGTCGAATACACGTCTTGTAGAGCGTGAGCTTATGTCGCGTGGACATTTTACTCACCGAACACAACAGAGGATGCAACCGGCCCAGGACCCACGCGGCCCTGTTCCTAACCTTACGGATGTGGGGTCTAAAAGAGAGCCTACTATCTAGGGTTACCCCTAGATATTTGGTCTCTCTTACATACGGAATCGGATTATCGTAGAGCTTAACAGGTTTAAGCTTCCACGGTATCTGTGACGAATCCGCATCGAAGAGCATCGCGGCGCTCTTCGAGGGATTAACGGCTATACGCCACTCGTTAAACCACTTCCCGAGAGTGGTCACGGAGCGTTGGACTTTGTGTCTGAGGTGGGATCTATTCCTATCTGAGGCATATAAGACTGTATCGTCAGCGTATAGCCCTACCTCGACCTCCGGGAGTCGAGGTAGGTCACTGACGTACAGGTTAAATAGGCTAGGAGCCAGGATCGAACCTTGGGGAACGCCTGAGCGTATTGGACGGGGCGTGGACAATTCACCTTCCACTCTATAGCGAAAGGTGCGATCTGTTAGATAGTCGCGAATTATTTTAATTAGCCTATCGGGGACTTCAAAGTGATACAACTTGTAGATCAATCCCTCGTGCCAGACCTTATCGAAGGCCTTGGCAACGTCGAAAAAGACCGCAAGTGTACGGCGGGGTTTATATAATTCAGCAAAATTAAATGCAACGTGCTCCGTGAGGCGGTGCACTTGATGAGTGCAAGAATATCTAGCACGGAAACCGAATTGCTCAGGCGGATAGAGGTCTTTCTCCTCTATTACTGACTTGAGACGGTTCAGAAGGATCCGCTCGTACATTTTCCCTAAAGTATTTAGGAGACTGATCGGGCGATAGCTGTCGGGAAGCGACGCGCTCTTGCCGGGCTTACGGATACCTATGACTATGGCCTTTTTCCAGGCGGCTGGAAAATGGCAGTGGGCTATGGCTACATTGAAGATGCAGACCAAAAGAGCTATGAGGCGATCGGGAAGAAGTCTAAGTACTTCATTCCTGATCCCGTCGGGACCTGGTGCTTTTCTAAGCTTAAGGCTTTTTATAATGGAAAGAACCTCCTCAGACGTGACTGGGGACAGGGAGTCTGTCGCGGGGAGCTTATCCAGCTCCCGCACGCATCCATCGATACCCTCGACCCGGTCGGTATTTGCATCGACACTGTTCGGAGAGCACTGGCTCTCCAAACAAGTGGCGAGGCACTCCGCCTTGTCGCTGCTATCGAAGGCGAGCGGTATACCGGGACCCCTCTCGAGGGGGGGCATAAGATAAGAAGCCTCTATTTTGAGGCTGTGAGCTAATTTCCAGTAAGCCAGATGCGACGGCCTTAGCCCTTCGACGAGGGCGTCCCATCTGTGACTTCTGAGTTCTAATATACGGGCTCTAACCGATCTTTGAAGTGCGCGTAAACGTGCGCGGTTTTCCTCGGTCGGATAGTGGTCATGCGCACGAGTCGCCGCGTTCTTTTCCGTCAACAACGCCCGCACGTCGGCAGGGAGTACGAAGCGGCGATCGCTCGCCTCTTCGACCTCTCTCGAGGCCTCTCCGATGCCGGCCTGCAGGTGGTCGACCAGGGAATCGATCGCGAGATCTACGTCCGCAACGGACCCCAATACGTCCGGGATCCTATCTAAGCTGGACGAGGACGGCCTGTCCGCAAGATAATGTTTTAGCTTGGCATAGTCAACCACTTGGACCGAAGGAGGGCTAGAGTCGTCTGGTTGACCTAGCTGCATGATGACCGGACGGTGGTCGGAGTCGAGCTCGTGTACGACCCGAATGAGTCGTAACCGAAGCGCGATACCTTTAATGAGAGCTACATCAAGCACTGTCGGCATACAGTTGTCTTGAAAGTGGGTGGGAGTGGGTGGCGCTATGACATCAAAGTTTAGCACGTTCGTTAGCTCTTCGAGTTTAACCCCATTACTGGAGTCTCTCCAATTGCCAAACGAAGTGTGTCCACAATTGAGGTCACCCGCTATAATGACCGATTCACCGAGCGAAAGTAGCTTTTCTAGGTCAGACCTGAGAGGCTCTTTCCTCGGCGAGAGATAAACTGAGACTAACGTTATGGACGGGTGGTCGGTCATTCCTAGTCTACACACGGATACTTCCATATTGGTAAGTATCGGAGGATCTACCGGCGTACAATATAACGATCGTTTGTAATAAATGAGAGTGCCGCCCCCGCGGCCGGCCCGGTCATTTCTTACAATATTGTAGTTCGCGATTTTTGGATCACGTTTAGCACGCTTTAAGAGCGTCTCCTGCACTAAAAGAACATCTACTTGGTGATCTTTAAGAAAGGTCGCGACGAGATCACGCTGCGGATATAGGTTCCGTGCGTTAAAAAACGAAAGATTTAACGCTTTCGGTTTAAACTTTGCCATTGAAAGGCCCTAAGTTATTATTACACGCCTCACGGTCGAGACGTTGTAGTGTCTCTGAGAGGCGGGGGAACGCGCAAGCGGTCTTGATGAGACCGAAGCGCTCCAGATGGTCATTGTAGTCAATGAGCTCGCGGATATCGTGCTCGCGAAGGAGCAGTATCATTAAGTCGTTACTATTAACGACAGCGTTAGCGGGCGCGCGGGGCGCAGGCGCGCGGGGCGCGGGAATATCCATAGCCATAAGGGGCTGTGGATTGGGGCGACGGGGGCCCCATGCGTTCTGCGATGAACGCACGGGTTGCGGTTGCACCGCGCGGGGTGCGGAGAGGCCGGCGGTGGCCGGGGACTGGCGCGGGACCGGCAGCGCGGGAAATTCCCCTGACGCCAGCGGGAGTTGCGCTTTGATGGCTGAGGTGGGGGGCGCCGCCCGGGGGGCCGCCTGCCTCTGCGTGCGTGGCCGCGTGGTACGCGGGGCCTTGGGGCAACCGCGATAATTCGCGGGATGCCCCTCCTCCCCGCATAACACGCAGCTCGGGGGGACGACGGAGTCACGCTCGCTCGTGCACTCCCGTGTGGGGTGGTCCTCTCGGCACTTTACGCACCGCGGACGAGAATGACAGTTACGGGCAGCGTGCCCGTACAGCTGGCAGTTGTGGCACTGCGCAGGCTGGTGGTTTTTGTGTGGGGGCTCCACGTTAATCCCGGAGAGCCCGCACACCGTCTCTAGCTGGAAGATGGCCTTTCCCTCGGGGGAAAGGTCCAATATGGCCACTACCATTTGTAGTGGCCGCTTATCTTTACTGTACATCCGGTGTACTTCCCGGATGGGATAACTTTGCTCCTTGAGCGAGGAGCACACCTCCGACGGGTCGAGCTCCACCGGAATGCGGCGGATGACCACTCGGAGGACGCGCTCCTCCGCGAGCGAATACGTATAAAATTGCAGACCTTTCTGCCGGAGGAGGGTGGTTAGTTTACGGTGAGTTTCCGAAGAACTCACCGAAATAGAAATCCCGTTGACTATGTTTCTAGCCTTGTGGTAGTCGAGTTTGAGTCTGCGCATCTCATTGCAGACTCCCATCCAGGCTGCCTTGTCCCGGATTATGATTGGAGGTGGGGCACGCTCTTTTTTCCCGCCGGCGGGCGCGGGGAGCTGGGAGGACGCGGGGGCGGCGGCGCCCCTGACTACTGCCTTAGCTATTACCTTAGGCGCCGGTTGAGCAGTCGGACTGCTACGCGCCGTTCGCTTACGCGACGCCACGACGGTGAAGCCGTCGTTCTCGGTATCCATCTCCGGAGATGGATCCGGATTCGCGGGCGAGTCTTGTTCGACCGGAAGGGCCGAAAACGAATTTTTCGTCTTTAACGCGGTTTCCGTGGATCGCGCGGGACGGACGTACGGACTATTTTTGGTAACCCTAGATTGTGACCGCGAATTTCGCGGCCCTCGCCTGACGGAGGCGGGGCTTGACCCGCGCGATTGGCTAGTCGGGACAGGGGGCGTGGCCGTAGGCGCGGCCATGGCCCCGGATGACGCGGCGGACAGGCGCGTAACGCTGCGCGCGGGACGTTTGGGCGCGACGCCGACTGGCGCGGCGCCAGTGGATGTAACGGTCGCGGCCGTGACGTCATCGGCCGCCTTGCTACCTGAAGCGGCCGCCTCGCTACCTGAAACGGCCTCATGACGGGTCGCGGTCGCAGCGGTGCGACGCACGCAGGCGTTCTCAGGTAGATTACGGTATTCCTCGTCTAGAGAGGGACACCGTAATACGACGAAATTTTGATAGCGCTGGTATTGAAACTCCAGCGCTTTCATCCTGGCTTGCAACTTGCCTATGCAAGTGGCCAGGTCGGCAACGTTATTTGCCATGGCGGCAGAAGAGGGAGGACAGTGGGACATTTTTATTTAATTTTAAATTTAAAGGCCTCCCTGCCTTAGGGGCAGGGGGGTGCGCCAAAATATTTAAAAGACTATCGGAGTCGGCAAGAGACCTGTTGTCAAGGTGCAATGACACACAGGAAGGACCTATCAACCCTAAGGAGCCCTAACAAGCCCGGGGCCGAGGACGCAGACCGGTAATTAAACCGGGCTAGGCCCAAACAGGTTCCCGGGGATGGAGTGTGCAGGATCGGAAGGTTTGGCAGGAGACACCTGGGGCAAGACTATGCGATAACCGCAAAGGCCTAGATTCCCAGGCCCGTCCGAGTCTGGCTGTTTGCCTCTGAAGGAGACAACCAGCGGGCTGCTCGGGTCACGCCCCACTTGCCTTCGTTGGCACCGTCAGGTATCCAGCAAGTGACCACAAAACCGTGGATTTACAAAAAAAAAAAAAACAAGCAAGTCGCACCGAAAAGTGCGGTTTACCACGCGAGCGTTAGACAGATAAGATCGCAACAATTAAGTCACGTGATGGTCAAAATTGAAAACGGAGCGACACGTCCGTTCGCAACAGTGACCAAATCGGAACTCATCCAATTCGGTTCATACACAAAGAATTTATGGCTGAACAACAATTTAAAAAAAACGTAGCGTACCATCAGCGTAGTGCGGCTCGAGTTATTGACGATCAACCTCTTTCCGATCGGCTTGATCCATTGGCTCTGCGTAGAGATGTTGGTTCACTCTGCATCTTCTACCGCATTTATCATGGGGAGTGTTCCGAGCAATGTTTGGATTGATCCCGGCTGCTGAATTTCACCATCGGACATCGCGTCAGAATCGTAAATTTCATCCACACCACCTCGATGTCCAGCGTTCCACAACAGTGCGTTTCTTAAGGCATTTTCTGCCTCGCACAACCACTCTATGGAACTAGCTATCGCCTGAGATCTTGCCGAGCCGTTATGACCTGGTGACCTTCAAGAAAAGAACTTATTCTTCCCTAAAAGGGAGCCCTCGGGTGTTACGGATATTTGTGGGCGTTTTACTATTAAAAAAAACATTCGAATTGATTAACCTCCGTCTTTTTAACCAACTTCGTAACTTCTTTGTTTATGAACCGATTTGGATGATTCTTTTTTCTTTGGAAAGGGGATACCTCAAGGGTGGTCCCATTTCATTGGCATTGGCGTTGGACCTTTAACTTTGAAGATACACAAGGGAACTTCTCAAAACCATTGAAGTTTGTTTTCTTTTTTGTTAAAAATTGAATTGTTTTGAACTTGCTTAAAAACTCAAGAGATTGTTTCATTATTTGAACGCTACAACTCAACTCTATAACTCTTGAGTATTCTGAAAGGGCTGTTGCTTCTGATTGCGGATGCTAGTTGAGGGCGTTATATGACGTATATTTAAATTGAATTTTGTGAAACAACTACTGCTTTGTTAACTTGCGAACCATATGCTATTGTAATTTGGGTAGAATGCCCCGTAGAAAGTGGACAGGATTTTCAAAATATTCGCAATATTAGCTCTAAAAAAGAGTAAGATTTGTTCATTCACAGGAAACTGGAACACAAGAAATCGTGAAATCAAATTTACTGATAAACTACATAAAGAAAAAGTTTATGTGCCCCAGAAACCTCTGGGGAACGACGTATTAGGTTAAATTCACAGCGTAGACGTATCCTACTAATATAATAAATATGAAAGTGAGTTTGTTAAGTATGTATGAGTGTGTAAGTGTGTGTGTGTGTTTGTTACTCAGCCGCTCTAAAACGGCTGAACAGATCTCAATGAAATTTAGCACACAAATAGTCTATGACCTGGAATAACGCATAGGGTACTTTTTATCCCGGTAAAAGTCATAGTTTAACCAGTGTTATCCTACGAATATAATAAATGGAAAGTTTCTAAGTTTGTTACTCATTCGCGCAAAAACGGCCATTTTTTTTTGGTTTGTCGTGTTCCGAGATCAGACTGTGTATATCCAACAATACACAGACGAAATCGCGGGTACCAGCTAGTTTATAATAAAAACACCAATAAGATTTACATTCTGACAAATTATAAGATTACCAACAAAAACAAGACTAAACAAATGCAATCTTAATTATAGGTGTTTATGAGATGATTACACATGATGAGCAGTTAAAATAATTAATTAAAAAAGAGCACGAACGAATTTGGAATTACGAATGAATTGAAAGAGAAAAACAAATAAACTTTAACAAATTAAACTACAATAAATCAAAATATGAATATATATTCTACATTCAGAGACAAATATATTTATATTTTTCAAGGTTATTCGCGAAGATGTCGCTAGATCGGACTTTTTAGATTCAGCATTATAACGTGATACAATTCTATTCAACGGAGAGAAAAGCCCCAAGTTTGTTCGTTATTGATTAGTAACGAATGTATTAAAATAAGAAGCTCTGGGTAGTTTTAAAGGAATGGTCATATTAACTCTACTCAGTTAACTCAGGTGCATCCAAGATTCCTTTTATCAGTTTGTACAAGAATGTGAGGTCGAGCAACCCTCTGCGATCCTTTAAAGAGTTTAATGACAGAATATCGATCGATAGATAGAAGCGAATGTGAGGCACGGTTGACTGCTAACCATGAGTACCGTGCCGCGTCTCAGGAATCCGAGACATTCACAAAGAACGAAACACAGTTAAATCGACAATGATGAATTTCAGTACACCTACATATTTGTATCTTTATCGCTGTTCTTATTACAAGAAATTGCAGGAGGACAAAGTCACAGGCACAGCTAGTAATGAATAAATATTAATTCTCGGGTATTATTTTCAACACGTAAAGTGTTTAAATAATTTTTTTTGTCTACTCCCGGATTATAATCAACAGTCGTAAAGTGTAAATATAAGTTGTTGCAACACAAGTAACTTGGACGTCCCACGCTTTTTCTTTTTAAACTTTTATAACAGTACCTTGTACCTTGGAAGTTTTCGCGTAGGCTTCCCTTAATTAGTATAATTAAGTTTTAGCTGTATTATTAACGACAACCGGTCTCAGAGCAATGCCTTTTTTATTGTTTAGAGCCTCAGAATACAGAAAAAACCAGAAGCCACGTTCAAGAATAATTACATACGCTGCACTGTGTCCAAAAACAATACGTACGTCCCGCACCTGCCCCACTTCCCATACGCATAATGTTGCTAGCTCGGGAGCGGTTTCCCACTTTTTGGGGTAGTCTTATAACACTAAAGAAAAGATATTTATTAAAAAATATTTATTTATTTACATGGATGACTATAAATAGAATACGGCTTCAATAACGTAAGTTAAGATTTTATTAAGTTTAATTTTTTTAATATACTTTTTAAAGATTCGTACTTCTTGGCAAGTCTGTTGTATTTTTGTTGTAATGTTTTCATTCGTCGAACATGTTGTTCACAAAATAATTGTTTTCGTCGTAATGGAGATTTAAGTTTGACCTTTCTCGGCGTATCAAACACAGATTCCAAATCAGAAATATTGACATCACCGATCTCTGAGTTCGATCGCGCAGGAGATTGTGGTTGTGTAACCTGAAATGAAAAACCGTAAGTTGTATGTTGTTGTATCATGTAATAGATTAACAAAAACTTTAATTAAATACAGAATATTTTTGCCGTACAAGGCATGACATTTCAGTCCTCACGGATGGAAACGCATTAGTAATAGCACTTTGTGCCTGAGCTTGCAAATGTCCGTGGGCCTTACTTAGTTTATTTTACATTTATTACTGTTACTATTAGTGTTTATTTACTACATTAGTTTACTTGTAACTAAGTATATCGATTAAGTGCCCTTTTTGCCTTTCAATATTATTAAAAAAAAATTAAACATTATTATCATAGGTGGGTACGCACATTGTCCGATGTCGAAGGTTAAGACGTTTCTATGTAACTCGGAAAATTCTGGTGTCAAGGCCAAATACTGAAATAGAACGTTAGTATTAGATTATTCATATATTTAATTCACCGAAGTTTCATTAGCCCGGAATCTGAAATTTGCACCCGGTTTAGGCTCGCCCCTTATCACGATGAGGGACGGATAAGCTCGACGAAAAGTGGGCATACTTGTTATACCTTTGCATACTCCTTCGGGGATTACAGGCGTGAGCATATATATATATATATATGGACCAAAACCTTACTTCAAAATACATGACAAACATTTTCACTAGGAGGGATACAATATAAATATAGTAATTATTATGACTATATCTACCTTAGTTGGATTAGCTGCTTTCTTCAGTCTTTTCAAACCACCTTTTGTATCATAAAAATATTGCGCTTCAAAGTGAATTGAGCAAAGTACGCTCCGGCTTGATGGTTTCCAAAACTCATCTAGCCGTGCTCTTTGTATGACTTTCATCCAGTCCGATTTTCTATTTTCATCAGCTGGGAAACTAAAATTACAAAGGTTCTATATACACAAAAATAATAAGTATTCTACACGAGTATTAAAAAAATAAATGGGTAAAATTTTCGATGAAAATAAAATGGCAACACTTAAAAAATGGACGCGTCATTTTCTAAATGTAAAATAAATTAAACAATTAAATAAATATACTTTAGAATGCGCTACTTACTGATGAAATGTGACCCCATCCTGTTTTTTTATAATCCCTGCAGCATTTTTACATGTAGGAACAACACAAGACGTCATTTTAAAATTAAAATTGGCACTTGTACAATACGTCACGACGCGCTACTTACAAAGGAGTGACTAATCGCAACAACGTCAAACCACTCTATTTAAGAGTGGTTTTTGTATCTTCAGTTTTATGTGCGTTCGCGGTTTCTGGTTTTTTCTGTATTCTGAGTTTAGAGCATAGGTCCGCAAAGTGGTCCATGTGGTCCCCTAGAGGTCAAATTCGAACTTCAAGGGGTCCACGTCAGCGACCACAAAGTTTGGGGAACTGCGAATTGCAAATGGGGGTCCACGAAATAATGAATTCCATTTAAGCAAGTCGTCACGAAAACTTTACCTTTCTTTCTATAAATTGAATAATAGAATATAATAGTGCTTATACTTTTTTTAAATAAACATATTTAATAAATATTTAATTCAATTTCAGGGAATTTCATCATTACTTGCATCAATCGTGGAAAAATTCGGGAACGATGATGGGATTACCTTACAAAATTATTTTTCTAAGTACTTTTTATGATTTGTACTTGTACAGACTTGTTTAGATTGCCAATAAATAATTAATTCAATCCGGATTTTAGAGGCAAACGATGTTCATATATCTTCCAAAGGAGACGGATACTGTTTCATACAGACATGGGCCTGGGTAAAAAATGAGATGTAAAAATATGAAAATGGTGTAAATTAATAGCTAATGCATTATCAAACAGTGCAATCTAAAATCAGAGATTTAGGATATTTAGTAAAAGCGAAGTCATGTAATAAACTTCAATTAAACTATTTTTGAAGTAGGGTTAATATTATAAAACGTTTATGTTTATTATCTTTTAAAGTTATTAGTTAACTTATTTTGTTGATTGTGGATTTTAATGATATTGTACAAGTTTAAAAACAAAAATATGTATATTCGATTTTATAAACCATATTTCAACTAATTACATTCTGGGCCCAGAAATACCCGTCTCCTTCGGTAAATAAAAGTGTTTAGTGTGGAAAGTGTTTAGTGGGGGTCTACCCAATATAGTTAAAATTGGTAAGGGGTCTACGAGACAAAAAGTTTGGGAACCATTGGTTTAGAGGTTCAACGTTCGGTTATAATATCACCTAATGTTAATTGTCGAGGTGGTCCAAGATAGTTAACACGTTAAGCCTAGTGGAAGACTGGCTCTCAAGTGCTGCTACCGGAATACACCGGAAATGGTAGCTAGATTTAGAAAATGTCCTGCCTACATGCTATGGTCTTCTTATGATGTTTTGCTTCACGGAAAGCTCAAGAAGTGAATAGAATGTTCACTTTTATCGAAATTGACTTTATTGCATTGGCATTAAGTCTACAGTACGATGCGTATTTTGATTAGTTCCTCTCAAAAATATTCTAAAAAACTAAAGCAGGTAATATACCCAAATTTTGAAACGCCACAAAGTAAAAAAATTGATAACTTATTTTTAGACTTTGTCATATAAATAAAAAAAAGCGGAGGTCTCACTAACAAACACAAAAGATAAACATTGTATCAGTGTATGTAGCACTTTTAAGTAGGCAATTTATTTAAAATTTGTAATTGTTTTCATGGAAACGGCTCCAACGATAAGAATGAAATTTTATATTTAGATAATGTTTTACATTACAAGTTTACCTAAATAGGTGTTTTTGGCTTAATAGTGGATGGTGAGCTAGGGTCCTTTTCGATGTTGGATGCGGCGTTTGCTTTGTAACGTTGCAATATTATAAATTACTAGCTATGCCCGCGGCTTCGCTCACGTGGACTACAGAATGCCCGCGCGAATCTTGTTCCCCCGCACCCGGCTATTTTAAAGACAAAAATGCTTATTGTGAGTGTTCGTCAGAAGATAGACGTATACTCTTCCTGACTTCTTTGTAGGTATTTTTAATATCAACAATTATTTACTACATTAATTTGTTATATCTCTTATAGTTTACTCAGCGTACACCCGAATTAATTCACCATGACCAGTTATTTTTTATTTATGTGGAACTCTAAATCTGTCTCTAAAATAAAAATAAACGTAATCGTTTCAACCGTTTCGGAGATTAACACGGAACAAACAGACAGACAGACACAAATTTTAAAAATGGATTTTTTGTTATAGGTATCGTATATACCTACTTTCATAAGCATTTAGTGAAAAACTGTTATTTTGACATTACAAACCGACACATCAATTTTATTATTTCTACAGATATAAATAATACTCCAAACTATTGTAATGTCGTGTTTGTAATTTTGCCTGTGTTTTAAGATCTAATAAATGTGTTTTATATTTTATTTTTGTAAGACACCAAGCTCAGCTTGGTCGCTCAAATATTAACATATAAAATACACACAAATTTAGTTGTACTTATAACTTACCTCTACATTTATCGAAAAAAAATCAAGAATTCAGCGTATCTCCAAAATCTGATTCTGAAACTTATCTAATTCTCCCTCTACGGCAACGATATATTTCACGCAATGGAGTGTTTACCTAGATAGATATAAGAATACCGCTACTGGATTTACCTGATGGAATTCGGTAGTAGTGATCACGTAGCGTTCAAACGAAACAACAACCATCTACAGATACGCAAATTAACTCAGCCCGTGTATGTTTAGATAATACCGCAAATAGACGCAGTTTGGTCAGATCTGGCGCTCTCACTGTAGGATTGCCACGGTCCCAACTAGGGTTGCTAACAATTTTTTATACTTTGTGTAAAACTATCGACATTTTTATGAGGAATAAATTAATTTTTCAAATTATAATATAGCCTATGGTACTCGCTGATACTGTAGCTTTATATTGGTAAAATAATTTTTAAAATCGGTCCAGTAGTTTTTGAGTTTATCCATTACAAACAAAAAATCAAATCTCTCCTCTTTATAATATTGGTATACATTACTGAAATTATGTCTATAATAATCCTGGCTAATAGTTGGAATTCAACTCCCGGTAACGACTTCAAATTTATGAAATTGCCGATCCACTTGTACAATATAAGCGTAAAGATGATCAACTTTAACGTCAATTTATTCGCGGCCGCATCACTTCGTTTTCTACCCCCGATACAAATTGGTCAAGTAAATTCTCTTCTAAATTCGATTCAGAATTACATGTACATAGTTAGTTATACGGTGCTTTAGGTTTTGTAAATATTCTGTTAATGATTCGCCGACATTTTATCATCGCAAGCGAAACACATGACGTTCTGCGATCTCGGAACGTTGTGGTTCCAAATGAACCGAAAGGAGCTTCAACAACTCATCAAAGCTTTTGATCTGGGATGTGCCGGAGAACAAAGATCGTACATAAGAGAATACATAACATCTCCGACCACAGTAATTAATATAGCACACACAAATCTGTCTTGATCTCGTTTAGCAAAATATATTGCTTTACTCGGCAAATATACGCGAGCCACTGTTGAGAATTCATCACGAACGGTTCTAATTTTCCAATAGGCATTGTGTATTAATATTTTATGCACTTTTACTATTAAATAAACGCGTAAATTCAACTCGTCGCCAGTGGAACAACAGGGTAGGATGCTGACTGGTTTATTAAAATAACTAGCTGTGCCCCACGGTTTCACCCGTGTTAATGTTATCCGACAAACACCGCGCCGCCAATGCACCCGTGTAGACTATCATAATTATTATTCCCGCAAGTACAAATTTATTGTAATTTTTAATTATTTCCTAAACTATGTTTCCAAATAACATACTATGAAGAGCAAAATTTAACTTCATAAAATTGTCTTTATTGAAGTTACTTTTGTTCGTAAGGATTAATATGCAATGTCTAAAAATAATGCTTAAAAATCACTTTTTAATTTTCAACAAATCGTGTTACAGAATAGCTTATTGTGGTTTATGTATTAGAGATAGAAATATGCCATCGCTGTTTTTTTTTAAATATGCTAACGATCAATTTTGATGTAAAACATTGTATTTCCGTATCATTAACGATTACGTCAGCGCACGCGGATAAAGTACTTCAGAAGGACCTCGACTTCCAACTTACATAACAAAAATCAAGATTTAAGGCTATCTGAGAGTTGTGGCCTAATGTTAGATAGCCTATAGTATTCCTCGTGAGTCTGGCTAACATATAAAAAAAGAGTTTTTCGAATCCGACGGGATAGTTCCAGAGATTATCATGTTTAAACAATTAAACAAAAAACTCTTCGGTTTTATTATATTAGTATAGATAATACCCCTTACATACATACTTTTGTTATAAGCCAATATACCAACCCTAAAGACTACAGTTCCATATACATAATTATATAAACTCACTTGTAACTTCGTAACTTTACCGCACCGACTCGCTCGTAAGCAATCCATATGCGGACGGCGGATGGACCGCAAATTGTCAACGCAAGGACGATGCATAGTTGGCGCAGCGCGACACCACGTACAAATTACTCACCAATTCGTAGACACGCGATGTTGACTAATTGACCACGCGGCGTTTATTTGTCGACAATGAGTGGACGTTGAGCGAGATGGCGGCACTGGTCGGGTGCCGGGTTGATAAATGAGTGACAACCTTTAGATGGTTGGGCATGTAGAGAGGATTAATGAAAAAATAATGAGTAAACAAATTTATAAAGCAAGTGTGAATGGGAACGTTGTAAGAGGAAGGCGTAGACGAACGTTCATCGATCAAATCGAAGGCGTTCTGAAGAAATGTCAGGTCAAGAGTACTCTAAGCCTAAGAGCACGCATGAAAAGATTGATGAATGTTAAACAAGCGAAAGATGTAGGATCGTAGCAAGTGGAAGTACGTGGTCTCTACCTACCCAGCTGGGAGAGAGGTGTGATGTATGTATGTACAATTCTGGCAAGTAGCGAGTGAAGATGATGTGGATAATTATCGTCTCATTTGAAACTCTTGTTACCTATATCCACCTATTCTCACTCTAGTAAAATACGTAGATATGGCGGCAGCGACTTAATAAAACGTTATAGGTGGCCACCTATTTTACTTTAATCGTTTGTAATCTTCACCTGAGTGTCGATAACAAAAACCGTACATTAATCAAACTCAATCGGATGAGCGATTTTATTAGCGAGGGACAGCCCTATGTCACTCAAACATACATCGTATCTGAAACCACGAGGTCTTTGCCCGTAGGAATAAATAGAACCGTACCGTAGTCCGTATTGTACCATGTTTGGCTTTACTCCGGTATTCGTGTTTGATTAACAACCATCACGCCGTGTCACAGTGGTAGGCAGGCAAAGTTGCCGAACGATAAATTGCATCTAGTGATACATAATAATGAGGCCGAAAAAAATTGGAGTGGTGGAAACGGTCGAAAATCGGTTGAGAATCATGTAACAAAAATTTATTTATTTGATTTTTAACGATATCTTTATATCATATCTTTACTTATGTATTATTGACAATTCTTATAGGCTATCACAATTTATATTGACAATCTAGTGGTGCCCGCGAAAAACGCATAGTGAATATAAAATTGTTGTTTCTAAAACTTTAATATTTTTTTATGGTTATTTTTTTTAAATAAGCACTACGTACCTAAGGAGTAAAACAAAAAAAAAATATCAAAATCTATTCAGTATTCAGTGATGCGCACGAAACGGCAATCTTCATAATTTTATTTATATAGATGACATAAGCTTCCTGTGTACCAAATTTCATAAAAATACATCAAGCCGTTTTTGAGTTAAATCTGAACATACAAACTGATAGACACAAAAAAATTATTATCTTATATTTGTAACAGTGGTCCTTACGACAATAGATGACAATCACGATCACATAAAATTTCATACCATACATTTGACTCAACCGTTATAGTAGGTGCTCGAAACTATAAACTATTTGTAAAAAAATCAATAGTAAGTAACTATTCCCACGGTCCTTACACGTTCGAAGTTTAATAGAAAATAAAACCTATTTCAACATAGCTAAAGTTAAAAAACCTATAGCAGTTATTAATTAATTTTGTTATACCGAACCCTTTTTAGAAAATATTCACCTCTCGTATACCCATGTGGACTTACAGCCTTGATAATTAGACACACAAGACTAACGGTCGTATTCAATAACCTATCTATCCGTTGTTTTAGTTACTAAAGATAGACAAATATAACCTTTGATCTTTACTTTTTTTTTCAATAACCTATCAATGGATAGTTTTCCGTATCTAGATAATATTTAACCATACCTTATAGCATGAATAGATAAGAGAGAAACCGATATTTATCTTAAGTTAAAGATAGTACTTATTACAATTATGAACTAACCGGAGATAGTAAACTCAGATATGTTATTGAAAACGGCCGTAAAATAGCAGATATTTTTAATAGTAACACGACAAATTGAGTGTACTGTCTCTGATGGTAAGCACCGTACAATCCTTACAACGGTGACCACCGAGAAATCGTAACCATGACGCGAAAAGCGAGTCACTATGAAGGACTTTTCACAACTTGCATGGTGGTCGCGACCCAGTCGGGAAAAACAACCCCACCATCCCGCTATTTCCTCATTCGTTGCTCAGCAGGGTATTTTAATTAAAAAAAAATCTTTTATTATATTAAGTTTGCAAAATTAATAGATATGTAGTTACGTCTATAGGTACAAGTAATTTTAAAGGACACTAATCATGAATATACCCTTAATAATTTTTTGTCTGTCTATATGTATGTATGTCCTTATTTAACTCAAAGACACGTAGACGGTTTGACCGGGTCTTATAGAATTTAATACACAGGAAGTTAATTATGTCATTGACCAAATGATAAGGCTATCAGAATATTCGATACTTAATACTTTAACAAATAGTATATTACGCACTTGTCCTACTTTTCTCCCTAGGTGCGTTTACAATTTTTTTCTCCTCCGGGATGAAAAGTTTATATATTTTATATATAAACACGCAGTTGCTAGGTTACCAGGAGATAAAGTAAAGTACGCGCATGCGCACATTTGCCATTTCACCTGGAGAGAATCGGGTAATTTTCTGCCGCGTGACAGGAACTAAAAGTGAATTTTTCATCCCGGAGGAGAAAAAAATATATTATTGGTCCTAAGCGCGACTGCTATGCTTAAGCTCCAGTGTTCGATTCCCATTCGAGCAAAGTGTTATTGGACTTTTCTATGGAATTCTCAGTTGCAGCTCCAGAGTTTGGCTTTGTTCCCGATTAATGCCAATAGGCTCGCCCCTTATTATAAGGGACCTAAAAACATACCCGGCGAACTATGGGTGTTAGGTCGGGTATTATATAGTACACCTCTGTTTAACTCTTCGCAAATACAAGCGTGATTTTATGAAATTTTGTACACGGGAAGTATATTATGTCATTTCTAAATTGATAGGCTATATGAATTGTTAATAACAGGAGTAAAAATAAAATGACGGGACGAAAATAATAGCTGAGTAATATTATAAAGCTGAAGAGATTGTTTTGTTTTTTGTTTGTTTGTTTGAACGCATTAATATCTGAAACTACCAGTCAGATTTTTTTTTTTATAGTTTCAGTATCAAGGCAAACCCTATCATAATTGTTTTCATTTCCCGCTAGTACAAATTATTTTAATTTTCCATTATCGCCTAAACTATGTGTTTAAATAACATGCGTCAAAGGGCATAGTTTAACTTCATAAAATAGTCTTTATGATAAAGTAACTTTTGTTCGTAAGGAATAATATATGCCATGTCCAAAAATAATGCTCATAAATCACTTTTTAATATTCAACAATTTTTTGACATAAAATACTATATTGTGGCTTATGTATAAGAGATAGGCACATGTTATCGATGTTTTTATAAAATATATTAAGGACCAATATTTCTGTAGAACATTGTATTTACGTACAATTACGTCGCGTCGGCGCACGCGGATGTAGCAGTTCGCGAACACTTCGACTTCGATCGATATTTATGGTTAGTTGAGAGTTGCAGCCTAATGCTAAATATCCTATACTATTCCTCGTGAATCTGGCTATTATATACAAAAAGAATTTTTCAAATCCGACTGGTAGTTCCAGAGATTAGCGTGTTTAAACTGACAAACCAAAAAAAATGTTCTGCTTTACCATATTACATATTCAAATATAATATAATTTGTATACATTTATCGAGTAAGATTATTAAGGGCGATATTACTTCATGCTACGACTCCAAGGAGCCAAGCAGTAATCAAGTAAACATGAACGTCAAGCAATCTGACAAGTTGTAAGCAAGTACTACGGGAAATGAAAACAGTATTAATGCGCGGCGGCTTAGTGCAGTGGAGAGTTGAATGAATGTATTATCAAGGCTAAAATCGTAGTGTACTGCTAGTTTATAATAAAATAACAAAAAACATAAGGCATATTCAATAGATAATGTGCATCTAAGAATAGTGCTCTAAGGACTAAGGAGTGTAGGGGTAGTAGTTGTCCTTGAGGAATCTTATACAACAGTTTATATCACTTGCAATGCAATAAAATTATTAGTACATGAACTAAACTGTTCATATCAATTTGCAGTGCAATAAAATAGATAGTGACACGTGAACTATTCATCATTATTTATTACCTAAATGTAATCTAAGTTTTTCGTAATTTTGTGCAATTATTTTGTGTTTTTAGTCTGTTTTGAAAACATAGAACCGTAAGCAGTACTATTCTTGTGAAGAGATTGGCACTTTCATCTTATAATCTAAATATTTTCCAGAATACATTTATTATTGGCTATACCTAGCAACACTTAGCGTTACGTTAAAGTGACATCATTTTCTGTTTTTGATGTTTTTTTAAGCAGCATAAATTACAATACAATAATACTACAATTACATCGTTATGTAAAATGCAACCAAAATTACATAATATAGGGCCATATAATATAAGCTTATGAATTGAAACCAAAACCATCACATAACTCTTCAAGATCCCACCAAAAACTTATATGAATTTCCTGCCAGCTAACATAAATTTGTTGGCCTCAGCATATTTTATTGTGCGTCCCCTAACAAATAAGTTCACGATTTTCAAGCAGAGCTGAGGGGCGCTCAACTATAAATCATGGGGTCGGCAAAACTAATCCACTTCGTACATTTTCGCTGCAATATTTTTAACGATATACAATTCTGGGAAAATTACGTACATATTATATAATTTAAAAGTATATTTGGCAGTATCACATGCTTTATAAATATATTTTTTACGTCTTAAATATATTTTTTTTAAATTATCTTGTATGCACTTTATGAAAAATATCGACATAATCCTAATAACACCGAGTGTGACTATTTTCCCCACAATATAGACATGTTACCCAGATTAAAGACTGAGTTATATTGAGAGAATCTTTGGCGGGATCTTGAGCTGCCATGTTGTGTTTTTTATTTTGATTCAGTATGTCCTAATATTATCTAATATTGGTGGCATTTTGCGTGACATAGTTTGGTTATTGTGCATACGTGACATGGTTATAAACTGGGAACATCCATTTTGAGATATTACGAAAACTCCCTAGATAGTTCTAACAAGGGTGCCACAATCTTGTTGGAGTCACTTTGAATATTAGAAAATACTATGAAGGCTTACGAACATTGACACTGGCAAGTACTTTTTGTGGTGCCAAAACAAGAAAAAGAAGAAAGTATAGCGAGCAACGTCATAGTGTAGACTTTTTGTTACAATTCACGCGCGCATCCTAAAAATTGACTCTCATCATCATTCCATATCGTACCTTAAGAAATATAGCTTCAAAAAAAGCATCTATTTCGTTTCGCACGTAATAAACCATGTCGCATTATACACAGGATGTAAAACCTAAGTAGTTTTGATATAAAACAGAACGTTAGTCGTAAACTATAGTTTACAAATGTTAAGGGTGACCTTATCGACCGCTCGTGGCGCCCGACCTATCCCAAATTGCAAAGAATTACATCGAACAGGGCTGCCAACAAAACGAAAATAAGAATTTATAGTTATAGATAAAAGTTTTTTGGAGAATTTTTTGCTGGATCTCAACTCTCATGTAGTGGTTTTGATGTTAATTTATTAACTTAGGTTATACAGCTCCTTATTATGTAATACTAGTTGCGCCCGCGGATCTGCTGGCGTAAACAAAAAAATGTTAAACCAGGATGAAAAGTACCCTATATCTTAATCCATGCATTATAAGCTATATGAGCCATAAATTACACCGTGAGCATCGTGCTGCTCGACTTCAGTTTGCTCGAAACTGTGCTTCATGGACTCTGAAGAACTGGAGCAAAGTAACCACGGGAACGCTATGCGGAAGTATGTTTCGGAGAAATCGCTCCATATGGATGGATTAATTCGACGGAGCATACGGAGTTAGTTTTCATAGAAAATGGAAAATTAAATGCACACCGGTACATAACAGAATTCCTAATTCCACATGCACAGCCCGCATTGACTGCTCTTTAGGAAGATCCCATTTTTTGGACGACAATGCTCGACAGTGCTCACCATTGTAGCGTGGAAGTTTACATACAAGAAGTTGGGATCCGTCGTTTAGATTGGTCAGCTCGAAGTTCACACCTTAATCCAATTGAGCATGTTTGAAATGTTCTAAAGAGAAGGTAAGATCAGTGCAACCTGCTCCATAAAACATCAGAGAGCTATAAAGAGTCATTGCAGAAGAGTGGAAACGTATTCCTCAAAACAGAAGGATTCAAGCCTTGATTTTGGCAAGAGGAAGTCACACTCGTTATTAGGTTTCTACATTTGTAACTTTATTAATAAAAAAAAAAAAAAAGAATCTTGTCTTTATTGCTGACTACGTTTTATTGTTTGGACGTGTACATGGGTTTTATGGAATTCATCAAAAATTAACGAAAAATTTGCCAGAATTTTCTTTTCACATATTAATTTACACGATTATAAGTATACATACTACGTCAACCAATAAAATTCAGTTTAATTAACTGAAACCGACCTTACAACGCAAATTTCCTTAGGTGCCCGGTTTTTTTGCAAAGTAGTGTATATGCTTCACACGTATATAATCTACTAACTAATGGTGTTTAAATCATCTACTTCAAGTTGTTTATTTTAAATTTTATAGATGAATAACTAGCGTAAATAAGGATCAAATATATATTTCAAAATACATCTAAAAGTCGAGATTATACGCGAACAAGGAGACATAACAATAAATACAACAATCATAAAAGGCGAGCAAATAAATGCACAGAAATTTTAATCAAAAGCTCTTCGGTTTTAATAACTGTGACATGACAGTCATTCCTTGGGCACATAATTCAAACACAGTCGCGACAACAGGCGGCAAGATAATTATTTGAAAAGAAAAAAAAACTATGTCTCTCCAACGAGAGCAACGACATCTTTTTCGAAGAATGTTTCGCATTATCACCCAAAGTAATTTGCAGTTTTAATATACCAGTTCATCAGATTTTCAACCTTAACCGCTTTTATTTATAATCTTTATTTTTTTAAAACCAAACAACAATACTGAGTCTTCATCTGACAGGCCATTGTAAAATTTAGACGGGAACGTAATTTTTAAATTTCGAATTTATTTTTATTTTCTTTTCTTCCTCTTCATGTTTCGCCCCGCAGAAGAACTTGCCAAGGTCAATGTTTTTAAGCCTTCGTAGTATTTTATAATATTCAAAATTAGGTCTAACAAAGGCGGTGGCTTCCTTGTTAGAACTATCTATGGAAATTTTGTGGAAACTAATTTTCTTTTATGGGACTAAATCAATATATAATATTGTAAACATAAATAATTTTGATCGATAATTATTATAGGATTTGTTAATAACAACTTAAGCGCCGCCTGCCGGATACTAAAATAACTGCCATCGTGTCGATAAGACAAACCAGTTATGTGAAAATGAGCTCATTCGCTCAAGTCGTTCAGAAGTTACACACAGACGCACACAAGATTTTTGTATATAAGAAGATAGGTGATAAAAGAGGTAGAAGATAAATGAAGTGTGTAGTGGCAACCCTGATCCATCTGTCCGCACCCCCGATAATAAAATCGCCCCCGTGTTGCAAGACATTTGTTCCCGCCTTATCATTGAGTCCGTATTTCATTCATATTCTGACTCATGACTGCAGCAAAACTGATCCTTTAACTTAAATACCGTGTGTATATCAAAATGGCTTTTTTTTATTTATTAAGCCACCAACCTACTTACTGCTTAGAAAGAAAGAAAGAAATCATTTATTCATAGACAAGACACAGTGATACACTTCATAACTTAGACAAAACAAGAAACTGCAAACCTAATAAGACTAATCTCTTATTTTTAAGTGAGCAATTCTTTTATATATATATATATGTAATTGGTTTCTCATAAACGGCTCCAACGATTTCGATGAATCTTTATATTTAGGTAATGTTGTAAAATGATAGGTGTTTTTCTTTTTTCGTTTATAATATACCGATCAGAGCTCGGTCGCCCAGATATTAATATTAATACGTGAAGCTAAAGCTTTCGATACCTTTTTAATTGTATTGCGTGAACGGAAGACTGAGATTTGGCATGGTTAAAGTTCATATGGAGAAGGAGTGCATAAAGCTAAAATATATCTATAATATCTGTTACTAATATATTAAATTAAATTAATTAATACTGCGAATCCTAACCTGACAAGTGCCATTGATCTTTGACCCCCCCAAAATATTGACATTGTCACTCAACGAAAAGTGACAGCAAGTGATGTAGATAATACTCTTTTTTATGAATACTGTAAATGTCAAACAGAAAATAGTCTATGATCAAAAAGTCGCTAATCGAATTTCGACCTTAGGGCGACCGCTAGTTAATATTAACACACACATAAAGAAATGCATATACACATAACATGATAGAACACTGCGTCTCGTCATTATGAAAAGGCGCCCAGCTCAGCATATGCTGTAATACTACGAGGCACTCAGCGCCGATTTTCAGCTGGAACCTGTAATCAATCACGGTATGCACGATACGAAATGGGAAATATGTGTACACAATAACAGAAAAAATAATTAAATACTATAAGTATTAGTAAAAAATAAATTAAAAAGAGGGCATAACTACACAAGCATGAAATAGTTGAGCATATAAATAATATTACATAATATGAACATATGGACATATATTAATAATGGGAAAGTGCAGTCAAATAAAGGATAAACAAGAACACCGATTAAATGTTCAGTAAATATAGTATGAACCTACGAACATTACGCCATACTGAACCCTCTGCTTTGTCAATTTATCTATAAATAACAAAAACTGAAAGGTTTGTTTGTACTACCCGTACGCAATAAGTTGAGAACTAGGTGCGGTGACGCCACAGACGCATGGTTGTACTGTGCACAAAAAAATATCACAACAAGTTTCCACCCGCGACTTCGTCTCTGCTATTTTTTTTCAGAGTGTTGTACTCGGAACAACGCCGCCTTATATTTATTATAAATACTTGTTTTTCTTTTTTATATTTTAGCGGAAGTGAGGAACAGAGTGTAAAGTTCCTAATCCGCCATAGAAAAGGGAGGATCCTCCGATCAGACGGGTGTTATGTCTGGCGGGCAGCTGCCCAACGGTTGTTGTCAGGACTTGTATATATACTCAAATGTTGAGTTCATTTCTATAACGCGATGTAGGATGCGTCGTATGTGGCTCGATAGATTTCGCTATGTACAATGCGTCAGTTGCGGCGAGAGATGTCGCTACAATATTATTATAGATTTTCGTTTTCATAAAAGTCCAACACTTTTAACACGAGATTTCTCTCTTCAGTATGTAAAGTTTTGCCCTTCATTATTACAATAAACTTAACACAAAAAATAACAATAAAATATAGCAGTAACTCTAATAACTATTAACGAAACAGTATCAAATAAGATTATAAAATCGGAGCGCGTCATTGTTACGTTACGTAAGCCAGTATGAAACTAAGATGTTAAAAAAATTGCGTTGCCTACAGTACAACACGGGAGCTTGAGGGGAAGTTACAGGAGTAGCGGGCGGAGGGTTGCATTCCAGGCGAGTCTCAACTTATCGCGCACGGGTAGTTATGTTTAAAACAGCTTTTTGCTAAATGCTTATGAAAGTATATATGGTATTTATAACAAAATATAAAATTTAAATCATTTGTCTGTCTGTATAATTATTCTAGCCTGACTCCGAAACGTTTGTACCGATTTTAACGGGACTTTAACTGGCTGATAGCTGATGTTTTAAGGAGTAACTTAGGCTACTTTTATTTTAGAATTAGCCAAGTCGGTCCAGCTGTTCTCAAGTGATACACTTAACAACGAACAACCATTTTTATTTCGATATAGATGATAATTTTAGTCAAGTAAATATTAATGTATTATTCGTTTAGGCCATAGAGTAATAAAGTCCGCTCACTGTACCTAGAGAGTGCAAAACTTGTTAAAAGTATCGAAACAATGCGATTCATTTACGGGGTGTAAGGAAGGGCACGGGGGTAGGGCATGGTTTGTCCCTTATCTCTAAAGTGATGTGCGTTGTCCGCCGGTACGGACATTGTATCGATATATTCGTTGGTGTTAAAAATAACTTCGACAAATGTTTATTTTACTTGTTTATTATAATAATGATAACATAATTATCTTAACCACTAAATACATAATATATATAATAACAAAAAGTTGAAAATTTTTTCAAGAACCTTCAAATAAAATTAACTTATTGTAAATCTGTCTCTTTGAATTTACTTTATTTTTCCTACTTTTAACAATATAATATAATCTTATATTTAAATATATTTCAATAACGGCTTTAATCAGACAATTAAATACCTCATTAACGAAACAACGAATTCATTTTTTTTAAATGAGCTGCTGATTTGCTCCCCTACGATATAGGTACTAGGAGTTGTTCCGTTTTTGAGCACACTAATACGATGTCTGGAGAGGGATAGGTTAATCCACCTAAATCTCTATGTTTACTAATAATAATTTAAATTAAATAATTTACGCTTCAAACGCCTTTGATGGCACTGTAGGTGTTTATATATATATATATGTAATTGGTTTCTCATAAACGGCTCCAACGATTTCGATGAATCTTTATATTTAGGTAATGTTGTAAAATGATAGGTGTTTTTCTTTTTTCGTTTATAATATACCGATCAGAGCTCGGTCGCCCAGATATTAATATTAATACGTGAAGCTAAAGCTTTCGATACCTTTTTAATTGTATTGCGTGAACGGAAGACTGAGATTTGGCATGGTTAAAGTTCATATGGAGAAGGAGTGCATAAAGCTAAAATATATCTATAATATCTGTTACTAATATATTAAATTAAATTAATTAATACTGCGAATCCTAACCTGACAAGTGCCATTGATCTTTGACCCCCCCAAAATATTGACATTGTCACTCAACGAAAAGTGACAGCAAGTGATGTAGATAATACTCTTTTTTATGAATACTGTAAATGTCAAACAGAAAATAGTCTATGATCAAAAAGTCGCTAATCGAATTTCGACCTTAGGGCGACCGCTAGTTAATATTAACACACACATAAAGAAATGCATATACACATAACATGATAGAACACTGCGTCTCGTCATTATGAAAAGGCGCCCAGCTCAGCATATGCTGTAATACTACGAGGCACTCAGCGCCGATTTTCAGCTGGAACCTGTAATCAATCACGGTATGCACGATACGAAATGGGAAATATGTGTACACAATAACAGAAAAAATAATTAAATACTATAAGTATTAGTAAAAAATAAATTAAAAAGAGGGCATAACTACACAAGCATGAAATAGTTGAGCATATAAATAATATTACATAATATGAACATATGGACATATATTAATAATGGGAAAGTGCAGTCAAATAAAGGATAAACAAGAACACCGATTAAATGTTCAGTAAATATAGTATGAACCTACGAACATTACGCCATACTGAACCCTCTGCTTTGTCAATTTATCTATAAATAACAAAAACTGAAAGGTTTGTTTGTACTACCCGTACGCAATAAGTTGAGAACTAGGTGCGGTGACGCCACAGACGCATGGTTGTACTGTGCACAAAAAAATATCACAACAAGTTTCCACCCGCGACTTCGTCTCTGCTATTTTTTTTCAGAGTGTTGTACTCGGAACAACGCCGCCTTATATTTATTATAAATACTTGTTTTTCTTTTTTATATTTTAGCGGAAGTGAGGAACAGAGTGTAAAGTTCCTAATCCGCCATAGAAAAGGGAGGATCCTCCGATCAGACGGGTGTTATGTCTGGCGGGCAGCTGCCCAACGGTTGTTGTCAGGACTTGTATATATACTCAAATGTTGAGTTCATTTCTATAACGCGATGTAGGATGCGTCGTATGTGGCTCGATAGATTTCGCTATGTACAATGCGTCAGTTGCGGCGAGAGATGTCGCTACAATATTATTATAGATTTTCGTTTTCATAAAAGTCCAACACTTTTAACACGAGATTTCTCTCTTCAGTATGTAAAGTTTTGCCCTTCATTATTACAATAAACTTAACACAAAAAATAACAATAAAATATAGCAGTAACTCTAATAACTATTAACGAAACAGTATCAAATAAGATTATAAAATCGGAGCGCGTCATTGTTACGTTACGTAAGCCAGTATGAAACTAAGATGTTAAAAAAATTGCGTTGCCTACAGTACAACACGGGAGCTTGAGGGGAAGTTACAGGAGTAGCGGGCGGAGGGTTGCATTCCAGGCGAGTCTCAACTTATCGCGCACGGGTAGTTATGTTTAAAACAGCTTTTTGCTAAATGCTTATGAAAGTATATATGGTATTTATAACAAAATATAAAATTTAAATCATTTGTCTGTCTGTATAATTATTCTAGCCTGACTCCGAAACGTTTGTACCGATTTTAACGGGACTTTAACTGGCTGATAGCTGATGTTTTAAGGAGTAACTTAGGCTACTTTTATTTTAGAATTAGCCAAGTCGGTCCAGCTGTTCTCAAGTGATACACTTAACAACGAACAACCATTTTTATTTCGATATAGATGATAATTTTAGTCAAGTAAATATTAATGTATTATTCGTTTAGGCCATAGAGTAATAAAGTCCGCTCACTGTACCTAGAGAGTGCAAAACTTGTTAAAAGTATCGAAACAATGCGATTCATTTACGCGGGTGTAAGGAAGGGCACGGGGGTAGGGCATGGTTTGTCCCTTATCTCTAAAGTGATGTGCGTTGTCCGCCGGTACGGACATTGTATCGATATATTCGTTGGTGTTAAAAATAACTTCGACAAATGTTTATTTTACTTGTTTATTATAATAATGATAACATAATTATCTTAACCACTAAATACATAATATATATAATAACAAAAAGTTGAAAATTTTTTCAAGAACCTTCAAATAAAATTAACTTATTGTAAATCTGTCTCTTTGAATTTACTTTATTTTTCCTACTTTTAACAATATAATATAATCTTATATTTAAATATATTTCAATAACGGCTTTAATCAGACAATTAAATACCTCATTAACGAAACAACGAATTCATTTTTTTTAAATGAGCTGCTGATTTGCTCCCCTACGATATAGGTACGTAGGAGTTGTTCCGTTTTTGAGCACACTAATACGATGTCTGGAGAGGGATAGGTTAATCCACCTAAATCTCTATGTTTACTAATAATAATTTAAATATAAATAATTTACGCTTCAAACGCCTTTGATGGCACTGTAGGTGTTTTACTTTTAATAAACGTTGATGCGATATACGTTCCAGACATTTTATACGTGATTTTAGTTTTTTTTTTGCGAGGAGAATCAATAAGCATATCTGGTACAAAACTAGCAGTGACTTCAACGTCCATTTCATTTTCATTTTCTTGTATAGTTTCCTCAGTCTAAAATAAATACAATGAAAATTAAAGTAGGTATAATTTTATAGTGACTCTAACCATGAACAATTAATGACAATATAAATTATAGAATATTTTTATAAAATTTCCCACATCAAGTTTTAACGTGGGTACTGCATTTGGTAATAAATATCGCCTTTTCTTGCTCAAATTAAAACATGATTCCTCAAAATGCTGAGAACATATTGTAGTTCGAGGCCCTGGAAACCATCCATCTTTACGAACTAAATCTATCCATTTCTCTTTTGTCTTTGTGTCTTTAGGAAAGCTGTAAGATCACAAAATTCTCACTGAGTAAATTTCTAAAAATATATAAGTAAATAAATTATATTCATACTAATTCAAATAACTTAAATATCATACATTATCATTACAATATCGAAAACATTATATTAGGTACTAAATATTGTGATAGGACAAATTAATATTCTTTATTAATGAATATTTAGAAAGAAATTATATTTAAAATCATAGTTAAAAGAAACAATATTCATTAAATAAAGTAGGACCTAGTCTATATTCATAAAAGGCGGTAATAGTCACTCGATACAAACAAGAGTAGGCACAACACTACAGCGTCTTGAGTAAACTCAACTGTCATGGCGGCGTGTCATGTAATTAATAATTATTTTGACGTAAAATAATAGTCCATCAGTACTTACACATGAAAAGAGATACCACTGGATTTCAGGTTTTTCTTTCTTTAATGGTTTATACAAGTTTTCACTTCACAATTAGACATTTTGATTCGTAAAAGTATTATTTTAACAGAGATAAGCACTGGACGAAACGCGTGAACAGACTGAGCGTAGGTACAGGCGTCGGGGAAGACATACATGAAAAATTCATGTATAGGTGGTAAGACAGGCGAGACCGTTGTTCTGGTTCTATACTCTAACACGCCGAGTTCATAATTCTATGGTTTAGGCTATAAATCTCAAATATAAAGTTTTCTGTATTTGCTAAGCGTATAGTTGTATTTTCATTTAATTAATGTTACGATGTTATTTATAATGTGTGTCGAAGTGTTCTGACGTCGTAGATCTTAAAAAGAAAATATCCCCCACTCTGCTTAAATTTAACCTAATATCACCACACTGTAAACGTTATTAGAAAAGGTTACATACATTATTACAACTTCCTGGCCACCTGCCAAGGTTAACGCGATCTTTACTTTCGACATTCCAATTTCCAATTTACATAGATATCTAAAATTCATCCCTACGTGCACATTGTTATTGTCAAATATAGACTTCGTGAGTTCACATTATAATGGTTTGTGTTAAAGATGGCCACCCTGTCTAGACAGCGTCTGTATTTCCGCGCATGCGTACACAGCGATGCTGCCGAAATTTTAATTTGTTTACTATAAATAACGTAAACAAATGCTTTTGATGTTTATGTATAGGTACTAGTTTAAGACCAAAAAATTTTAAAAAACAGTAACCGGACTACGGCAATAATAATAAGTATTATGCGAAATTCTACATATATGGTAACATTGGTAACACAATATCCCTCTAACATTATATTACTAACATTACTTTGACAATAATAGGTATTAATAAAACCGTTTTATTTAACCTAAAACTTGATTCCTTTTTTTTTTCCTTTAAACATTATTCATAAGTTTTTGGCGGGATCTTGAAGTGATATTTTATTTATGAACTCAGGTTTTTGACTCTATATTATGTAATAATGGTGGCGTTTTGCGTGATATAGTTTGGTTATTGTGCTTATGTGAAGTGGATTATAAATATAAAATGGAAACATGCATTTTGAGGTGCCACAAAAACTCCTTAGAATGTTTTAACAGGGAAGCCACCATCTTGTCGGGATACTGGAATCGTTTTAAGACTCTGTATTCTCTGCACTCTATATTCATTTGATAATGGCAATAAAGAGAACTAGTTAAATTAGAAAGAAATTTATGAAACTTTATTCGTACCATTATTAACATACTTAATAACATACAACGTATTACATAACATTTAAAAAGAATTAACCAAATCCGTTCAGATGTCCTCAAGTGACAATCTTACCGACGAACAGCATTTCATATTTAAATAGATATTTATTTAATATATAACATATTTCAATCACTTATGCAATAAAACGAATTATGAATAATAATAATTAAATGTAGGAGTTTTTGGGAGGGATCTTAGTCTGTCGTGATTTATGAACATGACGTCATGTTTTTTATTTTATTCGCGGTAATTTGCGAAATATAGATTGGTTATTTTGCACAAGTGAAGTAAGTGGCTTGGAAATAATAATATGGACAAGAGAAAACGAAATAATTGCCCACTTAATGGCAGTAATAATGTTCAATGGCGAGAATTACATAACAAGTTAGGAAAAGAAGAAAAACGAACACCATTTAAATAAATGCAGAGTTTAATTTTGACGTCACAACTACAGAATAAGATATCCGATCCGTGCATACTGCACTAAAAAAACACGCTCCTACACTTCACAGATAAAATATAACAACATAAATTATACCCTATTGCAATATCTGTGTGGATGCAAATCGAGTGTGGTGAAACAGCTTTATAATCTGCGCCCTGCGGTCGACGTTGCGTAGAAAACCACGATTACACACTCGATCGATCGTGAACACTAAGATAACTGTTCATTCTATTTACTTTAGAATATGTGTAGTATAAAGTTCCAGTTACATGTTTTTTTTTTAACGCCGTTATTTATTATCTACATATTATTTATAACAGCTAATTTTAATATATTATTGAAAATTTATTTAATCCCAAAAACTATTTTGTACGTTCACACTTATACCTCCTAGGAGTAGGTACTACAACCAGGCCGAATATGAACGAATTTCAAAACCTCACTTTTTTTGAAATATTATTTATATGACAACCCAGTCCTCGAGTTTTTGGCGGGATCTTGAAGTGACATGTTGTGGTTGTTATTTTTAATTCATTTAATTAGGTTTTGACCCTATATTATGTAATATTGGTGGCGTTTTGCGTGATATAGTTTGGTTTTTGTGTATAAGTGAAGTAGATTATAAATATAAACTGAAAGCATTCATTCCGAGATCCCACAAAAACTTCCTAGAAAGTTCTAACAAGGGAGCCACCATCTTGTTAGGATACTGAATCGTCAAAACACATGACAATATAATTCACTCGATAATGACAGTAATGGTCTTTATTAAAGAGGACCGGTTGCCAAGTTAGGAAGAAGAAGAAGAACCCAGTCCTCTTCTGTCTTGAGACTTGACTAAAGACTACTACTGCCATTTTCAAGTGTAGTTTCCCTCATAATGAGGAGTTTAGATTATGCTCAAAGTACTTGGAATAGTTTTAGAAAATTTGATATAGAATGGGTTATAGGCGGTTAATATATGGGCAATATATAAATGGATTTATGATAGAAGGATATTAGAAGGAAATAATATGAAATTTAAGGAATTTAACTAATGATTTTGTATATAACCTGTGTAACCTCACTTTTTTGTTGTCCGCTTCACTTGTAATGCCTCGTAACACAAGTTCACAAGTCAAAGCTAACCTAACCCAGCCACAATGTTTGATAGATATCAACAGCACACTAATTTACTGGCCATAATTTTAGATGATCATTTATTATTATTGGCAATTTATAGTACTTTTTTAGTAAGAGAGCTCACTCTTAATGTATTATTGGGTGGTCATTACATTTAATCCATTAAAGTATTCATTCATTAAATAATATTATTTATTCTCAGTGAGTTTAGAATATAAACTAAGACTGATCGGTTATTCAGCGTGCAGTAATAACTTTAGACTATAAAATTAAATGTATTTATAAAGTACAGAGCAGTGAGAAACAATTATTGTGTAACATTAACACCGGTTTCTGCGGTAAGCAGTTTACACACGACGCTATTCAAATAAGCTCTTCATTAGGGTTTTCACTGTATTTAATTATTATTTTATAGTATGGCAATGACTGCACTGTACCTCATGGTGATCACAGTGCAATCAAATAACATCAACGACCACCGTGGATCTATAATCTATCGCTACTCTTCTCGTTATGTCTAAAGAAGCTGGTATTGTTTGGAGGGAACATACTGCCTGGAAGACGATTCCTCTGCTTCACGGAACGGCAAAAATATGGATCTGGTGAATATATTTGTTCATGCAGAGATGGAGGTTTACCGTAAATCAGCGCGTGTGGTTCTGATAAGAATGGGAAAGAAAGTTTTATTTTTGCGATTATAACGGGAAAATCATGGCAGTAATTAGGAGACGACAATTGTGTTTAACTCCCGCATAGTGGCACGTTTAGGGACCAGCCGGTGTATATCCAGTACTCAATCTAGATGGTACCTCTTTCTTTACCCGGATGGGTTACGACTACCATGCACATGGTGATTTACCCAGTACTGTGACTCTGAATTTGGTTTGTCGCGTTTCGGGATCAGCCGTTATAAATCCAGCTGCCGATAGGCGTGCACTATCGGCCGTTTTCAATAACATATCTGAGTTTACTAACCCCGATTAGTACATATTTGTAAATGTACTATCTTTAACTTAAGATAGATATCGGCTTCCCTCTTATCTATGCAAGCTATAGGATATGGATATATATTATTATGCACATGCGAAAAACTATCCATTGTTAGGTTTTTTTTTTAAGTAGGGATAATAGCTTATATCTTTAGTAACTGAAACAACGGCAATATAGGTTATTGAAAACGGCTGTTAGACAACAACGACCAGCTTTATATTGCCAATATGTCGGTAGTCGCCATAGTTTTTGAATTTTACCTTGTCTACCATTAGGCACCACCGCACAATGCAGTAATTATGGCGAGTTACTATATTTTAAAAAACATGTTAGCAATTCACACGTGGTATAAGTTAAACCTTCAGAAAATATAAAAATATTGGCATAAACGATACACGTGAACAATACACCACGCTGACTATGACGCCTTTACCCAAGGCTTCGTAATTCCGCAGGCGCACACACACGTATTAAAACTAAGTTACTAACACACTTACAAAAAGGAGACCGAGATTATAGGATTTAGCCTGCAAGAGATAGAAATAGAATACATTAATGTTTTGTTTCAATATCTACAAGATTTCATATAATGTTGTCGTTTTACTGAAGTTTATTATAAACGTAAGAAGTTAGCTTAGTAAAAAATCATTACAAATTTGGGATTTGGAAACGACAATTTTTTTGTTTTCGACGCTTTTTACTCAAATATGTCTATTGTCATTATTATCTCGGTCTCCTCTTTGTACGTGCGGTTTGTAACTTAGTATTAGTATGTGTGTGTGCGCGCATGCGTATTACGGCGTGTGTCTCTTTTTAGTATCGCTTTATCGTTTCATCGCGTTTGAAATAAGAAGTACTCACTTCAAAACAATCTATCATTGTAAATATCCGTGTGAACCCTAAACATTACCAACGGAAGCGTACACGGTTCACTCGAAGGTTTCTCTCGTTTATTTTTACAGACATTTTATAATACGTTATGTCGCGAGTGAACAACATTATCGTTGTCCTATTTCCAGCCTCTATCATCTGCACCGGATATACTGGTATTTAGAAGATCCTCTCTGACCTATATGAACCCTATTGGATTATAATTAAATTGTATAAGCAGCTAAAACTATAATCAACTTCAAATCACAAGTGCATCAATATTTGTTTATTAAACTAAAGACTATGACTAAAAGTCTAAATTGTGTTTATTTGTCTCTGTTTACATGTCTATACAAATAAATAAAATTGAAGTATCTGTTTATAATTTCAAAATAACAGCTTTTTACTAAATATTTATGAATGTATAGACAGTAGGTACATAACAAAAAGCCGTTTTAAAATAAATTCTCTGTCTTTTTGTTTGTTTGTTCCGGCTAATATCCGAAACGGTTGGACCGATTTTAACGGAACTTTCACTGGCAGATATTTGATGTTATAAGGAGTAGCTTAGAAAGAAAAGAATTAGGTTACCGCGGAAATAAAATAAAGTAGCGAGCAGGGCCGCGGGTACAGCTAGTATCATATGAGCGAAATACCATTCATCACGATATCTTCGATTGTCTTAAACAATATATTGACTCCTTTCACGATGTAGATGGTCACTAAGAACGGATTTTACGAAAATTCTATCAAAAACATTAATACAGATGAAACCGTGGGGTACAGCTAGTTATTATAATATTATCTATATTAATAAATCTGCAGTTCTGTCTGTACATGTAATTATATTCCATATTACTTGATAGACATCCTATCCAAAAGACATTGATCACGAACATAACTGGATGCTCATGTGATTGCTCAAATTATGGGTTATAATAAGAATTGTCAAAATTTCTTTTAGTAAAGGTAAAATACTACAATTTCACAAAATCTATTTTTTATTAAATCTCAAACATTTTTGATGAAAATTTGTAGACGGTTATCAGATGTCATTTTTTAATCGATAGCTATAAGAAAAGTCAATAATACATTTTAGTAACAGTAAAAAAAGGAGTTAAAATAATTATTTGTATTCAATCTCAATCGATTTCGATGTTTTTTTTACACGAAACTTTTGTATCATTTTCCAAAATAAAATAGTTAATAATACTTTTAAAAAATGTAAAAAAAATCGAGCAAGCCTTACAGTAGTCGCATAAGATTTGTAATATCTGACTTAATACAGTTTACGCATATAAATTAGTTTATATAACAACACACTTTACAACAGTTTTTTAGTAGTTTTGTTTCCATTGTAGGTTAAGGACTCAGCTGATGCGTTCTCCTTCTCTATTTGCCTTTTTCTTTCTCGTAACACACACGAAAAACACTGTTGGCTGACAATACCAAACTGTCGGAAAATCCGATGGTTTGGAATGGATGGATGGAAACCCCTTGACGGCCAACTCTACCAACACACGCTCTTTAGTCAAATCAAAAAAATAGCGCGCACGTCCCCGACTTCCTGTTACACACTTCCGTCCCTTTTCACGAAATCACTTCCACAGATAGCAAGAAAGCGAGAGGAAAGATGTTACACATAAAATCTATTATGCCATTGAACAATAATTGATATTGATTTATGAATTGTCAAGAACAAGAGAAAAATAAAAACACAAGACGATAGTAATTACTGCGTAATAAACACGTGCGGAGCCACGGGGCACCGCTAGTACATTTGTATGTAAGTAATTTTAAAAAACATTAGAAAGGGAAAGTACTGTAATAATAATTCTGGTCGGGTTTGTTACCGGATCTCTTTCTCAGCGAGCGCGACAAGGATATTTTCAAACCGGTTAAAATTACCGAAATTTAAACTTATAACCTTTCATGAGTCCTTTCTTATTGTCGAAAGTTGTAATGGATTGCAGATAAAAAAAAATAAAAAATTAGTAACTATGTAGGCATACTTGTATAGTGACTGAATATAGCTTGGGTGTCACGACTCCTAAAGGAGTCGCCTTCAGGATTATGGGGGGTCATAATGTGTTCAAAAAAAGATGGTGACCCCATAGTTAAAACTGTTCATCTTTTTGTGGCAACTTAAAATGCATGTTACTAGTTATTATTTATAATCTACTTCACTTGCGCACAATAACCAAACTATATCACATACAATGGCGTCAAAATTACATAATATAAAATAGCATAAGTTTGACAGGTTCTCAAACTGCCATGTAAAAGTTTTTTTTTATTCATAAATTTGTGTTGTTTGACGTGAAGTGGACTGAAAATATTAACATGGACCATGAACTTTGAGACGCCACAAAAACTCCCTAGAAAGTTCTAACAAGGGAGCCAACATCTTATTAGAATATTGATATCTTCATAGGCCAGGACATACTATATTCAATTGATAATGGCAGTAATGGTCTTTAATAAAGACAACTAGTTGCCAAGTTAGGAAGAAGAAAAAGATACCGCCAAAAATTAATAAACACTAAGCCAATTGACTCTAATGAACGCGAAGAAAAAAAAACTCCGACATTATAATGGTTGATCTAATTTATCTTATTACGAGCTCAAATGAAACACAATATGAGACGTACGGTGAAAGTGTATGAAATTAATCAATGTGAAACTGAAAGAACAGTTAATACCTCATATATCTATTCTGTTCATATGGGATAGAATAATAGGGAAGTGAAATGGTGAAACTTCTTAGGCGGACATTCGATAGATCGCGAGTTTACAATATGTTTAAAAATTATTACTTTTCTTTACAAATAGTAGCTTGGCATATTGACGGTACAACTACGGCCAAATACAACGACGACCACAGTGAATAAAGCCATCGCAGCGGCGCGTTCCTGCATACGTGTATCTTAAAGGACCCGATGTCGCAAGAAGCAGGAAACACATTATTTAATCATACAGGTTTATTGACAAAAAAAACAAGAGAGGTGTCGTGGGACACCCGGTAGTAACAAAGTTCGTTTCGCTATAAATAAATGTTATTATGTTATGACAAGGTTTCTGCGCACATTTGTACGTGCAGTATTTTATACAGTAAACTTAGAAACAAAAACTATATAAAAAAGTTTATATAAAAAATTCCGAATCAGCTGAACTCGAACCATTGATCTCTTGTACTGTACAGACAAAAGTGCATAGAAATCTGTTCTTAGCACAGCTGAACCAATTCCACTACCTTCATAGTTTTGAACAATCCTATTTATGTATGTGTTTGTTTTTATAGACAGTTTTTATAGTTTCCTCCCCGCGAAAACAAACTTCGTTACAGAAGTATAAAAATGCAAATCGTTAAAAAAAATCATTTATTTAATTTTCCCTTGAGAAAAATTACATTTTTTATTTGGGAGTCACTTGATTGGAAACGCTAACCAGAAAACGTAACGTCATCAATCATCATACAATATGTTCTTATTACGTTATCTTGTGACAAGTGAATCTATAATTACTACTAAGTATAGAATTAGTGACTTTAAAATTGTATAGGTGCTGACGAAATTTCATAAATGAAGTTTCAACTGATATTCTAGTAACCTTAACTTTGCACATAATACCTTTAAACTTAGTTTTATCTACTGAATGACAGTGTCACACGCGATCACATGAACATAATTCCGCGTTTTGTGGCAAATTTTTTATTTAAATTAAAATATAATATGTAATAGAGATGTACCTAATAATGAATAAATATTAACTGAGGAGTATTATTTTCAACAAATATTTAAAATATTTTTTCAAAAGTTGCCTTTCCGAATTTAATACTCGATTTTTATGTTAAATGTCACATCCCTATATAATAACAACACAGCACCGCCCGCGCCATCGCGTCGGGTCACGCCAGTGTGCACTTTACGAAATCGATTGTGCCCCGGTCATACAGCTGTCTCTTCGTGACCTATGACATTGCTTTTAAGGTTTTGAGGTTAGATGCACGATGCATAAGTCACAACCTAGTTTATGTATGAAGTTAGTTGTTCAACAAGAAGATGGTAGGACGTTTTTGATATAATTTTTTTTATATAACCAAGGTGGGAAACAAACGTACAGCCCGCCTGATGTTAAGTGGTTACCGTAGCCTATGGACTCTTATCTCAATACACTACATACCATTCATATTAACAATATCAAAACATTTTTCAGTGCATTTGCCTTTTAAGGCCACCACCGCATGCTACATCTGTGACCTTACTGAATACATATATTTTTTATATATTTTATAACATAAATCACTGTTGGAGTTAGTAATGATAATATAAAAGCCAAAATGTCCGACAAAATTATTAAAAAATGTACACCGCAAATACACACATAAAAATATAAAAAGGAATGTCAAAAGTAGAAAGTTGAATATATCATTAAAATAAAATAAAAATGTAATGTCAAAATAAATAAAGCATGCCTTACCAAAGTCACTTAAAAAATCCTATCATTAAACAAAACAACAAAATTAAAATTAAAATATTTATATACTAATAAAATTTTAAATTTTAGAATAAAATATTACATGATATTTTAAATAATATGCCATGAGTATGCAGTGAGTTTTTGTTCTTATAAGTATATGTTTATTTTATTTTGATTGATTATTGTTGGCCCATCGTGCCTTGCTTCGGGGTTCCAGCTGAAAATCAGCGCTAAGTGCCCTGCGGTTAATATTACTCCATTTATGTTCAGCGTGTTTTGTTCTTAGGAATAAATGTTTTCTTTCTTTCTTTTTTCTTTCTGTATTACGCAATATGCCACTAATATTACATAAAGTAAATAACGTAACTTTTAACATTAAAATAAGAACCACAACATTAACATGACAGATCAAGATCCTATCGAAAAATTCTGAAAACTCATTATATTAAATGCATCCTATTCAGTTTCCTCGACGCTGTTTTTTTACATAACAGCTCGGCACATTGACGGTATTGTCCCTGATAGTAAGCACAGCAAAATCCAAACTCAACGGCAACCACCGAGAGATATAAATTGTAGCGACATCTATCGAGCCACATACGACGCATCCTACATCGCGCTATAGAAATTAACACTTCAATTGAGTATATATACAAGAACCCGACAACAACCGTTGGGCAGCTACCCGCCAGACATAACACCCGTCTGGTCGGAGGATCCTCCCTTTGCAATAGTTCTTCTACAAAATCAATCGGCGCTTGTCGCTGTCATGTCGGCCTGTATGTATCTCTTCAAGTTACACTTAAAGGACTTAATGTCGTAAGAAAGATACTGGCCGGGTGAAGGTTCTACAACTTCACGGTACGACAAAGATAAGTCATTGAGAACTTTTTAGTTCGTGTCGAGATGCTGTATCCAAACATGCGCTATTGAAATCACTAGTAAGAGTTTTTGACGGAATTTTAAGTTTAAAGTTATGTTATTTGACCCTATATCATGTAGTATTGTATTTTTTATCATTATAGATTTAGCGTTGTGGCCAAAATCTGACCCGATCTAAGTGACTATGCGGCCTAAGATGGTAACACGCTAAGCCTAGTGAAAACGGGTTCTCAAGTGCAGCTGCCTGAACACCCTAACAGGTCCTTGGTGACATATTTTCAACTTATGGGTGGTAGCTAACTAGGCGGGCATTAGAATAAGCTATGGTTTCATCACGATGTTATCCTTCATCGAAAGCTCAGGCTCATTGCAGGGATTCGAACTCACATCGATCGACGCGAAGTCCGTACACTCTACCGACTGAGCCATCATTCCTTCGTTGACGACATTTTACGTGATGTAGTTTGGTTATTGTGCTTATGTAAAGTTGCTCATTAACTAGAAACATGTATTTTAAGTTGTAAGAAAAACTCCCATGTCTTTGTAACAAGGGAGCCGTCATCTTTAAGAGCGTGTTTGAAGAATACAAGAAAAATTATCAGCAGCATTATTAGCAGAATTATAGATGAACACACGTTGTCATTCAATTAAAAAAGAAGAAATCAAAATTAATAGTAGTATTTATTAGTTAAAATTTTATCTGCCATATTGGGGAAATACTTGTTTTGTAGTTGGAAAGTGTGCCGCCAAATTAGAGGGTCCAGACCATCCGTCATCGCTGGAGACACGAGCGATGTAATGAGCACGCAACAACGACTCACGCGGACCTCTTTTCAGTGTAGTGACGATAGTTTATCGATGTATTCGTTGTTGAGTATTTTTAATGGGAGTTTTGAAGTGAACACTTCTTTAGCAGCGTTGAGCGTTTTTTTGGCAGGGAAAAAACTTATGGGTTCGCGTTACCGATAACCTCGATATGCTCGTGACGTTTTGTGTACATATATACACTGATGCATTCTATATACTCCACTGTATCATCATAGGCTTGTTTGACTTTTTAGGTCGGTAAAATCGTGTAATTTCGCTTCACTGCCTTGCCCTGAAATAATTTAGACTATAATTGATTTAAAAATTCAAAATTGATAGATTGCCCATCGACGGTGATCAATGTCATGCCAGCCTGAATAAATATCTTTTGAAGTTATTCTTAAAGAACCTGATGTCGAAAGGAGGGAATACATTGACCGGGAGAAGATCCCACAATTTCACATTGTCTTCATATAGGTATTATTTCATAGACAATTGTTTATTTAGCAACTATATGAAAATGTATAAAAAACACACTATTGACATAACGGACATAACACTATTGGTTTTATCGATAATTTATAATCGATATATTATGTAACAGCACTATCGCCTCACAACAGATTAACTCGATGTCGAGTGTTGCGCCACCGAGTAGTTGACAAGACTCAATTTACCTCGATTGATATCGCAAGGCAGAACCCACCCGCTGAAGGAAACCACTGGCGCCGAGTTTCTGGTGACATTTCCAACACACTTACTACATTCTACAGTTTATTTTATACTACATTTGTATTTTGTAATCAAATGAAAATGAATATGCAATTATTGAAAGCAATAAAATATACCAACTTTGAAATATTCTATTATCGTTTGTTTAAAACTTAGTTCAAACTACGGTTTCTGATTTCTCGGCCTTTTTTTTCTCGACACTCAAGAAATCACGACTAGTAACTCCCGGGATTTCTAATGTAATAAATAAGTTAACAATATAAAAATATTCTTTATTGAATTTTCTTCACGCGCATTTTTTAAAATTTAAATTTTATCATTGCTGCTTAGCCCTTAAGAAAAAGCGTAACGTGGGCTAGATTACATTTTGAGAAATCATCTAACTATCCATGCAAGTCTCGTCAAAATCGGTTCATTTGTATCGGAGATAAAAAAAAACAGACAAAAATGTTAAACACGCGCGTTTGGGTTTAAGTAATGTACAATTATTATCCATATGAGCATAAAAGGCCTTTATTTTCAAATTACAGACAGACACTTCAATTTTATTTATTTGTATAGATTCTACATTACAAAACAATAAATAATTTAAGTCAATGCATTCTCGTTTTAAAGTACACGGATCAATATAAACTTCAAACGCTTTACAGTCTAGACTTCAAAGACAAATCATTCGAGGCGGCTTGCAAATCCGTATTAGCAATTTCACTTTGCGAATTATATCTCAAATAGTAATAATGTTCGGTAGTAACATAATTCTCTGAATACATATAAATATATCTAAGGAGTTTTGATCATCGAATGGTTTAGACGCGGAATATTGATGCAACATCCGCAATTTTAATCCTAGACATGTTATAAAGATTAATTTGGAATTAATGTACATTTATTAATTTCATTTACGTAAATATCACAAACAAACTTTTAAGAAAACATATCAATAAGACTATACAAATTTCTTAGTAAGTTGACTTAGTTAATTAATTAACACAAGAACCTAAAAGAACCATACAGCATTCTGAAAGCATCCGACGTCAGTGCTATCATAATACTGTGATATACACATACACGCAAACGCACGCATAAATACGCACACACACGCACACTATACATAAAAACACACGCCCGCACACACACATTTATCGGTAGTTTACCTCATTTGTTATTTTATTTTGTTCTTTTAATTCGTAGTTTGAGAGTAAGAAATCCTGTAATTGTTGTATATTGGGAAGACACTGTTACCTGAGACACAGGTTATACCTAGTTCAAGTGACAGGGTTCAGCCATACTTGATGTATTTTACATTGTATAAAATAAATGATTATTTTAGCGGAGGTGAGGAACAGAGAGTAAAGTTCCTCATCCGCCATAGAAAAGGGAGGATCCTCCGGCCAGACGGGTGCTATGTCTGGCGGGCAGCCGCCCCGACTGTTGTAGTCGGGTTCTTGTATGTATACTCAACGATAGAGTGAATTTCTATAGCGCAATGTAGGATAGTAGGATGCGTCCTATGTGGCTCGATAGATGTCGCTATGTGTCGCTACGTAGTTGTGTCGATGCGTTGATGCGTCAGTTGTGGCGAGAGATGTCGCTACAATTATGATTATGTCAAATTTTATTAGAATCCGTGCAACCGTCAAAGCGTGATTCATGGACAAACAAACAAAGATACTTTCGCATTTATAATACTAATCACCAAACCATCTAAGAAGGATACAAAAAGTTTAAGTGTCACGGTACGAAATGTACTTTGCTTGTATTTTGATGTTATATAACATTAAAGTTCAAATGAAATAAAGCATAACAGATAGATAATAAATTTATGTTTCGCAACAACAAATTGTGATTTGTTAACCAAAATGTAAAGACACAATAGATTGCATAAGGCACGTCGAGTGGCTAACGACACTGCCACAGTATACACAATGCCTTCAAAATGTAGCGCGTTGTGAATAGGTACTGCCAATAAATATGTATTGATGCATCAAGGTATTTTCACGTGTTATAAAAATTCAATTTGGGAGTTTTTATCGAGATCTTAATCTGTTAGTGTTGGTTATTATCTTTGCTAATAAACTTGAGTTATTTGAACCTATATTTCTATAAAACTGCCTTATTAGTTTGGTGAGTCCTGGGTTCGATTCCCGAGTCGAACAAAGTGTTTTTGGATTTTTCTATGAAATTCTCAGTAGCAGCTCGGAGTTTGGTTTTGTGCTGGATTAATTGCAATAGGCTCGCCCCCTATTACGTGGGATCTAAAAAATATACCCCGCGAACTGTGGGTGTACATTAGTAGTTAGTACACCTCTGCCTAACCTTTGGGGGATACGGGCGTGATAGTATGTTATGTTATTTATAAATACTAGCACTTGCGGGATCCCACATTTGGATTGCAAGATTGGATTCCTTACTTAGAGCGGCCACATAAGTCGGAATTCCGTTTCGAAATTCGATTCGAAATATCGAAACGGAATTCCGACTGTATGTGGCCGCTCTAAGGATCTGTACCTAACTGGAACGCAACCACCATGTTTAAGCTAATACACCTATCAAAGTGTCTCTCTTTTGGTTTGTCACGTTTCGAGATCAGGCAATAACTGCCGAGATGATTGCAGACCGGCGTGATATTGAAAACCGGCGGTGGATTGGCGATTTCTCGGCGGTCGTAGTAATAACAATCATTTGTATTGTGCTTACCATGAAGCAACATGCCGTTAATTTACCGTGCTGTAATAAGTCTAACTACTTTTAAAGAAGGTGCCAAGTACTCATGTTCTTACTGTGGATGTGGTACCGTACTTAAAAAAAACATGTATGTAGTTTACACGTGGTAGAAGTGAACCTTTACAAAACATAAAAATATCTTCTTCAAAATTGAAGAGAAGAAAAAGAGTAGTGTTATATTTTTAACGTGTGAATCAATGTGTCTGTCTGTCTGTGGCATCGTAGTTCACAACCGGCTGAACCGATTATGATACAATTTTTTTTTTGTTTGAAATGTGAACTGATCGAGATTGTTCTTAGTTATGATTCAAGAAAATCTGTTCAGCTTTTTGAAGATTATCAGCTCTTTTAGAGTTGACTAGCTGTAGCCCACCCTGTCAACCGTGTTATAAAAAAATCCATACACATTTTGAACCCTAGTTACACCGCTTTAGGGGTTAAATTTTCAAAAATCCGTTTTTAGCGGATGCCTACGACATTACAACTGTTTGTGGGTCAAATTACAGGCTAATCCGTACAGTGGTCTGAGCTGTGGGATTAGATAAATAGATGTAAACATCTTCCACAGGTCTGATCGAGTCGAGATTTGATATTCTGTTAGTTCAACTATATTAGGGAAAGCATTGACCTGATGCTGCAGCCTCATCTGGAATCCGTAGAATACCTAACTCCTTATCAACTTAAAGCACCGATATCCTATTTGTGGTCATTGGAATGGTCTCAATGAACATGTTAGGACTTGTAACGAGGGTTTACAAAATTTTCAAATACATATTCTTTTTATTATAAATTCTCGAGACCCAAACTATCGAGCACACGTATACAACAGTGCGTACAAGTCTGTTCGTGACACAGCTAGGCCAATTCGACGACGTTCATAGTCTTGAAAATCAGAACTTACAATAACCGTGTGTAATGTATTTCTATCTCATTCTCTTGGAGGGTAAATCCTATAGATGTATGTGTTTATCTCTTTTTAGTTTCATCGAGTTTCACATGACAACGAAGCTAAAGAAGTTCTATAGGTATGTCCCGTATGTCTAATTAAAATAATAATGACAAAGTTGTCGGTTCGTTTTAGTTATTTGTATATTATGATACTGTTATGAATTGTGAAACAATAGTGTTGACAAAACTAAATTGGATAGAGAAAGGCTGCGGTTTGGTGTCATGTAGGGTTCCTTGTAAACAGATTACGTGTTATAAGTACCTACATAACTCACGTATTATCTATATTATTTACTATTTGTGCCCGCGACTTCGTTCGAGAAGTTTAGATGATAAAAATGCTATAAAGCATTAGGCTCACCAGTGTACAAACTAAAAGTACAATAAAGTATTCATTAATTCATATAATACATTAATTTGAATATCTCTTATGGTTTACTCAGCGTATACCATTTAAGCCGAATTGATTCACCATGACCAGATTTTTTTTTTAATTTGCGCTGAACCCTAAATCTTTTTTAAAAATAAAAATATCGCAATATGAATATTCACTTGCAAGTCCTTTGTTGTCTCTCAACAGTCTTACATACTATATTTGATATTTCTCCTGAACACCTGACGAGATTACTTAAATTAAAGCATTATAAAAAACGCAATGTTTAAAAAAACTAAAAGTGCTTATCTGAAGCCTCAATGTAGATTAAGTTGTAATTAAGATGTAAAAGGCGGCAACTGTAGAATTTCAAATTAATCGAACATCCGGTCATCGTTCGAGTTCGGATACGTTCATCGGAAGTGTAACATCGTTAATTCTGTTTTCGTATAATGGCAGCACTGATTTATTTACTTTGAAGGTTATTTTGATACGAAATACAATTTTTATTCTGTTATATGTTTAAGAATCGAAACCAAAGAACTAATACAAAATCAAACTGAACGTGTAATCAACCAATTGCGTTCGCAATAAAAGTATGTATTAGAAACTTCTTTGAAAATGTTTTTAATAAAATTCTTAATATCTACTGATTGATGGACCGTAACGTATATCAGATCAAGGGGAAACTAAGTTTTTCAAGTTTTTTTATTTTAACTTTACAATGTTGAACACTTCAGCACCTGACTGTAAGTAGGTACCTCACAGTCCAAAAAGAACGGTGACTGCCGGTGACAAATTCCATAGACTGTTATCACCATCATGCTGCCCTGCTGAAATGCCTCCATACGCCACGTTTGACGAACACAATCTTCTATTTAGACAATTATATATTATAAATACAATTAATCAAATTATCTTTGTTATCTTAATAATATTATCAATTAGAATATGATTTTGTCCCTTTCGGTGTCGAGACCCTTGGCCCGTGGGGTCCTAGCGCTACAAGGCTTTTTAAGGAAATATCAAAAAGGTTAGTCAACATCACAGGAATTAGTCTAGCTATTCAAAGGGGGAACTCTGCCAGTATCTTCGGAACCTTGCCTAAAGGGACTCCTTTTAATAATATATTTTAATCTGTAGTTATGTATGTACATGTAATAATAATAAAATTGAAGTGTCATATATGTTTTACACGTGTAAATAAATGTTGATATTTTAACGTTATTAAATATCAAATTTAAAAAAATAATTGAATTGAAGCATCTGTTTGTAATGTCAAAATAACAGCTTTTTACTAAATGCATAATAAAGTATTATATATTTTTGTCTGTCTGTGTATCCGTCTGTCTGTCTGTCTGCTTGTTCCAAATAATCTCCAAAACGGTTGGACCGATTTTGATGGAACTTTTACTGGTAGATAGCTTATGTTATAAGGAGTAACTTGGCTACCTTTATTTTATAAAAAGAATTAGGGTTCCGCGCAAATAAAACAAACTGGTCATGGTGAATTGATTCGTGCGCTTAAATGGCTTACGTTGAGTAAACCATAAGAAATATAGCAAATTAATGTACTACATAACTGTAGACATTAAAAAGACCTACAAAAATGTTACTGAGTGTATAAGTCTCTTTTCTAAGGAACACCCACAATAAGCATTTTTGTCTTTAAAATAGCCCAGAGCGGGGGAACAAGATTTGAGCGTGTGCCCGATCGATGGCATTCTGTACTCCACGTGAGCGAACCCGCAGGCACAGCTAGTATCATAATAAGAAGCGAAAACTTTATGGCTACCACAATCATACCAACACCTTGGTAAACGCCCATAACACAAGGTGCTTTTATGTAGGTACCTATGCTAAAATCTATGCTTCTTTATGCTGGTTTATGCTATGCGTTGTCTGTCAGTAAGCCTAAAGAGTTTTATGAAATAGATAACAAAGATTCTTCTTTATGTTAGCAATAAGTTGAAACCGTGACCTTACATACACATTTGAAGATTAACTCATCGATTAACAATTATAATGAAACGCCTACAGCCGTCTACCAAGTCTAACTATATTACTGTCCTAAGCAGATGGTACATAAAATTAAAACATTTCTACCTTATGTAATTTATTTAATCTGTTTCATCTTTGACATTACACTTCTATCTAAATCTTATGAGATTGTTTTACATAGGTAACTTGTTATATTTCACACTAAACATACTATGTTCATCATATAAAAGGTTCCATGACATATCAATAGAAAGTAAATTGATACATCGTGAAAATTTCGACATAACCTAAAAACAAACGTTTCAGCTATTAATAATGATTATAAAAAATAATGGTAGATACTTAATATTATTAACACGTTAAAAGCCATTCCGGTCACGGTTAGCCGACAGCAGTTTAGCTCAGAGGGCCAAGGTAAAAACATCAAATTTGCTATAATATCGATTAATTATTAAAGTGTTAAAGTGAAACTTTTATTAGATCGTCTCAAACTTTTTGGTCTGTGTGTTGCATGTCGCGTGACGGTCGGCCGCGGAGTAGGGATGGCGGCGCCTATAGTTCGCAGCAACTGACCGTGTAGTGTATAGACTATTACTCATTTGTGAATTTATAGTTAAATGTCTATAATGTGAAAAAAAGTTTCACTTTTACCGTGGTTTCATAAAACCACACAATCTTTTTTTTTTACTCCAATTGATAGAAAAGGTGTCAAAACGATTAATTTGAAAATATTAAAAAAGTGACTTTATTCTGATAAAATATGACGATCGGTCACCGGTGACCACCATGGCCTCCGCGGAAAGAAATTCGTTTTTCCGTTAGCGGGGGCCGCGCGGGCACGGTGTCGGTCACCTCTCGCGCCACGTCGCCTGATTTTGCCCGTAACGGTTGATGATACGTAAATACAATGTTCTTCAAAATTATTGGTCCTTGGTATATTAAAAAAAAAAAGCAATAGCATATGCCTATCTCTTATATATAAGCCACAATATGGTATTTTGCAGGAAGTAAGAACAATTATGATAGACTACACGGGTGCGTTGACTGAGCGGTGTTTGTCGGATAAAAACACGGGTGAAACTGTGGGGCACAGCTAGTCATGAATATCGGAGCAATGATATTCAAGTTACCTTAAAACAAACTTTTAATCATAATAAACTTTAAACATACCTAATGACTAATGACTGACTAACCATGTCACCTCTGAAACCAAAATTCGTTACGCTCGTCAATTAGACTCCAAATTATTGTTGTGGGTATAAACATAATAAAAACACGTAAAAACGTAAAAATAATATCACAACATAAATAATACAATCACCTCTTTGACTAAAATTTGGGCAAAGTTCGTAATTTTTGATTTAGATCATCATATTTTTATAATATTTATGATATTTAAAAACCAAGCCTATCGCATTAGTCTACAGGGCCATGCTGGGCACGTTGTATAAAAATTAACTTTATATTTGTCTTCTACGGCGTAGAAGAGACATTTGAAATATAACCCTGCGCGCGGTCACCGGTGACCACCATGGCCTAAATGGAAAAGTTAGGCAACGGTCACTGATGACCACCATGGCCTGATTGGAAAAGTACAAAAATATGCTCGGCGTTTAACGTGTTAAAACATTTTACACCACCAAATCTATAATTATTTTCTTTTAAGTAACTAGCTGACCCGTGCAAATTCGTCACATAAGAGAGAGAGAGAACATTTTTCATTGATGCTCCGCTCCTATTGGTCGTAGCGTAATGTTTATAGCCTATAGCATTTCTCGATAAATGGGCTATCCAACAAGAAAATTGTTTTTCCATTCGAACCAGTTGTTCCTGAGGTTAGCTCGTTCAACCGAACAAACAAACTCTTCTGCTTTATAACATTAGTATAGATTATTTTCTTCCTTCGTACAACGTTAAACTCTATGGTTCTTAAAGAAAAGTTGAGCAAATATAAAAACAATAAATCGAATGTTGTTTTGCATAACATTTATTAGTAGGTACCCTGTTTTTTTCATCTATACTAATATTATAAAGCTGAAGAGTTTTTTGTTTGTTTGTTTGTTTGGTTGAACACGCTAATCTTAGGAACTACTGGTTCGAATGGAAAAATGTTTCAGTGTTAGATAGCTCATTTATCGAGGAAGGCTAATATAGGCTATATAACATCACGCTAAGATTAATAGGATCGGAGCATTAATGAATAATTTTGGAAAACGGGCAAATTTTATTTCTTTATAGGGCTTCCGTTGCGTTCGCTGCGTAAATGTTAAAGTTACGCAAAAATCGTGTGATGGAATTGTAACTCATAAAAAGTTCTAAAAAATTTCCGCGATTACATATGGCTATCTTTTAAGGTTTATCAATATAACATTTTTTATGGTAATGAAATTTGTTCTAAAATAATGAATTATTTGCGAAGGTTTTTTATTTATATGGTATTAATCCTTATCGAAATAAATACGTTATTCATCACAAGTACTTAATTTTGAACAAAATTGCCCTTCAAAGTAATTGATTTAAATGAATATCTTAGGAGATATCACAGGTTTAAAATAACTCGGCAGCAAAATAATGATCAAGTACCACGAGCGCATTTTTATTTTGCAGGATAATGTGGGAGGTGGGCGGCACGTAATAATACAGTGCCTACGACCCACTCTCTCTAACCCTTTCTCTCTCTCTCTCTCTCTCTTACATGGTGCAGACGAAGTTGCGCGGGTCAGATATTTTAGAATAAAAGTGTATGCTTAAATTAAGCAAACAAAAGCATTCTTTACCAGTCTTCCAGGGAAACAAGAGAAAGGTATATGCAAGGTGTGCATAATAGTTATTAAAAAAAAAAGAAAAAAATCTAGCCAATATTCAATTGCTTCAAATAAAGCCTACGTAGCGAATACTTGAAGGAATCCCGAGAGTTGGCCAGTTCATAATATTTCTACATTTACTACATAATATGAACTTAACTATCTACGTAATTAACAAAACTATATTATCTATCTGTGACGTCATGTAGATAAAATGTACTTGTACAAAAGTAGATAGTCTTAAGTAAAGTATAACCTGAATATTTTATAACCATATTTTACGTAACATTATTTTAGAGAGATTGTAGTATATAATATTATTTAAAAAACTCTTTTACTTAAATCTGACAGAATTAGATCCTTACTGTATGTATGCCTTCCATAATTGGAAATAGCCAGGCTGCGTTCGTAGCACGAAAAAAATATGATAAATAATTTAACAAATATTCATTCCACCTTTTAAAAACAATCTTTTTCTTTACAAAGCTTTTATATTGAAAAATAATGAAATAACACACGTTTAAAATAATCTAAGTAAAATATTCGAAAGAAATTAACATAATTCGGAACTTACCGAAAAATTCTTCCCAAGTCATAGAATGGTCTGAGTCAGCGCTAACGCCTTCCATTTTAACACTCTTAGAATTATGTTTTAATAAAACATTTTATTTATACAGTTACTACAAGTAAATAACAATACAAAACTGTATTTTATCTCACAGAACACATTTCATTTCGTTTATTTGTTGACAAACATAACATCGCGGATGTACCGAAGGTAAAGTAAGCGGAGGCGACCACATGCGCGGCGCTTTCGTCGCGAATGAATGAAAACAGGGGCCTACGCCTAGGGCTCCTTCGTACGAATGTATTGACGCCTGCACTGCCTCAGTGCCTCACCGAGTCACCGTATGACGGTATGACCGTATCGTTGTATCGTTTATCTTAAGTATTATCGTTTAATAACGCATAATCTCTAGCATGGAAGTTTCCTGGCGCGATGCATGTAAAAATCATTCACATTAACAATTCTCTCTTGATAATAAGACAGTATATTAAATGAAGACTGAAAAAGGTAATAAATTTTAGAAACTACACCTACCTTATTCAAAACAATTTTTAACAAAAATGAAAATCAACTTTAATGATTTTCATGAATTCCTTCATTTATCTTCGAAGTCAAAGGTCCAATGCCAATGAAACTAAAATGGGAACACCCTTGAGGTATCCCTTTTCTAACGAAAAAAGATTTTAATCTAAATCGGTTCGAGATGCTGAAATTATATTCAATTATAGTATTTATCAACAAATTAAAATTGTGTATTGAGTAACTCTAGCGAACTGTTACGGCCTACTGCCTATTTAAACAGCGAAATTTAAAGTATAAATAAAATTATAGAGGTTTTCCGTTGTGTGCGCATCACGCAAAAACTACTGAATAGATTTTTTCCTTTACTCTTTAGAAACTTGGTTCTTACAAAAAAAATTATTACGATATCTTCATTCAATATAAAGTTATTACAGATTTAAGAAACTACGATTGTTATAAGTAATATACGTTCTTCTGTCGTCCGCGGAAGCGAAACCGCTAGCAAAGCTAGTATAAAAGATCTTATAACTCGTATTTCTTCAAAACTTTACAATTTTATTAAATATAGACCTGAGCCAATTATCCTCCTACCCTCCAGCCAAGTCCGCTCCTGGATCCGGGTGCGAACTGTAAAACTATATCAACACCACAGGGCAAGTATACAGTACTGCAGTAGGCAGTTGAAGGAAGCTTTCCCTGTTATAATCTGAGAAACTCCAGAAAACTACTCAGCCTGAAACGTAACAAAGTCCGACGAATAATTGGTATTGTCACGGGACACTGCCCACTTAATAAGCATCTTTACACTCTGGCTGTTACAGAGAGCCCTCTGTGAAGACGGAGCATGACTGCAGAGACTGCCGCACACGTGCTCCTGGAGTGCAATAGTGTAGCGTCTCAGCGAGCACACTACCTTGGCTCGTCGAGGACGCTCAGGAAGGCCTGCGCTGGTATAAAGGAACTGTTCGCTTTCCTGGAGGACATTTGATATTTTTGGGTGCATGGGGTGTCGATTTACATCCAACCTCACCTGCACGCGGTGCATCCTGCTGAATAACGAACGAGGAAATGGCGATAGCATATAGAAAAGTCTGTCATAGTGACTCGCTTTTGCATGTCGCGTTTTTGGATTAGTCTATGCGTATCCAGTTAAATATATTCAGGCCGGCATGACAGCGGTGACCGTCGACGGCTTACGATCTCTCGGTGGTCACCGTTGTGTTAGGATTGTACTGTGCTTACCATGAGGGACAATACCGTTAATTTACCGTGCTACTATATAAAAGCTGGAATAACAAAACCCATCCGTCATGCAAAAAGGGCCCATCATATGCCTAGTCGCGGAACCAGTCCGCTTACCAAGTACCAGGTTAATAAAAACCTGCACCTGCGCTTACAAAATCAAAACAATCTTTATTCAATTTTGGCCCTAAGAAGGCACTTATGAACGTCAAAACACTACTGCCGGTTTGGAAAATATCCCAGACATCGAGAAGAACCAGTAAGAAACTCAATCGGGTTTATGTTTTCTTTTCAACTGTATAAGTGTTAATATAACAGGCACAATAATAATAATTTAGTGGATGTACAGAGAGGGAGTTAATTCCGGATATCACTATCTGTTGCAACATCCCCTTTTCCTTACAATTTCTCCTATTCCTTGGGGGCACAATTGTATTTAAAATAAGCGTGCAAATTTGCCGCGTATTGGTTCGTATAACGGAGAACGGTGTAATGGCCGCCGCAGAACTGCAGTGATACACACACTCTTCATAATTTCGTGGTAAATTGCTAAAAGTATCGGTAACCTAGTGAAATTCGTCTTTCTAACGCTCTAGAAGTGTTATAGACTGTTCAAGACGTGTGAGGAAGTTCAGGGTGCACCCTCGGATCGTGGCAGATACAACCAGGTTACGTGGTAAGTCTCCCTACTGCTCCTTTCTAAGTCTTTCCAGTCGTCGTATCTTCTTGGTTGTGATTATAACTTGAATTCTAGCATCCTACGAACAGATGATTGAAATAGCTAGCTTGCTCTGATACGCGTCCAGTATCATCCACTATTATTCACATAAAGATCCACTCTATAATAATAACCTTTTGACAGTAAAACCCGCTTGACATGGTCCTTGAACTTGTTTCCCGGAAAATAAGTAATGTACTTCGGAATCTTATTATAGAACCTAACACTATTACTTAAAAAACTTTTATTACTTTTACTAAGTCTAAAACACGGTACCTACGACAAATTTATTTCTATTTTTAGTGTTAACATTGTGCTGATCTTTGGCAAAATCTAGTTTGACTAAATTTTTACATATTATAATTACACCTACCTAAATACTCCTTAATCCCTTATAGCTAACCGGCACGCGACAAGCCTAAGGCCGGGTCCACTTGCGTGGCCTACAGAGTGTCGTTGTTGTGGTGTGTCCGCTTTCCACCCACCGGAGGTCGCTCGCCAGTTATTGCGCGGAACCCTAATTATTGTCTAAAATAAAAATAGCCTAAGTTATTCTTTATAACTTCAGCTATCTGCCAGTGAAAGTCAGGTCAAAGTCAGTAAAACCGTTTCGGAGTTATCCGAAACAAACAGAGAGACAGACACCCAAAAAAATTTTTAAATTCGTGTTTTGTTATATATATCGTACGTGCTTTCATATGCATTTAGTGAAAAACTGTTATTTTGACATTGCAAACAGACACTTCAATTTTATTAATTGTATTGATAAGAAAGAAAGAAGATTTAGCCGTGTGAAGCGAACTAGGAAAATCTGTATTCTGTGCCAGGAAAGCGTAGCAAAGTGGAATTATAACCAGCTGAGACGCAGTAGTGTCATTAGGTCTGGTTTGTATTCAACCATGATGAGCATGAAAAATGGGCTCATATTAAACCTATATTTCGCTCAATAATATTATTACAATAGACCTGGTACTAAGTACCTACAGAGAGTTCAACAATAGTGAGGACTTTGACGTTGGGGATACGAATATACAAGATTGTCCATCAGAACAGGGATAGTAGGTAATAATAATAATTATATTAATAAAGCTGTATTAAATTCCATGCAAAAAATTTAGAATGCTTACGTCCATTTGCTATAGTTTAATTTTATGTACAAATTATTTTTGTATGGACACTCTTTTTCTATATTTAGTGGTGCTTAGCCAACCTAGTGGTCCAAAAATCCTGGCAAAGAAGTCGCTGAAAGTTGTTTTTTTTTAAGTACCTTCGCCCGCCTGCTACGTACCACTTTTTTTAGCTCGTCGTTGGTACACATAATTTGCAAACGCCAGTGGCCTTATGGCCTATGTTCAGCAGTGGGCATCCTGCGGCTGAAAAAAAAAATGAGTGGCCTTATTAGTTCTTCCATCGCCTGAAGGACCTATTTTTCAGCTCCTCGGTGAACAAACCAACAGAAGCCTTGTTCGATATTGAAAGTTGGTAACATTGCGTACCAGCATAATGTCTATACATACCTAAAACCTTGTACTTTTACAGTTGTATCAGGAACTTGTTACATCTAAGATTCTACCATTCATGATCGATAATCTTATTTGTCTCGAGAATAGTCTGAAGTCCACTGTCCAGTACCTATACCTACTACATACTAGCAACTCCAGTACTCCATATTTGACGCGTAACATACCGCAAGCCGCACATACATTATTATTAATTCTTTAATCTTTTCCGTTTTTTTTACATAAATCTCTTTTCGAAATAACAGCTTATTGTAAATTCAAATACTTTAGATTTATTATATACAATTTTGAATTTTAAATGTATGTGTTAAGGTTAACTCCTCTAAATAGAAATACAAACAACAGTGTTGACAGTAACATTAACGTTTCTGCTAGCTTTAAATTTTATGTTATTTTGTAAGTGATAAGTAATCAATTATTTATATATATTAAATCTATGAATTGTTAGAGTTTACTCACGGACAGTGAAGTATGCTCCATAAAAACTCGATTTTGTTAAAGATATAGCCTGCAGTACGTAAATTAGAGTGGGAATTGGGGTACAACATGTGATAGTGATGTCTGAATATTTTATTATTTTTATTGTTAAATTTATAATTTTATTTTAGTTTTATTTTATTCCGAGACGATCGTTTTTAAAGAGTAAACTCCAGAGTAGTGTGTCAGAGCTGACACGCACTATTTTTTTCTTTTTTGTTATTTAGCTGTTTTATCGTGCTAAATATAAAATATTAAACCTGGCTGGCAAATGCCAGTGGTTAAATAACCTGGCTAGCTACCACCCTCAGGTTGAAAATCTGTTGCCAAGCACCAATAGGTGTGTTCCGGCAGCTGCACTTGAGAACCAGGCTTCCACTAGACTTAGCGTGTGTCAAACACTTGTGGGTCTTGTGGAATAAACAGCCCAATAACTTAACATTCGCTTTTTATTCAGACAGCGTAACGTTGTACAAGAGATTAAAATTTAACGAATGATACCATCATGGCTCGTCCTACCCGCTTTTATACCAAATTAAGGCTCGACCTACCCGCTTTATAAAATATTGTTTACAACATCAATATATATGATAATTAACTAAATTATTAATAATAAGATTATAAGTAAATCACTAGAATAACATTGAGAGTAATTATTATTTATTGTGCATGATGTCGTTACCCATACTTAAAGTCCCATTTAATTTACCAATAAAATATTGAATATTGCAAATTGCTTAGATGATAATCGGTTAATGTTTAATTTATTGGTGACCTAAATAAATAAACAAAAATTACATGTATTCATTGATATAACTAAATCATAGATAAACTTAAAATATAAAAATTTGTGCATGCAGCATCGTACACGTGATAGAAATTAAGCTTCTTATAAGAGGAAACGCAAATATCCTAAACTGTGTATTAGATATACAATGTATACTTAGCTGTCTTTCTTCTTTTCTCTATGTTAATTATCTTTCTTCTCTCTCATGTACTGAAATGTGCCTAACCGTGATGCGTCCTTCGAAATTTCACTCTCTTTCGTCCAATTAACGAATTGCCGCTAAAGAATTCAAAAATCAATATAAATAAAATAACAAAGGTTTGACGTAGTGCGCGCATCACGCGAAAGCTACCTACTGGATAGATTTTAATCAATTTTTTTTTATCCTTAGATACTTGGTTCTTATAATTAAAAAATATTATCATATCCAATAATCCTGTAGTCCACGCGAGTGAAGCCACGGGCACAGCTAGTTGCTAATAACATTTATTTAATTTATTTCTTTTTATCGTGGTTTATCACAAACAATAATCCTGTAGTCCACGCGAGTGAAGCCACGGACACCGCCAGTTGTTATTATATTTATTTATTTTATTTCTTTTTATCATGGTTTATCACAAAAATATTTATTAATTACTAGCTGACCCACGCACCTTCCTCTGCATAACATAAAAGAGAGAGGGTTAGAGAGAGAGTGGGACATAGGCAGAGATAAATTACAATTGTCGTAGGTTTTTTTTTTTGGACTTACTACTCTGTCAGCCTTAGGGGCCCTATCCAAAAACAGAGCCGCTGCGGCTTTTACAGCTTCACCGGACTTGGGGGCGAGCGCATAGGGCACTCAGCCGCGAAAGTTTGTGACGACCCGCACGAGGGTGCCAGAGTGGCCGAACCTCGGCTCGGGTGTTCGTCGCGAATGCGAAAATGTCGCGATCTAACTAATTCCCTAATTCTAAGAGAATTCGAACTAACTAACATATACTCATATGCACGTTCCCCTCCTCCTGGGAGGAAGGAGTGGACCATGCGTATGTGTATTTAGTAATCGCAATGGTTTTTCTACACTAACTAGCGTATTAGTCTAACTAGCGCAAAAAAAAAAAAAAAAGGTCTCTTTCAGAACCTATTTACCTGTGTGGTGTGCACGTGTGTGTGTTCATACGTGTGTAAATGTTGTATGTGGGTAGCTAAGTGTTGCACGTATAGTGTCACTTGTATCGCGCGGGCGGCTGCCTGACCCAAGGGCTTCACACCGAGGAACGGACCTAGGCTTGGGTTGCCGCTAGAGAGGGTGGACGTGGCGGATGTGCGGGAGCGAAGTTAACCGCCCGTCCTCTGCGGAGAGAACGGTGGTTACGCGGGCGTGGGCGGTGGCACGCTCTGTTTGGAGAGGCAGTGGAATAGAACGCGTTTGCTGTTTCGATTTGGTCGGGCGGGTCATTGAAGATATTACGCGGCCGGCGTTTACTCCGGCAGGCATTGGGGTCGGGAACATATGAAGCTGCCGTTTTGATTAAGGGATTCGCGTGGTTCGACGCGGTGTCGAAATAAGAGCGAGAAAGGTGTTTAGCATAAGCATGTATCGAAGGAAGGTCCATATCTCTATGGAGATCTTCCATACGAACATACCAAGGGGCGCGGGTAAGGCGGTGAAGAAACCTATTCTGGATGGTTTGTAAACGATCCCAATTATATCTTGGCATATGTGCGAACACAACGCAGCTATATGTCATAATCGGTCGGATAGCAATTGTCGTAGGCATCGACGATACAATTTATAGGTGCTGCCCACCTGCCACATCATTCCGCTAAAATGCACGCACGGTACTTGATTATTATTTTGCTGCGGAGTTATTTTGAAACTGTGATGTCTCCCAAGATATTCAGGGAAACCCAATGATGTAAAGGGCAATTTCGTTCAAAATTAAGTACTTCTGGTGAATAACATATTTATTTTGATAAACATTAATACCATGTTTATAACAATATCTACGCAAATAATGCATTATTTTAAAACAAATTTTATTACCATAAAAAAAGGCGTCAACCTTAAAAGATAGACATACACTGTCGCGGAGTTTTGTTAGAACTTTTTAAGATAAACAATTCCGTTACCATCATTGTTGCAGAACATAACCATTTGCGCAGCGCACGCAATGGAAACTTTTGCAACATTTTTCATTGATGCTCCACTCGTATTAGTCGTAGCGTGATGTTATATAGCCTATAGCCTTCCTCGATAAATGGGCTATCCATCACTAAAAATATTTTTTCCATTCTAACCAGGACTTCCTCAGTTAAGCGCGTTCAACAAAACAAACAAACTCTTCAGCTTTATAATATTAGTATAGATAATTAATAAATAATTTAAAATAATTTAAAAAATATTCAATGTAATTATAATTAGTTATTGGTTTTTTTTGTCGTTAAAATTACTGCCAAAATTTCAACTGATTTACAATAAAGATTTCTTTATATATTTTAACAGTTAATAGGTAGGTATCTATCTAAAATTGTGTGACTTTTGGTATTGAGTATGATGAAATCGACTATAATTATGTAACACTTTTGAAATGTACGTTATAATTGCATAGTCGTAGGTACTGTAGTACTAGGTAACATCTCTAAAAATACAAACAACATGGCCGACCTGTGATCAGTTGTTGTGTTCGCAGATTATTGATGAAAAAACTTATATTGATAAAGAATTAGACATACATTGTGCATTGGCTTGGTGTTATCGTAATTATAAATTAGATTTGCATATATTAAACAATAATCTAAATGTGTTTTTCGCCTTTCTGATTACCGTATTGAGGTATGATTCTAACCAATAATTTATTTCGATTTAAACCGTCATTTCAAGTAGATGTTGCTGTTGAATAATTAAATTAGAAGCTCTGTAAACCACTGTAATAATTTTTAATGCTATTTCTGGTTTTAGCAGAGATCAGTATTGCGACAGACACGTAGCGTAGCTTGGTATAATAAATAATATTTGATGTTTGGAGATGCCGCGCCGTTGTACTGAACCGGTGAATATACCTATACCTCACAAGAAGAAAATAAAGACAGTCGAAGAAATATCCTCTTTGGATGTGAGTTTTTCTGACGATGAAGCCCTTCCACCTGGAATCATTTTTACTGACGTACAGCAAAAGAAATGGCGTATTGGTAAACCAATTGGTGAGTTAAAAATATTACAAACATAATAAAAAATATGTTGAAAGTTCGACTTTCTAGCAACAATGTCTAAATAAATATACAACCTATGAACTTGTGTAGGATTTGCCTGCAGAAGAATCAACCTTTTTTTGCCATTAAGCAATAAAGTCTGTTAATTAAGATAGAGTGATATGCACATCCACCAGATATTTTCTAGTTGTTTATAATTGCTAGCTAATAGATAAATTACTCAGTGAATACTAAATGATTAACATGCTGAGTCCCCAATTTGTAGACTCAGAACACCTCACACATGATCTCCAGTTCACCATGCAAAGCTCAGAATCAGAGACAGGTTGATATGTGAATGTGCTTAGGAATGAAGGCATTTTGGAATACATATTCTTCAATTGCCCTAATTAGTTGCATTCCTTGTATGATTCTTTACCAAACAATATATATACCCCATCCATCTGATTTGAAATCTTTGCTCTTTTATGCCTTTCTTCAATATTCTGGAAAATTTTATTTGTATTAACAAAATTAAACTTTAACCTGTTATTATAACTAACATTAATTATATTATGTTGTATAAATATGTAAATATCTATTTAACTAAAGCATGTTGTCTGTAAGTGTTGTGTTCATATGTGTGTTTTCCAGCAGCCTAATCTGGAAGAACAAAATTATATAAAATTTGATTATAAAGTGACTCTCCTAGGACTGACTTGACACTGGCAGAATTTGTAATTATGAGATGTCATTTAAAAATAAGTTGAAATTACTAAATAATTAAATTACTAGGTTACAAACACTATGGACATGGTGACATACCCATCACAGTAACTCTATTTTAGATTATAGCTTTTTAAGATCAGCGAGAGTTAATCATAATTGCTATTAAGCTTACGGCCAGCATGGTTATGATGTCCGTCTATGGTCTGCCAATCTCTCGAAGGTTGTTGTATTCGGACTGTACTGTGTTTACCATCGGGAACAATGCAGCCATTCTGCCATGCTACTATAAATAAAAAAAAACTATGAGTTGCACTCCGCGAGTGCCGACAGAAGTGAAAACTTAGTTATTGTGTTATGAATTGTATCTTATTAATTAGTAGAAATTTTTAAAATACATTTAATATTCTTTTATGAAAGACCCATTCACAGTCTGCTATATGTACATGCATATCCGCATCCGCGAAGTGTCCTCAGTGGCGTTCCTCAAGGTTCGGTGCTTGGTCCATTGCTCTTTATCTTGTTCCTCTCAGACTTGGAAAGTACTCTGCAACTACCTTTTTCGCTTTTTGCTGATGATACCAAATTTTTTGCTAACCCTCGAAGCAACTGGCGAGCTATACAGAATGACCTTAATGCGATTTTTAAGTGGACTCATGACTGGCTTCTAACTTTAAATGTGAATAAGTGCTCCGTGCTACACATTGGTAGTAATAATCCTTGTCAGATATACTATCTTGGTGGTGAACAATTAACCGCAGTTGAAACACAAAGGGACTTGGGAGTTACAGTATCCAAAGATCTTAAATGGGGAACTCATGTGCTTGGGGTTGTGAAGAAAACTAATTCGATCCTTTATATCATTCGCAAGGCATTTAAATTCCTAACAGCTAAAACTTTTATAAAGTTATATAAGACCTATATTAGACCACTTCTTGAACATGCTTATATTATCTGGGATCCCTACTTCAAAAAAGACATTAAGCTCATTGAAAATGTACAGAGAAGGGCTACTAAGATGGTGTATGCAATGCGTAACTTACCCTATGAACAGCGCCTCATAAACCTTGGCCTTACCACACTAGAACACCGTAGACAAAGGGGCAGGTTAATCGAAACTTATAAAATCCTCACTAATTATTACGATGTGCCCAGCCTTAAAGATATGTTTAAGTCAAATGAAAATAAACACCTACGAGGTCATCCCTTGAAACTTTGGGAATTCCCAGCAAAAAGAAACCCAATGAAGCAGTTCTTGCCTAACAGAGTGGTCACAGCATGGAACAAACTTCCAGAAAAAGTTGTGATGGCTCCTACCATAACCTCCTTTAAGAGCAGATTGGACAAGGAAGATATCTCCAAGCTATTTGATACGCACGCATCAGCTAATTAGCTGCTAGTGTGTCTTACCAAATATAATAATAATAATAATATATGCACACACTATAGCCGCGTTTCGTAACAGTGTCGCGAGTCCAGAGATTTTATCTCATCTAAAATTATGCTACTATGCTAAAAGAAGTTTTCACTTCAAAACACATAATAATTGATCATATACAAATTACGGTGGTTACACTGGCATATTGTGTTGCATTACTTTCCATTCCCGCAATGGTAGCGCTAGGCTGGGAGCTTGTGTGTTTTATTCCAGCAAAAGATGGATTTTCTTCAAATTGTGTGATCATTAGTACTATGTTTTTATGTTTAATATGGTATGTATGTTATCAGATATTAGATATAAGTAGTATATCCTACTATCCAATTAATATAATAAATGTGAAAGTGTGTATGCTTGGATGTTTGTTACTCAATCATGCAAAAACGGCTGAACAGATTTGAATGAAATTTGGCAGTCAGATAGTCTATGACCTGGAATAACACATAGGGTACTTTTTATCCCAGTAAAAGTCAACCAGTTTGACCAGTGTTATCCTATAAATATAATAAATGTATACTTTGTATGGTTGTAAGTTTTATTGGGATGGTTAATGTTTTGGATTCATATTGGCATATAATGACAATACCATACAAACTTTGATAAACCCATGTATGATTTTCTTTTCGTTTGTCGCGTTCCGAAATCAGCTGGTGCATATACAGTAATATAGAGGGGTAAGAATATTGCGTCCACCATACACAGTGACAAACCCATCTATGATTTTCGTTTGGTTTGTCATGTTCCAAGATCTATCTGTGTATATCCAATAATACGCAGACAAAGTCACGGGTACCAGCTAGTAATATAATAAAATCATACATTTTTCATGTTAGAATATGCATCAATTGAAAACATCAAATGAATTTGAATGAAGTATAGGACTGAAGCCACTGAAGGCCTTGCTTACTTTCCTGTGACTTAGTTAATGTGAAAATGCAATCGAATCGAATCCTAGCAAGATCCTTATCTAAGCTATATATCAGTACACTTCTATATGGATTAATAATGATAAAATTACAATAAAAATAAAAGATGGTCGACTTTTACTGTAGATAAGGCACATAAGAACTATAGTTCTTTGTATAACTTCAAAAGCATTTTCTCATGAACAAAGTTACAGGCATCAACAAGTTAATTTATAATAATATCTTAACCTATCTATTTATTAGATTTTTAGTTTTTCTATATACCTTAGTGGTAAGTAAGTAAGATTAAAGTTAAAGCATAAAAAATATTAGTTTTTAAAATTACACACTATTTATATATAATCTGCATTTACAAATAGGGTTTTCCATTAACATGTTAACTAGAAAATGTGATGCAATAGCATTTAAAAGAAATATTAGTCACCTGTTAAATTGTGCATAACATTTTTCATGTGTAAATAGCATGATCAAAGTGGAAAAATAAACATTATATAAAAAGCCTCATGGAAATTTTGAATGTAGTATTATATACTAGGGATGTTATGGAGCGTCAACTTCGAAATCGAAACCAATATGTCAGGACATTGAATTTGAATTTCACATCCAAATCTGGCTCCAGTTGTGGTATATCAAAATGGAGGTATAATATATCAGAGTTGCAAGTTATAACTTGCAACCGCCTGTAGCACTGTTACTTGCTTTCTACTTTAAGTTTTGAATTTACTTGTTGTACAATTACTGTCAGTTCCACCAGGGTCTGTTCCTAGTAAATAATTTTCTAGCACAGCTGGTTTGATTTATAAACCTCTAGAGAAAATGGTTACATGGTAGTTAAATTGCTATTTATAAAATAAAATTTAATTATATTAAAATTTGCTTTCCTTAAAAAAATTGTTTTCTTTTTAATAATTACTAAATGCATGTGATGCAATAATCATTTTTGTCTTTAAAATAGCTGGGAGAGGTGGAGCAAGATTCAGGCGTGAGCCCGAACGATGTATTTTGTAGTCCACGTGAGCGAAGTCGCAGGCACAGCTAGTTATTATTGTAAAAGTTAACTAAAGTCTAGGTAGTAGGTAATATCATATTTCGTAAACTATATTAATAAATCTGTATTTCTGTCTGCACAGTTAATTTTTTGTAATTTCCTGATAGGCGTAAGAAACTGATCACAAATATGCCATTAATTTTTTTTTTGTCTTTTGTTTGTTTGTATGTCCTCATTTTGTACACGGTATATGAAATTTCAATATTACTTAATTACAAATTATAATTGTGAAATATTGGAATAAAGATACGTATATACGACTTCAGTATACGAGCAATTGTTTCACCATAGACTAAAATCAATTATTGCTCCATTTGGACCATTATTTTTTAGCACAGACGGAACGCACTTACGTTTCGTCCCCATAAAATAATAATAAGTATTATCTAAATTAATTAATAAATCTGTTGTAGTTCTTTCTGTCTGTAGCTGTACAGTTAATTTTTTGTCCAAATTTCCTGATAGGCATTAATATATAAGCGATACTGATCACGAATTTTCCATTAAAAAAGTCTGTCTGTTTGTATGCCCAGATTTATTATCTTGGATGCTTATGTCATTGGTTAATTGATAATAAATAGGGTATAAGAAATTATAATATTATTTTTAGAAATCGTAAAAAAAAATATTTCCAAGAAAATGATTTTAGTTAATTCTAGACCGATTTTGATTAAATTTTGTACACGGGAAGTATAAGTCATTCCATGGATGATAAGCTATGAGAATTTTCAATATCATTATTAGGGGTCTTTATAAAAATTATTTCAAAATTTTTTAAATTCCATGAATTCTTCTACCGATTTTGATGAAATTTTGTACAAACAAGGGAAGTATAAGTAATTTCATAATTGATGGGCTATAACTATTGTCAATATTATTTCTAGAAAACGTTAAAAAGAGTTCAACAAATTAAATTTTCATCAATTCTCAACCGATTCTGATTGAATCTTGTAGACAGGAAGTATAAGTCATACCCTAATTAAGAGGCTATAAAAATCGTTAATAATATATTAGAAATCGTACAATAGAATAATAATGTTAAGCCGATTTTGATGAAAATTTTACACAGGAAATGCATGCCATTCCTCAATTGATACGGCACATGAATTGTCAACAATATGAGTAAAAATAAAATTATGGGATTTAAATACCTACTGTGTAGTAACAACCGCGTGCGAAGCCGCGGGAACGCCGTGGTTAGTTATAAATTACATAACTGCGGTGTATTCGCATTATTGTGTGCCGAAGTTTATCTAGATTTCAAAGTACGGAGTTCCAGCCGGTATAAAGACGCTTTAGTGTACTGTGAATGCGCGCCTACGTCACGCAATTGCACGCTTTTCCTTCCCCGCTACACAATCCGCCTCCCGATGTGATCTGGAGTATCTTGCCCCCCACCAACGTGTTACATGTGATTGCCAAATAGAAGGGTCGCGTACGAACTTGTTGGACTGTAAAATATAAACTTTTATAGATATTTAAAAATAGTATAGCTTAGACACTACAATGTAAAATGCAGATTCCAGTCTTATAAATAATAACCCTGAGCTTCTGTAAAAGAAATCATAGGATCAGGGTAGTAGGACATCTTGCAGTGTATTCCGCTAGCCATATTTAAAAGCAAGATTACATTTCTGGTTTCACTTTCTGCCACATAATCATTTAAGCTCAGATATGGTTGTGAATAAATACAAGTTTATAGTAAAAGTTTTAAATATTACAGGAAGAGGCAGTTTTGGTCGAATATACCTGGCTTCAGATGATGTAGAGCAAGAAGTCACAAAATTAAATGCCAGATATGTAGTCAAAATTGAACCACACACAAATGGACCTTTATTTGTGGAGATACATTGCTTTATACGAACTGCTCTGGCGTCAAAAGGTAAGAAAATTGCACTTTACAAAAATGGATTATATGTTGGTTTTTTTTTGTACCATGTGTGTTCCTAACCATTTATAGGATTGCAATATTACTTTGATGAATTGTTGTGTGTACGGCGTGAAAGTTTCTGTATTAGTACAATCAGTTTACAACAGATGGCGTGCAAGTGGTTTCATTTTCAAGATAACTGGAACGAAATTCTGTGGAAATGCTAGTAAATTATATAACAAAAATATGCTTGCCATTCATATAAAAACAGTTTATTAATTAATGTGAGTATTTTATTTTTTCAGTTAAAGCATGGCGCATACAAAACAAACAGTCTCGCCTCGGAATGCCTATTTACATTGCCAATGGATCATTTACGGACGAAAGCTCTGGCACCAAATATAGATTTCTTGTCCTGCCTCGCTATGATATTGACTTACAAAAAATAATTGATAAAACTAGAGTGTTAGACTTAAAAAATGTTCTCGTATTAGCCATACAGATATTGGATGTCTTAGAATATTTACACAACCAAGGCTACACACATTCAGATATAAAAAGTTCAAACCTTATGCTTGGTCTCGATGGAACAAGGATGGCAAAGATGCCTGTCATAATATACTCACCATCATTTCAGAAGGAGACTAAAGAGGTTGCCATACTCTCAGGCAAACATCGAAGGGCTAAACCGAGTAAATCCAGATCCTCAAATTACTACGACGATGAAGATTTCGTCATTAAGGATTACAAAAGTCCATGTAATTCTGAAGACGAAAACAATAAGAAATTGGCAAACGTGAAAAATAAATTCCGTAAAATACTGTCGGATAAAGACAGCAGAACGTTGCATAGACATCACGCATTCAATTTGCGTCAGATATCAAGTTATGTAAATTATGAAGATTTAAACAGTTCGGTCTGCTCTGATCACTCTTACCAGAAACTTCTGGACGATTTTGGGAATAAAAATCTCATCCAGACTACAAAGGAGTTTTGTGACAAAAAGAGAGTTGTTAGGGTCAAAAGGGGTTCGGAGACTGCACTAGATGATATAGATATAAACAAAGAAGCAATATTGTCACAATCCAATAGACAGATTTATTTGCTTGACTATGGCTTAGCGTCTAAATTTTTAGACTCGAAAGGAAAACATAAAGATTTTGGTATGGATGCCAGGAAAGCTCACGATGGCACATTAGAATATAGTTCGAGAGATTCACACATTGGGGCACATTCTAGGCGATCTGATTTGGAAACACTTGGGTACAATATCTTAGATTGGTTGACAGGTTCATTACCTTGGAAGACCACAGAAGTTCTTGCAGAACCTGATTTAGTTCATGCTTTAAAGAAGAATTTTATGAATAATCTAAAATTATTACTGAAAACATGTTTCAAAACGGAATTCTTTCCTCAGTTTGTAGAGAAATATTTTCATTATATAACCAGTCTTGATTTCACAGAGAAACCAGATTATGATTATTGCAGAAGTTTATTTAAAAGTGAATTACTTAAATATGGTAATTTCGGTAAGGAACTATGTTTAAATTTTTCAGAACCCCCAAAATCTTCTATGAGCAAGAAAATAAGTTATTCAAAAAGGTTTGGCAAGAAAAATACCCCTTCAAACTTTTTAGCTAGAAATGGTATTCAGAAACCTAAGAAATTGTATGAAAGAGAAAACATGTTTTCATTGGAAAATGACTTCAAGTTGGAACTTTTAAAGCAGACTTTGAACTTATCAAGGGACGGTATACGAAAGCCGTGCGCTTCTCGAAACTTTTTCGTATCTGACGCTGATTTAGTCAAACGTTTGAAAAAATCGCTTATGCCCCACGACATCTTTGGAAAGAAGTTATCTTCAAAAAATTTAAGATCAAAAAAGAGAACATTACAGAATCGTAGGGGTGTAAGACACAGGAATAACATGGGCAAATTTGGTAATTTTATGGGTTCAGCGAGACAATTCACATGGGCGGAAATATTAGCTGGTAACCCTGAGGATATCATACGTGCGAAGGAGCGGAATCCGACGACAAACAATGATGTATTCGATGACGACAGTACTTGCAAATACAGAATACGAAAATTGTCAAATGCATCATCGGAAAGCAGTCACTCGACGCAGTCACCTTTAACACAGAAAGACTATTTACAAGGCATGAATCCTACATACGCTATGAAAGAAGTACTAGCATTATTCAAAAAGAAGTTGACTGGTAAAACAGCTAAAGAATCGGAAGCAGATGATGATAGATTCAAAGGTTACACTCCAGAAATGATTAAAATATATAAAATAAAAGAAAAGAGAGAAGAAAAAGAAAAATTAGAGGCACTAAAACAGCAGTGTCTAGCTAACAAAGAGATAGGATTACAACCGAGGAATACTAGATCAACCAGGAATAAAGTGAAATTTATTGAACCATCCACTATGATAACAAGACTAAAAGCAAGCTCAGCCATTCAGGTCAGCACAGCTGCAGTAACTAAGACTAGTAATAGATCCAAATCTAAGAATAAGAGAAATGTCGCTACTGTGAAAGATGGGACAGAGGAAATTACTGAAGATGTTACACCTGCTACAAAAGCAAGTTAGTATAGAATTTATAAACCATACATATATTTTTTAATCATATAGTCTTCTAGCATTTGATCCTACCATGGTCTTAACACAAGTTTAAATAAAAAAAATTACGATACGTTAATAATGACTGCGTAATAAACGCGTAGAGACATACAATTATAATAGAAAATATCTCTAAAATTCAGCATATTGCAGTGCTATCGAAACTTTTGTCTATATAATTATTTTCACTGCTTCTAGAAACATCGAGAAGAAACAATTCATCAACAACACCAACTAACAGAAGACGATTGAGAAGTAGCAGATGTAAGAAATCTTAACGTATAATTTTGTTTTTCTTTACTTAAATTTGTCACACTGAAATGATGTGACAGTTTGTATTAAGATTAAGATTTTAGATTTAATTTCTTACTACCATAAGATTTGATATTATTTCCTTAGATAATGGTTTTTTTTTTTTTTATAAATGAGCGAAGGTAAATGTTTCTGTTAGTGAAGACTTATATAGTTCAAGTAATTCCAGATCAAAAATGGGGTGTTATATAACTTATTATACCTTATTACGTCATAGTGCCTCGCTTTGTCGCATGGTGTATTTTATCCCGCTGACTAATGGCTTTCACCATTGTATTTGTGGGGATGGTATGTCTGGATTTCTCTCTAAATTTCACAAATTACTTATATTGGTCTTACTTTGCTCTGTTCTAAGACTGGACTCAACATTATATGAAATACAGATAATTTGTCGAACTCATAAAAGCGTGTCCAAAATGTAACCATATTTTAAATATGTATGAAAAACTATTATAAGAGTAAAAGCCACATTTTTTCTATATTGCTTTATTCGAGGTTTCCAATCTGAGAGGTGCATACAATTGCCAGATATAACGCTAAACTAAAATTGTAGTTAACATTTTTTTTTAATTATTGAAATTATATCATATTTATTATTAAAGAGAAGAAGACACTTTAAAAAATAATTTAGTAGCATTGTATAAAATGTTAGTAATCGCCTGTTTGTACAAAAATTTAAATTTATACACTAGTCTATGCATTAATGAAGTATAATTATTATTAATTGACCTTTTTTTATTATCTGTTGAATTCCAGATAGTTAATAGGTGGCGCCTTAAATATAATTTAATTAGCATTAACTTCTGTCATTCCTGTTTTATGTTTTTGTATCGTTTTGTCGTATATGAAAAACAACGATAAAAAAGATATGTAGGTGTACTAAAATTCAAACTCGACGATTTAAAGTGTTTGGTGCTTTGTAAATGTCTTGGATTCCTGAGACGCAAAGTGGTACTCATAGTTGAACTGTTGGCCTTGCCTCACATTCACTACTTTCGGTCGATCGATATTCTACCATACGTCTACACTATGAATTTCACCTAATACGTCGTTCCGCGCAACCCGTGAGGCGCGTAAGCTTTGTTTTAGTATCTCGTTAATCGAAAATTCTGTTTAAGTATAATTTCATAAAAAAATTAATAGAGCAAAAAACTCCGAATAACGACATCTATCGTAGAAGTTTAGAACAAACTAGAAAATTCAAGTAGAATTGGTAATAATTTATTTTAGTTCGGGATAAACCTAACATAAAAGTTATTTCGTAATAATGTAGTGTTATTATTATAAACATTCTTCCTTGTAATTTTTCGGAACATTTAAAAGTACTAACTACCCCATTATGAATATCCGTTTATGTTTATTTCCAATGAAAATTGCGTCAAGGTAAAGTAATTTCGTATAATTTCACTTTATATTTAAAATATATTACATATACATACATTACTTTTTATATGTACATATTTTATTCGCAACTTTTATAGATCATAGCACTTTTGTTTTTGGGTATTGAATGAGACTGAGCTGTCATACTTGTTCGGGTAAAGTCGACACGAGTCGACTAACTGTATTTCGTAGTATTAACCTCGTCTTGTTGAAGTTTTCACTTCTCCCGTGTGGTCTTAGGCACACAACGTATTTTTCTGTATGTTATTTTTATTTATTTATTCCGGATTGACAGTAGTCATTTATTAAAAAATATATAAATAATAGCAAAAAAGTAAAAAGATTAATGAACAATTAATTATAGCCAATCTCAGCATGTATAAAATCAATAAATTAATGGTTAAAATTTAAATTAAATTTATATACCTAGAAAATTATTGTGTTATAAAAAAAAACATGCTTTTTTAAACATAAAATAAACCACTTTGTAAATTGCACCTGTGCAAAGCTGGGGCGGGTCGCTATAGCTGGGCCGCTGTAAGCTCGGCCTTCTCTGACGTTTGCGGAATGCGGGAGGGGAACAAAATCGACCAATGAGTTAGTATGTTGCCGGCCACCAGCAGCAATAAACGTTTGACGTTAGGGCTTTAGCGTTTTTGTCTTAGTGACTGCTACACATGAGATAATTTTAACAAGATGGAATTACCGATGCTGCGTTTTAAAAAGTTGAATAGTCAAGCCAAAGGAATGCTTCTTAATGTAGCTAAATATTTCAAAGATAGACCGATTTAGCGCTTTCAGGTAAATTTGTATTGTGTATGGGAGTGTAATGTTCTATTTTAGGATAAATATGTTTACATTATATTGTTGTGTATGATGTTGTAGGTGAAGATTTTAATGTAAATAAGGCTATTGCAGGGGCCACTAGCGTGTCATTAAGTACTATCAAAAAGCCATTGTCTCAAAGTCGTTCAGATGATATTACAAATATTATAAAATTGCCATTGAAAAAGGGAAAATGCAATACCAAGATTGATGTTGACGATCTTACAGAAGGCGAGTCAATCTATCTAATTGAAGATATTTGAGAAAAAATACTACGAAGGGGTTTAGAATCATGGACATAACACATTTTGATGGAGACGGAAGATATTTCGATGGAGACAGAACACATTTCGATAGATTTTGAAGTTTTTGTCTATCTGTATGTTTGAACGCCAATCACGCGAAAACTACTGGACTGAATTTAATGAAATTTGATAAGGTACATTTAGGATGCAGAAAGCAGAACAACTTAAACACATCTTCAATGTGTGAATTACGCAATCAAAATTGAAAAGAATTACGTAAAAAAGGATCGGATTATTGATCGAAATTACGATGACATAATATATAAGCCGTTCACAATACACTTAACAGAGTAGACGGAATCAAATTATTCAACAAGTTTAGCTTCTGCAAATGATCCAGATTGAAAATATTTTTCTTTTATTATTGCTAATTTCTTGGATCCTGTACCTCTCAATGAAAAAAAAAACAATCTTTATAGAATCACTTTGTCGTCCATTTTTCTTTCTGCATTAAAACTTGAAAACAACTTGAGATATACAGCTGAAATAAATAAACACATACATACTGCTGTAATTTACATTAAAGTATTTTATTTATCATTAGATATCCATCAAACTTGCGATATCATACGTAAATTTATCTGAAGATTTACTTTAATCTAATACCGTGTATATTCGTACACACCCGCTGCCCCGCGTCCCGCAAACGATAGGGAAGGCCGACCTTATAGCGGTCCGGCTATAGTTTTAGCTAAAATACAAACTTCATATGAAAGAAAAGTAATAAATACAATCTTAAAAATAAAACTATTATTAAAAAATAAGATTTAAGATTAAAATAAGTTATTATATACATAGTTAAATTACAATTGAAATATTTGTATTAAAAAAAAACCTCAAAAAAACATAAAAATAAAAAAAATCATGAAACTAACAAAGAATATTTTTTTATTTTAAACTGAGAAGGTGAATTGGCAAATTTATCAATGGCGTTACCTTTTATAACCAGCTCGTTATATTGACGTGGTAATCTAGCAAATATTAAGTAGTTCTAGATTGGTTCTATAGCGTTTATGACCAAATAAAGGAACCGAATATTTAGGTAACCTGAGAGGAACATTAATGTTAAATTTCTCCAAAAGTTCTGAATCCTCAATGAGCTCAATCTCAATCAATATGTTCAGCGGTAACTTTTTTGTTTATGAACCGGTTTAGATGATTCGCTTTTCGTTGGAAAGGGGATACTTTAAGGGTGGTCCCATTTTAATTTCATAGCCATTGGACCTTCAATTTCGAAGTTACACCGAGGAACTCTTAAAAATCAGTGAAGTCTGTTTTCTTTTTTGTTAAAAATTATCTTGTTTTAAGTTTGTATAATCCGAGGCAACAAACATTTACCTCGCTTAATTTATAGTACTATAGAGTTAGAATGACCCACCACTATTATCTCTAAAGCAATTAAGGATGCCTGTGGATACAAAATGTGTCTGATTTGTGTGTATTGTGCAGTTAGTGTGAAGTAAAAATTATGATTACCGAGTTAAGGTTGATTGTCCACAGCGTCCATTGAAGCGAAACGAAGCAGAGATGTGCAAATGTCCACCAATAGAATTGCATAAAAATCTAGTGACGTAATTGTATTGGCCGCATTTGCTAGATATGCAAATCTGTTGGTCGAAATTAGAGGTGGGCGAATTTGAATGATTTACATAATCGAGATATTCGATTATGAATGATTTACATAATGGTGGAGGTGGGCGAGAAGGTCTTTCGGTCGTTTAGTAACCTAGGTACTTCAATGAAACCGTCCACCTGTACTCAAGAGGTGAGCGAGAATGGAAATCCAATAAAGTTGGCCGTCACCTGACGCCCGATACATGTGAAACATCTTAATGAATAAAGGAAAGAAAGAAACATCGAATACTAAAAATTTAAAAACATATAGCGTGGCGATGCGTCGCCACAACCTGTATCGCCACGCCAACAATCAGGTTTACCCTCGCCTATAGATTGTTACTACGTATAGTAGTACATATTATATTCCATCATATAGCGTGGCGATGCGTCGCCACGGCCTATATCACCACGCTAACAATCAGGTTTACCTCTCGCTTATAAATGTTTCACATAAAAAAAAGGTCGCATGGTCGTAATAATTACTAATTTTATGAAATTGGTAACCTAGCATTAGTAATTACTAATGTTACTTCGATTATGAATGAACACTCATCATCGAATAATATTAGTTGTTACTAATGGTTATAATCGAATTAACTCGAGGTATCCTAATAATAATCGATTGATTACATTAGTATATATCATAATCGCCCACCGCTAGTCGAATTTCGCATAGCTCCGCTCCGCTACGCTTGTGGACAAGTTGATGTGAAATTTTTATATTGTTTTCATTAATGCGATATGAAGGCTAGAAGTTTATTGAATAAATATCGCTAAAGTTGCATACATAGGTTATATCTGTATACCGAAAGAATACTATCCTAAATCCGTTGTTTAATTATGTAATAATATTTTAATAACATTATCTAACCTAATAACCTTATCTCAAACAAAAACTCAAAATTTCACACACATAAAAATTCTGTAGACCACTGATACACGTAAATAATATTCAAATGAGATTTCAAACGTGTATACTGAACAAGTAGCTAAATGTGACTTATGATAGTTTGCCTCCGAAACAGTTTTGGTAATATACAAAGTGATCGAGACGACTAGACTAACGAGTGGGAGACGAAAAAAAAAAATGACAAAAAAGTCGATTATCGAATCTTAAATTACTGTTTTGGCTTAGTCATGAGACATATTATTAATTTATAATGCCTTTCAAATTTTTTTATAAACACAAAGAAAACAAACTTAAAAAAATATAAGTACTCAAAAAATGCAGTTAGGATTATAAACGGGTAACTTTACGGTTTTTACGGTATTAGCTGTTGAAAATAATCCTGGGTCTGGCCTCGCAGCTTTTTTTTTACCAACAATATATGGAAATTTCCTGAAATCCTTTGTGATCGAAGATGGTTTATTACAAATATTTCACTAATTTTTTGTTAAAAGCACTCAGTTTTTAGGTATGTTATTAAAGTAAGAGAGCAAAATTTAAAAATAATCAGTTTTTATATTGCTCACCCGTAAGGTGATAAGTTTTTGTTTAAATAAAGCTTAGTATTGTATTGTATTTATTGTAGGCCAGCTGATAAACTGTTGAAAACGTTAATATTACTAGCAAATTTAATAAAGAATAATAAATACTTCGACTTTTCAAATAATGCAATTGCTGGGTAATAATATTTGTAATAGTTCACTGAGTCTGAGGTGCGGATCCGGAGGGGAGATGTGCAAATTTCGACCAATAGAATTGCATAAAAATCTAGATGATGATGATAATATATTATTGTTCGAAATTTGCACTGCTCAGCTCCGCTTCAATGGACAGGCAGCGTTAAAGTGTCCGCCACTGTAAATACAGGGGGTGGTCTAGAGATTAAGTTTGAGGGGACGATTGAGGTTTTATCAAACACAATATAAAAAATAAATAGAATTTTCCACGTTAATTTAAAATTATTCCGCACCTGTGTATTTGTAAATTAAGCTCTTTCCGCTGCTTATGCCACAGTTAATTTCTAAATATTTTTCATTTTGTTTCTTTTCCATAAACAATATACATAAATGTAATTACTGCTTTTATAAACGCTTTTAAGGAGAAATAAAAACTGTTTTCTTCGATTAATACTTGGATTTAAAAGGCAAATAATACTAAGAAAGTAGTTAAATTATTTATTAGGAGTTAAAACACCAATAAGCCAGAAAAATATTTATAAAACGTAACGCGACGCGGAGAGAAAAGGACAGAACTATGCTATGTTATGCTAACCGAGATAGACGATGAGCAAGCAAATATGTTTCTGGCTTTACTATAGATACAAAACAGACAACTAGGTACCAATATACAAGACTAAAATCTATAATAAACAAAAATGTATTTTTGCTTAGTTGAGTTGCCAACACTAATATTATATTTTGAAAATGCGCATAGAAATCAATGGCATCGTCTTAGTATGCTACTAAGATTATGTAAGCCCAGTTATGATTTATTCATTTTAATTGCATTTACCTTTTTTGCAATTTGTTTTCTATATTTACCATGAAATATGATTTAAACATTAAACGCTCTTTTGTAAGCTCGGTAGATCAATAAAGTATTGTTTTCTAGTTGTAATTGTTTCATTTGTAAATTATATTTCAATTAATTAAAACTGAACTCGTGTAGATATCGACTACCGTCAGGTCTTTTGCACTCGTAAGCTAGTATGACTACGATGAATGCACTCAGATCACACTATACAACCAGATCAGCTTTTCCAATCCATTCGATTTTTATCCTTATCAAATACCCTATCCATTAGAGCAATAACATAGTGAATGTCTGTTTTTTCGATTTTAGTAGGTTCGTATGCAGTTATTAATTTTAAAAAATAAAAGAATTCTTTCTTTGAGCAAAATTTGATATCGTCAACTTTTAATATACTTTGCTCCATGTCCCGTCCGTTTTCTCCAGCCTGTATATGATTTTGAAAAATTACTACCACATTAAAAAAAGAAAAATAGGTACAGAACTTGATCGTCAGTACGGAATATAATATTTTATTTTTATCGATGTCGGTAATACTAGTAAGCAATTCATCCAGCTCTAATTGAGGAGCAACAAATCGCTAGTTAAATTTAAAATAAACTTTGTTTCTTTAACGATAAGGTTGTTTGTTATTAGTGAAGTGTTATACCACCATTTATTTATCTTTAAAATATGATTTTATTTAATTAATAAGATGTTACTCTCCGATTGTATGTAATACCTTCATTTAGAAGATTTTTATTTCTACCATCGTTTTTATACTCTATAACTGATGAATAAATCATGGTTTAATATATCATGATATACGATTTATTTGCATCACGTAAAACTATTTTCAAACGGCCACTCTATCGTAGTGTTAGAACTTAGAACACTACTACGGCCGGACTGGGTTCAAGTTTGTGGAACTACACATGATTATGGTTGACGTGACACCCCTACTTACTGCTTTTAATGTATTCTTTGTTCTGTGGTTATATTCATACTATATCAAATACCACTTTTTATTTGCCCGGCCGTACGATCTCTTATGCAAAGCGTCTGGGAATACACTCATAGATTAATACACTAACCATTCCTGTGGGTGAGTACTAGTGCTGGGTCGTTTCTTTTTTTCGTAAAACGAAACGAAACGCATTTTTACACTCAAGGAACCGTTCTTAGAGTCGGTTATAAAAAAACGCTTTTTTCTTAAGTTCGAGAACTAACTATACCTACTAAAAAAACGAACATTTGACATTTAACCAAAAACTAGTTTTTATTCGTTCCTTCGTTTTCGTTTTTCTTTTATAACCTAATTTGTATTAAATATTGTTAGCAATAAGATTCATTGTAGCTTATTCATTACTTCCAATTTAAAGTAGTTTCCTGTAACGGTTTACTTTTCATTCAATTATAGTCCATAAAACAATAACTATAGATCTGTTCTATCATAAAAAGGCCTCGTTCGTTTCGAAACTTGTTTTTATTAAATAGAGAATTTTTTTCATAGAAGAACTGGTTATTAAAACATTTTCTGAACAAAACGCTCCGTACTAGTGAGAAATTGTTATTTATCTCTGCTAGTGAGTACCCGTCTAGCGTCTTCTTCTTCTTGTTTTGGCGCCGCAAAAGCACTTGCCAGTGTCAATGTTCTTAAGCCTTCATAACATTTTCCATTAAAAAAAGTGATTTTCAGTGTCAATAGCTAAAATTTTCCAGCGTCAATGTTTTCAAGCTTTCTTAATATTATAGCAATCAGAAGGTTGCGTGTTCATATCACGTCGGAGTCACCACTTTGGTATGTTCAATGAAAATAAACTACATCAGTAGGGCTAGCATATTTACTTGGTAAGAAATAGTACAGTCGTCGTGGTGTCGTGAAACCAACAGTTTAAATTGATATCTGTCATCTCGTTAAGTGTTTTAAAATATCGATTCTAAAACAGCCAGTACAAAAATAGTAGCGAATGAGGCGCCACATCATATACAAAGTGGCGTCCAACAAGATAGTGGCCGCTATAGACAAATAACCAGAAGGAATGGCCGCCTTGTTAAAACGATCTAGGGAATTTTTATGGTATCCTAGAATGCATGCTCTTGGTTTATACTTATAATCCATTTCACTTAAGCATAAAAACCAAACTATTTCACGCAAAACGCCACCAATATTACAAAATATAGGGTATTTTATTATCGGTTGGCTTTTTATTTTAATGGAAGTTTTAATCCCAATGAAACAAATATTTTTTAGGTTTATTAATAACCTACATTGTATTGTATTATTAATAATACATACAGAGAGGTTGCACAGATTATATTCTTTTTTGACAGAATGCACTCAAGTGACATATAATAAACACTGGTAACGTTCGTCTTATAACATAATTTAACAGGGTCAAAAACCTAAATATATGGATTAAAAATAAAAACCACAACATGTCACTTCAGGTTCCCGCCAAAAACTTCTCTAGCGTCCACTCGTAGCATGGCGCCTTGCGGCTCAACATTAGAATAGCTAGCGGTGAGTTCAGACTCCAAATTTTTTTTACAGATAAAAGCATTATAAAATTTCATACTGCGGAAATAAATAGTTTTTGAGAAATAAAATTTTTCAGATCGCATTTATTGTAAATCTTACAATACCTACAAATGGCAATTTTAAGTAGTTATCATAAAGTACGTTTTTGAAAATTTTCGAGGGTCGTAATTTTATTCGTTATATTATTTTATTAGTTTTAGAATGATCATTGTGTTGTTTACGTGAAATATGACCTACTTTAACATTTTGTGTTTCTTGATTCTAAGGCCCAACCCCTGTGTTTAGTAGCCATAAAAATAAAAAATACACTTTGTAAAATGTAAGGCCAAAGTTGAGGTTTTGGCGGGATCTTGATGTGACGTAATTTATGGTTTTTATTTTTAATTCATCAACTTAGGTTTTTCGACCTCATAATATGTTTAGCGGAGGTGTGAGGAACAGAGAGTAAAGTTTCTCATCCGCCATAGAAAAGGGAGGTTCCTCCGGCCAGACGGATACTATGTCTGGCGGGCAGCTGCCCCGATTGTTGTAGTCGGGTTCTTGTATATATACTCAACGATATAGAGTTAATTTCTATAGCGCAATGTAGGATAGTAGGATGCGTCTTATGTGGCTCGATAGATGTCGCTATGTGTCGCTACGTAGTTGCGTCGATGCGTTGATGCGTCAGTTATGGCGAGAGATGTCGCTACATCACTCCTCTCCGAGACCGGAGGTCGATAGCAGGTTGTGTCGTCCATTTTGTGATGCTTGCCGGGCCGCCAGTGGAGTGTTCCAGTGAGTCGGAACTAGATGCCGCATAGTTCACGGTGAGTCGGAACTGTCTGCGGTGATTGGCTGCTGCGTCGACAAGGAGAGAAGTGCGTCTTCTGCTGCTTGCTGACCGGCCGAAGTTCAGTGTGCTGTGCCAAGGTCACTGAGAAGGCTGTGGGGCTGACCAGGAATGCGCGTCCGCTGCATGCGTATGGTCAGGATACCCGTAGTAGCCGTGGATGCTGGCTGGCTGTATAGACTCGCTGCTCGAAAGCTTGAGGAAGTGATGATGACGTAGCTTTGTGAAGAAGGTTGTGCTGACGTATCACGTCGGGGTCACCACTTTAGCGGAGGTGTGAGGAACAGAGGGTAAAGTTCCTCATCCGCCATAGAAAAGGGAGGATCATGCGGCCAGACGGGTGCTATGTCTGGCGGGCAGCTGCCCCGACTGTTGTAGTCGGGTTCTTGTACATATACTCAACGATAGAGTTAATTTCTATAGCGCAATAAAGGATAGTAGAATGCGTCTTATGTGGCTCGATAGATGTCGCTATGTGTCGGTACGTAGTTGCGTCGATGCGTTGATGCGTCAGTTGTGGCTAGAGATGTCGCTACAATATGTAATATTATTGACATTTGGTGTGATATAGTTTGGTTGTTGTTTGTAAGTGAAGTGGATTATTATTTCATAAAAGTTGGAACATGCATTTTGAGATATCACAAAAAACTCCCTTTAATAAATAGTTCTAACAAGAGAGCAACCATCTTATTAGAAACCCCACTTTTATATTTTGGCTTTCTGCCTATGTAGGCATATTTGCTAAAGTCAAGATATGACAAATACACATTTTATAGAATTTGTTAAACCTCACTTTGTCTATTGGAAGTTTTAAAGAAGGCATAATGAAAACATTGATACTGGCAAATACTTGTTGTGGCGCCAAAAAAAGTTTTCAAAATTTACTTTAATCTGTCAAAGTTGTCAATTTCGTCATTCATGTGTTGATCGTGGCCGCGATCAGGCTCTGTCAACTCGCCTATATATTTTAACACGAAAAGCTCGCGCATCTATTTCACTCAACATGGGAAAAATCCATAAGCGTACCCGCTACGTTTCTCTTTCACACAAAGAAATACTCACACAAAGGCATACTCATTGATATTCTTCCGCCATATTGGTCTGTGGCCGCCATTTTCATTGGAATTGTCAAAATTGACAAAACAAATTGAACCGCCATTGTTCGTTGTTCATAATTAACATTATTAAACATTTTATATTTGTTAATTTGTGGAATTGTTAATTTGCTCGAGATGGAGTAAAAACATATGTTTTAAAGAATATTATCAAGGAGGTAGTATTTGCAATTTTTAAAGCTGGATTCATAGTTAGAGCCACAGTTAGTGATCAAAGCTCTGCCAATGTTGCAGCTAATAATATCGGACTCAAATAGAGAACTTGTACGCAGTGAAGGCTACAATGATAATAATGTTTCCTATAACATTAATAGTAACCGGCTATATCACATCTATGATGTACCTCATTTACTAAAATGTTTTCGCAATAATTTTTAGAAGAAAGATCTTCTCATCGGTAATCGGCGTGCTAAGTGGGAGTACATTGAAATTCTTTATAAAGTAGATGGAAATGGTGGACGAGCAAGAAGCACTAAGCTCACCGACAAACATGTTAAACCTACATCATATGATAAAATGAAGGTAAGTAAAATTCTCACTGACCCATCTCAAAAATCAACCTGTATAGGCGTGAAATCATTTATATACACTATGTACCTATGTAAGTAAAATTATTAATGTGTAGGAAATGTAGTTATGAGGACATGTATCCACCACTCACCCGCACACGGAGATCCTTTTCTTCGGGGTACCCCGGCTGAGTTTGTGGCTTAGGTTGCTGATCTTCTTAACAAGGCACTAGTCTACACTGGCACTAGGATTTATTACGGTTTTCAGGAGATTATAACCGATTTTATCATTTTTCTCAACGCAGTTGCGCTCAGAGCGGTTTGCAAGTTGCGAGATACAAACGTACTACTTTTTTTGATAGAGGGCAGCACTTGCGTTCGTTTAAAGTGCGTTAAGGTAGATAGGTGGACAGATACATTCCATTTTACTAATAAAACTAATATAGAAAAAGATTTGTGCTGACATATACCCAATGAAAATACGGAACAATTAAAATCCCAGTCGCATGTGAAGTTTATAAAAATGACCACTTTGCTTGACAAAAGTGATGTATGATTGCCCATACTAAAGAGATCTCAACATATTTTAGTCATTTTCATCTCCAATACTACTGAATATATATTTACTAGCTGGTACCCGCGACTTCGTCTGTATATTATGGATACTAGCTTTGCCCCGCATTATTTTTTTATTTTATAAATAAAATTACTTTATTGTATATTTCCAGGTCAAACTAGCTGCTCAAGTATTCAGCAGACAAGTGGCTACATCGCTTGAAGTTTATATGAAGTCCCTGCTTTTTCTACAGGAGCATGAATATTCTATTCCGAATGTGGATATTGATAATGATCTTTTCACAGTAGAAATACTTTTATTTATAAATGATTTGTTTGATAGTTTAAATCGTTTTGGTCACTCTGGTTATAAATTGCAACATGCTCTATCTTTAAATTCTGAACACATAGATTTCTGGAATAATGCTGTGAAGAAACTAAATTCAATGCGGTTTGATTCTTCCGTTGAAAGGGAAAGCAAGCCTTTGTCACTGAAGCATTTTATGCATAATATTAAAACTATGAAACATCTGTGGTCTGATTTACGCTCTATTGAGGGTGTAAAATTTTTAAGTCTCAGACGACTAAACCAATATCCATTAGAAAAATTTTTTGGTCTAATAAGAGCACATGGTAATTTCAATACCAACCCAGATTGTACTCACTTTGTCTCGGCTTATAAAACTTTATTAATTAATAACATCACTACTGGTAAGTCATTATTTACAAATTGTGCTAATGATGATGACAAAATGTTAGGTACCCTTCAAAATTTAGTAAACCAATAAAAATATGGATCATACATTGATAATTTTCAAACTGACGACACTGAATTCATAGAGAATTTTATTCCCCCTGAGAATGTTCATTGGAACAAAAAATTGATACTACATTGTACAATTGTGAGATGCACAAAGAAACTTTTCTCAAAGCTTTTTGGTTATTTGTTATTTATTAGAATGCAAGTAAAACAATGGTGGCATTAATTTTAACAGACGAATGCATAATATTGATTCCAGATCTAAAGATGTAGAAATGGAAAGTTTAATCCATACTAAAGCTACAAAAGGATTTAGTTACAGATCAGTTAGAAGGCGTAGTACTACATAATCATATTTAACTGTATAGGTACTACTTATTATTATCATAGTTTCTGCAACTAAAATTGTCTTTATTTTAATTCCTCTATTAACTATTATTATGTATAGATATATTATTACTGGATCTAGATACCTATATCTACTATGCCTTTGCAAAATATATCACTATGCAATTACTAACAGAATTCCTTCAGTATGCCTCATAGTTAATTCTAACGAGTATGCAAATTTTGTTTACATTGTTTTTAAAATATAGTACTACTACTAGTTGTAATATATTATTAATAATTCATTGTTATTATTAGGTAATGTTCTTAGTTATCTAATGTACATAATATAACATTGATTGATTAAATCAGAATCAATTATAAAATAAAATTTAAAAGATGCATGAATATACTCACATGTATTGTTATGATTTTTAAGGTAAATAATAATTATGTAATCATGTCATAATCTAGCATATTTTCTTTGTTTCTAATTACTTAATTAGGCATTATGTGTAATATTTACTAATTATTCATACAAATATTTTATGAAGCATGCAAATTTGTCTGGTGTATTTTTTAACAACATTCATGATTCATATTAAGAAAATTATTTTATAAGTATACTTTTAATAACTTTTGTTTTATGTTAATATTTTGTAATGTTTTTATTCTTATGATCTTAATTAATTAATTGTAATATAAATTTGTTTTCCCTGTCTGTAATAATATTGAGAAATACGTTGTGAGCGATTGATTTTTATATTGATGATTAATTCTGTTATTTCTGTAGTTTTTGTCTACATTCATGAGTCATATTAAGAAACTTATTTTATATACTTTTAATAACTATTGTTTTATGGTAATATTTTAATTCTTATGATCATTTAATTGTAATAATGTTCCATTTTGTATTTCCTTTTTTCTGGTTTCACTTTTAGTTCCATGCGCTCCGTCTTTCTTTTATTGAATGGCAACTGTTCGTACTGTTATTACACATTTCAGCCAAAGTCAATGTTAAACAATAAGTATTTACCCAAATGTAATTATCTATCTTGCAATATTCAAACATAGCTTCAACAAGATCGAGGCTCCATTTTTAAAATTTTACAGGGAGTTTTATGTGAACTTAAAATGCATGTTCCCAGTTAGGTATTTATAATCCACTTGTGCAAAATAACCAAACTACATCACGTAAAATGTCGCCAAAATTACACAATATAGAGCCAACATAAGGTATGAATTAAAATAAAAACCACCACAACACTTCAAGATCCTGCCGAAATTCCTAGGTCTGAGGTTTTAAAACAATGCATAAAGCCGGTCCTAAGCCCGTGAAGTATGAAGGGAAAGTTTTATGGCATGTTAATATTTGTAAATCCCAATAAGAATAAATATTATGTAATCCTTACGTTTCTTTTATTTTAAGATTCAGTTTGATAAATCTGGTAAAATGGTTGCCGTAGCAAAAATATCGATAAAAACCGGTAATTTGTTTAGTAAAATACCGATTGACACGAAAATACATCACTAGTTTACTTATTTACCGTAAAGTACCGATTTAAATGTATGATTCATCACTAACGTAATTTGACAAGTACCATATAAACAAATATAATGAGGGAAAGAGAGAGGTAGCGGACGGCTCATTAGGCCACTTCAAGAGTAAATGCGATGGAGATATCAATCATGAATGAAATGTATAAATTGGTATCTATAGAAAGTTGTGTATGTGTATCGTCTGTGAATATGTGTAAATCACCTCGCTAACGAAACAAAACGATTGTTCTAAGATGGTCGTCTATCCTCTGGTTATTGGTCTATGGCCGCGATGTTTCGTCAATAATAATTACGACTTTTTCATTAATTTACTACCGAAATAATAACTTATCCACTACAGTGTTAGTGACAAGTTAAAAACATCCCGTGTTGGCTACTCTAAATTTACTGACAACACATCCGGTATCAGTCTGTAACCTAAATAAAAGTTTATGAAGTTATATAAAACATAATAAAATGCAAAGTGAAGTGAAAACCACTATCAGGGTCGGCTCCAGGAAAAGCGAAGTAAGTAGAGAACTACATATATATTAATAATACGTGTAACAAAACAGTTGTATTGTAATGTGTGTGATTTCTTTTTGTGATGATCCTGTTACTAAGAATTATTCCTGGCCATTGCACAAAAACAAAAGCTTAACCTAGCGACTTTATATTCATAAAAAATTCATTACAAGTCTATACTAATATATTAAAGTGAAAATTTAGTTTGTTTGTTTATACACGCTAATCTCTGGAACTGCCAGCTGGATTGAAAAATTATTTTGGTATATGATAACCAGACTCATGAGGAATAGTATAGACTATCTAACAATAGGCTATACCTCTCAGCTAGCCTTAAATATTGTTTTTTTTAATGTAAATCGGAAGTCAGAGCCCTCCTGAACTGCTTTAACCGCATGTGCTGGCTTAATTGTTAATGATACGAAAATATAATATTCTACAATAATATTGGTTCTTAGTATACTTAGAAAAATTAAAAAGTGATTTATAAGCATTATTTTTAGACATTGTATATTAATCCTTACAAACAAAAGTTACTTCATCATAAAGACAATCTTATGAAGTTAAATTTTGCTGTTTAGAGTATGCTATATGGACATGTAGCGACATCTATCCTCACCATAACTGACACATGCTACATAGGGACATCTATCTCGCCACATATGATACATCCTACATCATGATATTAAAATTAACTGAACAATTGAGTATATATACAAGAACCCGACAACAACTGTTGACTAGCCCGATTGCATCCTCTGTTATGTGCTGCAAGCAAAATGTTCACGAGACTCAAGCTTACGCTCTACAAGATGTGTATCCGACCGATTATGACATATAGCTGCGTTGTGTTCGCACATATGTCAAGATATAATTGGGAACGCTTACAAGCCATCTTTCGGTTTCTTCACCGCCTTACCGGCGCCCCTTGGTATGTTCGTATGGAGGATCTCCATAGAGATATGGACCTTCCTTCGATACATGCCTATGCCAAACACCTTTCTCGCTCTTATTTCGACACCGCGTCGAACCACGCGAATCCCTTAATAAAAGCGGCAGCTTCGTATGTTCCCGACCCCAACGCCTGCCGGAGAAAACGCCGGCCGCGTAATATATTCACTGACCCGCTCGATCAAACCGAAACAGCTAACGCGTTCTACACCACCGCCCACGCCCGCGTAACCACCGTTCTCTACGCTGAGGACGGGCGGTTAACTTCGCTCCCGCACACTCGTCACGTCCACCCTCTCTAGCGGCAACCCAAGCCTAGGTCCGTTCCTCGGTGTGAAGCCCATGGGTCAGGCAGCCGCCTGCGCGATACAAAGTGACACTATACGTGCAACACTTAGCTACCCACATACAACATTACACACGTATGAACACACACACGTGCACACCACACAGGCACATAGGTTCTGTAAGGGACCTTTTTTTTTTCTTTTTTTGCGCTAGTTAGACTAATGCACTAGTTAGTGTAGAAAAACCATTCCGATTATTAAATACACATACGCATGGTCCACTGCTTCCTCCCAGGAGGAGGGGAACGTGCATATGAGTATATGTTAGTTAGTTCGAATTCTCGTAGGATTAGGGAATTAGTTAGATCGCGACCTTTTCGCATTCGCGACGACCGCCCGAGCCGAGGTTCGGCCACTCTGGCACCCTCGTGCGGGTCGTCACAAACTTTCGCGGCTGAGTGAATCTGCAGTTATTGGGGTCAAAAGTTCAAATCTTGGCCTCAATAAGTTCTGTATGATAATATTTAATCAAATGCGTACATTACTAACATGAGGTATGTATATTTATATACCACTAATACTGATGTATGCAAATATAAAGTTTATAATTTTAACTATTTCTTTAACTTTTACTTAAGAAACTATAGTATATATATTTAACTATTGTACTATATAATAATAATGATATTATAAATGTGAAAGTGAGTTTGTTTATTTGTTACTCAATCACGCAAAAATGGATTTGGATGAAATTTTGCACACAGCTATCTTATAATCGGAATTAAGATGTAAGATACTTTTTATCCCAGTAAATTATATATTTTTCATTTCTCTCAGCTTAATTGGCTTTTGATTTCCTTGTGATCTTTCAGGTAGTAATTGCCAAACCTTATTCTTTCTAATACAATAAAAATTTGAATCATAATCATCTCAGTTCTTTCTTTTATTTTGTTTTAGAAACAAAGTGCTTGTTGAAATGAAAACCCATTTTAGTTTAATTAATATTTAGTATTGAGATATACCTAAAAAGGATTACAGTAAACCTTTTCCGCTCATTACATATCAGTAATATGCATATAATGTTGACACAGTTGTGTAAAATTGGCATGCTAACAAAAACAATGTTTAAATATGAATTTCCATCATGTATATTGTATAACAGTTCTCAATATGCAATGATAACCAGCATTACATACCTAATAAAAAAAAAAAATTGGTTTAGCTTTGGCCGTTCACCTGAAGTCAAGTGCCAATATGGCCCAAGATGGAAACAGGCTAAGCCTAGTGGGAGGGACTGGCTCTCAAGTGCAGTAGCTCCGGTATACCTATATACGCTCGGTGTCAAACTTTCAACTTGAACAGAGTAAGACCCACTATATAGAAGTTAGATAACCGTTCTTTAAGGAATCGGCTCATCAAATCAAAAACTTAATTTGCTTTCTGCAGTACTTTGAAGTACTCTGATAGTTTACAAGAAATAATTTTATGTTGAAAAGTTAAATGTTTATTACTTATGACCAGCATTTTTTATCTAAGTTTTTATATTACTTGTAATGGTTACTATAAAATTGAAGTCAATATTGTGTTGTCATAATGAGTGTGCAATAAATATCAACTACTTTATGAGTGTGAATATCGAAATACTATTAAGTGAGCAATCTATCTATATAAATAAAATGATTGAGGTTTGCCGTTGTGCGCGCATCACTCAAAAACTACTGGATAGATTTTGATTTAAAAAAATGTTTTACTCCTTAGATACTTGGTTCTTATCAAAAAGAAAAATTATGATAATATCTTCATAAATGATAATTCTGTAGCCCACGCGATCGGAGCTGCGGGTACAGCTGGTTCATGTATATAATGTAGTTATATATAAACATATTATATACTAAAGGTATCACGCGGGATCGCACGCCTTTATTTCGCAGTCGATTCAAAAGTGGAAAAATGGAAAGGCAAAGGCAGTAGGATATTAGAAAATGTAATTTTTTTTTAATCATACGTAGTAATAAAACAGTTTGTAGGTAAGTATTTGTAAGTTGAAAACTCTTGATGGTTAGATTATATCCTTAGCATAGAATGATGAGAGGGCATTTTCTAAACGCCCGCCTGACTAGCTACCACCCTCAAGTTAAAAATCCATCGCCAAACACGAATAGGTGTGTTCCGGCAGCTAAACTTGAGAACCAGTTCCTCCACTACGCTTAGTGTGCTACTATTTTTATTATTTATTTATTTTTTATTATTTTTATTTTTACTATTTTATGCTAAACCAATAAAGAAAAAAATAATAAACGCAAAAGCGGATTTTGGTTTCGTAGTCCATAATTATTGACCGCGCTTCTTGTATCAAGGTTGCGACAAAACTTACGGAAATTTTACCGCAGTGCGCCGAACTCGTAATTTCCGATGCGGTTTTAAAACCAGTTTAATCAGTAACCTAAAAACACTTATGTATAAAATTTTAAAAATATAAACTATTCAAAGTATGGATAATTCAAAAGTGCACGCCTTAGACCACTCATTTAATTATTAATTAAAAAAAAAGAAGTCGTACCATTTATTTTTGCGAATTGGCCAAACTCATCAGATTTTTGACACAATGCAAAAAATTCAGTTAAAGTCGTCTTTGGTGGATCAAGGGCTTTTTGGTCAATAATTTTTTCAGTATAATATACTCGCTGACCATTTTCGAGGTGTACTGCAAGATGCTGGACAGCAGGATCTCTTTCGTGTATGGGAAAACTAAAAATATGCCAGATAGCCTCGTTACTACTAATATATCTCCCCATTTGGTATTGTGTTATTTCGTCATTTCGGTTAATATTTTGTACTTCAAATACGGCCAGATCAACTACCTTTATTAACGTATTTGCAAAAGTACATAACGGATTTCACGGTACTACAAAACTCGACATTAACATGAGCCTTATTCGTTTTCGAAAACAGTGGTGAGTATGGTACTACCCACCGATTATCAATTTCAACTTGATTTGTAGAATTTGACATTTGCATATAAAATGTGCGGCCACAATGGTTAGTGTCTCTACGGCGATACAATGGATAACCATCGATATCCGTAATAGTATAATTCATAAATAGTTTTGGGAAACGTTTCTTACATTTTCCATTCTCCATGCATGGCGACGTCATGTTAAAAGTACCACATGGTCCATGGATCATCTGACTGGTAACAACCTCAAACAACTCTGGGTCAGTTGATGAATCCGGAATTTCAGCAGAAATTATTTGATCTATTTCTTCTGGACGAATTTTATTTTCAAGCCAAATCAAAATGTGAGCATGAGGTAAACCTCGCTTTTGCCACTCAATAGAATACAGCCAGCAAAATGTATTACCAAAAATTGAATATTTAACGATGAAATCAATCATAGATTTCAATTTTTGTCTAAATAGACGTGCAACGACATCATGGCGATGTAAATAAAGTTTGTATTTTTCCCAATTTGGGTTACACGTAAATGTAATGAATATCAAAGGATACTGAAGTGCGTCATATGAGCGATGTACATCTGAAATTACATTAACAGTTCTATCTCGACGTGTGATTCTAATGTCTCTTTTGTTAGATGGATCACCAACCATAATAATAGCAACTTCATCTACAGTTGGCGCCTTGAACCTGCCAGCAAGTTCCCCATATGGTACTTTGTCGGCTTTGATGACAATTTATTTGTCACTTATCAATTGTGGCGATACTCTTTTAAATAACTGAATAAGATGATTATAATTTTCGAAAAAAACTTCCAATGATTCCACAATTGCTCTTTCTTCTGCTTTTTCTATAAAATTATGCAGGCACCTAGTTGTCACACGTTCCTCACAACTGCCCATAAAATAAATTTGAAGAAACTTTGAATCCTCATCAGGCATCGGCATTAGTGACCCAATCTAATGATACACTTGGCCTTGGATTTTGAATGTCGTTTCAAAATTACGTCCATCAGATGTTAAATCGCAAATTTTAGTTGCACCAAAAGATGTCATTCGAAAGCAAGAATTAAATTTACGTGTCTTACGTAAAAATAATTTTGAATCGTCTGATTCGCCAGCAAGAAGTGATTTCAAAGGTTCCGGTGGAGTAGGAAGAGGTGGCAGTACAATTTTTCCTGATGCATAACACATACCGGTTGTTTCATTTCGGAATTTCAACGCTTGGCAATATTGGCATATTTTATCCATCGCACCAATTGTAATCTTCGAAGGTGCAGAGTAATTAATGTCTGATTCATACTCGAACGCAAGGCGATAGAATGATGCACGTGTTAATGCGCGACTGGTTTGTTGCCTCGTTCTTTCGAGTTCTCTAAATCTGGCTATATTCTGTTGTCGCGCAGTTCTAAAAAGGAACTGAACTGCGGTGACACTCGGCGCCAGTATTTATACCTGAACCTTGAATTTCCCGAACGTTCCAGTTCGCATGCTTCGAGAAGAATCGATTGATCGAGTGGGTCTCGATGGTTCGAGAGGGAGCTTTGTTTACGCTCAGAGGAGGTCTCGAGAACGAATGAGATACCAAAGCTTTGGACATTCAAACCAGAGATGGCGACTCTATAGAACTTGATGGCCAGATCTTGAAACTTTGATTAAAATTTGGCGTCAAGACTTTAATAATTCTCTAACAAAAATAGTACATTTTTTTTTTTTTGTTATTAAAGGTAATAATATTGTAACATAATACGCAGTATAATTATAAAAATATCAGTCACAAACCATTAAAATAATACGGTTTTAACGTGAACATAAATAAATATTACGTGAAATAAAGTAATAGAATTTATATTCTAAGAAACAGAACACAGCGCCATCTATTGGGTGTATTTGCAAACTAGATGTCAAACAATATTGAAGAATTTTATCGATGAATCAACGTACACCGCCATCTATTAGTACAATTTTTTTTTTGTTATTAATGGTAATAATATTGTAACATAATACGCAGTATAATTATAAAAATATCAGTCACAAACCATTAAAATAATACGGTTATATCGTGAACATAAATTAATATTACGTGAAATAAAGTAATAGAATTGATATTCTAAGAAACAGAACACATCGCCATCTATTGGGTGTATTTGCAACCTAGATGTCAAACAATATAAAAGAATTTTCTCGATGAATCAACGTACACCGCCATCTATGAGTACTTCATAAAACTAACAGTAAATAAACACTTGCTTAAGAAACAATTAATTGATACATTTTATCCGTTTACATTCACGATATAAGCGAATAATTGAGATGATAACTATCCTACCCAGTAAGTTACACCAAAATACGGGTACATGTGAAATTTGATTGAAATCGGTTCAGTAGTTTTGGAGTTTATTGGCAACAAACATCGCGACACAAGATTTTTATATATATAAGAAAGATAAGATAAGTGCCAATTGGTTGTGGTAGAGGCATTTTAAGAGCAAAAAATTGCTTGACTTTGACGTGTCGAGAGTAGAGTACAACCTCGACCGCTTTGTGGTATGAGGCGGTGGTATTGACAGAACTACATATTTATCCATATATTCTCTCAATTCCTTTGGATGGCCACTTTCACGTAGATTTCTGTTATGTAAGGGAACCAAAGTGTAAATAGAAGATGTATTTTTTTTTTTAATACAATAAATGTGTCAAGCATACTGCTCGCCTGATGGTAAATGGATAATGTAGCCTATGGACGCTAGTAATACCATTACCGACCTTGAATCCCCTACGTCAAGGAGCTCTGGACCCCCCCCCCCCCCCCTTACAAATGGAGCACAACACAAGGTTATCTGACTGCGATCTTTTGTAAGGTCGATGTATTATCCCAGTCAAGCTGGCCCAAGTAGAAAGAAATATCCAAATACATCAATTTCTTTTTACCCTACCTCTCTTAATGTGGACTTGTTTGTTCCAGCTGGCTGTTATACAGACTAAATACGTGATAGAACGCTTAAAGACGCAACATCCTGATAAGGAATTTGACATTGGTAAGCTATTGCATTTAAAACCGCATCAGCAGTGGAAGTAAATTGTCACTAATTTAAATTTAATTGGGAACTCTTAAAAAGTTATACCGATATGTCAGTCATGATTTTTCTAGTAGCACAACTAATTGACTGCACTATGCCTGATGGTGAGTAGATTATTATCAAAAACGGTGACCGTCGAAAGATGTTTAGTCCATAGCTAGTCGTCGATTTCATGCCGACCACTTGTAAGCCTCTTTGATGTTGGATGTACACTCGCCGATTCCGAAACATGATAAACTCAAAGAGAGTCACTGAGGCAAGTTGGCTTATCACCATCTGCATGGTGGTCGCGCACAAATCCCTACCACCCCGATAACTTATTGGATATACATCAGCTGATTATGAAAGGCGTTATGACGGATGTTACACATGGTATATGGTGGTCGGGATACATTCGAACATAATTATCGTGTCTTACCACGCATTTCAGATATTAGATTTATTATTTTATTCTCTCGTCATAGTGATCGGTGCTATATGCTAACCGCCTTAAGCGCGATTCTGCTTATTATCTGCGGAACGCGGGACGGGACGGGATCAAGCATAGACTAAAGTAATACATTGGAGTGGGGGATTTCGCGGTTTTATTTTTGTGATCGCTACACATGAGGTTATTTTACCAAGTTGGACATACCAACGTTACGTTTTAAAAAACTACACAGTCAAACAAAAGTAACGCCTTGACGCGTTCTGAGTAAATTAAATTTTCAATATATACTATTAAATTAATAAGTTTTATTTTAACTGTGTGTAAAGATTACATGTATCTACAATTTTTGTTTACCATTTTAATAAAGACAACAATATAATGTATATCGTTCAATTTATTTATTATTAGATATCTGCCACAGTTGCAATAACGTGCACAAAACATTGATCTCACGATATGATAATATCTCAATAACCTTTATATGTGCACACCCGCCGGCCCGCGTTCCCGCAAACCATTCGGAGGGTGGCGCTTTCAGCCGCCGGCCTATAGCTTATATCACGTGAAGATTTTTTTAAATTGACAGTAACCATGACAACGCTGGGTGACCGTGTCCTGGACCGACCGCTGCCGAAGATCGGCGAAAAGTCCTTGTTCACGAAAGATCTGGAAGACGCTCTGATGAGCAACAATGTCGACTTCGTTGTACATTCATTGAAAGATCTGCCGACTACGCTACCCGAGGGTCTTGCTATCGGAGCTGTGTTTGCAAGGTACCCCGATTGTTTTGACTAACCTCAAGTAGGTACCTATCTCTCTAACTTAAGTTCCTTGTTTCCCAGCAGATGGCAGTAATTACGCCACTGTGTTAAAATCGCACAGTGTACGCGCAATACCACTAATCGGCGATTACCCATTGTCAATTATCAGGTTTACGTTTAAATAGGTCGGTTAAGTAAAGAACATGGGTACACAGAAATAATATAATCAATCAATGGAAGTGAGTGAATGTAGGCGCGGATCTTCTCCAACCAATGACCCGGCGCGGCGATTCGTTGCTATCTTCATTCTTAACATCCATCAATTTAATACTTCAAGTAACGCTTTTCCCGCGATTTCACTCGCATCATATTTTAGTTATGTCCCCTTTTATGTTTAACTGTATTAAAGAAATGACGGATTTTCTTACAAAGCTGTGATTAGTTCTAGCAAAAAATCTTAAGTCGGACACACTCGTGGTGGAAGTCAAAAGTAGGACTTTTGTTGTTGTTGTAAACTTAAGCCAAGAACAAAAGCCCTTAATATAATCACATCAAACATACCATCACGCCAGTATTCCTCGAAGGGTTAAGCAGAGATGTACTAATGTACACCCACTGTTCGCCGTATATGTTTTTGGGTCCCATGTAGGGAATGCAATCTCGCAATATAATTTCAATCCAGGTATTTGCGGGATACGGTAGGGTGGACTTAGACCTATGAAATCAATCGTAATAAAGACCTAATAGACCTCGTTTTGGGTTGTAATTTTGACCCAACATAAAACAAACAAGATTAAGACGCATGCCTTTAAATGTCACAATTTGACATAGATAGTCACGTCAACATCACTAACATAAATTGAAATAATCACGTACATACCACGAACACGAAATTTATGGCAAATACCTTAAATTCTCGTAAACATCATAAGAATATTAAACATTATTTTGGAAATAGCTTCCTAAAAAAGTTAGAGCATTAATTGTGTCGTCTGTTAAATGGCTCCTAATATTTGCAGACAAGGTAGCCCGCTGCTGAAAAAGCCGGTTCAGCTTCCACTCTGGTTCGTACAACAGTCATTAGTGAATTATGGTTGAAATGAAGGTGTGTATGCGCGCCAAGTAAGGTCTATGATCCACACTTCTCTGTAATCCCGCCGGTCAAGCGAGATCCCACAAAATTTCGACCGAGATTAGCCCCGCAAAAAGTAATGCGGGATCCCGGTGACCCTGGATTGCATTCCCTAGTCCCATGTAATAGGGAGCGAGCCTATTGCCATTAATCGGGCACAACGCCAAACTCCAAGCTGCTACAGAAAATTTCATAGAAAACCCAATAACAATTTGCTCGATCTGAGAATCGAACCCAGAACCTCGAGCATGACAGTCGTGCTTAGGACCACTAACCTAATGAGGCAGTAATCGTAATCAACAGTAATTAATTTAGGCCAAATGAAGATGACCTCTTGCAAGTTTTGATCGTGTTATTATTAATGAAGGTCTTATTGTGACCCAATTAAATTATTAGTGCTTTTTTTTTTGTGAATAATTATGATTATAATAATAAAGCTTCAATTTTTACTCTAATAATTATGTATCTTATTATATTAAGTGAGCAATTCTTGTGTATATATATATTAATTAGTTTCTCGGAAACGGCTCCAACGATTTGGATGAAACTTTGTATTTAAATAATGTTTTACATTCCAAGTATACCTAGACAACTGTTTTTTTTTTGTAAGACACCGAGCATGGCTCGGTCGCACAGATATTAATAATTAAAACTAGCGGTCGCCCAATTATCGAAATTCGACCAGCGACTTTTTGATAATAGACTATTTTCTGTTTGACATTTGCGGTATGAACCTAAACAATTAATATTATATCACATGCTGTCACGTCAATATTTTGTGGGGGTCTAAGTTCAATGGTAATGGTCGTGTTAGGATTCGCAGTATTATTTAATTTAATTTATTAATTAGTAAACAGATATTATAGATAAATTGCTTCACGTATTAATAAAATGATTATGATGATATTTACCAGTTTTGATTAACCACTTTACAATATTACTTGCTGATTGTTGGGTAATAGGACGCGACAATTGTTTCCAGCCGGATCGCGATTACCATACACTAGGTGTAATTACTCGCCTTAGAGGCATTTTTTTTTTACAATAGCTCGGCACATTGACGGTTGGTACTTTTGCTGATGGTAAACACAATACAATCCAAACAACAGCGACCACCGAGAAATCTAAATCCATCTCTTACCCACGTTACGCTTAAAGAACCCAGTGTCGTAAGAATTAAGGAACACTGACCGGGAGATGTTTCCACAGGTTCACGGTACGACAAAGATAAGTGATAGAGAATTTTTTAGTTCTTGAGTTGATAGAGGCTACCGTAAAACTGTGACTCCGAAGCCCGGCGCGTGTAGTTCTGTCGTGGAAGGGAGAGGAGGGTATTAGATTGAACATCTCTTCGGAACACTCACCACGATACAAGACGATAGAACACGCTCAGCGAAGCGATGTTCCTACGCAGTTGAAGCAGCTCGATGTATTTGGTAAAGTCTGCGTCAATGACAATGCGAACAGCCCGTCTTTGCAACCTGTCAAGAGCATCGAGGAGGTATTTTGCGGAACCATTCCAGAGGTGTGAACAGTATTCCATAGGCATGCTTACGCCGGTCTATATCCAATAATCATGTGGGGTGATAGGCAGAAATCCATGCACATTGTGATAATTCCGTCAGTGAGTTTCTTTTGGTTTATAGGATTTTATGATCAGCCAGTATATAGCTACAATATACATATTAAACTGCTGAAAGACTTACAAGCTGGCTTTTCAGCATGAATAGCATCACATTATCGAGAAAATACATATCTGTAGATACAAGTTAAAATCATCAATACATCATGAAATGGCGTAATAAAGCCAATATCTTTTTCGTATCTATGCCCAGTATTGGGAACTTAACAGGCTAAGATTTTTATTATTATTATTATATTTGTAGGGAAGATCCTCGGGACGCGTTAGTTCTCAAAGAAAAATTCAAAAGTCATACATTATCAAATTGCCAGATGGTTCTGTCATAGGTAAGCATTTTTTTTTTGTTTTTATGTTAATTAGTATAATTGCGTTTTTTAATCTTACGGAGTAAATTGACGATCACTAATGTCAAATTTGAAAATAATGTTGCCACATTCATTTTTCTAGTGTTGTGCTGCCGTTTATTATACGTTCCAATTATTTGAATGTAAAGTTTTTTTAAATACTGAATTAATTGAATTATTGTTTAATATTCTGTGTTATTCAACCCCGATATTTTACTATTATCATTACGTAATTCAAAAAATATATAAAATGTATAACTTTATGGCGAACTATTAACAACAAGAAAAACCTACAAAAAAGAACGCTTCAGTGGGCCGATGACAGACGTGATTTTGTTTACCTTAATCGACCTTAATTAGATTTGTATATAATCGCGGATAGATGTAAAAAATTCGAATTCGTTACTCCTATAGTACAGAAATAATTTGCGCTCGCAGGAACATCCTCACTCCGGCGTACAGCGCAACTCCGAAGTCTGTATAAACATTTAACTGTGACGGATGTAAGGGGGAACCTTAACACGAGGTTACGGAAGCTTGATGAAGAGAATGGTAGTTACGCTGCTCTGTTGTTAGCGAACGCTGGTCTTGAGAGAATGGGATGGGGGCACAGGGTTTCCGAGGTTTGTTTTTTTCTTTCTAATCACAAAAGACAACCGATAACTTTTGAAACATCTTGAATTATTTAATCATTATAGATTTATAATGCTAGCATAAGCTAACATATAATTTCATATAAATAACGCATTATAAGTAGCTAAAATGACGTCTCAACGTATAACATTTTTAAAGTTCCGTGCAAACGTCATCGCAGAGTGCGTCAGCTCAACGCACCAATTGGGTAGCGTTCGCGAATGACGTCATGCGCTGTTAATGTTGTTTCTTTTGACATGAAGAACAGTACAAAATATTCGATCTCAATTATTAATTTAAAAATATAAATCAATATTATTTCACAAAAAAAGATTGTAAATAATGATTATAATATTAGATAGATTGTTTTCAACTACATTTTATATTTTTTTGTGATTATTGACCAGTTGCATATTATGTGCAGTCTATTTATCATTGTACCAGTATCTTGGCTGTACTGTAAATCGAGGTTTGAAAAACTCCTACTTCAACTTTCCGAAGCGATTAAATTCCGGAACAATATTTTTTTTGTAAAAGTATAGTGGAGACAAAACTTTTTATCTCTAAAGTGTCCCTGAAGTTAGTTGGAATATTTTGAAGCAGACAGTTTACCTTATAAGTAAAATAAAAAATATCATGGAAAATAAAAATATTCATCCATCAGCACAAAATAACCTAATATTAGGACTAAGAAAAGTTGGATCTGATGCAACTGAGCTAATATAATATTCCATTGTTTCATCTTATTTAGTGGCAAGGTGTATACGTATACATATCTCATGGATAGAATCAAAGTTTAAAAAACACTTTAACAAGTTGATGGCTTGTTTGTTAAAACTGTCCAAATATATTTAGTTGCAACTTAAAATTCATCCTTCTAAATATTCTTCTTCGTCTCTTTTCAATCTTGGAAACCCAGTTCCCTTTATATTACTGCCATTTTCACGTATTCTTATTATTATATGTAATTCACTTCACTTCTAGCTTTGCAAAATGACCCGTCTATATCGCACAAAAAGCCACTAATAACAATAAAATAAAGGCCAAAATAACGCAAGTTTATGAGTTCAAATAAAAACAACAAAATGACGGATCAAGATCCCGACAAAAACTCCAATTCTGTTGTTGTTCTTTTTCTTCTTCCTAACTTGGCAACTAGTTATCTTTATTGAAGAACATTACTGCCATTATCAAGTGATTATAGAATGTCTGATTATGACAATTTCAGTATCAAAACAACATGGTGGCTGCCTTGTTAGAACTTTCTAGGAGGTTTTTGTAGCACCTCACCTTATGGTCAATATTATTTGCAATCCCCTTCACTAGTGCACACTTTATTATACAAAATGCCACCACTACATACCAGTTTGAGATCCCGCGAAAAAACCAATTCTTTTGTTATATGTTCTGTTGTTCTGCTCGATGACTGGGATATTTTCCCAACCGGCAGTAGTGTTTTGACGTTCATAAGTGCCTTCTTGGGACTTAAATCGAATGAAAATAGTTTTGATTTTCATTACTATAATCTTTCAATATTAGTTACCTGAAGTGTGTTTTTAGATGCATGCCGGTTAAGCATACGTGTTTCATTTTTAGGTTTTGCCATGTTCGCAAATGCTATATGCTGTCGGCCAAGGTGCTTTAGCGGTGGAATGTTGTTCAAATAATAAAGAGATATTAGCAATGCTGGCGCCATTCAACCACCCTGAGACTTACTGTCGGGTGCTAGCTGAAAGGAGTTTCCTGAAAACCCTTGGTTAATATAATATTTTAGAATTACCATTTTAAAGTAATACAAATTAGGAACTATGAATGATTAAAACTGTTTCCAATAATTCAGTTATATTTTAAACTATATTTTGATTTTGATTTTAATTTTGTTTTGTTCACCTATTACTCCTGTAGAGAGCGTTGTATTCAATAGATGACGGAGTTCCCAAGACTATATCCCTGGATTGTATATATTATTATTATATCCAGAAGTGTTCTTCTGCTAATTTTAAAGCCTATATTGACGAAAAACAGACTAAAATATTATTTTTTTCGTTAAAAATATTTAAAGAAGAATTATATTCAAGTAGCATATAGGAGGTGCCATCTATTAAGAATATGTTTAACTAACATGACAGCTGTTAGATTGTTTACATTCTTTAATGTCGGAAATATTCGCAAGGGTTACCTAGTTTAATAAAATTTTAACAAAAAAATTATGCCTAACATTTTTTTTTTCAAATTTCATAAATGCATTCCTTTATATTTCTTCATCTACTAATATTGTTCAGGCGGCGGTTGCAGCGCCCCCGTCGGCGTATCAACGAAACTCAAAGAAGACCAACCATACAAACTGACAATAACCGGAGCCGTGTGGAGTTTGGACGGCACCATCAAGTTGGATCACACGTTGCACGAAACGTTTGACCAAATAAAAAAATCTAAAAAACACAAACTCAGCCCGACAGACGAAACGGACTACAAGAAGTTAAAAATAGATGATAAGAATGGTGAATCTCATTCACACAATGCAAATCCCATCGAAGTACTTAATAGAAAAATTACTGAGAAGGCTGGCAACTTAAACTGCGAGGACATGGAGAATCAGAATTCAAAATCGGAGGAAATTTCTGTGTTCTGCGGTCTAATTCCCAATCCTAACGTGCCATTCGATGTAATTGTAAAATGTGAACACATTGGCAAAGGTTTGGCCAACGTACTAATATCCAAGGGCGCGTTGGAAGTCATGAAGGTGTCACAGGATTTGATAAGAAACACGGCTAATAAAACTTCATGATTATATTTGAATGGGTGGTGGGAAATGATAATCGTTCGGCCAAAATTAACATCTATAGTCACACAAGTTCGTGCGCGACCGTCCTATGTGTGACAGACGTTGGCGGGGATGTGATAGCAAGTCATTACGTCACTACGCTACACAGTACACTAAAGTAATCAGTATGTTGTCTCGGTAGTGATTTTGAAATAATTACCTACCGTCGGGGCCGGTCAGTAGATAAAAATGCACTAGTTCCTACCTTATTGTTTCTTAGGTTTACTTACTTACGTATTTGATGTGCTATATTAAATTCTCATTATTATTTTTAAAGTTTTTATATACATAATATATTTCTACTTTGGTTTTATTTCTAGTTTCAAAAGTGATTAAGAGTTAATAAGAAGGGAATCTACATTTTTTTTTATTAAAGTTTAATAAACCAAAAACAATTTTAAATTCTGGGAAGTAGGTGATATAATATTTCGTCTTTTGTCATGAATTGCGTACTCTTAACCATTGTGTACTGAAGATTACCTGGATTTCGTATCGGTCGTTTGTATGAAGACGTAATATGATACTGCTTACTTAGTGTACTGTGACTGAGTCACGCAATTGCAGGCGCTTCCCTTCTCAGCTACATTACCTGTCCCCGTTATCGTCTGTAGTACCTCGTCCCCGCCAACGTCTGTCAGAAACATAGGATGGTCGCGCACGAACTTTTAAGACTATAGCGTTAATATTGTTAATAAAATAGGTTTATAGATGAAAATTAATTCCATTGGTTGTTATAATTTACAATGACATAGAATATAATTAAAAACAGTAATGTGGAGTGTAGAGATAAAGAGGGCTTATACAAGGTGTCCAGAAAGGGTATCGGGTATTTGTAAGTTCAATGAAACAAAAATTATTTGTATGCAATAAAAAAGTTTATTGTTTATTATTAGCATATGAATTGGAGAATTATTTGGAAAAGATGATGTTATCCAAATGATGACCGTTACGTTGCTGGCACTCTTCTAAACGGAAACGAAGATTGGCGATAACACGTTGACACATAGCTATCGATATTGCTGCCATTTCTGACCTGATGTTTTGCTTTAACTGGGTTAGATTCGTCGGATTGTTTTGATAAACCTTACTTTTAAGGTATCCCCATGCAAAATAGTCAAGCGGGCTAAGGTCGGGGCTTCTGGGAGGCCAGTTGATGTTACCCCTTCGCGAAATGACTTTATTAGGGAATAATTCGTTAACAACTTCCATTGAGTCATTTGAGGTATGGCAAGTGGCCCCATCTTGCTGGAACCACGTTCTTGAGTTGAAACCTGCAAACTCCTGCAACTCTGGGACCAAAAAATTTCGCAACATATCGCAATAACGGTCACTATTCACATTAATTGCTCGGCCTCGTTGATCTTCATGAAAATAAGGACCAATTATGCCTTTAGCAGACATAGCGGCCCAAACAACGACCTTTGGGCTATGCAGGGGTCGTTCATGCTTTCGTTTCGGATTCTCCACTGCCCAGTACCGACAATTCTGCTTATTAACATGACCATTCAGGTGAAAATTTGCTTCGTCACTGAACAGTATGTTGTTAAAGTTGTTAAATCGCTGCAGCATTTCGTTCGCAAAATTCAGTCGATTAGCATAGTCCGTATCCTTCAATTCTTGAACCAATTGAATTTTATAGGCTTTTAGATGTAAGTCTTTCTTAAAATCGAATGTAAAGACGATTTTTTGATGATCAACGCTTGGCTTCGCTTTCGGATGGATAAAGACGGATTTTGACGAACCGACGCCTCAACTTCTTCAATTGTTTCTTCATCGCGAACTGAACGAGGACGACCAGAGTTTTGAATTTTAACTGTCGCACCTGTATTCTCGAACATCCTGATCCATTTCCTAATGCTATCGTCACTTGGCGCGTGGCGTGTACGATATTCCGCACGATAGAGACGTTGAAAAGTCACTATTGAATCACCATTACGATAATACGCTCGTACGCAAAATGCGCGATGCGTCCCCGAGTACTGTTCCATCGTGACTAAAACTCCACAAAATGGCGGACGCCACGAACCCCTCCCCGCACCCTTTAGACGCCCCGTTTCGAATATGGCGCGAAAACAAATACCCGATACCCTTTCTGGACACCTTGTACAAGCTTTTAGTTAAAAGAATGTCCGCCACAATGCAATGAATATGTGTACCCAAAATTACCGAAATGCCGCTAATGCACCAAAAATGAACAGTATATGACCAAAACGGCGCTATTATGTCGAAAATTATGGTCTAAAGTAAATAGTGCATATATGACCAAAAAGGCGTTATTATATCAAAAAAATATGATCTAAAGTTAGAGTATATGACCAAAATGGCGCTATTAAATAAAAATAAAAAATGGTCTAAAGTTAGTGTATGGCCAAAACGGCGCTTATATATCAAATAACTTTGACTTGAAGATAACAGTATATGACCAAAATGATGCTATTATATCAAAACCTATGGTCTGGAGTTAACATTATAATATGACCAAAATGGCATTATTATATGAAAAAACTATATGCTGAAGTTAACATTATATGACTAAATTACGATAGTAGGCGTCATTTTAATTTGACTCGATTTTTGGAACACTTTTTATATACCGAGTCTGCTCTTTTTATCTCTACACCCAATAAATTAAAATTATAATAAATATTTGATGGTTAATGGATGGTATATTATCAAAATGACTGAAAAATAACTTTATATATTTTATAACTATATGTTTAGTTAAAAATATATTTAGCTGGGGTGATTTGAACCAGATAATTACCCTGGTTGGACTGACAGACATTATTGAATGGTTAAAATTATATTTCCATGTTTGTACAAATGTTTTATTGAACTATTTGTTATATTGTCACCGGAGTATATTGTTCAACGTTAAGGTGTTTTACGAATATAGCTATTTTAATATTTTGGGTTATTATATTATTGTTGATTTATTTATGCGATTTTTTAATTTATCGATTATAATATATTATTATGTCACAACTTTTAAATGCTTTTTAAAGTTTAATTTTTCCATGTTTTTTTTATTATTCGTTAAATGTTTTAGCGTGTGGCCATGTCGGCTGGTGTTAAGTGGAGATGTGGCCCAGGATGATAACACGCTAAGTCTAGTGGAAAAGAACTGGATCTCAAGTACATCTGCCAGAACACACCTGTTACCGCGAATCTCCAAAACCAAATCAAACCAGGATGGCTTGGTTACCCCAATCCAGGTGTTTCATAAAACCATATGAAGCAAATCACTAACCTTGATCGTAGCGACTCCTTCTTGCGGTGCACCGCAATACTGCGACACACACGTACTAAAGTTGAATTGTAAACCAATAAAAAAACACACTGCGTCATCCGTTCTCGAACCGTAATTAGTTTTAACTGAAGGTCGTCATAAAAAAAAAATAACACACCTAGCCGCCAACTCCGGTATCGCGATTTACCCACATATGAAATTATAAAAACCGCCTGAACGACACCTATAGATGCTTGGTGACAGATATTCAAATTGAGGGTGGTAGATAGCCAGGGAGGCATTAGAAAATATCCTAAAACTATACTACGGTTTCACGACGATGTTTTTCCTTCACCGAAAGCTCGGGTTCATTGCAAGGATTCGAATTCAGGTCAATCGACGCGATGTTTGTACACGCTACCACAGCCATAATTGTTTCCGAGGCCTGCACTGAGCCATAATCTGCACCTTACTTCCAAACCATCGAAAAGTAAAAACAAAATAGTCTTAACTCTTACATCTAAGGATTGCAATGTTTTGATACTGTTACTAGCATAGCTTTTACATAGTTGGGATCCTAAAATTCACAAGTAAACTTAGTCTTTGCCACGCATTCACACCATACAAAGCGATGTATGTGTGATATGTGTAAGTGCGGGTGTCGAATTACATTTTGAAAGCGAAGATGCTCAGGCCAACCTCACCTGCACATGGTGTACCCTGCTGAGTAACGAACGAGGATATGGCGATAGCGGGGTGGTAGGGCTGTACAACCCGACTGGATCGCGACCACCATGCATGTGGTGAAAAGTCCGTCATAGTGACACTCGCTTTTTTTGCATGCCGTGTTTCAGGGTCATCCTGTGCATATCCAGTTAAATTAATGCAGGCCGGCGTGACAGCGGTGACCGTCGACGGATTACGATCTCTAGGTGGTCACCGGTATGTTAGGATTGTACTGTGCTTACCATCATGGACGGTATCGTCAATTTGCCGTGCAACTATAAAAAAACAGCGCTAAACGCTACTAAAATCAATCAATTTAATATTAGTTTGTATTCATTTGAATATTCAGGGACCAAACCCCAAAAGCTCAAATAAACAGATGACCTATATTTGAGATCACCCACACATCGTAATTATGTGTAAAATTGATGTACGTAAATATGTGACGCATCGTGCAAATGTGATGTAAATTTAATTCACGTGTTCACAGAGCGTTAGTCCAACGCGATACGTTAATTTTCGTCTTGTGTATCGCGAGTTTAAAAATAGGAAACGGTTAAAAAACATGTTTGGTCATGACACGGGTAAAAGCTTGTAATTTCCCATCTTTCTTCTAAGGTTGCCTGTCCACTGAATCAGAGTGGAGCAGATCTGAGCAAATTTCAACCAATAGAATTGCATATAAATCTAGTGGTGCAATTCTATTGACCGAATTTGCTAGATATGCAATTCTGTTTGTCGAAATTCGCTCAGTTCCGCTCCACTTTAGTGGACAGACAGCCTTATGTTGTGAAGTCACGGATGACTTCTTGTTCATCTTTGTCTGAAACTGAAAAACCCCAGCTACATTACACTAGTGTTCGATAATCATTGATTTTTCGAAAGTTCGATAGTATCGATTGTTTTGAAAAAATAGAACTCTCGTGATTTCTTGTAATTTTTCGCAGACAAATCTTTAACTACATTTTAAAATTTAGAAAATTTTGACAATCATCTACTACTGGATAGTTTAAGCTAGACTAAAAATTGTTCGATCGATTAATCGATGTTTAATGACTATACTTATTAGTTATTACTCATGGAACACTATGAAAGCGGATAAGTTTCGTAAACACCGAAAGCAGTAGGTAATCCATAGATTTAATATGGTATAGATTGGTCAATGATTGAATAAGGCGAGACCAAAAACGGAATACACTAGTCTGCTTATTATTTTGATGATTTTCTTTGTATACAAGTTATATCCAGTTACAGCACGCGTAACCAGAATTAAACACGTTTATAATTAGTTTTTTATTCCCATGGAGTAATTTGTCAATCACTAATGTCAAATTTGAAAATAATGTTGGCACGTTTATTCTTGTAGTGTTGTGCTACCGTATATTTTATAGTACAATTATGTAAATCGTAAGATTTTATTTCTTTATTTATCAATTTACATCATGTATGTACATTTGTTCATAAATGGTAAATTATCCAAATACATGGACCCTGAATTGAAGGTTTTTTTTTTAAGTAATCTGAAAAATGTTCCGGAATGTATGACATTGAAGTACTAATTACACCATGTCAACTTAGGTCGTATGGATGACCATCGCTTGTCAATAACCGTCTTTTACTCCGAGACGGCAAAGGATAAACGGAAGCACAGTGGTCACTATCTGCGCTACAAGGATGTGTTCAAACTGCACCTGAACGCTTGCAGTATCTTTTATACATGTTGGGAGGAATTTGCTTTAAAACGCTAATTTTAGCGCGCTTTAAAGGTATTAAAACATTTGAAGAAAATCTTTTGCATACATTAGACGCAATATGTCAAATATTAAAAGATAGACCTGAACCTTCTTACACGGGTACATACAATTTTAACGGTCAGCTCTACTGCTCGTATATCTAATCGGGTTTTCAAAACTAAGTTTTGTTTTGCCAAACACATTAAGGCTCACGTTCGAAAACAATGGAACTCTTGGAGTCGACGTCATCGCAATCGATGACGAGAACTTTAAAAAAATGAATGTATTACGGCGAAAACTGCAAAAAAAACTAAAAAGAAACGCTTTGGTTAGCCCATGAGAGATGCGAATTTCTCTCCCTTATTCGGTCTTCACATTAGAAGGGATTATAATTTTTTGAAAAAACTTACCAATAGTTATAAATATCTCATTCGTATTTACAATTAGTACCGACTGGTGACATCACTAATTTAAAAACAATAAACTAGAAACACATAAAATGTTATTTTACTCCGTGAAACTCACTACACATTAAATTTGACTTTAAAACGTTCGATTTACCCAAAAATAGCCAGATATGTAATGGTCACGATTTACGTAGGACAATAATATGGCACATACGAAAATGGTATGACTCATTCTACCACCATTCACAGGCATAGGCGTATAATATGCTTTTTCTTTTCCAGTTCCCGATCTATGAAGTAATCTCAGTATAAGTATTATCCAAGGTTTGCTTTAGTTAGGGGCTCTCGTTAAATGGCAGGCCATTTTTTTAGGTCGCACTTTGTCTTCTCTGCTCTAACTAGATGTGTACTATACAAGAAGTGATCAAACTAAGAATATTAAAGTAACGTCAGAATCACAGAACCATCATAGATTAATATTGTTTCTTGGCGTTATTAATATGTAATATTATGACAATTTACTCCTGCACAACAATGTAGAATGGTTAAGGAAATATTGTTTTAGAAAAAAAAAAAAATAGGTTGGTGTACTACTGGTAATTATAGGTAATACAGTAGGTAATTGTCTGTTTTCTAAACGAAGAAGTATTTGTGGCTACTATTACTTGATTAGCAGACATTTTTAAACATATCAAATGACTTGAATGTTTTAAGCTTCACGAAAAGTTGACCACTTGAATAACTCTAATTAATGGATGGAATCTTTAAGCCGCACCGCAACAGTATTTTATATTTTTAAAATGAAAAAAAACTAACTGGTAATTCCTTGCTATAAACACCCACCATCAGAAATAATTAAAAAAAAATCTTTTTAATACTTTTAATTCAGAATAAAGACTCAAAACTCTCAAACAACCAATTCTGAATACAACAAAACACCCTAATACAAACTAAAAAATACCTATTTTATCGAACTATTTTATTGTAATACAATAATTACATTAACTCAATTATTATTTTTCAACAATGGCGGTTTAACTCAAGCACATTTACTAATCACAGCCAAATGCACTTTTTTTAAGAACATGAAATAGGAAAATATAAAAGAAAACAGTTAAATCATTCAGAAAATCGTAATGGTACATTGCTCGCATGATCGGAAAATTATATCGATAATTTTAAAACATCTCACATCGATCTTATCGATAAATAATTTGAAACAAGACGACAATGGAACTTATCTAAGAATTAAAAAAAAATAGGCAAAGAACTAGTAAAATAAGTCCGTAGCAAGTTACATTAAGGAACAATGTTAATTTTATTTAATTAAAAATTATTTATTCAACATCTTCATCTTGCATGACGTTACTCGCTTTCATCGAAGCTCGGAGACGTTCCGAGACTTCTGGAAGCTTCTTCAGCAGGAGATGGAAGATTGGTGCTGGCATGGTTTGTTGGAGCACCTTTAAAAAAATCACTTTAATGAATTTTTTAAACGCAATAAATGCTGCCATGATAAATAGCTTAAGGATTTTTTTTTTTTTTATAGGATGTGCTATAAAACACAATGACCACAATCTCACGTATGTTAAGTGATGATGGGACCCACGATGATGGTAAACCTAGTGGAAAAAACTTGAGGATTGCTTAGTCAGACGATAATTAGAAAATACGCTACCACCATACTATGATTTCATCACGAAGTTTTCCTACACCGAATAGCTCAGATTCATTGTAGGAATTCGAACTCACAAAATCGACAAAGTCCGTACATGCTACCACTGAGCCACCGTCGCTTACACATTCTTTGATTGAATCATAATTTTTATTATGATGTATTTATTGAATATTTCGTAGTTGACCCTTTTATAAAGTAGGTCTTAAAGTATTAATTATTGTCGGATTAGAGGGAAAAAAATATTACCATACTTTTTTACGACCTACAAAACTGAAAACTTTATTCTAAAAGTTTACATTTCGTAAACAGGCGAAAACGCTGCCAGCCATATTAGTCTATATATTATGTGCTGTGACTTTCTTTACTTAGAGTCCTATGACGTCACAATATGGCGGACGGCGTTTTCAGAGTAAAAAAAAATATATTAAAAATATGTGGGCCATCTTACACTTAATATCTGAAATCCATAAATATTGGTTTCTTAAGTCAAATACTACAGAAAATATTTATTTGTTGAGCCAAATGTAATATTAATTTTTCTATATGTACTATTGATATGATCTGACATTCTACAAGATTAAATTTTTTTATGATTATAAAGTGGCTAATAAGCATACCTACTAAGTACTAGTGTTAGGTGAATATAGCAGCCTATGGTTATATGCAGCCAGCTTTTAAAAAACAATCCTGACGCCAGTCAAAATGAGATGGTACTTGTGAGAACTTAGTTGCAATACCTCTTGTGATGTTAGTGCTTCTTGCCTCTGCATCATGTGATCTGATTAAGATACAATAAGAAGGGTTATAAATTTTCACTTACACTAAGCAGCTGCTGTGTTTGCCCACAAACAGCAATGGCCTGGCCAAGGTGTTCTACTCCTGCCTCCAAATCACCACTAGCCAATAGTTCTTCACCAAGCTGGATCTGTAAAATATACACAAGTTGTGTTAAATTCTAGGTCAACCTACATATTTTGTACCCGACTATGAAAGAGGAGGGTTGTTTTTCGAGCGAATTTATGTATGTCTAATTCTTTGCCACTCTCTGTAGCCTAAATGTCTTGTAGGATTCGAGCATCCAAGGTATCGTTAGATTCATTTTAATTTTGGGAGTGATAGCCTATGGATATATAATATTTATGTATGATTGATATCAGAATAAAAAACGTCAACGGTATTGTATATAATTATAGCATTGAATACAAAAAATTATCTTTTCAATAAAAGGGATCAATATTGTGGATAACTTTTTGATCTCTCTCTACATCTTCAGTGACAGGCACATGATAAGCCTAATAGATCTAAGTATTAAACTGATTTAAAAGAATATTATTAAACAATAAATAATAAATTACCTGTTGCAAAAAGAATCTCTGCATAGCCTCATGGTCACTCATATCTGGCAATGGCCCACCCAGTGTTCGAGATCTAGATGCATTTTGTTGTGCATTTTGTCTACCTGGAATTGATTATTTTAGAAAAGATAAATATGTGATTCATTGATTGAAACTTCCAAAATAGTTTGACCAATCACAAAGGAAGTCAGTAGATCTAAATGTTTTTTCAAGAAGAAAGTTTTTATGCTATCCCTAAATGTGATACTTGGGGTGATGAGTTGTTAAATACTGGAAACACCAAAAGGAGGAGTCCACATAATATTATATAAACAAAAATACATGATTTTATTTTCTACTAGCTATACATGGACTGCAGAATGATTGTTTATGATTTTTTTTTTTAAAAGGATCAAGGATTTATAAAAGAAATTTGGTGTCATATCTATTTCACTAGTTTTTGCGTGATGCAGGCACAAGGACAAACTGCAATTATTTTATTTCTTTTTAATATCTAGTATACTATACATATACCATGTTTCATATAAATCTATTTAACTGTTTAATTGAGTAACAAACAATCAAAGTAACTTTTCCACAACTATAAAGAGATGAAGTTTATAAGTATGTTTGTAGAGGGCTATCTCTGGAACTACTAATCTCATTCTAATAATCTGATAATAATAAGATTCTAAGTTGCAGACAGTTGCTAGTTTAATGATAAAGAGAAATATGGAGTCATCTTAACAGAAGTACAATACAACCATAAAAAAGAAGTCACCCTAAGAAAGAAGCGCTGAGAAACCAGCTAACAATATCAATACTTCCTTCACAGATTTAAGAAAAAGGCAGATGGAACTCATCAGAATATGAAAATGTACCATATTAGTATTCATTGTGTAAATTTTGAAAGGATATGTCATGCAATGTCAGTACCTGTGTACTTTAGTATTATTTTAGAAATAAGCCATCTTGTATTACATTGTAAAAGTTCTTTGCAAAAACAAAAAAGAAAGACAGTGTATTGATTAAAAAGAATATTTTGATAGTATTTTCCGTGTTATTTTGTTATTGAAAACAAATATTTTCCAGGAAGTTATAGTAAACTATAATATGGTATATAGTGTTCAAAGATCGTTTTATTTACAACCCGACTACCACAAAATCAAAAGGAGACTAATATTTGATAAATAATAGCTTATATGTTCGATAATGATCTACATTCACTGAAAGAGATAGCGAAATGGTTTCAATGTAAAATCTTACAGAACCCTAGGGAATTTAGTGTCTCAAGCAAAAATCTAAGATGGCTGCCTAAAATTCTAAACTTTTAGGACATCAGGACCATTAGGGATAGGTATGGTTAGATAAAAAATCAAGATGGTAGATATGTTTAGTTAAAAAGTGGTATAAAAATGTTCTCAGGGCCCTTCATTTCAAGTACAAAACCAGCATTTTGATGATGGGTAATGACTACACTGATAAAATGATAAAAAAACAGTAAAACTTATTTTAACTGCACAGGCAGATTATTCACAAGATCTCATGTGTCGTTATCTGGTTGTTTAGGATACAGAGCAAAATGCATGTCCCATATTTGTTGTTCTAAAGGCTCCATCTGCCTTTTTCTTAAATCTGTGACTTCCCTGTTGTTTAGAAAAGCCTAATTAATAGAAACTCAATGTTTATCACTCACTTATCAACCTGGCAACCAACTAGCACCACCTCCATGTTCAATGGCCACATGTTGTTGACAGATAAATATCGCGTCGCCAATTAGTCAACATCATGTGTCAACTAATTAACATGTAGTTAGAAAGCGATTTTCTATAGGGTGTATGTGGTGTCACATGCCACCTCCCCGTTTAAAAGACACATCATCCTTGCAATGACAACTCGCCATCCGCTTATGGACTGCTTGTGTGCAAGTTGATATGGTAACATAACAGAGTTGACAAATGAGTGCATATAGAACTCTATACAAAGAAATCTCAACCACATGAGGTGATGTGGTGCTGGTCGGGTGCCGGGTTGATAGGTGAGTGATGACCTTCAGGTGTATCGCCTTTAAGGATCAGCCAGTGTAAATCCAGCTGCCTAGAAGTTTCCTGGCCAGTATTACAGCAATGATTGGCGATGGATCGCCAATCACTCAGTAGTGACTATTGTTTTTGTATTGTACTATGCTTAACACTAGCCACTATGCACTACTGCAAAAAAAAACTATCTTAACTTTATTGATCTATGTTTTATAAAATCATGCATGTTTTAGAAATACTTTTACCAATGCTAGAATAGTCCGCAATGTCATAAAGCTCATGAACATTGATAGGTACTTTTTAAAACTTTTAGTCAATCACAAGTGTAGTTTTAGTGTTCCACAATACTTCGTACAGATCCATTTGATTTTACATGCACACATAAATAATTTTTAACGGCGTATTGAAACGTAAATCGATTTATAAACTAATATGTAATTATGAAAAATTTATAGAATTTAAGGTTATAAAAAGAAAATTTTGGTATGGCTAATACAATAATATTTAAAATCATGTATACATTCATTGGAATTTCGTTTTATATAATTTTTTTATTCATGTAGTAGGAAAAGTAATAATTTCTTACGTTCTCTCAATTTCTTTTTGAATAAAGGATCCTTACGTCGTTGTTGGTCAAAGTATACACAGTATCCTAAAAACAGAGTACCAGCTATTCCAACAGCAATTCCTAATGTAGTGCGTGTTATCTCCATCATTATAATTTGTAGACACGCAGTTCACTTTTGCTAGCAAAATTTAAGATTCGCCATTTACAAATTAAATGAAAATGAGGTACATTTTTTGTTCAGTATGCAGTAACTCAGTTTAGTGATGTGTCAACTCGATTTACTAACTAGAGGTGGGCTTAGCTCGTGTTGAATTTACTCCGAATTTGGATTGGCGCGGAAAAGAACGAGTCAAGCTAGTACCTACGCGATTGAGGTGCTCTTATTCTTACGCAAGCGCGGCTATTCTTTCGAATATTTCGGTTGATCCGTCGCAGTCACGTTGGAGGCTTGAAGTCCTAACTGTGACATAGAAGATTGCACAAAATCCCGGTAACAGTGTTTTAATTAATAAAGTAGTAGTAAGTAGGATTATCGACTTTCCATATATTGGAGAACTTTTATAATTGTCCCAACACATATTTATTACGAATCTATTCCAAACTATTTATTTTAATATTGTCACGAAGCTGAGTAATTAACTTGGTAAAACAAAACTAATCATTAATTCAGGTTAATCCAGTTAACCCGAGTTACGTGAATTTCAACTTGAGTTAAACCTAGTAGCATTTTCTTCGAATTTGCACATCTCTAATTCATATAAAATTGTTTATGGATTGATCAATAGTAAATAAATTGCACAATAATTTACAAACGATAGTAAGGTTTAAAATATGGATACAAATTTGCTTTATGTATTTTCAAAGGGAGGTTTTTTAACTCGTTAATTAGCAACATTTCAAACGTCTTCCACTCAAACTACCTAGTTTTTTTAAGAGCAATGGAGCCAAGAAGCTTATAAATGGAGCTCAAGGAACTTCAAGGAAGTAGTAACAGGTAACATTTAAATTATACTTCCCTTACCATAGACAAATAACCAAAGGGCTTACGGCGTGGAGCAATGGTCGATATAATTTTTTTTTAAATATATTTTTTTTCATTAAAATGCAGTATTGCCCGTAAAACACTCAAATTACATACCCTTTGTCACTAGAGTTAATTTTTAATTTTTAATTAAAACAATTTGTTGTTTGGTATTTTGGTTGTATGCAAAGTTTGAAAATTCATTTTGTGTTGATAAATGTCTAGCTCAAACATAGTTGCCGAAGAGTGAGTGTACCATAAAACTCTACTTACTCCTTCGGGGACAACACAGGGATGATGATCTTTTACATGTCATGTTGTCAAAAGTCTGTTTTCCTCAACTAAAACACTACAATGAACAGATAACCATGTGTGAAAATAAATATTTTGATGATTTAAAAAAAAATCGGCATTGATAACCGTTAATGTATAACAAAAACCCATAAATAAATAGTAATATAACCAGTTGCAAGGATATTGCGCTTTTCCTTGCCGATTAGGATTTTTCATACTAGCTTTATTAAAAAAATTATAGTTCCTTTGTTTTTGTTCAGTATTTACTCGGGTGTCATTTTTATATATAGTAATAACTAACAGATACCATAACCGGTAAAAAATCCAGCACTTGCAATTAAAAATCCATAAGTCTATGGAAGCCGATTTTCAGCCCACAGTGTAGCGGAGATAACTAGATATGTTCTTGCTCGTTCACTAAAAGGAGCGCTCCGTTATAGTACAGTCTTTCAACTGTACTAGTTCGGACTTCGAGTACTATTAGTACAGTAGTACATACACTGCCGCGGCTGAATGAATTATACACTGACGAATATTAGGTATATTTTGATTCTCCTTCATACTTTACGGGTTTAGGACTGTTATTTTAAAGACCCGTTTTTTACAAAACATTGAGTAGATACTGGAATAAAATTAAAATACAATTACGTAACATAGTACACTTTCAGTATACTAACTAAGACAATTCAGTAGCCTAACAAGATGGTGGCTCCCTTGTTAGAACTTTCTAGGGAATTGTTGTGGGATCTCGGAATGAATGCTTTCAGCTTATATTTATAATCAACCTCACTTATACACAAAACCAAACTATATCACGCAAAACGCCACCAATATTACATATTATAGGGTCAAAACCTAAGTAAATGAATTAAAAATAACAACCACAACATTACACTTCAAGATCCCGCCAAAAACTCAGCGATAAGACTCAAAATCCATTGCCCCTAACGACAGAATTGTGCAATTTGAGCAAACCAATTAAATTATAGTTTTGATTAAAAATTTGACTGTACTTCTAATTAGATGATTTTAACTATCTACTATTTAATTTAATTTTATAACGCAATAAGTATAAATGTAAATTGCTTACAAAAATTATAGAATACTATCCCAAAATCCATTTTAATATTCAGAGTTGCTATAATAAAAAAAATTGTACACATGACTGAAATATTGTTGATTTCTGATTTTTTTGTCTTATAAACAGTCTAAATTACATTTATGTCGAAGGATCCTTGCAAGAGATTCGCTTGTGATATCCAGAGATGCCTTGTTGGTAAGTTTCTCCACATAATTTTAATTATTTATCTTTTTTAACGACAGCTGACATAAATTCAGTCGCCATCTTTGCTTCAATCGTTCAATCAGTTCCGCGGATCCGCGGGCGTTTCATCGCCTTTTTTTCAATGTTTTACCTAAATAATTCGTTACGGTTCCTCTCAAAGGTCAAATAAAAATATTCTGGTGATTTGCGTAATAGTTCTGTGTAAAAATGAGCTTTTTTGGGTTTGGACAGACTGCGGATATTGAAATTGTATTTGATGATGCTGACAAGCGGAAGGTTGCTGAAGTGAAAACTGATGACGGTAAAAAAGAGAAATTACTACTTTATTACGATGGCGAAACTGTTTCGGGTCGGGTTAACGTGACGCTAAGGAAACCTGGCTCGAAACTTGAACATCAAGGCATCAAGGTCGAACTCATAGGTCAAATCGAATTATTTTATGACAGAGGTAATCACCATGAGTTTATATCGCTGGTCAAAGAGCTGGCGCGTCCTGGCGATCTCCTCCAGCACACTTCGTACCCGTTCGAATTCGCGAACGTTGAAAAACCTTACGAAGTTTATACGGGGGCCAATGTTCGATTACGGTACTTCCTGCGAGCGACGATAGTCCGCAGGCTCACTGACATCGTAAAAGAGGTGGATATCGCCGTCCACACGCTATGCAGCTATCCTGACGTGTTAAATTCGATTAAAATGGAAGTGGGCATTGAAGATTGTCTCCACATAGAATTCGAATACAACAAATCGAAATATCATCTGAAAGATGTAATTGTAGGAAAAATTTACTTTTTGCTTGTTCGTATAAAGATCAAACACATGGAAATATCAATTATCAAGAGGGAAACTACTGGATCAGGTCCCAATACATTCACAGAGAATGAAACTGTTGCAAAATATGAAATAATGGATGGAGCCCCAGTCAGGGGAGAGAGTATTCCTATCAGAGTTTTCTTAGCTGGTTATGATTTAACACCCACCATGCGAGATATAAACAATAAATTCTCTGTTAGGTATTATTTAAATCTTGTATTGATGGACACTGAAGACCGTCGGTACTTCAAACAACAAGAAGTTACTCTGTGGCGTAAGAGTGATAAATCCAGGTTGCCATCCCATAATGCTCACCATCCAATGACACTTTCACACCCTATGAACCCTATGCTAAGACAACTGAGTGCCTCAAGTGAAGATATTTCTGCCAGAACTGCATCCCCTTCTATTCCGGAAAATGTTATGCAAAGATCAATTTCACCTTCACTACCTGATGTTGATAAACAAAATGGGCCTCAACCGATGGAGCAGGAACAACCTGAAATAATTACAGAAAAACTTGAAAGCACACACATTGAAAATAATCAAGAGGTATCTGTGGAATACCCACAAGTGGACGTCCAGGTGGCTGAGAAATCAGTAATAGCTGACAAACCATTGATATCTGAGAAGCAGATGGTAACTGAAAAACCAATGATAGCTGAAAAACCAACAATAGGTGAAAAGCCGACAATAGCTGAGAAACCAATGGCAGCTGAAAAACCACTAGTTGCAGAGAAACCAATTCTAAATCGACCTGAGAATGAAGCTAGTTTGAGTCAATAACAGAAATATCCTTGTGCAGTCAACATGATGAGTGCTAATAAAATGAACTATATGGTCTCATACTCAAAAACTTGTGTATGAATGTTTCAGTTGATGTACCAACATTTATAGTGCCGATATACATTTTTCTGAGGCTGTTGTTATTATATCTTTGTTTAGCCCATACATGGTAAAATTTGACTTAAAACTATAAAAAACTACTTTCAGTGTCACATTTATAGTGATGTGTCTGCATTGCTTTGTTGTTGTAAACATACCTAACATGTTTACTCCATGTAATGGATATGAAAAACCATTCAAAACAATTTAGATTTAACATACCCTTTGACTTCTAACACATACAAAATGTATGTTGAATAGGCATAAATGCCATCCATGCGATAAATTATTTAAAACTGAAAATTAATGGTACAACCAACAGCATTTAGATATTATGTCAATTATTTCAAATTTCCAAAGCAAAGTATTAGTATATCTGTAAATTCATATGAATATGTTAATTTTTCATCTCAAAATAAAAACAGATACAATGTAATATTATCCTACAAAGAGTACTTTTGTACATTGAAAATGCATACTTTTCAGGGTGACTATTTTAAAGTTTGCATTTGTATGGTAAGTTCAAAATTTATCAAACTCACATGTGTGTTATACCAAGAATAAGTTAGTCTATCGATTTAAAATAAGCAACCCAGAATCCAATTTTAAATAATTTTGAAGTTTCATGCGAGTCTACTTTTACAGACTTTACACCTTTTACAGAAATAGTAAGAGGCAATTTGATTATAAATTCATCTGAAAAGTCTGTATAGGGAAAATTCTAAATAGCATTTGTTATTAATTGTTATTTATTTAGGAAGTTGAAAATAATATAATTTTTCAATAGTATCATGTGTCAGAATTTGATTTGGAAGAAAAATAGTAAGCCATATTAAAGTAATTAGCGAAATTTAAAAATGTTGGTACATTCATAGTTATGCCTATTATCTACAGCCAATTATAAAAGTTGTTTTTCTAATCTATGAACCAGATGATAATGTTTTGTTTATACTAAATATTAAAGTGTGAAATGGGTGTGCACAGCACTGAAGCTATTGCTCTCTGTGGCAGTCAAAAACTTAGAAAGAATTCCTATATTGTTATTTAAAACAAATCACTTATTGTTGTAAACTTTGATTTATTTATATGAGCTAGTGTGTAATGCACAAGCTTTAGTAAGTTTGAATAGCTACATTACATATTATTAATATTAAAATAATAGGTGACCACCATCAGAATATGTGATAACTGGCAATCATAAAAAAAAATTGAAACTGTAGATAACTTATCATAACTGGAGCATAAATGTGTGTATCCTTTTGGATAGTTAATGTATTTTTTTTTCAAATTCCTTTATATAATGTAGCTTCACTGACAGGTTAATTTATATATACTAGGAATAAACACAGGGCTTTGCTCAATAATTTGTTGCACTGCTTATGGGACAATTACAATATGCAAATATTGTTTCCACAACATTAAATAGCAAAACAAAATAATGGTATCTTAGAATAAATTTTAATTTGTATGTTGACTTTCTAATATATTGCATTTTATTTAAAGAAATGTTATTTGGTTGTCCTACTGAAAGAATGAAAAACATGAACTTTTCTTACAAGAACTTACCAAGTTTTAAAAGAAATCTCATTATTCCAACATTTTAGCAATGCTAACTCCGCAATTAAGAGCATCTGCAGAAAATCTGTATGAACTACAAATTTAAAAATGGGACAGTGCATATATTTACCTCTTTTTTCTGAATCGAGATAACCGATTTTTAATTCAGGATGGCAGGATAAATGATAAAAATTCAAGATTATCTATGGTCATTCAATATAATAGTATGTTAATATCTTTTTCATTCATGTTAACATACAATGAATACTTGTTTTTTTAAATACATCTTTTAAGTGCAACCTTTTGCTAATAAATGTTACTTGTCAAAATTGGCTTTGTCCTCTAAATATGTGGTTATGACTCCTTTATTTATGAGACATCAATTTGATTCTATCAACAAGTTGATTATACATTGGGTATTTTAATTCGTTAAATCAGGGATGTAACGATACCTACACGATATATCGGGATTGCCGATTATTTATTTAACAATTTGAAAAGCACACGAAGCAACGATGTTTTCTCTCGTAGCAGGCGGGAGAGCCGCGCATGGTGCTAGGGGCAACATTGCCGTCTTTACAGAAAGTCGTATTATTATTTTTGCGCCTATTAATTTTGATTTGTAATTAGTTTCAATAACACTCGTTTTGAGGTTGGTTTTCCGTTAAAAAATAAATGTCAAATACCTAATTATCATTCAAAAAGATTATATATATTATAAAATTTTGTGCATAATAGAGAAGAGACATAAAATCACTTGAAAAACTTTCGTCAGTCGGGAAAAAATATGAAGGATCTTACATAACCAATGAAACAAAGTATAAAAATACTTTTAACAGAATATAACTGTTGCTTAATCCAATAGGATTTTTTTTTTAAATTCCATCTACTTACCTAACCTGCCTTTAGTGTATATGAAAAGCAATATGTTTTAGTAGTTAACGTTAAATAATATATATCTAGGATTATTATCTTGATATAGTTGATATCTGAAAGTAGATATGAAAGATGCACATACTGAGAATTTTTAAAGAATATAATAGTGATTCTTTGGTGATACTGCAAAAGGGGCTATGTCACTATTAACTGATTTCTCATGAGAAAGATAGGAGAACTTTTTCCAAGACAAGTGAAGCTGTCAAATCCTCTAATGACTCCAGGATAATGGAACAGACAGTTCGAAAAAAAAAATTTTTTTTCTTAATAGTACACTAAGTGGGTGGTATGCTTATTGTGTTTTTATATCATTAGTAAAATCTATATAGTGTTATACAAATCATTCTTGAATGTAGAACTAATGTGAAAATAAATATACGTAAAAATTTTGAAATAAATAATTTATTGAGATCCAGTCTTTTGACATAGAACATATTATTGCAGTATCATCAACAATGTTTATTTTATTAATTGCAATATTTACTGGTAATCTTGTTTTGTGTATTTCATTAGGTCCTTGCGTCAATCTTAGAAACAATTCTTACATAAATACGTTTATATTAGCAGCTTAATATTTTATTTCATAAAAATAGGTTTACTTTTATACAGAGAATTTTGTTGTAATAAATAAAACAATGAAATACATAGTTGTAATTGCTTTTTGGCGTATGTAAGGGAAAAAATATGGTTTCTTTGCTAATTACTTGCCTAATTATAAATTACACTGATAAGCGAATTCATTATTTTAGCAAAATGATATTCTTAGCATGACTAATCGTTAAAAAATCTTGTTACAATTTGTACTGGTGCCATGTAAAAAACGTAAATATATGTATACTATGTCCAATGAAATTGATCTATTTGTATTCCTACAAATTAAGTTCAATTTAAAATGTGTAATTTATCAATTGGAAGTACCATTGAATTTGGGTATGAATGAACCCATAACAACTGAAATAAATTGATCGAAGTATTTACCAATGAAATTTGAAATTGTGGTGTGTCTGCGCAATGGAACAATTTTTTTTAACATAACAATGAATCTAATGAGACTATAGCATGTATAAAGTATAATAAATTAATTTTATTAAAATTTAGTTTTTAAGTTTAAATAAAACACAGGCTGTGGTGACTGGTGTGCGCCACTTCTAATTTTTTTAATCCACTTCATGCCCAAATAAACTTTATCCTTTATTTTGTATGTAAATTAGGGTGTCCATGTTATGTTAAACATTATTCTATAATATTATTAACGCAATTATCTTTGATGATGATAATGTTTGATTTTTAGTATTGTATTGTATAAAATGTATCTTTTTTTTTTGTATTGAGATTAAGCGCATGTCGATTATATAATATTGTTATTAAAGTATATGTATAAATTGCTGAAATTGTTTTTTATTTGTCTAACAATTTGAAGTAATGATGGTTCAGAGGTAGCGTGTACGGACACCGCATCGATCGGTGTAAGTTTGAATCCCTATAATGAGCCTGAGCTTTCGATGAAGGAAAACGTTATGTGGATACCATATGTAGCCTGGTTTAGAGTATTTCCTATAGCCCGCCTGGTTATCTAACACCCTCAAGAAAATCATTGTTCTATCAAATTGTAGCATCTAATTTAATAAAACGTATTGTATTTGTGGTTTTAAACTATTGTGGCGACCTGTACATAGCGACATCTATCGAGCGACGTAAGACGCATCCTACTATCCTACATTGCGCTATAGAAATTAACTCAATCGTTGACATGACACCCGTCTGGTCGGAGGTTCCTCCCTTTTCAATAGTTCTTCTACACTGGTGACCCCGAGCATGAAAGTCAGCGCAACCTTCTTCGCACAGCTACATCGTGACGTCATCATCACTTCCACAAACTTTCGAGCAGCGAGTCATACAGCCAGCCAGCATCCACGGCTACTACGGGTATCCTGACCACCAGCATGCAGCAGACGCGCATTCCTGGTCATCACCCACAGCCTTCTCAGCGACCTTGGCACAGCACACTGCACTTCGGCCGGTCAGCAAGCAGAGACGCACTTCTCTCCTGGTCGACGCAGCAGCCAGTCACTACGCAGCACTGCAACACTCCGACTCACTGGAGCATTCTTGCAGCATCACCCCGACTCACTGGGGCATCACCCCGACTCACTGGGGCATCACCCCGACTCACTGGGGCATCACCCCAACTCACTGGGGCATCACCCCGACTCACTGGGGCATCACCGCAGACAGTTCCGACTCACCGTGAACTATGCGGCATCTGGTTCCGACTCACTGGAACATTCCACTGGCCCGGCAAGCATCACAAGATGTATGGACGACTCAACCTGCTATCGACCTCCGGTCTCGGAGAAGAGTGATGTGGCGACATCTATCGAGCCACATAAGACACATCCTACTATCCTACATTGCGCTATAGAAATTAACTCAATCGTTGAGCATATATATACAAGAACCCGACTACAACCGTTGGGCAGCTGCCCGCCAGACATAACACCCGTCTGGTCGGAGGATCCTCCCTTTTCAATAGTTCTTCTACACTGGTGACCCCGAGCATGAAAGTCAGCGCAACCTTCTTCGCACAGCTACATCGTGACGTCATCATCACTTCCACAAACTTTCGAGCAGCGAGTCATACAGCCAGCCAGCATCCACGGCTACTACGGGTATCCTGACCACCAGCATGCAGCGGACGCGCATTCCTGGTCATCACCCACAGCCTTCTCAGCGACCTTGGCACAGCACACTGCACTTCGGCCGGTCAGCAAGCAGAGACTCACTTCTCTCCTGGTCGACGCAGCAGCCAGTCACTACGCAGCACTGCAACACTCCGACTTACTGGAGCATTCTTGCAGCATCACCCCGACTCACTGGGGCATCACCGCAGACAGTTCCGACTCACCGTGAACTATGCGGCATCTGGTTCCGACTCACTGGAACATTCCACTGGCCCGGCAAGCATCACAAGATGTATGGACGACTCAACCTGCTATCGACCTCCGGTCTCGGAGGGGAGTGATGTGGCGACATGTACATAGCGACATCTATCGAGCCACGTAAGACGCATCCTACTATCCTACATTGCGCTATAGAAATTAACTCAATCGTTGAGTATATATACAAGAACTCGACTACAACCGTTGGGCAGCTGCCCGCCAGACATAACACCCGTCTGGTCGGAGGTTCCTCCCTTTTCAATAGTTCTTCTACACTATGACATTTTATATATAGACGCGTTGTACGCCAACACCATTGCACTAAAAAATAGCGCAATTTATTTGTATATAGAAATTATAGGTAATGCTTCCAGTTATACAGTACCTACGCAAAAATGAAACCGAATATGAAAACGTTTATTACAGCCATTTTTGTTGTTAGAAAGAAATGAATATATATTTTGAGTTTTAGTGACGTGCAACCGCGACAATGGATAATACGTGACTGAAAGAATGTCGGGCAATTACCTGACTTTAGTATTGTCAAAATAGAACGCGGTTAACGTATCTACACATATAAAAACATCTTAAGCCGCCTTCACATGTTTGGTGTTTTCACCAAACACCGACCACAATCACCCAACACAAGCACGATATCCTCATGCTTGGCGAACGTTCTAGTATATTCCGGTTATGCAAACATGGCGGATGACGAGCTTGCGGCAGCGATTACTTACACCTATCCACACGTTTGTGTTTGCTGTTTGGTGTTCGCTGTTTGCCAAGCCTGTGGAGGCGGCTTTAGGTTTCAAATGAGTAGTTTACAATTTTAGATCGAACTCCATATAGTTTCGGGTGTCGAATTACATCTTTAAAGCTGATACACCCAAGCCAACGAAGTGCACCCTCTTGAATAACGAACGAGGATATGCATGTGAAAAATCCGTTATAGTGACTCGCTTTTGCATGTCGCCGAAACTGCGTATCCAGTTAAATAATGCAGGCCGCCCTGACAGCGGCGACCGTCGACGGCTTATAATCTCTCGGTAGTCGCCATTGTATTATACTATTTCCATTTCTTTATTTTCTCGATGACAGTTCTAATTTGATAGTTGTAGTGTTGTGACCAAATAAGTAATGATATCGATATGGAGCATCACGACATTGCTATGGCTCGCTGCGAATTTTTGAGCGAAGCCAAAAAGATATCAGATTGGTCAAATGTTATTTTCACTGACGAGACAGTTAAATGCAAACCACACAGTATTTAAGAACTGGACTGACGACACCGCCGCTTCTACTAGTTCAGTGACAATGGGAAAAGGTGAACACCTTATCATATGCCATGCAGGGTCTACGAAAAGATTGATGTCAGATGCTTTACTGGACTTTAAATCCAAGTAAACAGTGGACTACCACGAAGAAATGAACGCGGAGATTTACGAAGGATGGTTTAAAGAAATGGTGCAATCTCTGGAAAAACCGTCCATAATTATTATGGACAACGCTACATATCACTCCAGACAAATTGATAAAATTCCGACGCAGGTCAATAAAAAACAAGAGATAATTGACTAGCTCCAACGTCATGGCGAAAATGTGGATAGTACTTTATTAAAAGTACAATTAGTGAATATTTTAAAATCGAAAAAAAAAAGCCTCCCTAAAAGATATGTTATCGACGAAATAGCTGCCGAATGTGGTCATAGGGTTCTTCGACTTCCGCCGTTGCCAATACAATGCTATAGAACTAATATGGGCACAAATCAAAGGATAGCGTCGGATTGGGAAATTCTTGTGGCATTCGATAATATACAAGTACAGGAACTTATAAATAAATGTTGGGGAGAGCTCATCGAGTGACAGTGACGATTCATCAGATTTTGATTAAAATAAATAAATAAAGATTACCTGTCGTTATAATTATTTCGTTTCATTGTCAATCAAGAATTAATACGTGTATAAATAAAATATAATATTAATTAATAAATTTGTACAAAATTTATCCGGCAGTAGTTTAGTTTCTAACATTTTGTAAAAAAATATCGGGCCTGTTACCGTGTTACGTTTATCGATATAGCTCCATCCCTATCAGTTTCTCCGACTCTGGTATAACCTTGTACGTGAGTAAACGTCATATTTTTATAAAATAATGCATACATAATGTAAAAAAGACGCTCGTTAAGTTTTCACAGGAGCTGTCATCGAGAAAATAAAGAAATGGAAATGGTATATAAAGGATTTTATTGTGCTTACCATCGGCGACAGTATCGTCAATTTGTGGTCCTATTACAAAAAAAGTCTCTTTTTTTCTGAGTTAATCCGCCATTCCCTTTTGTATAACAAAAACTTTTTCGTTCATTTATTCAATGTACCTACTTATTATTTAATTAATCCGTTAATGTTTATTTATTTGATCCGTTCCTTTTCATTCCTACAATTATCATCTTGGACCACGTCATCATAATTACAGGTGCCACAGTCTTTATTCAATGTAAAATGCTTGGATCACGCCATCACAATTACAGGTGCCACAGTATTTATTCAATGTAAAATGAGATTTTTTTTTGCGTTTTTCGTTCACAAAATATTTATGTCTGAATATTAAGTAATCTGCACGGTCGACACCGTAGTATTGTGTTCTTGACTCACAAATCACACCCACTACCTACGTAAAAATCTGAAAAGCCGTTTACGTAAGTACAGTATTGTCTCAAAATAAATACTTAACATTTTATAAAAATACCAACAATACTGTTATTAGCTTCTGCAATTTAGAGCGTCGCATCGCGTCGCGTCAACTTGGTTATAAATGACTTTCTTTTTTAAATTGTTGTTCGATTACTTATATCATTTACATTTAGATAGGTAACGTAAAAAATGTGAAAAAAATCTTAGTTTTATTATTACACTAGCTGGTACCCGCGATTTCGTCTGCTTATTATTGGATATACGCAGACTGATTTCGGAACACGACAAACCAAAAAAATCGCCGTTTTTGCGTGATCGAGTAACAAACATAGAAACTTTCCATTTATTATATTTGTAGGATAACACTGGGTAAACTATGACTTTTACCGGGATAAAAAGTACCCTATGTGTTATACAAGGTTATAGACTATCTGTGTGCCATATTTCATTGAAATCTGTTCAGCCGTTTTAGCGTGATTGAGTATCAAACATACACACTTTCACATTTATTATATTCGTAGGATAGGATAGTAGAATTCATAGTGCATATATCCTACACGTGAGTGAAAGAAGGTCAACATAGTATACCTATTACCTATTACAAACAGCCCAGATTATAATGTCGATTGTCGATTGAAGATATCGTGATGTTTTTTTTTGGACCAAGTATCTGTAAAACAATTTTTTTAATCAAAATCTATCCAGTACGTCGTTTTTGCGTGATGCGCGCACAACGTCAAACCTCTATCATTTTATTCAGTACTAGCTGTGCCCGTGACTTCGCTCACATGGAATACAGATTGACCGCGCGAATCTTGCTCCCCCGCTCCCGGCTCTTCTAAAGACAAAAATTCCTATTGTGGGTGTTCTTTTGAAGATAGATATATACTCTCCCGGACTTTTTTGTAGGTCTTTTTAATGCCTATAATTATGTAGTACATTAATTTGCCATATCTCTTATGGTTTACTCAGCATAAGCCATTTAAGCACCCAAATTGATTCAAGATGACCAGTTTTTTTTTAATTGTGTGGAACCCTAATTCTTTTTCTAAAATTAAAGTAGCCTATGTTACTTCCTATAAATTCAGTTATCTAACAGTGAAAGTCCCGTCAAAATCGGTTCAGTCGTTTCGGAGATTACCCGGAACAAACAGACGAATGAAATTAAAAAAAATGGGCTATTTATTATTGGTATCTGGTATCGTATATACTTTCATATGCATTTAGTAAAAAAACGACAAAAGAAACAATCAAAGTGGGAAAAAGAATCTTGTTCCAAATGACCAATATGAAATACAATATAATATGAGAAATACTACTTTATCTCCTAATTTACCATTTACACTACGAAGGTAGCAAACAAGCGTACTGCCCGCCTGAGAGTAAGCGGCTACTGTAGTCTATGGACGCTTGTAATACCATGGATATTACTGGACATTAATTATTAAATTATTAATGGACACAGACGACATAAGAAGAAACAAGATTGGTCGTCCTGCGAACGCCTCAGTAAAACGAAGAGCTCGTGTTTCATTTGAAGATCCAGCACCTCAAGCGGCCGTTCATTATTGCATTGCACCCCCCGGGCCCCTCACCACCACCTCGCCCTGCTGGCATCCGTTACGTTGTCTACGAGATGGGCATCCGGCCAAACAAAATAGCCCGTCTAAACCGGGGAGCGTCACGCCCCCCCCCCTCACGCAGAGGGGAAGTGACGCGAACCCAACACCTCCTAACCTAAGGAGCTCTGGAAACTCTACTCACCTCAGAATCAATACAAGGTTATCTTTTGTAGAGTAAAGGTATTCCACCAATCGAACTGCCCCAAGTAGAGAGAAATCTCTAAATAAATTCCTCTGTATCCTACCTCTCTTTGATCCCCTTTCCCCAAGGCGGTCTGAAAACCCTACTCTCCGCAGGAATATATCAAGGTTATTTTAGTTGAAATATTCTGTCGGGTGGAGGTATGCCACCAGTAGGGCTGCCCCAAGTAGAAATAAATCTCCAAAGAAATTTCGCTGTGCCCTATCTCTTTATCCTAGAGCTCAACCTAATATTTTTTTCCTCCAAAAAACTTATAAGTTTTGTTACTAAACAAACGAATCTCTATATTATTATGTCACACTCCCCAAAATGTCAAATAAATAGTTAATAATAAATTTGTTTAAATTTCTGAAGAATTCGTGTTTAGCGGAAGAGAGGAACAGAGAGTAAAGTTCCTCCTCATCCGCCATAGAAAAGGGAGGTGCTATGTCTGGCGGGCAGCTGCCCAACGGTTGTAGTCCGGTTTATGTATATATACTCAATTGTCGAGTTAATTTATATAGCGCGATGTAGGATGCGTCGTATGTGGCTCGATAGATGTCGCTCTATAAATGCGTCAGTTGTGGCGAGAGATGTCGCTAAATCGTGTTTTTTATATTCCTTAACTTATCTCATTATTAAAACAATTTGATTTTTTTAAGTTCTTGGGCTAAAAAGTATAAGTACTAAAGTCTTACCACATGCTAAGTACTGAAGTAAAATAGTGTGGTCAAACTAGGTGCGGTACAAATGATCGTAGAAAATTTTATTTATTTTTCATAATGTTTTCGATGTTGACTAAACTCTAGATCCGGGTCAAAATCAACATGGGTCGGGTACCTAGTTCTCCCGAGAACTACTTTGAGCGGACAAAGCCGCCGCGATATAAAATACACTATACAGCCACAGTGTATGTACAACAGTGGGACGCCATTGAAGTCTAGTCTCTAGACTCACTATATTCTTTTTTACTTTGTTGGGTGTTCCTTTGCTAGTAAACGCAGAGCCCTTTCTCTCGGATCTCTATGTCTCGCGATAATAATTTTTTTTTAAACACTTTCCGTACTCGCCATATTGTATAAATTTCATGATTTCATGTCAGTTTAACATGTTCAAACCAGCAATCTCTTGAACTTTTAGTATAAATTGTAATATAACTTAGTAGGCGATGATTTTCATCGAACATTATGTTTACATACATTTACGTAGTTGAAACAATTAGTTTTCCACGCCCACCGAGGCAGTAATAAATCACACGTGCCACGAAGGTCAATTTGATTAGGTACATTCTCTATACGTAACGCCGACCGATTATATACTTTACTAGCTGTGTCTGCGACTTCGTCCGTGTTAAATTTTTCTATGCGGTGACGGGGCGAAAGGGAATGTGTGCGTGACGCGTTGCTACTTTAGTTTATTTTATTGTCGCAGAACCCTAATTATTTTTCTAAAATAAAAATAGCTTAAGTTACTCTTCATAATATCAACTATCTGCCAGTGAAAGTTACATCAAAATCGGTCTAACCGTTTCAGAAATTAGCCGGAACAAATAGACAGTTCAAAAAATTGTTTTTTTTTGTTTAAAGACTTAATATACGTGTAATAAAAAGTTTTTTTTTTTGTCATTACACAGACCAGACACTACAATTGTATTTATTTGTCTAAATAGACGCGCATGCTTCACGCTTTCGATTATAGTTTTTTTTTTTTTTGCAAAGTGACGAGATTACCTGATTATAAGGTCAGTAAAAAAAAAAACAGCGATCATCATAACATAGCTAACATATCTCTCGCTTTTTGGTATGTACAAATACTTAGATCCACATATTTAGAGGCTAGGAAAATCAAGTAATCTTGTGTGTGTGGATTTTGTACTCGCGCACACTACCTAGATTTTTGAAACATGCCCGATCATGATGAAATTACTCTCGAAATCTTATAGGGCTGAGATAATACATAATTGAAAAAGAATTTTGTGTAGGTACATATGTACGCAAGTCAGATTTTGGCGTAACAAAAGAAAATGAAACCTAAAAAATTTATTTTCTTCGCCAACAACATTAAGTAAGCCAGTCATTTGACTGACTTTATATTTTATTGTGTAAAAATAATTAAGCGGTGTATAAATATATACGATTTTAATTAAATTTGAATAATTTATATTTATAAAACGTTAAATTTATTTAGACACAGTTGTTTTGGGAGAGAGGAAAAAGTTTTATATTCGTCTCAGGCCACTGTGTTAAATAATATGAAGCCATATTTTCTATGTCAAAATAATTTCGGCTTACGTTTATATATTTTTGAAACACATACATAAAATATAATTTGTAATTGAATTCTATTTTTCTTCTAAATTATTGTTTTGTCTGCGATTTCGCCTTACACGATTACTGCTTGGTCTCACATAACGTTTAAGTTCGGTGTAGTATTGTATAGTACTTCCTTCACCATGGAAATTGAATCCACGTTTTTCGACCGTTTCAACCTTGAAAATTTATTCAGAGTTGTTTTTATTTCAGAGAACAATTTCCAGGAGGTGCGTTGTGAGCCTGTGTTTGAGGCTATGCGCCGTTGCTGTCTCAAGTTCAAGCCGACGTCATTAGTCTGTGAGGGTTACGACCTTGAACCAAGGAAGTTTGCGCCCGTCACTGACAGGGCTAAAAAGTAGACTGGTATGTGTATACTTTGTCAATTCAATGTAATATAAGGATTTTTTTCTCTCTTTATTTAAAGGGGCTTTTACAACTGGTGTATGCGAGCCCCATCGGAGCATACTCAAATTCCACAGAAGAAATGAAAGGATAAAGAAAGTTAACGAAATCATTGAGAACCTTTTTTGTCGATCTGACTTATACTGTTATTGTTAAGGGTCCTGAAGCCTCAGAAAGGATTTTACAGCTTCGCTGGGGTTAGGGGACGAGCGCTGATGGCACTTAACCGCGAAAGCAGGGCAAGAAGTTAAAGGGTGCCAAAGTAGCCGAACCTCGGTTTGGGCGCAAAGTGTCGGAGCGGTGCCTGACGGTACGCACAGTACAATCGAAAAACAGTGTCGTTCACCGGTCATGCCGGTCTGAACAAAAGAAACTGGATGTAAACCAGCCGATCCCGAAACAAACGACGCTCATAAGCAAATCACTATGAGGCTACGGACTTTTCACTATACGTATGGTCTACAACTCAGTAGGGTGCACCACGAGCAGGTGAGGTTCGCTTGGGTGTCTCAAGTCATTACGTCATTAGATATTATTTGTTCATCCTTAAACTCGATACTTTTATGTGGTAAAATGTGCAAACATGATACAAGCGATCGCAATGAAATTCTACTCAAGTTCAATTGGTAAGTGGTAACATCGGATTATAGTCTTTACATTTTCAATTCAAATAGGTTGAGTGAGATAGACCTTATTTAATTGACATTAGGTATATTAATTAGATTAGGGGAGGAGTTAAAATAGATCCATTCGTCGTGCGCTGTTATTGGTGTTTCGTTTGGCATGAAGGACAACGCAAAATATTCGATCTTATTTATTCTTTTCAAAATATAAATCAATATTATTAAAAAAAAATTGATTTAATGATGACGACCTCACTATTTATATTTATATTACTGTATACATATTTTCAAATATCAATAAAGTTTTTTTTTTCAGCAAGCTATGGACAATCGCCAACGTCGAAGCAAACCTTTAGGCAAAAGAAGTTGGATATATAGATACCCTAAGACGTTTCAATTGACATTCACCACTCTTGCTCTCTCCATTTTCTTCTCTAAACCCATTTATGACATATTCTTCAGACCGCGAGAATATACGGATCTCACTGAACCGCCAACGACCTTTGTATACAAGCAAATTTCAGAGGAGGAGAAATAAACTATGGAATCTATCGCAAAAGCAAGGGAGAGGTTAGCTAAATATCCCTTGATCTTTGCAAAGTGCTCCAAACAGGCCGGTGTTTACGCAACTTGTGTTTTAGCCAACGAAGACTCGTTAAAAAAGGACGTTTGTGTGAGAGAATTCCAAGAATTCAAAAGTTGTCTCTATTCTGCTGCTAAAGAGTTAAAAACAAGGATTTAAAATGCATAGGTTTGTGGAAGTGCTGAATTTGCCATTGGCATGCCATCTTGCTGCCGGTGCTTTTATAAGAGTTTTCTTGGTTGTGTACGGTAATTACCACGATAACAACTATGATTTACCATATACTGATGTCGATTATAAAGTCTTCACTGATGCGGCAAGACACGTTCTTGATGGAAACTCTCCATATAAACGACACACTTATCGGTACAGCCCTATAGTAGCATACCTAATGATACCAAATATTATAGTGGGAAAGGAATTTGGCAAGCTTCTGTTTTCATCTTTCGATCTTTTAATCACCATTGCAGTGAAGTTATTGGTACAACAACAACTAAAAGAAGCCAAAAATGCGTCGAGAATTGCAACGTATTGCTCCTTATTCTGGCTTTACAATCCGTTGAGCATTGGTATCTCGACTCGCGGTAATGCAGATTCAGTACCGTGTTTCCTTATAATATTGTCATTGCTCTTCCTACAAACTGATTTAGTTAAAGGTCTAACGAAGTATATTCTATCCGGTGTTATGCTTGGCATTTCTATACATTTAAGGATATATCCCTTAGCGTTCAGCTTCCCCATGTACCTTTCTTTAGGCGAGTACCAAATTAAAAGGAGCACTGGATTAAAAGAAGGAATTATTTCGTTAATACCAAATAGGAAGCAGATTCTATTGGCTTTAGGTTGCGTGGTAACATTGCTTTTGTTGACTCACGGCTTGTATTTACTATACGGCTATGAGTTTCTCTTTGAAACTTACATGTATCACCTGTTTAGAAAGGATACGAGACATAACTTCTCTGTTCTATTTTATTACTCGTACTTGACAATGGATCAACTCGCTTTTGATATCGTTAAAACGCTATCGCAGATGTTGAATCCACGTTTTTCGACCGTTTCAACCTTGAAAATTTATTCAGAGTTGTTTTTATTTCAGAGAACAATTTCCAGGAGGTGCGTTGTGAGCCTGTGTTTGAGGCTATGCGCCGTTGCTGTCTCAAGTTCAAGCCGACGTCATTAGTCTGTGAGGGTTACGACCTTGAACCAAGGAAGTTTGCGCCCGTCACTGACAGGGCTAAAAAGTAGACTGGTATGTGTATACTTTGTCAATTCAATGTAATATAAGGATTTTTTTCTCTCTTTATTTAAAGGGGCTTTTACAACTGGTGTATGCGAGCCCCATCGGAGCATACTCAAATTCCACAGAAGAAATGAAAGGATAAAGAAAGTTAACGAAATCATTGAGAACCTTTTTTGTCGATCTGACTTATACTGTTATTGTTAAGGGTCCTGAAGCCTCAGAAAGGATTTTACAGCTTCGCTGGGGTTAGGGGACGAGCGCTGATGGCACTTAACCGCGAAAGCAGGGCAAGAAGTTAAAGGGTGCCAAAGTAGCCGAACCTCGGTTTGGGCGCAAAGTGTCGGAGCGGTGCCTGACGGTACGCACAGTACAATCGAAAAACAGTGTCGTTCACCGGTCATGCCGGTCTGAACAAAAGAAACTGGATGTAAACCAGCCGATCCCGAAACAAACGACGCTCATAAGCAAATCACTATGAGGCTACGGACTTTTCACTATACGTATGGTCTACAACTCAGTAGGGTGCACCACGAGCAGGTGAGGTTCGCTTGGGTGTCTCAAGTCATTACGTCATTAGATATTATTTGTTCATCCTTAAACTCGATACTTTTATGTGGTAAAATGTGCAAACATGATACAAGCGATCGCAATGAAATTCTACTCAAGTTCAATTGGTAAGTGGTAACATCGGATTATAGTCTTTACATTTTCAATTCAAATAGGTTGAGTGAGATAGACCTTATTTAATTGACATTAGGTATATTAATTAGATTAGGGGAGGAGTTAAAATAGATCCATTCGTCGTGCGCTGTTATTGGTGTTTCGTTTGGCATGAAGGACAACGCAAAATATTCGATCTTATTTATTCTTTTCAAAATATAAATCAATATTATTAAAAAAAAAATGATTTAATGATGACGACCTCACTATTTATATTTATATTACTGTATACATATTTTCAAATATCAATAAAGTTTTTTTTTTCAGCAAGCTATGGACAATCGCCAACGTCGAAGCAAACCTTTAGGCAAAAGAAGTTGGATATATAGATACCCTAAGACGTTTCAATTGACATTCACCACTCTTGCTCTCTCCATTTTCTTCTCTAAACCCATTTATGACATATTCTTCAGACCGCGAGAATATACGGATCTCACTGAACCGCCAACGACCTTTGTATACAAGCAAATTTCAGAGGAGGAGAAATAAACTATGGAATCTATCGCAAAAGCAAGGGAGAGGTTAGCTAAATATCCCTTGATCTTTGCAAAGTGCTCCAAACAGGCCGGTGTTTACGCAACTTGTGTTTTAGCCAACGAAGACTCGTTAAAAAAGGACGTTTGTGTGAGAGAATTCCAAGAATTCAAAAGTTGTCTCTATTCTGCTGCTAAAGAGTTAAAAACAAGGATTTAAAATGCATAGGTTTGTGGAAGTGCTGAATTTGCCATTGGCATGCCATCTTGCTGCCGGTGCTTTTATAAGAGTTTTCTTGGTTGTGTACGGTAATTACCACGATAACAACTATGATTTACCATATACTGATGTCGATTATAAAGTCTTCACTGATGCGGCAAGACACGTTCTTGATGGAAACTCTCCATATAAACGACACACTTATCGGTACAGCCCTATAGTAGCATACCTAATGATACCAAATATTATAGTGGGAAAGGAATTTGGCAAGCTTCTGTTTTCATCTTTCGATCTTTTAATCACCATTGCAGTGAAGTTATTGGTACAACAACAACTAAAAGAAGCCAAAAATGCGTCGAGAATTGCAACGTATTGCTCCTTATTCTGGCTTTACAATCCGTTGAGCATTGGTATCTCGACTCGCGGTAATGCAGATTCAGTACCGTGTTTCCTTATAATATTGTCATTGCTCTTCCTACAAACTGATTTAGTTAAAGGTCTAACGAAGTATATTCTATCCGGTGTTATGCTTGGCATTTCTATACATTTAAGGATATATCCCTTAGCGTTCAGCTTCCCCATGTACCTTTCTTTAGGCGAGTACCAAATTAAAAGGAGCACTGGATTAAAAGAAGGAATTATTTCGTTAATACCAAATAGGAAGCAGATTCTATTGGCTTTAGGTTGCGTGGTAACATTGCTTTTGTTGACTCACGGCTTGTATTTACTATACGGCTATGAGTTTCTCTTTGAAACTTACATGTATCACCTGTTTAGAAAGGATACGAGACATAACTTCTCTGTTCTATTTTATTACTCGTACTTGACAATGGATCAACTCGCTTTTGATATCGTTAAAACGCTATCGCAGATGTTAGAATGCGTCGTACTCTTTATAGTTAGTCTAACATTCGGATGTCATTCAAAAACTTTACCATTCGCTCTTATTTTCTCAAGCCGTCGTATTGGTGGCTTTTAACAGTGTAATGACGTCCCAGTATTTCATTTGGTTTCTATCGTTGTTGCCGTTGGTTGTACATAATTTTAAGCTTATTCCCGCTAAGGCGTTGATATTGGTTATAATGTGGTCATCAGCGCAAATAGCTTGGCTGTTTTATGCATATCTGTTAGAGTTCAAATGCAGGGAAGTGTTTATATTGATATGGTTAAAAGGCGTTGTGTTCTTTTGTTCAAACATGTTCGTTTTGGGTCAACTTGTGAAATGTTATAGTCCAGGATATGGCTTCGGTCAGATCCAATATGTCATTAGTCATGATTTTAAAAATAAGTAGTTGCTTAGTTTGTGTATTTTATGTACCTAGATAGAATTATAAAACAATAAAAGATAAAAAATAAATGTATTTTTTTTTATTTCTAACAATTGTCTAACATACATCAAATCATACAACTAACTAAATACAATCACACTACGGATAACAAAAATGCTTTGCTCTCCTGAGCACAGAAATAACAAAGAATTTTGGACAAAAAACAATTTCAGATAGAGCACTGTTGAAAGATAGAAACAAAATTAAGTCCCATTTTTATTGACTGTTAATTAATAACAACTAACGATTACAAAGTTCTTAAGGATTTAATTTGCAAAGATGCTCTTTTTGAAAATGCTAACAGTACTTGAGAGTAAAATGTAACTTGCAATGAATCGAAGATAATAAATATTTGAAAAATTAAATTTTTAACCATGGGCGAAAAAAAGGCGGCCGTAGTTTCGCTTAAGACAAAAATGAAACAGCAATGGCGGATACGTAAGTGTGTGATAGTTTTTAGAGTATTGCCATGAGAAGAAAATTTTGCCATTTAAAAAAATTAAATAACTAAAATGCTGTCATAACATTACAGTTTACAAAAAAAAAAATCCAATATGGAAAACCATGCATCATACAAGCTATAATTGGATTTTTTTATATACCAACAGTCAATAACGAAATACAATTTTAAATGTAAACTACCATTTAGCATTCTATGCACATGAGCAGCTCAGGAGAATGCACCGCTCAGTGAAATGAGTTGCTCAAATTAGTACGCTTAAAGAGCGTGTTTCAATAGCTTTAATTGAGTGACTCATTCGTTTGAGCGTAAACACATTTACGTGGATTAAAGATATTTCATGATTAACTGCAAGTTACACTGGTAGCCTTATCACTATTTCTTAGGTTCCGGCATGTTAACCTTAGTGAGGTCTTCGGTTTCGCCCTGGGACATGTTCGAGAGCTTCTTGCCAATACGTTCGTGGACGTCGAGGTATTTCGCTACGCATCTATCCAGGCACACAGATTCGCCTTTACCTAAAAAATAAAAGTTAATGACTTCATGAAATTGTTTTGTCCATCTTGCTTATAATTAACCCATTCCGTGCCAGTGACCCGCCACGCGGGTTCATCTTTGCCGCATTCACGGAGAAAACGACCCGCGTGGCGGGTTCTTTTTAAGTGTCTTTTTTTCGCAAATACACTGCGAAAAAATTAGAAATTATATTATAGTCTACATTTGAATTAACAATACTTCATATTGTATATGTTGGTTTTCAGGTAATCATACTTTTTTCATTATTTTAATTTTTAATACAATATACAAACAGAGTGTTTTTTTATTGGGCAGTTGGTGGAGTCTGATACCATACGAGATACAGGGAAACTGTCTTAGGAATTAGTATTGTAAAATATCGATTAAGTATTGATTGTCAGTTGTACTATCGATTAATCAATCGTTTATTTCCAAAAGAAATTAGGTACATAGTTTAGAGGCTGTTTTTTATGTTTGCAAAAAAGTATTGCGCGAATGACCATTTTTAGGGTTCCGTAACTTAAAGGAAAAAAGAAACTCTTATAGGATTACTTCGTTGTCCGTCCGCCTGCCTGTCAAGACCATTTTTCTCAGGAGTGCATGGCGGTATCAAGTTGAAATTAATATCAAATACTTAAAGCTGCAATCCCTTGGTGATGTGAAAAAATCATACTTCATCAACACAATTAAAAGATACGGCAGTATAAATACTGCGGCATACCGCATATTGGTATAACACTCAAAGGAATAAAAGCCTATAGGGTACTTCCAGTTGATCTACAAACATGAAATTTGGCAGGAAGCTAGTTCTTATAGCACAAGTAACGAAAGGAAAAAATCCGAAAACAGTAAATTTGTTGTTATTGTATAAAAAATACATTGTAAACGTATTTGCAGTTGGTAAACTGGCTGTGGCAAATGTCGATGTATAGGGACAACAGTTTTCCAACGGTAAAGTTTAGTTTGTCCTTCAATAGAGTTTATCTTTTCCTTATTCCCTATTTTTCGGTGCTAATGTTACCTAATTATTTTGGTGAATATGGCTGTACAATTACGGAACTCTCGGTACGCGGAAACCGACTTGCACTTGGCCGGTTTTTTTCAGTTACTCAAATAACCAAATTAAGCAAGCTACGGTACACGCGAATGATCTTCATTTTCCGCTATCGTTGCTTGATGGGCATGCAATGTTAAATATTTACTAAGAAACAATAGATAAAGAAAATGAATGAAATTGTCTTTTTTTATGATAGTCAACTAAATTTCGTACAAGGATCATTTGAATGTACCTATCAGAAAAAAAAAGATGATGGCAGAAGTTTTTCAAAGTTTAGGTATATGTATTTATAATGTTTTTCATAAAATACGAAAGTACAATGTACATTAATAAATACTCGTGAATAAAATTTTTAAAAAGTGTTCTATTATTTTCAAAGTTTATGTCAATTTCATTTAGTTTTATATGTAGGTATTGCCTGCGACCAAAGATTAGGTTCTCCTGTACCTTTAATAATTAAATATTATATGTAACTTTTTAGTTCGATAATTTATAATTTATAGCTTGTTTGAGTTAATATGTATATTAAAACTTTATTTTATATTATACTTTTTACACAGATTTTAAAACAAATGTTTTTTAAACTCAGTATTTATTCAATAATCTATTATGTACACTTATTCATTAAATTCCTCTATAAATTATTTCTTAAATGTGTTTTTGTGGCAACACCATATCACCCTTAACTCTTCATCAAATTGATTTATTCAAATACCAATTTAAAGCTTATATTTTCCGATTTTGACGAAATATAGACCAAACAAGTTCAAAATCAATTTTCTTTAAAAAAAATGAATAAAAAAGTTTTCCTTAGAAATGCCACATCAAAATACAGGCATCAAAAAACTCTAAGCAATACGCATCATTTACAGGAACGTCAATTTTTACTAATTCATTTTTTATTTTTTTCCTATCAAAGTAAATTAGTTTTCATTCTCGGAAACATACTGGACGATTTTAAAACTAGAAACTTCTCGATTGTGTTCTGTTTTCATAAAAATAAAAATTAATTATTTTTTCACGATTTTATGTGTGTTACACTGGTAAAATGTATGACAGGATGGCATATGATGTCTATGAAAAATGTGGTAGAGGCGAATGGGTTAAGGCCCACGATTTCACATAGAGTTATTATGAATACATATATGTTCTGCAGCATATATCAATAGAAAAAACCTTCTAACCAAACTCATAGACTAATTGAGTTTGACCATATCAATATATGAAAGGGTATTTGGTTGACTAACTATCAGGGACGACGATTGCAGATCGATTTTATGGGCAAAAAAAGGATTATTTTATCGATACATAGCACTGAATGTTAAGAACAATAAAATTATTTACAATTAATTAGATGAATTTACCAAAATACATGTCAATAAATCACAAATTTTAACTTAAGTACTCAAAAACTCGCGAAATGGCTATATTGGTTATGTGCTCTGTTTCCTTCGACTCTTCTTAATGGGTAAAAGAAATAATAAAAAAGTTCTTAATGGGTAAAAGAAATAATAAAAAAGCTATGTTTCTAATTAGAGGTAGTTATTATTACAACAACGAATAATGTAATGCGTTATTCCTACACAACAAATAATATAATCAATTATTCGGGACATAATTATTCTGCTGTTTATTGCATGTTTATTTATGCATAAATATTATCTGTTATTCCTTATAATTGTAGACAATGGTTGACCATTTTTATCACAGTGTGTGAACCACTAAGCATTATACAACCATCAATAGGTGTGTAAGTGATAGAACTTCACATTGTCCACAATCCAAGTTACGACACGAATAATGAATGTTCCAAATTTACGATTATAATCCTTGAATGCAAAGCATAAAGTTCACTTTTATTTTTGAATTATCATTATTGTGTCATTCTCTATGGTGTCTCTATTTTCTCGTTTTTACAAAGACTTGGATGCCTTGGGTGTTATTCATCATTTTCACATACATACTTACAAACATTCATTGCTCAACATTGAACTTGTAATGTCTTTTTAGAAGATTTTTTACAACTAAGGTGGCAACAAGGGTACAGTCGAGCCTTTGGACACTAGTAATGCCAGAGGTGTCACTAGCGCATTTTCAAATTTGAAACCCCTTTTCCAAGAAGCTCCGAAAACCTTACAGCAGGAACAAAACATAAGGTTATTTGGCTGCAGGTAGAGCTTCATCAATTGTGCTGCCCCTAGCAAGTAGAGAGAAATCTCCAAAAACATTTTTCTGCTTCTTGCCTCTTTTGAACTATTTAAGACAAATAATTATTATATGTAAATATTTTAACTTATTTCTTACCAAGTTCTGCTTCATGATATTTAATAGGTATACATTTCCGATGGCAAGCTCCAACTAGCCTATTGTACATGTCTGACATCATCTCTATCTCCAACTCTTGCACTAATTGCAACTTTGCAGGATCAAGCTGTGGCACTGCCATATTTTTTATTTTCTTCTATTTTGTCAAGTAATATTGGCTGCAAAAAATAACAGATGATGATTTAAGATCAAAATTTCCAGACTGAAATATTGAACCAACTTTGTGCTACTCTTACTGACACTGCATTAGGTCCATAAACATCACAAATTTTTTTCGCTGCTTGAGTTCCCTTTTAACTTTATTTGTAATAATATTTTAAAATGTATCAAATTTCTTCAATAGATTCATTCACTTTTACAGAAAGAAAAACAAATGAAAAATAGTGGGAAACAACTTTTTTTTCTTTTTAATGTTACCAAAACCAGCCAGATACAAATATGTACTACAGCCAAAGAAATTTATATAACAAGTTTATACTTATGTTATGCGAAAACACTTTTTCCCTGACCTAATGTTCCCTGAATGTTTAAAAGAATCTGAAATCCACATCCGCAACAACCCTGATTATGAACCCATGTTAGAAGTAAGTAGTTGTAGAAATTTAATAGTGTTTAGTATTAAGATGATTTCCGCTACCAATAGATGTCACTGAACCATTTTTATTCTTACCGCGAGTTAAGATTTACTCTGAGTTATTACGATAACTATTGTCGCAACTAGAGGGCGTTATACATTTTAGAAAAGAGGTATTGTTTTGTCTATTTAAATATGTTAGTGTATCTTTGTAAAATTTACCCTTCCTTGTCTTATAAATAAAATAGTAGTCATTGAGTGTTGTGTTGTGATTTAACATATGGTGCCGAAACCCGGGAATAAAGTGAAAAAGTGCAAAGTCCAACAAAAAAAACTGTAAGTAAAGTGAAAGTTAAATAAAGTAAGAAGACTTAGAAAAATTAAACCAAATTCAAAACACTTAGAAAATTTTGCAATAATTGTGTTGAGGACTTGTAAAATTTTGTTGAAACCAAACACTTAGAGAATTTTAATTCAGTCATCACTGACTTGTAAAAATTGTCAACAATAATTCAGTCACAATAAATTTCATAAAAAGAAAAATTTATTAAGTATTTAGAATACATTATTTGTCAAAAAATATGGAGTCTCTCAATCAATTATTCGTCATGCAAAAAGATTTGATAGATAAATTATTTAAAGCTGAGAGCAATTTCAAAAAGACGTCAAAAGAGAGGATGAAACTACCCTACATAGAAACAAAACTAGAAAAAATAGAAGAGTATTGGATGGATTTCAAAAAAGGACATAAAAATATATTTGTTCAAGTCAATGATGAGGATAAAGAATCGAAACCGTATTTCACAGAAGATTGGTATGAAGTATTTGAAGATAAATATATATCTTATAAAAGCCTAATTAAAGAGAATTTGTACAAGATAAGAGCAACGACCCAGGAAACTAGAGAGGTTTCCGCACTATCACATTCCGGTTCCAGTTTCGAAGCTAAGCTTCCCACGATTCATCTACCGTCATTTTCAGGAAATTACAAAGACTGGCAAACATTTTATGACATGTTTGTTTCTTTAATTATAAGCAATAAAACATTATCACCTGTACAAAAACTTCATCACCTGAAAAGTAGCTTGTCGGGCGAACCAGAAACGTTAATCAAGAATTTCCCAACTACAGATGCGAACTTCAGTGAAGCATGGGAACAATTAATCAAACGGTACAATAACAAACGATACAACTGCAATTCCATATTACAAACATTGTTTGCACAGAAACAAATTATTAGTGAATCGGAAAACGCGATCAAACAGTTATTAGATATAACTGCTTCTTGTTTAAAGTCACTGAATAATATAGGAATAAGTACTGACACTTGGGATGCAATCATCGTTCATTTTGTAGTTGCAAAACTGCCACAAGAATCTCGCCAACAATGGGAATATCATCTTAGCATGAAGTCTGACGATTTACGAACTTGGTTACAGCTTACGGAATTTTTAGAATCGAGATTTAGAACAATAGAACTGATCGAAGGTGCTAAATATATGAGAACCAATCAACAGGTTGTCAAACCTGCTCTTAAGGCAAAATCATTTCATTCCGGCATACAAGAAGTACAAACCGAGCGAAAAAATACGGATGTAACCTGTTCATTTTGCGATGGTTCTCACTATTTGTACAATTGCAAGCAGTTTGGTTTAAAGTCAGTACAAGAGAGACATGACTTTGTAACAAATAACAGATTATGTTTTAATTGCCTCGCACCAAATCACTCTGTTAAGAAATGCCGACAATCTACAAACTGTCGTAAATGTGGCAAACGACATCATTCTCTAATACACACTGTTTATAAAAGAGAAATCGATAACAATCTAGTAAATCAAGAGACTACGAAGAAAATTAATGTCACACAACAACACACAACACAAGAACTACAAGGACAAGGAACACAGACAGCGCATATTGTAGCGAACTATTCTAGGGGTGATACACAAAGCTACAACGTTTTATTAGCCACAGCAGTTATCAAAGCAAGATCACAAAACGGTTTAAATTATATAGTTAGGGCATTGTTAGATCAGGGCTCACAAGCTTCGTTTGTAACCGAGGCTACTGTACAATTACTTGGACTCGAAAGGGTACCTATTAATGGTTGGGTGTCAGGTCTGGGAGATGGCCATACTAAGATCAAATATATGGTATCTATACATATAGAATCACGTCATACTCCTTATCATTCACTCCAGGTAAATGCATATGTTCTAAGCTCACTTACGTCAATGCTTCCAACTTGTAATCTTTATTCACCACGATGGGCAGAACTGGAATCTAAGCCACTTGCAGACCCACATTTCACAACTTCGGGTAAAATAGACCTTTTGCTCGGAGCTGAGGTTTATAGCGAAATATTGCTCAATGAAGTTATTAAATATCCTCAAGGTAATTTAATAGCTCAAAACACCATTCTTGGTTGGGTAATATCAGGAAAATTAGCACAAGAATCATTAGTAGAAGAACGTATTTCAAGTCTGCATATACACATTACACAAGAAGAAGAATTATTAAAGCAATTTTGGGAATTTGAGAATGAACCAAATATCATACAGAAGAAACTAACTCAAGACGAAATAAAATGCGAAGAATTTTATGAATTAACTACGACGAGAAATGAAGAAGGCAGATTCGTAGTAAAATTACCTTTTAATACAGAAGATCCAGAATGTCAATAAGGAAATACTTTAGATGCAGCTATAAAGAGATTTAACTACTTAGAGAAGAAATTACATAAAAATCCAAAATTTCATGCAGAATATAGAAAGGTTATAGAAGAATATATAACACTTAATCACATGAAACTGGTGGATCGAGAAGATATAGATAATCCTAGAGCAGTTTATTTACCACATCACGCTGTCGTTAGAGAAGAAAAACAGACAACGAAGGTACGAGTCGTATTCGATGCCTCGTGCAAGGGTAGTAATAACGTGTCACTTAATGACAATTTCTTAATTGGACCTAAGCTACAGCAAGATTTAAGACATCTGCTAATGAGATGGCGAACTCATAAAATCTGTATCATAACAGACTTAGTTAAAATGTATCGTCAGGTTCGGGTAGCTGAAGACGATACAAACTTTCAAAGGATTTTATGGAGGGATCATAGGAATGAACCAATACAACACTACAAATTATTGACGCTAACTTTCGGGACAGCTTGTGCACCTTATCTCGAAGTTAAAACTTTACAGAAATTGGCGGAACAAGAACAAGAGAAATATCCTATGGCCGCAGAAATAACAAAGAAAGATTATTACATAGATGATTTAATGACAGGCTGTGAGAAGGAAAGTGAAGCGATACTTATTTTTGAAGAACTTAATAGCTTAATGAAGTCAGGAGGGTTTGAGCTTCAGAAATGGAGCAGCAACAACAAAACATTACTAAATTATATCAGTGAGAAGTACCATAGAGAAGATAATTCAGTAATTATTAAATCAGATAACATGACAAAGGTAATAGGCATATGTTGGAATAGAAAGACAGATAATTTCGAATACACAATCAATTTACCAGAAATCCAGAAAATAATTACTAAGAGACAAGTTTTATCCGATATCGCAAGGTTATACGATCCCTTAGGGTGGATTGCACCCGTAGTAATAGTCGCTAAATTGTTCATCCAAAGGCTATGGAAATCAGGACTTGGCTGGGACGATAAAATCAGAGACGAATTATTAACTGAGTGGATTAAATTTAGAGGAGAATTGGGACAAATCGAAAACATTATTGTGCCAAGATGGTTGCATACATCATCTGAGTTACAAATAGAGCTGCACGCATTTTCAGATGCATCCAGGTCAGCTTATGCGGCTGTGGTGTACCTTCGTGTAACTGATGAGCATAAAAATATTACAGTGAGTTTGATATCGGCCAAAACTAAGGTTGCACCAATTGAAAAGGAAATGTCCATCCCAAGATTAGAACTTTCAGGTGCAGCTCTTGCTGCAAAGCTTTTGTCTGAAATATCACAAGTGATGGGCATATCCAAAAATAATCTATATGCATATACTGATTCAACTGTGGTGTTAGCATGGTTGAAAGGACCTGCAAGTCGTTGGACCACATTTGTCAGTAATCGCGTATCAGAAATTCTGACCATAATGAATTATGAACAGTGGGGTCATGTAACTACCGACTTTAATCCAGCAGACTGTGCATCTCGCGGACTAAAGCTAGCACATTTAATAAACCATGATCTATGGTGGAGTGGACCTACATGGTTAACGGAGACAATTGTAAAAAGAAACTTACCTAATTTAGAGGAAACGCTCGAAGAAAAGAGAATAGTCAAAACCTTAACTGCTGTAAATAAATTGCAAAAAGAGTTACCTTGGGAAAGATTTTCATCATTAACTAGAATATTAAAGGTTTTATCATATTGTAGAAGATGGGCGTTTGTTTACAAAACACCAAAGAGTGAAAGGCTAGAGTCAAACTTTGTCTCGAGTGAAGAGATGGAACACACATTACACAGTTGTATTAAGAAAGTACAAGAAATAGATTTTGGAAGTGAAATACAACTAGTAAAGACTCAAGGTCACGTACAAAAGAAAAGCGTACTACATACACTTTGCCCGATTTTGGACGAAATCGGTTTGTTAAGGGTTGGAGGACGAATTAGTCTGTCTAATGTGACTTACGGCAACAAACATCCGATTATTATGCCTGCTAAGAATTATCTCACCAAGCTTTTAATAACCGATGCTCATCAAAAAACTCTACATGGTGGCCTACAATTGATGTTAAACTATTTAAGAGGAAAATATTGGATAGTGAGAGCAAGAGATCAAGTAAAGAAGCATTACAGAGAATGTGTTACATGTTTAAAGCACTCTAAATCTAGAAGTAGACAGTTAATGGGACAAATTCCAGTAGTCAGGCTTAAGCCAAATAAACCATTTATATCAACAGGAGTTGACTACGCGGGACCCATTAACATAAGATTTTCTCCTGGAAGAGGAGCAAAATCTTATAAAGGATACGTCTGTTTGTTCGTATGCATGGTCACACGTGCAATCCATTTAGAGGATGTCACAGATTTGACTGCCAAGGGATTTATTGCAGCATTTAGACGATTCACATCTAGGCGCGGCCATTGCCGAGATTTATATAGCGACAATGGCACAAATTTCGTTGGAGCAAATAAAATTTTAAACGACATGTTTAATGCTGCTACATCTGAGATACCTAACGAGATTGCAAAAATACTCACCTTAGAATCTACGACGTGGCATTTTATCCCGCCACACGCGCCAAATTTTGGTGGCCTATGGGAGGCTGGCGTGCGCTCAGTTAAGACGCATTTACGGAAAGTTATCGGAGAGGTTACCCTAACATATGAAGAGATAGCAACAGTATTGACGCAAGTAGAAGCTTGTTTGAATTCGCGACCCATTTCGATTCTGAGTAATAACTCCGAGGATCCTCTTCCACTGACACCTGGTCATTTTTTAGTTGGGGAGCCTATAATTAATATTGCAGATAGAGATTTTTCAAATATAAACATAGTAGGATTAGATAGATGGAAATTAACGCAAAAGATAGTAAATAGTTTTTGGAAAAGATGGTCAAAAGAGTATTTGCTTACATTAAGTCAAAGATATAAATGGAATAAAACAATTTGTGAACCAGAAATTAATGATGTGGTAGTAATTAGGGATGAAAATATACCACCTGCAAAATGGATGTTGGGTATTGTAGTTCATAAATATCCTGGACCTGATAATGTAACTAGAGTAGTAACAAAAAAATGTAAAAGCGGTTTGCTCAAACGCCCAGTTAATAAAATTTGTGTTCTTACCAAATAGGAAATTATCTCTAACAGTTCATTGTATATTGTCACGGTGGGCGGTAATTTTTTTTTAGTTTATTTGTTTCTCGTTGTTTTCTTTTAGTGTGTAAGTGAGGTTTTGTTACTTATATAAATAGAAGCAAAATTGTGTTTATTTTACTTATTAAATGTAAGAAAACAGCTCGTATCACATTACATTAATTATGTTTCTCATAAATATATTTAAGATTTGTATTAAAGGAACAAGTCCTTGGTGGGCGGAATGTTTAGTATTAAGATGATTTCCGCTACCAATAGATGTCACTGAACCATTTTTATTCTTACCGCGAGTTAAGATTTACTCTGAGTTATTACGATAACTATTGTCGCAACTAGAGGGCGTTATACATTTTAGAAAAGAGGTATTGTTTTGTCTATTTAAATATGTTAGTGTATCTTTGTAAAATTTATCCTTCCTTGTCTTATAAATAAAATAGTAGTCATTGAGTGTTGTGTTGTGATTTAACAATAGTATGTACGTTATTGTAAAATAAATGCATTTTCTATTTGTCCCTTTTTTACTAGAATATAAGAGTAGGTGAGTTGTGTCCAATACAACTAATATATGACAAAAATTTAAATATTAAGGACAACCAATATGAACGAAAATACGACTTCACATTTCTTTTTTTTACTATCTGTTAATTTCTTTAATATGTAATGTATGAAATTCTGCAGGTTTTTGTTGTTTTTAACCAATTTAACATTTTTTCTGTTTTTTTGACAAAAAATTGTCATTATTGTGTAAGCTGAGAAAACAAACTAAACAAAGAAATCCAGCACCAGCTAACCTAAGGGATTACAAAACTGCATTGGTTTTGAAATCTTATGCCACAAAGTGTCATTGACAATTTAATAAAAAAGAATGCCCAGATGGATGCAGTCAGTTTTGACAGTGAGAGGAGGCAATACTAAATACTGATTGTTTCACCCATTATGAAAAAAAAAAACAGTCTTTAAAATAACATTAAATTTTCATTATGTTAGATCAAAATTCCTTACAATTAAAATACTAAGCTTATGATGTACTGCCTCTTATTACTTTTTCCTTTAGCCAACTTTTTTTTGTGTTGAAAAATGTTAATTAATTTATTCTATTCTAAGAATTTTAAAAGCTTATAATATAATAATAATAATGATTTAATATCACACAAATAAATCTGTTTTCACTTTAATTTGTCCTTTTTTATTGTGTTCCTCTAAATATGTCCATGAGTGTATATAAAACTTTTTACTAACAACTACAGCTTCATCTATTAAATCTTAACATAACTATTACGTAACAATACATGTATATCGACAAAACAAATATATTTCCTGAATATGACCTCATTAAGATAAGTTGTTCAGAAGTTAAATTACCAATAATAGATACACTAATGACCTAAATATGAGATGTTTTTCTTTAAATAAAAAAAAACTTGTGTGTGTCTGTTAGGGATTCTATAACTACTGAATGAAATGACCAATTAAGCTGATATCAGCATAATAAATTTTTTTGAGAGATGATAGTTTATAGCTATATTAGTACCCGATAGATGGCGCTGTGGTCGAGCCATTATTTTTGTATATAAGTAGACAAAGGCAGCCAAAGAGATTTTACACGTAAATTTGAAAATAGTATTCTTACAGTGACAATCCTTACAGCTTCCGGTACACGTCAGGATATTCTCCCTGGTTGGATGTTCGCATGCGCTCACGTGATTTCATATTCTCCAGACGCTGACCATTCACGATGTTCTTTGATACCACAAATAGAGACAAACTTGTAAAAGTTATTCCTAACCTGAAAAGAAAGTGTCATAATATATTGTTTGCTTCAAACTCAGCAATATAATGATTGTAAAAGTCTTGCACTTAGTATACAATACGATATAAAATTATTATAATAACTAAAATAATATTACAAGATATACATACAAAAAATTATTAAAAATATAATATTCATACCGATATTAGACCTGGATAATATAGGTACTTGTTTACTAAATCAGTTTATTTGATAAGGTAGATTATTTACCAAGAAAGTGTTATTTTTCCAAATTTTCCAAGCGGCATACTATAAATCTCGGCTAAATAAACTGGAAGTTTATTTTCTATAGGTTAAAAATTTAGTTTCAATTGCACAACCGGAAAGCGCTGCTGTTGCAAATTTACCAATAACTAGGGATGAATCGATACTACTTACTGAGTACTCATATGGGATTGAGCGGTTTCAATCAAAACTAATAGATGAGTAGAGCTAATCAACGTTTGATGCTAAGTACTGGTATCGAATGCGGTATCATGACATGTTCAATACATATATGAGTTGCGTTTTATATTAAAATGAAGCAAAACAAGAGCAAACACAAGCTTCGGTTAATGACTTATTTTTTTTAGATCTGACTACACTGTTCGCCTTAGGGGTCGTGAAACCGCTGCGGCTTTTACAGCTTCACCAAACTTGGTGGTTATGAATTTAATAATTTTATTAAAAACAAACTGAGTACTGTCTAGTATCGATTCTTTGAATAGGTATCGATACTTATATATCAAAAGCAAAATGAGTTTCGTTTTATATTGAAATAAAACAAAGCAAGTACATTCACAAGCTCCATTACCGAGTTTTATAATGTTACAAAAAAAATCGGATACTGACAAGTATTTAAACTTTAAAGTGAAATCGAATGCGATTTCAATATTTTGATACGATACATGAATAAGAACTATATCGATTCATCCCTAAGCGAAGCAAGGAGTTTCTGGCGGGATCTTGCAGTGACATGTTGTGGTTTTAATTTTTAAATCATTTACTTAGGTTTTGACCATATATTATGTAGCGTGTGTATTGGTGGATATGTATTGGTGGCGTTTTGCTTGATATAGTTCGGTTTTTGTGCATAAGTGAAGTGGATTATAAATATAAATGAAGAGCATGAATTCTAGGATACCACAAAAATTCCATAGATCATTCAAAAAAGGTGGCCACCATTTTGTTGGACGCCACTTTGTTTATTATGTATATTGATACCGAATCTAACTAAGCCTAGTGTACTTATTATGGACAATGCAAGTTACCATGTAAAACAAGTGGATAATTATGTCTGATACTAAAGCTAATATCCGGATATGGCTTCAAGAGCACAATACATATTCATTTTGAAGAATATCATACCAAAGCTGAATTAATGTGTATAGTGTAAGATAATAAAACTGCACCTGTGTATGAAGCAAAAGAACTTTTAAGAAAGAACTATCATGTGACCAATCACGAAAATTTATTGCCGTCTCCGTACTATTGTGACCTCAATCCGATTGAGCTTGTATGGAGTCCGGTGAAGAGAAAAGAAGTAAGCAAAAATATATGAATACCATAGTCTGAGATGCCAAATTTTTTAGTGTTAACAGCTTCAGATTTTTTTATATTGCCGCCGTTTTCTTGGGACAGCTTTCGATGGTCTGAGTCTAGCGTAGACAGTAAATATGATGCTCCTGTTAATCTCTCTAAGAATATGGGCCCCAGTACGTGTGTACCAGTGATGCCCACCCAAACGTTAACCGAGAAACGATGCTGGAAGAAATCTACTTTGCATGCGTGAGGATTTTCGTGCATTCACAAATGCCTATTATGTTGGTTGTACATTCCCACACGTGTAAATGTACTTTCGTCGGAATAAATAATGTTTCGCTGCCAATTTTCCAATAACAACCAGCTGAACTCCAACCTTGGTAAGTAATCACATGCAGTCAACTCCTGACAGGGTCTGAGGTGAAATGGATGCACACCGTCACCACGAAGCGTTCGCCAGACGTAATGTGACTGACGACAAGGTGTGGCGCTGCTTCTCGGGTACTGATATATGGATATTCTCGTCAAAACAATGAGTATTTCATTGTGAAGACGAGCACGTGTGCGTAAATTTTCTCCCCGATCGATGGCTGTGTTCGGTTTAAAAGAACCGTGGTCTCGAAGCCTCTGAGTTACAGCTAACATAGTTCTGAGGTCTACGCTGGTACCATGCTTATTATTGAATGTTCTGCTAGATAGTGCCACATTACCTCCACACTGTGCCAAAGTTCTCACCATTTCGATGTATTGAATATTAGTATGTATATCGAAAAGACATCGCGCCTGATATGTATAAAAATATTTCCAAAAACACACTCTCACTGTTAAGGCCGACACATGCGGCATTGGCATGACTAGATTACAGGATTGACTAGCTTACTTTATTTGTATAACTTTGTATAACGCGCCACCCACGCCACTGACATCTTTCGCTAAGTCTTTATTTATTTTATTTTATTGGTGTAAAAAACTTTATTAGCCTTGTAATAAAGTTTATTCTTAAATCTATTTGTTAAATAACATGTTTCGTTTCCAATTACATTGGAAAAAAGTCTTATTCTTAGGATTTATGTTTCATTTTCGTTTGTTTCTACTGTTCCACGAGGAGGTCATTCATTTACTTCTTTTTGAGTATTTTTAAGACAAAAATTACCTATATTAAAAATAACTGAAATTGATTGAGTAGCCGATTCTTATCAAACTCTTTTTACAGTGTGCGTTTATTATGTTACATGTTGTTATGCAACATCGTTTAATTTAGCTAAGTTCACCAACAGAAAACAAAGAGTGTAGGGTCACCAGTGTCACCATTATAGAAATTTGTTTGTAAAACGACGATAAAGCTATTTTTGGAAAATGGACTTTTTTAATCATCCTCTAAATTTTAAACCATTTAAATTTTTGACGAACTATAAACTTCAACATTTTTTTTATGGCCTAAGTGGTTTCAGATTGGATCACAAGTAAAGTATTGATTTCTGATCTGTGAGGACTACTATTAAACTTATTCAGAAAAAAATCAAGCATATACCGTAATAATTTACATCTATGTTACCAAAAAACGTCTTGTAAATCAAAAATTGACAAAAATATGAAAAAAGTTAATAACTGGAAAACTATGAAAAATCACAAACATATTACGTGAGGGTGATTCGGGTAGCCCTAGGGTGTTCTACCTCTAAATTTCCGTTTAGCACTACTTCTTGCGACAACCTGTATTTTGTATTTACCATAATATTATTGTTATAATATTATTTTAGAAATAGTAAGATCACATCAATTCAAGCCACGCTCACCACGATAACGGCATGGTTTGTTACTACATAGCCTACTCGTTTAAAATATTTTCTGTTACTACATAATTTATTCTACAAAACACCGTAATATCCTCTGCTTCTTTTTTCACCAAGGAAATAGGTGCTGCTATATAATTTTTTCTTACTAAATTTCTGTTGGAGCTTTTAAACCCGCCCTTTAATCTGGTGACATTCATCTAAGGAAAGATTCCACTCTTCTACTCGATTCCGCTGCTTTTTCGGTACTTTTCAGACTCAAATAAAAGCACAGTACGTAAGTTATGATAGGCGGTACGAGTTTAAATTAAAAAAAGATTTATTTCAAAAGAATTATAATAGGTGTTTACACTTATGGTTCATAAACAAGACTAACTTAAAATTAATTGAAGTAATAATCAAGTTGGAGTCACGCCGTCGTTTCCCACGATCGTAATCTGCATGGTCAGCGATCACACGGTCTGTGTCCGCTGGTCCCACGGCTTATGGCGTGGTAACTCCTCCCTCCTTAAAAGGGAAGCGTATCCTGGAGCAGCTTCCGGTAGTGTCCTCACTACCTTTGATTTTCATCTGCATTTTCTTCGCCTGTTTCCACGTATATACTTTCCATGCACCAACGCTGACCAGCATGATGTACAGTAACAGTGTTGTCCAACTAGAAACCGCCATCATAATATGCCAACTAGGGGTTTCTCTGAGATACAAGTTGTCAGCTTTGTTGAGTAATTCATGGATACTGTCTAATTGAATATCTTCGATGTTCAGTCTATACTTCACAGCTTCCTCGGGTATAACTGCTGCTTTGAGCAGCGGAATAATTTCATTGGTGATAATAGTACGTGTGTGAGTTTGGAGTGTCCTATTCATAACGGTGACCTCGCATCCCTCAGGTAGTGTGAGTAGAAATGTGCCGGAGATTTTTCTATATTCGTTTTTAGACTTGCAGTTACTTCGCAGGATTTCTTCATCCTGAAGTATAAGCAGCCAGCTGTTTTCGTTGATCTTTTGTATTTTTCCTATGTTAATGTTCATTTTGACCTGGGTACAATTCGCTTTCCTATGATGTATAAGCGATGTGACGCAGTCTTCCGCATCTTGAAATCTTCTCATCTCCAGCGTTTTACAGATATGTAAATTGTCGGATATCAGCGAGCATTCCTCGTCTAGGTAGGTATACTCATCGTTTCCAAGTATCAGGTATTTGGATTTCGGAACAATGATTAAATTATTTTGGTCGGGAATGGAAAAGAGGTGTACAAGATCATATATGTTTTTATCAATAGCGGGTATTTCTAATATAAATGTTAAAGTGTGTTCTGTACTGTAAGCTCAAACCTTAATTGACATTTGGATCAAATGTATGTTACCTATGTCTATTTTGGCTACTGGTGCAAAAGAGTATAATTTCTGTAAATTTCTAATTTCTTCTAGGAAACTTTGCGGGTTGATAATAGAAGGATGCATTATTCCTAATTGAGAAAACGTCATTGCGTCTTCCAAACTCATTAATCGATCTAAAACTAACTGTAAACTAAAATTTATCTGTACATATAACTCTAAGAAATGTAACTTATTGATTATCGAATTTGTACTACGAGTAATGTTTTGCAAAAATTATTCTAAATTCTTTTGGTTCTTGTTAATTTTATCTAAATGACGACTAAACTCGTTAATTGAACTACGTGCTAACACGAGGCTTTGTCTTTGTGCGCTTTGTGTGTTATCTATTTTATTTCTAATATCAGAGATTTGTTTCTCAAACTCTATTGCGTCTTCGTAGTCTAAATTCCCGGTAATTGCCTTAACTATAGATCCTAAGCCATTAATTATACCACGCCTAATTCTAGTTTTCGGTATGATAGTCATTATTTTCCTACTAATTTTTCATAGTGACAGTTCAATTTGCTCTTTGTAAGTTTTATGTAGTTCTACGGAAGCGGTGCTACTTTCGACGACTTTAGTATTTGCGTATAAATCCATAAGTCTTACAGAAGTTGTATATAAATCAGTGATGTTGTAAATGCAAACAAGGTTAAAGTAATCTATAATTTTGAGAATTTCTCCTTGTTTGAGCAAAAGGATGCCGTTATTTTTATCAATGGGTTGAATTATTATGTCTGCGGTTGCGTTGAGCACGAGGGCTCCTGCGATGATGATCCTGGAACAAGATGAGGCCTACGTAGTAGTTTAAAATGCACTCTAATAGATTTGGAATTTGGATGATTTCCTATTATTTCAGCAACACTATTGGGGTGTAAATGAATTATCTTATACGAACCTTTAAATACTGGCTTCGTTTTATCGCTGCGCGCCGTTTTCGCCACCTGTTTATAAACAACTATTTTAAACATTATGTCCTGTGCTTCCTGGTTTCGCTTGGCTATAATCTGCTCCTTATTTTTGGACATATGTGCGGCAACACATTCTTGTACAGCTTCAGCGTTCCTACGATGTCTTATAACATAATCCTGATAAAATTCTTTAGGATAAATAAGTTCTAAAGCATTTCTAGACGCTGTATGGCCAAATAATAGCTCGTGTGGTGTATATCCTGTGGTAGTATGTATTGTATTATTGTATGCTATAACGGAATATTTCATGATGGTTTGTATAGGGTCTTCTTTATTGGTTATCCTTTGTATTCGTATAATTTCACCTATAGTGGAATGGAATCGTTCTATAGGAGAGTTAGAATTTGGGTTGTAGGGCGTTGTAAAATGTATGTTGATGTCATGTAATGCGCATATGTCTTTTACGACATCATTATCAAATTTGCTATCAGAATCTGTCGTAATTTTTGTAGGTAATCCTAGTGTAGAGAAAGCTTGAATTAATGCATCTGCTACATGAATACTACTAGAGCCATTTAAAAGTATTACTTGAACGTATTTAGAAAAATTATCTATAATGGTCAAAAATGTGGCACCACCTGTGGAATATAGATCCATAAACATATGTTGCATAGACTTTGTAGGTGTTTCAGTAAGAGCTAACGGGGGTTTTAATTAATTTCTCTCGTATTTACTTTTAAGACAGGTATCACATTGGTTAATAAATCGTTGTATTGTAAGCAGCATATTAGGCCAGTGGTAATTTCTATGTATTTGCTTGTATGTTTCCTGAATGCCGCAATGCATAGTCTTACCTTCATGATACTTCTTAATTAATTCCTGTTGCTCTACTTTATTTTCGATAACTGTAATACGCGATGGACATCTGAATAATTTTGGACCTCTTTCATTAAAAATAGTTATATATACTCGAAAGAAAGCGAGATACAGATTTTCATCGTAAAAGTAGCAGTGAAAAGTACGATCAGCAATAGTGTGTTCCATTAAGAACTGAACTATTTCTGATTCTGTGTTATTAATAGGAATAAATACATCTTTTATGACTGTTCTATTATTTGTTGACCTATCAACTACTCTGTATTTTGTGCCGGGGCTAGACAATATTTGAAATTGTTTTAGTTGTCTACCTATGGCATCATTTACGATTGGTATACCTTTATTCTCATTATCTTCTTGTGTGTGGTTTGTGGAAGTTAATAGCTCGGGTTCATCTATAGTGACGTTTTCTGATACCTCATCTCGTTGGGGTGGGAGGATTAGTCCTGATACAATTTCACTGTCTATGTCCATATCACTGCACGAGATCTTGTCCGTTTCAGGTCTGTTGTCAGTATTCGTTGCCGTACGTGTTTTGTTAAATATCCTATTTATCACCTCGTCATCTTCATTATCGTCAAGGTTAACAGCTAAAGAATCTATACTATTATGGAAAATTTTTGCTCTTGAAAGGGCGTCAGCCTTGGTATTTTGTTTGCCTTTTTTATAAATTATCTTATAATCATATTCCGCGAGCCTAAGTCTCCAACGCGTTAATTTCGAGTTCGGATCTTTCAATGACATAAGCGTTGTTAAAGGTCTGTGGTCGGTGTAAATAGTGAATTTCTGTCCATACAAATAGGGTCGAAAGTATTTTATAGCCCATACAATTGCCAATAATTCTTTCTCAATCGTAGAGTATCGGCTTTCGGTATCCGACAAAGTCCTAGAAGCGTAAGCTACAGGTTTATCTGAACCGATGTCTCCTTGAGAAAGAACTGCACCGAGAGCAACGTCTGAGGCGTCAGTTGTCAGAACAAAAGGCTGATCAAAGTCGGGGTACTGTAATATCGGGGAATTTGTTAATATTTCTTTACATTTATTAAAATCGTCTAAAAATTCCGGTGAATGTACTACTTTACGATTCTTTTTAAGACAAAGTGTCAAAGGTTTAGTCAGTTTTGCAAAGTCTTTTATAAATTTTCTATAGTATCCGATGAGGCCTAAAAAGGATTTTACATCTTTGTGAGTACACGGTAAGGGATAGTTAAGTACAGCTTTAATTTTGTCCTTATTCGGTTTTAGTCCTTGGTCCGTTAGTTCGCGTCCTAGGAATTCAACTTGCTTTTGTGAAAATCGAGACTTTTCTAGTTTCATTTTTAGATTGTGGGTTTTGAATCTTTCAAATACCTGTTTTAATTTCTCAACGTGCTCTTGTAGTGACGTAGAAATTACGATTACGTCATCTAAATATGTGAAAACATTTTCAATTCCTCTTAAGATGTGATCCATTAACCTTTGAAATGTACTGGGGGCATTTTTGAGGCCAAATGGCATTCTCAAAAATTCGTAATGCCCGCGTTCCGTTGTAAACGCCGTTTTTTCGATATCGTTAAGGTGCATCTCTAGTTGGTGGTAACCACTAGCTAAGTCAAGGGTCGTAAAGTATTGTGCCCTTCCTAGTCTGTCAAGTATGTCATGGATATTCGGTAAAGGGTATTTGTCCTCAATAATCCTGTCATTTAATTTTCTGAAGTCAATAACAAGTCTCCACGTTACGTTACCAGATGTATCAGGTTTCTTTGGTACTATATGCACTGGGCACGCCCAAGGTGAAATACTTTCCCTAATAATTCCCTGCTTTAACAGATTTTCTACTTGATTTTGAATTTCTTTGCGTTGTTTGGGTGGTTGCCTATAACTTCTTGCAAAAATTGGTGTTTCATCATTAAGTATTAATTCATGCTTTACAGAATGTGTAAATGACAATGGAATATTATCAGAAAAAAATATCTCTCTGTATTGATAACAAATCCTCATTATTTCTCGCCTTTCTTCTTCATTCATGTGATCATTATGAATATTTTTTAAATTTTCACAAAGTTCCTTATCTAAATCTAAATCTGTCTTTAAAAAATTTACTTCGCTATGCTGATTAATCATATTTTCAAAAAATGGTTTAAGCTTATTCGGATATTTATTTCAAATTATTTTCTTTTCATCAGTAAAATTTATAATATTTGTCTTAAATGCCCCATTCATCACGTCCACTATTGCTGCTGGAGATCTTAACCCCTCAGACCAATAGTGATCATCACATAAATACTGTCCATCAACGTAGTTAGTTTTAACCACAATAACCTTTTCACACTTTGGTTCTATTCGAATATTTCTAACTGGGTAGTTTAAGTAAATTGGTATATTTGCATTTGGTGTATGTAATAATCTGTCGCTTAAATTAATTGTGCAGTTAAGCTCTTTTAATAAATCCATACCTATTAAGCCCTGATATTTAGGATGGAAATCGAATAATAAAAATGTGTGTGTTTTATTAATGTTAAATTCTAACGGAAGGGGAAGTGACGCTACAAGGTCGTGTTGAGTGACTGCATGAGCGCTCCTTACCTGAAATGGTTCATGTTCAATGTAATTTTCAAGTTCCGTGTTTTTTATAACAGCTGGTGAGATCATGCACCGAGAGGCACCTGTATCCAACAAAAATTTGCCTCCAAATTCGTTTAAAATTATATAAGGCAGGTGGTCCTTACCGTAATGGTTTACGTTGATTGTTTTAGCTAAGTCTGTTGGTCGTCTTCGACGTCCTGAGTAAAAATCCTCCTGGTACGTTCCTTCGTCCACCAAGGCTGGGAGTGACACTTCGTGTTCCTCTGTGCTATTGTTTTCATAATACTCACTTTGCTTGTAGTAGGGTTGCTCGCTAGACGAATAAAACAGTTGTTGTGCATACTGCGGCTTTTCCGGCTTATTCACTGACCTCATAGTGACGTCAGATGTATCTTTTGGAAAGTTTACCTGTTGATGTGGTATATTCTGTTGTTGGCGTCTAAAGTTTCCAGAAGTCCTAAAGTTTCCTGAACCACTAGGTCTAGAATTCGGCTGACTATTACCGGGTGATAGTTGTTTTCCTGGTGTGTTATATTGTGGTAGTGTATTAAAATGTGTTGGAATTGGTTTATATCGTAATCTGCATGGTCAGCGATCCCACGGTCTGTGTCCGCTGGTCCCACGGCTTATGGCGTGGTAACTCGTACTCATATATCTTTCTTTTTCTATGGATTAAAGACAAGTAAAAACAGTAGTACTAGTATAATATTGTACTTTATTGGAATATCTGATTTAAAGGTGCTCTTTAAAAACAATTATATTCCAACTTTACTGTACTACAAAAATGATAGTTAAATTTCTTCTATCTACCAGAGTTTGTTCAACCGTTAAATCATGTGTAATTAAATATATCATACGCGTAATGAGTACAAAGATGTCCTTGCATAATAGAAAAATAATTAAAAATTATATACAAATTTTATGAAATTGTAATGTGGTTTGACAGTACATATACGAGTACTTTTCACCGATACCTACTCTGTACACAGTTAGAAAGAATCGATTTAAAAATTCTTGGTATTGAAAGAGAAGTATTGAGTATTTACTCAAATTGATACATCCCTACCTCTTCCTGACAGGATTCCAGCGTTGCCAGAGCGTTACTTTTGTAACATTTTGCGTTACTTTTTACGTGTTACTCATGCGTTATACAACTCAAAATGTTACTTTTCGTGGAGGAATAGTTGTAATAATTTGAATTAAAAAAATACCCGCAAAAAAATTAAGTAAAACGAAACGCAGTCAAGTTTAAAAAAAAATTGGTTGCCTGTAAAGTCGGTATACGGGCGAAAGTTTTACGTGACAACGACTTTATGTCTGTCTCTCTCGCTCTTAGGCGGGCTAACCATGCCCGAGTGGAAGGGACGCGTGCCTCTCACTCGCTCTCATTGTGAGCGCATAACGTGAGCGGAGCGTAACGCAGTTTCTTGAAGTGTCACCCGGCAAACCAATTTATAAGACGTTGTCACGTCAATATACCGAAAACTTTAACGGGACTTTCCCAAACTTATACTATAATAAGTGTCTGATTTATAGATGAGTAAGACAAAGAAAATAAATGATAGGCAGCCATCCTAGTAGAATGCTTAAATTATACAATAAATAATCTATTATAATAAACAGGAGTCGGGATTTTAAGTTTTAAGTTGTATGTATAAACTATTTACTTTTGTGTATGAACTACTTTAGTAGGTATCAAATCAAGTAGGTAATATTGTTTGTATACATATGATGATTTTTTTAAATTATACTGAGGTTCTTTCGATATTTCGGAAATTTCCCAACATTTAGTAGGTAAATTATTGTCGTAATATAGGTATTTATATAGAGGCAATTTTTCTGTTTTATTCCGTTTCACCGCTTGACGCATTGTATGGACACAATGTTTAATTTTCAGCAACGCTATTTAGAAAAGTGGAATAAAATACCGAAGTTTTCTTCGTGTCTGCGGTTTTATGAAAAACGGTATTTTTATATGAAACATGTATAGGCGAGGGTAAACCTGATCGTTGGCTTGGTGATACAGGCCGTGGCGATGCATCGCCACGCTATATGTTCTTTCATTTTTTGTGTTAAATCTTTCTTTCTTATCTTTATTCACTACGATGTTTCACATCTATCGGGTGTCCTGTGACGGCCAACTTTTTTTATTGTACAATTCGGTATATTTCAGTATTTTTTCAAGGTGGCCACCGTACTTTCCTAAAATTTTATATGGTTTTACAGCTCGCTCTCTTATTCCTGCACTCACGGAAAAAGAAAAGGGCAACAAGTGATGTTCACATAGAAAAATCCAAACCATACATTGTCACTGCATGCAGCAAGTTTGTCTGTGTGTTTGTTTGTAGTTTGTAAACCTTGTCTATCATAGTTAATTTTGATCTTGTTTGACTGAGCTGAGGGGTACATAAAACTAGGTGAATAAATACATACCTACTCAGAGTAGACAAAGTAATTGACATTATGTAACAGTTCCGTTAATGTTGTTCAATATCATGCTTTGTAAAGAAGTGCAGGTAAATACTAATTTCATACTTAAATAAGGATAAAATTGCGTTTTCTCGACAATTCTGAGAATGCGTTACTTTTTGAGCAGTCCTTTGTAACTTTTCGGTATCGGACACTGGCAGCACTGCTAGATTCCTCTTCACTTTCAAAACTATTTAGCTCAGTGTTTGTTTACCGTGGAAAACTTTCAAAATAATATTATATTATAAATATGCCGAAACCTACAAAACTACATTCAAAAGGCAAAGCTAATTCAATTCAAAAGCCTTTTAAAGTAGATAAAGATGTGACAGATAACGGAGATCAAGAGGAATCCTTGAGACAATTTCAGTTAGAACTCTGTTGGTGTATACAACAATTGGAGCGTTCCTTAGGTGAAAAGAAAGGAGACGAAAAACAACGTAAAGTTTATTTTTATTATACGTACATATATTTTCTTTTGTAAAATTTAATTTCTAAAGGATTATTTTTCCACCAAAACTAATTTTTACAACTCCCTATTACGAAAATGTACTGTAAATTTGTAAAAAAAATTATCTTTGTAATCAAATAATCCTATTTTTAGAAAAAAGGTTCTATTGTTTCTGTTTGTTGTATAATTGAAATGTAAAAACAACATACATTTTAAATAATTACAATATTTATTTGCTGAATTCTTTTAACAAATATTCATAGTTCCAAACTGTGCTCATGCCCTATTCTTAATTGTAACTTTAATAACATTATCAAATTGATATACTAGTATTTCCTATATTAAAAAGTCGTGTTGATTTATGGCTGTTTTCAATAACCTATCTATCCTTATTTTCAGTTACTAAAGATAGACAAATATAACTTTTTATCATTCCTTTTTTTCAATAACCTGTCAGTGAATAGTTTTTAGAATCTAAATAATAGATATCCATATCCTATAGCTTGAATAGATAAGAGGGAAAGCCAATATCTGTCTTAAGTTAATGATAGTACTTATTACAAATTTGTACTAATTGGGGATAGTAAACTCAGATATGTTATTGAAAATGGCCGTTAGTTGCTCCAAGGGATGGTATATTAGACATGGGTAACACTGCGCTATGCTATGCAGTTGCTCCAACTCAGTTTACTGCGCCAGATGTGTTAACATATTCCAATTGTGTTGGGACACAACACTACAGTGCTGTGCCATGTTGCAAATTTGAGTTTACTCAACATGCCGGCAAAGTAAGCTGCGCTTGAGTTATTGAGTTGGTGCAAGAAATTTTGCTGAGTTACACACGTCTCTACTAAGCATTGTTAGACTAGTGCCTTATAATTTATAAAGTTTTCTTATTAATGAATTAATTTCATTTTTAGTCCATCATATTAGGGATTTTCAATAAAGTTAATGATTTATGCATTTTCACAGTCATAGACTTTTATATTTTTTTGAGAGTTTTTGAATTAAGTTTTTTTATTTTATAATTATTTTACTTTATTTTAATAGTGCAAGAAGCATGGAAGGTTCTCACTGTATTGAAGAACAACAATCAGCCAGTAGTACGTAAACGGCAACTAATGCGAACACATTTTGGTGACTACAGGGCGAAAATGGCAGCTGAAGAAAAGAAATTAGCTAAAAGTAAGTAATTTCCTATTTGCAATATAAAAATTGTAAATTGCTTAGATTGGTTGAAGTGTATGAAAATAAAAATGCCACTGTTCATGACTGGAAGGTAGGCTAAACAAGAAATATTTACTTCCTTGACATTTTATTAATTAATCAGTTCAAAGAGAAATCAGTTGATATGATATTAATTAAATAATATTAATCTTGACTATACTTTTAATTAAGTTGAAGTATAATGTAATATGCAGTGAGATGGCACTTAAGAACATTGTTTTTCTGATGTGTAACAGGAAGTCGAAGAAGAATGCACATTTTTTTTTATTTAACCAATGATTGTGTGCGCTGCTATAGTTGGCCATCAGATAGTACCAACCCATTTTCTGATAGGTTGGTAGTGTAAGCAAACAGTGTGTGGGTGTGTGACAAAAATGAGAAAGAGAAATAGAGGAGGACAATGCCTTAACATACAGTGTTGTGTATAAAGTGTGCTGTTATATAAACTAATTTATATGTGTAAACTATATTAAGTCAGATGTTACAAATCTTATGCAACTACTGTAAGGCTTGCTCGATTTTTTTTGTTTCAAAGAATGTTCTCTTGTTTCAGTGGCAAGTAAAATGAAGATATCAGAAGTTAAAGAAAAGCCAAAAGCAACATATCTTAGAAAGTCTTTTGTTTTAACAAAAGGTGAACAGTCATTTTTATTTAATTTTGAATTAAATGATGAAATAGTTGATCATAGTAATGAAACAACTGAAGAACAGAATGTAAGAGATAGCAATATTCCTAGTAGTTCAGATAATGGAAACACTAATACTAATTCAACTGAAATAAATACTCCAGATTATCTAGATGAGAGTCAAGTAGGTGTTTTAAAAAATGTCTTTTTTTTGTTATCTAATGAAGAGTTCAAATTCAATTTTATTCACCCTTAGTTCTTATTTATCTTTTATTTCATATTACTTTTTTAAGATTTCTTTTTTTGTGTTCTACTTCAGGATTAAATTTATTTTGTTTTTGAAAAATGCATGTCATAAAACTTTAGGCAGAAAATGAATATGTGTCCTATGAATTATTAATTGGTTTTGGGGTGGGTTTTTCAATTAATAGATATCTAAGGAATTATTTTTAGATGTTGACATTTATCCATACATGATCTAAATGTCAAAATTATTCTTCAAATGTAGTTTATCTGAGGATTGAAAAATCGGTTCATAAGCTATGTCTTACAAGGTGATTATATTAAGCAGAAGACGAATATGTATCTACAAAAGGTTATTTGATTTAATGTGTTTTCTTATGCGTTAATAAAGCATTACTTATATAAAATGTATTTGTCTCAATTTTTTTTTAACTGCGTTTTTTATTCCCACAGACTGAAATGACATTTATTGTGTTGCAAGTTTATTGTGTTTTTAAAATAGTGATGTCACCAATCAGTACTAATTGTAAACTCGTATGTGACATTATACATATTAATAATTTTTTTCAAAAAATAATTATTAACCTTTCATATGTGAAGCCCAAGCAAAGGACACAAATTCGCATCTCTCGTGAAATGTGTTGTCTCCTTATGGTGGCACTACACAATCGTTAAACAGCCAAACTTCAAATTTCCAATCGTACTTTGAACAAACTCGACCGATTTTCAATTCAACTCACGCGTAGCGCTAGCGAATTACGAACTACATAATCATGACAGACGTCTGAGAGATAGCAGTGGTCTCGCGATATTGCATTAGTGCAGACTATTGTTATATTCACGTATACAGGGAGAGAATTACTCTACTCAATTTTGACTGATTTTGCCATTATCGAATAAAATGAAAAAGATTTAATGAAACATAATTTAATTACCAGATTTATGTTCGCGCACAATATGATTTGTGGGAGGGTTGGTTTGCGCAGATTGGCCAATGCATTCGAATTCCTTTGATTCGGTATCAATTTGCCGCTTGGAATCGCTACTGGAACCATCTAAGGTCAACGCGCCCAAACCACCCCTCTACATATCGACGATTGGACTATAGTGTAGTGCCATCATTACGACATCGAGTACTTCAAGCGTAACTTGAAGAGATACGAGTTTTTGACGGGATCTTGAAGTGACATGTGGTTTTTGTTTTTAATTCATTTACTTAGGTTTTTGACCATATATTATGTACTATTGGTGGCGTTTTGCATGATATAGTTTGGTTTTTATGCATAAGTGAAGTGGATTATAAATAATATGAATTAAGAGCATGCATTCTGGGATCCCATAAAAACTCCCCAGAAAGTTCTAACAAGGGAGCCACAATCTTGTTAGGATACTGAAATCGTCATAAGACAAGACACTGTACCTATTTACTAATGGCAGTAATAGTCGTTTTTAAAGAGGACTAGTTGCCAAGTTAGGAAGAAGTAGAAGAGATATTTATGTAGGCAGGCATAGATTTGAATCTCTCGGTGGTTGCCGTTGTGTTTGGATTATACTGTGCTTACTACCAGGGACAGTGCCTATCGTCAATTCGACGAGCTACTGTAAAAAAATACTGGTTTAATTTTTTTCTACTTTCGAACCTTGACGAATGTCCAGTTATCACGTTCGATAAGATGTACATGCTTCACAAGGCACAAGTTCAGGATATTGTTCGCATCTAAAGGACGGATCTGTAAAATACTTACTCGATGCTTTGGACAGATGAAGAGGTTATCGAGAATATTAAGCCATTTCAGCTGCAGAGGGACATTGCCTTGTTAAGCATATTTTACCGTCTATAACATGGCGAGCGGTCTGAAGAGCTGTTCAACCTATTTCTAATAAACAGGGAATCAGACATCAAGTCTTTTCATAATTTTCCAAAGCACATTGTGGCCAATATTTCTTCAATAGGCTTTAATTACTGTGATTACGTATACTCATAATCATACCACTCATCTTTGTGCGATATTGTTACTTTATCATGCGACGCATTAACGCGAAGAGAGGTGGATCGTACCAGGCCGTCTCTCTCCCCTAATATTAGGTCCTTACATATGAAATTATCGTTTTGTCGTACTGACCACTTTGGTCTGAAATATCTCCACTTTGGTTAAGAATTCCAAATTCAAATTTATAAATTCATTTAGCTGGTACATTTGACTTTTGAAAACAGTCATTCATTTGCTTTTTCTTCATTATTTTTTTCTTTGGCGTCGCTTAATACTGCACAATGGAAAACAAGAAATATCGGTATATTTACGAGTACGAGTTCTACCGTGGCACCAGTGCTGCAGAAACAGTTAGAAGGATTAATGATGTGTACGGCGCTGGTGTCGCGAAAGAAAGCACGGTACGTTTTTGGTTTCAACGTTTTCGTTCTGGAAATTTCGACCTTCAGAACCAACCCCGTGGACGGCCGGATACCGAAATGGAAATGAAGAATTAAAGGCTTTTGTGGAAGCGGATCCATCACATAGCACTTCAGAGATAGCTGCAGGCTTCGGGTAAGTGATAAAACAGTATTAATCGACTTGAAGAAAATCGGGAAAGTAAAAAAAACTTGAACGATGGGTACCTCATGAATTGAGTGAATCGAACTTGCAAACACTCGTCGACTGTTGTGTTACTTTGCTCAACCGACACAATAATGAAGGCATTATAAATCGAATCATTACTTGTGATGAAATATGGATACTGTACGATAATCGGAGGCGCTCGTCGCAATGGCTGAACTTTGGAGACCCAGCCAAATCCTGCCCTAAACGAAAATTGACTCAGAAAAAGTTACTTGTGAGTGTTTGGTGTACTAGTACCGGTGTCGTTCAGATTATCATTTTTTCCGGAATTTGGACAACTTCTTACAAGGGAAAAAATTCAACTCTGATTCGGCAATCCAAACCGCCTTCAAAGAGTTTATTGATTCTCGCCCCCATGGTTTTTTTAGTAAAGGGATCAATGAACTACCTATGAGATGGCAAAAGTGCATAGATAACAACGATGCATATTTTGATTAATTAAATATATATTTAAAAAAAAAAAATGAGTTTATCTTCCTCCCGTACAAAACGCCAATTTCATATGTAAGGACCTAATATTTTGTTTATGCATAAGGTAACAAAGTGATATAAAAATACCAAATCCGCTAGTTGACTGTATGTTTAAAAATTAAAGTAAATTACTGAGTATTATTGGTCTATAGATAAAAAGCTTAAAACTATACAAATCTGGAAAAGTAATCGTCTATTTATTTAATTTTCCCTTTGGAAAATTAATATTTTTTGTCTGTGAGTCACGTGTTTTGAAACCCCGATTGAAAAACGTGACGGCACCATTCAGGAAATATGAACGTTAGACTCTTGCGTTAGATGTCTAATTTGTCACTGTTATCATACAAAATGACATATAAAAGGATGATGACGTCACGGGACCATAATGCTTCGTTTTTGTGGCGTACTTTTTATTTAGATTAAAAAATATTTTTAAATCACGTTTTATGCTGTAATAGTTGAAGAAATATTCATAGGCTATTTTTCAACATATAAAATGTTTAAAACAATTTTCCAAAAGTTTTCAAATCCCGGATTCCCCTATTCTTCGATCCTTAAAGAAACCACACACTCTAAGCTCCGTGAAGCTGTGGAACCGTCTCCCGGCCAGTGTATTCCCTCCTTCCTACAACATGGAGTCCTTCAAACAACGCGACGAGACATTTGAGTAGACCGCCTTGACAGTGAGGACTGGCGATAGAATATAGATCGATCTATAATATATCCCTCGGTGGTCTTCGCTCTTTTTGGGATTGGTCTGTGCTTACCATCAGATACAATAACTTTGTCGTACCTACTACAATAATATAACAAAATTCCCAGTAATGGCGTGTTATGTAGGTATTTTCTGTGCATGGGTGCTACAATCTTCTTTCTGCCTTAGGTTTATTGCAGCTTACAATCAAAGATTTAGTATTGTAAAGATCAGTAATAGGTTGATTAAAATGAGACCCACAACCGAAGAATACACTATTGTGTACTATAATACTAATACTATTGTGTACTATTATAGTCTGCGTTTTATTTTGTTGGTTCTCTTTATACTAGTTGTATCTAGGCACAGTACACGTAACCACAATTAAATACGTGTAATATACATATTACACGTTAAAACCTTCGATTTTGTAATAATAAGCGGGATTTGTTTTGTTAACGATTTACGTAGCCCGTTATCACATACCTTCCAAAATATTCTCGTATTATAATATTCTTATCTCGTTCTAACACAAACGTATCCCAGTGAAGACACGTTTGAAATTAAGTAAACAAGACATAATGTGATGTCAATGTAATGTAAAAATAAGGTAACGAGCGTGTTCAAAGGAATACTATGCTCTTTCGAGTTGCTGATTTATAGGTATTTAAGCTCGGGTCAAACAGCGGGACGGTGACAGAAATGTACTACAATAAGTACTAGTTAATATAGAAAACGTCACATAGTCATCGTGCTCGCAAGTAGTAAAACAGGATCGGACGAGAGTACTTTGCGTCCGGCGCGACACCAGCTTTGTATTTAATTACAAAAATGGACGTGGAAAAGTTGTTTCTAAGTATTCGAGGCCACAAATTTTTGTATGAATTGGGCATTTACACTTAAAAATATGGACATTTAAAAGTAGGTATGAAACCATCTTTGTGATAAATAATACTTCTAGTTTCGTCTTCAAACAAAATTATTTATTGGATCTGTCTCTTAATTTCTAGTGTCTACGTGTTTACATTTTCTTCCTATATTTTTCCTGACATCTTTTTAAATTGAAATACAAAAAACGATTCACATAGAGAACACATATTACATAACTATAAAAAACAGGTTTTATTTCCGATCCACAACAATCTTCATGGGATTCCAGTTTCCGACAGTCTCTCATATGATGCTTTAGATTTACTTGATGCATCCAGGTCCGTTTACGCAGTTTCTTTGACGTATAATAATATAATCAAAGGCTATACTCGAGAAATTACGCCGACCGCGGCGTGGCGGGTCGGTCGGCCGCTGACGGAATGATCACGCCCGCAGCGTGACATCCACGCCCCGTTGTCATCTCCCCGGCATCGCGCGGCCGCCGCGCCGTCCCATCCCGCCTGCTGTTTGCCAAGGCTTAAATCTATGGTTAAAACTAAGACACAAATTCGATACGATGTCACTGTCAAAGTCTATTAGCTTAACTTTAGACTCTGGAATATCTTAACTTATTAAAATAATATATTTGATCTTTTTTACAAGACACGGAGTTAAGCTTCGTCGCCCAGATACATAATCATATTTTTAAATTTCATCACAAACCGTTTGGTAATACCCCTGAGTGACTATCAAGCCGTTATCGCTCCTGATACGCATAGCGCACGTGTAATCCACAAAAAAACTATCAGAATTTACTATAGAATAACCAACAGGTAATTCATACTTATAATAATAGGCTCCCCATGTCGCTATGCCCATTAATTTATTTGTGTTAGTGTCAAAAACCGCACCTCCCTCCACGCCGTGGTAGTTTCGACACCGTTCATCTCTTCGATGAAATTCTTCGAGAGTGCAAGAGTGGTAGCACGGTACCTTGAACCCTCGTATGTGCTCGTTAAACGTCATAATTTTGGTGCAGATCGATATATCAGAAACTACATCGAGTTCGGTCAGGTGGAACTCCCTATCTGGCGCTTTTATTCTGTGGATGCCCTGTTGATAAAAATTTGCTTTAAAAAAATGTGAAAATATAAAGGTTATCATACATGCTATGGTCTACCAGGACGCTTTACCTGTGCAGGTGTACCTGCGCAGGTCGATCGCAAGTCGCGTCGTAGCCTGTATGACCGCGGACACATGCAAGGTTCACCGTGCGGTGTCACTCATAAATATTGATTTTCGCTTTTGCACATGTCGCCTGCGCAGGTTTATACCAATTTACCCTCTGGTCTACCTGCGCAGGTAGACCTCTCCGGTAGACTGTAGCATGTATAGCCAGATTAAAGTCCGTTATTATCATAATTCATCAGTATCAAGAAATAGATTTTGCTATGTAAATTATCTATGGGTTAACTTTACCATCTGATCAACCGACATTATTTTCCAAATTTGCTTCTAAAGAATCTTATGTAGATCGACATAATTGTATTATAGTATGTATTCTTTATGGTTATATTCGAATATTAATAATTTTTAAGACTTTTTTTAACAATATTGGTTTTATAAAAATAACACATGTTAATCTCGGATGCCTTTAATCAATCAACAACTGACGGCTGATAATCAGGCAGAATAACTTAGGTATATTTGAGAAGGCTTATGTATGAACATTAGTAGATTATGAAGCCGTTTTCGCTTAGCTAATCCATGTTTTGAATTGCTCAATGAAATATTAAAACGTTCAGTAAAAACTGTTCTATTTACTCATTGTTATTCGCGTATACCACAAGCTAAAGGTACTAGTAAAAAACAAAAAGATTACCTTCTGCGTAGCATACCCTATAACTTTATAATCAAACGGTCCGTAATACTTGTCCAAAGTTGCGAACCATTCAAAATTATTGTCAGTTCTGTTAGTACCATCAAATAGTTCAATCACATTCCATGGTCCTTCGAACCGTGTTGACTCAACGACTATGAAGCCGATGTCATCGAATGCCTGCTTGCTGCCTTTCGAAGGGACGATAAATGCCAACGGTGTCATGTAGTACGAATTATAAATAACTGTTGTGTAGCTCAGTTTAAGGCTGAAATATTATAATTGTCAGGCGGTCGAATCTGTTCAACATTTAAATGTGGAAATTCCCGTGATGTATTTTTTTTACACTGCGAAAAAGAAGGTATGTGTTTTTCAAGCGTATATATGTAGTATGTACATTTCTTTGGCACGCTTTATAGCCTAAACAGCATAATGGACACACACTTCGATATACTTAAGCACATGAGGGTGCCGTTGTATTAGTCTTAATTGTGGGAGGAGTATTTTTTAATCAAGTGTTTTGTTCCAGTCCGAAAAGTGATTATAACACAAACTGCCACAAAGCCTTCTAACTTTCTCCTCGGGATTATATAGACCGATCGCTGTAAGCGCGATCCTCCTTATGGTTTGCAGCATGCGGGACTTATACATGGTATTGAGATATTATTCTGTATCGTAAGATGAATATGTTATGCGTGTTATTGCAGTTTTGACAGATATCTTATAATGATAAATAAAGTAATTGTTATACAATATATTGCTGTCTTTATTAAAATGATAAACGAAAAATTACTTTATTGAACAAAAATTGTAGGTAGGTATGTTTACTCTTTATACGCGATAAAAGTAAAATCTATTTCTATTTTATTTACAACATAATTTACTCAGATCAGTCAGATCGCGTCAAAGTATTAGGTACTTTTGATTGACTGTATAGATTTCAAAACGATACGTCGTGGCCTCGTTATTTTCATTTGGGTAAAATTATCTCGTATAAAAACCGAAAGATCCCACGTCTAACGTCTATTGGTGCCGACGGCCGGCAATATATTGGCTCTATTATTATTATTAAAGCTTATTATTGGTCGGTTTTGTTCCCCTCCCACGTCCCGCAGACCATAACAAGAGTCGTGCAAGGGAAAATTCATAGTTTTTTTTAATACTAAACTTGGCAACATGACTCTGACTCTACAGCTTGTGATAGTAAGTACGGTATAGTCTACAAACGACGGCAACCGTCGGTGACACTTCACGCCTCGAAGGATCCATTATCATACGATGGAATGGAAACTTTGACTAGAAGACCGTTCCATATTCGTTTACCGTGCGCTTAAAAACACCTTTCTAAGGGGAGGGGAAGGCATCGAGGGACCGGTAATCCAACACCAATCGTTGTCATGCGAATCTGCAAGTTTCTCCAAACAAAAACCAAAAGTGAGTCACTATGGCGGTTTCATCACTATGTACATGGTGGTCGCGACTAAAGGAGACGGATACTCTTCCATACAGACATGGGCCTGGGAAAAAAAAGATGTAAAAATATGAAAACGGTATAAATTAATAGCTAATGCATTATCAAACAGTCACGAAAAAAGCTGATTTTTTGCAATCTAAAAGCATAGATATAGGATATTTTGTAAAAGCGAAGTCACGTAATAAACTTCAATTAAACCATTTTTGAAGTAAGATTAACATTACAAAAGGCTTTTGTTTATTATCTTTTAAAATTATTAGTTTACTTATTTTGATTAATTGTGAATTTTAATGATATTGTACGATTTTAAAAACAAAATATATTCGATTTTATAAACCATATTTCAACTACTTACATTCTGGGAACAGAAATACCCGTCTCCTTTAGAATTACATCCAAACGTAACTGTCGTGTCCTACCATTCAGCTAAAAATAATAAGAAATTATCCTTAAATAGAAACGTACCTGTAAATACACCTGGCAGCGGTTATAAATATCCTCTCACTGATACAAACTGCTGTGCACATGTGCGGTTTTGTGCTTCCTTGCGAGTGCGATACACGCGCCACCCACGGATACTGACGTTCTGACGCAGGAACTGCATTTACTTGGTAATTCTCCAACGATGAGAAAACTGGAATAATATATTTTAATAGCGTTCTTTTTAGTTGCCGCCACTTTTGATCATCATATTCCATAGAGAATAGACACCATCTATATCTTTAAAATGGCTCCAATGTTTAAGCAGCAAAGGATTTGTGATTTTTCCGATTCCAGAAAAAGGTTTTAATTTACGCCATTTTCATTTAGTAACCTGGGGCCACGGCAGTCGAGCGCAGGCAAACTGCAGTACCACCTATAATGGAAGCATTTCTGCATATTTACACGCATCTGGCTAGCAAAGCAGGGTCATTATAGAAGGCTAAATTCTATTTTCTAAGAGTACTTAAGGAACTCTAGAATATAAAGTTTGTATACTCGTTCAGAAGTTGTAGGCATGCAAAATTACGAAAATTCGTCACTGACTGATTCTTGATCATCAAAATAGAACAAGTTCTATCTACCCCAATACCTAGAGTGTTGAAATTTGGCACAGAAATAGCGTTTAATAACCACATATAGGGAAAACGTATTAGAATTTTTTTTTAATAATTTGGTACATAAGATACCTGATGTAAAACCCCAAGGACTTCGCTAAACTAGAAGATTTATCGAAATTTCTCCTTAGAAATAAATGAACAACTATGAAAACCTGGATTTTTGAAGTAATGAAGTACCTGATGACCCTGATGTACCTATAGCCCAAGAGCCCAGCTAAACTATAGGAGATATCGAAGTGCTGCCTTAGTAAAACATATTTAATAATTTGATGAGCCCTTTCTGATGTGGAATCCTAAGATAATAAAAATAATATCTAGACATACATTTTTCTTTCTTCGCCTCCTTATTAAATTAAATTAATACCGTAGTAGATATCACGAATTCAAAATTACGCTTCCTGCCAAAGAAATCATTTGCAGTGAAACGGTTGGTCGTCTCGGCGCACGCTGTCGCAATCCGCACCACGACCTTCCTCTAAGGGCTATCAATTGCGCATCGTGGGCTAAGCGTACTTTTCGTAACTATTATCAATACTAAACCGATAAACCTCAAATAAATCGAACATGCTTTTTAAAATATAAATGACACCATTTTGGAAACTGGTCCTATGCGAAGCCGGGACGGGTGCCCAGTAAAACAAAATAGTACAAAATAAGTACTAACAAGTTTGATTATAATTAGGTATCGAGCTTCTAGACTGCCTTGATATGTGAAATAGTCTCTCCAATGCGTCGTTTTGAAACTGATCAAAACAAATACAACAGTGTAACATAAAAACAAAACCCAGCTCCCACATCATAAAATGGCCGTTAATAAAACACCATTTCATCTCAACTTTTATTACATATAAGTTTAAAGAATACAATAAAAATAAATTACAAAATCATGGCAGAGTGTATTGTATATGAAAAAAAAATTGTATTAGAAAATTCTTCAAAATTGCATATGGAAAATGGTATTGAAATACTAACTGTGCCTCAGAACTAAAACATACGATTGTATATTAAATACACAATAGTATAGGAAAATTTATAATACCTTAAAATTTAATACTAGATCTAATTCAGAAGGGTTCGAAACGACCTCATTCGTGTCTATCACGCTGTGCCTTAAAATTGTATTATTTCATATAGCGCGAAGACCATTTTTGTTAACAATTTAACGAGAGCGAAGGAGAAAACAGATTTTGTACCACATAAAAGAAAATATTACATCATAGTTAATTATTAATCGCGTCAAGGGGTCATAAAGACCTAGCCAGGGATGGTAGACAGAAGCCCAATAACCCCGGTACAGACGTAAGCCATCAGAAGGCAAGACCTGCAGCTTTATTCTGTCTTCCGCCGCCCCCTAAGAATACCTTATTTTAGCTCTTCGGAGAACAAAACACATGGGGCTTTAATCGATATTAAAAGTTTATTGGAGTATAATTTTTACGTGGTATATGACACTGAAACCTAGTATTTGTACCAGAATATTTGCTACGTCTACCATCCTTGGACCTAGCAATAAACCAAAATTAATATAGACACGAGGTCTTTTCGACCCCCTATCAGAATTCACTCAGAAAACGTGAACGTGTTAAAATAGTTTCAACAGGAATGTATTTAAAACTCAACCCACTAATTAAAAACTTGACAATACTTTTAGGTGAAGTGTTTTTTAAATATTATTTATATCTTTAACTTTTGACCAAAATCTCACCCTATGTTAAGTGATAATGTGGCCCAAGATGGTGACAAGCGAAGCTTAGTAGGACTGGCTCTCGAGTGCAGCTGTGGGAACACACCTATTGGTGTTTGGCGACAGATTTTTAACTTGAGGGTGGTAGCTAGCCAGACGGGCGTTAGAAAATGCCCTACCACCATGCTATGGTTCGACGCGATTTGTATACACGATAACAACTGAGCCATCATTACTTCAAAATTGCTCCATTCTGATGTTACGGAAAACGATTTAAGGGAGTGCACAGATAAATTCCTTCGGAGCTTTATATTTATTTACAAACTAGCTGTGCCCGTGGCTTCGCTCACGTGGACTACAGCATGCCCGCGCGAATCATGCTCCTGCGCTCCGGGGTATTTTAAAGACAAAAATGCTTATTGTGGGTGTTCCTTAGAAGATACATATATACTCCCTGGACTTTTTTGTAGGTCTTTTTAATGCATATAATTATGTAGTACATTAATTTGCTATATCTCTCATGGTTTACTCAGCATGAACCATTTAAGCACCCGAATTAATTCACCATGATTTTTTTTTATTTGTGCGGAATCCTAATTATTTTTCTAAAATAAAAGTAACCTAAGTTTCTCCTTATATCATCAGCTATCTATATGTGAAAGTACTGTCAAAATCGGTCCAACCGTTTCGGAGATTACGCGGAACAAACAGACAGTCAGAGAATTTTTTTAAAAATGGGCTTTTTGTTATTGGTATCGTATATACTTCTATATGTATTTAGTAAAAACAGCTATTTCGACATTACAAACAGACACTTGGATTTTATTAATTCTATGTATAGATAACCTTGCGTCTTGTTCCTGAGGTAAGTAGGGTTTCCAGTGCTCCTTGGGGTTCATGGTCAAAAACACGCTAATGTGATACCTTGGTGTTACAAGCGTCCATAGTCTTCGGTATCCGCTTACCATCACACGGACCGTACGTTTCTCCGTTTCTCGATTAAAGATAACCTCGTGAGGAAACTATAAAACCATATATATGGCAGTAAAGTATATTCTAACGTTTACCTAAGTACACTGTTCAAGCTGGAAGATCTGCCGTCAAATCTCAATGGGTTTGTTCCGACCAGCTCCATTATTGCCTAATAATCTTAGTATTCATTCATTGAATTGTCGATGTATTAGAGGTTAAAGTTTGACGATGATTTCACTTGATGATAAGTGGTGATGTATTCGAATTCCAAAGACACGATAGGTTATCGACGACAGATTTTCAACTGTAACTAACTAAATGCCCCACCATTATTTTATAATGGTTTGTGAACTTTAAGGCTAACTAATATTCGAAGTCTCTTCCCAGTAAACATGTGATATAAATTTTACATCATACACATATTACACGTGTCACATCTATATAAATATGACACGTTTGATCTGTTATTATGTTAATTTAAGGTCATGTTTTAATAGGTTTGATCTAAAAATGTTTCTTAGTGCAAACCATAATTTTTGAAAAATGTTTTCCGAGAGCTCTGATGGCTCGTAAAGACCAAATGAAGTGCCCAGTTGCAGAAGTCACGAAGTCGCACTTGAGACTTTTTAATCTGGTAGCATTACCTATAGAGCATGTCTGAAGTATTTATATAACAATAGAAAAACGTTTTTTGAAGAGGTTTATTTCCTTCTCTAGGGCTGATGGGAATATTTTCAGTTAAATTTTTGTTTTCAAATAATTTTTCCTAAATAGTTCAAAGTTTGAACTTGTGTAACTAGATCCTCTAAATAGTCTAAATTATCAATACAATAAAGAATTTAATAAAAACACATGATATATCTTTTTTACAATTAAATAATGGCTGTTACAAGAAAACTTATTAACCATATGTCTTAATACAGATTATATTTATATTAATAAAGCTTATAAATTTAGTATAGATTATACAATTTCATATTTATCAGCATGGAAGCTGATCTCCTGCGAGAAGTCAACAGGGGAGTTGTCCTCCGCCTGTGTAACCTTCGTGGCAGTGAGGAGGGCCAGCGACGTCTCCGAGGTCCACGTCACCGACAGAGGGAAGAAATCGTTTGGTATAGCAGGGGTAACACTGCAATAATAAATAGGGGTATTATTGAACTCCGTAACCAAACGTAACCAACCGTAAATTAAACTACCGGAAATCCGATATAAAATATATTAGAAACCATAACCGTATCTCATATAAGTTCCGGTTGAATGGGACACTGTCAAATGTTTTCGTTATAACTATTTTTCTTTATAAATGCAATTCTTCCAAAAAAAATTAATATCCATAACTGAAATTATCCAAAAAATAAGGATATCTGAAATAGTTTAACATTCGTATCACATTAACCGACAGCGATTAAACACTTTTAAGAAATCCACATACTCTAAAATGTCATATCTGATAATAAGTCAATTAGGCTCTCGCTTACTTCTTAAAATTCTTTTTTTTTTGAAATATAAAATCTTGGCTTGTATTTCAAAACTAAAACCGTATAGCAATTTCGAATGTCCCAGCTGAAAATTGGGGGCATGACGGTCAAAATATATTCTAGAATGAAGACTACATTGAACATAGTTCTAAAAAAGAAAAAGTGAGATAGATATACTGATGCACTCTGATATTTAATTTTATTTACGATATTTGCCAAAAAAAAATATTTTTTTATTATACTTTGTTCATAATAAGAAAAGCTACATAAGTGTCCTTAGAAAGTAAACTGTTAGGTAAACAAATAACGATATAACCTATGAACATGACTTTCCACTATAAATATTTATCATTATAAAACAAGTTATGAGACTGACAAAAGGTATAAAAATATTTTGCACCAAAAAGTTCTAAAAAACTTCCACTATACAATGACTTTGAAGAATTTCCGGTTTTTTTTGTTACTACAAGTAGGGTTACTTTCCATATTAGTTAAAATTTTTAATTTCGGACAAAAATATATGTTAACGTAATTCCTACAATTTTACTGCAGCAACACACAACGTTGAATATTGACTGTGTGAATTAATTAATCTTGTTGTTTGGCGTACCGAAATTAGTTGAATTCAAGTAAACATAATGTATTTTATGTAACTTTTTTTTTTCTTTATTGAAGGATTTGGTCACAAAGCGACCATACGATCCCTATTGGTAGGCATACACATAATAACAGTACACTCATCTTTATCTTCTATCTATACCTATTTGTACAAGCCTGTACAGCATCCTAGCTTCTTCCGACATAGGTGAAACCAGAATACTGTTACAGACCCCAACAGAACATAAGATTTATTTTTATTAATAAGCTGCAGTTTTTTCTTTCTAGCTCATTCAGGACACATTCTAAAATAATTTGAAACTTTAAGAGCGAATAAGGGGCAAGTAACATGTTGTCTCAATCAGACTTGTTTAAATGCCATCTATGTGCTCATAATAATACTACATTGTTAGCTTTACATTTTATCTTAAACGTTTGATATATTTTATGTTATTCAACTCACGTGAACTCCAGGCTGCCGGTCTTCTGTTGCTTGTTGATCAGCGGTATGTTCCAAAAGAGAGTGCGCCCTTTCTGCGTGTAACTACCCTCCCATTGATGGACTACCACTGTGCTGCTGCCGGAACTATTAAATAATCAACATATTCGTCAACTAGAGTTAATGAAGTCAATCTTAGTCGTTACGGGAACACTTTCATTTAAATGAACCTCAGATTTCAGTGAGAGAAAAAGCAGCATGGTGGAAAGGCATTTTCCAATGCCCGCTTGGCTTTCTACCACACTCAACTTGAAAATCTGTCGCCAACCACGTATAGGTGTGTTTTGACAGCTACATGTAAGATCCGGTCTCCTCTAGGCTTAGCGAGTGATCATTGTCACTTAACATTCAGTTAAGATTGTAGTACAAAAGGCTCTTTGTGTGTGTTTGTTTGTCCTGATTTTATGAAAATTTGTTTACGGGAAGCATATTATGTGATTTACTATTTGATGAACTATAGGAATTGTCATTAATATGTGTATAAATAAAAACATGGGATAAAAATAAGTACTGCGTAACAAACGCATGAGGAGCCGCGGACGAACCGCTAGTTATACATAAATAAAATTACCAGCTGTGTCCGTGACTTCTTCCGCGTAGTATATTTCGTGTATGAAAATTAGCAACTAAATAAAAAAACCTCACCTCACCTTACGGTCTTTGACCGGTATAAGCTTTGGGAATATCCAGCTAAAATAATTTTAAATGTTATGTTTTAAATAGGTATATTACAAAGTTACATATACATCCATTCCTTTTTTATATATACGTAACCTAAACGCAATTTATAGACCATAAAAATATCCATACATGTAAAAATGTATCCGAAATGTACCTTCAAACTATAAACTGCAATCATATCAAATTTCGTTAAATTCGGTCCAGTGGTTTATGCATGATTGGCGTTCAAACATAACGACAGACAAAAAATTCAAAAACTATCGTAATGTGTTCTTTCCATGATTCTAAGCCCCCCGTATTATTTTTCCCCAAATAACTTTGTAGCGACATCTCTCGCCACAACTGACGCATCAACGCATCGACGCAACTACATAGCGACACATAGCAACATCTATCGAGCCACATAAGACGCATCCTACTATCCTACATTGCGCTATAGAAATTAACTCAATCGTTGAGTATATATACAAGAACCCGACTACAACCGTCGGGGCAGCTGCCCGCCAGACATAGCACCCGTCTGGCCGGAGGATCCTCCCTTTTCTATGGCGGATGAGGAACTTTACTCTCTGTTCCTCACACCTCCGCTAAAACTTCAATATACATATTTCAACTCTTTACTTTTACATTATAAGTATAGATTTACCAGAACATAAATTTTTTTTTTAACTGTCTACACTGTTAGACTTAGGGGCCCTAAAGCCGCTGCGGCTTTTACAGCTTCACCGAACTTGAGGGCGAGCGCTTAGGGCACTCAGCCGCGAAGCAGAACATAACGGAGAATGAAACATATAGGTATGTATGTTACTCACGGCGGTAGAGGGATAGTAATGTTGACGTCCGTCAGTGTGAGGTGTTCTTGCTCCAGCTCGTATTCAATGTTCACGTCGCATCCGCTGTTAGCGCCCTCCGATGGCCAACAGTTTACTGTAATTTTAATCAGAACTACTACAACCGCCATCTCATGGCAACCTCAAATCTGGAGGATAGAAACTGGAATATCTGACCTAGGCGACAAATAATAGCTCCACCAGATTCGTATGGTTAAAATAAAAAGTTGTCCGTCACGGTACGCCCGGCCATGTAACATTTTAGTAAAAATTCTAATTAATAAAAAATATGGAGTAAAATAATAATGTCGAGTATACTATAGTCGGACAGTTAAAGCGAACAACTCATACAGAGAAGCAACGACTCCGTTACGCAGTTGCCATCAAGATGCACATTTTTGTAATTTCTGCGTGGTCAACCGCCCGATCGCCTATTGTATTCATCACCTCTTAAAATGCACCGCAATTCATTTTTATGTATTATTTTAAACTTAGTTTTTACCACTCCGCAAAAAATCATAAATGTCGAACATTTGCCCCATTCTGCTGTAGTCAGAAACTCGATCGTTTTTACTTTTTTTTTCACAACTGTACAAGCGTTAATATAATAGGTACAAATAATAATACTTTAGTGTATGCACAGAGAGGGAGTCATTTTCTGACATCACTATCATTCCCATAATGATCCACTCTATAATAATAACCGTTTGACAGTAAAACCCGCTTGACATGGTCCTTGAACTTGTTGTCCAGCAAATCAGTAATGTGCTTCGGAATCTTATTATAGAACCTAACACTATTACCCAAAAATCTTTTATTAGTCTTACTAAGTCTAAAACACGGTACGACTAATTTATTTCTATGTCTAGTATTAGCATTGTGCTGCTCTTTGACAAAATCTAACTTGACTAAGTTTTTATATCGATAGATGCATAGCCACAGATTTTAAACTCGAGGTTAGCTGGCCGGCCTTTTCGTAAGGTCACTTACCAGATATAGGTGCGAGTTTGTCCTCAGAGGCCGTAGCTAGCCTCCATTTGAGCACTCCCACGTCGTTGTTTATCGGGAACGCCCTCTGAGCTTGTTTCAACCCAATCACTCCCTGAGAACGGAAAGCTTCCTTGTCCACGTTCGGATGAGTCTACAAAAAACGTTATTAAAACACGCTAAATTATTAAAAAGGAAACAAAAAATCCGACTGCAACAAAAACATTTGACTAAAAATATACATTTATCTATTTTCGCTTTTTATTTGATTCCCAGACGTCGTACTTAAATATGATATAGCCTACGTCACCCCCACAATTAAGACGAATGTAACGACACCTCGTATGCTATAATCCGTCAAGCAGTTTAGACTATACAGCGTGACAAAGAAATATACATACATACGTACGTACGAAAAACATAACCCTCCTTTTTCGCAGTCAGGTAATAATATAGATTAGGGGCCATCCATAAATTACGTCACACGAATTTCATGATTTTTTGACCCCTCTCCCGTCCTAGTCACAGCTGGTCACATTTGCTATTTGTAATAAATATTATGATTTACGTATATGATGTGCATACCAAATCGCATCATTTTCCAATACCTTAGCCTGTTCGATATCCAATCTAGTATCTGTTGGCGCAATGAATTCACACGAACAAGTTGTTCAGTATCATGGACTGAGCATGTAAAAAAAGTTGGACACTGTTTAAAAAGTCATTCTGTATAGATAAAAAATAATCGAATGAGATCACTAATCGTTTCCATCCTGTATACATTTAGTATTCCGCGCAACGACCCAGTATACCAAGTCAGTTTAGATATTATAAAATTCAATCTTACTTTTACATTCTCGGACTCTTGTTATATTCGTGAAGCACTGCACTGTATGCTTCATGTAATTTACGGTAAATATCACATAAATCCCTTTTTTGTTCATTTTAAAAGTGTTTCATAAGTTAAAAATCACAAAATGGCAGAACTAAGAAAACGACGTTGTTCACTAGGCGAAAGTCAATTATCGAATAAATATAAACAAAGAAATCACGACAAGGCGCAGGTGGAGCCATTTATCAAAGGCGATTGGCTCGTGACAATACCACAACGAGTGCAAATTTGCCAACAAAACAAATTAAACCTTATATTCATGAAAACAGAGTTGCAACTATTTTTATGTTATTCTTTAGTAGGTATGTAGTTTAAATTTAGTGTTGTAATAATTAGATATAAAATATTATATTTTGAACAAATGTGATGTCACAAAATTTAGGACCCCTCCTCGCCCCTTGTCACACAATGTCACATTTGGTCGACCCCCTCCCGGCCCTTAACGTGTCACGTAATTTATGGATGGCCCCTTATTATACATACATACTAAATATACACACATATATCGAATTGTAAAATCACATATTGACGTATTTAGTGTCAATGTAATATTCCTGGAACATACTGGAAGTCACAACCTCATCATCTTTTGAGATATGACCCACAAACCTATATCGAAGCTTTTGCAATTATACAATACTAGCTGTGCCCGCGCCTGCGCTCGTGTGGATTACAGAATGCCGTCGATCGGGCACACGAGAGATTCGTGCTACACCCGCTCACAGTTATTTTACAGAGAAAAATAAAAATGCTTACTTTGGGTGATTCTTAGAAGATAGACATAGGCTATCTCTGAGTTTTTCATTGGTCTTTTTAATATCTACAATTAATTAAGTTGTATCTTAATTTGATATATCTCTTACACCTCAAAATCGTAGATGTTCCAAATTGATTTTTATTTGCGCGGAAACCCTAATTATTTTGAAGAAATTATAGTAGCACAAGTACTTTTTAAAACATCAGTTATTTGCCAGTGAAAGTTCTATCAAAATCGGTCCAACGTTTCGAAGATCAGTCGGAAGAAACAAACATTATAAATATATAAAATTGTTTTTCATAAGTACCGTATATACTTTTATATGCATTTAATTAAAGTTTGTTATTTTGACATTACAAAAATGACACTTCAATTTTATTTATTTGTATAGATATAGATTTGAATACCTACTTTTCCTGTTTGAACAGGTGGCCTATACTGTCTGCTAGTTAAAAACCTTTATTGACGCAACCAATATGGGTGTTCTGGCAGTTGTAGTTATAAGCTAGCTTCCTCAAAGCTTAGCTTGCTACCATCTTAGGCTACAGTCACTTAACATCAACTGAGGTTCGAAACCCTGCAATGAGCCTGATCTTTCGGTGAAGGAAAACATCGTAAAGAAACCACATAGCATTGTGGTAGGGCATTTACTAACGCCAGTCTGACTAGCTACAAACCTCGAGTTAAAAATCTGTCGCCAAACACCTATAGGTGTGTTCCGGCAGCTGCACTTGAGACCCAGTCCTTCCACTAGGCTTAGTATGTTACTATCTTGGGCCATATCGTCACTTGAGATCATGTGGCCGAGTGCTTTAAGCCAACCTCACCTGCACGTGGTGCACTCTGCTGACCAACGATCGAGGAAATGGCGATAGCGGGGGTGGTAGGGTTGTTTTGCCCGACTGTGTCGCGACCATCATGCATGTGGTGAAAAGGCGCATTGTTTGATCAGCATGTGCATATCTAGTTAAATGTATGCATGATATCGGCGACCGTCGATTGATTACGATTAATCGGTGGTTGCCGCTGTGTTAGGATTGTGCTGTCCTTACCGTCAGAGACAGTACTGTTGATTTAACGTGCTACTATAAAAAGAAGTGTGTGTATGTGTGTGTGTGTATGAGATCCGACGCACGACTGGAATGTAGTCCTTAATTATGATTGATGGAGTATAAATCTGATATAGTAATGACCTTTTGACAGTAAACATAACGCTTTTGAGTTAACATAACGTACTGTCACGTCTGTATCCCAGAAGGGTTAGGCAGAGGTGTACAGAGGGAGAGGTATACCCACAGTTCGCCTGGGAATCGAACCCAGGGCCTCGAACATAGCAGTCGCGCTTAGGACCACTAGGCTTTTATTATAATGCTTTTATAAATTGCACTCTTCATAAAATTTCCATACTGGGTGGTTTTTATATGAAAATCGATTCTTGAGGAGTAAACTCTTAAAAATCCAATAGTTAAAAACAATTTAAGATAATTACCTGCAGCTGTAAAGGTCTCGTATCCTTGTTGTCGACATGCACATGGATCCGGCCGTATTGCTCGTTGCTTATACGCAACGTTAACAAACCTGCCCATACAACACATACATGTTTACCAATGTTTCTTGTACCCTTCACTTTAACAACAGATTTAACACAAGTAGTTGAGGGATAATAAATAGGCAGTGTTCATTATAGTCCTACAAGATCGTGCGCTACCGTCCTATTTTTCTGACAGACGTTGGCGGGGGCGAGGTACTACTGACGATAACGGCGACGGGTAATGTAGCGGGGAAGGGGAACGCGTGCAATTGCGTGAAGTAGGCGCACAGTCACAGTACACTAAAGTAAGCGGTATTACGTCTATAAACAAATAGCCCAAACGAAATCTAGGTAAACATCAGTACACCATAGTCATGAGTGAGTACGCAATTTATATCTAATGACGAAATATTATATTACCTATTTAGCGGAAGTGAGGAACAGAGTGTAAAGTTCCTCATCCGCCATAGAAAAGGGAGGATCCTCCGACCAGACGGGTGTTATGTCTGGCGGTCAGCTGCCCAACGGTTGTAGTCGGGTTAAGATAAGTCATAGAGAACTTTTTCGTTCGTGCCGAGAGGTTACCATAAAACTGTAACTCCGAAGCCCAGCGCGTGTGGTTCTGTTGTGGACACGATAGGAGTGAATTAGAAATAAACAGCTCTTCAGATCCCTCATTATGACACAGACTGTAGAACATGATTGTTTTCTAGTACTGTACCTAACATCCAAGCAACCGAGTAACGACAGACTGTCACAACATTTGATATAATAGAGTGGAAGAGGATAACATGTTATGCTAACCCTACATAGCGTGGGATAAAGGTAAAAAGAACAAGATAATTCAAGTCTGAAATTACCAGATAATTCAAAACTCTGTATGTCGCCATCCCGTCCAGCGACCAAACTCAGCCGTTCCTCGAAGCGTAAATGAACACTAAAAATGTTTAATAAAGTTAGATATTTATTTAACAATATTCATTATAAAAAATTCGTCGTCAGTCTTTTTTTTTATAAATCGCAAGGAAATGTTTTTTTATTATCGTGATGATGTGGCCCAAGATGGGTAGCATGCTATGTCAAGTAAGACTGGCTCTCAAGTGCAGCTGCCGGAACACACCTATTGGTGTTTAGCGACAGATTTTCCAATTGAAGGTGGTGGCTAGTCAGGTGGCCCTACCACCATACTATGGTTTCATCACGATGTTTTCCTTCACCGAAAACTCGTGCTCATTGCAGGGATTCGAACCCAGATCGATCGACGCGGTGTCCTTACACGCTACCACTGAGCCATCAGTGACATAGGGACCTCTAAAATGAAGGTTTTCAATACAAATGTATTGTTTTTGCATGTTCAAGCATAACTTCTTCATTTATGAATCGATTTAGATGAATTATTTTTCTGTTGGAAAGGGGATACCTCAAGGGTGGTCTCATTTTAATTAGATTAATTAAGATACACCAGCGAACTACTCAAAATCATTAAAGTGGTATATCTGTTATAAATTGTCTTGTAGATTATGAATATTTTTATAGGTCAATTATTGAAAAAAGCAGATAGGCCACTTCCGTTCTCATAGCCTAAATTATTATCACTTATTGGTATAGTAACGGGCGTACTATCATATAGAGTTATGGGTCAAAGTACTCACTCCTTGTGGTCAGCAGGTACCGGCTTGTCGACCCTCGCTTGCGTAGAGACCGTGACGGTCGCTGTTGAGTCTCCCTCGCTGCGAAGCTTTGACACAAATGACTCCGCATCTGTTCCTCGAGAACCTAACTTCATGGCTGATCGTCCTACTGGCCGACTGGAACTAACAATGTTAATTCATCTATCAAGTAACCCAACAACTTCATCCATCTAAGTATCATTGCATTAAAAACTGATGTGAAAAGTATTAGTGTTTCACAGTGATTTTGTTGCTAGCATAGTTGGTAAACCGGGGCAAATGATTTTAAATTAACTTTAAAGTAATGACAAAGGAACAATGCTTGGACGAGGACGATTCCTCTTTCATCCGTCTAAGCATCATTCCATTACTAACGGATGTGGACAGTGTTAGTGTTTCACAGTGATCTTGTTGCTAGCATAGTTGGTAAACTGAGGCAAATTATTTTAAATTAACTTTAAAGTAATGACAAAGGGACGATGCTTGGACGAAGACGATTCCTCTCGACGCATTCATGCAAAATTTTGTTCCTCATCATCGAAAGCCAAATCATATTGCAATCTATTTGTATAAATTTTTTTAACCCAAGACCATTGAGATTTCTGTTTCTTTTTCTTTATAAGTCAAAAAAATCCGTAACAACGCAGTAACTGTAACAATTCTAACGTGCGGTCTCATGTCGACTTCACGTTGAACTGGACGTTCGATGCAGGCTCGACCTCACCGTGGCTTGAACTTGCTGCGCGAGACTGCCTCGCATACGGTAGAATTCGAAACGAGGCAGTCACGAGTGCCGGCTCGCTCAGTCAGTATTCGGCTAATGTATGTGTGAACAGGCCGTAAGATACATAAAATCCATTATAATAACTAAAGATGAAACGGATAAGAGTTTAGTCGGATACCGGATATTCGGCAAACTTCGCTACCGGATAGCCGGCTGGCGCATAATCGGCCGTTTCTCGCGTTACATATTGTAACGACTTTGATTTGAGAGAACGAGATTGGAAAGATTCGGCCGCGTCCGGGTGTCATCGCGCGTGAGCGGCTAGCATAAATCACAGCGTGAGCGCTTTTAATAGTTTTCTACTTTTTTTAGTACATTTAGGGCAATCAGATTGAAATTTTAGTAGGTCATAATGCTTAAGTAGAATTTAGTAGATTTTGGTATAGGTGGAAATACCTAATTATAAATTGGCAATACTGTTATAGTCAACATTCAGGTTGGAGATTTATTGTACACTATAGTTGATTGAATGTATATTATAAAGCAAAATAGACCATATGAATAGATTTTGTAAAATATAATATAAGCTATTGTGACATGTTTTATCTTGTGGTAATGAATTTCTCATTTTGTTTTTTTTTTTCATATTCGGCTTATCCGGCCGGACGTTGCCGGATATTCGTTTCATTTCTGTAAAATCACTACTATACGTGTGGTAACACTAGAGTGATTTGTCAATCTCTCTCTTGCTTACAACGTCCGACAGCAATAACGTGTTCTGTATATCGTCTCTGATTAAAGTACCTACGAACCTAAACAGTCTTCTAATTGTGCATACCACAATTTCTAATAATCACCACAGTGATGAGTACTTACGTATCTTTTGCCGGTGTTGTTGTTATCTTCTCGATTGAAGGTTCAGGCAACATCGACGACGACATCGAAGAGCTGCCGAAACCGGTGCTGCCTAATCATTTATGGTAAATTAATTACTTTCATTATTATATTGACACAAACTGGCATATTACAGCTCTTGTAGCTTATTTTAATGAGTATATAAAAATAAGAGTAAGTAGTAAGTTTTTCTTTATTACCTTACACATTACAACATTAACTTAATCTAATACAATCAACAATCAATCGTCAAAAAATGCAAAAAAAACTACAATAAAATGCGAGGTCTGGGAGTCTAAAAACGTTTAAGGTACAAAATGAATGAATGATGATGAAATGAAATGACCTGAACTACAGATCTCCACACCCTCGTTCTCGTGATTAAAAAATCGTAATATGGCACCTATAGTTGATAGTGCAGAGACAATTTAAAAAAAATATTTTCTTTTTTTGTATAAATATTTATTAATTAAAACGTGAAGCAAAAGCTTTCGGTAACTTATTAAGCGTATTGCGTGCACGGAACACTGTTAGATTTGGCATAGTTAAAGTTTATATGGAGAAAGAGTGCAGAAAGCTAAAAGAAGACCGGATACTCTTTCATACAGACATGGGGCCTGGGTAAAAAAAGAGATGTAAAAATATGAAAATGGTATAACTTAATAGCAAATGCATTATCAAACAGTCACTGAAAAAAAGCGGTTTTTTCCAATCTAAAAGCAGAGATTTAAGATATTTCGTAAAAGCGAAGTCATGTAAATAAACTTCTATGAAGAAAGATTAATATAAAAAAAGGGTTATGTTTATTATGTTTTAAAGTTATCAGTTTACTTATTTTGTTAATTGTGAATTTTAAAGATATTGTACGATTTTAAAAACTGAAATATATTCGATTTTATAAACCATATTTCAACTAATTACATTCTGGGCCCACAAATACCCGTCTCCTTTATCTATAATATTTGTTACTAATATTTTAAATAAAATAAATTAATACTGCCTAACCTGACAAGTGCCATTGAACTTAGACCCACTAAAATATTGACATTGTCACTCAACGAAAAGTGACAGCAAGTTATGTAGATAATACTCATTGTTTATGAATACTGCAAACGTCAAACAGAAAATAGTCTATGATCAAAAAGTCGCTGGTCGAATTTCGACCTTAGGGCGACCGCTAGTATTTATAAATATGTGTATTATTGTTGTGTCTGAATTAAAACTTAATAGTTTTTGCATATAAATAACCAAAATTTAAATAACGTAGATGCTATGATTTTCGAAATATCGTCAAGTGAAGCAAAGTTCCGACTTGTTTATAAAATGGCCCGTATTGGGAGTTGACTTTAGTTTCGAGTCACCCGTATGCAAAATGTTAAAGCCCTGATTCACGACTTGTCGAAATTGTTTAATATTAAGTATCTCGGTAAGGTAAACCAGGATTTCTGTATCGTATGAAGATGGTATGAAAGACAAGGAAACCTAATATTACCGAAAGACATTTGAGAGCGAGGCGGTTGTCCTCTCTTAGCTGCTTCGAGTCTTTCGCGCTGCAGCTCCTTGGCACGTTCACGCATGCGGTTTGCCGCCTCACGCTCTTGGGTCTACGAAGATAAATAAATAATAAAAAAACATGTGTGCAGTTCACACGCAGTAGAAGTCATCAGGAAAGAAAAAAAATACATATACTATACACGTGAACAATACGCCACGCTGGCGTACCTTACACCTTTTCCCTAGGCTTCGTAATAGCGTGCACACACACACGTACGAACAGGAGAGTGGGATTTTATAAAACACTGTATAATGTATTCTATCTCATTCTCTCGCAGGCTCAATTCTAAAGATGTGTTTGTCTCTTTTTAGTATCGCTTTTCAAAATAACAAGGGTTTTAAAGTTGTTTTCACTTTTCAAAAATTGCTTTATTTAATTTAGGCCGTAAGAGACTTATGGACATTAAACCACTACAACCGGTACGTAAAGCATCGAAAAAACCGGCAAGAAATTTGATCTGGGTAATCAGTTACTATTTGAAAAGTAGAAAAAGAAATGTTAAGTGAAGTTAATATAATATATTCGAAAGGGGCCCACACATATTCCCCTCTTTCGTCACGCTGTCACATTTTCTGCGACCTGCTATCAATATTGCGTCACGAATGATAGTAATAAATAATACTTATAAATTGCACAATAACAAAAAAAAAAAAAATTGCTAAATTGTTTGCAATTGAAGGTTACGTTTCCTTAGACCCCCGAACCCTTACTCACATCTTATTACAGTAAACGTCACCCCCTCCACCATAAGTGCGAACGTATTTTATGAATGGCGCTAAAGGTAACTAACTTAGGTATATATGGTCGTGTTTAAAACTAATTTCACTCACCTGTCTTACTGCCTGGTAAATCTTCTCCTCGTGTGAATCCATCTCCACAAACGAGCGTACCTGTAGTTACGGTATATTTTCATTAATCTCTTATAAGTAATATTTAGCGGCTCCTAAACTTAAAGCTACGGAACACTCAACAAATCAATATGAACCCTTCATTATACTATAACAAATGAACGACAATACAGTTTGCATTTTTGAGAGTTCAAATAATGGTTTAACAAGATGGTGACTCTCTCATTAAAACTATCAAGGCAATTTTTTGCAGCAACTTAAAATTTTGATTCTAATTATTATCTATAATACATTTCACTTCTGCACAACAACCAATGTGTTACACAAAATTCCACCAATATTACATAATATCAGATCAAAAAAGTAAACTGTATAAGAAGTAAAATAAAAAACAACATGACAGATAAAGATCCTGCTAAAAACTTGTAGGATGAATTCAATCACCTTTTGTAATGATCACAACTCTTTATATAAAAATGAAGAATATAATATAGAGACATTAAAAATTAGTCTTTTATATGTTTTTTGTTCACTGATCAAAACAAAAACAGTTCTCACTGTTTTTGATAAGTCCAGTAAATCTTGAAAATGAAGAAATGCATTAAAAAGAAATAATGATTTACTTGAATATTTTGTAATAATAATAATATCAAAATATTCAGTTTAGATGGCACTAAGCAACTACGAAATTCCATAGGATCAAAGGAATGAAAAACATCAATGTTGCTGAAAATAAAAGGCAAAATTAATATGAAGAAAATACGAACCTGCGCCAAATTAACACTCTCTCTGTATCCCAGAGCAACAATTTCATCAAAAGCGAACAGCAGATTAAAAGCTTGATTCAATACTTCAGCTTCAGTAAGTTGCGTACAGTATTCTGGGACCTGCAATAATATAAAAAATTGCAAAATAAAACTTTATTCAAGTTACACTACTTTTGAGGCTTTTAGTAGAAGGTAAAATTGTGAACTGCGCACATCATGTGACAGAAGTATGACACGATGAAGTTAGCCATCAATGAATCACAAAACAAACACCATGAATTTACATTATTTTCAGTGATGGCTAACATAATGAAGTTAGCAATGTATGATAATCTATATTAATATAATAAAGCAGAAAAGTTTTTTGTTAGTTTAAACACACTAGTCTCTGGAACTAACAGTCGAATTGGAAATATTATTTTTTTATATGATAGCCAGACTCAGAAGGAATAGTATAGATTATATAATTTTAGGCTACAGTTCCCAGCTAGCTTTAAATGATGATTTTTGTTACGTAAGTCGGAATTCGAAGCCCTCGCGAACTGCTTTATTCGCGTGCGGTGGCTTGATAGTTAATGATACGTAAATACAATATTCCACAAAAATATTGGCCATTATACCATTTTTATTTCTTTATTTTCTCGATGACAGCTCCTGTAAAAACTTGAAGGAGCGTCTTTTTCACATTATGTATGCATTATTTTACAAAAATATGACGTTTACACACATACAAGGTTATACCAGAGTCGGAGAAACAGATAGGGATGGAGCTATATCGATAAAAGTAACATGATAACAGACTCAATATTTTTTTACAAAATGTAACAAACTAAACTAATGTGGGATACTTTTGTACAAATTTATTAACTATTATTATATTTCATTAGAAGATGTTACACATATTATTAATTCTTGATTGATAATGCAACTTCTTCAAAATTTTCGAAGCTGTTATAAAATAAGTAGGTATAGGTAGGTACTTGACAATGAAAGGAAATAATTATAAGGACAGGTAATCTTTATTTATTTATTTTAATCAAAATCTGATGAATCGTCACTGCTTACTTCATATTGATATTCATTCAGATCGATATCATTACCTATTTGGTCACAACACTACAGCTATCAAATTAGAACTGTCATAGAGAAAATAAAGAAATGGAAATAGTATAGTATATCTAAAAAAAGTCAGCGATAGCATATATCTATCTCTTATACATAAGTGACAATAAGGAAATTTGCATTTTTTTTTTGTCAAAGATTAAAAAATATTTTATTAGCATTATTTTTAAGCATGGGATATTAATCCATAGGAACAAAAGTGGTGCGAAAAAACCGTGTGATGCCGCGATGTGGCCATCTGGCCGCCCGATAAAAATATTGTCTATATTTAAATATTATCATCAATCAGTGATTTCTTCTAAATTATATGTGGATGAAATCGCAGGGCATAGTTAGTAAATTCATAAAGTGAATTTTAGTTACTTTTTAAATTGTGTGATAATAATAAACAATTCATCATGTAGTTACAGGGCGAGATAAAAAAATTGAAATTATTTTTGCTTTATTATGCCAACTACTTTTATTTTTATATGGTACACATTAAATAACTTTTAGATTTTTTACAATATAAATGAAGGTTTTAGTATAACATAAGTAGGTTGTTTTGTAATAATTTTTATGAAACACCTTTATCACAAAAAAATAAGTATTACTTTGATTACACAAAACAATGTTCAAACAACTTAATTACAAATTTAAAATTGTTCCTATCTTTATCAGTCTCTAGATTATGATCTGTTCATTTGCCATATAAGTCATCAGTAGATCTTTGATAATAGTTGTACAATGTAAATAATATACACATATATATACATTTTTAGCTAGCAAGTTGTGTGTGAGACTTGACATCTATAGTAAATATTACAAGAGTTGTTTTTCTTTTTATTTGTTAGTTTTTAATGCGCTAATAATTAGTACTAGCAGTCAGATTTGAAAAAAATTTTTTTATAGCCTATTTATTGAAGATAGTTATAGGCTATATAACTCCACACTACGAGCCTAAGAAGCAGAGAAGTAACCATGAACATTAAATAATCTGGAAAGCTGTAGGCAAGTACAGGAATTGAGAATAATAAGTTGAACAAATAAATTTAACAACGGTGATAGTGATGAGCACAATTATTTGGAAAATAATATTAATAACATAGTATATTTTTTAAATGTTTTTCTGAGGATTATGATATTTAGCACAAGATAATTCAAACAAAAATGCCACCTATCATGGAGAGTCAAAATCAAGGTAAGAACCTAACAACGTACCACTCTGCTGAAGAGGCGTAGTGTTTCCAGATCTTCAAGAATGTTACTAGCTTTAGTTGTTATCAACAGCATAAATAACTTGTCCAAAGGTTGATACACATATCTGGAAAATAACAAATCTTTATAAGTCTAGGTTATATATGAAAATAGTGTTAGTATATACAATGAATTAATTCATCTGAAATTGCTGCATAAAAGAGGATAGTTTCATATTGTCTACAACTCAGCATTACATGATTATCAAGTAGGTAATTATTTCACTTTAAAACATTAGTATCTTATGGTAACTTCAGTGCTGTGCTGGCTCTGGAATAGAGAGTAAGGAGCAGATGACAAGGGGCACAGAAATCCAAATGACAATTTCAAGCAAAAAATTAATTTAATGAAAAATTAAATAAGTGTACCAGGAATATGTTGACTAATAGAAAGAGCACCCCAACAATCTCACTCTACCTTCATTAATTATTATGTTCTAACAAAAGTGTATCATCCTATTAGGGCTTTTATAGTTTTTATGATCTCATAGATCATGTTCAATATTATTCCTAATTCATTTCACTTGTGTACAATAACCAAGCTATATTATAAATATTGCTACCAATAATATACAATATACATTTAAATAGTGCAAGCATACAAGCTGTTAAAGGTATGTTTTTTAAAAGAAATTCACAGATCCAAAACATAACTCAATGTTAATCTTTTATCTCCTATAACAAAACTCAAGAAAATTTATTTATTTTTTGTAAATAATTATTATGAAAACATTTCCCATGCATTTAAAGGTTTCAAAAAAACTATACAGTGATTTTAAAAAAAAATTGTCATTATTAAACTAAACAAAAAATATTTTGCATATTTACCTGACAGATTCTGTCTCTACAAATGTGTGCTGCCGGCCGGCAGTCATCAGCTTGGGGAATGCAGCGAGTAAGCCCTCTATACGTGCCTTCGTCATTTCCACAAACTGACGTGACACTAACGCTAAAATTGTAAATTTTTATATATAATTAGAAGTACAATATGGTATAATTTTACGTATTTACTACTAAATACAATGAACATTACCTTTCCCAGTTTTTGTACATACTGTAGCCGCAATAAGAACCTGAAATTAAACAAGAAAAAGAATACAACCGAAAATCGTAAACTTATTAAAGCAAAAAAGAAACAACATTTTATACTTATCATACCAAACGTTGATATAAATATAGTGACAGAGCAATATTCTAAAATGTAATACATAGTTACCATTTCTATTTATCGTTAACTTGCAAAATTATCATATAAAATTCAGATTTCAACAATTTTGACAACACACATTGAGATGACGTGTTGACGTGTAAACTTTTTTAAATTTATGTTACCATCGTAATATTATAATAATATTGAAAATACATCGTAGCAGTATTGCTAGGTTAAATTTGAAAATTAACAGTGTTTTGAACAAAAAATAGAACATTAAACATAACTAGCGGATGCTCAATAATTGAACTTCGACCTGCGACTTTTTAATCATAGACTATTTTGTTTTTGAGATTTGCAGTATGAACCTAAAAAATGATTTATAATATCACTTGCTGTCACTTTTCGTTGCGTGAAAATGTAAATATTTTGGGGGGTCCAAGTTCAATGGTACTTGTCAGTAGGGATTCGCAGTTTTAATTTATTTATTTGAATATATTAGTAACCATAGGTGTAGTATACTATAGATTGTTATTTATCTCTGCTATAGATTAGCTGTACGACAGAGAAAGAGCATAGTATAAGCATAGTAAGAAATAAGTTAGAGCGAGTTTACATCACTAGTTCTAAAAAAATAAGGCGCCGCGGGGCTCTGTTGTTAAACGTAACGAAAAATATATCGCTTATTTTCGTAAAATATAAGGTTTAGTAGTAATTCTATAATTAATATAGTTAATAAATAATAATAATTTTAGTTAATTATTAATATAGTAATATAGCATTAAATATAGTTTAGTTATATAATTTAGTGTTTGGTAGACGTATAACAGTTACGGTTAACTGTGCAGAGCCCGGATGTAACTCGTTCCATTAAAAAAAATCGGTTATCTGTAAAGTCGGTTTACTGACGATAGTTGAACGTGACAACGTCATAAGGAAATACTGATGGAATGGCATCATTTATCAAAAGAAAATTTTAATTTTATTTGTTTGATAGATATTTTGTATGGGTATAGAGAATACATACAATATAAATACAGTTATGTCAATTTTTTTACAATGTACATAGTTTTTACAAGTATGAATGTGCTTTGAGCAATTGTTTTACAACTTTATTTACAACTTTTAAACATGTGTGATATTTAACTTCTTACAATTTGTGTTATTCTGTTGAGAATAGGACGATCATAGGAAATGAAAGGGCCGACCGCGGAGGCCGATTGTGCCTCTTTGTCGCTCGTTCCGCGCTCTCGCTTGCACTTCAAGCCTGTGCAGCCGGCTCCATCGAATTATAAGACGTTGTCACGTCAAAATGGAGAAAACTATTAATTTCACAGGTTTTTGTACGATTATTGAGATGTCTAACTAAGAAATTAAATTGTTTTAGGAAGTTCATTAAAAATGTATATATAAATGAACGTAAACAATATCGTATTTAATCACATTAATTCTCCAAAAGACGAATTCAAAATAAAATGTTATCAAATATGTGAATATTTGCGAATTTTAATTTAAATTTCAAAGAGATTGACATTTGTAGATAAAAGGCAATCGAAAGGAGTTTGTGCGTATTCCTAAAAAATAGTTTTTAATCTTTGTAATTTTTTAGATTTTCCCAAAATATTCAACTATTATAATGTATTTATTATTCGTATTTGAAAATTCAAAAAAGTGGCTAAGAAAGATAAACAAACGGAAATGGATATCCAAAAAATATTCAAAGTTTTGCAGCAAGCATTTTAAAAAGGTTTTTCTCTTAGATACCTAAAACGAGTGAAGCTGCGTTCTGGTTCTGTACCTACATTATTCATGCCAGTTTGTTATTTTATGATTAATAATGTTTATTGTAGTATAGCATGATTTTATTAATAGCCATGGAAAATGGGTAAAAATTTTAACTTTGTTTTTTAGTTTAGTTATATGTGTTGTGGGGTAATAAAATAACATAACTACATATAATGTATGAGCACTTATTTATTTCTAACCAAAGTTTTACATATATAATTACAGTTTATGTACTTCCAAACCGTTACGCAATACTTAAGTCTCTACTGTTCGGAGCGCGTGCGCGCGGCTTTCCGGCGTCGGAGTTGGCAGACCACTGCAATTCAGGTAAAAACCGAACGCTGACGAAGCGCGACGTGGGCCGCAGCCGACCGGTTCCGAGCGGCCGCGAGTCCCGCTACAGTGTCTTACATTATTGCATACTCTCATCCAAATGGTAATCGCTAAAAAGCATAATTTTTCGTTGACACTAGCAATACTCGCAGCTCCTTACGCGTCTATTATACAATCATTTCTTTATATCTTACTTATTATTTTTAGTCATATTTCATTATTTCTTAAAGTATTATTGAAAATTTATATAGCCTATCAATTGACTAAAGACTAATGAGTATTGACACAAGCTCCCCGAGTACAAAATTGTATAAGAATCTACCAAGTCACGCAATTTTTTTTTACGATTTTTACGAATACGTGATTTTCTGAGTATACGTGAGTATCCTTTTTACAGAACTTCTATCGAGAAATGTGGGAAAAAATCGTGTAAAGTATATATTTATAATAAAATAAAAAGGTATTTTAATGTAGTTACAAGAAATAAGAGTACTAGAAAACAAACCAAATGAAAAAAACTTTAAGATTTAATTATTGTAATGAAAGTAGGTACTACAGTTTTCAATGATATTTTTTGAATTAAAATTTTTATTCTTGAACTGTTATTTAGAGAGTTTCCCTAACATGTAGTTCTTTTTGTGCATGTAACTTTTTTCCAAATACTTTGATATACATCCTATATACAGGATACTGATTATGGACATGGCCTTAAAAATGCATGCCCACTCTCTGTGTCTGTGTATGCCTAGGTATAATTCAAAAATGGTTCGGCCGTTTTTTATGAAATTTAGCACATGGGAAATTTATGTCATTCCTCAATTAAAAGGATACAATAATTTAAATAATACTAATAGAAATATAAAAAAAAAACAAATTTTGATGAAATTTTGTATGCGGGGAGTATAAGTCAATCCATAAATAATGGTCAGTAAGAATTGTTAATGATACATTCATTAATCTTAAAAATATATATCTAATTAATTCTAAACCGTTTTGATAAAATTATGTACATAGGAAGTATAAGTTATTGTATAATTGACGGGCTATAAGAATCGTTGCTAAAACATCTAGAAAGCGTAAAAAAAAAATTGTATTCATTCACAACTGATTTTCATTAAATTTTGTAGAAAGGATGTATGTCATTAGATTATGAGTAAACAAAAATAAGTGTAAATTTTGGGATGAAAATCATTATTACATAATAAACGCGCGCGGAGCCACGGGGCACCGCTATTATTTTATAAATTTGTAGTATTATAAAAATTGCGTGTTTGTTGAACTAGGCAATATGAATATACCGATATGAGTATCGATATCGACATTTTAGCTGATTTAATAAAAGGTGCAGCACTATCACACGCAACTAATGTTTTTTTTTTGCTCGCCCAAGTTTACTCATTGCCGATCTATGATTATAATACTACATCTATGTTAGTAACAGATATTGTAGATAAATTTTAGCTTTCTGCACTCCTACTCCATATAAACTTTAACCATGCTAAATCTCACAGACTTCCGTGCACGCGACACGCTTAAAAAGGTGTCCGAAGTTTTCTTCTCCCGTATTAATATTATTATGATTACGTACATAAAATCATCATCAATAAATATAGTAACAAACATAGTGATTTTTACAGCTAATAAAAATGTATATGCCTAAGATTTTTTTTAAATTAAATAAAGCTTACTTATTACATATTATCGATTGGCAAGCTAAAATAATGACTTCATTGTATTAAATTTATAGTAAACTGAATCTATGTTTTATATGATTTATTTACGTAAATTTACTTTTGTGTTCTGTATTAAAAAATCAAAATGTATTTTATATCAATTTAAGCCCTAAAAAGGCATATATGAATGTAAAAAAACTACTACCAGTTCGAAAAACATTCAAGTGATCAAGAAGAGCTGGCATGAATCACGATCGGATTTATCAATTTATATATTTTATCTGATAGGTAGGTTTGTAGTAGGTAATGGTAAAATATCGAGCACAAAGTTAGCCACGCGACGTTAGAGAAGTCTTGATTTTTATTATCTGAAAAAGATACTGCTAACAAGATAAACGAACATAACAACGAATAGAGACTGATTTTTAAACAATTGGAATACCTAGAGATAAAAATAACGGAACCTTGGCTACTGTAAATGGTATATCAGGCTGGGTAATTTTACTCTATATATCATACATTTGCTGTTACTCTGCCAGAAGTGAAAAGATCGTGCCAATAGCTCAAATATATTGAAGAGATTATAGACAGTAAATACATTGTAAATTTAATACACTGGATTTTTGTGATACACGTTAAACAGTACCTAAAAGATAAAATTAAAGTGAATTTACTGTAATCACAGTGCACCTGGCTACACTGCATCGATGAAGTTAGAGGTGGGTAGGTGTAAATACTAAAAAACTTACATGTACTACAATATTTAATACAATAGATAGTAGATATTTTTGACAATACGAAATAAAAAAAAATTGAGTTTTATGAAATCCATATCTATACTAATATTATAAAAGCGATAGTAACTCTGTCGGTCTGTTACGTTTTCACGTCTAAATGTGTGATGTGATTGTGTGATGACGTGATGAGTATAAATGTCAGTCGTGTGTCTGGGTGTTTAATGTAAGTCTTGTATATCAGCTATTCAGTTACCATATTACAAACTTTGCTTAGTTTGGAATTCAATGGCCATGTATGAAATTGTGTCCTTATATATACAGTGTAAACTCTTTATAACGTTATCCTTTATAACGATAAACTCTCTATAACGTTGAAGTAAGCTCAACTTGGTTGGTTTGCGTTAAAACCCACATATTGAAACTGCACTCCATATAACGATAACTCTCTATAACGACAAAAAATGCTCAGTCCCTTGAGTTTAGTTATAAAGAGTTTACACTGTATATATACATATATCTATGTATATATAATAAAAATATTATGTTTGTCCATCCCAGATTCAGTCCAAACGATAAAAAATGTTTGAGAACTAATCCAAAATAATTTTAAAAATAAAACTTTTTATTTATTTATATTATCACTAAATGTTCAAATAAACTATTTCCTATAGTGATTTTTATAAAAAAATGATAAGCTCCTACAACTAGAATAAACGATAATAAGAAGATTACTAATTATTAGTATTACATAATATCATATTAGAAAGCTTATTTTGAATCTAATCAATAAGACAAAGTTTTATATGAATTACTATAAAAAAATTGCGTATGCTAAGATTAAGAAGTTAATATTTTGGTTTAATCATCGAACTTAACAAAAAATTTTAACAAAACAAAATTTTAAATATTTCTTTCTCTCTCTTGAAATTATAATTATAATAAATTATGGTAATAAACTTTTTTTTAAAAGGTGCATCTCTATAATATACCACTTACCACAGATTAGAAAACGTACTAATAAATTTTGTGTCGGTAACTCGGTAAATGTCAGGCTTGTCAAGATTGGTCAAGTCAAGAGTAATCAAAGCACGTTGGCGTTAATTTTACTTTATTTCGTAATTTTAACGTTTTTTTTTTATTTCTGACCACGTTATATAAATGATATTACATACGTTCCACTAGCCGTTATTGAAACATGGAGCTAATCGTTTAATCGGGGTGTTAAATTCTGTGGAATTTGCCTGTGTTGTAGAGAAGCCAAGTAACCGTGGTAAGTGGGTATTTTTATTACATTTTTTATTTGTATCGCATCAGGTCACATGGTATCGCATAATACGTGCATTTTAAGGTTTTATCGTCATTATATTCGCTTTTGGTCAAGCGATTTGATTTGCATACAATAATGTTTTCATGCCTCTTTTGACATCACCATTTAGTCTAATATTGTCGTTTGTGCGCGCGATACGTGATTATCCCCTAGCTACGGATGGGCGTAGATAAGTTATCAGCAACATATATAGTTTCTGGTGGTTTCAAAACTAAATAATTTTGAAAGTTTTCAAACTATTAAAATGGACCGAATTTATCTTATTGACAGTGATAATGAGGTATTTAAAGTTTTATAAATATTATATTCTTCTAAGAAGAGGGTAGGTGTAAAAATTAAGGTAAATAGCAGAACATTTAGTAAATGATTTAAAGTAAAATGAAATTAAACAAGTATTATTAATTGAAACAAAGAAAGGCTAGAATTTTTCATTATTAAGATATCTAATTATAAGTAGTAAATGACTAATTGTTTGTAATGTTTATCTATTCCTAATGGAAGTACTATCTTAACAACTTTACTACTGATAAAATTAAAAAGTTTTTTCTAGGAGAATTATTTGTCCAGTGGTATCCTTGAGGTTAAATTATTTTTATTAATTCTGAGATTTTAATAGATTTCTAGTAATGGGTTGAAACTGGTGTATTTCATTTGTAAACAGTTCATCAAAAGACACTTCTGGTGTGTAAAGATATGTTAGCTTTTCATGTTATTTATTAAATTTAAAAGTAATCTAATCACTTAGGACATAAATGTAATTTATAGGGTAATACTATAGCTCCTAGATACAGTTTTAATAAGACTTTATAGTGTAGAATATGTATACATACTTAATAAATTTATGTAGCTACAAACTTTCTTGTCTGCTGTAACTCGTTAGGATTGTGAAAGTAGATATCTGCATTGTAATGAGGGTATTGTCAGGTTAATTGAGTAGTAAAACTTTAGAGGCAACCATGAGTTTGTATCTAATTTGAAAGATATATTTCATATAATCAGTCAATCTTAAATGGGTAAAAATTTTAATATTGTAGATGACTATTACTATATTGTAATACTGAGGGACTTTATTGACAGTCCGCAGTGTGGAAAATATGTATAGAAATGAGGAGATGTGACGTGTGCCGTGTCCGTACTGATCGGAAAGAGTCCGTCAGCCGCACTGGAGAGACGGGCGACAGAGACCCTCTCATACACTCCCCTACTGTTTCCCAGGAGGAGCCATACGATAGCCGTAACTTAGTAAGACAAGCACATTATGTATGTATCCATACAAAGTGTAAATAGATTGACATGTGGACTTGCATCAAATTTCAATGTTATTCAACATTAGCATCTGGGTTGCCTAATTTATATGGTGAAAAGATGAAAAAGTTGATAGGCTTTCTTAGTTATGGTACACAACATTTGTGAATAGTTTGAAAGTAGGACTTATCATACAAATATAATCTTTAAAATGTACAGACATTTTAAAGGACAGCCTGAGAGTATGATTTTCAACTTGTCAACATATTCACGCTTTGTACGGATATAATATAGTTAGCACATTGATGTTACTTGTCTTTTATATTAAGGCACATTAAGAGCTTATGCATACCAATCGGCACATATAATATAGCATATTTTATATGCTTTTATATTGCATTATAAATATGTATGGTACATTTTTTCAATATATTCACTTTAAATTCTCATTTGCAATATAAATTTCTATAAATTAGATCAACACTTTGTATAAATTGTTTATAACTATAAATGTCCATGTTTAAGGCTACATGCAACTATGATGGCTTTATGGTAGCATGTACGGACACTGTGTCGATCAACATGGGATCAAATTACTACAATGAGCCTGGGCTCAGGGAAGGAAAAAATAGTGATGAAGCCATAGTGGTAGGACATTTTTTAATGCCCGCCTGGCTAGCTACCATCCTCAAATAGCAAATCTGTCGCTAAACACCTATAGGTGAGTTCTGGCAGCTGCACTTGAGAGCCAGTTCACAACTCTGGGCAGCTATACCTGTAAAGCATTAAAAAATGACTATCATGTTATTATATGTAAATACTATAGTTTGAAGAATTCAGGGTAGTATTTTTTATTTTTACTATATTGATTCTTCTCTGCTAAAGCTAGTAAGTAAAATGTGATAATCAAAAGTGCTTTTTGCAAACAGAATTTCTTTTTGGACATTTGACAACCCTAGTAACACTTATCTATATACCCTCACAAATAAATAGAATATCATGTAACTTTCCACAATAACCATTTATATAACAATAATTATATGAAAATTACACAACAATTTTGTCTGTATTGACTGTATCAATACTTTATGTAAAAGCACTTTATTTAGGGTTGGCAAACAGAGTTATCACATTATGGTGTTATTACTTGTATTTATTTAAAATTAATAATAAAATGTACATATTTTCTTAAATTCTTTAAACTACTATTTTTGGATTGATTTTTTTTAAATTCTATAATTAGCCGAGCATGTTCTATTGCATGTATATTGTAGCAAATGTTATACATATTTGAATTATGTTTCTTTTTCATGTTAATAGTACTTGTTTTTGCAATGGCCTTTTCAGGAAAATATTATAGTTTTCTATGTTGTACTATAATTATCCCACACTGAAAGTAGAAATTCTTTATTTTAACTAACTTCAAAACAGGAGGAGGTTCTTAATTTGATTTTTTTTAATGGATGTTCAGATATAACTTTTAGATAGAAGAAAGATACACCAGGGAACTCCTCAAAATCATTGAAGGTGGTTTTCTTTTATGTTAAAAATTGTCTTGTCTTTAAAAAATATTAGGCAATATTAAGTTTATGTGTAGACTGTACCTATATAATATCTGAGTTTGAGGAGAGTTTGTATGTTTGAATTTTAATCTCTTGGACTACCAGTTGGATGTTATTTTTTTTTTGTGCTAGAACAAGTTTATTGAAGAATATATAGGCATAGGTCTAGGCCAGCGATTTCCAAAGTGGTTTATATTGACCCCCAGGGGACGACAAGGGGTCCATATTATGTCAGTGAAAAAAAAGAACACTCAAATTTAGTAACATTATATTAGCTATAAAAACACATTTGAAACTGAAGAAATTAATAAAAAAAACGATGTTAGGTAAGCGGGGGTCTATCTAAAACCGAAAAACATGGCAAATGCTTTATGAGGGAAATGGCTTATGCTGAGTAAACCACTTATGCAAGATAATATAATATATAAAATTAATGAAGTAGATGATTTTAGATCTTAAAGGGACTTACACAAATGTCAGCGAGAGCCTATGTCTATCTTTTAAGGATCACCGACAATAAGCATTCTTGACTTTAATATAACCGGGAGCGGGGGGTAGCACGATTTGCACGTGTACCCGATCAACGGCATTCTGTAGTCCATGCGACCGCAGCCGCGAGCAAAGCTAGTTATAATATTAAACTCAAAAGATTACTTATTTGTTTGAACGCGCTAATCTCTTTCAGCCAGATTTCAAATATTGTTTTTGCATTTTATATCCTATTTATTGAGGAAGGTTATGACCTTGGGATATAGGTATAAATAACTTCGCGCAATATCTAGGAACGTCAAGGAATCTGGCAAGCTGTATGCAAGTACGAGAAAGAAAAACAACGATAGGCACCACAGGTCCAATAGAAGCTCGACGCAGCCTCTTCGTTTTCTACCACCCTCAATATCTTTGTACATGTCAACGCACTATAAGTACGGTAATAATTCGTATGATACTAGAAAGCGATATGTCGCGTAAGGAGAATGTTTTGCTTGTTGATAATTATATTTAAGTGGGTATACCTGTCATTGGTTTGAATGATTATGAAAATATTTCAAAACTGGTTAGCGCCCGCGAATTTGTTCACGTGAAAATGCTTTTGATGTTCCCTACGTTACGTACATGTTCACTATGTGTATGATCTCGGACCAAAAGTGGGCTATCCCCACATGTCTAATGTGATTTCTGGGGTTAAAAGGTCGCAGGATGCAGCGGATGTTCCATTGGTCTAATCCAGTAGCTCCCATTCTTTTGGAACATGGATCACTTTGATTATCTTGTTCTAAGCAGGGATGACAAGGTTCGAGTAAAATAACTGTCAAGATTAAAATAAACTTTTAAATCTATTCGTTAATATATTTGAACAGTTGATCAACCCGTCCTCGTCCCAATCATCCATGCACATCACTACATACCAGTTCTCCTGCCTTAAAAGGAATCAATAATCTAAAATGAATAAAATTTTGAATTGAAGGAACATTTCCGGACCATGCTTTAGCTCTTTCGGACCACCGGTTGGGAATCACCGGTCTAAACTTTGAATTGAAGGAACATTTCCGGACCATGCTTTAGCTCTTTCGGACCACCGGTTGGGAATCACCGGTCTAAACTAACCGTTCGGCCACCACGACTCCTTTTACTAAAATATTGATTCCGCTAGGTTTGGTTCGAAACAATATCATCGTTATTAGAACGGACCATTTGTATCGATAATAACAAAGTGACGTAGTTGATGATGATGATGTGTGTGACCTGCTCAATTAGAGTCCCTTCATCTTATGTTTGAAGGATTCTCATGTTGTAGAAAGGAGAGATAAACTCACTGGCCTGGAGACTGTTTCACAGCTCCACAGTAAGATAAAAATATGAAGAGAATTTTTTTCTTGAAATGGAGGTTACCGTAATACTATGACTATGTAGCCCAGAGCGTGTGGTTGAACAGCTTTCCAAATTCTACAATTAACTCAACAATCTTCAAATCTTGTTTAGTTTCTCTGCCCACGGATAATTCTGCTTTCATACTCAGGCCGTAAATTTTCCTAAAACCTTCAACTGTCTTTTAATCTTTTTATAACAGAGAAGTAAACAAAGAAAAAATTGGTAGGTCATTAGCAGAGCCTGATAAACAGCCTTTTGAAAGATTAAAACAGATTAAAAATGTTGTCAAGTGTTTTACGTTCATAATTATTCGAGTTCCGTTATAAAATTTAATTTTTATCTATGTTTTCATAACTCATCATAGTCATCATATAAAGTTATTTAATTTCATAATAATTTTAGAAATCGTAAAAACAAATCAAAAATTAAATTTCTATCAATTCTCAACAAATATTTGATGACATTTTTTAGAAATCGTAGAAAATAATTTATAATTTTCAACCGGTTTTGTTGGTAATTGTACACGGGAAATATAATTATGTCATTATTCGCTTGATAGGCTACATGAAGTGTCAATAAAATGAGTAAAAATAAAATTACGAGATGGAAATAAGTACTGCGTATTAAAAATCACGTGCGAGCGAGGCCGCGAGGAACCGCTAGTGTCAAATTTATATCGTTCTTAACTTACGATTATGTGATATGTTCGTTTTATCAACCGTTAATTATTTTTATTTGTTCCCAATTAGTAAATAATCTCAATAACAAAAAAGACTGAGGTTTTGGCGGACTCTTGTTGTATCATGTTGTAGTTTATATTTTAATGCATATAATGCAATGTTATTTGGCTATATATTATCTAATATTGGTGGCATTTTGCGTGATATAGTTTGGTTATTGTGAAATGAAGTGAAATATAAATAATAACTCAAACCATGAATAAGACTTCCTGGACCAATTTAACATGAGAGCCACCATCTTGTTATGAATGAATACGAATATTACATAAATATCCATAAGACATTATCAGAAGCATATACACATACACAATATATATTATACTTAAGTTGCCTTTAATTAAGAAGAACAAAAAGTATTTGTTTGGAGTAAGTTTGTTTGGTTTCATGTAGTCACGCGAAGGAACCCTAACAATTCATGTTTGTGATAAAAATTATAACATAGTCCAGAACAATTGCGCCCCTGGAGTTTCATTAAAAGGTTAATTGTAAGCCGACATCATAGGTCATCATAAACTGGCCGTTTAGTTTCTCAAGCGAAACCCATCGGAGGCAGTACTTATACCGCTTTGCGCCTATGTGGTAGTGTCAATAACTAACTATTTATGTGTATCAACGCGAATTTGTTGTGTTAACTTATTTTCCGGTTATAAGGGAAATGAAGAAAAAAGTGAATATAACAATGTCATCGAAAAAGGTATTATAAGTGGTTTTCATCTCTATTTAAGGGGGTTTAAAGTTGGTGTATGCCAGCCCCATCAGAGCTTATCCAAATCTATACCAATATTATAAAGAGGAAAGATTTGATTTTTTGTTTGTTTTGTTTGTTTCTAATGGATAAAATCAAAAACTACTGGACCGATTTTAAAAATTCTTTCACCAATATAAAGCTGTATTGTAATTTAATTATAATTTGAAAATTTAATTTATTCCTCATAAAAAATATCGATAATTTTACACAAAGTCTACAAAATTACTTACACAGGTGCGTTGGCGATTTTTGTCGTATAAAATTAACACGCGTGAAACCGTGGGAACAGCTAGTTAACAGTAAAGTTAAATTAAAAAAAAAAAGACGGTTATTCCAGTCGAATGTTTTACCTACTCTTCTCGATGGCTAAGATGTTTTCCGAACCGGTGGTAGTGTTTTATCGTTCATAAGTTCCTTCTTGCGAATCGTGCCGTCAAAACTCTACATTGAGTTTTTGACGGGATTTTGGTCGGTCCAGTGGTGGTTTTTTTTGCCGACTTCAAAAAAAAAAAAGGAGATTCTTAATTCGAATGCAATAATTTTTTTATGGAAGTTCAGCCATTACTTCTTTGTTTATTAAAAGGTTGACTCAATATAACTTTTTTTATGGTAATAAAATGAGTTCTAAAATAATGCATTATTTGCTAAGGTGTTTTATAAACATGATATTAATCCTTATTGAAAGTATTTCATTTTGAACAAAATTGCCCTTGACATCATTTAATTTCAATGAATATCTTAGAAGTATCATAGTTTTAAAATAACTCCGTAGCACAATAATGATCAAGTACCGCGCGCGCATTTTTATTATGTTGAATGTTGTGGGAAGCGGGCGGCCATGTGGAATGGTCCTTAAATGGTTCGTAGATAAAATAAAGTTTCAGCTCTTTTAGAATTGTATTATAGGTTCCTACGACCCACACTCTCTCTAGCCCCCCCCTCTCTCTCTCTCTCTCTTATTTAATGCAGACGAAGTTGCGCGGGTCAGCTTGTAAACAATAACTAGGAACACGCATTTTAAGTTGCCACAAAAACATCCTGGACAATTTTAGCAAGGGAACCCGTTATCTTGTTAGAGGTATATTCCAAGATTACAAGATTAATTGTGGATAAACACAGTTGCTATTAAATAATAATAATAAAACAGTCGCGTCATCCACAAACCGCATTACAATGATGGTTCAGTATTAGCGTGTGCGGTCATCGCGTCGATCAACGTGTGCTCGTATTCCAGCAATAATTCCTTAAGCTTTCGGTAAAGGGAAAAATCATGATGAAACCATAGCATGGTGCTGGGGCTTTTCCTAATGTCCGCTTGGCTAGCGACCACCCGCAAGTTGAAAAATCTGTCGTCAAACACCAACAGGTGTTTTCCGGCAGCTGCACTTGAGAGCCAGTCCTCCTATACTAACCAAACGCTAAATCTATAAAAAAAGTGCTTCGAATTAGTGTTAATTTTTGTTTTAGATCACCAGTAATACATAATTATGTCACTGTTATCATAGTGGCTATTTAAAAATATGACTCACTTGCTAATGGAGTGTTTCGATTAAATCAACGAACCCCATTTTGATTGGGTGGGAAAATGACTAATACTTAATTACGAAATAATGTACGATATTCAAAACTGATTTTTTTTACAGACTTAAAAAAAAGACGGAGGTTATCAATTCGAATGTAGGTATATTTTTTTATGGATGTTCAGACATAATTTCTTTGTTTATGGACAGATTTCGATGATTATTTTTTTCGTTGGAAAGGGGATATCTCAAGGATGGTCCCATTTTATTTTCATTGGCGTTGGACCTTCAACTTCGAAGATACATTAGGAAACTCTTTAAAATACCAGAAGTTGGTTTTCTTTTTATTTGTTAAAAATTGTCTTGTAATAATGTATATTCGTAAGTTACACTGTTTGTGGGTGTTTAGCAAGAAAAATAGTCAACGGTTTTAACTAAATTATATTTTTTTTCTTGGAGTTACTCAGACCTACATCCTAAGACATCTTTTATGACATAAACCAGATAATTACGATTTTAGAAATCTTAGTTAGGATAAAAAATTTATTGTAAAATAATATTTGTACAGAAATGCTGTATTGTTTTGGATATTTTCTCCCTAGCATGCGGGGTAGGAATTTGGATAGGTATGTTGCCGGCCACCCACCTCGGGCATGCTGATGTTGATTTTCGTGGCTTCTATGCACTGCACATCACGCACTGTTGAAGCACTATGGAACCCTGGGGTTTGTGAAATCCGAGCTTAACTGTTATTTGATTTATTCTTATAATTTGCGACGGAGACGCAATAGTTTTATGCACTCTGTTAGGCGACACGTTTTGTCTTTTTTATTTTTTCAACTGTCACTCGTCGCACGTGAATTTTTTTGTTTTGTTTGTAGATGGCGCTAATTGTGGCCGAGGTAGGAAAAGTTATGAAGGAATATATGCATGCTCTAACATTTCCCCCCACTTGAAATCATCATAGGATTTCACAATTAAATTGATTGAAAATTGAGTTGAAGATTGAAAAGTTAAAAGATTTTAAGTTAAGAGTCGTCCATGGTCAGTCGAACATCCTTATGATAACAGATCTTAAGAATCCTAATATTAAATTAAAATTAAGCTAAATGTTAAACATTTAAGATAACCTAAATAACTATATGTACTAGTTTTGCATAGGCAAAGGACAAATCTTTGTAATAGGTCGACGAAGTAGACCGTTAGCTGTGCGGAGAGTAACCACCCGCACTACACCATCGGTGCCAGGGTGCACGCATTCGATTTTCCCATAACGCCACTCTAATGATGGTAGACGCTCATCAACCATGAAAATGACGTTGCCAATCTTAACATTGTTAGAATTTACGATCCATTTTGATCTTTGTTGTAAGGTATGAAGGTAATCACGCTGCCAAGCTCACCAAAAACATTGAGTTAGTTTGGTAAGCATATTCCATCTTGCCAAGGGGCTGACGTAATCATTAGTAAGATCATGTCTGTATTGACTGTATCAATACTTTATGTAAAAGCACTTTATTTAGGGTTGGCAAACAGAGTTATCACATTATGGTGTTATTACTTGTATTTATTTAAAATTAATAATAAAATGTACATATTTTCTTAAATTCTTTAAACTACTATTTTTGGATTGATTTTTTTTAAATTCTATAATTAGCCGAGCATGTTCTATTGCATGTATATTGTAGCAAATGTTATACATATTTGAATTATGTTTCTTTTTCATGTTAATAGTACTTGTTTTTGCAATGGCCTTTTCAGGAAAATATTATAGTTTTCTATGTTGTACTATAATTATCCCACACTGAAAGTAGAAATTCTTTATTTTAACTAACTTCAAAACAGGAGGAGGTTCTTAATTTGATTTTTTTTAATGGATGTTCAGATATAACTTTTAGATAGAAGAAAGATACACCAGGGAACTCCTCAAAATCATTGAAGGTGGTTTTCTTTTATGTTAAAAATTGTCTTGTCTTTAAAAAATATTAGGCAATATTAAGTTTATGTGTAGACTGTACCTATATAATATCTGAGTTTGAGGAGAGTTTGTATGTTTGAATTTTAATCTCTTGGACTACCAGTTGGATGTTATTTTTTTTTTGTGCTAGAACAAGTTTATTGAAGAATATATAGGCATAGGTCTAGGCCAGTGATTTCCAAAGTGGTTTATATTGACCCCCAGGGGACGACAAGGGGTCCATATTATGTCAGTGAAAAAAAGAACACTCAAATTTAGTAACATTATATTAGCTATAAAAACACATTTGAAACTGAAGAAATTAATAAAAAAAACGATGTTAGGTAAGCGGGTGTCTATCTAAAACCGAAAAACATGGCAAATGCTTTATGAGGGAAATGGCTTATGCTGAGTAAACCACTTATGCAAGATAATATAATATATAAAATTAATGAAGTAGATGATTTTAGATCTTAAAGGGACTTACACAAATGTCAGCGAGAGCCTATGTCTATCTTTTAAGGATCACCGACAATAAGCATTCTTGACTTTAATATAACCGGGAGCGGGGGGTAGCACGATTTGCACGTGTACCCGATCAACGGCATTCTGTAGTCCATGCGACCGCAACCGCGAGCAAAGCTAGTTATAATATTAAACTCAAAAGATTACTTATTTGTTTGAACGCGCTAATCTCTTTCAGCCAGATTTCAAATATTGTTTTTGCATTTTATATCCTATTTATTGAGGAAGGTTATGACCTTGGGATATAGGTATAAATAACTTCGCGCAATATCTAGGAACGTCAAGGAATCTGGCAAGCTGTATGCAAGTACGAGAAAGAAAAACAACGATAGGCACCACAGGTCCAATAGAAGCTCGACGCAGCCTCTTCGTTTTCTACCACCCTCAATATCTTTGTACATGTCAACGCACTATAAGTACGGTAATAATTCGTATGATACTAGAAAGCGATATGTCGCGTAAGGAGAATGTTTTGCTTGTTGATAATTATATTTAAGTGGGTATACCTGTCATTGGTTTGAATGATTATGAAAATATTTCAAAACTGGTTAGCGCCCGCGAATTTGTTCACGTGAAAATGCTTTTGATGTTCCCTACGTTACGTACATGTTCACTATGTGTATGATCTCGGACCAAAAGTGGGCTATCCCCACATGTCTAATGTGATTTCTGGGGTTAAAAGGTCGCAGGATGCAGCGGATGTTCCATTGGTCTAATCCAGTAGCTCCCATTCTTTTGGAACATGGATCACTTTGATTATCTTGTTCTAAGCAGGGATGACAAGGTTCGAGTAAAATAACTGTCAAGATTAAAATAAACTTTTAAATCTATTCGTTAATATATTTGAACAGTTGATCAACCCGTCCTCGTCCCAATCATCCATGCACATCACTACATACCAGTTCTCCTGCCTTAAAAGGAATCAATAATCTAAAATGAATAAAATTTTGAATTGAAGGAACATTTCCGGACCATGCTTTAGCTCTTTCGGACCACCGGTTGGGAATCACCGGTCTAAACTTTGAATTGAAGGAACATTTCCGGACCATGCTTTAGCTCTTTCGGACCACCGGTTGGGAATCACCGGTCTAAACTAACCGTTCGGCCACCACGACTCCTTTTACTAAAATATTGATTCCGCTAGGTTTGGTTCGAAACAATATCATCGTTATTAGAACGGACCATTTGTATCGATAATAACAAAGTGACGTAGTTGATGATGATGATGTGTGTGACCTGCTCAATCAGAGTCCCTTCATCTTATGTTTGAAGGATTCTCATGTTGTAGAAAGGAGAGATAAACTCACTGGCCTGGAGACTGTTTCATAGCTCCACAGTAAGATAAAAATATGAAGAGAATTTTTTTCTTGAAATGGAGGTTACCGTAATACTATGACTCGGTAGCCCAGAGCGTGTGGTTGAACAGCTTTCCAAATTCTACAATTAACTGAACAATCTTCAAATCTTGTTTAGTTTCTCTGCCCACGGATAATTCTGCTTTCATACTCAGGCCGTAAATTTTCCTAAAACCTTCAACTGTCTTTTAATCTTTTTATAACAGAGAAGTAAACAAAGAAAAAATTGGTAGGTCATTAGCAGATAAAATGTTGTCAAGTGTTTTACGTTCATAATTATTCGAGTTCCGTTATAAAATTTAATTTTTATCTATGTTTTCATATGTCATCATATAAAGGTATTTCATTTCATAATAATTTTAGAAATCGTAGAAAATAATAATAATTTTCAACCGGTTTTGTTGGTAATTGTACACGGGAAATATAATTATGTCATTATTCGCTTGATAGACCACATGAAGTGTCAATAATATGAGTAAAAATAAAATTACGAGATGGAAATAAGTACTGCGTATTAATAATCACGTGCGAGCAAGGCCGCGAGGAACCGCTAGTGTCAAATTTATATCGTTCTTAACTTACGATTATGTGATATGTTCGTTTTATCAACCGTTAATTATTTTTATTTGTTCTCAATTAGTAAATAATAAATAATCTCTATAACAAAAAAGACTGAGGTTTTGGCGGACTCTTGTTGTATCATGTTGTAGTTTATATTTTAATGCATATAATGCAATGTTATTTGGCTATATATTATCTAATATTGGTGGCATTTTGCGTGATATAGTTTGGTTATTGTGAAGTGAAGTGAAATATAAATAATAACTCAAACCATGAATACGACTTCCTGGACCAATTTAACATGAGAGCCACCATCTTGTTATGAATGAATGAAATGAATGAATACGAATATTACATAAATATCCATAAGACATTATCAGAAGCATATACACATATACAATATATATTATACATATGTTGCATTTAATTAAGAAGAACAAAAAGTATTTGTTTGGAGTAAGTTTGTTTGGTTTCATGTAGTCACGCGAAGGAACCCTAACAATTCATGTTTGTGATAAAAATTATAACATAGTCCAGAACAATTGCGCCCCTGGAGTTTCATTAAAAGGTTAATTGTAAGCCGACATCATAGGTCATGATAAACTGGCCGTTTAGTTTCTCAAGCGAATCCCATCGAAGGCAGTACTTATACCGCTTTGCGCCAATGTGGTAGTGTCAATAACTAACTATTTATTGAACTATTTACGTGTATCAACGCGAATTTGTTGTGTTAACTTATTTTCCGGTTATAAGGGAAATGAAGAAAAAAGTGAATATAACAATGTCATCGAAAAAGGTATTATAAGTGGTTTTCATCTCTATTTAAGGGTGTTTAAAGTTGGTGTATGCCAGCCCCATCAGAGCTTATCCAAATCTATACCAATATTATAAAGAGGAAAGATTTGATTTTTTGTTTGTTTTGTTTGTTTCTAATGGATAAAATCAAAAACTACTGGACCGATTTTAAAAATTCTTTCACCAATATAAAGCTGTATTGTAATTTAATTATAATTTGAAAATTTAATTTATTCCTCATAAAAAATATCGATAATTTTACACAAAGTCTACAAAATTACTTACACAGGTGCGTTGGCGATTTTTGTCGTATAAAATTAACACGCGTGAAACCGTGGGCACAGCTAGTTAACAGTAAAGTTAAATTAAAAAAAAAAGACGGTTATTCCAGTCGAGTGTTTTACCTACTCTTCTCGATGGCTAAGATGTTTTCCGAACCGGTGGTAGTGTTTTATCGTTCATAAGTTCCTTCTTGCGAATCGTGCCGTCAAAACTCTACATTGAGTTTTTGACGGGATCTTGGTCGGTCCAGTGGTGGTTTTTATTTTTTGCCGACTTCAAAAAAAAAGGAGATTCTTAATTCGAATGCAATAATTTTTTTATGGAAGTTCAGCCATTACTTCTTTGTTTATTAATCGATTGGAATGATTATTTTTTTAAGTCCGCGATAGTAATAATATGTCTATCTTTTAAGGTTGACTCAATATAACCTTTTCTATGGTAATAAAATGAGTTCTAAAATAATGCATTATTTGCTAAGGTGTTTTATAAACATGATATTAATCCTTATTGAAAGTATTTCATTTTGAACAAAATTGCCCTTTACATCATTTAATTTCAATGAATATCTTAGAAGTATCATAGTTTTAAAATAACTCCGTAGCACAATAATGATCAAGTACCGCGCGCGCATTTTTATTATGTTGAATGTTGTGGGAAGCGGGCGGCCATGTGGAATGGTCCTCAAATGGTTCGTAGATAAAATAAAGTTTCAGCTCTTTTAGAATTGTATTATAGGTTCCTACGACCCACACTCTCTCTAGCCCCCCTCTCTCTCTCTCTCTCTTATTTGATGCAGACGAAGTTGCGCGGGTCAGCTTGTAAACAATAACTAGGAACACGCATTTTAAGTTGCCACAAAAACATCCTGGACAATTTTAGCAAGGGAACCCGTTATCTTGTTAGAGGTATGTTCCAAGATTACAAGATTAATTGTGGATAAACACAGTTGCTATTAAATAATAATAAAAAAACAGTCGCGTCATCCACAAACCGCATTGCAATGATGGCCCAGTATTAGCGTGTGCGGTCATCGCGTCGATCAACGTGTGCTCGTATTCCTGCAATAATTCCTTTAGCTTTCGGTAAATGGAAAAATCATGATGAAACCATATAGCATGGTGCTAGGGCTTTTTCCAATGTCCGCCTGGCTAGCGACCACCCGCAAGTTGAAAAATATGTCGTCAAACACCAACAGGTGTTTTCCGGCAGCTGCACTTGAGAGCCAGTCCTCCTATACTAACCAAACGCTAAATCTATAAAAAAAGTGCTTCGAATTAGTGTTAATTTTTGTTTTAGATCACCAGTAATACATAATTATGTCACTGTTATCATAGTGGCTATTTAAAAATATGACTCACTTGCTAATGGAGTGTTTCGATTAAATCAACGAACCCCATTTTGATTGGGTGGGAAAATGACTAATACTTAATTACGAAATAATGTACGATATTCAAAACTGATTTTTTTTACAGACTTAAAAAAAAGACAGAGGTTATCAATTCGAATGTAGGTATATTTTTTTATGGATGTTCAGACATAATTTCTTTGTTTATGAACAGAGTTCGATGATTATTTTTTTCGTTGGAAAGGGGATATCTCAAGGGTGGTCCTATTTTATTTTCATTGGCGTTGGACCTTCAACTTCGAAGATACATTAGGAAACTCTTTAAAATACCAGAAGTTGGTTTTCTTTTTATTTGTTAAAAATTGTCTTGTAATAATGTATATTCGTAAGTTACACTGTTTGTGGGTGTTTAGCAAGAAAAATAGTCAACGGTTTTAACTAAATTATATTTTTTTTCTTGGAGTTACTCAGACCTACATCCTAAGACATCTTTTATGACATAAACCAGATAATTACGATTTTAGAAATCTTAGTTAGGATAAAAAATTTATTGTAAAATAATATTTGTACAGAAATTCCATACCCTTATTATTACGCACTAGCTGTGCCCGCGGCAGCACTCGCGTGAACTAATGAATGCCGTCGATCGGATACACGCGTGAATCGTGCTACTCCCGTTATTATAAAATCAAAAATGCTTATCGTGGCATGTTCCTTAGAAGTCCTGACTTTTTCGTAGGCCTTTCTAAAATCGCACTGCATTATTTACTACGCTAATGTTGATATACCACCATATGGTAACCCTAGGGGTTTGTGAAATCCGAGCTTAACTGTTATTTGATTTATTCTTATAATTTGCGACGGAGACGCAATAGTTTTATGCACTCTGTTAGGCGACACGTTTTGTCTTTTTTATTTTTTCAACTGTCACTCGTCGCACGTGAATTTTTTTGTTTTGTTTGTAGATGGCGCTAATTGTGGCCGAGGTAGGAAAAGTTATGAAGGAATATATGCATGCTCTAACATTTCCCCCCACTTGAAATCATCATAGGATTTCACAATTAAATTGATTGAAAATTGAGTTGAAGATTGAAAAGTTAAAAGATTTTAAGTTAAGAGTCGTCCATGGTCAGTCGAACATCCTTATGATAACAGATCTTAAGAATCCTAATATTAAATTAAAATTAAGCTAAATGTTAAACATTTAAGATAACCTAAATAACTATATGTACTAGTTTTGCATAGGCAAAGGACAAATCTTTGTAATAGGTCGACGAAGTAGACCGTTAGCTGTGCGGAGAGTAACCACCCGCACTACACCATCGGTGCCAGGGTGCACGCATTCGATTTTCCCATAACGCCACTCTAATGATGGTAGACGCTCATCAACCATGAAAATGACGTTGCCAATCTTAACATTGTTAGAATTTACGATCCATTTTGATCTTTGTTGTAAGGTATGAAGGTAATCACGCTGCCAAGCTCACCAAAAACATTGAGTTAGTTTGGTAAGCATATTCCATCTTGCCAAGGGGCTGACGTAATCATTAGTAAGATCAGATTTGAGTCTGTACTCGGATTTTTGTTTTAAATTATTAATGAATCGGACACACCAGGCTAATACACGCTGGGTCCGGGAAAAGGAAGAATATTTATTCAAAACATGAGATACGACATCAGTGCTAGTATGGTCACTAACACTAATTACGTGGGAAATGTGAATAGGTTTTAGTTCGGGAACCGAATCTAGCGGTTCCACCGTGTGATTTATAGGCCACGTTGATGTCTCTTTTGAGAGCCAGTTTGGGCCTGACCACTAGGAGGAGGAAGCAATGAGTTGAGAACAGCTGAGCCCTCGACTGCAGTGATCAGCCGGATTGTCATGTGTTGGCACATGATGCCAATTCTCAACACTGACGTTGTCCGTGATTTTAACAACACGATATGCCACGAATGTTTTTAGTTTATGTGGTTCAGTATGGAGCCACGACAAAACGGTTTTACTATCAGTAAAAGCTATCATACGAGTTGGATCAATATGACCACGGAGAAGATTCCACATGGCTTTAAAATCCGTGACAGTAAGATGGCACCACAAAGCTCAAGTCGGAGGACGGTAAGTGGTTTGAAAGGTGCTACCTTCGACTTGGCAATAAGTAACTGAACAAGATAGTCTTTACTACCAAGCGCTCGTATGTAGACACAACAACCGTAAGCTTTTGTGGATCCATCGCAAAAACCTATCAACTCGTAATGAATGGCCGTGGAGCTCAAGACTCGGCGTGGAAGTCGAAGTTCTTTGAGATGAATTAGTTCCTTCAAAAAGTCTTGCCACTCTTGAGCTATATCAGATGGCACAGACTCATCCCAATTGAGTTGGTAGCGCCACAAGGTTTGTAAGATAAGTTTGGCTTGTAAGACTACTGGCGTCAACCAACCAAGAGAATCATAGATGCGAGCGACGTTTGAAAGTATCGCACGCTTAGAGCAGTTCGAATTTAGCTGCGAGAAAGAATAAGTAAAGATATCTTGAACTGGATCCCATTTAATACCAAGTATCTTTAAAGTACGTTGATTTTGATCATCCCAAAACTCTTTGGGAATTTGACGGTGCTCAGAAAGAATTTGAGACAGAAATTCTTTAGAGTTGCTACGCCATTTGCGTAGTTCAAACTGTGCACAGGCTAAAAATCTACCAGTTCATCTTTGAGCTCTAACGCTGCATTAACAGTTTGTGCTCCAGCTGTTATGTCGTCCATAAATGTATCATGGAGAAAAATTTTAGCAGCACGAGGTCGCTCGCTACCATAATCGTGGGCAACCCGATGAAGAGTTCTAATTGCGAGAAATGGAGAACTGCTTCGCCATATGTGACGGTGTTTAGCTGAAACTTTGTGACGGGATCGTTAGGAGACTCCCTCCATAAGATGTGCTGCCAACAACGATCTTCAGGTCGAAGTTCAATGTTACGATACATTTTAGTGATATCCGCTGTAAACACAACAGCGTGAAAACGGAATTTCGTGATAATATCTACGATATCATTTTGAAGTTTGGGACCAGTGTAAACTATGTCATTGAGAGATTTGCCATTCGTGCTTTGGCGGTGGCATCGAATACAACCCTCAATTTGGTTGTAGTGCTTTCGGGACGTAAGCAGTGATGGGGAATAAAATAATTCCCGCTTGGTTATGACGATTCAACAGGCTGCATGTGTCCTAATGATTCGTACTCACGCATAAAATTGGAATAGTCCTCTTTCAGCTTATCATCGCGATTGAGACGCCTTTCCAGATTTGTTATACGCGATAAAGAATGCTTATAAGATTCACCGAGATCACTATACGGCTCCTTTAGTAAAATAGGAACGACGTATCGACCGTCCGTGTTTTGATATACTAGTTTAGAGTATAGTTGTTCATACTTGGTATCGTCTGGATTTAAAACACTGATCAACGGTGGTTCTTCGACCTCCCAAAAGCGCTTGACCACTTCGTCTAAGGCAAAGGTGGAAGCCAAGAGGGAAGAAACCATTGAAGGGGGTCGATAATAATCACTGTCGAGCTTCCCAGTGATAACCCAACCGAATACGCTATGGAGGGCGACTGGCAATCCAGGCCCTGCTTCTAATCGCTGACCATCATAAATTGAATGGAATAATTCCGCGCCGATTAATAAGTCGACGTCAGCAGGTTTATCGAAATCACTATCCGCTAAAATTAAATGTTTATAAGATTCCCGAACAGCAGTAGGAACTTGTGCCATCGGCATCTGACTTGTAATGCTAGACATCACTATGGGACTAATATTAAAGGAAGGACTCTTTGAATAGCGCGGTAAAATGGTGCAAGAAGTAACACCCTGTACCTGGTGTACAATGTTTTGACCTAGACCGGCTACGGCTATATTGCAGCGACGTAACGGTAAGCCCAAACGTTTAGCACATTTTACGCTTAAAAAGCAATCCTGTGCTCCGCTATCGATAAGCGCTCTGACGAGTAAAACCTGGCCGGTATTTTCCGGATGATGTACCCGTACACTACAAGTACCTAAAAGTACCATGGCGCGGTTACTTTTGACAAGTGTGCTAGCGCACACTGTGCTTATGTTAGCACCATCGATGATCACGCTCGATACGGCAGCAGTAACAGGATTGACTCCCGAACCGGGACCAGTGCTGTCAGAAATGGCTGGATAATGCAATAAGGTATGGTGACGACCACCACAAGCTATGCATCGCGACTTAGAAAAACATGAATCTACGTTATGATTTTTACGCAAACAATTTCGGCATAAATTATTCTTGGTTACAAAGTTACTTTTAAATAAATTATCTAAATCTTTAAACGCAGCACATTTGTACACGGAATGTGGCACAGAACAAAACACGCAAGTTTCAACCTTATCAATATTACTATAAGGTACCTTTGTATTGATGGTCAATGAAGAAGATTTATATTTTTTATCATTGTTATAATTTTTACGAAAACTTGTGTTCGGTACGAAATTAGATTTATTAGAAACTGATTTACATGGGTGTTGAACAGAGTGACCGGACTCACTCGCTTCTAATACTTTTACATAACTTTGTAAAAATGATAAAAGATCGTTAAATGTCGGTATTTGTGAACTGTTTTGTGATTCAAATCGTTTGCGAGTATCTTGGTCCAAAGTACGGGACGCTAAATAAAATAAAATATACTCGCCAAGATTATCAATATTTATCGCCTTAAGGACATTTACAGACTCATATAATACGCTAGTGAATATACGTAACTCATTTACATTGCAACTTTTTAAAGAAGGATAGTTACATATTTTGTCAAGATAGATAACAGACAAAATTCTTTTGTTTTCAAAACGATCGATTAATGCATCAAATACAACCTGATAATTATCAGATGTTACTGGAACGCCTTTCGCGACAGATAACGCGGAACCCGACAGACACGATAACAAATAATGAAATTTTTCAATATTACTAATGTTGTCATTGTTATGAATTACACACGTAAAAGTGTCATAAAATGTTTGCCAACACTCAATGCTTCCGTCAAACTTAGGCAGCTCAATTTTAGGCAACCGCGCTTTGCCAACTGGCTTAGAGGTATCGGGCGTAATGTTTGATAACTCGGGCACAATGATAACAGAATACGCATCGACGACAGCATAGTACAAGTCGTCAAACGCCGCAACAGCTTGATTGTCAATGTTTGAGTCGGGCTTTAGCTTTAATTGCAAAGTATTTATTTCGTTTGGTTAATGTAACGTATTCCTGTCGCAAAGATTCAACTCGTGTGTACCTAGCTTTAAATTGACTGAGTTTAGAGCGATCGATTTGTATTTGTTTACTTAGATCAAAAAGAATTTGTATGTCTCTAAAAACATATTCACGTTGGGACGTGAACAATTTAATTTGTTGTTCGTTACTCATTATGACAGATTAATATAATATTATGTAAATAAAACTTAAAGATATTTGATAAAAGTTAAGTGATTTCCGATGTAGGTAGATATGACAAAACGGTCGACAAATTATTCAGTTACGCTAAAAGTTAAGATTTGTTTACTATATAGAAAAAGTAAGAAGTAGCTACGTGTACTTTATTCCTATATAAGTAAAGCTAAGTATAGGTTTGATTTCGAATCAAACGCATTAGAATTTTACATAAAAAAGTAAAGAAGTACGTACGTGTACTTATAATTTTATGTAAAATAGGTAGGTAGGTAAGTATTTAGATAGGTAAAAGCTAATAAAACTGTAAACTAAGTAAATTTTAGTTACCACAGGACATTTGACTCGTTTGGACCACTTAATATATGTATTGTTTTGGATATTTTCTCCCTAGCATGCGGTGTAGGAATTTGGATAGGTATGTTGCCGGCCACTCACCTCGGGCGTGCTGATGTTGATTTTCGTGGCTTATGCACTGCACATCACGCACTGTTGAAGCACTATGGAACCCTGGGGTTTGTGAAATCCGAGCTTAACTGTTATTTGATTTATTCTTATAATTTGCGACGGAGACGCAATAGTTTTATGCACTCTGTTAGGCGACACGTTTTGTCTTTTTAATTTTTTCAACTGTCACTCGTCGCACGTGAATTTTTTTGTTTTGTTTGTAGATGGCGCTAATTGTGGCCGAGGTAGGAAAAGTTATGAAGGAATATATGCATGCTCTAACATTTCCCCCCACTTGAAATCATCATAGGATTTCACAATTAAATTGATTGAAAATTGAGTTGAAGATTGAAAAGTTAAAAGATTTTAAGTTAAGAGTCGTCCATGGTCAGTCGAACATCCTTATGATAACAGATCTTAAGAATCCTAATATTAAATTAAAATTAAGCTAAATGTTAAACATTTAAGATAACCTAAATAACTATATGTACTAGTTTTGCATAGGCAAAGGACAAATCTTTGTAATAGGTCGACGAAGTAGACCGTTAGCTGTGCGGAGAGTAACCACCCGCACTACACCATCGGTGCCAGGGTGCACGCATTCGATTTTCCCATAACGCCACTCTAATGATGGTAGACGCTCATCAACCATGAAAATGACGTTGCCAATCTTAACATTGTTAGAATTTACGATCCATTTTGATCTTTGTTGTAAGGTATGAAGGTAATCACGCTGCCAAGCTCACCAAAAACATTGAGTTAGTTTGGTAAGCATATTCCATCTTGCCAAGGGGCTGACGTAATCATTAGTAAGATCAGATTTGAGTCTGTACTCGGATTTTTGTTTTAAATTATTAATGAATCGGACACACCAGGCTAATACACGCTGGGTCCGGGAAAAGGAAGAATATTTATTCAAAACATGAGATACGACATCAGTGCTAGTATGGTCACTAACACTAATTACGTGGGAAATGTGAATAGGTTTTAGTTCGGGAACCGAATCTAGCGGTTCCACCGTGTGATTTATAGGCCACGTTGATGTCTCTTTTGAGAGCCAGTTTGGGCCTGACCACTAGGAGGAGGAAGCAATGAGTTGAGAACAGCTGAGCCCTCGACTGCAGTGATCAGCCGGATTGTCATGTGTTGGCACATGATGCCAATTCTCAACACTGACGTTGTCCGTGATTTTAACAACACGATATGCCACGAATGTTTTTAGTTTATGTGGTTCAGTATGGAGCCACGACAAAACGGTTTTACTATCAGTAAAAGCTATCATACGAGTTGGATCAATATGACCACGGAGAAGATTCCACATGGCTTTAAAATCCGTGACAGTAAGATGGCACCACAAAGCTCAAGTCGGAGGACGGTAAGTGGTTTGAAAGGTGCTACCTTCGACTTGGCAATAAGTAACTGAACAAGATAGTCTTTACTACCAAGCGCTCGTATGTAGACACAACAACCGTAAGCTTTTGTGGATCCATCGCAAAAACCTATCAACTCGTAATGAATGGCCGTGGAGCTCAAGACTCGGCGTGGAAGTCGAAGTTCTTTGAGATGAATTAGTTCCTTCAAAAAGTCTTGCCACTCTTGAGCTATATCAGATGGCACAGACTCATCCCAATTGAGTTGGTAGCGCCACAAGGTTTGTAAGATAAGTTTGGCTTGTAAGACTACTGGCGTCAACCAACCAAGAGAATCATAGATGCGAGCGACGTTTGAAAGTATCGCACGCTTAGAGCAGTTCGAATTTAGCTGCGAGAAAGAATAAGTAAAGATATCTTGAACTGGATCCCATTTAATACCAAGTATCTTTAAAGTACGTTGATTTTGATCATCCCAAAACTCTTTGGGAATTTGACGGTGCTCAGAAAGAATTTGAGACAGAAATTCTTTAGAGTTGCTACGCCATTTGCGTAGTTCAAACTGTGCACAGGCTAAAAATCTACCAGTTCATCTTTGAGCTCTAACGCTGCATTAACAGTTTGTGCTCCAGCTGTTATGTCGTCCATAAATGTATCATGGAGAAAAATTTTAGCAGCACGAGGTCGCTCGCTACCATAATCGTGGGCAACCCGATGAAGAGTTCTAATTGCGAGAAATGGAGAACTGCTTCGCCATATGTGACGGTGTTTAGCTGAAACTTTGTGACGGGATCGTTAGGAGACTCCCTCCATAAGATGTGCTGCCAACAACGATCTTCAGGTCGAAGTTCAATGTTACGATACATTTTAGTGATATCCGCTGTAAACACAACAGCGTGAAAACGGAATTTCGTGATAATATCTACGATATCATTTTGAAGTTTGGGACCAGTGTAAACTATGTCATTGAGAGATTTGCCATTCGTGCTTTGGCGGTGGCATCGAATACAACCCTCAATTTGGTTGTAGTGCTTTCGGGACGTAAGCAGTGATGGGGAATAAAATAATTCCCGCTTGGTTATGACGATTCAACAGGCTGCATGTGTCCTAATGATTCGTACTCACGCATAAAATTGGAATAGTCCTCTTTCAGCTTATCATCGCGATTGAGACGCCTTTCCAGATTTGTTATACGCGATAAAGAATGCTTATAAGATTCACCGAGATCACTATACGGCTCCTTTAGTAAAATAGGAACGACGTATCGACCGTCCGTGTTTTGATATACTAGTTTAGAGTATAGTTGTTCATACTTGGTATCGTCTGGATTTAAAACACTGATCAACGGTGGTTCTTCGACCTCCCAAAAGCGCTTGACCACTTCGTCTAAGGCAAAGGTGGAAGCCAAGAGGGAAGAAACCATTGAAGGGGGTCGATAATAATCACTGTCGAGCTTCCCAGTGATAACCCAACCGAATACGCTATGGAGGGCGACTGGCAATCCAGGCCCTGCTTCTAATCGCTGACCATCATAAATTGAATGGAATAATTCCGCGCCGATTAATAAGTCGACGTCAGCAGGTTTATCGAAATCACTATCCGCTAAAATTAAATGTTTATAAGATTCCCGAACAGCAGTAGGAACTTGTGCCATCGGCATCTGACTTGTAATGCTAGACATCACTATGGGACTAATATTAAAGGAAGGACTCTTTGAATAGCGCGGTAAAATGGTGCAAGAAGTAACACCCTGTACCTGGTGTACAATGTTTTGACCTAGACCGGCTACGGCTATATTGCAGCGACGTAACGGTAAGCCCAAACGTTTAGCACATTTTACGCTTAAAAAGCAATCCTGTGCTCCGCTATCGATAAGCGCTCTGACGAGTAAAACCTGGCCGGTATTTTCCGGATGATGTACCCGTACACTACAAGTACCTAAAAGTACCATGGCGCGGTTACTTTTGACAAGTGTGCTAGCGCACACTGTGCTTATGTTAGCACCATCGATGATCACGCTCGATACGGCAGCAGTAACAGGATTGACTCCCGAACCGGGACCAGTGCTGTCAGAAATGGCTGGATAATGCAATAAGGTATGGTGACGACCACCACAAGCTATGCATCGCGACTTAGAAAAACATGAATCTACGTTATGATTTTTACGCAAACAATTTCGGCATAAATTATTCTTGGTTACAAAGTTACTTTTAAATAAATTATCTAAATCTTTAAACGCAGCACATTTGTACACGGAATGTGGCACAGAACAAAACACGCAAGTTTCAACCTTATCAATATTACTATAAGGTACCTTTGTATTGATGGTCAATGAAGAAGATTTATATTTTTTATCATTGTTATAATTTTTACGAAAACTTGTGTTCGGTACGAAATTAGATTTATTAGAAACTGATTTACATGGGTGTTGAACAGAGTGACCGGACTCACTCGCTTCTAATACTTTTACATAACTTTGTAAAAATGATAAAAGATCGTTAAATGTCGGTATTTGTGAACTGTTTTGTGATTCAAATCGTTTGCGAGTATCTTGGTCCAAAGTACGGGACGCTAAATAAAATAAAATATACTCGCCAAGATTATCAATATTTATCGCCTTAAGGACATTTACAGACTCATATAATACGCTAGTGAATATACGTAACTCATTTACATTGCAACTTTTTAAAGAAGGATAGTTACATATTTTGTCAAGATAGATAACAGACAAAATTCTTTTGTTTTCAAAACGATCGATTAATGCATCAAATACAACCTGATAATTATCAGATGTTACTGGAACGCCTTTCGCGACAGATAACGCGGAACCCGACAGACACGATAACAAATAATGAAATTTTTCAATATTACTAATGTTGTCATTGTTATGAATTACACACGTAAAAGTGTCATAAAATGTTTGCCAACACTCAATGCTTCCGTCAAACTTAGGCAGCTCAATTTTAGGCAACCGCGCTTTGCCAACTGGCTTAGAGGTATCGGGCGTAATGTTTGATAACTCGGGCACAATGATAACAGAATACGCATCGACGACAGCATAGTACAAGTCGTCAAACGCCGCAACAGCTTGATTGTCAATGTTTGAGTCGGGCTTTAGCTTTAATTGCAAAGTATTTATTTCGTTTGGTTAATGTAACGTATTCCTGTCGCAAAGATTCAACTCGTGTGTACCTAGCTTTAAATTGACTGAGTTTAGAGCGATCGATTTGTATTTGTTTACTTAGATCAAAAAGAATTTGTATGTCTCTAAAAACATATTCACGTTGGGACGTGAACAATTTAATTTGTTGTTCGTTACTCATTATGACAGATTAATATAATATTATGTAAATAAAACTTAAAGATATTTGATAAAAGTTAAGTGATTTCCGATGTAGGTAGATATGACAAAACGGTCGACAAATTATTCAGTTACGCTAAAAGTTAAGATTTGTTTACTATATAGAAAAAGTAAGAAGTAGCTACGTGTACTTTATTCCTATATAAGTAAAGCTAAGTATAGGTTTGATTTCGAATCAAACGCATTAGAATTTTACATAAAAAAGTAAAGAAGTACGTACGTGTACTTATAATTTTATGTAAAATAGGTAGGTAGGTAAGTATTTAGATAGGTAAAAGCTAATAAAACTGTAAACTAAGTAAATTTTAGTTACCACAGGACATTTGACTCGTTTGGACCACTTAATATATGTATTGTTTTGGATATTTTCTCCCTAGCATGCGGTGTAGGAATTTGGATAGGTATGTTGCCGGCCACTCACCTCGGGCGTGCTGATGTTGATTTTCGTGGCTTATGCACTGCACATCACGCACTGTTGAAGCACTATGGAACCCTGGGGTTTGTGAAATCCGAGCTTAACTGTTATTTGATTTATTCTTATAATTTGCGACGGAGACGCAATAGTTTTATGCACTCTGTTAGGCGACACGTTTTGTCTTTTTAATTTTTTCAACTGTCACTCGTCGCACGTGAGTTTTTTTTGTTTTGTTTGTAGATGGCGCTAATTGTGGCCGAGGTAGGAAAAGTTATGAAGGAATATATGCATGCTCTAACAAATGCCATACCCTTATTATTACGCACTAGCTGTGCCCGCGGCAGCACTCGCGTTAACTACTGAATGCCGTTGATCGGATACACGCGTGAATCGTGCTACCCCATTATTTTAAAAACAAAAATGCTTATTGTGGTGTTCCTTAGAAGACCTTACTTTTTTGTAGGCCTTTTTAAAATCGACGATTATTTACTACTTTAATTTGATATATCCCATATGGTTTACTCAGCGTAAGCCATTTAAGCGCCCTGAAATAGTTATTTTCCGATTTGATTTTTAATTGCGCAGAACAGAACCCCGAGTCTTTTTCTAAAATAAAAGTAGCCCAAGTTGCTCCTTATAACATCGGCTATCTCTGCCAGAGAAAGTCTCGTCAAAATCGTCCCAACTGTTTCATCAAACCGACAGACGGACAGACAGACATACAATTTTTTTAATTGTTATTTTATTATAAATATCGTTTATATTTTCATATTTAGTTTTAGCATTTATAGATTTTGCAGTCCCAAAGCGATAGAGATTATTAGCGCGTTCAAACAAACAAATAATCTCTTAAACTCATAATATTATAATATGGATTAACGCGAACAAAGATGCAGGCGGTTGTTAGTAAAAAATATAGGTAATTATACTATTTCCATTTCTTTATATTCTCGATGATAGTTCTAATTTGATAGTTGTAGTGTTGTGACCAAATAAGTAATGATATCGATCGCATATGTCGATGTCGATGACGATTTATCAGATGTTGATTAAAATAAATAAATAAAGATTACCTGTCGTTATAATTATTTATAATTATAATTATTTTATTTAATATTATTTATAATTATTTCGTTTCATTCCTACTTATTTTACAACAGCTTCGAAAATGTTGTCATCAATCAAGAATTAATACGTGTAACATCTTGTAATGAAATATAATATTGGTTAATAAATTTGTACAAAAGTATCCGGCAGTAGTTTAGTTTCTTACATTTTGTAAAAAAATATCGGGTCTGTTATCGTGTTACGTTTATCGATATAGCTCTATCCCTATCAGCTTCTCCGAATCTGATATAACCTTGTACGTGTGTAAACGTCATATTTTTATAAAATAATGCATACATAATGTAAAAAAGACGCTCGTTCAAGTTTTCACAGGAGCTGTCATCGAGAAAATAAAGAAATGGAAATGATATAGCTTGTAACATTTACACAGTATAGGTATAAAGTGTACGTACGCAAGTGCGTGAGCGTGCGTTAAAAATGTTTATTTTTAGTAGTATTTATATTTTAATCGCTCGTGCCGAAATACGTAAAACGGAATGAACAATCAATTATAATATGTACCTAACTTGTTCGTTTTCTTTTTTTATATATTGACGTTAATATACACGGCTGAGTTTTTGGCGGGATTTTCATTGTTCATGTGGTGCTGGTATTTAGTTTTTTATTTCTAAATTTACCTTATATCTTGTAACTGAAGGGTCGTCTGCATTAAGAACTATGTCAGAAATGTTCTCAACCGCTAGCGGTAGATATTTTATGTTTACAAGAAACAAAAGCGGTCCCAAAATCAACCCTGAGGTATGCCGATTCTGGCTATTGATTTCTAAGAGGTTGCCCCATTAATACTTATTTTCAGACAGTGGTCTGTTAAATAAGAGATAAGCGGGTTGATAGAAGTCAAGTCCGGTGAAGCTGTAAAAGCCGCAGCGGCTCTGTTTTTGGATAGGGCCCCTAAGGCTAACAGTGTAGTCAGTTCAAAAACAATTAAAAAAAAAGGTGATAGAAGTTCTACACACACACACCATAGTCTTTCAGCTTAAGGATAAGCGTACTGTGTTCAATGCAGTCGAAGGCCTTTGAGGGATCACAAAACGTGCTATAAAATGAATTACTATGCGCAAGTGCTTTAATCTGTTTAGACTCTAACAAAGTACATATCAATGTCAAGATACTACGACTGGTTCTGAAAACATCCCTGTTATTAAGAGGAGCTGGCAAGAAACTCAATAGAGTCACCATTTTTTTACTGTGTAATTCTAATTATTGTTTGCTGTTAGTAATTTAGTGGATGTAAAGAGAGGCAATTATTTCCAGGATCACTATCATTCTTGAAATTATTCACCTTATACCTTCCTTTTGACAGTAAAACCTACTTGATTTGGTCCTTGAACTTATTATCTGGCAAATCGGTAACGTGCTTAGAGATCTTATTATTATAACCTAACATTATTACCTAAAAGAAAACTCTTTTTGCTATTAATTATTATGTCTAAAGGAATGATGACTAATTTATATTTATTTCTAGTATTAAAGCTATGTCGGTCGTTTACAAAATGTACCCTAAGTTTTTGCTCACATAATATATTAAAATGTCATGTAATGGGGATGCAAGAGATATCGAATAACATCTTGAGAATTGCTGAGACACCCATACGAACCTCACCAGCACCTGGTGCACCCTGCTGAGTAACGAATGAGGATATGGCGATAGCGGGGTGGTACGCCTGTAGATCCCAAATGACTCTTAATCAAAAGCCCGTTTTTTTTTTGTTTTGCTGACTGACTAAACTGTTGCCTTAGTCCGCTGATGGCTTTTACAGCTTCAAAAAGCCCGTCATAGTGTTCGCTTACGTACGTTGCTTTTCGGGACCAGCTAATGCATATTATCCAGTGTCTATTTACGGTTTTTGAGTTCTCGATTATCGTCGTTGTTTTTGGTTTGTACTGTACTTAATCATCAACGAATCTGTCACTTTGCTATAGAAAACAGTAATGTGAATTTAAAAAAATATACTGAGTGTGAATGAATCACTTTATAATATTTCTAGAAAGTTCGTGTTAAAGTAGACCACACATTATTACGTTTTAGAAATTGACGATTAAAACGATATCGAATCAAACTCGTCACGTAAACTGGCAAATGCGTTTGCAATACAAGTTGAAAAAAAACCATTTGTAGTAATAACAACTGTAGTTCTGTCTGTACATGTACAAATATTTTTCTGAAAATTTCCTGATAAACGTCTGTTATAAAGGACACTGATCACTTTATATAGCATTAAATTTTTTGACTTGTGGAAATATTTTTTTATAATAACTCGGCACTTTGATGGTACTGTACCTGAAGGTAAGCATAACAATATCTAATCACTGCTTTATAAATGCAAGCGGAGCCGCAGGAACGTCGCTAGTTATATTACATTGGCTTTCGTAACTGCGTTATAATGTTTCGGACTAAAAACTACCTTAAAACACAAAATGAGTTAGTTCTTTTTCTAGTTATCTTAGTCTGTAATGTAGTGATTGTTGTTTTTATTATTTTTTGTTATTTGGTAATATAGGTGTGTGGAAGTTTTGCATAATTAATAGCTTGACTAGCCGGTACCCGCAACTTCGTCTGCGTATAATAATAGATCATTTAGGCAGGTAAGTATTTTTGATTTCTCTTATCTAAACATGTCTTCGGGTACTTAAGTACATAACAATAAATATGGTGCAAGCTATATATCTCTGTGAAATTCCAAAATGTACCAACTGTTGTTTATAAACTATAAGTAGAAACAATAATTGAAAGCAACCCCTATTGTAACCACTATAAGGGAGATTTTTCAAAACGCTGACCACTTTTATTACTTACCATATGCATAAATATGAATTTTCATGTACCTAATATGAGAAATGATGGGTTTTCCATACAAACTTTCATCCCCTATATCACCTTTTTAAATTATATTTTCGCAACTTTAGGTAGCCTATGTCCTTCTCCGAGGTTCAATCTACCTCTACACCAAAATTCTTCAAAATTGTTTCAGCGGTTTAGGCAGTGAAAACGTTGTTACGTTTTACAGAGTTACTTTCGCATTTATAATATTAGTTTGGATTATTGTGCACAAGTGAAGTGGATTTACCTCATTTTTGGTATGTTGGACATGGGGCGGTTTAGAAGTATTTTATCCCACATTTTACCTTTTCAAAGGGTTATAATGATTAAAAATGACACGTGTGTTTGACTTCAAAATTGAAGGCACAAGTTGGACGTAGTTAAGCAGTAAGAACTCAACCCACATTAAGTCACTTTCGAGTTATTGAAGTTTAAAGTTCAAACGTGTATTATTTTATGATGCCTTTGTAGAAATTTATACTTTCCTTTTTTCGTTTGAAGGAAATATATCTAAAACGATCCAAAAGGTTTGAATCTAGTTAGCTTTTATTTTAATGGACCTGTTTCAGTAAAATATAATTTATCACAAAGGATTCAAACAGATTTAGATCGTTATAGTAAATTAAAATATTATCCTCACGATATGTGTGGGTTGGTTCCCATGCCACTAAATGTAAACTTCCCTTGTCTTTTTTGCAGACCTTTTTTGCTGAATGAAAGATCTAACATAAAAGTAACCCTCTTGGCATCAATAACTCATTTTTGACCAAACTGTGGTTTGAGTCCTTTCTGCCAAACTACGTCCTAATTGATCATAAAAAATTCGGTTCCTCTTTAAAAACTTAAAAATTATTTTAAATTCTTAATATACCTCTAAAACTTATTGCAATTATAATAAACAATGATTCAGGTATTCAATATAGATGAATCACTTCAGGGACCTACCGTGTAATTTTGGGATGTTACAAACATCCTGTCTAGTTTCAGTTGCATGCGAAAGACCATGTTGAAAAGTGAGCTGGTAGAGTAAAAAATAGAGCTGATCATTTGAATCATGACCAATATAAATATGCTGAAAAATCGGTCAAAGTGCCTCACTTCGGTATTAATGAAACTATACAGTCATCTTGCTGAGCCCAGTATTCAAAAAGAGTTTGACAATCTAAACATTTCTTACAGAAATTACTGCAGCCATTTATGTTTAATGTAAAAAAAATATTAAAATAAACGACCTGTCTTACCACAATCATTTATAATATAGCTCAAAAGCATAATGTCACCAGTAGAAAATTAACATTTCAAACACATTCGTAATGTTTTTGCATATCATGTACAGTCGGTAACGAATTTGCTTTACAATAATTTGTATATAATAAAATATTGAGTGCAAATATTTACTCCTACCGTATCACTGTACTGAAATACTCTGAACTAAGAATGGTATCTAACTGAAAACCGTGGCAGAAGAATACTTTTAAAAATACAAGTTATTAATATGCCTTTAATGCTACGGCCACATCTGTATCTGTCGTTATGAAGCTCTGCGTGCCCAATTTTGTTCGATAAGAAGTTATAGCGCTAATGCGGTGGTCACATTAATAGCTTCGTATTTTTAAACGAATTATCATTGCAATAAATTAAGATGAATGAATATGCTTAGGTGATATATAGATAAGAAGATTGTCTGTACATAATATATTATTGTCTTGACTAGGATTGACTGACTGATTCATCAACGCAGAGCCTAAACTACTAGGGCTAGGACCGTGAAAATTTGCAAGTGGCTTCCTTTTTCACTGTAGGTGAGACCCAAGGAAGGATTTTTGGAAATATAACCCCCAAGGTGGTGAAAATTTGACTGCAACTGTATTTAAAAACAGTAAACACTAACTGATCGAGCGCAAATTTTGCATAAATGTTTATTTTGGGTGATAAATGAAAACCCATAGTTAACTAAGTGACGTCATTCTAAATCTAATACGGCGGACTTCCAAAATGGCAGTCCAGATTTTTTATGCACGCCCATGATATGGGTATTGAATGTAAGGTTTTACTGAGAAGAATATAGAAATAAAAGTAATTTGATGAAATAGATCTGTGAATTTTGGTATCTACTGAGCAGTTCAGTTAGAAAGTAAAAAAATACTTGTTTCATAGTTTTTCTAATTCAATATCTAAGGGTATAAAAGATGTGCTGAAAGTTTGTATAATACAAGTAACGACATCTATGAGCCAAAGGCAGCACAAGCAAAGTATGAAGAAATATGATAATGGGGCATAAGGAGATAACTCAACTATAAAGCGAGTGAAGCCACGGGAAAACGTTAGTAGGACATAATAACGTCACGGATTGCTATATTGTATTTTCCATTAATTCACAATAGTTACAAGAGTAGGATCATGTGAAGTGGCCATCCCATTTCCCACATTGGCGTTTCCAACATTTCCCATTTTGTAATGCCCGAACCTATGGCTGCCCTTACTTAAATCTGTGCCTGTTACCAAAGTTAATCTATACACCTATGCCACCCCTGATCTGACATGTCGATAAAACATTCATCCAACTGTTGTCTAAATGAGATAGCTTTTAGCAAGACGGCCGTCCATTTTAGTTTTTTTTTAACACGTCTGTGTTTGATTGTACTCACAAAAGCCGAATGGTGGGGCTAGATATTACACTCGGTAAATCCTTGTGAACGTGTGTAGTTTTGTATAACAATACTTGTTTGCTTCTCTCGTTAATGTTTTCGTTATTTCACGATGATAATATTATAAAGGAGGAGAAATTTATACGGTAGGTGCGTAGATTAATTTTTAAAACTAGCTAGCCCGGTACCTGTTTTTTTACCCTTCCGAATCAACTCATAACTCATCCACCACGCTACCTATATATATATATATATACTAGCTGTGCCCCACGTTTTCACCCGTGTTAATTTTATATGACAAACATCGCCAACGCATCTATGTAGGCAATTTTATAGTTTGTGTAAAACTATCGAGATTTTTATGAAGAATAAATTAATTTATCAAATTATAATATATCCTATGTTACTCGCTGATTCTGTAGCTTTATATTGGTGAAAGAGTTTTTAAAATAGGTTCAGTAGTTTTTGAGTTTATCCATTACAAACAAAAAATCAAATCTTTCTTCTTTATAATATTGGTATAGATTTATATATTTTACAAAATATTTTATATCATATAAAAAAAAACTTATAGCCTATCGATTGGCTAAGGACATAAGCTTCTCGTGTACACAATTTCATAATAATCAGTTAAGCCGTTTTTGAGTTGTACCACAACTGTTACAGCTGTTTGGGTAGACAGACGGATAAAATTATTTTTAAGGGCATATTCGTTATCTGTCTTCTTTATAAGTATAGCAGGAAATTGGGAGAAATTATTACATGTACAGACATGACTACAGATTAATTAATATAGATAAATAAACAACATCTTTACATATTAAAAAACTCAAATTGTCATTGTCAGTCTATTCGTTTATGTCCGTAATGTGCAAAAACAACTTATCCGTTTAACTTTTACGATAATGTTTTAAAATTCAAAGCTATGTTATCTGACTAGGTTATAGTATATATTTCGTAAGATAAAGTAACATACGAAATAAACATTGACGTTATTGGTGAATTAATTTGGAAGAAACACGCTTTTGTGACGCTTAAATGACGTACGTTAGTAAACCATAAAATATAGGTATATCAAATTAAGGCAGCACGATTTGCGAGTACGATAGACAGACACAACGGCGTTCTATAGTCGACACGAGCGATGCCGCGGACGGAAATTTGGTATACATTTCTAAGGGCTTAAAATCATTGCGCCAAAAGTGTGTGGGCGTTAAAGTCTGTCCCTCCTACCTGGAAGAGCCAATTACTGCTCAGTATTGAACTATTATTAATAGACTGGAATTAATTTATAATACAAACTAGCTGTGCCCGCGGCTCCGCTCGCGTGGACTACAAAATGTCGTTTACTCAAACGTCGTTTACTCAAACGTACGCGCTAATCATACTGCGGTGGGACCCACACGGCGCGCCGCGCGGTCGCCCGCCGGTTTATATAAAGACAAAAACGTTTATTGCGGGTGTTCCTTAGAAGATAGGTATATGCTGTCTTTGCCTTTTTTTAGTTCTTTTGAGATTTACAATTATGTGGTACATTAATTTGATATATTTCTTATGTTTACTCAGTGTAAACCGTTTAAGAGCCCCAAAAACATCCTTTGATTCACTATTACCTTCACTGCTTATTTAGCATGTTACTTTATCTAAAAAAATTAAAAATATATCCTATAACGTGGACAGATAGCATAAAAAAAACATGTTACCTAGATCAGATAAGTGGATTTCGTGTATAAAGAACATAAACGGACCGACAGACAGAGACGTTAAGTTTTATAATATGGCCATTGTTTTCGCTATTTAGAAATTTTCAAAATCATGTCTAGTAAGACGCTTCAACCTGATAAAACTTAGCTAGAAGTTCTGACAAAAAAAACTTCCTTCACTTGCTTGTCCTACAAGTATCGACCTCTCACGGTGACATATTGACGACATTTACGTATTTCATTCTAAGTAATTTACTTAATTCACTTCGACCTTGTAACATAAATTATTCCAAACCTTAACTATAAGATACCGTTCGGTACAGTTGTAGAAATAATTATAGTCTATCGGTCTATTCCTTTGGCCTTGAGACAAAAGGTAGACAAAAAACCAACGGTTCCTAAGTTTTTGATCTTTAAAAAGCTTTTTACCAGACTATGGTAAAGCCAAAAAGAAGGGTTATGTTGTTAGCAGTCCATGTATGTACGTAAATACATTACGTATGTTCGAAGTTCAAGATGGCTGCCTTGTTAGAACCTATCTATATGGGAGTATTTTTGGCAACTTAGGATTTATATTTACTAGTGATCGCCCTAAGCTCGAAATTCTACCAGCGACTTTTTGATCATTAGACTATTTTCTGTTTGACATTTGCAGTATTTCCTGAACCTAAACAGAGAGTATTTATCTACATCACTTGCTGTCACTTTTCTTTGAGTGACAATGTCAATATTTTGCGGGGTCTAAGTTCAATGGCACGGGCGGTTTAGGTTTCGCTGTATTAATTTATTTAATTTAATATATTAGTAACAGATATAGATAAATTTTAGCTTTCTGCACTCCTTCTCCATATAAACTTTAACCATATAAAATATCACAGTCTTCCGTGCACGCAATACGCTTAAAAAGGGGTGGAAAACTTTTGCTTCACGTATTAATATATAGATATTTATATTTATATCACGCAAAATGCCCCCAATATTACACAATGTAGGGTGAAAAAGCCCAAGGTTAAGAATTAAAAATAAAAACCACAACATGTCACTTCAAGATCCCGCCAACTCCCAGACTACAGAGTATATTTGACAATCTTACTTTTTTAAGGAATGTTTTTAACATTGGCCACCCTACGTATTTTCTTAGTTCAATTGTTAACAAGTATGTGTGTGTTGTATGTTTCTCACTCGCATTTGATTTTGCAAACATAACGAGTAAATCTTTCTACTATGTAATGATAAATGGTAAATTGATATTTAATGAATCGATAACGGCTTCGTTTTTGACTAGTTCTCTTGGCCTTGTGAGGTCATGGGCGGATTCCCTTCAAGCATATGTCGTTTCACATGATGAGTAACGGAGAATCGAATGATGATATTCGTAGTAAGGGGTGTCTAATTACATCTTCAGCAGTAAGACTCCCAGGCCAACCTCACCTGCACGTGGTGCAACCTGCTGACCAACGAACGCGGAAACGGCGATAGCGAGTTGGGACTGTTTTGCCCGGCTGGGTCGCGACCACCATGCATGTGGTGAAAAGCTTGTCATAGTGATTAACTTCTGCGTGTCGCGCGCCACTATCATGTCATCCTGCATTCATTTAACTGGATGTGCATAAGCCGATCCCGAAATGCGACATTGTGGTCGCCGTTGTGTTAAGATTATACTGTGTTTACAATCAGCGACAGTATCGTCGATTTGCCGCGCTACTATGAAAAAAAAAATCAATTACTGTAATTATTGAGATCGAAGAGTAAAGAGCTTGGTCCTAGTCATAATTGTTTGTATCTTTCTCTAACAAAGTAAAGATGCCTAAGCATGAATAAAGAAGAGAATGGTTCAAACTTAAACAGTTTATTTTTCTGTCATACACACACCAGTATATGGAAGAGGTAAATAGGCCCAGCTTTTTCAGTTTACAGCTACCTGAAGTTGTTTTAAACTCTTCTGATAAATACGCCATGCTCTTAATAAACATATATTTCAATTGTATTTCAATTACGTTTAACATAATACATAATTTTAAATGGCATACCTACAAATATACATATTTAAATACATAATCACGCCTCTTTTTCAACGTGGTAGGCAGAGACCTACGTTCTAGCACTTACTACGATCCTGGCAATAAATCTTTCGCTTCTTCAACATTCGTTAATCTTTACATGCATGATTGTCGACCAGACCTTCCTTCAAAACGACTCCGATTTGATCGTGGTACGTTCGTCTCCTGAAGGGCACCTCTTCCAACGCTCCCATAAAAATGTAAATTAGATTTAATTGATCAGCGAATATCGCGCATTAGGAAAACAATTTCAATGTTACAAAGTTCCAACTTTGATGTTAATATTAGTTTCAAAGTGTATTTTCCTTTGACCTTATACATGTCAAGGAAACGTTGTTGCGGGACACGCAAATTGCCATGTTTCTAAAACTTCTTTTAGCTTGAAGTCGATTGTCGTATAAAATATACATTAATTATACTTATTAGTGGTACAAGCTACTAACTTGTGCATTTACATTATGTGTTATTATAATATTTTACTGGGTGGTGGGTGATTGATAGCGACCACCACACACCAGGATAGAACATCAACCTTAGTGGCGCACTTTGAAGAAATAATCCTGTTAAACTTTGAGCTATTGTTACTCTAACGTGTTGTTAGTGTTGGTCATAATAATTACTTAGTATATACTAATGACATAGTATTCGTACAATAACTATATTATTGACTTTCGCACTATTGACTGGGCGCGGTAGCAACAGTTGTGCTTTGTGACCGCATGCATGCTGTTTATAAGCAGACAACGACCGGATTGAAGTGATTCTCAGTTAAATAAATCGAATACAATAAACACTGTTCCTGAGTGCAGTCTCACTGCCATTTCGCAGCACATTACACTATACAATTATTGTTTTATAGCCATAGATTTAGTATTTATAGCCCACATCAAATTTGATAAATGCGAGTGATTATTGATCAATGAGACAAACATCTTATTGTAAGACTAGCTGTGCCCGCGGTTTCGCTCACGTGAACCACAGAATAGTATCGATCGAGCACTGGCATGAATCTTGTTCCTTGCTCCCGGCTATTTTAAAGACAAAAATGCTTATTGTAAGTGTTTCTTAGAAGATAGACATACACTCTTGCTGATTTTTTTATATGTAATTTAAATGTCTGCAATCATTTAGTACATAAATTTGATATAATATCTCTTATGGTTTACTCAGCGTAATCAATTTAAGCGCCCGAATCGATATTTGTGCGGAACCATAATTATTTTTCTAAAATAAACCTAGCCTCAGTTACTCGTTATAACATCATCTATCTACCAGTGCAAGTCCCGTCAAAATAGCTCCAACCGTTTCGGAAATTACCCGGAACAAATAAACAGACAAACAGACAAAAATTTAAAAAATGGTTTTTTGTTAAAATTATTATATAATTTTATATGCATTTAGTAAAAAGCTGTTATTTTAACATTACAAACAGACACTTCAATTTTATTAATTGTATAGATAGATATATCCACGGGTTAGTCACACTACACAATAGTCAGTTGGGGGAGCTCAAAGTGCTCTGAAGCTATTGATACAATGATAATCCCAAAGGTAATTTGTAACGAGATAAGTAATCTCCTTTCCTCTCTGACGCATGTTCGATAATTAATGTACCCTTTATATACATTTACTAGCTTCTCTATTAAACAGTAATTGAATGCACAATATTAATAAATCCGTAGTTTTGTCTGTACGTGTATTTTTCTGCAAATTCTCTGACAGACATCTATAAATGTGAAACGATAACTAACCGTCTGACTGACGTATCAACGTATGGCCTAAATTACCCTAGGACCGTGAAAAATTTACATGCGGATTCTTTTTAAACTGTAGGTGACCGTTAAGGAAGGATTTTTGGAAATTCAATTCCCAACCAGGTTAAAAAGGTGGATGAAACACGGACTTATAACATGTAATTTTTTTTTTATCAGTCTCCGTTTGTAACTCGTAAATAGTTTGACCAATTATTATGAAATTTTGTACACGGGAAGCGTATGTCGTTCCTCGGTTGATAGGTTACAAGAATTGTCAATAATGTGAGTAAAAATAAAATAACGGGATGAAAATAACTACTGCGTTATAAACGCGTGCGGAGCCGCGGGCACACCGCTAGTTGTTTTTTTTTTTTGGTATGCCAGTTTTCACAGGACAATTTTAAGAAGAGTAGTATATTTATGATTGCCAACCAGTATGTTCGCTCATTCCTACAACATGGGGGCGGGGGGGGGGCGTCCTTCAAGCATAAAGAATCATTTGATCAGGCCTGTATGACAGTGGTGAATGACGATGAATTGTACTTTCGTCGATGGTCGCCGAAGTTATTGAATTCTACTGTACTTTTCATGAGGTACAGTGACGTCACATTGCCGTGCTACGATAAAAAAAAAAAACAAACATAAGTTCTAGACAAACTTATGCCTCTATCACAGCCACTACTGTATAATTCACAGCATCCATTGCGCCTATTGCGATCATGTATTGACCTTAATAAATATAATTGGTTGACAATTGATATGATAGTAATGCATGCATCTGATATGCCCTGTATCCTTGTTGTATATCGTGTTGCACTGAATATGAAATTGTACACAAATTAGAAAATAACTTGTAGATTTTTTTAATGGTTTTTAGTAAGTTGGCAACTCAATATAGTTTTTTTTTGTATAATAAATTGGCAACACAGCGTCTTTCGGTGTCATAAACAACACCGATACCTTAGCGTCACTTTTCTTCCCTAGATTAGTAGATGTTGGTCAGTTTTATTGCAAAACTTTTCAAAGCCAACGCCTTTAGTGTCTACAACCAACAACAATGCTTGATAAGTAACATAAATAGTAGATCTAGAATGTTCTTATGAATTGATTTTAGATTTATAAATCGTATGAAAAAGCCGTCTAGAAAAAGTTTCACGACAAAGTTAATTTTACACTATCACATAAGGTTCATAATGATGTTTGAATCATTAATTTTGATGATGAATTAAATCATAGAGATTCAATTCTATTTAATTCTGGTATCAGTCACCGTTTCTTTGTCACAGTTGGTAGGTTTACATTTGTTTATTGGGGAATTTACCGTAGAAAATTGGATATATAAATAAAAAAAATGGGTATTACAGCAATATGGGAGTTGTGCTTAGTTGTCAGGTGTGCTTGATCTACGTGCTCACCAACAGCTCTGAAACGTTAAAACGTGAATTGTACGTTGATAATTAGATTTGACAGCTTAGTAACATATCTAATTACCGTAAAATAGCAGATAAAGTGTATCTATAATCTTACCCACATGGATACATTAATTTTTTTTTATTTCAATTAAAAAATTCTGTATAACTTCCAGATTTATTTTTTGGGCTTTGTAAATAAACGTTTTAAATGTGCACATAACCTTATATATATTTTATTTTTGAACAAGTTTGAATCTTTGATTGTATAAACGTCTAAATTAGAGATGAAACGGATATCCGGTTACTATCCGGTATTCGGCCTATCCGGGCTTGTTTTCACTATCCTGCCGGACACCCGATAATAATTCAGTATTCGGCCGGATTCCGGATAGAAAATTCAAAAAATTCTCATTATTTTACACAAGGCATATTACAACAGATTATGGACACCCATTTATTTTTATAATCGCACGTCAAAAATGTTTGTTTTATTAATTAGTTTAGTTTTATTCCGATCAATGATATTGTTCAGTTGTATTCCACGCCAATATTCAAATCAAACTGATCGCGTCATGTAACGCCTTAAAGGGTTTGATATCCGGCACTCCGGTTTCGTAGCTTGCCGAATATCCGGTATCCGGCCAAACCAGTATCCGTTTCATTTCTAGTCTAGATACCGTGTCGCCTTGAGACCGATGACTTGTGGCACGGCTTAGCTAGCCTAGCGTGCGTAAAGGCATTGTTTTACACTCGCGTCGGTTGTTTTGTTTGCTGTGTAGGGGATACCACCGAGTTAAAACATTTTACTTTAAAAGTGGACGAAATTATTTATAGAAGTTGAACGGTTTTCTATTATCTACTACCTAAGCGCATGACTCCGTTTGTATGATATTTAATACGTGTAAACTCTTTATAACGTTATCCTTTATAACGAAAAACTCCCTATAACGTTGATGTGAGCCCAACTTGTTTGGTTTGCGTTAAAACCCACATATTGGAACACTCTTTATAGCGATACGCCATTCTCTATTACGAAGAAATGTGGTCATATTTAGAGACAGTAAATATTTATTTTCGGTATTATTGTTTATTATCAGGTAACAAAAGACTTTGAAGCTCCGAAACATCCGAGGTCGGTATAGCTTTTGTTATCCTTAATTGCCTTGTACACGTGCAGTATGACGCATTGTTTTCTCGGAAGTGATGGTCTTCGACCAAGCATACTGGGTACCTATCGTATTATCAGTCGTAAGTCTACTTTGAAACTGTTAACATGGCCAGTAAACGGAAAGCGATTAGTGTTGACGAAAAAGTTTTATAGAAGAAGATATGAATAGAATACATAAAATAATACAAAACAAGTACTGGCATAGCAAAAAACGTTAGACAAAGTTATCAGACTTTTTTTTGGTCACTCCGTATAACGATAACTCTCTATAACGATAAAAAATGCTCAGTCCCTTGTGTTTCGTTATAAAGAGTTTACACTGTATATGAAAACAAGTAATTAAAAAAGTCACAGATATGTAGTTGTATTGAAATTCAATATCGGTGAATTAATCGTGCCTCGTGCTTTATGAATGAATGTCTTTGATGCTACTCACCCCCCTCTCTCATACTCTGCTACATATGTACTATTAAATGTCCGTGTCAGTGACGCGAACTCATAAGATTTACCATTTACCCTATATAAAAATCGCACAACGTACCTATAGAAGTTTTAACTCCTATTATGTCATCCTAAACACAATTATACAATTACACATAATATGTTAATATGTATGTGCGTTTGCGTGTACAGTCTTGCGGCATCTGCACCATGTTCCCGTCATGCATGTCGCTGTTGTCGCGGAGACCAGAATCCCAAGCGCCGCGACCGGGACAGGCGGCTGTCATTCTCAACGTATACGATATGTACTGGACAAATTGGTGAGAAGCGGTTATAGATTCATTTATAATTAAGCATCTGACATATTTGTTTTTATCATGCGTAGCTAGGTACAGGTAAATCGGCTTAGAGACGTTTTTTCGTTTGTAGTAGTGTAATACACACAGTGAGTAAAACCGGAACAAACCAGTTTGCGCTAGTAAGTAGCTACCACGTGCTTCACAGTTTAACTACAAACGTACTCTATACACTACCTATATGTATAGTAAACCGTACACTATTACAAACGTAAAAACGTCTCCAAATTAGTTTAGCTGTACGTGTAGTGAGCTCTCGATTGGAATCAAAATCTTTTTTTTTTTAATTCAATTTATGCCCTAGGAAAGCATAATGTCTACACTACCATTGGTTCCGAAAATATCCCATACATCGAGAAGAGACAGCAAGAAACTCGTGTGGGGTTATCAACGTTTTTTTCTAAGTCCTTTCTGAACGTGTTACCGAATGAAAAAGTAAATAATTTTGACAGACCTCAGTACTATTATATGTTGTACCCAATACTGCATAAACTTCAAAAGTAAATAAACACAAATGCGGACTTCAGTTTCATAGTCTTTTTTTTTTTATTGAATGGCAACTGTGTTCTTGTACAATTCTGTCAATGTCACGTATATAGTATATTTATCCAATTATCGTGCTCGCTTCTAACAAGATGTCGGCCCCTTGTTAAAACATTCTACAGAAATTTTGTGGCAACTTAAAATGCATGTTCCCAGTTATTATTTACTTGCTGTGCCCCACGGTTTCAACCGTGTTAATTTTATCCAACAAACTTTCTACCGCGCCTCGCCGCCTCCGTCAACTCACCCGTCTAGCCTATCGTTGTTATAACTTCCCGTACTTGCCTACAGCTTGCCAGATTGCTTGATTTCCACGATTACTGCTCCGTTCCTTAGGGTCGTAGCGTGAACATATTAAGCCTGTACCGTTCCTTAATAAATAGGCTATAAAAAAAAATGCTTGGTTCTCATCGGGCGGCCAGAGTTATGAGTTGAACGGCAAAAATTTCGTTGCGGTTTTAAAAACGCACCACAAGTACCACAACTCGTCGCACTGCTGGAGAATCGGTTGAATATATTTAATTAAACCATGGGGCACAACTAGTATTAAATAAATAATTATTCTACAGCCTCATTAGCCTAGTGGTTGTAAGCGCTATTACTATGATCGAGGTCCTGGGTTCGATTCCCAGGTCAAGCAAAGTGTTTATTAGGTTTTTCTTATGAAACTCTCAGTAGCAGTTCGGTGTTTCACTTTGTGCCAGATTAATGGCAACAGGCTTGCCACCTATTACATGGAACCTAAAAAACATAAACGGCGAACTCTGGGTATACATTAGTACACATCTGCCTGACTCTTCGGGGATACAGGTGTGATGGGTATGTATTATTAGATTAAGTTGAATATGATCCTAGTTTGTAATGAATGTAACGGCAGGTACACAGCGGGGGCGGGTGTTGGCGTATTCCACAGCGGCGTACAGGTCCACGGGTCCGAATGGGCGTATGGGGGACATCCGTACGCCTTCACGGGCGTATTCGAGATCACGCCGCGAGACGAGAGAGAACTAGGCGAACAGTTTCGATTCAGGTATTTTTACATCTAAATATTGTGAATGCAATCCATGGATTTAGTTTAGATCGGCAATAGGTTGAATAACGGCTGTTTTCAATAACCTATCTATCCGTTGTTTTAGTTACTAAAGATAGGCAAATGTATCCTTTGGTCCCTACTTTTTTTCAATAATCTATCAATGGATAGTTTTCATATCTTAAAGCTTGAATGGATAAGATACAAGCCGATATCTGTTCTAATTTAAAGGTAGTACTTATTACAAATGTGGTCTAATCGGGGTTAGTAAACTCAGATATGTTATTGAAAACGGCCGTAAGAAGAGACCAAAAACGGAATACATTAGAGTGCTTATTATTTTGTTGATTTTCATTGTTATACGAGATTTGTTTTGGTAATAATTTACGTAGGCGATAACACAAAAAAATAGTCTTGTGTCCATATCGCGTTCCAACAAACGCGTGTATACTATGCTTTCTTTTTATATTTGCTGATGTATAGGTATATATGAAACTAGCTGTGCCCGCGGCTTCGCTCACGTGGACTACAGAATGCCATCGATCGGGCACACGCGTGAATATTGCCAACTCCGCGACCGGTTATTTTAAAGACAAAAATGCTTAATGCGGGTGATCCTTGGAAGATAGACATATGCTCTTGTTAACTTTTTTGTAGGAGTTTTTAAGATTTCTAATTTTGTAGAAGATTACTTTGATATGTCTCTTATGGTTTACTCAGCGTAAGTCATTTAAGCGTCCGAATTGATTCACTATAGTCAGTTTTTATTTATTTAAGTGGAACCCTAATTCTTTTTATAAAATAAAAAAAGTCTAAGTTACTCCTTATAACACCAACTATCTGCCAGTGAAAGTCCCGTCAAAATCGGTCCAACCGTTTCGGAGTTTACCCGGAACAAACAGACAGAAAGGCGAAAATTTTTTAAATGTGTGTTTTGTTATAGGTATCGTATATACTTCATATGCATTTAGTAAAAAGCTGTTATTTTGACATTACAAACGGACACTTTAATTTTATTAATTGTATATATATTAAAATAAAGTAAATTATTTTTGAATTACATATCGGAATCAATTTAGATTCAAGTTAAAGGTGTCAATAGGATCCATATTAAGAACGTTATAATGTTTATACATTTAGATATGTATACCTATTATAAAATCTTGTGTGCGTCTGTTAATGATTGTGTAACTTCGTATCATAACATATCCATAAACTATAAATATATTATCCTAAATATCAGCAAGTTATAGAATCACAAACAGACGCACAAAGGATTTTTGTGTATATAAGATTTAATGAATATATTGTGATTGGCGTTCGTTCCGTACGGCCCCCTTACCAATGGAGAAGTTAGTTTAGACCACGTCCGCATTTTAAAATCCGATATTGTCACCTATGGCTTCTTTAAAGTAGGTAATATAAAAAGTCATTGTGTGGTTTTATGAAACCACGGTAAAAGTGAAACTTTTTTCACATTATAGACATTTAACTATAAATTCACAAATGAGTAATAGTCTATACACTACACGGTCAGTTGCTGCGAACTATAGGCGCCGCCATCCCTACTCCGCGGCCGACCGTCACGCGACATGCAACACACAGACCAAAAAGTTTGAGACGATCTAATAAAAGTTTCACTTTAATAATAAAACATCCAATTCACGAGTAACCGTTTTTTATGTTTCCTATCAAATGTTGCCGTTATAGGCCCATGTCTCACGAACGTAAACCTAAATTCATCTCTAGACCCCGCGGCATATTGGAAATGGTCCAGCTAAAATCAATCATGCTCTTTTGCCGTAATCTCAAGTGAAATGCACGGAAACATTCTGCAAACATACTTTAGGTATAGTAAATATTTAAGGATATATTTTATTTGGACAGGCAAAGTGTACATATAGGATATACAGACTTCAGCGAAGAAGAAGTGAGAAGGCTCGTGACGGAGCTAGGAAAACAGTTTCGAGGTGACAGGTTAGTTGTCAATTATCTTGCTAAACTATTTATATTACTTGCATTATTATTTTTGTCCTGTTCTATGCCATCCGAAGACCTTTTTTATATTTTACTAGCTGTGCCCGCGGCTGCGCTCGCGTGGACTACAGAATAGGATCGATCGGGCACACGCGTGATTCTTCCTACCCCCACTCTTTGTTATTTTAAAGATAAAAATGCTTATTGTGGGTGATCCTTAGAAAATAGGCGTAATGCTCTTGGCAACTTTTTGTAGGTCTTTTCAATATCTACAATTATGTAGTACATTAATTTGATATATCTCTAATGGTTTACTCAGCCTTAGCCATTTGAGCGCCCGAATTGTTTCCCCATGACCAGTTTTTTTTTTATTGCCCGGAAACTTAAAAAATAGCTTAAGTTGCTCCTTATAACATCAGCTATCTGCCAGTGGAAGTTCCGTGAAAATCGTTCCAACCGTTTTGGAGATTACACGTAACAAACAGACAGACAAAAATTTTAATAAGCTGTTGTTTTGATATTACAAACAGACACTTCAATTTTATTAATTGTTTAGAGTTCTCGTATTTTTATCCGACTGCAAAAAATAAGGTTTTTTTTTCGAGCGTATGTATGTATGTATGGATGGATGTATGTACGTGTGTCCATTTCTTTAGCATGCTTGAATGGCTTCATGGATTTTGGCATACGAGGGTGTCGTTAGATTCGTCATAATTGTGGGAGTGGCAGACAGACATTAAGTACGACGTATGGGAATCAAATAAAAAACAAAAATAGAAATAAATATTCTTTAGTCAAGTGTTTTTGTTGCAGTCGGGATGTTTTTGTTTCCTTTTTATTAATTTAGCTTGTTAACTATTTTGTTTAACCCGTAATGGAAAAATAGTAATAGTATATTTACACCATTGAGGTATTATGTACTACGTAGGTACTAGAGACGACGCCTCAATCAGATTGTTTGAAACACGGCTTTTGAGTGCATACACACGCACTTACAGTCTATGCAGAGCACTCGTTGCGATTACACGTTTGAGTGCTAAATTTTAATTCATATAAAAATATCTTCATGTGCACTGAGATACTGTTTAAACAACTCGAAAAAAACACAGGTAAAAGTCGAGGAGTGACATTTCATCAGCAAGTTCAATGTAATTAATGTACGCGTGCCCCACGCCCCGCATCCCTACCACGCACCCCGCACCACGCGGTATCAAGTGGAGCACAATATTTGTTCCTAATAGCTGCTTTAGTCGTAATACATAGAACCACAATGATTCGCGGCTGAGTGCCCTAAGCGCTCGCCCCCAAGTCCGGTGAAGCTGTAAAAGCCGCAGCGGCTCTGTTTTAGGATAGGGCCCCTAAGGCTAACAGTGTAGTCAGTTCAAAACAAAACAAAAAACCTCAATGATTTACAGTTAAAAAGTTTGTAAATTTTTGATGGATTCTATTATTAATTACAGGTACCACCTAATGAACAACAACTGCAACCATTTCACATCTGCATTCTGTTTGGTAAGCTATTACATTGTTTTTTTTTACACAATTATTCATAAACTTTAGTCAGGAAAGGCGACTGTCAAATTATTTTACTGCCCACTTAATTTTTCCATTTTTTTGTTGTGGTCTACAGCCTGGGATCCGAACCTGGGAGTAAAATCGCCTTACTGCGCGGTTAATAAAGCTGGAACAAGATAACAAATTTTATAATTACTAATGAAATCAAATAACAGATCAACGCCACGTGGCGATCTCTCTCCCGCTACTTACTTACAGACAAAATGTTCTATCCTTTTGTGGCGATGTACATACAGTACAACCCGTTGATATCTACGCTACAATATATATCTACGACAGAATTTAGAATTGCGTTCTCAAAAGAACGTTTTGAATTAAAAACGTTTGACGTCGCGCATAAAAATACATATTATAAGCTCATGAGGAATCGTAACAGGCCTGCACCAAGTGAATACTCTATGCAAATAGAGAACAACTCGCGCTGAAAACGTATCGCTCACTACTTGATAAAATTTTAAGGAGGGAGGAGGGTAAAATTAGTTTCCCTTAGTTAAGATCGCAAATGTTAGAAATGAACTACTAGTGTGAATGTCTAGTAGTACTAGAAATTAATGACTAGTCCCGAGTGATCGTAGATATAAATATGCAAATTTAAACAATTAAAAAACGCATATTTTTTTTTTATTTATTAATGCGCTTTACAATGATGTTATTTTCAATAATGATGAAATAATCAAAAATATTATAAATTACAAAAGTAATAAATAAATAGGTACGGGTATCTGGCGCACAATCTGACTCGTTAGCCATTTGTAATTTATTGTCAAAATAAGTTCTATTGACCTTTGTTGACGCTTTAAAATCAGTATTAAAATTGACATTCCATAAATGAAGTGTTGATTAGCATTGATCATACGAGTAATGATTAAAATTAGATTATGTTCATTATAAAAAATGTTGCATGACGTAACCATAGATCGTAAATTGTAACGTCGTGATAATTTATACATAATTTAAAAACATGCATTTTGACTATTACTTAAACGTTTAGAAGAAAAAAAAGATTATAAACGCTTATAAAAACATTTTTCATGATCAAATCCTTTTTTACTACGTGCAGCAGCATTACATTTTATGTTCTTAAAAATTACGGTAGAAAATAGAATAAAATCAATTAAATAATACGGAATAAAGTATATTAACTGGATTAGATAATCTTAAAAATAACTTTTAGTTTCAGTTATACTCCGTCTCTAAAATAACTATTTGACATCAGTCACGCAACATTTTGAAATAAATATAGTATATGTATGTAAGTTTTAATAAATCTTAGTTAAGTTGTTTTAATCTTAAGTGTAATAAACATAAATCTAAAATGAAATGAATGGTTGTAAACATCCATCCAGGTGTAAACAATCGATTACAATTATTATTATTATTAACTAGCTGGCCTGACAGACGTTCTGCCCCTCTCGATAATCATTAACTCGACCACAGCGTCACCTACCCCGTTTTCTTCCTTTTTATTACTTTTTTATTACCATAAAGAAAAGAAAAGGAATTACGCATAAAAATCCTTTGAACCGTGAGTAATGGCCTTATTAAGTTTATACAAAGATTCTCCGGAAAACATTTCCAATTTTTCTTGTTATAAAAACCTAATTCGGACTATTCCAAACACTAAAACAACTAACCATACCAGCGAACAAAATTTCCTTTTTTATTGATATGATCATGTCATATGTCTTTCAATACTTGGATTATAGGAAATTATAAATTGTTTCAAATGAGTTAAAGAATGAAATGATAATTATTATTGTAATGGAAGAAAATTTCAACTCTATTTATAACTACGTATATAAAAACTGTTGATTTCCTTTGTTATCGCGTGTTTTTTTTATTAATACTTCGCTTGCATCATTATATAAAGGAATGTTTTGCATGGTCGAGGTTGCATGTGACGATAATAAATACAGCCGTTTGTTTATTCCGCTTCCTTGACAAGGCGGTCAAGGTTCCTTAAATATGGATGCAATAATATAATTCTGCTTCAACTAGCAAGCTAATTTTGTAGTATAGATAAGAATAGAATTTGCTATTCTACAAAAAACTACATGAATTCTAAAACTCTTATAATTCCATTACCATTAAAAAATTTTCATTCCCGAGTTCACTTTGTCATTTAGCCTATGACGACGAAAATTTTTAAAGATGAAACGATAATACATTCTTCCGAAAAGAGTAATGCAAGACAAAGGAAAGATATATTTATTTAATTCAATAACAGACTAAGTAAAACAGAATAAGTAAATATGTTATACTAGCTGGTACCCGCGACTTCGTCTGCGTATTATTGGATATACAGAGACAGATCTCGGAACACGACAAACCAAAAGAAAATCATGGATGGGATTGTCACTATGTGTATGGTGGACGCGATATCGACCACCCCGCTATATTACTGTATATGCACCGGCTGATTTCGGAACACGACAAAACAATAGAAAATCATACATGGTTTTATCACAGTTTGTATGAAATTGTCATTATATGCCTATATAAATTCAACACATTAACAGTCCCAATAAAACTTACAACAGTACAAACAATTTCATTCAAATCCGTTCTGCCGTTTTCGCGTGGTTGAGTAACATACATCCAAACATACACACTTTCACATTTATTATGCTAGTAGGATTATAAGTTTTGAATACAAAAAATCTTTACATATTTCACTAAAATAAAAATAAGAAGTACAAAAGAATGTAAAGGTATATATAAGAATCACATAAAATTGCAAGACAATTTTTAGCAAAAAAGGAAACTATCTTCAATGATTTTGAAGAGTTTCCTTGGGTATCTTCAAAGTTCAAAGTCCAAAACCAATGAAATGAAAATGTGGTCCACCCTTGAGGTAACCCCTATCCAATAAAAAAGAATTATAATAAACAAAGAAGCTATGGCATAATAACCATTTAAAAAAAATTTAATTGAGTAACCTTTGTTGAAATCAATTAAAAAGGGTAAAAAATTAAGTAAAGTCTTTAGGTATATTGTACTAACTTCGCAGTATGACTCCACGACACATGATATCAGTAATAAATACGGTAGGTACAGTCCACAAACGACGGCGACCGTCATCTTTCGACCGTCGGCTTTTGTTAATAACTAAGGCGAGAAATCAACAATCTTTGTCGTAATTACTAATTAGCTATAAATAAGCCTAGCCTTTGTAAGCCTACTGTTAGGCCCTTATAATTAGGCCACCTTCTCTACAAACATGTTTCCTCCGTGTCCGTTATTTCTTACATGCATCCGAATCGGATCAAAATGTTTTTTTAATTATTTAGATAGTGTACATTGAATATTTAAGTCTTGTTTGATATTTCCAGGCGTTATGTTCGCGCGATATTCCGGCCTGGGTGAATCGTCTCGCGTACGTCTCGTCCTGCGTACCTTTCCTGCAACGATGTCTACCCAAGTACGTATACACAGTGTGATTGGTGTCACATCACTATTATGTATAATAAACTGTCAATTTGTCTCTTGTCTCGTCTAGTTCATGTGGATAATCAGCCATTCATAATTTGTACCTATTCTATTATATTGACTACCAAAATAAGAAGCCTTTTATTATCTCTTTGAAAGCATGGGTTCGGATCCCATTTCTGACATCATGTAATACAACGTAAGCGAATTGGTGTTGTTACATATGCAAGAGTACCACAGTTACAACTATTTCTGCTAAAAAGTACCAGAGAATACACTTGTGTTCTAGTTTGTAGGATATGGCTGGCAACACTGGAGTTTTAATGGCGTTTTTGGCGAGATCTTTGTTTATCCCAGTTATCGTGACAGCCATTTACCACGGCATAACCCAATAAATAGCTGGATATACTCTACCTCAATATTGGCTAAACTCAGGCCCGCAGTGCAGAAAGTGCGCCCTCCAATGCATTTGACTTTACCTGCCAACAGCAACGGTCTGCTTCCGCCATGCCGCCAACGCGATTCTTGCTCTGATTAAATAATTTTTTTAATATTATTTTCGTACATTGCGTGAAATGGTTGACAAGTCGATTTGCTTGTAATATATTTAAAAGTGGCATCGAGTTTCTTCATCTTCATCTTATTTTGGGTATAACACACTTGTAAATTTTTTTAAACAGGGTTTTGCCTTTGTTTTGTTACACTTTAAAATGGCCGGGTGGTCGGAAAAGTATGCTTTTTCGACTTGTTAACGTATTCACATTGAGATATTTATCTATTTATATTTGAATCTGTTACTAGTTAGTCCGTCGGCTTACATCGAATCAAAGTTATTAAGTTAAGTTAGTTAAGTTTGCCAACCATACTTTATAGTAACGAATCCATCCTACTTTGTTTTCAATAAATATACTTTCGTATATAAATCAAGTATGAGAAAATACTTTTTTTTTATTATTTCTACTCTGATGTGTAAATCGAAATACTCATGTGGGTAGTTACTGAACTGTTTGTCGGTACTTAGTATAAATCCTTAAAAAAAACTATGAACAATGAAAAAAGATTTTTTGGCGAAAATAGGCGTTTTAATAAAATAAAAAATCTTATTTACTCTCTGTATCTGCCACTTCTGCTTTCACCGAGAGATTTTTTATTCGGTAATGAATTCGAAGTGGCGACAGGAAAGATACAGATCATTCATAGATTTATTTTAACAAGTTATTTATTGAATTTTAATCCAAATGTCGATTGCAAAACTAACTTTGCAACTTTCAAAGACAACAAAAAGTTTTTAAGCGTGCTAAAATCACCTAAAATAATTTATACAAGTAACTCAAAAAACTTGAAAAATATTGTATTTTTCCTCCAAATACTTTAGTTTTTTGTATTCAAAAAATTTTATACGTTATATTTCTCAAAAAAAGTTAGCTACCCTAATTATACTCCATTTACCTTGTCATTTAGATTTACCCACCAACTAACTATATTTAACTGAAAACATTACTTATTTTAAATACCTATCTATTTATACCTGATTCTATTTTGTCTGCTTACAAATACTATTCACTAGGTGGCTCGCCATGGTTAGCACATATTTCGAAATTATAGCCCACCTCTAAAATTAATTAGGCAGCTTCGCGTAGCTTTCTAGTTGGTCTCAGAAAGCTTTAGCGAGAAGTCGATAGGTGTTTCCTTGCTGTGTATGGTTGTCGCAAGATTTTCATACTTTTATATATTGGCAGGGAGTGGTTGACTCCCGCGGCACTACAACAATCCCTCGCAGCGCATTCCCGGTCCTCTTCACCGCAGACGCCGCAATAGCAACGTGAGTATCTCTCACTCCTCATAATGAGCTCAAATTCGATTTAGTAAACTAGAAAAAATATTAAAAAGGAAACAAAAAACCCGACTGCAACATTTTTGTTTTTTATTTTTGCTTGTTATTTGATTCCCAGACGTCGTACTTCAATATTATACAGCCTATGACGTTCCTACAATTAAGACGAATCTAACGACACCTCGTAGGCTTAAATTTGTCAAGCCGTTTAGACTACAGAATGTATCATAGAAATAACCTTACCATAAACTTAAACTAAATATATATATATAAACTAAAAAACATAACCTTCCTTTTTCGCAGTCGGGTAAAAAATAAGCGAGACAATCATGGGACGAGATGTGAAATATCTAAGTATAATCATATTTTTTAAATTAAAAGTAGCAACCGCTCGCGACTTCTTTCGTTAAAGTTTAAAGTCAATATTCTTTGATTTTTTTTTTTTAAATAGCGCTTTTTGAATGTAGTTTTTTTTTTGTCAGTAAGGAATATTATTCCTTATTATTTAATAAAAACCATATTGTGAAGGCTTCCTCTATCTGAGGGCAGAAGTCCCTGTTGCTCTCACTTAATTCCGGCGCTGTTACCTTGTTTTTTTATACAACTAAGATGGAAAACAAGCATACGACCCGCGTGATGGTAAGCGGTTACCGTAGCTTGTCGCACCAGTGGTATCACTATTGCGTTGCCGACCTTGAACGCCCTATCCCAAGGAGCTCTGGAAACCCTATTCACCGCACCAACACAACACAAGGTTATTTGACTGAGATCTTCTGTATGGTGGAGGTATTCTCAAAAATAATTTCTCTATGAGGTAAGAGAGACAAAAGGTTAAATTACCTCTTTTGTGATAAATCATTGCATCCTTCAATTACGGACTTTAAAAAAGGTTATCAATTTCTTACGTATTTTTTATGAATGTTCCGGCATAATCTTCTTTGTTTATGAACCGATTTAGACACTTATTTTTCATTGGAAAGGGATACCTCAAGGTCAGTTCCATTTTAATTTCATTAGCATTGGACCAGGGAAATTCCTCAAAATCATTGAAGTTATTATTGTTTTTTTTTTTTGTAAATTGTTTTGTAATTGTGTGTTTGTTTTGTTCTCTCGTACAGACGTCGCCCTGCGCTGTTGCAGTGAAGGCATCAAATGTGTTGTGCGGATTATTACGTACATTTAGAGCTAGATAATAGTTAGTTTGGCGCATTGTCGAATATGTGGATAACGGACAGAGCCTCCGTCAAGTAGTGTTCGCAACCTCTAAAGAGATTTCGGCTCGTCACGGGACCATAATTTTATCATATTTTAAATACAATTCTCAAAGAATAATTCACGAAGACAGTAAAAATGTAGAATACTTTCTTTGGCATAACAAAAAAATAACTCCGAAATTTGTTGTAACAACATGACGAAGTGAACCATAATACATTTTACTGAATTATTTAGTATAATTTAATCAAAATCGTGTCAAACTTCTATGTAGTACCAACTCCCGTAAAGATCAGACACTATACGCTTTGAATTATTGGAATGAGTCCACCATATTATCATTTAGGTGCCATCCATAAATTACGTCACACGAATGTCAAGATTTTTTGGCCCCTCCCCCGTCCTTGTCACAGCTGGTCACATTTGTGAGACCCCCCTACCTAGTGTGATGTCACATATTTTGCAATTTTATAATTAGAAGTTTATGAAATTAAAACAGCAGTGTTCGGAAATTATTTTAATTTCCATTTAAATTATTTTTCAATAAAATTGACATCAAATCAAACAAAGGTGAAAGTGTGAGAGTGAAGAGTTGTAAAAGTTGTTAAATAAAACATTGCTATGTTCGAGATACAGAAGTCCAATTTAATTTTTTCTCGGATTATTTTGACTAGAGAGTTGAGATTTAGTGCAACGGAGGTTTTGGGGCTTGAATGGAAGGGAACACATTCTTTCGAGTTTGGGAGGTTTTCGACTTAAAGAAGTTCTAATTGTACTAAGATATAAAATATGATATTTTGAAAAAATGTGATGTCACAAAATTTGGGACCCCTCCCTGCCCCTTGTCACACAATGTCACACTTCGCCGACCCCCTTCCTAATTTATGGATGGCCCCTTATGACTAACTCATAATTTTGTATGTATGTATTTATAAGTATGACTTTAACATAACACACCTGTATATAAAAGCGTTATGACAACATTATACATTTTTTTTTCTACGATTAAAAGATTTAATGGACGTAAATTTATTACAAATTATTTATTTTGATAAGGTTGCTAACATTGCCTTGATGCAACTATATCACGGGATGTCTTTTTTTTAATATTTGTCACACGTTGTTACGGTTATCTATAATAATATAGGTAAATTTAAATATAAGAAAATTAATAATACATGTCGTCAAATAAAACTTACTGATTTGGTTGTTTATTACTTAACTAACATAACATGATTTATTTAAAAGGTGATGATCACACAGCCCTGGACCACGATTACGATGTTGTTGTTGCCTTCGAAATGAAAAGAATAAATATAAATAAAGCATTTTGGAAATTGTTCAAATTATTTAAAAAAATTTCATAAATAATTTAACATTACAATATGCGCGATGCCAAAAAATAATTACCCCATTGGAAATATACGTACTAATTAAAATAAACTTGGGAACAAGCGCTCTATGGAATTAAATTATCGTTGACGTTTCATTTGTTTTATGAAGTGATAATGAAACGCGAATTCACTGTTACATAAGTTAGAAAATATGTTTTTTACTTAATTATAATCACTTGAAGTTTAGAAGTGTATTCGTCGCGTCGGTGACACTGTGTTTGTTGTGTGAGTTAATAATAAATACGTAGCTAAAGGTAGTCCGTCCGATGTGATTTATCTTGTTAGTAATATTGTTACACACTGTAATTTCTGAATGTAGTATGTGTGAATTAAATAATAAATGAAATGTTTACGCAATAATATATTTAAAAAAATGATTTAACCAATGACATCCTAATAAAGCAAATCTAAATAAAATAAAAATTACGTCATTGCGTGTCAGTTTAAATAAATTTTAAATTGTATATGACTGACGATAAGAATCAAATCGCCATAGAATAAAATGATGTTAAGTAAAATTTATAATTTAATTAATTCTATTTATGGAAATGTGCAAACTTAATGTTGAGATTTTGTAGAGAAATGAGTAAATTCTTTCTTGAAATTAAAGATCACTTTACGATCTTTCAATTTTGAAACTACACGTATATTGTGTATTGCGTATTGTATACGCAAAAGCATTTTCTAATAAGCTGTATTAAAAATTTTAAGTTACGTTTTTTCAAATTTTTCTAAAGATTTGTCTTCATTCTGTTGTTCTGTTCTGTGTATATACACAGTGTCAGTATTATTTTAACTAAACATTTTAGATTCTCGGTATATTTAAACAGCATATTAAAATTATTTATTGTTGCCATATATTTTCTTATACACTTATTTTAAAAAAATATTTCTAGACACTAAAGGTATTATTTAGATTTTTTTAAAATTTAAAAGTGATATGAAGTTCCTTCATGTATGTATTTGAAGTTTCGAAAAACACTAAATTACTAAGCGTATTTATTTTAAATTAAAATGAAAACTTACAGCTAATAGAATGAGTAGTAAAAATAGTTGAAATAGAAGGCCAATTACAAGTTTGAACTCATGATAAAATATCCGGAAACATATTATTATATTTCTAAACACACTACTCGTGCACGATAAGTTGAGACCTGAGCGCGGTGACGTCATTGTCGGGTCCTTGTACAGTGAACAAAAAAAGAACACAACTGACTTAGTATAGTAAGAGACTAAAAAAGCCTATATTAAATAATGGCGTTGCGCGCTGTACAACGCGGGTGTCATCCGGGAAGCGGGTGGGGAGTCGTATTCAGCGCGGGTCTCAACTTATCGCGCACGAGTAGTACTGTTTGCTAACTCGTTTACTGTCCAGTTTATGGCTTAAATTATAGAAAGAATCCAGAGGTTCCGTCGAGGGTTTCTTCAAAATTACAAGCAATAAATAATACAGGCATAATAATAGGATCATATTTTATAATACTAAACCCGTTCAATAAACTTGACAATGCGCCAACATAAGGCATATTTCAAATGGACACATTATATATAACGATTATGTGTATTTCCTCGCGGCCCTTCAGTAAATACGTGTAATGCACAAAATAAATATATTCAAAATTGTACATAATTTCTTCCAATAAATATTTACAGTATAGTAGTGATAATAATATTGTATTTATATGAAATATAACTTAATAAAACAAAATTAAATAGAGTTTTATAATATAATAGGGTTTGAGAACGCATTTTTTTAAGTTCCTGATATTATTATTTTGCAAATGTCATGAAATATTAATGTCATCTAGTTGAAATATGCCCGTAATTAGTATCGGTTTGTTAATAATGTGCCACGTTTCACCTCGGTGTTTCAAGTTATGAGATTTTTACAAGTAAGCGATTAGTTTAGGAGATTATTCAAATGTGGTACTGTGGTTAATATGCGTCGGTTTTATATAAAATTTAACTAGTTTGGAACACAGTATAACTCGAATTTCGAAGTTTTAATATCGAGTTTATTGAATTAACAAATTATCTACAATTTAGACAATAAAATAAGTCATGTTATGCAATAAACGTCACCACTATCCTAACAAAAGTTTATTTTTGTAGTACGAACTGAAAAAATAAATGTATGCCCGTGTCTTGTGGATTATACTGAAAATTATATAAGAAGTCTTTCTCCGTGTGGGCACCGTCTCTTACATAACACACATACGCCACAGTACATTGGATGATTATAAAAATATATAAAACACAAACGGAGAGTTTAAAAAGTTATGAATATAGCACTATATGAAATGTAACTGTTTTAGCGTAGTTTTGTAAAGACTATAATTTAATGTTTATAAATTTCTGTAACCGTTATGTATAGTGTATAACGGGATTGTTTTATTAGATTGTAATGTATACTTTGAAAGTATATAGTTTAAATCGTCAGAGAATCGAAGGTAAATCGATTCTCAAATAATTTAATTGATTCTCGTAACATACGTAATGTACTAAAAACGCGGTTTACATTTGCCAGTATACTTCACTATACTATAGGCATAAAGTATACTATTCTGATTAAGTTGTCTTAAGGATTCATGTATATTTCAGCAAAAATCACTCCCCTGTACTACTGTACAGTGCATTACCACCCATATTCCTACAGCTACGTTTAAAAAAAACTTCGCTCTTGGCACCGGATAGACGCCATAAAGGCGGAAACATACTTTAATAGGCAAAGCAATGCAGAAAGAAAAGGACAGAACTATGACGAACCGAGATAGACCCATGAGCGCGACGTCGCGCGTCGCGTCGGTTGTTTTTTAATGTGTTTCTGGCCATATAAATGGGTACAACTTGATTTAAATCAACACGCGTCGCATTTGTTTGCGTGGCGTGTTAAAGTAGGTACTGATGTTTGTGCCCAAACACGAAATCTGTTAGCTTTATAGTAACACCTTAACATGTTCACATTATCTATCTATACAATTGAACTTTGTTACGATTACGACAAATATTTACATATTTTTTAGTTGGCTTTATATTAGTGGCAAAACCACATGCATCGAATAAATGACAAAAATAATAGAATTACGTACCTAAGTATTGTGGATTTTGTTTTTTATCATAAATATTTTTTAGTTATACCTTTCTAATTAGATATATTTAGACTGACCTACTATCTTGTTAACATGACAATAATTATTGCGTTTCTCTTGGCCTTTACGCATTCCTTTAATTTTATGTGATAATACTTAGCTTATTAACTTTAGATGCGCACGGTAAGTAAGGGCTTGCTTGCTAACTTGGTGGAAAACCTATGGAATTTTAATCATAACCCATGTTGTATTAAAGGTTGCCATATCCATTTCAATTTTAGAGCCATTTTTACATACTACATATTACCCATAAGCTTTTGTTTTCGGGAAGCTTAAATTTAGACATAAATTTAAAAAAATTGCGTTTTTCCCCCACTATTTTCCTTTTACTTTGCTTTTGGTAGTAAATTTTGTGTTATACGATTCAGTAATATCTTGAAGCGTCTCCGATTTTTGATGTTAACATATTTTCTGCAATCTGTGGGAAAGATTTCGTGAAAGGGGACGGAGTTGGGGAAGCGCGCGCTATTTTTTTATTCGACCGATGAGTGCGCACAGTTGTAGAGTTGGCCGTCAGATGATACCAACTCATTATCTAAGTCAGATGTTTGTTACACATATGCGACTACTATAAGGCTCGCTCGTTTTTAAAACCATTATGGCGTTATTATATTTATTTTCAATATTACAGAAAACAATTTTTGTTTTATAAAAGCACTAATTATCTTGCAATTCGTTTCACAATATTTTATAGTTCCGTACAGTAAAGTGACTTCATGTGTTTCTAGTTAATTGGATTTGAAATAAGTTTTTTTTTTTTTTGGAAAGTCTCGGCAACGGTGCTTGACAGGCAACCTTAAAAACGTGCGCACCTTTATGCTGCCATATGGAATTCTTATAATAGTTCGTTTTTAATTTAATATTAATTAGTAGTTAATTTTTTCATTATTTGTCACTTAACTCACCGTCAGCAAGTCAAGAATGTATGTTAATTATGTACCAAAGTAAAAATTTATGTGTAGTTCTTTGATGTTTGCATTTATTTTTATAAATACTTTTATGCATGCGAGTGTATTTTAATTATAAGTAAATTTCGATTTTAATTATGTAGTTTATATTTTTATGTACTTTTGAAATTTGTACAATTTCATTTTATGAACTGAGAACTTTTGTTTTTGTTGAACTCTACGTTTAGTATAGAGTCACGATTGTGTGAAATATAAAAAAAAAATATTTCTATTTTTATTATAAAATGCGGCAAAGGGTGGAGTAATTTACTAAATAATAATAATATAAAACTGTTAAATACATTATAATAACTGTGTAAATATTTTATTCGAAGAGTTCGAATCGTGTATGTATCGTAGCCGAGACTGATTTTCACAAAACAAAACTGACGTGATTTAAAATATCGGTATGTTTTTTGAATGAATGAATAAATAAAAGTAAAAGAATTCGAATGTTGTTTTATTTCATAAACATGTCTTGTACTTATAATTTATTTTATTTTATTTTAAGAAAACTTACAGCTAAGTACTTATTTAAGTTACATGTATAAATTAATGAAGGCCATTTACAAGTTCTCACATATAATTATGTACTTATATAAATAAAAAAAATAAAGTAGACGGAAGAACACAAAAATATTAACAAAAGAAATAAGAATTCAAAAGAGCTTTCAACTTCTGCACAGTTGTATCAAATATATCAATGTCTAAATCACTAACTAATTTATTCATACTGCTGCTTACTCGAATGAAATAGGAATTTTGTCTGTAGGTAGTTCTAACTATAGGACTATAAAGTATGTTAGGGTTTCTAAAAGATGCTGCCGGTACACGTAGGTTAATTTTGCTCAGTATCTCCGAACAGTCAACTAGGCCATTGAGTATACACAAAAGATATGATACATCAGCTATTTCTCTTCGTGTATACAGCGGGAGCATATGACATTTTTTACAGCGTGATGTGTAATCTGGTACAATTATTTCAGATTTAAACTGTAGGAAACGAAGAAACCGCTTTTGTATTTTCTCAATGCGTGTGATATATATATTATAATTGGGGTTCCAGACTTGAGATGCGTATTCAAGATGGGTTCGAACAAAAGAACAATAAAGAATTTTAAAAGTTTTAACACATTTAAATTCATTGGATAATCGAAATACAAACCCTAATGCTTTAGAAGCTTTTTTGACAACATTATCAATATGCTTATCAAATATTAGTTTAGAGTCAAAAATAACACCTAAATCTCTAACAGTATTAACTCGTGATAATTTAGTATTTTTAAGAAAGTAATTGTGCAGAATCGGATTGAGTTTACGGGTATATGTTATAACTTGACATTTCGTGACATTGAAATCTAATTTATTCAGAGTACAATAATTTTGAAACTTATCTAAATCATATTGAATACGAACTACATCGGAAACAGTTTTAACAGGACATATAATTTTAAGGTCATCAGCTTAGAGAAGAATTTTGCAAGTGGTAAAACAGGATGGTATATCATTAATAAAAATGTTAAAGAGCAGAGGACCCAATAAAGATCCCTGAGGAACTCCTGAAGGAATCTGCATCGGCGAAGATGTATAGCCATTTAGAACTACGGTTTGGCATCTGTTCTTGACATAAGATGAAAACCACCTAAACAAACAAAAACAAAATACTTAGAAATACTATGAAATAAGTACATATAACCTTTTTTAATGGGCTTTTTAAGAACTACCTAATTAGACTAGTGGTCGCAAGCGCGACTTATGATCGAGTTCTTGGGTTCGATTCCCAGGTCGAGCAATGTTTTTGGGGTTTTCTATGTAATTCTCAGTAGCCGCTCGGAGTTTGAAATTTGTGCCCGATTAATGGCAATAGGCTCGCTCCCTATTATGTACCTACATAGGATCTAAAAACATACCCGGGCGAACTGTGGGTGGGTGACTGCCTAACCCTTCGGGGATACAGGCGTGGTGGTATGTTATATTATGTTTTACTAAAGATAATTGGATGACGTAACGTAGCTATAAATAAGGTTCTTTGGCGTAATCTCCGCTTAGAATCACAGGTTCACACACTTTTGAAAATAATTTAAACGCTGCAATCATTTTGTTTTATAATTTCATTAAGAAAGAGGGTGTGAGGGAATACGAGTGCGTGTGTGCCCTATGCGCGTCTCGTGACAGGTTGAAAGTCGATTCTAGTATAATCTTTTCTTGCAACTTTTTGTGTCAATTTATTGAAATGCGATCTTCAAGTGAATAGATTCAATATTTATAGTCTTACTGTTATACATCTAAGGGTATAGTGAATCAAATTGTCTTCATTTCTAGATCATATTTATAAATATGGCCACGTTGATTTGATGTTCAGTAATAAAGCTTTATTGTTTTAAACTCCTGCCTCAAACAGGAATGATATAGGGTTTAAAGGGTGTATCTCTCGCTGGCAACATAGCTTCCAAACGGCTGAACCGATTTTACACATTGACGGTAGTACCCCTGATGGTACAGTACAATCCAGACATATAGTGAATCTGAATCTTGGGTTCGTGTCACACTGAGGTGATGCGAACCGAGTCAAGTTTAATGACGAAAAAACAGGCGTGTCTGTTCTCAGCTAAACGGAGTCCGTTTTTCCTAACTCCTACTTTTCGGGGAGCTTCCCTTCAGGTTGTTGACAACCTTGTGCTCCTTGTCCTTGGGGTCCAACTAACAGCTGATCTTAACTTTGGGCGCTCGATCGAGATAACGGCGAGAAAAGCTGCCAAGAAATTGGGGATCCGCTTCAAGGTTAGGCGGTATGTCACACCGAACCAGCTTCTTGGTTTGTATCAAGCGCAGGTAAGCTCATGTGTAAAATATTGCTGTCACCTATGTGGTGGATCAGCCAAATATCAGTTGGCCGCTATTGACTCCATTGACCGCCGAGCTCGTCGACTTGTTGGCGATGAAGAGCTGATGACAGCAAAAATACTCAGTCTAGAGTATCGACCTAAGGTAGTTTGCCTCGCAGTGTTTTACAGGTTACACTTTGGAGAGTGTGCACAGGAATTGCACGATTTAATTCCGCCCAATCCGTTCCACCTTAGGACAACTAGACGGCGGGAGTGAATTCCCTCCCGTCGTCTGTTTTCCCATCCACCCATAGCGGAGTCTTCAAGCGAAGAGTGAATAGACATTTAATAGGTAAGCGCGATACATCGTCGGCCTCATCTTTACTTACTATCAGGTAAGATCGAGGCCAAGCGAATACCTGTACTGCATAAAAAATTTTTTATCGAGAAACTCGTTTCAGCCGTTTAAAGTTTATCAATGTATGTCTGATCGAGTCGAAATTTAGTATTCTGTTACTTCAATGATACCAGAAAATGGCAACCTTGGCAAGATGCTGCAGCATTTTTTGGAATCTACAAAATACCTAACTCCTCACCGACTTACAACAGAGATATCGTGTTTAGACTCTATGGCCTCAATGAATGGGTTACTTGTATCGAGGATTTCAAAATCAAATACAGATAAATACAACTTGTCTAGATTGTTTACGTCATTAAACCGACTGTAAATAATGAAACTTTAAGCAGGTAATTTAGCCAGAAAAGATATGAAAATTGTTATATTTTAACAGTTGCAGCCTGATTGATATTTGGAAAAAGTAAATATGTGTCATGTTCAAACTATAATCGGATAGTAGGTATTAAAATGCTATAGACATTGATCGATCAGTAATTTTGTAACTCTTTTTTTATCTCAACTATTTGAGTTAATAAATGGAATAAATATTAAAAATAGTACATATTATCTATTAATACATTGTTTTTCAATATTTTATACATTTAGATTAATCGTTTTTTCTTCATACAGAACACCGTTCATATTTTTTACAAACATTTCGACATATATAATTGGTTGCGCGCGGGAGTAGTAATAATATGCGTAGTGAGTTATTGGGATTGCGCCACCTGGGGAGTTTGTTAGTAACTAATTACCGCGAGTTTTCCAAAGCGTGCTTCTAACTCTCGGTCGATACCGCTTTACCGCTAGCTGCCTAGATGGCGACACATTATTTAGTGCTTAGAAGCTACGTGATCGACGTCACACCCTCACCGTCCACGCGCTACCATCGCCAACGCCCGCACCGCAGTCACTAGCAAGGTCTACAGGTAAGTGCACGTTCTTTTAACTTATTGCCATTTTATTGCTACTTTCATGTGTTCATTCGCCCGCCCGCTCGCCTATGTGTATTTATTTCTAGTCTAGTTAGTGTCTCTTTAGTTTACCGCTTAGGAAGGCTATTTACACGCCTTTCTAACCCCCAATTATATGCTCCCGCCGTAGGAGGGCTATTTACACGCCCTTTTGCTTCCCCAATAATATTCTTATTGCACATTTTATTTTTTACTAATGTGACGACCAAAAACTTTCTAATGGTTTGTTTACATTTTGTCCCAAGGCTCTGTGAATACGGTATACATAGTGCAAAACGAAAACAACATATTGTGTTTGTAACTGTTTTGAAAATATAGTCGCATATTACGATGCCTGTCCCCATACAAAAATATTTAACGACCCTATATATCCAAGTCAGCTTTGGTAATTATTTGTCTTGTTTTGTAAAGATACCTATGTGAAATAAATTTCAAATCTCCCGAGATTTATTCACTTTTTCATCAGTGTATATATAACGGGACATTAAAAGGGACTTGTTGGGTTAAAACGATGTATACACTTAGCGTGTACCATGGACTTTTATAAATAGCTAATGTAATAAAAATGTCCTTTATTCATTTTATGCTCAAAAGTGTATGGATTGAAAGAAAGCCTTTGGCTGTCCTTTAATGAAATAATTTTATACAATCTATGTGTCAATAACTGAGTAAAGTGTGACATTTTTTTTTCGCCTTACCGCCATTGTTTATATCTGTATTGAAAAAGTCGTTTTTACTATATCAAAGATGCCGATACTTCGCGACGAAGTTATTATTGTTTTTTTTTTTTTGTATTTAGCACATTTATAATAATTCCTTGCAATTTCTTAAAAAAAAAAAAAAAATACGTCATGTTTTTTGTTTTTAATGTGAAACATCTATAAGCGAGGGTAAACCTGATTGTTGGCGTGGCGACACTTCGCCACGCTATACGATGGAACATATGTACTATTAATTATTGAAAATAACTGAGTTGTCGCGATTTCAAATACATTTTTAATTTTTGTATTTAATAAAAATATTTGTGTAATAAACAGTCATTATTTTGTGGAACAAATTTGTAATGCTTTATCTTTTCACTATGCCGTATCTGATTCTGTTGTAATCTGTTCTTTTATGTATATAACATAGACAAAATAATTTCGATGTTTCACATCTGCCAGGCACGGGCGTCCCGTGACCGATTTTAATTTTTTTTTCTATTTCTATTTATTAATGTCCTGCCCAGTTGAGCAACATAACACATAAGTACATACATACACGAACTTAGAGCTCATTGATATGAAAAGGAGCAGTGTACCGTTAACGGTACACGGACGTGGCAAAGCTACGCGGCGTGCACCATTTTCGATACACTTGACAGTAACATATAAATCTTACAATAATTTTAAAGTACTAAAATAAAAGAAAGATTTTTTTTGAACTCTGTAATGGTTATACACACCTCCTTTTTGTTTGTTTCTGGGATAGTCGCAATCCATTTAAAAAACAAGTTTAAAATTCTACCAGACCAGTTTTTTAAACGATCCACGTAATCAAATAAAAAGAAACATACATGTCTTAATATACTTTATTATTATAATACGACATTCACCATAATTTTATAATTAAAATGTCTGTACAAATTGTATCTCATACTCACTCAACTAATTGTATTTCACCCTCAAACTTACAAATTAATAAACTTATAAAATATACTTATAGTGATACTAACCTATTACCTACAATAAAACTAAACGAGGGAAAAGTAACCCCGACATACCGAGGGAGCGTAGCCCCAACGTACCGGAGGGAACATAGCCCTGAAGTATTGAAGGGAACGTAACCCCGACGTGCTAAAGGGAACGTGGCCCCAACGTACGGGAGGGAATGTAGCCCCGACATTCCACTGATTGCAAGAGTCAAGTATTAACTAATGTTATAAACTGAATATTTAATTGTAGCTTATGTAACGTGATCATGAGCTTACTACTTTACTGCTTTGGTTATCAAGTAAAAATTACTGTAAGATTTCAACATGAACACTAATCGTGTGCAACATTTTAAAAGTTTTTAAATATACACGCGTTTATCGAATAATAGATAGAAAAATATATCTTGAACGGTGTGAGAAGGCGCTAACAGTATGTCTCCCTCTAGTGCAGAAGGAACGCATCCGCCGGTGTTAGCGTTGTGTTTTCTGGCGGGGCGTCGACCCGGATCACTTCTTATCAACGGCAGGCGGATTGTTGCCAGTGTTTCCAGTGTTCGCGCCGCCGTAATTCTGTTATGTAAAAAGGTGAATTTATTCATACACCCGCATTACGATAGCCTATTAAGGAAATATAGGTTGGGTTAAAATGAAGTAAGTATCATAATTATATTATCGATATATATTTTCTTAACATATATCAAAAAGTGGAAGAGTTCTTGTATGATATAAATATAAATAAAAAATATTAAACATTTTTCAAGTGAATATACAATCAATTATATCTTGTTATCAAGCACGTAACAGAGTATATATTTAGAATTGCAGAACAGTAATTTCTTAATATGATATTTAAAGACTTCATTAAATTACTAGCAACAGACTGTCAATGACTTCGTATACATGAATTGCAATATTAAAATTAACAAGAATTTAAAAGATAGCCTATATTATTCAACGATAACTAATATAGCGCCCTACATGCTTCACCTCTTTATAATACGAGGTCCTTACATAATTATGAAATGATCGTTTTAAGGAAAAAGTAAAACGGAAAAAATATTATGAAATTATACATTTAATCAATCGAAGTATGTAACCATTATTATCTATGCACTTTCGCCATTTTAAAGATAGTTCATTGGTTCCATTAGTAAAAAAATTGTGGGAGCGAGAATAAATAAAATACTTGAAGGCTGTCTGGACAGCCTCATCGGAATTTAATTTTTTTCCTTGAAAGAAATTGTCGAAATTCCGGAAAAAGTGGTAATCCATTGGAGTAAGGTCCGGGGAGTATGGTGGGTGTAATTTAGCGACAGTCTGTCGTGAAGTAGGAGGTGTCTAGGGCTGACCTGAAGCAACACTGGGCTAGAGAGATTGACCTTAAAAACTGAAATTTGAAATAAATTTGAATTCCTAACCAACCGCCAGATATCTGTGATCAAAGTGACCAGTTCAGCAAATCACCAAAGACCTAATATTAGTACAATAAAAATATAAATTCCCTTGGACAATTTGAAAATATGCATGTGATCAAAGTTACCTGATAAACCATGCTGTTATAAGTTATTCAATAAGTGAACAATATATTATCTGACCTGGTAATATTGAGCCCAGGCTTGCGCGTCCGGAGTGTTCCCTTGCTGAGTTCCTTGTTGATACTACAACAAAATAACATTAATTAGGGAGTCATTTTGTTAGTTCTATTTCAAAGTACTTTTCGTTTTGTCCAATCGAGATGATATTAATGGATTTTTAAATTTCGCCTAATTATTATAGAAAGTCCTTGACAATTTAATCTTGTAAAACTTTCTAAGTTGTTTTTGTGATATCTCAGAATCCATAATGCATGTCATTATTTCCAATCCATTTCACTGTGCACAATATCCAATGCTTTATTCTTTTTTTATCGTTGTGGCCACAATTTCACCTTTATCTTAAGTGATGATGTGACCCAAGACTGTATCACGCTAAACCTAGTGGAAGACTGGCTCTCAAGTGTAGCTGCCGGAATACACCTGTTGGTGTTTGGCCCTACCACCACACTATGTTTTGATCACGATGTTATCCTTCACCGAAAGCTCAGGCTCATTGCAGGGATTCAAACTCACCCATCTCACACTCCAGCCATCCCGTATTACACAATATAGGGTCAAAAATACAAGAACCATTACATGACAGTTTGTGATCCCTCAAAAAACACAATAATAAGACTCTTTCTTATTAAGAGAAACTTTAACACTTTTTGTATCTGTAATTAGTTTAACTATTAGCACATGTGATGATGATGAATAGGAGTTTGTGGGTGACCTTCTCTGGAGAGTTTATCCCCCTTCAGGTCCAACTGTCCCAGAACATCACTCAATTTGAATAATGTCTTTTCCTTTCAGTCTTTTGTTATAGCAGAGACCAGTCAGCTAGGCGATTCCGGTATTTTAAAGAGGTATCTCAGATTTCCTCCTTCACCGTGTTATGTGCAAGTATTTGTGAAGTTCTACATTTGTAACGCACCATGGTACATTGACTATATTGCCTAACGTAATGTAATGTTTTGCATTGTTTATATCATATAAATATTGGAGTCAAATAGTTATGTTACATTCTAAGGACATTACTGATTTGTCGGACAATCAGTTTAAAGACCATGTCAAGCCGGTTTTACTGTGAAAAGATAATAATTCTTTACGTGAATGATAGCTGTGCCTGGAATTGACTCCTTCTTTTTTACATCCACTAAAATAATATAATTTATTACTGAAAAGAAAAAACGATAGTTTCTGGTTCTTGTCAACTGCCTCATTAGTCTAGTGGTCGTAAGCGCGACTGCTATGATCGAGGTCCTGGGTTCGTTTCCCAGGTTGAGCAAAGTGTTATTGGGTTTTTTCTATGAAATTCTCAGTAGCAGCTCGGAGTTTGGGTTTGTGCCCGATTAATGGCAAGAGGCTCGCCCCCTATTACATGGAACCTAAAAAAACATACTCGGCGAACTGTTGGTGTACATCAGTACACCTCTGCTTAACCCTTCGTGGATACAGCCGTGATGGTATGTTATGTATGTCTTTATGAATGAGTCAAACCGGTGGCAGTATGTTAATGTTCATAAGTACCTGCTTATGGGCTAAAATGAATAAAGTATTCATGTGTTTTGAAGATTAATTTATTTACCCCTGGCCAGCCTTGCTGCTGTTGTTGCCACTGTTGCCACTGGTACCACTGTTGCGCGGTGTAGTTGCCAGGCCACTGCTGCTGCTGCTGTTGTTGCCCTTGCTGCTGTTGCTGCGGGGTCTGTTGGCCCGGTTTGTTGCCCTGGCCCTGGTTAGCGGCTCCCGCCTGAGCGGCGCCGGCTCCAGGCTGGTTGGGCCAATTGCCCCAGTTACCCCAGTTGCCCCAACCTGCTGAGTGGACATGTATAAGTTAATACAATTTACAAATATATTTAAAGCAATAAATATAATATTTGTATTTAACCAGAACGAGGAGGAAAAATAAAAATTATTATAATTATTGAATGAACAGTTTATTGCACTTTTATGCTATAAAGCATTTTCTTCTAGCTAAACAGCGGTAATGTTAATGTTATTAGTTTCGGTAGTGTAATAGAAAATTAAAATTAAAATAAAACAAAATTAAGCAAACACAAAAATAAAAAAGTAAAAAAAAAATCAGAAATATAGAATAGTATGACATAAATAAATACAAGAAATGTAAAAGTAAATATAGATGTATACTAGCTGTGCCCCACAGCTTAAACGGTATCAAAATTATTGACCAAATCGCCAGTACACTACCACCGATATACCCGTGTGGTAGCAGCCTATCACTGTTCACACTTCCCATACTTGGCCACAACTTGCCAGGTTGTTCGATGTCCATTGTCCATGGTTACTGTGCCTCTCCTTCGAGTTCTAGCATGCATATAAAATGCTAGTTTTTTCTAAGCTGACAAGTACTTCCAGATATTAGCGCGATCAAACAATCTCTTGATCTTCATTGTATTATTATACATACATAGTATATCAATCTAATACTGTAAATAAACAGGTAGATGACACCTTTTGGAAAATTGCTTCAAACACTTTATATGTTGAAAATAATACCTATGAATGTTCTTTTTTTTTTCATTACACCATAAAAAGTGACTTATTTAGATTTTTCAATCTAAATAAAAAATAAGTCACAAAAACGCTGTATTAAGCCCGTGACGTCATCATTCACTTTATAAGTCATTTTGTATTGATAACAGTTCAAGTTTGACAACTTACGCCAGAGTCTAACGTTCGTATATCCTGAACGATGACGTCACGTTTTCTAATCGTCGTTTCAAATCACGTGACTTTACCAAAGAAAAAATTTAATTATTATACAATTACTTTTTCCAGGTCTGTATTGTTGTAACTGTCTGGTTGTAATTTACTTTAATTTTTTAAACATCAGTCAACTTGCGGATTCTTGTATAAAAATGTAATTGGTTTTTCGGGTTCGGCTCCAAAGATTTGGATGAAATTTTGTATTTTGATACAGAGCAAAGCTCGGTCACCCATATGATATAATGTAATTGGTTTCTTAGACACAGTCCCTCCTTTTTCGCAGTTGGGTAAAAAGAATGGTTTTGGTTTAACCATACTACCAGAAATTTGGAAATCAATACTGAAATCAAGTCACAGCAGTGCATTTTTAGTGGTTCAACAGTAATTGTATAAACCATCGCAATTAAAAAAACCCTTATTTAGTACTGTATTTTGTATTTACCTCACAATGTCGACTACAGACTGCGAGATTAACTTAGTAGGTTAAGGTCAAACGCCAGATGATTCAAATCAAACTTGTATCTTACCTTGATTCTGGTTCCAGTTGCCCCAGCCTCCCCAACCGCCGGTCCATTGGTTCCATCCTTGTTGATTTTGCGGGTTTGGTGGTTGATTCGTATTTGGTCCTTCCTGCTGTAATAAATGTATAGTATGATTATATTGGTACTCGGTTTAAAAAATAAAATTAGTTTAACTTTGGTAAGAAACGAATGAAAACTATTATTTCCTTTATTTATAAATACAACTGAGGTTTACTAGATATATGCGAAATAAAGTTTATTTATTAAAAACTTCAAACCATAGAGCATTATTTTGGTGATTACTTTTGGGAATGCATAGGTGACAAACAAACAAAGAAACATTCATCTAAATAAATATATATATGAAGGAGAGCTCGTCAATTATAGGCTCAATTATTTTATACTATAATATTTTACATGGAAACATATCAGTAGCAATATTACAACGCCGTTCGTCTTAATAATTATTACGTTTTATTTATTGACTTTGTTGTATCATATCGACTTTCGGAGTGCACTCTTGAAAGATTGAATGACCTGAACACTTGTCGAATCAATGTTCCGTTTAGAAATACATCTTATATTAGTTCAGAAACTTAATCCTACATATTTAAATGGAAACTGTGAGTGACAGACTGATCTATCAACATATAGCTCAAACCACTGAACGAATCATGCTAAAATTTGATACATGGATAGTTATTATGACATAGGCATCTGCTAAGAACAGAATTTTTGCAAAATTCTGCCCCTAAAGAGGGTGTAAAACAGATATAAACCATGGGGCACAGCTAGTTTTTACATAATTCTATATTTTTAGATACAGTGTAAGATTCAACTTGTATAATTGCGATAGCTGGTATCTAAAATTCTTTTTTACATTCATTTGTAAATAAAAAACCGCTTTTCTATTTTATTTTTAATCCACTCGATGTCTCTTCCAGTGACAGGCAGAAAGGCCGGACGCCTCGAGTCTTGTGCGTACAGAGGGCAACCAACTAGATTATGATAAACCGACAGGTCAAGGGTATATGCGCATGAATTATATCCGATTAATGGCAATAGGCTCGCCCCCTATTACATGGGACCTAAAAACATACTCGGCGAACTGTGGGTGTACAAATGTACACCTCTGCCTAACCCTTCGGGGAATACAGTCGAGATGGTATGTTATGTATTTCTTGTATAACTATTATTGTAACAAAACTAATTAAATAAACTTTGAGTATCTTTACTGAATGGGTTTAGGAGACTAACCTTGTTGGGTTGATTGGGTCCGGTGGGGCGGACGTGGCCGGGCGGCGGGTTATTCCTAGCTGGTTGCATGCCACCGCGGTTGGCCACCTGCCCGCCGCGTTGCCATGATCCGGCACCACCGCCACTGCCGCCGCCGCTACCACCACCACCACTACCACCGCCGCCGCCACTGCCAATACCACCGCCGATACCTGGACCGCCAGGACCACCGCCACCGCCACCGCCGCCACCGCCACCGCCGCCGCCACCAATTCCTGTCAATTACCATACAAGTTAAAGTTGTATCTTATGTGAGTGGTAGTTTTTTATGGATATTCTCAGGCATAACTTCTTTGTTTATGAACCTATTCAGATCATACTTTTTTCGTTAGAAAGGGGATACCTCAAGGGAAGGCCTATTCTAATTTCGACTTCCAAGATACACCAAGGGTACTACTCAAAATCAAGGAAGTTAGTTTTTTCTTCTTTTGCCTATATTTTCAAATCGGTTGAAGAGAAGGAAAGATCATATGCGTGTACGAACCTGGTGGTCCCGGCGGGGGTCGTTTGTCGTTCCTGTCGTTGGGTCTAGGCGGTCGGTCCCTGCCGAAGCGGTCCTGGTTGAGTGGTGGGGGTCGTGCGCCTAGCGGGGGTCCGCCGCCGCGATCACCGCGGGGTCCACCGCCAGGTCCTCCGCCGCCGGGACCGTTGCGAGCGCCGCGGAACCCGCCGTCACGATCGCGACCGCCGAAATCGTTACTGCAATTGTAAATTCATCATTTCCTTACGCTAAGATAATCTCTTGAGAATATTGCTATAAATATAATCGATAAGACCCTTACACCCTGTATGGGGTGTCGAATTACATCTTCAGCACTGAGACGCCCAAGCCAACCTCACCTGCACGTGGTGCTCCTTGCTGACCAACGAACGAGGAAACGGCAATAGCGGGTTGGTAGGACTGTTTTGCCCGGTTGGGTCGCGACCACCATACATATAAAAAGTCCGTCATAGTGACTCGCTTCTGCGTGATCAGCGAATGCACATCGGCTTGACAGCGGTGACCGTCGATGGATAACGATCTCCACCGAATCGCCGTTGTTGGAATGCCAGGACTGTACTGTGCTTACCAACAGGAACAGAACCGTCAATTTGCCGGTCTACTATAAAAAGTCTCATAGAATCAAAAGCGGCAAAGTATATAAAGATTCATATTTTAAAAAACTCAGCTTGCATCAGCTACATATATAAAATTCTTACAAAACGTTGCATTTCTTTCTTTATAGGACTGTTTTATATACTTTTTATCCCGAAGTTCCCATAGGAACGGAACATTTAAGATCTTTTGCCAGGTTTAAATAAAACCAAATTAATAACTGAGAAACAATTATAAATATGTATTCCGGTTCCGCTAGTATACCGTGAAACATACACACCAATATCAAAAAGTTTAAATAAATTAAACAAATTGTACTCATTTCATTTCGAGCAAATTCCATCAACAAAAAGTACTGAACATCTATTTTTCCACACAGAAACACAACTCACTTACGTGAATTAATTATTATGACTGAAGTATAAATTAACCGTTACGGCAAACGTGAAACATCGAAACTATTTTTTTTAGGAAAATTGCTTAAAAGGATGGTTAGTTATATAGGAAATAAATGTGAAAAGATAAAAATGGCATAATAAAAAAAAAAACTAATAGTTTATACACACCCGGTGTTCCGAAACACGACAAACCAAAAAAGTGAGAGATTTATTTTATTACTATGTGTAAGACGGTCGCGACCCCTATCTCTCAACTTGATTACTCGATATACTTGCATTATAATATATTACCCTATAAAACTTAAATCAGATCGGAATTCTGACTTTCAATGTCTATGGCCGTATTTTTTAAGTGCTGAACTAGTGTGCGTCGCCACGCCACATTAGATGTTTTACTTCAACAACATAATTGTGTTTTAGTTACCGTCCGCTCATGGGTGGTGGTGGTCCCCAGTTTCTGTCGAACCTGCCCAAGGGTGGCGGGCCCCCTCGGTCCCGTCCACCACCACCACCGCCACCGCCACCACCGCCCCAACGTCCGCCGCGGCCACCCCCACCGCCCCCGCCGCCTCCTCCTCCCATCGGCGGGCCCCAGCGTCCACCGCCACCGCCTCCACCTCCGCCACCACCACCGCCTCCCCAACGATCATCTGCGACAAGGAAACAATTAAATTTTATACGTATGTATAAATTGAAGGGTCGAAGTCGAATCAGATGCGGTCGAATATAAAAAATTTCAATAATTTAGTATTTTAATTTTGCCTTTCCAAAATGTATGTTCGGAAAAATGAAGATAATTTTGAACTTGTAACTAACAGGCACAATTTCAATACTAAAAATAAATAAATATAATAAAATCATTCCAGCTTTTAGACTTAGTAAAACAATTAAAAATTTTTTTAGGTAATTGTGTTAGGTTCTATAATAAAGTTCCTAAGCACATTACCAATTTGCCGGATAATAAGTTCATGAATCATGTTATGCAAGTTTTATTTTCGAATGGTTTGTTGTTTTATAGGGTAGCTGATTACGTGAATGATGATGTCTGGATGTGATTCTCTCTCTGTATATATACTGAAAATGTTAATAACTGTAAATAATTAAGTAGTGTAAAAACTAATTTGAAAAAGTAAATAAGATGTTGATAAACCCGATCGAGTTTTTCGATGACTGGGTGTTTTCCGAACCGGTGGTAGTGTTATGATATTCATATGTGCCTTCTTGGGGCCTAAATTGCATAGAAAATATTTTCATTGATTTTGGTTTATTACAACATCGGGCGACTGGTGGACTCCCTGGAGGAATTGGGCTGGCACGATTTAACTCTGGCAGCATCACGCAAAATAGGCACATATGGACGTCGAGTTGCGGATAATAAGCCTGTGTAAACCTGTAATACAACAGCCTCCTGATGGTATATGGTTACTTGTAGCCTATGAATGCTTGCAACACCAAAAGTATCACAAGCGTATTGCCAATTCTTTAAAACCGGTTCACTGCCCTTTTCAAGAACCCGATATTGTAATCCCCTGGGGAACCTCAGCTAGGAGCTCCTTCCAGAGAGGGATTCCATCTTCCACGACATAATGTCATTGCAGCACATAGAAAATAAGTTGACTACAGGAAACTGTACTAGGACTTTATTAAGTTTTCTGAGTACTTGTATGCCAATAACTACTCAGCAAAAAGGGTCTACACATATTCTAGAAATAAAATCAAAGCAATAAGGTAGACTTGTAAATTAAATTCAATTTAGTTGTGTCAAAATTTATGGAACTGTTAATCTCAAATCGGATTTAACGATTTAAATATGATTTAAGGATTTGGTTCAAGCCGCCCTTACAGTTGCTTCTTAACGTAAAGACAACTTGTTATGGCCCTTATAATTACGCCTTCAAGCAAGCGAGTTTAAACCTAATTTCGTTGGATATAAGAAAGATTACTAACCATATCTTTTTCTATAAAGAAGACGCCAGATCTGTACTTACTATAGAAAAAAGCGGTCACACGACGTCTCACATCTTTTTCTTTCAAGAGTTAGCTAATGAATTGAGAGTCTAAGTGATATACCAGGAATGTGTCCGCGGCTGTGCACGCGTGTCTTATACGCAGTAATCATTTACACTCAGTAATCTTACTTTTACTATGTTATGGACAATGCATATTATCTATCAATTGTGAACTGAAATAATATTATAGTTCCTGTGATCTATTAAGGGATAACTTGATATTTTCCGTGTACAAAATTTCATAAGAATCGGTGAAGCCATTTTTGAATTCAATCCGGACATACAAACAGACAGAAAGACAAAAAAAAATTAAGGGCATATTCGCCATCTTTGTCCTATATATATATAGTTTGCCTATAGGGGAATTTGGGGAAAATATGACATGTACACATGACTACAGATTTATTATTACAGATATAGATTATAGTAACCTGGTCTTTCGCGTTCACGGTCTCGCTGGCGAGGCCGCTTGTGCGGCGGTTGGTCGCGCGAATGGTCCTTCGAGGAGGACCGAGACCGTTTATCTCTGTCTACGCGCTCCCTTTCCTTGACGGCGCCGGCCGCCTTCGCCTCGCGGTGATACACCTCGACAATTTTCTTCGCCTCCTCGATCCCGAGCTCCGGGAACAGGGTTTCGTCTATCCACGAACATTTGTCGGGTATCGAGAAGTTTGCTGCGGACGAGACGTCGTTATTAGCGTGGGCGAAGAGGACAGCGAGCGGGCGCACGCCGCTCCGTCGGGCCATAGAGACGGGGTTTATACTAGTGGCGACTGAGCTGTGGCTAGTTGGGGGCGTGTTGGAGCGAGTCGGTGGTACGAACCTTTCATATCGACGACTGCCCCGTCGGGGACCTCCTTGCCGTCGGCTTGCTCCCTGCGCTTCTGGCGCTCTCGGTACGTCTCGTCGTCAGTGACAATGACCACAGCCAGGCGCCGGTAACCGTCGAATTCCTTCAACTTGCGCCTTTGGGCCGACAGATATACGTTCGTCTGTATTACCCCCCCCCCATCATTTGCCCAACGGTTGCGCATGTTTCCAGTAAGCGATATCGAAATCGCGACAAGATCGCCGTTTGCAGGATCATCGTCGTGTCAGCGCCGTACGTAGATTGTGATGTGAAGCAAACAATTCTCGTTATAGATAAATCATATGTCGTTTTCACTCTCGTGTACAGTACAGTACAGTGCGTAGTACAGTCGGCAGTCCGACACTTAGAACAAGCTCAATAGAGATCCGAGCGCGTTTATACAGTGGGCTCGTATGGGATATAGTTACCGCGCGATACACTGCTTCCGCGATTTCCTTAAACCTCTACTCACCCGGCTAGAAAACAAATACATATACTCCCCACGACGGAAGCAGTGTATTTCATTATATAACTCTTATAGATAAACTTAACATATACAACATACCTTTACAAGTCGCGTAGATGAAGTGATGAAGCTCTACTTAAGTGTTAAGATGATAACTTTAGCGAATGAACGGGAGGTAAAGGCCATTTAAATAACTAACAAAAAAAAAAAAGTTTGTCGATACGATCTCGATTGTTCCTGAATTAAGTGCGGCTGCCGGAGGAAGGGTTTGTGTCAAGTCAAATTGAAAAGTGCCTCACCTGGTCAAGGATAAAATTCCTCCTGCGTCCCCTGGAGATTTCCAACAACTTTAGGACGCATTTAGCGCACTTGGAGACCATTGCGTCCCACCTGCCCTCGTAGGTCGTACGGAACGGTTTACAGTCCACCTGGATTGACGTACAACACACTGATACAGTTACGTGAGCCGGCCACGCGTTAACTTCGTACACCCCGCACAACTTAACACCTAACTTAACAACTAAATGAGAAAATAAGTTTTGATACCAGGGATGATATAGCTCCTTGTCTTGCTGACACTTGTACTCGCAAGCAATAGGTATGTCCTCTTCGTTTCGACTCGATCCACTGGTATCAGATTTTTTTAAAACTACTCGTTGACCGTTTACAGGTCGATTATTTTTGTAGGTTTTAATTTTTTATTTTTTGTAAAATCAATTTTTATAACTGTAGCTCATATCGTACCCTGTTGGAAATACAGACAGACGTTAGTATCAATATATATTTATTGTTACACTCCTTTTTAGTTGTTGTTCGACTTTACATAAGCACTGGAAAAAAACTTTTTCGTTATTTCATGTTCAGTGTTCGTGTGTAAGCACTTTTATACCAAATAGTAACTTTTTAATTTATAAAATCGGTCTCCTGGTAACATTCAAATCTCATTCGCTCATCCACTCCATACATAAATATATTTCGTCAAGATATTTAAAATTGTTTCGTTCATGGGTTTTCATCAATAAGTAGGAGCTAGGCCGGTAGGGGATAGGTTGGTGGGAGCTAGGCCGGTAGAGGCTAGGCCGAGGTGCAAATTAAACCGGGCTGAGCGAATCCTTAAAATATAAAAATGTGAATATATACTCTGTTTTAAATAGGAGAGAACAGTTTATTTAATAACAATTAGTATTGAAGAAAATACTACCATTTACGACGATTTAATACGTAACAAACGTGTTAATGTTATGTTCGGAGAAGCATAGTGGACGGATTGGCTCTCAAGTGCAGCAGCCGGAACACTCCTGCAGGTGCTTGATTACAGATTTACATCTTGAGGGTGGTAGCTAGCCAGGCGTACATTAGAAAAAGCCCTACCGCCATCCTATGATTACATCACGGTGTTTTCCTTCACTGGAAGCTCACGACACATTGCACGTCGATCAACAAGGCTTCCATACACGCTAGCATTAATGGTACCATTAATTAAGTTTAGAACCATCATTGATTCATTATACTTTTTCAATCATTTAGTAGTAAAGCTCTGAAGCCCGGTCTGGCTGTAAAATCCGTCTGAGGTTCCAGGGCCTTTATGGCTATCAGTTTAATCAGATATTTAAAAAAAATTGTAAAACTGTAAAATCTAATTTCTCACAAAAACGTGCACTCTGATTTCTGGAATTCTGAGTACCAGCAACAGATATCAAAACTGACAATAATATAATCAATCATTATTTATCAACAAGCTCCACACGCGCAGTAGTTATTTACATTTCGTAATCTTATTTTCTGAACTTCCTTTTATACTATTTCTAGAAGTAATGTTGACAATTGTTATAGCCCATCAATTACGTAATTACTTATAATTCTAATTTAAATTAAAAAAAAAAAAAAAATGATTCCTAAAAGGGTTAATGAAAATTCTCATAGCCCATAACTCACGGAATGACCTATACTTCCCGTGTACAAAAAACAACATAAGAATCGAACAAGCCATTATTGAGTTATATGTGGACATACAGACAGACAAAACTATTTTTTTTCATGGCATATTAGTTACCAGTATCGCTCATACAGCATGCCTATCAGGAAATTTCGATAAAAATTAACTGTATAGACAGAACTACAGATTTCTTAATTTAGATATAATACCTATTATTATTTTATGCAAACGAAACAAGTGCGTTTCGTCTATTTCTGTCCGTCTAATTGTTCTTAGTCTATGGTGAAAAATTGCCGGTATACTAAAGTCTATACGTTGTGTCTCGTATGTATCAGTAGCCAATTTATTTTCAGCACAACCCTATCTATTGATAACAATGAAAATTACGAACATAGTTTATAAAATGATAATGCAGAGAAAATATATTAATACCCAACACCAATACCATGGAAACTCATTTACTTACCTACAATACTTATAAGTACAATACTTACCTTTAAATATACGCATAGACTATTACAAAACTGAGTAGTATGTTTTTTGTGGCAACTTAAAATGCATGTATCTATCTATATAATATTTCACTTGTGCATACTTCCACTTCACTTGATGCAATCAAACGGCATCACGTAAAATTATGTAGTTTACATAATACAAAGCCAAATAACAAAAGTTTATTAATTAAAATAAAAACCGCAACATGGCAGTTCAAGATTTTAACAAAAACTCCATCTTGTCCACACTTAACATTATCTTTATTCCAATACTTCAAGATTATAATTTGTAACGCAACAAAATTACATATAATAAAAAACTAAGGACTTCGCAAAGAAATTTAAAAAACGGTGTGTAGAATAAGATTCATACAAATTCAAACTATTCCACTCTGCAGTAAATATTTCTAAAGCAAATACGACACTGATAACTTATATTTGCAGTGTGTGCCAAGACATTCAAAATTAAATTCGGCTACGTCAACCACAAGTATGCTCATAATAGGGTATAACAACTAAATCTCCAAAAAACCTCATTAATAACTACCGGATTAATGTCGCTGAGGCCGTAAGCTGTAGGAGAATATATATTTGAATTTTCTTTTAACTAAATGGTTACAAAATACTTTAATAGTATGTCGTGGTACAAAAGTTACTCTTTTAAAGTATTGTACCGGGTAACCTTGTCTCTATGGCCATGAGAATATCTTACTTAATACATGAAAACCCACTAGGAACATAAACGACCTGCCAGCCAACATTATTATAATTCCAATCAAATTCCATTCCTCAGTCAAATACAAATAGGATCTTAATACATAACGCAGGTGTGTGTGTGGAGTGTAATTAATGTATTTATTGTTTTTTTACCTTCATCCGGTCGAAGAGAGCGCCCGTCGATAGGATGTTGTAGCGCTTGTCGGGGTTCGCAGCGCAGTGCTGACGGGCCCAGTGGGTCTTGCCTGAGCCGGGCATACCGACCATCAGGATCACCTGGGCGAATGAATACATGATAAGTTTAATATGGATGATACAGAAAGAATATGGGCTGATATACTTATTTTTGAAGCTCTTTCGACTTAATATTTGTGAATTGTAAAAGTGCGTTTTTTTATTTCCACAGAGTAAAATGACTATTCATTTGTTGCAAGTTTATTGTGTTTTTAAAATTGTGTTATTATTATATTAATATAGGTTATTTAGTAGAAATAACAATAAAGTGTAGTTTTTCTGAAAAAAAAATTTAACCCACCAAAGGGTTTTTTACTCGTAATTTGTTCATCATGTATACATTTTTACATTTTATAGCTTCGTGAATTATGTAATAATAATAGTAAGTTATCAGGTATTTTACTAAATTATTTCATACTATCTGTGCCCCCAAGGTTTCACTCGTGTTAATTTTATACGACAAACATCGTCAACGCACCTGTGTAGGCAATTTTTTATACTTTGTATAAAACTATCGAAATTTATATGAGTAATAAATTAATTTTTATAATTATAATTTTTCCTGTTTCTCGCTGATAGTGTAGCTTTAATTGGTAAAAGAATTTTTTAAATAGGTCTAGTAGTTTTTGAGTTTTTCCATTACAAACAAAAAATCAAATATTTTCTCTTTATAATATTGGTATAGATCGTCTTCAATGTAAATTTCAGGACTGCACCCAAGAAAGGATCTACACTACATATTGTCACAATGTTCTGTAGTCAAACAGTAATAATTAAATTACAATAAAAAAAAAAAAAAACAGCCCGCAATTTAATACAGAAAAGATACACAGTTTCCATGAAAAAGCAGAAACATTTTCATATGTGACCTTAGTAAAAAAAAAACAGTCAGTTGTAGGACTGCACGTTAGAAGTCTAAATATGTTAGCTTCACAAATGTGTAAACATTATTTTTAGGTTTTATAGAAGTATTTTTTTATTTGAAAGCATAAATTTGTTTCGCTCTGTTAATATATTTATATATAAATCTGATGATAAAAAATGCTAAATATACACATCTGTATTTATAATATCTGAGCATGACGGTCAAGGAAGTTCAGTGCCTTTTCCCCATCCCAAAAGTGCCCAATGTGCCTAAAGAAGTTTCACATCCAAATTGTTTTACCTCACAATCTGCTTTCGTGGCCGGTGGTCGGGGTCCATCCTCAAGATTTGCTTCGGACATGAACAGAAATCCGGGCAGGAGGCAGGCTTCCTCATTTCCATCTAATTCTTCTTCCACTGTGTATCTAGATATTAAAATATATTTATAAACGATTAAAAAAAAAAAACAGTCAATTTTTTTTATTTGTGCTAAGAAACCCCTTCCCACTGGGTAGATAATAATTATGCGAATATAAAACCCCATTTTATAGACAGCCATTACAACATGAGTGACCTTTTTTCAGTGAGTGAGTAACTATTCAGCAATCTCTAAATTAGGATCAGTGACAAAGTCACTGTGGTTCTATTTTAAGAACTGTTATATTATTTTGGAAAAATGATAATAAATGAGATGCCTTGAATATTCCATAGTTTGTAAGAGCTTACAAACTACTGCACTATAGCCCGACAAGTTCGTGCGCGACTGTCCTATGTGTTGACAGAAGTTGACAAGGGCGAGGTAGCACATCATTACGTCACTACACTACACAGTACACTAAAGTAAACAGTATGCTGTCTCGACAGTGTTCTTGAAATAATTATCTAGACAGCCTAGCCGCTCGGTAGATAAACATGCACTAGGGTTGCCCTCTGACCGTCTCTTGGGTTACCTATTTACGGTATTTCATAATGCTATATCAAATTATCACTAATATCTTCTCACCACATATATTAATGCTAATTTTGTATGTTTAATTTTGAATTACTGTATTAATGTCACGTGATTTGAAATGCCAATTATAAAACGTTACGTCACCATTCAGGAAATATGAACGTTTACGACTCCTGCATGAGTTATCACATTTGTCTGTACACTTGTTATCTGATTGTCACCTTTGACATATAAACCGAATGACGACGTCACGGGACTATAATGCCGCGTTTTTGTCGCATATTTTTAATCTCAATATGTTGCGCACGAATATTTCGGCCTATAGTAAATCAATATAAAACTTACCGGGTAACAAATTTAATTCTACTGTCCAGTGTCTTTCCTTTAAATACTTGTTCTTCAGTCACCTCAGTAGTACCTGTAATATAAACCAGTTAACGTTATAAACACTATTCTTATACTAGTTTTATAATTAAGACCAGTAACCAATAAGTGAAGACAGATATTCTTTGTTTTTCATTTATTACATTATTCAACAAACTCGATAATTTACAATGAAACTTAAGCCTATCGCTACCTACAAGCTGTAGGTGTAGCTGCCGTTCATGGTTATTGCCCCAATCTTTACAGTCGTAACATGCAGTTGTATACCCTATGCTATGAAATACAAAAAGATTTTTTTAAATTAGACTGGTAGTCCTAGAGATTATCGTATTTAAGCAATTAGCGAGTAAAAAAGTCCTACTTTAGAAAAATCATAAGTATGGAGTACCAAAAATTAGTAAGCCTTAATTATTTACTTACTAAGTAAATAAGTAAAAAACAGATGCTGGAGCTTTCAGTGAAGGAAAACATCATGATGAAACTATAGCATGGTGGTAGGGCTATTTCAAATGCCCGCCTGACCACCATCATTTTGTGCCAATCATCAAACACCAACAGGTGTGTTCCGGCAGTTGCACTCGAGAGACAGTCTTCCACTAGGCTTAGCGTGCTACCATCTTGGGCCACAGTGTCACTTAAGATCAGGTGAGATTATTGCCACATCGCTAAACAAAAAATGTCGTAATTTGATGCAAGTTGACAAGTAAAAAAGTACGGATGTATTTATACCATGTTCCTAAATATAGTAATAGTATGTAATATAAGTTGGTAAAAATTTACTCACCTCCAGACTGCTCCCGTTTGATGTCGCCATTCTTGTTCACAGGTTCCGGACCGTCAACCTGCATTGGTTCCGATTTGATATCCTTCTCAGCTTGCTTCTCTTCAGCCTGTTCACCATTCTCCTAAAATGAAAATATCATCAATTTACCAATATATCAACGCATGGGAAATTTGTACTTAAATAAATAAATCGATTTGAGGTTTGCAAAAACGGCTGGATAGATTTTGATAATTTTTTGTTTTCCTCCTTAGATACACGGGTCTTTATCAATAACCAAAAATTATCACGATATCTTCATTCAATTATAGTTTAGAAACTACGATTTTTATATGCATTACGCGATCTTCTGTCGTCCACACGAGCGAAGCCGCGGGCACAGCTTGTCATTATACAAAAAAATGTTTTCATGAATCATATCCTACATGACCATAACTAGTTTAAGACATCAAAAGTTTTGATTATTGCAAGTCAAAGTAAACAAACCAAAAGAGAGTGACACTGACGGTTTTATCACTAAATCAGAATGTGCATGGTGATCTTAAACCAGTAATTTACAGGACCACTTGAATCTATACTAACATTATAAAGCTAAGAGTTTGTTTGTTTGTTTGGTTTAACTTGCTAATCTCAGGAACTACTGGTTCGAATAGAAAAAAATATTTTAGTGTTAGATAGCCCATTTATCGAGGAAGGCTATATATATAAACATCACGCTATGACCAATAGGAGTGGAGCATCAATGAAAAATGTTGCAAAAACGGGGAAAATTAATTCCTCTCGAGAGCTTCTATTAGGTGACGTAGACGAAGTTGCGAAGGCCAGCTAGTACTTAGATATACCCAGACTGATTCCAGAACGCGACTCGCGAATTTGGTAGAGCACCCTTTTATCATAAAGTATATTGGAAAGAAACTCGACATAACTTGCCAATAGTTAGCCGTACCGTGTTTTAGACTTAGTAAGACTAATATTCAAGGACCATGTCTAGGTTTTACTGTCAAAAGATGGATCGTTATGTGAATGATAGTGATGTCTCGAAGTGTCTTCCTCTCTCTGCATCCATTAAATTATGAATATGATTATTAACTATTCAAAAAAAATAAGCCTGATCGAGTTTCCAGTTCTTCTCGATGGCTGAGAAGTTCACTTGTAGTGTTTTGAGGTTCAGAAGAGCCTTCTTGGGGCCTAAATTGAATAAAGATATATTTTTATTTAATATGGTCACTGTTTTATTAAATTCTATAATCATACCAAATTTAATTAAATACGGTCCAGTAGTTGTTGCGTGATTGACGTACATACAGACAGACAAAATTTTCAAAAACTATCGAAATGTGTTCTGTCCGTGATTCTAAGCCTTGTACTAGTTTTTCTCAAATATCTTCGCTGTACAGATTGATAGATGAATACCTGATATTGTTTGATTTTGTTTGCCAAAGAGGAAAAATAAAATTAATCTTACATTGGGTTTATCTTGTTTCTCAGCTTCAGACTCCTCGCCGCTCTGCTCTTTGTCTTTACTGCTCTGATCTTTATCTTTATCAGTAACTTCCATTCCTTCATCTTCACCTTTCTCTTTTTTCTCTTGGGCGATCTTTTCTTTCTCTTTTCTTTTCTCTTGATCTTGCTTGTCTCGCTCCTGTAAACATAATTTACTAAAATTATACTTGGTTTATATAGTTATTGGAAAGATAAAAAAAGTAAAAGTAGATGTGTATTGTTCGTATGTACTAGGGTGGGCCAAAAAAAACTTTTAATTTTTTTTAAATTAATTACCATGGAAATATCGTCTGAGATGACGAATAAAAATTGTGTTAAAGTTTCAGCTCTTAATATTAATATTAAGAGGTGGCGCATTAGAGTTTTTCTTTATTCCCATACAAAAAAAATCATATCTCACCATTCGTTGTTCGTACAGCAAAATTTTTCAAGAGTTTTTTGTAGGAAATTGAACGTTCTACAAAACAGTTTTTCTACATTTTTTCGCACGCCTCGCCATTTTAAAGATATTCAAGATTGCAATTTAAAGATTTTAAGGTACATTTCTTTTTTGCTTCTGAATTTTGTAAGTCGTTGACAAATGAACGTTATGAAATACGCAATACATATTTCAGCAGGAAATTAAATGCTCTACAAAAAAGGTCTCTTATGCTTAGTCGATTAGAATAAGCGTTTGAAAGATATTTATGATCAAAGTTCAATACTTATCGCTCTTACTAATTTTTCAACATTTTCTTAGGAAAATTTTAATATAATTCATTAGTTTCGAAAAAATTAATGCAAATTTAAGTTTTTATCAGCACAAAAATACTTTTATCTATTATTTAAATTATTTTTTATATACATGTACGTTCGGGTGGGCCAAAAAAAATTTGATTTTTTTTTTAGTTGCCATGAAAATATAGTCTGAGATGACAAAAAAAAAATTCTGGTAAAGTTTGAGCCCTTAATATTAATTTTAACAGGACTCATTGTGATTTTTGAATTTTCCATTTAAATTACATAAGATTTTTTTTTTTGTTTGGAATTTCAGTGCACTCGAACGAATAAATGTCTAGTAAACATCAAAAACATATTCTTGCAGGAAATTTAACGATCTACAAAAAAGGTCTGAGATCATTTTTTGCTAAGTTGACTCGTTTCAAAGTTATTCGAGGTTAAAGTCCAACCTCAAATCGTAAAGAATAATTTTTACAATTTCTTATACTCTATCACAAAATAATGACTTAAAAACATAATCCGAACGTACATGTATATAAAAAATAATTTAAATAATAGATAAAAGTATTTTTGTGCTGATAAAAACTTAAATTTGCATTGATTTTTTCGAAACTAATGAATTATATTAAAATTTTCTTAAGAAAATGTTGAAAAATTAGTAAGAGCGATAAGTATTGAACTTTGATCATAAATATCTTTCAAACGCTTATTCTAATCGACTAAGCATAAGAGACCTTTTTTGTAGAGCATTTAATTTCCTGCAGAAATATGTATTGCATATTTCATAACGTTCATTTGTCAACGACTTACAAAATTCAGAAGCAAAAAAGAAATGTACCTTAAAATCTATAAATTTCAATCTTGAATATCTTTAAAATGGCGACGCGTGCGAAAAAATGTAGAAAACCTTTTTTGTAGAATGTTCAATTTCCTACAAAAAACTCTTGAAAAATTTTGCTGTACGAACAACGAATGGTGAGATTATGAATTTTTTTGTATGGGACTAAAGAAAAAAAGAAAAACTCTAATGCGCCACCTCTTAATATTAATCTTAAGAGCTGAAACTTTAACACAATTTTTTTTTCGTCATCTCAGACGATATTTCATGGTAATTAATAAAAAAAAAATTAAAAGTTTTTTTTGGCCCACCCTAGTATGTACAAATATTAGACGTTAGATTTCTTTGAATAGTCACACTCGATGTCATGTGACACATAATAACGATTGTGACTATCTTCACTGCAATAAAACGATTTAGCAAGCAACCTCATAGTGTACAGTGTGTATGTAGACTTTTAAATTCACTCCATTTTTCAGTTCAGTTTCAGACTCCAAAAAAAGGAGGAAGTACTCCATTCGAATTTTTTAGCTTTTTTTTTTGTTGTGTTCAAGCACATCTTTGTTTATTAACAGATTTGGATAATTTTTTTTTTCCTTGGAAAGAGGATAAATTAATTTTAATTTCATTGGCATTGGGCCTTCGACTTCTAGACTTGCAAGATAGACCAGGGAACTTCTTAAAATCACTGAAATGCGAGTTCTTTATTGTTAAAGATTGTCTTGTTTGTAACGCCGTCTAAGGAGCAAAACTTCAATAAAAGTATTCTATTAAACTTTGAGATTGTATTTAAAAAAAGAAGAAAAACAATAAATTCCAATATATTTCAGTTGCTTACCTCTTTTTTCTTCTTTTGTCGTTCTTCCCTGTCCTTCTTTTCTTTTTCTCTTCGCTCCTTGTCCTTCTTGATCGCCTCTTGTTTTTGTCGCTTGATCTCCTCCTGCATACGTTTCTTCTCTTCAAGAACTTCTTCTATGGGAATCTCGAGACGTTTGCGAACAATCTTCGTCTTTGTGATCATATTGTATCTAACAAAAATGATTTATATTATTTAACATTATAAAATAATTTATCTATATTTATAATGTATCAAGTACTAAACTTGATACATAACTATTAGTTAATTTAAAAGCTTTAGTATTATATTACTACCAGCTGTGCCCGTGGCTTCGCTCACGTGAACTACATAATGCCCGCGCGAATCTTGCTCCCCCGCTCCCATCTATTTAAAGACAAAAATGCTTATTATGGGTGTTCCTTAGAAGATAAACGTATACTCTCCCGGAATTTTTAGTAGGTCTTTTTAATGCCTACAATTATGTTGTACATTAATTTTCTATATCTATTATGGTTTTAGCAGCGTATGCCATTTAAGCCCCCGAATTGATTCACCATGACCAGTTTTTATTTATTTGTTCGGAATCCTAATTCTTTTTCTAAAATAAAAGTAGCCTAAGTTACTCACTATAATATCATCAGCTATCTATCAGTGAAAGTCCCGTCAAAATCGGTCCAAATTACCCGGAACAAACAGACAGACAGCCAGATAGATAAAAAATTTAAAAATGGACTTTTTGTTACAGCATTTACTAAAAAACTGTTATTTTGACATTACAAACAGACACTTCAATTTTATTAATTGTATAAATATAGATTAAAATCACATTTGAGTTGACCAAATTTTTTCATATATAAACTTAGAATACTATGAAGTGCTCAGTAAGTACAGACTTAATTGAGGTGCAGGACTTCAAAGTAATAATTTTTAAAAAATATGGTTGGTTATTAAATTTAGACTTGAATACCAGTGTTGCCCGCTTCGCTGACCGATAAAATAGTTCCCTACATATCCAATTTTACGACATAATCAACATCACATGCACGAGAATATTCATAAATTGTGCATTTAAAATGTTACTTGTGTTACACACAGATGATTAGTACTTCCAGTTTGCAAAATTTCATCAAAATCGATAGATAACATTTATTTTACGATTTCAAAAATATTATTGACAATGTTTATAGCCTATTAACGGGCCATTTCAATAACATATCTGAGTTTACTATCCCCAATTAGTAAATATTTGTAATAAGTATTATCTTAAACTTAAGACAGATATCGGCTTCTCTCTTATATATTGAAGCTATAGGATATGGATATTATATTATATAGATACGAAAAACTATCCATTGATAGGTTATTGAAAACAAAGTAAGAACAAATGGTTATTTTTTTCTATCTTTAGTAACTGAAACAACGGTTAGATAGGTTATTGAAAATAGCCGTATGTGAGCAATGATCTAAGCTTCCCGTTTGCAAAATTTCTTTTAAAATCGATTTTTGTGTTAAATACGGACATACAGAAAAAAAAATACTTGCTTAGACAGAATTCGAGATTCATTATTATAGATTTCAAATTCATTATTTAATTATTCACATATTAATAAAACAATTATTTTCAAAACTAAAACTATTCATACTGTATAATGTAATAATAAAGATTTGTTTTGATATAATTAGAAAAACATGTTATTCCGCTTGCGATCCCATACATTACAGAATGTACAAGAGTAAATACGAAATTGATCATATTCCTGCTTTAAAAACCCTTATAAACCAATTTAACAAATTTACAAGATAAATAATAATTAGCAGGGTAGTAAGGGTTCGAACCTACGACTAGTTTAAGTCAAAGTCGAACAGTTAAACCATTCGGCTAAGTACCGAATTGATGACAAGACAAATTTAACATACAGTTGGGATGCCTGTCCACTGAAGCGCGGTCCTGTGCAAATTTTGACCAATAGAATTGCATCACTAGATTTTTATGCAATTCTATTGGCCGACATTTGCACAGGACCACTTTAATGGACAGGCTGGCGGCATTATCGTCCGTAAATAATAAATACACATCGAGCTAAAGGACACAATTGGGATTATTCATTTTTTAAATCAGGTCTAACTGAAACCATTTCGAGGAATTGCATTCTAATTTAATTTTATATTATAATAGAACTAAAGAATGATTAAAGGTATTTTTGAAGAAGATCATATTGTGCCCTTTGTTTGACCTTCATGACGTCATCACTTTGCCTGGTTATTAAAAAACGCTATATTAATTATAGATTATTCATGTCGACCCTCATTTGTCAAATGTCAACAATACTGGGGTTGTCAAACCATAGACCAAATGCATAGGATGTAAATACGCTAGTCTGGTCAGTGCACTTGAATCAAAAGTTATCTTTTTCCTAACTATACCAGTACCATATATAAGTTATATATTGGTTGCTGTGTAACAGTAGAAACCCTTGTTAGTATTGAGACATTTTCGCCACTATTAACTGCTTTGAAATTTGAAGGATATTTTGTAATACCTTTGTCGCTTTTGAGGCCTTTTTTGGTAAAATATTAAATTTTGTTTAATATCCTCAGCTTACGATGGTCGCGTTAATTACAAAAGTTACTGACCTTTCGAGTAACAACGCGAGGGTCAAAAGTTACAAAAAATGAAAATATTTTGTAACGTAGGTAATATACACTGCAGTATGATTACATGCACAAAGTATGAGAATCGACCGATAACATTAAGTATTTTATTTTTAAGAAAAAGCTCACGTCTTTTAACATTTATGACGGTGATGACGTCATCATAAAAAACTGTCTGCTGTTTAAAAAAACATAAAATAGTATAATATTCAAATAAGTGTTTCAAAATTCTTCACAATATTCAAAATAAAAATTGAAAGTGTAAAAAAATTAGTACCATGCCCATTGTCTACTTCAGCTCCATAGAGCGTCGTCTCTGTCACTCAGTACCACTATAGTAGGGTGGTCCTTATTAAGGTTATTTTCAAATTTCTTTGCTCCCAGGGGCTCAAATGCTTCCAAATTGATAAAAAATAATTCCCTGAAAATTTCTGCTCTTAATATTAACTCTAAGATAGTGCGCATTCCAATCTAAGTTTCCTAAGGAAATAACGAAGGAAAAATTTCTTTTGTTGTTAATAATTTTATAACTTGGGAACGAATGAATTAAAAATTATAAATCATACATAATTTTCATAGAGAATTTAATGCTCTACAAAAAAGGTCTCTTATAATTTTTCCCTTAGTCTATTGGTTTAAAAGTTATTCAACGTCAAAGTTTAATTTTCATATTATTATTAATATTATCAAGGCTTTTTATTAATATTATCGAGTAAATTATTACATTATTCAATATTTGTTGTTAATATTTTATTTATGATTAATTATATTGTGATTGATATATGTGATTGTTAAATCAATAAAATAAATAGTTTTCTAATTTTCAAGTTAATAAAATGAAAGGACAGATGAAATATGATACCGCTTTTTTCATATTTTCCATTATTGCAGATTTTCGATTATCAGCATAATATCGCTTATATTGTGATAAAAATTGAATTATAAATTGCTGCTACTCTGGATCCTTGCTTAGTATAATACTATGGTATTCTTCAATTAGTTACACTGCACGCTCAGCAATATCATTAACAACTTTCAAACTTCATACCAATAGTAAACCTTTCTGGTAATCTTCATTTCGACACCACTCAGACGGATTTTCATTTAAAAAATCTGTATTTATTCTAAATCTTGTGAAAAACTGGAGTGATTTTGATGATATGAATGAAGCAATGCTCCAGTTATATACAATACATATTAATAATAATATGAAAATTAAACTTTGACGTTGAATAACTTTTAAACCAATAGAGTATGTAATGGAATAATTATAAGAGACCTTTTTTGTAGAGCGTTAAATTCTCTATAAAAATATGTATGATTTATAATTTTTAATTCATTCGTTCCCAAGTTATAAAATTATAAACAACAAAAGTAATTTTTCCTATGTTATTTCCATAGGAAACTTAGATTGGAATGCGCACTATCTTAAAGTTAATATTAAGAGCTCAAATTTTCAGGGATTTTTTTGTTATCAATTTGGAAGCATTTGAGCCCCTGGGAGCAAAGAAATTTGAAAATAACCTTATTAAGGACCACCCTACACTATAGCTATACATTTCTTTCTGCAAGATTCAAACCAAACATTCCATTCAAAAAATATCATGAATATAAAATTTATATCAAAACAAAACTAGAAAAAAAAGAATCATAGCGCCGCCTGTATGTAACTCAAATGGTTCCCCTACACAGCGCGCAGTCTCTAAATAATTTTCTTTTGCATTGTTCGATTGAAATCACTAATCTCTGAAACTACCTGTTAGATTTAAACCAATCTCATTGTACTTTATAGCTAAAGACTATATAACTTCACACTAGTACCCTAAGGAACGTTGCAGTAAGCATGAGCGTAAATTAAACTGGCAAGACGGGTGCGCTGGCGGCGCGGCGACGGAGTGGTGGACAATCTTTCGAATAAATTTAACACGCGACCAAACCGTGGGGCACCACAATTACATTTATATAAATAAAATGATTGAGGTTTGCCGTTGTGCGCGCATCAAGCAAAAACTACCGCAGAGATTTTGGTCAATTTTTTATTTCTTTTACTCCTTAGATTCTTGGTCATTATAAAACATAATTCAAATTTTAATAAACTACGATTGCGTTCTTATTTATCTTCCATGCGAACGAAGCCGCGGGCACAGCTAGTAACCAATACAATAAAAAAATACGTGTATTCTCACCTGTCGTAACCAAAGTTGACCTTGTAACATAAGTTCTTGGTTAGTATGTGAGGGAAGAGGGCCTTTTCTCCTAACACGGACTTTTCAAACTCGTAGGCGACACCTAACTCTACGCCGTTCAATGTGTACAGTATCTTACAAGGGTTCGACTCCAAATCCTGTACAAAATAAAAATTCTAGATTAGTGATGGTGTGTTACTTTGAAGAAATCTATGGTACTATAGCCCGCCACAGCCGATGACTACGTTTTTATAGAAGAAATATCGTCAGCATTAAACAAACATTTTCCATTGACTGAAGAATAGATGGCAATGATCATGCGTTTTAATTTATTTGAACAAAAATAGTAATTTTCCAGCCTTCTGTGTTCCCAGTCCTTGTGTGTAACAAAGTGTAATCAGTAAAATAAAAGTAAAATGTGAAAAATACTCGTATAATGGAAGCTGAAGAAAGAAGCTATCGCACCAAATAGTCGCTTGAACATTTTTCAGTTCCTATTTTTCAAACAAATAGTTTGACGAATAAAATAAAAAAAAAAAAAAGTACGACGATCATAATCGTATGGCGAAATAAATTTAAAAAACAAGTAAAATTCAACCAAATTATAGATTAAAAAAAACCGATAAATCATGATTTTCTAGGTTTTATTTAAACCATAATTTTTTGGATCAATTGAAAAAAAATATTTAAATGAATAATTACCAAGTATACGCCAACGACGTCTTTCTCGTTGAGCGGTTTCCCGTATTCCTTGAACTCACTGTTGTTGACTGAACGGCCCGTACTTTCATACGCCCAACTCAGTTCACCTTCGCCTAAATAATACATATTAAATCCATATTAATATTTAATTATCCAATATTAGAAATAGCAAGTGCCTAATAAGTTCAGTTTGAGATTTAGCTTGTTCATTCAAATTGAAAGAAGAGACAAGACGATTATTCATTGGAAAATATAATAATATTGCTTTTATTCATTATGGACTTTTATTTGCTTTTGTTACATAAAAATATGCTGTATTACTTAATGCAAGGTCTTAAAATAGTAATTTATCAAATTATTAATAAGTACTTTTTTGATACATATATTTTTTTTTTTAATCACAATGAAATAACGATCGGATATCACAAATATAGGAAACGAAATAAAGTAATCCTTGGGCTTCAAGAATGTATCAGTTCAAGTCTAGTAGGACGGCCGGCCAGGAGTTAAGTAAATTGGATTTAAAAGGAATGGGGGGTGGTTCGACGTAACACGGAATAACAAATCGAAAATATATTTTTTTTTAAATTCAATTTAGGCCCTAAGAAGGCACTTGTGAATGTTAATACACTACCACCGGATCGGAAAAACATCCCAGTCACCGAGAAAAACCGGCAAGAAACTTGATAAGGTTGAACATCTAATTTTATTTTAAATTGTTTGCACAGTAGTAAGTTGTATACAGTTATTATAATTTTCATCCTCCGGTCTGGCAATCGAACCGCTCAACGTCGATTCAAAATTTGCCTTGAGCGGCAAGCAGACCTCTCAACGCTGATGACGGTTGCTTGTTTTTGGTCGATTTGTGCTGCCATATTAATACTGCTATCCCTTACAAACATATTTATTATTAAAGCTAAAGACAAGGACAAAATGTTAAGGCCAAAATAAAACGTCATACTGACGCCATTATATTCTTAGTTCAGTTCGTTGCTAACCGCTGGAAGTGGCGAGTGAGTGTTGTTTTAAAATTGACTATTTCGGTGTTTGTGTTTGTTTTTGTGCGGAAAAATATTACAAAGAAATGAATAGGTAAGTACTAAATCATTGTAAGATAATACATTTCAAATCTGAGAAGTTTTTAGTTCATTTTTCGTCAAATTCCCACACCAAGTCGAGTTGTAACCTAAAAATTTTTCCAGTTTTTTTAAATAAATTTAATAAAGTAGCTACATTTACAGTAGGAATATGATTAATATCTATAGTATAACTAATTATTAACGTAATAAAAGTGTCAATTCGTTACATTCTTTCCCTATTTCACAAAAAACGCGCATTTTTAACGGTCGAAAAGCACTTGACGCTTGTTCAACGGTTCTGTCAAACATATGATGGCGATCGTGGTTGGGCAAGATGGAAACGGTTTTCAAGTTAATAATTATTGTTGATATTTTGTGATTGGTTTTTTTTATTCTTATTTTAATGCTAATAATATCTGATATCACTATTAATTTACATGTATTTTATTATAAATAAAAAACTTTCAAGTTCATAATTATTGTTGATATTGTATATTTCTTGTAAAAGTTTTATCTATACTTTTCCTACTCGCCGGCAAGTTTAGGTATGTAAACCAAGTGCATTTCGGCAAAAAATGTGAACGTTTAGCGTCGATTTATGAAATGTTCTTGGAAGATAACATGGTATTATATTTTATAATTCTGTTAGTAAATTTAATCTAAATTGAAAATAAAAAGTTTGTTTCACAAAATAATGAGTAGAACTTACTCTAAACTGGTAATGTTCGATCATATCTTTTTTCTATAGATTTTAACGTCTTTGTTTATGTTGCTTGTAAATAAAAAACTATACACTTTTACAGTGCTAAACTTTTATGAGCCATTGTTTATGAACCCGACTTTAAAATAAACACTTGACAAAGGGCTTCCGACCGTCGTTGTTCTCCGAATTTAATTTTAAACCTTTGTTTATTTTACTGCGCTTGACCTTGGGGTCCCTTGAGAGTGTTATCTTTCGAATGTAATAATTTAAAAAATTGCTACGAGAGGTGCAGGCATTTAATTTTATGTTATAGTTATAGTATTTGTAATGTTAATAAAATAAATATTTCTGACATTAATTTAATTTTTTTTAATTATTTTTTTTTTTTTATGCAATCCTAACAAATATTCTCATATCTTATTTTTAGTGTAGGTTTACAAAATAAATGAAACACATATCAGTTTAAATTGTTTATTTATCAGTTAAATCAGTTCATAAAGAATAGAAAAACTATAGTTTTATATATAGGTACTATACAAAATTACTGCTAAATAAGTAAATTACTGCACGCCCGCGGACTTTAGCGTTTGCGCGGGAACACCCCCTGCCACTTGAGCGTTTTTTCCAAAATGGCGGCCTGCCGCATAAACGGATATTCAGTAGAAACATAGAGAGGGAATCCTATCCATACATCAACGTCTTTCACGTAATCATCTATCTACCATACACCTACACGTACCTATAAAATGTATGTAAGCTATATAATTTAACTTACCAAGATGCAATGATGAGTCATCCGTAGACCAACCCACTCTCAATCCAGAAGCCATCTGATCTTTCTCCACTGTCTCAGTCGTGGTCACCATTGAACCCACCCGAATCTAAACAAAGTTTAAAAAACTTATAAAAATCAGTGACGAAAAGATTATCACTTCACTATTACGATTATTACGCTTCATAATCGACGATAACAATTTTTTTTTTTAAATAAAGCATAATATTATCGATAAAAGTGCAGAAATTTATAATCATAAACTAAACTAAATAATGTTTGTTGGAAATTAAGGAATTTCTTTTAGTTGTGTTGCTATAAAATATTATAAAGTCAGCGAATGCACGGAGAAGTCCCCAAAACGCCAAGCCAGGCCAAGTAGCACGAATAAAAGATTTACATTATGCGCGTTTACAAAGTATGCTACATTAACAATAATAATAACTTCATTTAAAAATAAAAATCATAACTGAGAATCTTAAACCGACCTTTGCCATTGAACTTAGACCCCCCAAAATATTAAAATTGTCACTCAATGAAAAGTGACAGTAAGTGATATATTGTTTAAGTTTGTACTGCAAATGTCAATAGACTATTTTCCGTTTGACATTTCGCAGTCGCTGGTCGAATTTCGACCACAGGGCGACCACTTGCTATCATTGACGGTTAACCTCATTATGTCGTACTTCCGTCACATGAAGCGCGCAACTCTCAATTTGACGTCAAAACAAGTACATCTTCAATAATTGTATATCCGTATCAGTAACCGTAACCTATTAAATACTATTTAGATATTCAGATCCGAAATGTCATATCCGTAAAATCCCTAGGTACTAGCCAACCATACTGAACCGTCATTGGTATATAAGAAGTGTAGTAAAGGTGATTATGTATGTATGTACCTCGTAGAGTACCCGTCCGGAGCTGACGCCGTGGGTGCCGCGAGCGCCGGCCCACGCGTGAGAGAACGCGCCTTCGCTGAGTGGCACGACGCCGTTCAACCCGGGCACCTCTAAGTACTGGTTCAAATCACTATCATCTAAAACAACATACAACAATACTGAAACCATTCATTTCTACAAAAAAAATTAACTACAAAATAAAGCTCATGCATGATTCAATTATAACAATTAAATACAATTACCGGCCGTAAATAATGCACATTGAGCTAAAGAGATAAATAATCAGCTACTTTTAACTTCCTATCTGTCGTGCGATGCACTAACTGGACGAGAGCAACAAAATGTGACGTTTTGTCAATTCCGTCCAGTTAGTTCACTTGGCCAGGTGTCAATAAAATTGTCATGTCCCATCACTCGGCTAGATTGTTTAAAAAATCTGCATTGTATATTAAAGTATTTGTTAGAATTTAGGTTAATCTCGAAATGTCCTATTAGCTTTCGAATTAAATTACAAATGATTCACTTTACAAGCAAAATATTTATCTACAAATAATTGTAATCGCTTACACCATGAGAGTGTCACATTGTCATTGTTCATTTCCGGTTCTGGCATCTTGGGCTCTGCAGTTTGTTGATCCTTCTTGTGTTTATTGTATTTCTGGTTCTGTAAGAAGAGGTATAATTATTCTATTTCTTCTGACATAACCTATACTAATATTATAAAGGTCAAGAGTTTGTTTGTTCACACGCTAAACTCTAGAACTACCAGATTATAATATTATTTTTCTACTACTTAGGCCATTTACTGAGGTAGATTATATGCTATATAACTTCACGGTACGACTCTTAGAAAGTGAGGCAATTACCATACAAAGTGTAGGTTATAGAATTATAAAATTAAACACGAGTAAAAAGGTGGACCCAGCTAGTAATTAATATTTTTACTGTACATACCGCAGGAGGAAGTGTCAGAATCTCATTGGTTGTTGCAATCGTCTTGTAGTAATTGCTCCATCTCGCTTTCTTCTCTTGCTTTTTCTTCAAGCGTTGCAACTTTATTGGATGCTGTTTAAAAAAAAAAACAAGAACATGATTATTACTAGCTTTTTGGGTGGCTTTTATGCATGACAACAGCTTCCGCAAGTGATAATACTCCAATACGTTTGGCGCATCCTGGCTAGTACATTCCCAATGCCAACAAACTTCTCATCACGATATGAGCGTTTTTTTTAAATGTAGCACTCCAAATTGTCTGATGGCAAAACAATACAATCAAAAAACAGCGATGACCAACGAAACTTACAAGCCTCTCGGTTGCTGGATATAGATTGGCTAATCCCGAAACGCGATAAACCAAAAGAGATGCACTATGTCAGGATTATCTTATAAATGATTATCGCTAACCAGACCAGTACAGATCTCTATCACGCCACTTTATTACTGAATATACATAGGCTGATCCCAGAACGCGCCATGCTTAAGAGTGTAACTATGCGGATGTCACACACGGTGTATGGTGGTCGCGATCCAATCGGACACAATCGTCGTGTCATACCACCCAGACTAGTACTTTCATACTATTGTATGTTTACATTACTGCATTTGTTTCAATTATGATGAATGTGGTGGTGTGAAATATCATAATACGATTTATAATATAAATCCTAGACTTAAACTAAAGCAAACATAACTTTTATTTTAAAATTAACTGCAACATGTTACAAGTTGGATTATACCTACCTAATTACACGATACCGGCAGCCTGGAAAGTATACAAGACGTAAAGGACAAGGTCACAAAAGAGTAACAACAGAAAGATACAACAGATTTATTGTAAGCAGTCTCCTCAGAAACCGCTCTCCAACTTCTTCCGAGGTACGAAACAAGCTGCAGGAAGTTGACAAGTGAAAGTTAGCCACCAAAACGTTTAGAAGACTTAAGGCGACTGGTATACTGGCGTACTTGAACGCCAGAGGCCCTTTGCTCACTGCAGATCATCCGAGAAGTCAGATGATGAAAGGGTCAAAGTATGGCCAGGACCCGGAGAAAGATACCAAGAGTGTAACATAGTTGGAAAAGAGCCTTATGGTGGCGAGTCAGTAATGGTATGGAGTATTGCTTAGGAGCATCGTAGAAAACGGGTCCCTGACTATGGTAACAGACGTTTTAGACCAGTTTGTGATGCCGTTTGCCCCATTTATGGAGGAAAGTTTTTTTATGCAAGATAATTGTTGTGATTGAATCACAATATTTTATAATAATAAATATCTATTATGTTCTTTCATAATAGTAGCTTGTTCGTTAGAAGACGCACTGCCTTTTTTAACACTTAATCTATACTGTACTGCCGTTTTAAACTTGAACTGTCTGAATTAAACTGTAAACTGCAATGCATGCCGCTTTTTTTTTTCTTTTTTTTTTTAGAACTGACTACACTGTTAGCCTTAGGGGCCCTATCCTAAAACAGAGCCGCTGCGGCTTTTACAGCTTCACCGGACTTGGGGGCGAGCGCTTAGGGCACTCAGCCGCGAAAGTTTGTGACGACCCGCACGAGGGTGCCAGAGTGGCCGAACCTCGGCTCGGGCGGACGTCGCGAATGCGAAAAAGTCGCGATCTAACTAATTCCCTAATACTATGAGAATTCGAGCTAACTAATATATACTCATATGCACGTTCCCCTCCTCCTGGGAGGAAGGAGTGGACCATGCGTATGTGTATTTGATAATCGGAATGGTTTTTCTACACTAACTAGCGCAAAAAAAGAAAAAAAAGGTCCCTTACAGAACCTATGTACCTGTGTGGTGTGCACGTGTGTGTTCATACGTGTGTAATGTTGTGTGTGGGTAACTAAGTGTTACACGTATAGTGTCACTTTGTATCGCGCGGGCGGCTGCCTGACCCAAGGGCTTCACACCGAGGAACGGACCTAGGCTTGGGTTGCCGCTAGAGAGGGTGGACGTGACGGGTGTGCGGGAGCGAAGTTGACCGCCCGTCCTCTGCGGAGAGAACGGTGGTTACGCGGGCGTGGGCGGTGGCACGCTCTGTTTGGAGAGACGGTGTCGGCGTAGAACGCGTTAGCTTTTTCGGTTTGGTCGGGCGGGTCAGTGAATATATTACACGGACGGCGTTTTCTCCGGCAGGCGTTGGGGTCGGGAACATAAGAAGCTGCCGCTTTTATTAAGGGATTCGCGTGGTTCGACGCGGTGTCGAAATACGAGCGAGAAAGGTGTTTGGAATATGCGTGTATCGAAGGAAGGTCCATATCTCTATGGAGATCCTCCATACGAACAAACCAGGGGGCACCGGTAAGGCGGTGAAGAAACTTATTCTGGATGGCTTGTAAGCGTTCCCAGTTATAACTTGACATATGTGCGAACGCAACGCAGCTATATGTCATGATCGGACGGATACACATCTTGTAAAGCGTAAGCTTGTGTCTCGTAGACATTTTGCTTGCAGCACATAACAGGGGATGCAATCGGGCGAGGTATATACATGCCGCCCTTTCGCGCGATTCTTATCCTCGTCCTGCGCCTCGCAACCGCTCATTTGCCAGCGACTGTGCGGACATCGCTCAGCCAATGAGCGCAGGCCGTGGTGCGCGCGCTCTCTTGCCAGAGTTGTTCGCTCGTTAGTTCTTACAATTAGTAAAATGTTATTTTTAATTCTTACAACTAGCATACGCTACATATTCCTAAATACAAATTACCTATTACTACGATTATATCTTATTCAGTACATATATTTAGCCTAACTTATAGACTACAAATATATTTCTATTCCGGAGGCTCGCTGTCCGCAACAATAATGATTGTCCTCATGCTGCAACGGTAGAATCGGAGTACCTTACCGAGGTCGGAATCCAAGTTTCGGTGTGACCAGTACTCTCACCAGACCTAAATCTGATAGAACACGGTTGGAATAAACTGGGCAAAAAATTAAATAAAGAAATTCAGCACCAGTTAACCTAAGTGACCTGAAAACTGCATTGGTTGAGGAATGGAGTCCAACGTCACAGTTTCATTGAAAATTTAATAGAAAGTATGTCCAGATTTGTCTTCAAAAATGTTAATTTAATTAATTGATTCTATTCAACTAATTTTAAAAACAATTGTTCAGATAAATCTGTTTGCACTTTAATTTGCCCCTTTTTTATTGCGTGCCTCTAAATATGTCCATGAGTGTATTTGTATTAATTCTCAAAGGATTTTGATGAAATTATGTACACAGGGTACTGCGTAATAAACACGTGCGAAACCAGGAGGAACCGCTAGTATTGAAATCATAATTGTGTGCCTTTGTATTGCTCGCTTGCCTTTCGGCGCATTAATTATTTTCTTTAAATACATAATTTATTTTCTAACGGATAAGAGTGTATTGGCTTGCGTTTATGTATGACATATGTCCTTCTTGCCACTTATTTTTATCTCGCTTTGCCAATCCTACCCTATTTTTCAATATTTATTTATCGTAGGTTATTGTTTGTAAGTAATTTAGTTATTATACAATCTCGGATTAAATCTTATAGTACTATTAATAACAGAATTCAATACATCGGGGATTTTAAACGTCTGGAAGTCTATAGTTCTGTATTTTTCCTAATGTGGCGTGATACAACAGGAACAAAGTTCAGGTTTCCTCACGATGTTTTCCTTCACCATAATCTAATGGAGTTATTTACCTTTCTTTAAAAATGCCCTTAAACTTTTACTACCAAAATGTTAAGGGGCTACGGACAAAAGGGAATATTTTCTTCAGAAACCTCTGTCGGTACTACTACGACGTGATTTGTTTAACAGAAACATGGCTTATTGATGGTATTCGTGACCAAAAATTATCTGATGATCGTTACCTAATATGGAGGCGAGAAAGAGAGTACGGTAAAACTAAACAAAAGATGGGTGGCGGAGTTCTTATAGACATTCGACGAGAACTAGCTGAAAACTTTCATGGTGATTGGTGCTTGACTGCAGAAGTTTGGATAACTTTAATAATTCACCATAAAAACCCAAAATTACTTACAAAATGCATGTGTATAATTGTATATATTTGCTCTGAGAATAAAGGTAATTCAATGAATGAACAACTTTGTAATTTCTCAAACAATATATCTAATATTTTGTTGGCCTGTTCCGAGGATAAAGTTATTATCCTAGGTGACTTTAATTTACCTAATATTTGTTGGACTGTAGCGGACGACGGTAATTGCTAATCGCCGTCCAATATTCAAGGAGTTACACAAAGTGTTCTTTTTGATGATTTAAATTCATGTAACTTACCTCAATATAATTACTGCAAAAATATCAATAACAGAATTTTAGATTTAGTGTTTTCTAATAGTCAGGTGTCCGTTTCATGATTAAGTGATCCTCTAGTAGCAGAAAACCTACATCATGGGCTCTAAGTGTAACAGCCGATTTTGTGCAATTGCATAGATTAACCAATCAACCATGTCTAAAATTTATATATAAAATGACTGACTTTGATTCTATAATAGAAGAATAAAATATAATAGAATGGCACCATAACCTTAATGCCGGGACATTGGAAGATGCCATTTCATACTTCAATGAGTAATTTATAAAATACGTACCACATATATACTATCTAAGACCATTACCTCAAATTCAAAATATCCCACTTGGTATAAAACTCCACTGATAAAAATGATAAAAGAAAAATACAAATTTCATTGTAAATTTAAAAAATACGGAAACACTGCTGACTACATTTCATTTGTTACCCTAAGAGACAGAGCTAAATTACTTGAAGCTGTTTTGTTTAATAGTTATATGCATCAAATTGAATCCAATATTACAAAATGTCCGAAAGCTTTCTGGAATTATGTGAAAAGTAAGAATCTGTCCAATTCTTACTTTCCCTCGGTAATTAAATTTGGTCAACAATCATCGAGTAGAGGTGAAGATATCTCTAATATGTTTAGCAAATACTTTCAGTCAACTTTTCTACAAAGACCAGTTAGTAACGATTCACAAATTGTTGATTGTGAGCAACCAGGTAACACTCCTTGTGACATAGGAAGCATTGAGATAAATGAAAGAGAGATCTATAGATTATTACTGTCACTAGATTTGAGTAAATCTGCACGTCCAGATGATATTTCACCTCTTTTCATTGTTAACTGTGCTGAAAGCTTTACTGTTCCGATTTCACTTTTATTTAAATGATCGATTACTAAAGGAGTTGTGTCTACAATTTGGAAATCAGCTTTCATAACACCTATTCACAAAAAAGGTTGTAAAGATATTGTAGAAAACTACCGGCCAATTCGTAAACTATGTTTACTCGCTTAAGTTTTAGAAAAGATAGTATACAAACAACTATACTTCACAATTAAACATGCTATTAATACCCATCAGCATGACTTTTTGAAAGGTAGATCAACAACATCCAACCTAGTACTATGTAGTGAATACTTAACTCGAACTATGTCTGAGGCTTCCCAAGTTGATGTTATATACACTGATTATAGCAAAGCATTTGATAGGATTGATCATGTATTGTTATTGCGCAAATTATTGTCTGGGAATTCACGGTAATTTGTTCAGATGGTTTTCGTCGTATGTAGAGAATAGGAGTCAAACCGTTGTTCTTGGTGGTTACGCCTCTTAACTTGTCAAAATCCCTTCAGGTGTTCCGCAAGGATCCTTGTTGGGACCTATTCACTTCACTATTCTGGTTAATGATATTTCTACATGTTTTGTTAACTCTGATATTTTACTTTAACCTGATTACATGAAAATATTGTGTTCAATAACAACTCATGACGATGCAATTGGCCTGCAGCAGGATCTAGATAGTTTCCAAAGCTATTGCACTGTAAACAAACTTGATCTTAACGTGTTGAAGTGCTACGTTTGTTCTTACACACTCAAACCTGATCCGATTATAAAAAATTACAAACTCAAGAATACTGAATTATCAAGAGTTGATACAATGCGGGATCTACGAGTCATTTTTGATTCTAAACTTACATTTGATTCGCATATTGATAATATAGTAAGCAGAGCCCCTAAAGCACTTGGATTCGTCCTTCGTTTGACTTCAGAATTTAAGTGCATTAAAACACTGAAGATATTGTATTGTGCTTTTGTTCGTAGTCACTTAGAATACGCTTCTCTAGTGTGGAACCCTAACTATAACGTATAGTATATATCGCATTGAACGCATCTAGAAACGTTTCCTTCCATACCTACAATTTAGAACTTCTTTTTATTTACCTAATTATATAGAGCGATGTAAACATTTCCATTTTCTTCCACTGTATTAACGACGTAAAATAGCTGATGTATCTTATTTAAGTATCATAGTCAATGGAATTGTAGACTGCCCAGAACTCCTTTCGAAAATTCAACTGTGTGTACTTATAAATATAAAATTAAGAAAACCAAACTGTTATGTAAGGACGACATAACATACCATCACGCCTGTATTCCCCGAAGGGTTAGGCAGAAATGTACTGATGTACACCCACAGTTCGCCGAGTACGTTTTAGGTCCCATGTAATAAATAGGGGGTGAGCCTATAGCCGTTAATCGGGCACGAAACCAAACTCCGAGCTGCTACTGAAAATTTCATAGGAAAAACCCAATAACACTTTGCTCGACCTGGGATTCGAACCCAGGATCTCGTTCATAGCAGTCGCGCTTACGACCATTAGGCTAACGAGGCAAACAACTTAATTTCTTTAAACGATAGTGTTGATCTATTCTCTACAAGTGTGTCTTCCGTAAGTCGCAGTTTATGCCGAGACTTTTTCACAAATTTTTAAGTAATTTTTGTAATTATTTAGGTTGTGTTAATTGTTGTGTTTCTCTTTGTGGCTGACTGTCTTTCTTTTTTGTATATACTTATCTTTCCTATTTGTGAAAACTTGTAATTGGCCTTCTATATCGATTATTTTTATTACTATTTCTATTAGCTGTAAGTTTTCGTATCAATGTCAAGTAAATAAAAAGACAAGCCCATACCTGGCTGACTTCCTCCAATTTTTTAGCATCTTCCTCTGCCTGTCTCTTCTCCCGTTCGAGACGTTCCTGTTCCCTTATCTTTAGCCTCTCGTTCAATTCTTCCCATTCCTCTTCCTCGGTCAGTTCACGCCTCTGTTAAATTTGTTTTTTATTATTCCATTTCATCTGATTAAATAAAGTTAGCCTTACAATGTACAATGCCGTACAATGATCACCGCTGAAAATTAGTATCTATAGGCGAACATGACCATTGCGTCTCCACTCCCAAACACCATAGCAAAAGCCAGTAGTCCGCTGTATATAAACTGGTGAATTCAGAAACGTCGTTATGCGTTAAACAAGTTAACGTGATAGATTTTTCAATACCTTAATAAGTAGGTACAATAAACAGATGTTTCATATTGAATGCAATAATGAAAAGACTTTTTATTACCGACATAAAAAAAGAAGAAGGTTCTTAATTCGATTGTATTTTATTATGGATGTTCAGCCACAACTCCTTGTTTATGAACCAATTTAAACAATTCTTTTTTTGTGGAAAGGTAGGACAGGTAGTATTAGTTTTTTAAATTAGACTCATGATATAAGGTCACTCATCAACTGGGTAGTTTGTTATGCTGGAGTTGCTCTTACGCCATCATCACAAAATAAAAACAAAATAAAACGGTAATCTGAAGAGAAATCTATTTTGTTAACTAAAACACAAACCTCATATCGCTTGTGGTCATCTTTACGGTCACCTTTATTGTCATCTTTATTTTCGTCTTGATCCATCTTCTCTGTGTTTTGATCACTTTTCTTTTTTTCTTTATCATCTTCTTTCAGAGGACTAACATCACCTTTTAAATTATCTTGATTGGACAACTCTTGAGTGTCCATTGGTTCTGTTAATAATAATTTAAAATTCCCCATCACTATATAACAAAATATAGACTTATTTAATAATCAACTTTTATCAATTCCAGATATTTAAAATTGTTCTCATTCAGATTAAAGGATTAATCAATCAACGTCAGTAAAAGACTAAGCCCATCCGTGATCCAAGGTGATCAAATTAAAAGGCACATGACACTGTTTACTGTTGCCAAATGGCCCTCTCTTTCTCTGAACCTAAAAATTTTAACATCAATACAGCAAAAAAAATTATGATATTCACAAGAAAACTTTTATGTCACCTCATCACTGAGAATAGAAAAGTGAAGATGAATATGTGACTTCCAGGCAAACCCTAATTACCATTAACCCAAGCAAATGGTTTTTATTAAAGTCCTCAAACACCACTGCCTACTAAAACAGTCTAGACTTTGAAGCCTCCAAATATCTTGTGGAGATTTGGAGGCTCCCAGAGTCAGATGCCCAAGGTGAGACTCCACCACCCCTTAGTCCGCCTTTGCAAATAATAAATAACTTATCCCAACAATAAAGAAAATGCATTTAGTTCAGTATATTTTTACTAAAATATGGAGTTTTTCTGACACTATAAGTGCGGGCTACAAAGGAGTAAACATATAGTTCCATTTTAGCAACAATCTTTTGTGTTTTCAATCTGCACACTACTTGATAGATATTTCAAGTAATTTAATTTAAGTATTTTTTATTACCTTGCTCATCTTCTTTGTCATCTGTAGATTGACTCCTGCAATATAATTGTTAGTCTAATTAAATAATTAACATAATCATACATTATTGAATCAAAGATTATGATTTTTAGAGTTAATTTGTTTTAATTGCAGCTATGATAAGCGGTTAGGTTATAATCTAACCCAGTCATAACAGTAAAATTTAAACTATTTATTTTAAACTAGCTGTGCCCGTGGCTTCGCTCACGTGGACTACAGGAAGTCCGCGCGAATCTTGCTCCCCCGCTCCCTGTTATTTTAAAGATAAAAATGCTTATTGTGTGTGTTCCTTAGAAGATAGACGTATGTATACACTCCAGACTTTTTTGTAGGTCTTTTTATGTCTACAATTGTTTACTACATTAATTAGCTATATCTCTTATGGTTTACTCAGCGTAAGCCATTTAAGCGCCCGAATTGATTCGCCATAATCAGTTCTTTTTTTTTATTTGTGCAAAACCCTGATTTTTTTTGGAAAATAAAAGTAGCCTAAGTTTTTCTCTATAAATTCAGTTATCTACCAGTGAAAGTCCCATCAAAATCGGTTCAAACCGTTTCGAAGATTACCAGGAACAAACAACAGACAAAAATTTTAAAAATGGGTGTTTTGTTGTAGGTATTGTATATACTTTCATATGCATTTAGTAAAAAGCTGTTATTTTGACATTACAAACAGACACTTCAATTTTATTAATTGTATAGATTGAATACAGTTATGTTCTCTATACCTTTCATCGTCATATTGAGGTCCAGATATGCCTTTAACAGGAGATTCACTCTGCCTCTGTGGTGACTTTGAGCTGCTCTCAGGTTCAGAATCTAACTCAGGGGAATAGCGTTCACTTCCGTCATGACGTTCTTCCTCTTTAACCGGCTCCGGCGGTTCCTCCTGAGGCTTCTGTTGGGACATTATAAGTGTATAAATTCATCATTATAATATAAACAATCAAAAATGTAAAATTATTTCAAATGCTTCTTTTAGTTGATTTACGAATTCATCTAGTAAGCACGCTCACAGCTACTTTTTGCAGTGATTCATATACAGGATAGATTTTTGAGATGGAGCAGTAAGGGTAGGTACCTTAACCTTGTAGCTACATTAAAACTTTCTGAGGAGACGTCTTTAACTTTTTCACTGGCATTTACTTTTTTTTTAAATGTACAGTCAGCAAGAAAATGGGCATTTTACACAAAAAGTTTTTTCATGCCAATCGATCCTGTTTCTTATAGGAATCAATAAACTTTATGGGTTCAACTGAGGTTACTGTACTAAAAATGTCAGATATAGCAAAAAAACTTTTTCCATACATTTCATAGGAAACCATGGTGGCTTCGAGAACCTTTTGCAAGAAAAATAAAAACAACTTATTTTTATTCTTGATTAAACTTTTTATTATGAATAGTCTGGACGCTACAAAGAAGACTGGAATAGGTGTCAATTGTAACTGGTTCACATCACTACACTGACTCTTTGCAGAACAGACGACAATCAGTCTCCTTAATATGCTTACCTTAAGTGGTGTCGCTGCGATTCGTGATGAAGACGAGCGGCGCGTCGTCCTCGGCGCCGGTACAGCCCTTCGAGGCGTCGCCGGCTCGTCTGCATCTTCCGTAGAAGTATCCAATATTGATGTTTCTGGCAGTGCTATTGAACAAAAACACCTTACTTTATTTACTAACAGACTATCTCAAAGTTCGTTTTTGGCAGGATCTTGACCTAGCATGTGGTTTTTATTTTAATTTATGTTATTTGTACCTGTGATATAATTTTGGAGGCAAGTGGATTTTGAATTATATATATCCAAGAACATCCATTTGTGGACACAAAATCAACATGGACAGTATTTTAACAAGAGAGCCACTATCTTGTTAGAGCTATGTCAGAAAATTACAATAATTGAAAAAATATTGTATTCACATGACTTTAGCATCATAGGTAATAATTATAGGAAATATTTGTTTTATTTTTTCTGAACTATACTATAACCCATTTCAAGGTTATCTATTCATTACCAGGCAAGGAATATACCACATTAGGATATAGTTAATAATATCAGTAATGATAAGCTCAATAGACAGAGTGTTAAGATATCAAATTATTTTAATGCCTTAAAATAAATATTGAATTATGTGAATTTCATTATATAAGAGCCCTTAAGTAATACTAAAGCTGAGTGTGCATATTTGTATATTCTAATATTAAGAACAGTCTAACCATAAAAATTTTGTTAATATTTATTAACCTATTTATTGACAAATTTGATTAGCTATATAACTTCAAACTACAACTCCCTAATGAGTGGAGCAGAAATGTAAAATACAGTGAATGTTAATGCTGCTATATCTGTATTCATAGGCAAACAACTACAACATAATTGATAGCCTTTAGCTAACAAATAAAAGAGCAAGCTTTATGACAGCATTCTTCTTTTTTTATAAACAGCAACATCCACATTTACATGAAGTATTATAAATCATCAATCAGAGATTTTAAAAACAATTATATGTGGATGAAACTGCAGGGCATAGCTAGTCTATATATGTAAAAGGATAACTAACTGACTTACTATATATGTAATAACTCACATGAGTTCAGTGACTTTCAGCTGCTTTACTGATCTTCAAGTGTGAAATTAATTTTCACTATTTAATAATCATAATTTGTTTCTTTACTATTTTTATATGTAGGTGCTTAGATTCTTTTTTCTTGAAAGTTTTGTAGGATGACAATAAAAATACCAAATCGTAATTTTGCTTTTCATATCAGTTTTTGTATTAGCAACTAACATTTTGTAGGTTTTGAGGTAACAATTGTTTTATATTAATTTACTTGATAAAGGCAAATTACTTACCAATTAAATTATTTACCATTATAATCAGGGATCTAATCTTTATCGAATTCAACCCCTTTCAACTCCCAATTTATGCCAAACGATTGTAAATCCAACCCCCGAGATTACAGCAGGGCTTGTGTTGATAAATAAACAGTGGATGATTCAGGAATAACAATTGTGTAGTTTCACTCTAAACTACCTTGAAAATGTTGAGTTTCTATGAGGGGATTTTCAAAAGCGTTAGCTACCATCAATGCGATAATTTATGTAATTTCATGATCAAAACTGACAGAGGTGGTAGCGTGTAATGTTAAATTTCAAAATTTCAATGTTAGTTATTTTTAAAGTTTTTACTAGATACATGAAAATTGCCCATTTGACACACATAGAACCAAAGGAGGCTGATAAATTATTCTAGTACCGAGTTTGTTTTTCGTAAAAATCATCAAAAAGACTTTTTCTATTATTACATGCATGACGTCACGAAAAAACGCCAGCATTATCAAAAAACCTCGAATGACTTCTCAAGAAACGTACACGTGCGTACAAAAACATAATTAAGCCATGAATGGATGATGATAGTTAAAAATCTTTAAAAATAAGTATCGCTATAGAAATAACTTACATTTTCCAGACTTTGCTTCTAAAGCTTTTCGTAATCTTTCCACCAAAGCCGGCTTGTTACCCTTTGTATCTAAGCCGAGAGCACCAAGCTCCGAACGCAGATCCACCACTTTCATTTTAGATGGATCCATACTTAAAGTTTTGTGTTTGCACTTCTTTAAATCACAATGTCTATTTATATACTAACATAGGAATACAACAAATCATATGAATTAAACATTACTCGCGAAAATTCACTTCAAGAGCGCCAAGTAAAACTAAGATGGCGACTGGCGGTGGCGGCGCATCAACAGACCGGAAATAGGGATGAAACGATACAACTGATATGAATACATATGAGATAATTTAAATTGTTATACCAAAACAATTGATATCGATTTTTGTGACAGACAGCAAGCAGGAAACTAAATAACTTTATAAATAATATTGTATACATTATCCGGTCAAATTTGTAACATAAAATTAATGATCGTACTGTTGGTTTCTTGTCGTTTTCATTGGGGGGAATTGCCCATACTCGCCACGCTGGGCATGCGGATTGGCGAGCGCAGATATTGCTTTTGTTGCGTTGGGTGCAGGCCGCACAAGATCAGTCGCTCTGGAGATCTATGGGGGAGGCCTATGTTCAGCAGTGGACGTCCTGCGGCTGAAATGATGATGATGATGACTGTTGGTTTTACTTCTCATTAATTCTTAATCTTTACAAGTACCTACTTACTTGTTTGTATCTGTACTTTATAATTGATATTGCTTATTTTTGAACTTTTCTTTCTAAGACAGACAGTATCTGTAAAAAGATCAATACATAACTGGTATTGTTTATCCCTAGCCGGAAATGAAAGATAGTGTAGTGTGACCGACCAGAAGTTAATAAATACCAATGTTATAGTTAACATAATCCGGGAGTTTACAACCAGAGATAAATAACAACTGTTTTATATTGTTGCAAAACCACAGACTTCTAGAGCAATTAGTAACCACAGATAGATTAAATTTAAAGCTATGAATAATGCGCATATCAGTTAAATTCAAATTAAACTTTCTAGGAATTAAGTATCAACTTAATACTAACGTCACAGTTCTTATTACTATTTTAATGAAATGTTGTTTCAGCTAATAACCAAATTGAAGACCTTTGTGACATACAGTGAACCCCATGCTGCATCGGGAAAACAATTATGTTTCGGAAGCGCATATCGTTATTCGCAAAACTATTATGTATTTAGAAATAAAACATTAAACGTAATTTATATAGTAGTCTAGACTATAATCCGCCTACGTTTTTTACATAAATGTAGTTATTATAACGTAGACATCCGCTGAGAACGGATTTGTAAAATTGAACCCTTATTATAGGGTTGTAACGAGTGTTAAATTTTAACACGGGTAAAAACGTGGGGAAAATGTAGCTGTTTATAATCCCTTTCGCTTGTGCACAATAACCAAACTACATCACGTACAATACATAATACATGGCGAAATATAAAAATTTATGAATGATAATACCACATGAGAATTAAAAATTCTCGACGTAATGTTCTTCTTGGTGCCGTAGAAGCATTGGCCAATGTCAATATTTTGACGACGTACGTTCACTCCGATATTAGGCGACATGGTACATGTTGCCTAGAAACCAATAAAATTTATTCACACAAGTCATGAATTGTTTTCTTTACGTTGAAAGAAAATTAAATTTACCGTTTCATGTTCTAAGAATCTCACTAATTTTCAATAAATAATATACACAATGGCAAGGAGGGAAGAACCTAAAAGTGAGATGTCTGATATTTTTACTATAAAAATAAGATATGTTGTTGACCATGTAGAATCATTTGAAAATTAGGTTTGTAACCATAGTGTATCATTGTTTGAAACCCTTTTTCTGAAATATGTTTGAAACAATCTTGAATTACATTAAATGAAAGTGCAGTACAGATATAAATGTACATACATACAAATTACATGACTTTAGGAATATAATTAAATGAATACCTAGAAGAGCAGTAGCTACACATTAGAAGTAAAAAAGTAAAAACCTAATTCAACCCCATTGTATCCAATACGCGTTTATAGTTCCCACAAATTGTAATGAACACACTTATTGGTTACTTTTTTACAACAGTTCGACACAGTGACGGTACTTTTCCTGATGGTAACCACAGCACAATCCAAACACATCGGCGACCTCTGAAGGCCTGCATAATATCTTTTCACGTTACGCTTAAAGGACCCGACGTCGTAAGAAGGAGGGAACACGTTGACCGGGAGAAGGTTCTGTAGCGACATCTACATAGTTACACACAGCGACATCTATCGAGCCACATAAGACCCATCCTACTATCCTACATTGCGCTATAGAAATTAACTCAATCGTTGAGTATATATACAAGAACCCGACTACAACCGTTGGGACCCGTCACGTCCACCCTCTCTAGCGGTAACCCAAGCCTAGGTCCGTTCCTCGGTGTGAAACCCTTGGGTCAGGCAACCGCCCGCGCGATACAAGTGACACTGTACGTGCATCACTTAGCTACCTACATACAACACTACACACGTATGAACATACACACGTGCACACCACACAGGTACATAGGTTCTGTGAGGGACCTTTTTTTTCTTTTTTTACGCTAGTTAGTTAGCGCTAGTTAGTGTAGAAACATTCCGATTACTGAATACACATACGCACGGTTCCTTCCTTCCTCCCAGGAGGAGGGGAACGTGCCTATGTGTATATTTAGTTAGCTCGAATCGTAGGTGTAGGGATTCGAATAGATCGCGACCTATTTGCGAACGCGACGACCGCCCGAGCCGAGGTCCGGCCACTTTGGCACCCTCGTGCGAGTCGTCCACAAAACTTTCGCGGCTGAGTGCCCTCTGCGCTCGCCCCCAAGTCCGGTGAAGCTGTAAAAGCCGCAGCGGCTTTAGGGCCCCTAAGGCTAACAGTGTAGTCAGTTCTAAAAAAAAAAAAAAAAAAAATACAACCGTTGGGCAGCAGCCCGCCAGACACAACACCCGTCTGGCCGGAGGATCCTCCCTTTGCAATAGTTCTTCTACAGTTCCACAGTTTTACGGTACGACAAAGATAAGTCACAGAGAACTTTTAAGTTCGTGCCGAGATCGAGGTTACCGTAAAATTGTGACTCGGAAGCTCAGCTCGTGTGTTTCTGTAGTGGAAAGGGGAGGAGAAGAATTGGAAAAGTTTACCGGAAAATTTTGTAATCCGGGAAAATATTGAACATCCTTTTTATATCAGATTTTTGTATAAACTAAAGACTATAGCCTTTAGAACTCACGATTCAAAGGATAGATATGCGTAATTCTTCGCGACCTAATCCGGTGCAAATCCTTCATTGATTACTGGACATACACCAGCCGGTCCTGAAACGCGATAAGCTTGCGTCCAATTATGCATGATGTTACACCATGTATGTTCGTGGTCGCAAATTATTAACAAAATTTAATAATCACTTAGAAATAAATACAGTTTTGAAATTTCTAATACAAACAATGAATTACAGTACAGCCAAATAATGATTTAGAAAAGAAAATAATAGAAGCTTTCGAAGTGTTTGACCATTCCGGGAAGCAAGTGGTTGACGTGAGAGAGATCGGAACTATACTACGATCGTTGGGTATGTTTGATTCCATAACGGATTATACGTCAAAAAAATGTTTTTCTAAAAGATCATCAAAACTTTCTACAAATTTCTTGAAGACCTCGCTACAAGACGGGTTTACGTCATCTTAAACGTTACTTAGTTCGCCACTGCCGATGAGCCCCCATCGCTATTTGTATATTTAATTAGTTTTGTACAATTTATTAAAAATACTTATCCTGTCAGGATGCTGTCCAACCGAAGCAGAGATCCAGGAAGTAATCCTGGCAACTGAGAACAAGGAAGCGACTGGAAACGTACCTTTAAGCAACTTTCTACCATACATGTGCAAAGTAATGATTACACATAGGTAATTATAAATGTTCTATATTATATCTCTACATCTAGCCGATGGAGAAATGAGTCAGTTTTCCATGATCTAAGATCAATTATAAATAAGATAAGAGGATAAAGATATATTTAATTAGGCCAATGGTAAGATCGTAACTTATGGAGGCTCGTAACATCATAGATATTATTAGCGCTTTACTGACCTTGAAACCCTACCCCAAAGAACTCTGAAAACTCTACTCATCGCAGGAACACAACACGATGTTATTTGGCAGCGATCTTCTGTAGGGTGAAGGTAGGTATTCCACCAGTCGGACTGCCCCAAGCGGAGAGAAATATCAAAAGAAATTTCCCTTTGCCCTACCTGTGTCTACCTTCCACATTCGTGCTGTCTGTCGTTTAAGAGTTCCGATATGCCTTTGCTGTTAGTCCATGACCATAGGTAAGTACCTAGTCTTGGATTATCATAAACCTACCAATATATCAATCACTTTACATTTCTTATTCAATTTTGAAGAATTTCCAGGTGTATCTTCGAACTCTAAGGTCCAGTGGGAGCAAAATTAAAATGAGATCCCCTTACCAACAGAAAAATAATTTTGTAAATCGTTTTATAATGACGGAGTTATGAGCTAACAAGTATTTTAAAAAAAATACAACCGAATTGATAACCTCTTTCGTTTTTTCTAGCCGGTAAAAAATAATTACATATATGTAAGTCTAAGATGTTTATAAAAGTGTCGATGCGTTAGCTGCGCTCTATTTTGGCAATATTAAAGTCAGGTAATTGCCTGACATTCTCGTAATAACCTGTTATCCAGTGTCGCGGTTGCACGTCAATACATACAATTCAATATATACTTTATATATTCATTTCGTTCTAACAAAAATAAGTCTTTCATATTCTTTCTCTTTTTTGCGTATTATATAACTGAAAGCTTTATTTATAGTTTGTATGTATAGATTAATTACGTTGTTTTTTTGTGCAATGATGTTAGCGTATTATGACGCGTCTTTATATAAAATGTCATTGATGTAAGTACTTACCCATATTTATAGTACCATTTTTTTTCTATTAAACTTTTAAACATAACAAAGCTAGGTAATTTCAAGAAACAGCTGCATTGTAATTAATAAATCGGTTTCTAGGTTTTACCCGGCCAGCGCGGATATATTACTGGCGGCATTTCGTTACTTCGATCCCGAAGGACGTGGTTTCCTCACCAAGGAGAGGTTTGCGAAGCTCATGCTGGAGGAAGGGGAACCGTTCACACAGGTTTTAATATTAACAATTCTAAAAACAACTTGTATAATATTAACATGTCATTGTTAAACTTGTTAGATACCTAATTATTATAAAAATATTAGAAATCCGCGGATTTACAGTATGTTCAAATTAAAGTTAGGTACCTACCTAATTATTTAATCAATAGCTAATACTTGACTTTGTCTGTGGTATTAGAAAACTAAGCAGATTGAGGCAGAGTCCGCCGGGACAAGAAAGTCTATTGACAGCATTTGTCATGTTCTCTATACGTTTTTTAATAATCCTTAGGTTAAAAGATTTGGCCACAATCTGATTTCATGATAAGCGACGACATGGCTCAAATTGGTAACACGTTTATCTTACTTAGTGGGGGAACTGACTGTCAAGTGCAGATGCCGGAACACAGCTATAGGTGCTTGGCGACAGATTTTCAACTTATATTGTTTATTGATATTCCATGGGACCTAAAACATACTTGGCGAATTGTGGGTGTACAATTTGTACCTACACCTCTGCCTAACCCTTCGGGGGATACAGGCGTGATGGTATGTTATGTTTGTTTATTTTATCAAGGCGTTACTTTGTAGAGATGAGAATTTTCTATGATTTTTACCTTGCTATTTCCTCATGAAACAAATTAACAGAAGTTATCTACTTCCTGTTCTCAGCTGATGTTATGTTAGGTTTTTCTTCAGACTGAGCTGTTTTATTCCCTCTTTGAAAGTTCAGGCCTTTTGCCTTCAAACCTACATCGATGAACTCGATATCCGAACACATTACTACTGCGCCAACAATGTCATCGATTCACAAAAATCTTATAATCCGACTGCGAAAAAGGAAGGTTATGTTTTTCGAGAGTATAAGTAGATAGAACCTATTTCTTTGTCATGCTCTGTAGCCTGAACAGCTTTGTTAGCGCGGCGGCTAAGCTATATAGCCGAGCGCGTCAACAACGGCGGGATGGTCGCTGATAAAAGAAACCGACTGACCTGTAGTTCCTTGACCGGTGCAGACGAGGAATACGCTACGCCACCTCGTTGATGGTCTTAAGGTTGTACAGCGCGTTCCTTGATATGTTTTAGTGGACTGTATAGCGGGTAAATATAACTCACGACGACGTTCATGCGCCGTCCGGGCGCACGTGCACTTGATATAGCGGGGTCGTAATGTAATGCACGATGTCAACACGCGTGCGGGCGAGCGTAGACTGTTGGTAATTACAAACAGCTTCCCAATCAGCGATGGAAAGGGGACGACAGGTAGCCGTTGAAGCGGATTGGTAAATATAAAAGAAGTGCCAATTAAGTGGCGCGAACAGGCTTAATGGATTTTAGCATACGGGGTGTCGTTAGATTCGTCTTAACTAAGGGCGTGGCACAAGTTATATAATGTTTAAGTAAATTTGGGAATCAAATATTAAGCAACAATATAAAAATATACTTTTTTTGGTAATTGTTTTTGTTTCCTTTTTAATAATTTAGCTTATTTGTGTTATTGCTTGTCATAGGAGGAATTCGATGAGATGATGCAAACTGCACTCGATCCAGTATCAGATACCGTCACCTACGAGTTCTATATTAATCAACTCATGGTAAGTTATTTACAAGTTTTTCGATAGTTGTTTGCGTTTTTATTTATTAACTAGCTGTGCACGCAACTTCGTCCGCGTGGAATTTCGGCAGCGAAGGGGAACGTGCTCGTGGCGCGGGACGGCACTTTTTCTGGCAGTTAGCTAATGTTATAAGAAGTAGCTTAGGCTACTTATTACTTAATGTTTTAGAAAAATAATTATGGTTCCGCGTCAATAAAATACATATACTAAAGTAGCATACAAAATTTTATGCTGACGAAACCTTTATTTTTTTATCGTTATTGGTTTAGCGTTGTAGCCACAATCTCATCTAATCTTCGATTTAGCCCAAAATGATAGCACGCTAAGCCTTTATTTATATATAAGCCTAAATTTATGTCGCAAAATATAAACATAATATTACCACAGAGTTATTGGTATAAACCGATCACGTTATTTTTTATTATTATTGATCGGCTTCCAAATACCTTATTATAAACGAAAGATCTTTCATATATTACACCACAGATACGACGTACAGATTTGATGGTGTAATGAAACGGCAAATAGGTATTTATTAGGACATACCTACTAACTAAATCGTAACAGAGCGGAGGGATTACATTACCTAAACGTTATCCAACGTTGTACCTACAACGAAGACTTTATATATATTGTAAGTAACAAGCAGACCCGCAGTAGACTTGGATGTTAGTCACCGATTGATAGCTAGATACTCCTCAAGACTTCCGACTGCGTATCTTACTTAGCAGTGGGAACTTGTGGCGCAAAGACTCGTACAAATAGCAAGTATGCTATAGGTACTGCTGTCACACCTGAGCGGGAGCACCTGGTTACCAGTTTGGTACAGTTGTCTCGGCTCCAAGACGAGCTGAGAAAATTGTTGACGATCCCAAATCACAAGCGGTATCGAACCTTTAAGCATTGGGAGAGACTTCGTCTCCTTGTGTGTTCCATTGTTTATATTATAATAAGTCGTGTTTCGATAAGTAGTTCGATTATCGAAATAATGCCACGGCCACTTCCCATCATCGTCAGTGAATTTATCCTCACGCCTTGGTATTTCAATAATAATAATAGGTTTGTATTTATTTGACCTCACACATTATGTACTAAATTAACCTAATCTAAAACAATTAACAATCAATCGACAAAATTGTAAAAATATTTAAAAAAAAAAACAAAATGGACGCGGTCATTCCGATTTCAGAGGAGTTTCCTTCCGCGAACGCTTCGTTTATGAAGGTACATCGAAGAACGTAAGTAAAATATTGTTACGATTTCAGTAAAAATAGACAAAAAAATTATTCTAGAAATATCTATTGACGTCTAGAATGTACTCGAATCATCGAGTATGTATCTGTAGGTTTGAAAAGACAATACATGTACCTACTTACACATTGAAAGCTTATCGCTCCGATTGCGTAATCCCACAGGGGTCTTTATTTAAAATTTCAATTCTGTCGGGGAATGGGGAACGGTTTGTGGAACACTTTTTTTATCTAAGGAACCCTGGAACTTTTTAATAATAGGTCCATCGACTCCAATGAAAATTTTATATAGGTAACAGTTTAATAAGCGGCGTTTTAACTGAATAAAAAAATAGTTCATATCACAAAAGGGAGCCATACTGCCACATATTGAATTGAAAACAGATTATAGCCAGTGTCACTCGGGATGATATAAATATTTTAATGATAAGGAATACATGCAAAACAGTTAAGGCATCTAAAAGTTATGGTCTAATAAAGAAACTCACATACACGAACCCTGAAAACATTACACTCCTTTGAGAAGTCGTGTAAAAATAGAACACTTATTCATAAAAACGATGTCGTAAAGTTGAAGACCTTTCGAGTGATTTAGACCCTCGTTTTATTTTGGTGAGAGGTGTTCCGACTTCCGAGCCAAGACAGATTTCTTTTGGACAACGAAGTGGTAATAACAATCGAAGAAATTTCCAAAATGACCACAGTATAGTCAGTTTGTTTCACTGAATAAATTATTTACGTAAAATGTAACGGCATTTTGTCACTACCCACGGGTATAATAATAAATCACAAATACAAAAGGTAGCCCGCATGGGTAGTACCTTTGTTTTACTGATCTGTATCACTAAAACATAGGTGTTTGTCTAATATTGCTCACCCCTAAGCTTGGGATGTGGAGTGAACCCCCTATTTAAGATTTCTCAGAAATTCTTCAAAAGCATAGTGAACAGGTTTTTAAAGTCTGCAACGCGCATGTGACCCTTCTAGTTTTGCATACGTCCATGGGCTGCGGACCGCTTATCTGGCGGACTACACGATGATTTCCCAGCATTAAAAAATCTGTGCTTGTTTTACCACGTTTAAACTCAACATTTTATTTCTAACTCCAGACTAGGCTTATAGTACATAATTATATTGAAAATGAAACAACAATTTATTAATAGTAATGAATTTGATTATGTGATCTAACATAAATTTTTTCTTTATTCGGTACAAATGTACCGAATACATTTAAAAATAAAATAAACCTTATTCGCTAATACTAACACCATAATTAATAACAATTTCTACATTTAGCCTTGTTTATTTATAAGTTATATTCAAAGAATTATAAGAACCTATACACATTCGCTTTAGTTATATGTCATCAATTAACACAAGTGATATTCACTAGCAAACTACATGGCTGATTACACACAACTAGTCACTATAATCGCAAGCCAGGCATCGACATCCTACAGAACTCCCGGTAAAACTACTAACAATATAAGTTAAAAAAAAAAAAACAAAATGTCTTCTCCGTATATTATAATTTTTTTTACTAAAATAAGAATCATATTTTTATTTATATTTCTAGTGCGTTGTTAAATCCTAATGGGTAAATTGATTATTCCTAAAATAAAATTTAAAACGAATGCTGCACTCATTTTTGTAGTGTTGTGCTACCGTATATTTAATGTTTGAATTATTTGAATTGTAAGATTTTAAATAGCGAATTGAGGGTTTTTATTTATTTCGTATTTTTATTATTCTGGTATGTTACCCGATAATTTACTATTAACATTACATAGTTCAGGAAACAAAACAATGTAGTGGACATCACTATTAAAAAAAAATTTAACTAGTAACACATAAAATGTCATTTTACTCAGCAGGATTAAATAACGCTCTTTAGACATGTATTAAATCTAAATTATAAAAAAATGGTGTCTCACCAGTTTGCCAGAGCATTAATTATATCTCAAAGTCATATATTTTACAGATCCTTTACAATAATAAACTGTAATGGTGTCGTATCGTGAAACATTTTATACGCTAACGCATGCTTTGCTCATGCAAGTTACTAATGTTTTTTTTAATCTAATTATTTTTTAGTGTTTAAACAATGCAAACAGTATATTATATTCTGTGGTTGATACTTTATATTTATTGACTTTCTATAGAGTGCCCAAATTTCTTCATTTTTATTAAAAAGCAATAGGTACAGTAATTGCAAAAGTTGAAACGCAATTTCCCAACAACGATTTTTGAGTAATTTTGGTTTATTATTTAAAAGGTATGATATGTTGGTATTAAATAAAACCTATGAAAGGATAAATATTCAAATTTTATCAAATTAAAAGCCAATGAAAAGATAAAGGGATCCTTCTATTCATTATTTTGAGTCAGTTTGCTGGTTCGCCTTGTCTGAATGGTTCTTGGTTTTACAGAGGCCAATCTAGTAGATGCTCTTGTTGGAGTGGCACGAACATCTTCCTTTACATTCTCATCTATCTTTTCCTCCTTAATAGCCTCTAAGCTATTGTTGGAATCAATAATTTCATCTTGAGGTGTCTGAATTTTTTCAGTGTCTATTTGTTCTGTGTTATTAGAAGTGACTGACTCTTTCTCTTGTACCTCATTATTGTCTACAGGTGTATTAATTTCTGAAGATTTTTCAGCTGCTACGGAATCCTCTACTTTTACAATGACATCCTGCTTTTCTATTATCTCAGTAATGGCCGTTGTGTTCTTATACATTTCGTCAGTTTTCTCACTAACACCCTTCGTTTTCGCAGTAATATCCTTCGTTTCTTCAGTAGTGTCCTCTGTTTCCTCAAGAATGTTCTCAGTTTTCTGTGTAGTTTCCTCAGTTTTATCTATAATATTCTCAGTTATCTCTGTGTTATCCTCAGTAATATCCATAGTTTCGTCAGTAAGATATTCCGATTTATTTACAATATTCTCATGTATACTTTGACTTTGCATTTTAGAATTTGAATTTTCTGTCATGGCTTCTTCATTTTTGTCATCATCACTTTCGCAAATTATAGTTACTTGATTTTTATCTTTAGCCTCAAACTCAAAATCGCCTGACTTCTCATCTCCTGTTATTGGATCTTTAATATTATCGTCATTCTTCTCTTCACCTTGTCTAATTGAAGAAAGCAGGTCATTAATCTGATCATCTAGTTCTGAGCCGAAACTTGTATCCTGAGGTTCAGCACTTTCACTGTTGTTGACATTATCTGTGGTTGAATTTTCGGCTGCCTTGTTTCCACTTGAATCGCTGGGCTTTATTTCAATGATATATTTGCCTTTTAACAAAAAAAAAAATTAAATGAACATATAATTAAATAAATAATAAACCTAATATTAGTAATAAAAAGTAGAATACAAAGCAATTTACCAATAGCCACCCCATTTTTTGCTATTACATCATCAAAGGTTTTCTTCTCTGTAAACCCGACAAATAGTAAATTTTGCTGTTTCTTGTGTTTCTTGATAGTCTTGGGTTTAAATTCATCCAAAAAGGTTTGCATTATTTTCCTTTTTGGTAAAGAGGGACGTCCGATAATCTGAAATTAAATTGCATTCATGTCATTTACTGTGAATAGTTTCGACGAATTTACGTAATAACGCTGATTAAAAATAAGCTATGCTTATCTCTAGCTTAGCTTTGTTTCCTTCTAATAAAATGGATTAGAAATGGATTATATGGATTCTAAATGGATTAGACAAAGTGAGAAATACTTCAATCAGTCACTCTATTCTGGTTCAAATACTGCTTCACAGATAACAAGGCGTGAGCAGGTGCATTTTCACATGTACAAATCCAACATTAACATATAGCTGTGTTTTAACCAGATTGCCTACAACATTCTGATACATGCCTCATCTTTACCATCAGTATCCATATTATAACATAATGTAACATTAATTCATAGTTACTATACTTATATCTTTTTTGACATATTTGGACAAATACTGTGATATGCTTGAGATGTCTAAAACAACAAAACTAAAGGAGAAGTAACTAAAGGTGATGCATATTTAAAGACGAATAAGCAGTATAGTTTACAAAAAAGGTTATATATTTCAACAATGTAGAAATTAAGAAAGTAACTAAGGCTTATTGATGATCAATTGATACAAAACAGGAAAAATAATACAAGACAATTTTTAACAAAAAAGAAAACGAACTTCAATTATTTTGGAGAGCTCTCTGGTGTATCTTCGAAGATGAAGAATCAATGCCAATGAAATTAAAATGGGACCACCCTTGAGGTATCCCCTATCCAACAAAAAAAGAATCATCCAAATCAGTTCATAAACAAAGAAGTTATGGCTGAACATAACTGAAATATATGTATAAAATACATTTGAATTGAGAAGGAATCTTTTTCTTTTTTTAATCACTGTTAAATATAAAAATAGCATTTCAAAAATCGTTTGTTTCAGTAGTATGATACTATAAGTAGAGTATAACATAAGTTAACTTTTACGAAATATCTTAAAACATTCTGCCGTAAAAGCATGGTAAATTGACAGTACTGTCCCTGATGGTAAGCACAGTACAATCCTAACACAACCGCGACCACCGAAAGATCGTAATCCGTCGACGGTCGCCGCTGTTATGTCGTCCTGCATTAATCTTACTGAACATGCACTGGCTGATCCCGTAACGCGACACGCAAAAGCGAGTCACTATGGCGGCCTTTTAAAACCACATGCATGATGGTCGCGATTCAGTCAAGCAAAAACAACCCTACTACCCCGCTATCACCATTTCCTTGTTTGTGGCTCAGGAAGGTGCATCATGTGCAGGTGAGGTTGGCTTGGGCGTCTCACTGCTGAAGATGTACTTCATTTGACACCGTTTTCTGTGATGATTTGGTAATAGCTATATCAATTGGCACCATTCGCGTCTTTTTGAATCCAAACACAAGATTGTTTGGAATAAGTAATAAGCGAGTCTGCTTCGTGCTTTGGCCGTGAGCTCGCGTTTGTTTGGTTTGTACGCGCAACATCATTCCGGACGTTCGGCTAGCGCTGAGATATATGTGAAGCACGGTGATTGAAGTTTTTGCATTGTATAACTTTGAGTTGGTGTCCCAGGAGAGTTTCTGCTGAATTGATTACTAGCGAGATGTCCTACCATTTGAGGCTGCCACACATACATACATACAGTTCACTCTACAAACACAAATACTTCACAATCTGCAGTCCAGGTCGACGGGGCAAGGTCAAGGTCACCACCCGTCCTGACGAGGTGAGTCTCCTTGTTTTATTGCTAAAATAAATACTGTGTATCGCAGCAATAGTTTCGAGAGGGATTGATTTGCGATAGATTGAATTAAGGGCCCAGCACATATTTCGCGGACCTGATCGAACAACCCTAATTCGTTCTCTAAAATAAAAGTAGCCTATGTTACTCCTTAAAATATCAGCTAGTAAAAGTGCCGTCAAAAAAGTTTAACAGTCAAAAGTCAGAACAAACAGACAGCCAGACGAAAATGATAAAAATTGTTTTTTTATAGGTACCTTATGTACTGTCATAGTAATTTAGTAAAAATTTTAAATTACAAACAGACCCTTCAATTTTAATAATTGTATAGATATAATAAGCATTATTTACCCTGACATAATGTAACGGTGATCCAGTGGACTGCTTCTCATTCGTTTTCCCTGGTACATTATTTGTGCTTTTCTCATTTTCACTATTTCCTGTCTCTTTATCGGCCTGAGTTTTAGCCAATTGTTCAGACATCTTACTCTTTATATATGGTTTGGAACTTTGTGTTTTAAGAACCACTTCAGCTATACTGCTTTCAAATGTATAGTCCAAATTCATTATGTCAGTAATATACTGTAAACAAGCAAAATTATTAAAAAGGAAACAAAAGTTGGCTAACAAATTTATTTTTCTAGTTTTGCTTTTTATTTGATCTAAGACGTTGTACTTAAATATGATACAGCCTAGGCCACTTTCACAATTAAGACGCATCTAACTACACCTCATATGCTAAAATCCATCAAGCCATTTAGGCTACAGAGCATGCCAAAGAAATAGTCACAGATACCTACATACATACACTCTAAAATCATAACCCTCTATTTCTGAGTCTGGTAAAAAGAGATTATTATGTAAGCTTGATATTTGATCATCCTGGTGTAAAATTTTTATATGAAAGCATACAATTTTACGCTAAAAAATGCTTCTAATTTAATTGCAAATGCACTTCAGCAATATGCTGTCGCTAATGGACTTCAAAAGTTGTAGAGTTATAAATATTTTTATGATAAATAGAGTAATTTTGTATATTTCGTGAACACAAAAACATTCCAAAAAATGATTAAGAGATTGAAAAATTAATTTTGACTAGCGATCGCCCTAAAGTTTAAATTCGAACAGAGATTTTGATCATAGACTATTTTCTGTTTGACATTTGCAGTATGAACCTAAACAATGAGTATTATCTACATCACTTTTGCTGTCACTTTTTGTTGAGTAACAAACTCAATATTTTGGGGGTCTAAGTTCAATGGCACTTGTCGGGTTAGGATTCACAGTATTAATTTATTTAATTTAATATTTTATTAACTGATATTATAAATAAATTTCAGCTATCTATCTGCACTTCTTATCCATATAAACTTTAACCATGCCAAATCTCAGTCTTCCGTGCACGCAATACGCTTAAAAAGGGGTAGAAAGCTTTTGCTTCACATATTCATATATTTTGATAACTATTTGGTTTCACCTGTTGTTCTCCAACTTTTGGTGTCAATTTGACATCCATTTTGCAGTATACTTTGTTGTAAATTTTCTACCAAATGGATATTGTACTATTAATATATTCTTGTAGTATGAAATGCTTATTGTATACGAAAATATTTTTATATGTAACTACCAATCACCTGGGACTTTGTACGGGTTAATCACAATAAAATGTAGCCAATAGCACTGAGCGATAATGTAGCTTCCTAGGAGTGAAAGAATTTTCAGAATCTGAACATTGATTCCAGAGACTACTTCCTGCATATAAACTCACAAATTTTACCTCTTTTTAATATTGGCATAAATAGAACATGTTCATGGAAAAAGAATCCAGAAAAAGAAAAGTTGTGTTTACATAGAAAGTGTAGAAACTCTTTAACTAAAATCAATACTTTCACAAAGAATAGGCTTCCTTACTAGGTTTATGACATACAGATTAAAATACATTTGTGTTTTATGTTTAGGCACTTAATAAGGTAAATGAGGTATTAAAAATACTTACGGGTACAAATTTCTTCAGTAAATATGGCAGTCTCTGCTGCATTACATTATCTAGTTCTTCTGGAGAATACATAATTTTATTGGATTTCTCAGGTGAGTCACTATTTTCCTGAATAACATCTTCAATAACCACTACATCATTTTCCTCAGATGTAGCTGAAGCCCCAGCTGTATCATCTTTGACAACCACAACTGTATCTTTCAAAGTTTCTTTCTTTCCTGAATATATATCTTCAAGCTAGAAATAAATTATTATGATCAAGAATTCATAATTAATTTTTTTTACATCATATGTAATTTGTGTGTACAACTAAATAATACAATAAGTACAGATATTTCTAATTATCATTCATAAAGGTACCTATTGAGTTCTAACTCTTACCTATGTCTGCCAGTGTTTTAAAAAACATCTAAGTAAACTTGGAAAGTTAAACATTATCTAAATACGAAATTTAATCCAAATTGTTAGAACAGTTTTTGTGAAATTAATTAATGTAATGAATTGCACATTAAGTATTTATGCGATATGTAAAAAAAAGGTAACTCATGCACTCATCGAAACAACAAAGAAACTACTAAAGGTAGAAAAATGAAATTTGAAAATAATGACCCATTTCTTCACTCAGTTAATATTTATAAAACTTCTGCTTCTTAAAAAGATTAGAACAGTGTATAAAAATTACCCCTGAGAAAATCATTGCTTACTCCCTTTTCTTGAAATAAATAACTGTGATTTTTGAAAACGATAACTAAGTGGCCAATTAATAATTTGAAGAAGTAGTGAATAAATTCAGAAAATAAATCCTCTGTTACTACTGAAATAGTATGAGATTTTGAACAACTGAATCTTACCTAATGAAGGGGTAATTTACTCAGCTCCCATATTTTTTCAGTTAAATCATTAGCACATTTAGGACCTCAGTTGCTATTACACAAGGATCAACATATTTTAGTCCCATATGATGATATATGTGTTATTAAAAAGCATGCTTATGAGCTTCAACTGCTTAAAAAAGTATGCTCGCTTATTAGCAATAGTTTTGTAACACATACTACTAGGTAGCAATTGTTAAATAATAGCATGCTTTCGAACTACAAACTAGCATGTCTATTAGTGCCTTTAAAATTAGAAAAAAATAATATAAACAAGGAATATCTAGAAGCAAATAATTTCCTACCTTATGAAACATTTCATTCAGTTTCTTTTTCAAAACTATGCCAACATTTAGTTTTAAAAATTCCTCTGGGGTATCTAAAATGTAAAACAATTATTTATTATAAAGATTTACAACTTATAATCAATAAAGAAATAAATGTGTAAAATAATGATTAATTCAAAGTGTATTTAGAAGTGGTTAAAATATGTTTAATCAAAATTTCATACACAAAAAAATCATGAGACATTTTTCCTACAAATTGGCTGGGCTGGTTTTACATAAACAATGTCAAGGATTACTACAGTTTCCAAGACTATGTTGCCAATTTCTCATCTGCCTACAATTCAGCACAAAATATTGTAAAGCCAGATTTAACCATTAAGAGACATTGCTTTGGATTATTTTAATATTCATGGATTTTTTTAACCACGTAGCACGCCATGACCGATATTTGTTATGCAGTGATACTGTTTCACTAAAGGGTTGAAAAATAGATTAAAATATAATCAATATTGCGCAGAGTTAATTATGTAAAACTGCAGTATCGATAAAAAAAATACTGCGGACACTTTTGAATCTACGCACATTTATGCATAAATTGGGTAGTTCGAAAGTATACCCGCCAGCTAATCTATTTTCGTAATTCAACCCAAATAGATCCATGATGTATTGATGAAAACATCACCAGTGCAATTTAAGAATTTATCAATCATTTGAATTAGATGGAAATCCCATACAAAAGTTTTGCGATAGTTTTTGTATGTGGGATTATATTAAAATAAAATAAAATATAAATCTACCTGCTTTCCTATATTTGAAAATTGACTTTACAGTTTCTTGTGCAGCTATCAGCATACTTTGGTCAGTTTCAATAGGGAATCGTTCGCGGTAAGCCGCCACGATTTCCACGTAAGGACCCACATGTTTACCTAACATGAGTTTCCTTAAACGCTCGCGTAAAATCTGCTTGATGTTTCGCTGCATATTATGGGATTGGTTGACGAGGTCTTCTTTTAAGACCGCACTGGCTTGCTCTTTAATGGATTTTAAGATATGGCCTACCGCCAACTCGAGCCGGCCACGTACTTTTCGCGACTGTTGACCGTCGGCATGTAAGATCATTGACTCCTCAACATTTTTAGCTGCCTGTAATGCTTTCCCGACCAATGGTTTCCGTGTCGCGATCGGGTAAGCGTCCGCCTTTACTGTTTGCTCGATCAACGCTTTCCTCGTCGCGACCGGATACGTTTTTAAATTGTTAGGACGGGCAGTTGCAACTTTAGCCTTTGAAACTTTATTTTTAGATTTGAATTCTGTACGAACAGATGAGTATGTACCACGTGGATTGAAAGACATTAAAGGTCTCGGCTTTTGCGAAACGACTGCATTCCTCTTTGGCGGTGCAGTCTTCTTTTGTGGAGAATAGCTTTGGTTGTATTTCATTGGTTCATTGACATGTCTCGAAGACGGCTTAGGGCCCAAGCGAGAGCCAAACGACTTCTCTACATTGTCCCCATCGAAACCAGAGAAGCGTTTGGACACATTGTCATTTTGCCATGGATTGGGACGCTTTCTGCCAGAGTTAAGCGATATATAATCGTTATTCTGTGCTGGAGCCTCGAATGGTTGAGGTCTATTATTATAAGCTGAATGGGACGCTTCTGGAGCCTCATATAATTGTTCGTAATAGCGAGGCGCGTTATACGAAAATTCTCTCTGAAAGTGAAAGAGTTAAGATGATAATATTAAAATCGGTATGTATTTGTACATAGTTATATACGTTGATATGGTTATGTATGTGTGCTACAAAAATTCTTAATTTTTTTTTTTTTAAATTAAAAAGACGATGTACTGAATCAGCCGTTATTTCTGATACTCAAGTATATTACTTCTCACAATATAAAAGAAGCTCGCGTTTTTATTGTCACAGTCAATACTATTTATTGCATTGGACTTGTGGCAACAGCTATCAATTTTCAGGTCCTTAACCGCAAGCATGGAAATAGGCAGGATGTTCAAAGAAATGAACAAACATGGACAAACTCTATTGACAATATTAGACTGACTAGACTATTCATTAAAAAATAGCAACACATATTTTTCAATGAGAATGTTACACAACATAATGTTGGAGTATATGTGTTGCTAGCAAGTCAAGTCAGCCAGTCCTCAGCTTACTCACACCCTATTAGGTGGGAGAGGGGGCTGCTGACCCCATATCGATACCTGACTATGTCCTTGCCACAAAACTTTTGAGATGATACTGTACTTCATCTAATGGAGTACTTGAATATGCCTAAGTTGACTCAACAGCATATCACTCAAAACAAACCAACTAACATGAGTTAACACATGTGAATTTCACTCAAGTGTGATTTTTTGTTGAAATTATCAACTTTACTAATTTTATGTTATGAATCACATGGGAAAGATAAATAAAACTATCTTCACCGGATGAGAATTTTTGTAATGCCTTAGAGCTATAACTATCAAAAAACTCTTAAATCTTCAGTGTAGTTCAGTATTCTAATGGGAATGAGTAATCAAGGCTTTAAATTCTATGAAATTTATTCTGCCATAGCCATAATACATTATGGAGACTGCTTGTACATTAGCAAGATGTAATATACAAAAAATTATAGACAACAAATTATGTCAATGGAAATCATAGTTAATGCAAAAACAGAATTTTCATCAATAATGTATCACAGGGATACAGATTTCTTTTTACTTCATAGCCAATTTACAATTTTATTATTTTGCCATGGCACATCACTGAAAATAATATTATCCAGGCAAAGAAATGCAAACAACTTTTTCGTTAAACCCTACAATCTGCGGCTCAAATATGTATGAATGAATGAATACTTTATTGCACTCTTAGTTTATACACGGGCAAGCTCTTAATTTTCTTTTGGTGGCAATTGGCGAACTGGAAGCATTTTCTTCCAGTTCACCAATGTAATGTCGAAAATATTATTATTGTCAGTAGTGCAATAGGAAATTAAATTAAAAACAAAAATGAGCAAACACAAAAAAATATATAACTAGAAAAGTAATTAAATTTAAATAGAAATATATAATACTATATTAAATAAATAAAATAAAGTAGAAATAATTATAAATACATACAAGACCATATATACATACATATATATGTCCAAAAAAGTATATACCCAAGTTATAAATGGAATTTGTAAAAATTTAGATCACTCTGTCTCTTGTTTATTAAACAAATATCCATGCAGTTGTCTTTTGAAGTTGTTGATTGTTTTAGCATCTTGAAGGTGACATGGTAACATGATAACCACAGTTGTATGGCAAATATTCGATTTTTTCAGAAACCATAATCACTGTGATTCCTAAGAAGGGTAGGCATGGGCACTGCAAGGCCAGGCTTGCATTTAGCAATACCATATAATAGTGATTCCTAGTAAAGCAATGGAACACTGAACCATATATCATATTTTATAAGGCCCTTTACTAAATGAAAGGCAGTACAACTTCAAATAATAATAAAGAACTTTTATCATAATTACAGTACCATTGTAACAAAATAACAAAGACAAAGAATCTTCCGACTTTTTCACAAAATTTACATATGGTTTACTTTTGTACAATAAGCCAGACATGAACTTCATTGTGTTATTAAAGTATGAATATGTATTTTTTCATAGATTCTATCATACACACACCTCTTTATTTGGTCTGTTGTGCACGGGTTCTCTTTGGTCTTGGAAGTAGCCATGTTGTTGTTCAATAAACTCTCGTTTCTTCTTCAGTTCATTCAGCTCTCTATCTATATTCTAAATAAAAACAATAATCTTAATTACTATCACCATGTCATGCATGCATCTGCTGGAGTACACAGAAAAGATTGACCAACATTTATTTCTATCATTAACAATCAACTCTTAATTTTACTAAATAATGGGTGCCCCAACTTAGTCCTTTGGTTGTTTTTTCCTTAACGTTATACCAGGTTATTTGATAGAAGCTTGTTAACATTTTTAGACTAAGTAGATGTTTACGTTTTCATTTCACGGATTATGTATTAGCCTAGTAGGAATAAAATGTTAGTAGAATGACGGATGACAATAAGACAAAATCTGATTTTTTTATAGAAATATTATTATTAATTATAGTTTTTTATCAATTTACACGAAATCGGTGAATTACCTTGTAATGAGAGGGGTAAAGATATAACCTTTATCAACTTGAACCCCTTTCGACCTCCAATTCGTACCCAACAATTCTAAAACCAACGCCGTAATTCCCAAGCTCTTGTCTGAATTGTCGATTTCGATTGGATGCGAAACTCCACTAACTTAATCCCAAATCTAAATCTACTAATTACAAGCTTAGGGAATACTTACTTGTAGATATTCGTACATAATCGGTTCATTTTCTCTGGGCTGTATCTGATTTGGTCTTGTTGGTAATAACGGCATTTTATTGCCGCCATTACGCCCATGCCTCATTGTATTTCGGTTCATAATAAATGCTCACTAGTTTGCGTAAAATCACAAGAAATAATGGCTAATCCTAATTCGGTCAGAAAAAAGGTACCGACAAACGAACAAGAAAAGAATATTTTAAGAATGAACTGAATGCTCTCGTTAATTTTGTCGTTTGTATCTATTTGTCTATGGTTTGTTATTTATTTTAATAGCGCTTTAGGGATGCCCGATGATACAGTAACATCGACAAGTAGATCGTACGTAAACATCGATGTTTTAGTGCCAGCCAATTGGGTGAGCTTTTTTGATTGCCACATATCCTATGTGGAATTCTGATATACAGCACATAAATTTGCAAACATTAGCGTTCGATGTTTTGCTACTATTCAAGTGAACGAGCTTTTTTCGGGTGCCTTATCGGGTCTGCGCATTGAGTTAACTCAAATTTGGACCATAACCCAGCAAAATAATATGCGAGGAAAGCGAGCTAGAGAAATGTATGAGTCAGGTGACCAGCATAGCGCAGCGGCCCGGCTTGACGCGGTGCCGTATCCAGCTTGCTGCTCTGCAATGCGCTGTGCGCCAACACATTTGGAATAAGTGTGTTATCACATCCGGCGCAGCAAACTGTGTTGGCGCAATTGCGCGGTGCGGTAGAGCAGTAATACCCATGTCTAACATAGACATTTCGGATAACATCGATACATATTGAACATCCCTATAGTCTTTTGGTCATTCTTAGGGATGAACAATACTAGTCAGGTATTGATACTTTAACTCAATAAAGTGTCGGAAGGAAAGAATCAATTCATATTTGGTATTGTAAAAAGTATCGATTCTCATCCGTAACAGAAATTACTCTTTTTTTCTATGACTTCAGGACCTGTAAAACCAACAATACTTTCATTCGTTTTATTTTTCTATTCTCAATTTAAAGAAAAAAGTCTAATTTATTCGTTAAAGTCTGCTTTTCCCAAAAACATTAACTTTAACTGTCCAGTTTAACGGCTGCTAGAAGCCGAGATTGTCAAACCTGCCTTTTTAGATCCAATGGTGTTAGAAGTAGAGATATCTCCTTTACATGCTTTTTTAATTTTTGTGGACGGGTCCACATGCATTTTAAAATGTGTATCTAGTCGTTTTCAGAGCTTCGTATATGTAATACTCAATGAGGACAAATTAAATTAAATGATTATTATTTTTAAACTCTACCGATAGTGTGGTTTGCTGAAATATAACATATTCAATTAGGGAAGATTACATATGTGTTGTTAGCGACGCGTAGGCCTAAGCGTAATGATACGAGAATAACAATTGTAAATATAAGTTGTAGGGATGAATAATTTGCACGAACAATCAATAATTTAATGTTTCTAATGTTTTGAATATGATATTATAACGTGTAGGTATGTAATGTTATGTATGTATGTATGTATATTGTATGTATGTTTAATGCTTTGTATCTCCCATGTTTATTAACCTATAATGTTAAAGTTAGTGTTTTTGGATAGGTATTTGTGTCTACATTTATGTGAAATAGTTTTTATAGTAATTGAATAATTGTAATTAGAGATATTAACGATTTATTGTATTCTGTATACAAGTAATACTAATAATAGACAGAGACAGCGATAGTGCAACCACGACGCATTACCGCGGTTACCGGACCACACCCAAGTTTGGTAATGAGCAGTACAGATAGAGACGCCATCGTCCGTCTCGCTCTCCAGCAAACAATATAAAAGGCACACTACTGGGGCCAACGAACACACACGGGTGCCACAAGCTGAGAATCAAGACTCAAGACTCAAGAAACTGGAAGAAACAGTACCCAGAAGATAGTACCTATAAATTGTATTGTGTCTTGAAGAATACAGCAAATTTTATTGTGGTGCCTGTGTGTCATTTCGCATCTTCTAAGCGTTCAACCCGCCAGCGACCCAGTCCATTCCGCTCCGTGCTACGTCATCACCGCGCCTACCAGCAGGCACTTCACTGCGTGTGTGTACCTTGATGTTTCGCCCTCTTCACGCCTAGTAGTTTCGGGTGTGAGCAGGGTTGGTCGCACGTAGTGAGAGGGGCTCGCACGCACTGGTTTCCAGACAGCTGGTTACCGTAGCGTGTTATCCGCCGTCGGTTATACAGAGTTCGAGGGTTCGCCCTCGGTGCGCGGTCCCGCTCTGTATTTTGTTGACGTAGCACATTTGTATGAGGGCACACGCACGCGCCTCATTTTATGTGTTGTGAGTTAATTTATCAAAGATATGATTTAAGACATATTGACATAATTTATGCAGAAAGATTCTCAAGTAACACATTCGAATGATTTTAAGAGAAAGACTATTTGCTTCAACCACCGATAGATTATCGATCCATCATTGTTTTTGGATTGTACTGTGCGTAATATCAGAGAAAGTGCCAGCAATTTACCGAGCTACTATTTTTAATGAATCAGGTTAATCGGTTACGTAGTTTCGAGTGTAAGCACGATAACAGATAGACAGGCAGGTATACAAATGTTGTTTTTTGTAATTATTTATGCAACATCATTAAATTTAGCTACGGTCATCAACACAGAAGAAACAGTATAGGTTCACCAGTGTCAGCACTATATAAATTTGTTTGTGTTATCTAGGAAAGTAGCTATGTAAGGAAAGCGTCATTCATTAAACGTCAGTGCGCTTATTATCGTCTTTGATTTCACACGTCCCGATATAACAGTTTATAAAACGACTATAGATAAAGCTATTTTTGGAAGATAGACTTCCACTTTAAACTTTGACTTTAAATCACTCTCAAAAACTTGAATCATTTCAATTTTTGACCAACTATAGATTTCAAAATTTTTAATGACACAGTGGTTTCAGATCAGATCACAATGATTAATTTTGGATCTGTGAAGCACACTTTTCACCTCATCAGAAAAAAAATCAAGCATGTACCTTAATAAATCATATTTCTGTAACCAAAAACGTCTTGTACATCAAAAATCGACATAAAAATAAGAAAAGTTAACTGGAAAACTATGAAAAATCGCAGAACATATTATACGGGGGTGATTCGGGTAACCCTAGGGTGTTCTACCTCTGGACTTCCTTTTATCACTACTTCTTGGGACACCTGTATATTGTATTTATTATAAATTAAGGTTATTATTATATTATCTTCGAAATGATAAGTACACAACAACTCAAGCCACGCCCACCACGACAACGTTATGGTTGATACTACATAGCCTGCTCGTTTAAAATATTCTCTGTTACTACATATTTTAAAATCCTTAATTTCCTGTGCTTCTTTTTTCACCCAGTAAACAGGTGCTGCTATATATTTTCCTTCCTAAATTTCTCTTGTAGCTTTTAAACCGCCCCCTTAATCTGGTGACTTTAATCTTAGAAAAGATTCCACCTTTCTACTCGATCCCGCTGCTGTTTACCGGTACCTTCTCAGAATCAATTAAAAGCACGGAAAGTATTTTTTTTTTTTTTGATAAAAAAGGGGCAAACGGGCAGGTGACACACCAGATGAAAAGTGATTACCACCGCCCACAAACCACACAAACACACCAGAGGGCTCTCTTCTTGAAGGTCACCAGGTCACAACGGCTAGGAAAGACCTCAGGCGACAGATGGTTCTACAGAGTGGTTGTGCGAGGCAGAAAGTGCCTTAAGAAACGCACTGTTGTGGAACGCTGGATATCGAGGTGGTATGGATGGAATTTACGATTCTGTCGCGATATCCGAAAATCGAATGTGAAACAGATGTGAAGCATCCAGGATCAATCCAAACAATTGCTCGGAACACTCCCCATGATAAATGCGATAGAAGATGCAGAGTGAACCAACATCTCTACGCAGAGCCAATGGATCAAGCCGATCGGAAAGAACTTGATCGTCAACAACTCGAGCCGCCCTACGCTGAAGGCGGTCAAAAGGAAGTAGCTGGTACTGGGGAGCTCGCGCCCAGAGATGCGAACAATACTCCATGTGGGGTCAAATTTGCGCCTTATAAAGATTTAGGCGATGAGCCGACGTGAAGTATCGTCTCGCCTTACTGAGCACACCAGCTTCTTTGAGGCCAATTTGGCTTTACTTTCCAACTGACCGCGGAACTGGACGACACTCGAAATAACGACGCCAAGAGTTCCGAAACTGGCTGTGCCAGACAGGGGAGTTTTCTCAAAACGAGGAGTTACGACAAATGGTGACTCTTTAGCAGTTAACGCGCAGACTTGAGTCTTTTTAGGGTTGAACTGGACTAAGTTTAGTCGACCCCAGTCCGAGACGTATATCATTCATTCTGTTTTTATGGATTAAAGACAAGTAAAAACAACAGTACCTACTAGCATAAATGTACTTTATTAGAAAATCGGATTTAGAAATGCTCATTAAAAACAATTATTTTTTAATAGTTTCCTGAAGCAGAGTATTTGAAAACAACCTTTTATAAAGCACAAATGTGCAAACGATATATAAAACTTTTGCGTCTGTTTCTATAATTTTGATATCTTACCATTCTTCTAATACGTTCAATTACTATAATGTACTAACGTGAAATGAAGACATGCGTCTTATACTGTACCTACTACAAAAATAATAGGTAAATTTCTTCCATGAACTATGGATTGTTCAAACTTTAAATCATGTGTATATATCGCACGCATGAGTATAAAGATGCCACAGCATAATAGAAAAAGAATCGTAAATTATAAATGAATTTTGTGAAATTATAATCGCTAATTAAGCGACGATGTGGCCCAAATCGGTGACACTCTAAGCCTAGTGGTAATACTAGGTCTCAAGTGCCGCTGCCGGAACATACCTATAGGTGTTAGCGATATATTTCTAACTTAAAGACGATAGTTGGCGAGAAGGTCTTTAGAAAATGCGCTGCCACTATGCTGTGATTTCATCACGATATTTTCCTGCAGCCAAAACTTAGGCTTATTGTAGAGATTTGAACTCGCGTCGATTACTCAAATAATACTTTGTCGGTATACAAACTACCACTGAGCCATCATTGCTTTAAAATAAAGAAGATAAGGCAAATATAGTATATTATGGTGTCACGAAATTTGCAAAAATATAAAGGCGTTTGTTGAATTTTACACTTTTTACATTTTTTAGAACTACATATTCTGAAAATTATTTTGAACTTTGTCTACTCCTTGCGCCTACCATCGCACTCTGAAGCGGGCCGCATCGAAACGCATAACAGCAACCGCAAAAATACTCCTGGCGAGCAATCCGCCAATGCGTTGAAATATACGAAAAATATAATAATATATATATATATATATGTATATAATAATATAAAATAAATATACGAAAGTGATGCAGGAGGATTTTTGTTATGCAATGCGGTGCGGCCCGCCTTAATGAGTGCGAGCCTTTAGGCTTACGGAATAGTTCGTTCTAGTTCAGTGTCAGGAATTAATTCTTATTAGTACTCAGTACATGTACTACACAAGTCTAATTGTGACCATCTTGCCGCCCGATAATAATATTGTCTATACTGAAGTATTATAAATAATCAATCAGTGATTTCTTCTAAATTATATGCGAGTGAAACCGCGGGGCACAGCTAGTATTTTAATATAAACATACAATATTTTCGGTAACGTTGAAATCGATATTTCAAAACCATAGTTTAATATTTTAAGTCTTTACCTATGAAATTGCCGTTTTGTATGAAAAAATGTAAACGAATTTTTTTCATGTATTTTTTATTTGTATTAATCGAAGTAATCACCGATGCAATCAATGCATCTTTGCCAGCGCAGTGGCAGTTTATTGATACCCTTCTTAAAGAAATCAACTGGACGGGAGGCAACAAATTCTTCAAAGGCATTTTGTACTGCCTCTCGGGTATTGAATTTTTTCCCCGCCAATTAGTTATCCAAATTCTGGAAAAAGTGGTAGTAGTCTGTAGGCGCAAGGTCTGGTGAGTAGGGCGGATGACGGAGAACTTCAAACCCCAGTTCTTGCAACTTGGAGACCGTCTGCTGTGCAGTATGAGGTCGCGCGTTGTCGTGCAGGAGCAGCGGAGACGAGCGATTGACCAATGCTGGTTGGAGATGTGCCAGCGTCTCCATCATTGTGTTCAGTTCTTCACAGTACACATCTGCAGTAATGCTCACCCCGTTTGGTAAGAAGCTGTGATGAATCACACCGGCGCTAGACCACCAAACAGTGACCGTCACTTTTCTAGGGGTAAGTTTTCGTTTAGGGCATTGTTTAGGTGCTGAACCAGGATCCAACCAACTTGCTGAGCGCTTGCGGTTATCAAACAGAATCCATTTTTCATCGCAGGTAACAATGCGGTTCAAAATTCCTTCATTTGTGTGTCTGTTGAGCAGTGCAAGGCACGTCTCGACGCGTAATTCGCGCTGGCGATCATTGAGTTCGTGGGGCACCCATTTGTCAAGCTTTTTTACCTTGCCAATTTGACGCAAATGGACCAATATTGTTTTGACGCTAACGTCGAAAGCTGCTGCTAATTCAGCCGTAGATTGTGTATCATCAGCTTCCACAATCGCCTTTAATTCGTCATTGTCGACCAAAGTCTTCGGACGACCGCGAGGTTCATTTTTCAGGTTGAAATTCCCAGAACGGAAGCGAGCAAATCAATAACAGGTGTTGCGTTGGTTTGTAGTGTTAGCTCCGTAAACGTCGTTGATGTTGCGTGCTGCTTGTGCCGCGTTGCTGCCACGACGGTACTCATATTCCATAATTACTCGAATTTTTAACGTATCCATGATGACAAAAAAGATTGCAATGCGATGAAAATGTAACACTAATCAATAAACAAATGACTACTTTTGGAAAAAGAATTCCATGTTTTTAAAATAAAATTAATTTGAAAATAGAATTCTTAGACAAACAAAAATTATTTTGATTTGAAATGGCCAGTACTGCAGAACGGCAATTTCATAGGTAAAGACCTATTATTTATACAGTAAAAAAAAAATCAGGTTATATGTTATTACCTATATTCTTATAAAACTGTGAGCCGCTTTTCGGGTCAATATTGTATTTATATTTGAAATAGAATTGCAGACGCACGTTTTCCTAACAGGTGCCTCCCAAAGATGTATATAATTTAGCAGACAGGATAGAAGAGGAACGGAAACGACTTCAAGCTGCTGCACCCAAGAAGCGACGTGCTTCCTCACTCTTACGTGCTGCCCAAAATTAATTACTCGGTACATTTTCCTTAGCCTGCCATCCTTATCCTCATCCTCATAACCTCCTATATTCATTTTCGTTTTAAAATGCAGTAGGTACCTAAGTAAAGGGGAAAAAATTGTGTACCTACTTTATTTACGCACAACGCACGTAAAAACTTATACTTTGGCGTAAGAACACCAAAATAACTCCCAAAAATCTTATCCTGCGTTCCCACATCATGATAAAGTTAGCCAAAAGCCTTTTTATTTCATGTACTTCGGCGGCTTGTGTAAAAAGTTTTCTATATTATTATAATCAGAAATAATTATAAACACCTTCATGATAAACATGTTCAGTGCCTAGGTTTATGGTTAGATAGATTGATAAACGAGAAAGAGAGGCTCTTCTGGATGATTGGGATGTTTTTCCTACTGGAGGTAGTGCATTGATATTCAAAATGCCCCTTCTTAAGGTTTAATTGAATCAAATATTTTGTATTATGACTTACACCTTTAAATCATACAAGGAAAATTATTCCGTGATTTATTATTATTTATACAGACTGTTCCAAAAAGTAGTGTATATTAGCGAAGCCCAGAGGTATAGTACCCTCATGTATGTTCTGCGATTTTTCATACTTTCCCAGTTTTTAATTGAAATGTGTACGTACAATTATTTTCTTTTTTAAATCACACTCAAAAAATTCACCTTTTAAACAAAAAAAAAACTAGATCAAAACCGGTTATGCTATTTAGCAACTACGATGCCAAAGACAGACATATAATTATGTTAAGATTTAACAACCCTCTTTTTGCTTTGGGGGGTTAAAAATAAATCAAATCTGAACCGGATTGGCGCAGCTTTCGTCATCTGCCGGACCAGTAATGTATGAAGTATGAAAATGTTTATAAACTTTTTTAATTACTATTTATTTCCCACAGGTGGAGGAAGAAGTACCGGACACTACGGAAGCAAAAAATTAACATCCAAGCAATTTTTATTCGACAGTAATACTCTATGAAAATTCTCAATTAAGATGTAATTTACAATAATATGGTTATATGAAAATAAACGAATTCGACGAACTTAGTTCTATTTTCCTTTATTTCGTAATAATAATTAAAAAATTGGTTGCCTGTAAAGTCGGTATACGGGCGAAAGTTTTACGTGACAACGACTTTATGTCTGTCTCTCTCGCTCTTAGGCGGGCTAACCATGCCCGAGTGGAAGGGACACGTGCCTCTCACTCGCTCTCATTGTGAGCGCATAACGTGAGCGGAGCGTAACGCAGTTTCTTGAAGTGTCACCCGGCAAACCAATTTATAAGACGTTGTCACGTCAAAATTAATAATACGGCTACACATTGTCTTAACAAATTAAAAATTCACATGTTTTTTAACTTAGCTTTTAATTGCAACTTTTCTCAACTTTTCGTTGAACCCAGTATATGACCTAATTTGATATCACATTAAGATCAAAATTGTCACATTTATACAAAACGACACAAATATGATCTGAGCGTTACGTCAAATAAAAATCATGTACTTACTGAGTCAATTACCTCAATTACAGACTTAACCAGTTTCACGTTTTTACATATTCTCTAATTTAACATATAATATATATAATAAGATCGTTTAAGGATATTTTATTTTAGCCACCATAAAGTCTCACGGGGCCGAAGCATTTGCCATCCCGGGCTATATCCCGTACGGCCCTACGGTAAACACGCCCCTGGTTATATAAAATTGATATTTTAATTTTTTGTGTATATTTAACTTGACTTATTTTTCATGTGGTGGTTTTTATTTTAATTCATAAAATTATATTTTTTCATCCTCTATTGGGTAGTATTGATAGCATTTTACACTTATATCCACCATCTTGTTGTTGGAGTGTTGTTTGAAGGTTCGAAAATATTATTTAGACGTGACATTGGCAGAATTGTGTATAAAACACATGATGCAATTAATTAAAAGGAAGAAGAATATTTCATTGGTCTATTTTGTGACAGTATCTTTGATAGCTATTCAGATCCGCTGCATTCATCCACTACAATGCCTTCAGACATTAAAGCCAAAATAGTATCATCATCCAACTCATCAAAATCATTTCCTTCTATAAATACGTTCTTTATAGCACTGTTGTCTTTAAGCTTATGTGGCTCTGCTTTCTTAACTTCCCCTTTAGTTTCTTCTGTTGTTTTCTTATTTATTTTTTTCTTTACAGGACGCTGCGGTTTGGGTTCGGAAGATAGTTCTGACTGTTTTTTTACACTTTCGTTGACTGGTTTCATTGGCTTCTGCTCGACTTCAGGTTTATCCTCTATTGTCTTTTTAAGTTTAGGAGCTTCTTCTACTACTACTTTTATGTCATCTTTTGATTCTTTTACTTTTTCTTGGATTTCCTTTTCATTAATTGAACTCTTGTTTATTATTTTATTGATGTCAGAAATATCATCATCTGATATATTTTTATCATCGAAGTTTGTAATTAGATTTTTAGGGCATTCATCAAATTTATACACAGGAATCAGTGACACCTTTACTGGACCTGTAAACAATTTAGAATTATTAAAAATTTCACGACATTAAATGCCAAATGTATATTTTAGAGATGTAGCATAACTTAAATTGTAAGTTGCTTTTAAGGTTATCGATAACATAATTATGCTTTAAAAATATTGAGAGGTAATCTGAAACTGTCGTCGAACAGATAATTATTGGCTGGCGCCAAACAACAAGATAGGCGGTATGTTCATTTGTCCAGTTAGTATACTTTGTTCCATGTTGCTGTAGCAAAAATATATGTATCTCTAATAAATTTTTCATTCATTAAACAGGCAACTGTTAACAAAAAATATAATCTTGAAGAAATTCAAGGATTTCCCTGGTATATCTTCGAAATGGGACCACCCTAGAGGTATCCTTTTTCCCAACGAAATAAGGATCGTCTAAAACGGTTCATAAATAAAAAAGTTAAGTCCCCCTTTTTATTGAAGCCAGTTAAAAACTACAACTAAATGATATGTACAGCGCGTTCGATTGCATCTTGTTTGGATATGTCGAAATTTGCACGACGTAAGAACTTATTTCTTTAGATAATTCATACAATCATTCTTATGGTGAACATAGCATAAAGAATTACATCAAGTATAAACGTTATCAGACTCCACACACGCATAAACGGTAAAAACTTTTGTAATAATTGACACGAAATAGAAGAAATAACAATCGTTGCGTTATTAAAAACCCACTTAATTTGAACGTCCTATACACGGTTGTCTTATGTTATATTAGAACGCTTTTCATAGCATGTCATAAACGTGCCCATGTGACTGGCACCGTACACTAATTAACAACAAAATGACTGGTAGTCAATTAAAAAAAAATTATAATTATTTCAAATATGTTATAATTTATTTTGCTTTTAATCAATAGTATTTACGGTAAATCATGAAATGAGTTTATCAGAGGAAACCTGAAGAAAGTACCACAGACAGACCGAAGATCGAAGAAGGTATGGATGGAAATCTGTGAGGAAAAATGTGTCTATAAGTGTGAGAACCCTGAGATGCAAAAAGGAGGGTTATATTTTTCAAGCATATGATATGGTTTGTATGTATGTATATTTCTTTGTCACGCTCTGTAGCCTACACGGCTCGATGGATTTTAGCATACGAAGTGTCCTTAGATTCGTCTTAACTGTGGGAGTGATGTAGGCTATATCATATTTAAGTACGACGTCTGGGAATCAAATGAAAAGCAAAAATAGAAAAAAAAAGTGATTTTGTTGCAATAGGGTTTTTTGTTTCCTTTTTAATAATTTTGCTTGTTTAGTTATTTTATTATATATAATATATAAGCAGTGCCCGCTACAGAATGCCATTGAAAGAGCACACGCGCGAATATTGCTCCTCCGCTCCCGGCTATTTTAAAGACAAAAATGATTATTGTAGGAGTTTCCTTAGATAGACATATCGCTGACTTTTTTGTAGGACATTTATTAATTTAATGTCTACAATTACGTGGTACATTAATTTGATTCAGCATGATCAGTTTTTTTTATAACATCAGCTATTTACCAGTGAAAATCCTGACAATATCAGTCTAACCATTACGGAGATTACCAGGAACAAACAGACAGACGGGTAAAAATTTTAAAAATGTGTTTTTGTTAGGTACATCGTATACACTTAAAAGCTGTTATTTTGACATTACAAACAGACACTTCAATATTATTAATTGTATAGGTTAACATTATATTACTTTTCTGGTTTTATACTTTTTGTTAGCGCATTTTTATTTATTTTCTTATTGCGCTACCAACAATAATATTTTGTTTTCACATTACCGCTGGTTAGCTGGAAGAAAATACTTGATAGCATTCTCGTCAGTGTTGTACACTAAAAGTGCAATAATGTGTTCATTCATTCTAAGTGGCCCACCACCTATCATAGATACTAAATTATAGCCAGCCTCTCAAATTAATTGGGCAGCCAAGTTTCTACATAATTTAAGAAACTAATATTAAAGTTAATTATGGTCGTAAATTGTATACATACCACATCTTATTAATTTCTCAGAGCAAATAATATCAAAAGCTTCGATAGTGTTAACGTGCGCTTCGAAAACGAGCGGTTTCACCTGGATGCGTTTCAGGCCCCTCAAATTGTACTTCCTCATTAGTTTGATGACGTCGTCGCGCTTCGGCACAGCAGAGCAATTGAGCTGAGTAAAAAAAATTATCAGATTATAAGAGGCAACCGGACAGTAATCACAGATAAAATATACAATGTAGTTGAAAATAATCTACCAAATATTATAATCATCATTCAATAAGAAAAATTGTGAAATAATAATGATTTTTACTTTTAAATTAATAAATAAGAGCGAATATTTTGTGTTATTCTTCATGTCAAACGAAACACCAATAACAGCGCATGACGTCATTCGTGTGTAACCGAACGTTACCCAATCACTGCATTACGCTGACGTTTGTTGTTTCTTCATAATTTACTCGTTTTATTTAGTACCGACTTCACGTATGACGTCCCGCGCTCTGCGATGTAGTTTCGAGATAAAATTTAGATATTATTTTACGTATGTATTTATGTGATATTTATGTAAAAATACAATTTTTCCTAGCTTTTCTAAATCGATATACAGATTAATCATTGATGATTTTTGACAAGTTGTCCGGTTGCCTAATGGTTATGGCCAGTCTCAGCTGCCCGTAACTGACGATGTGATCCAACATGGTAACAAGTTAAGCCTAGTGGAAGACTGGCTCTGAAGTACAGCTACCGAAACACACCTGTTGGTGTTTTGCGATAAATTTTCAACTTGAGGCTGGTAGCTAGCCAGACGGACATTAAAAAAGCCCATAAGGTTTCATCACGATGTTTTACTTTACCGAAAGTTCAGGGTCATTGCACGAATTTGAACTCACTTCGATCGACGCAATATTCCTACACTCTACCACTAAACAATATTATAAATAAACAATCTCATGTGCGTCTGTTAGTGATTCTTATAAATAACTTATAAACGACTTGACCCGATTAAGCTCATATTTACATGATATATTTGTTTCGTCGAGACGATGGTTTATAGATATGTTAGTACACGATAGGTGGCGCTATTGTCGAGCCATCAACCACAGAAAGGGACAGAAAAGTGTCTGCCAAAGCTAGAATACATTTAAAAACAAATTTTTATTTGTTTGTTTGTACACTGTGTGTTGCTAAACCATTCATCCCATTGCGATGAAATTTTGGTGAGTTATAATGCACACGGCCGCTAAAGATTTACGCACAATTTTTTTAAATTATTTCAACTAGTGCCATGCGATTTTAAGTGACGATGTGGCCTAAGATAACCGACCCTACGGACAGATAATCTTAAGAGACCGAGTATAAAGTGTAGATATCGGGGAAAGATTTTCAACTTGTATAAACAACTAAGATGTAGCACCACAGATATTAGTAGCGCCTTGCCGGACCTTGAACCCCCATTCCTGAAGGATCCCTGGAAACCTTACTTAGTGCAGTAACACTACACAAGGTTATTTAGCTGCGATCTTCTGTAAGGTGGAAGTATTTCAGCAATCAGGCTGCCCCAAGTAGAGAGAAATTTCCAAAAAGATTATGTGCCGTTACCGTGTACCTCTCTTAACGTTTTTATTTTGTTTTAGTTCATAGGCTGACGAGAATTAGTGAAATTTTAACACAAAAAAAGAAAAAAAACCATCTTTAATGGCTTTGAGAAGTTTAGCAGTGTATCTTCGAAGCAGACCATACAATACCAACGAAATTAAAATAGGGATCACCCAACAAACAAAGAATCATTTAAATCGGTTAATAAACAAAGCGGTTATGGTTAAACATTCATAAAAAAATCACAACATTCTTATTTATGGTTTTATCCCAATGTTTTCTTTAACCAAAAACTTATGCTCAATCATCACCGCTAAACTTTTATAGCGAGTTAACTTACTTAAAACCGGAGTATGAGTAAAAAAATTTCACAGACAACAGTGTATAGAATTCGTTTTATCAAAACATTAGACGAGATGAGAAACGAGAGGTACTTAGGGCACAGAGAAATTTCTTAGACACCCGTCCCCCTTCTCTACAGAAGTTCGCAGCTAAATAAGCCTCGTGTTATGTTCCAGAGTTTCTTGGGGCATGGGGGTTCAATATCGTCAACGCGATATTGACACTTATGGTGTAAAAAGCGTCCAAAGGTTACGGTAACCGTTCACCATAAGGGGAGCCAGCATCAGGTATGCTTGTTTGCCGTCTTTGTTGTATACAAGAGTTGTGCCCTATGGATGCACCCGTGTAGCCTATCGTTGTCCTTACTTCCAGTACTTGCCTACAGTTTCCCAGATTCCTTGACGTTCATGGCTACTGCTCCAGTCCTTAACGTTTTCGCGTGAAGTTATATAACTTATAACCGGCCTCAACGAATACTTAATAAAAAAGCAAAACAATTTTGTTAATCTGATTGGTAGTTCCAGAGATTAGTACGTTCAAACAAACAAACTCTCGAGTTTTATTATATTATAATTAATAGACAAATAATATTTACCTTCACATAAAGGGAATTGAACACATTTAATAGACGCTTAGTCACGTTCAGGCCCAGTATCTGTTGAAATAGTCCACTTTAAATTGTAACTTACATTCTTTGTATAATAATAATATATACATCATGAACGCTTTTAGACGACACTGTTAGCCAAAAGGGTTCTGAAGCTCCAGAAGGCTTTGTCAGCTTCACCGGGCGATAAGCTCAACGGTGCCAAATGGTCGCACCTCGGCTTGGGCTGATGCCTTTGTTGCAATTAAGTCGCGAACTGACTAATTCCCAATCCATAGAAAATGCGATCTAACTATATAACTATCCATGTTTATTTTCTTTGGCAGGAGGGAAGCTTTTAGTAATCTGTCAATTAACTGTTTCAAATGTCTTCGGCTTAAGAACTTACACAGTTTATTTACGTCATAGAATGATGACGTCACAATTTAGTAAATATAAAACAAATAATTATAAAGTCCTGCTGGTGGTCAGATATGTCAATTACATTATTCTTTTTTTACATAATTAAAAATGATGCTCAACTCAACTGATGTTTTTAAGTGACGACATGGTCTAACATGTTTTTGGAGTTTATTCCTTAAAAATCAATTTACATATAAGAACCATGGTATGGAATTTTTTTATGAGGAGTGAAATTTATTAAAACGTTAACAAAAAGCTTCACGATGTGTATACATACATCATCTTGCTTTTAGATAAACAAATAACCACTTAATCAGTCAATCAGTCAGTCAGTCAGTCAATCAACCACCTCTATTTTTCGATCTGACTATACTGTTAGCCATAAGGGCTCTGAAGCCTCAGACGTCTTTTACAGCTTCACCGAGCTTGTGGTCTAATATGGTTACATAGTAAATCTATAGTGGAACTGACTCTCAAATGCAACTGCTGGGACACACCTATAGGTGCTTCGCGACAGATTTTCAACTCGAGGGTGTTAGCTAGCCAGGCGGACATTACAAAATACCCTTCCACCATGCTGTGTTTCCATCACGAAGTATCCTTCTCCGAAAACTCACGCTCATTCTGGGATACGTGCATATATGCACCTATTAAGGAACTTTTAGACTCGTGTACATATACTCATTTTAATTCTTAGCACTATCGGCTGATGGTGAAAAAAAAGCATCGTGAAGAAAACTGAACGCTTGAAAGATGTTTCAGTAGTCCGACCGTATGTCGAAAAGAACAAAAGTTTAGAAATTACGTACGTGGGTCAATGAACTATTTTTTTTACCCACACTTTGAAAATTACTTTTTCGATTTAACTTTATCTAACCTCTCCCAAAGTGTGGGTAAATACAACTCATAATGATTTATAACTCTGTGTCTATTAGATACTATTTTTGAACTTCAGCGAAATTAATTTCGGTTCAGTAAATTTCAATGAACAGAGAAGTCGACATAGTTGTATTAAAAAAATTAATGCTCACATTTCTCAGTGAATCCCCAGCATTGTTCCGAAGCTTGTCAACTACTAGCGCCTCAGCCTCGTCTGTCGGATTATCCGGCAGTTGTTGCCAGACCTGAGTAATAAAAAAGTTCGTGTAACCTTTACGCGTGTTTGAAATATTTTTTTTTTTTTTATAAAACGAAGGTCGCAAACGAGCATTGACCCGCCATAGCCCATGGACGCTTGTAAGACTATAGGTAGGTTGCCGACCTTGAATCCCCTACCTCAAGGAGCTCTAGAAACCGTACTCACCGCAGGAACACAACACAAGGTTATTTGGCTGAGATCTGTAAGGTGGGTATATTCCACCAGTCGAGCTGCCCCAAGTAGAATGAAATCTCCCAAAGCAATTTCTATTTCTCTTAAACTTGACTTCTTTTTGTATTATATACTGATAATATAAAGCTTAATAGATTGTTTGTTTGTTTGAACGCTCTAATCTCTGAAACTACCGGTCAGATTAAAAAACTCTTTTTGTATTTTATAGACTATTTATTGAGGAACGTTATAGGGTAAATAACTTCAAGCTAGGACTCTGAAGTGCGAAGCAGTAATCACAAACGTCATCTGGCAAGCTGTAGGCAAGCACGAAAATTGAGTACGAGGCTTTGGCGTTTTGCGTCGGATTTGAGTTTGTCGAACAAATCTAACACACGTGAAACCGTGGGGCATAGCTAGTATTATTACATAATCTTCCCGTGTACAAAATTCCAGCAGAGAAGTTCAAATAAACGAAAAACACATATTTTTTAGGTTTTTTTTACAATTCCTAAAAAATATTATTCACAACTCTTACAGCCCGTATCAATAATGACGGAGTGATAAAACTTCCCGTTTACAAAATTTCATAACAATCGGTCAAGCCGTTTTTGAGTTAAATCCGGACATACAAGCAGACAGACAGAAATATTTAAATGTTTTATTTTTGTAATCAATTTCCTTTATAATTTACATCTATCAGGAAATTGAAAAAAATATTTACAAACAGGATTTATTAAAATAGATTATAACGAGGTAAGGCGAACACATACTTTGAAACATGTGACACGAAAAGAAAGGGACAGAACTATGCTATAAACGGAGATAGACAGATGAACGCGAGGTCGCATCGAGTGTTAATAATGCGTTTCTGGTCATACAAATTCATATGATTTCTTTCATCCATCACGCGTCGCGTCGCGTTAGTTAGTGTGGCACTTTAAAAGTATGTTTCCGCCTTTACTCTTTGAAAATACTCATCCAATACTGAAAATTCTTTCACCAAAAAGAAGCTACATTATTATTTAGTAATATGTATATCACTGACTGCGAAAAAGGAGGGTTATGTTTTTCGACCGCATGTATGAATGTTTAATTCTTTGTCACGCTGTGTAGCCTAAACGGGTTGATGGATTTTAGCATACGAGGTGTCGTTAGATTCGTCTTAATTGTGCGAGTGATGTAGGATATATAGTATTTAAGTATGACGTCTAGGATTGAAATAAAAAGCAAAAACTTTTTTTTTAGTTATGTGTTTTTGTTGTTATCGGTTTCTTTTTATATCCTTTTAAATAATTTTTAGTAATATAAATAAATACCTTGATCATAATATCCTGCAATTCTGACTCGACAATTTGTGTCGTCAGAGCGTCTAATTTCACAGGTACGCGACTGTCTCTGCCGTTGTAGATTTTGGTTCTACATTTTTCTCTTTCTGAGCTCTTTCGACTGGATCGCTAGACGGTACATCTGTTATTAAAACAAAAATGATTTTATTATTATATACTTTATTTCACAAAAAAAAAAGTACAAATGGAGGACTCATTGCTAAAAAGCATTCTCTGCCAGTCTTCCAAGGGAGCAAGGGAAAGGTATATAAGGGAAAGGTATATGCAAGGTGTGCATAATGTTAAGTAAAAAAAAAAGAGAAAAAAAACCTAGCCAATATTCAATTGCTCCAAGTAAAACCTACGTAGCGAATACTTGAAGGAATTTCGAGAGTTGGCCAGTTGGATATTGATAGAAAGCGAATTCCACAGTCGTGCTGCTGTAACGGCGAAGGATTGGTCGCGGAAATTAGTATGATGACTTGGTATACTGAGAATTAAAGAATCAGAAGACCTTAGCTGTCTATTATGCCTATCCGCGAGAGATTTAGATTTTTAATAGTAATAATAACTTAAGTTATTGCAACTTATGTTTTTATGTAAACTTATCAATGGAATTAATCGTTATAGGTTATATCGTTATTGCCATAATCTCACTTGATCTTAAGACGGTAGCACGCTAGTGGAAGACTGGCTCTCAAGTACAGCTGCCGGAACACACCTATTTGGTGTTTGGCGACAGATTTTCCAATTGAGGGTGGTGGCTAGTCAGGTGGCCCTACCACCGTACTATGGTTTCATCACGATGTTTTCCTTCGCCTAAAGCTCAGGCTCAATGCAGGGATTCGAACTCACGTTGATGGGACTCATGTTGACGTTCGAACACGCTACCACTGAACCATTATTGCTTCACACGAATGATCGCTTATCCAAAAATTACTAATAAATTGAAAATTAATATTCCTGTTATGCTCCCCAGATGCATAGCGTATACAAGAAGCGATTACCGCGTGTGAACTGGCACACGTGTTTTTTTGAAAACTTATTTACTACCGTTAAGATTTGTAAAGCGATGAAATAAAAAAAGTGACACAAAAAGAGATAAATACAAGGTGTCCAGAAAGGGTATCGGGTATTTGTTTTCGCGCCATATTCGAAACGGGGCGTCTAAAGGGTGCGGGGAGGGGTTCGTGGCCTCCGCCATTTTGTGGAGTTTTAGTCACGATGGAACAGTACTCGGGGACGCATCGCGCATTTTGCGTACGAGCGTATTATCGTAATGGTGATTCAATAGTGACTGCTCAACGTCTCTATCGTGCGGAATATCGTACACGCCACGCGCCAAGTGACGATAGCATTAGGAAATGGATCAGGATGTTCGAGAATACAGGTGCGACAGTTAAAATTCAAAACTCTGGTCGTCCTCGTTCAGTTCGCGATGAAGAAACAATTGAAGAAGTTGAGGCGTCGGTTCGTCAAAATCCGTCTTTATCCATCCGAAAGCGAAGCCAAGCGTTGAACATCAAAAAATCGTCTTTACATTCGATTTTAAAGAAAGACTTACATCTAAAAGCCTATAAAATTCAATTGGTTCAAGAATTGAAGGATACGGACTATGCTAATCGACTGAATTTTGCGAACGAAATGCTGCAGCGATTTAACACCTTTAACAACATACTGTTCAGTGATGAAGCAAATTTCATGGTCAATGGCAAAGGTCATGTTAATAAGCAGAATTGTCGGTACTGGGCAGTGGAGAATCCGAGACGAAAGCATGAACGACCCCTGCATAGCACAAAGGTCGTTGTTTGGGCCGCTATGTCTGCTAAAGGCATAATTGGTCCTTATTTTCATGAAGATCAACGAGGCCGAGCAATTAATGTGAATAGTGACCGTTATTGCGATATGTTGCGAAATTTTTTGGCCCCAGAGTTGCAGGAGTTTGCAGGTTTCAACTCAAGAACGTGGTTCCAGCAAGATGGGGTCACTTGCCATACCTCAAATGACTCAATGGAAGTTGTTAACGAATTATTCCCTAATAAAGTCATTTCGCGAAGGGGTAACATCAACTGGCCTCCCAGAAGCCCCGACCTTAGCCCGCTTGACTATTTTGCATGGGGATACCTTAAAAGTAAGGTTTATCAAAACAATCCGACGAATCTAACACAGTTAAAGCAAAATATCAGGTCAGAAATGGCAGCAATATCGATAGCTATGTGTCAACGTGTTATCGCCAATCTTCGTTTCCGTTTAGAAGAGTGCCAGCAACGTAACGGTCATCATTTGGATAACATCATCTTTTCCAAATAATTCTCCAATTCATATGCTAATAATAAACAATAAACTTTTTTATTGCATACAAATAATTTTTGTTTCATTGAACTTACAAATACCCGATACCCTTTCTGGACACCTTGTACATATATCTATAGGTTTTAGCCTGTGAGAGAATGAGATAGATAATTATCTACACCATTAATGCAAGTTCTGATTTTCTCTACTATGAACCTCGTCGAATCGGTTTAACGGTGTGACAAGATATTTTTATGTTTTCTGAATGTTTTACTTCCACAGCTTTTGAACTGCACACATGTTTATTTGTACGTGTAAATTCCTTAAAATTTTTAGAGTCAGATCCCCACTAGGCTTTATTGTGTCACCGCCTTCACTTGACATGATATAAGATTGTGGCCAAAACACTGAACCTGTAACGAAACAAAATTAAATTAGATACCATTCTTAATTGTCGTTGGTCCTGTATCACTTTTCTTCAAATCCTTGGGTTTCTTAAGCTCTCTCTCTGTACGCACTAGCTTTGGCTCGGGTATACGACTTGTCTTCACCGCATTCAGAGGACGTCGAACAATTCTTTCTGCAACAAGTTAATTATTTTTAAATTAAAACGTAATCTCCTCAAGTAATTTGAATATAACCGTTAATACATCGTTTCGTAAGAAATTAAGCGTTGATTTGATTCACGAAGAATAAATCTCAAATTAAAATAACTATAACATTATTCATATGCCAAGCTTTTGATTTCCAAAAGTTCTTATTAGAATTTCGTTTTTCCCAGAGTGCTCTGAGATTATTCAAAACATTTGTTCAGTCATAAATTCAAATTCTGTCGTGATTTCCATTGGTGTATCTTGAACCTGACGGCTGATTTCGACGAGTAGGAAAATTTGTATTTGAATATTTATTTATTTATTTAGGACGGGCAACTAACAACAGAAAAAAATTCAGTTTTAAAAGCATTGACATTATAAATCTATTAAAAAAAAAAACACAAATTAGACAGATAAACGAGCGGGATGTCAAATTACGTGATTAATGCCAACAATTTTTTCCTTGTAGCAGGGTAAAAAAAGTGGCAGCCTAATGACTAAATCACTAAAAGGCAAAAACAACAGTGACCATCGAGAGATCTTCAATCTATCACCGGTAATAGCTGTCATGCCAGCCTGCAATCCTTTTGGCAAATGGCTGATCCTGTAACGCGATGCATGGTAGTTGAAACCCAGTCAAAAACAGATTCCTACCACCCCATTTGAACACTAAATATATACTGGTTGATTCCAGTACGCAACACGGCTAAACGTGCCAGTATGCCGGGTGTTATACCCGGTGTATGTATGATGGTCGACATACAGTAGCACACAACTATCGTGGTCTGTCACTTAACAAATTTGCCGACCACTTCCCATTACTTGATTCCATATAAGGACTCATCTGGACATCAATTTTGTAGATATTTTGATACTTTTTACAAACGTGATAGAAATGATACTGGTTACACTGATGCAAGAAATGAATAATCCAATAATGTGTCGTATGTAATCTTCAATATTTAAAACGCTTGCAATACCAAAAGTGACGGGGAAAGACCTATATTTAATATTGACAAGGTAAATTTTGCGATGTTTTATTCGTATTACATCTAAGTTTGCTCTGTGAAACTTTCGGTCGCGTCTCGTAGGAAACCACGCCCAGATATTGGGGTGGCTCGCACTTCTTGTAACGCGGGACATCAGGTATCCTACCTGATTTCAAATGAATAGTTATTGCGTAAGTGTTTAACAGAAAATAAATTAACAAAATGGGTGATATAGACTTTTCCCGTTTTTGCATAGTAAAGCCCCAGGTATCTCCTTCTCACCCTACCCTTCCCTACATTCCATCCCCAAGTGTCTGTATGGACGTAGCCCGGTTCACTGAACCGCGTTTTCTGCGTCGGGCTTGCTAGAGCCTCCTTGTAGACCCGTTAGGTTCTCCTTCCAGCGATAATAATCGTGTTCAAGATACGCCCATAAGTTGGTAACATTTCCCGAAGATGCCCACTCAAGTGCACTTAGTCGCTAGATAACCTTAAACAGCAGTACCAGTGTAGACCTGACAAGAAGTGGAGATTAGTGGGTCGAAACAATCATCTCCTTACGCCGTTTGTAGACTGAAATAAGGAAAAATCCAAACAATAGGGATACGCGAATTTCTCAGCTCAATTTCAATGATTTAACGTACGAGTTTAATAAGTATTAAAATGCGTGTAAAAAGACGTGCGACGGAGTGTCACCACTGATGAGGCTTACCGGAAGATGCAGGCTGCAGGACGCTGTAAGACATAACATTTGTTTACTATAAAAATCTGTTAATATTATCAAGTTTCTTTTCATTCCAAGCACCATGTTTCAACATTAACAGTGACCATCCCAGTCTACAATACATCAATGTAAACCATGACACGCCACCAGAAAATCGATAAAAACATAATATTGATTTTATCAATAGTGCCGCTAATGTATGCTATTTTTTAAATGATAACGGGCGTAAACAGGGAGACGACGCAACCGATGGTAAATAGTTAACATCGCATCGCTTATGGACAACTGCAAGATCAGGGGTATTACAACCATGTTACCGACCTTGAAAACCGTGTTGGTGACACACTCCACAACACTAGCGTTTGTCACAGGAAGGTTCCAGGGAACCTGATTGTTTTTGCGTTTTGGCTAGGTTTTCAAGTATCCTCACATTTTACAAGCACAGCAGCCAGCCAACGTCGGAAAGTGCGAGTTTAAAAATAAAATAAAAAACACAAATCTTCAGAAAAACATTAAAATCTCTTTTTAAAAATCTTAAACCAGCGAGACTCGAAATATCGACCACTCGTACTGTACAAAGAACATTACGAACAACTGCGTCACACCGCTACAAGCATATTCAATGACGATTATAGTCATGAAAATCAGGAATTGCATTAAATATCTATTTCCATTCTTTCGGAGGCTAAATCCTATAGATATTGAGTTTGTCTCTTTTTAATGTCACTTTTTCGTTTACTTAGGGTTACAAATCACGACGGTACTTTAAGAACTGAAAAAAACGGTATGTTTTCGGTGGACCACCGCCAGGAACGAAGTTACTAAAAAATATAATAAGTAAAACATAATTGAAAATCGGTTAGTCCAATTCATTAAGAACACATCGACGTAAGTTCTAAATACTATAAGTAACATACGAAATAACAGATAAACCATTGAATTATTGAACGCGCACCTATTCGCAAGACCACCGAAGGGGCCCCCGCATGAAGTGCAATGTTTTGCAATTCGGCGGCCGCCTAATTAAACATTACACAACCAACCTTTTACGATGCTCGTATCACGATACTCGCACATATACACAAAAACACACATACACACTCGTATATAACAGAAAGAGAACCAAGATAGATAAAGAGAAAGTCGCACGAAGGGGGTATTTTTTCCTTACATGACGATTTCTGCAATTCAACTACAACCGCAATCATCATTAAAGAACTTCGTTACAATAAGTATTCCAACGTATTCTTAAACAATAACTACTTATGTCACATAATTATTCGATTATTTTTCATAAAGTTCAATTTTATGTCAATGAACGATTTATAAAACATCACTGCATTCTCTTACTCACACCATTGTGGTCCGCTACACTGCACTGCCGCTATTCTTCTCTCCACTCCGCTGCAAGCTGCAACTGACAGGAAAAGGCCGCTACCCACTCCGCTTGCTCCCCAGCTCCAATGGACAAGCAGCCTTAGTATTAGTTCATCTCGGTCTAAAGAGACTTAATGAAACGATGAAAACTCAAAAATACAAAATTAGGTGTTTTAAGTAGATTGAAATAACATCTATATTGTTAATAGCTGAAGAACATTCTTCAAAGTTGGCCTTCTGAAATCAAGCCATAGATGGCTATAAAGTACGATTATACTGATACTTACATTAAAAATGTATTCAGAAATGACATAGCTCTACATTACAATATGCTGAACTATCCATTTTCTATTTCTTCCAATGATAACAAACTTTTGCTCGATTATCTGTTTGCAACGAATAATGATAGTTTTCACATCTCACTAAGTTAAACGATGTTCTTGAAATAAATTACGTAATAAGTATTACCCGCAATCTATAGGTAAAGCTTTTGAGATAGTTTGAACGAGCTAATAATCTCTTGAATTACCAGTCAGATTTCAACAAATCTTTTTGTATTCTATAGCCTATTTATTGAAGACTATATAGGTTATAACTTCACGCTGTCTGGCAAGTATGGAAAGTGGCAAAAACGATAGGCTTTTGTCGTCGGTGCGGTGGCGATTTTATACTTATGTACTATTGTAACATAATTGTTGACGCGCGCATCGCGTAAGCCGGTTGTTGGCGAGAGACGACTGAAGGCGAGGTGAAGCGTGCGGAGGGAAACTGGCGAGTTTTGGTGCGATGCTGACATTTTAGCGCTTTCGGCGCTAGAACTAGCGGAATTTTAGGGTAACCAACTACCAATATTAGAAGTCGACTCCTAGCGGAAAATGTAGCGCTTTATCGAAATGGGGGTTAAATAATACCATAGGTACTTATAATTTATAACCATTTCAAACGTAAGTTATTTCTACTGAATGTTTTTAAACTTCTGAATATGTTTAAAAGTTATGTCACTTCCACATTCTAATGGAGATATTGAAAGAATATTTAGGACAATGAATATAGTGCGAAATGAATTACGTAATGCTCTCAACGTAGTCAGGATTAATGTAATTTTGCAGGTAAGAATGAGTTTGACTTCTAAACAATCCACATGTTTCAATTATAATTTTCCTAATGACGTATTGAGGCAAATTGGAAGTAAGGAAAAATATAAATTAGGTATAGTCCAACGATATGTGGATATCACAGAGCCACAGCCAGGTCCATCTGGTGCTGGGACTCTTTTAAACAATTCCAAGCGACGACGCAGAGAATGACGACTCGGTTGACGACCTTTAAATTATTTTTTGTCTCATTTTTGTTTAGATTTAAAAATGCAATAAAATACTCGATGTTTTAATTCCAATAACGTACCTTTCCATATTCATATGTAAACTCATTTTTGTTCAGAACGTAACGTTAACGATAGTAGTTATAGGGTGTTAATGAGTAACGTATAAATTTAACACCTAATTCAAAAATAGCATTATAATCTAGCGCTTTTTTTAGTCACATTTGTTTAGCGAACGAAGTGAACCTAGCAACGAACACTGAAACAGAGCTGGCAACAGTGGCACCCTCGACACTCGCAACTGATAGCGCTCCGCAGCCAAACAAGTCATATCATATTTTCAATAACTATTGTAAAATTTAACATATTAGTACAGTAACTACTTCATACGAGCAGGGTTTCATTTAGTAGCAACCCCTCAGCTGAGCTGCCATAAGTTATTAGTTCCGACAGTTAACAGTATCTCAGGTATTTCAATATTCGTCTTTCTCTCACCCTCCCATATTAATTAATTTTATCACTTGTAAACGATAAACATCGCCAATATTATAAACACGGCCTAATATCTTACTAGAAAAACAAAACCGAATATTTATTCAGTCTTTTAAATTCAACATATGAATTTGCTGCATGATTGCACACCACATGCTACAAAAGACAAAATTAATTTATTATTAAAGAAACCAAATAAGTTAATTTTTACTTATCTTAAAAGATTAATTAATTTATCATATGTATACCAGACCATCAATATGTAAATTTTGCCATTTGCATGGCGAATTATGTTATGATATGTAACGATCATGAAAAAGGTAAAGAGAAAGAAAATATTATACCTTTTGCTGTAACCTATGGTTTAAAAGTTTAAATTTTCATAAATAAAGTATACTAAAAGAAAAACATTTTTCATATCAATCAAGTAATTAAATTCATGTTGCATAGTAAGGCTTACTGTCCAGAACGGCTTTATTTGCAGATTGGCGTATAATGACATCGTATTTTGCATCATAGTTCTGTCAACATAACGTCATATATGTATCAAATAAATGTTCTTTCTTTCTTTCGTTAATGTGAGCTACAAAATATAGGTAATTACTTTCAAATTTAGCAATACTAAGCACGTTTTCTTTTTCATTGGGAAAATGTTAAAAAATGACTTACCATACTTTATATTATAACATACCTACTATTTTATTAGAAGACGACGAAACAGAAAGAATGAACTGGTTTCATCGAAAGAATATTAACTGGAGATGTTTATTGCTGCAAGAAAAATTATCAGAGATTCTGTTATTACATAGACAAGGGATATTGCTCAATAAGTTCCGAGGCCGACATTACAAAGAAAGTTTCGTCTCGCAATACGCTTCAATAATGACATGTTGCCACTCGCGCTGCGTAACTATTGCTTGCCACTACGTAAATGCGATGTTGCCGCTCCGTGGAGAGAGCATCGCTTGTTTATACGCAAACTGCAAGCAAGCGCACAACAATCGGTAAATGACGAAATCGAGCGTATGAAGTGACGCTACTTGGGAAGCAGGCTATGTAAGGCATAGCAGAGTACACACAAAGATATTGAATGAAAAAGTACGTGATTAAACATATTTATTTGAAGAAGCAATTGCATATTTTTATACTATAGTAAAATTTAATTGTTAAAAAAAACATAGTTGTCATGATATAGACAAGCATTACATAAAGTAAAAAAAAACGAAACTAAATCTATATATTCTTATACACACTCAGTATATTAAGTTCCAGAACCTAAATGTTAATATAAGATATAAATTCTTAAGTATTATATAATTCTATACAGACAGGTTTCGTTCTGTATATATATTTCCCATTGTGCAATATTAATTTTAAGCTAATTCTTAATCAAGGCAAACCAGTCATCATCGTCACTACCAGAATCCAAATCCATATTGGCGACATCATAATTGTCAGACGATTGCTTTTTAATTTCTTTTATAGATTCTAATAGTTTCTCATTGGACGATTCACTGTTAACAAAAACCGTTATATTTCTGTTTGGAGTATTCATATAATCCAATTCATAATTCATTTCAATTATTGTTTTGACTGATTGTAAATCCACGTCTAAGTATATTTGTACTTTTGTCTTATCACTACATAATTTCAATTTGATTGGTTTCCAAAGTTGAAAATTGATACCCTTGACGCCCTGGTTCGACTGCTTCAGCTTTTCCAGGATTGTGAGAGCGGTGACGTTCGGTTCATTTGGAACGATAACCGTCATTCTAAAAAATTTAGCGCTGTCTTCGTCACCTGATATTACAATAATGCTACGACGATTTAACTTGCCTAAATATCTATTCATGAGCCATCTTTTCGATTCGGTATTTTCTGGTATAACGCCGAAATAATGGGGAGAAATGAAACCGTATTTGACGAAATCCGTCTTGCTGATACCATCGGCGCTGTGATATTTATATATATGGTAAATAATATTTTCTTTAATTTTCCGCGCTTGCTCGAGATTCATGTATTTGCATCCACTCAACGCTATTTTCAAAACAGTCGGACAATTTTGTATAGACGGCATAGCAGTGTTTGCGATTACGTCTGCTAAAGCGGACTCATCGGTGATAGATTTCCTTTTAAGCCCTACATCAAAGGCATCTTTATCGACAGCTACCGCCTTTAAGAAAACGCTAACTTTTTGCAATTCATAACTCAGTAACATGTTATGTTTCTCTAACGCTCGTGCTGAAGAAGGAGGCATATCGACGTATAATCTTGTTCCATTAAGCGTGACTATTTTCTTCACCATTTTCCACTTACCTACATTAACACCTTCGAGTTTTTTGTTTTGTAATTTAAGTTTATCCAACGGTTCCCCATTGCGATGTTTAGAATGACCAGGTAGCCAAATAGCGGCTCGTTCGTACCACAGTTCCTCTTTGGTGTACACCAAAACGTTGAAAAATATGAACTCGCTGAAATCTAAATTTATAAGCCAATTCATTGACGCTTCATCTTTAGTACTCAATACATAACGATGCATACTCTGCAATCCTTTAAATGTGAAATCTGGAGCCCAACCCTGTGAAAACTCAGTTACCTTTACAATTTCAGAAACGACAAAATTTTTCAGAAGCTCTGCTTGAGTCGCTGTAATAAAGGCGAAATCATCTTTACACAAGAACAGGTCGTAGTTGACCTCTGTTCGTTGCATTAACGAAACATTATCCATTGGAACAGTGGCGTTATTATCAAATTGAGATGTGACCATCATCCATTGCGTGGAAGATGATAATGTTGGTATTACTAGCTGTGGAGGGGCTAACTGCTGAATAGCTATTGGCCCACTACTACCGATATTGGGCACGGCTAACTGCGTAGACATCAATTGCATTGTTGAGATTTGCATATTTGACGGTTCGACATTCAGTTTCCAATCTGGAACTGTTTGAATACTTAATACAGTAGAAGTAAATTTTAAATAGAAATATAACAATAATAAAAACCAACAATTTATTACATTTTACTGAATAAATAATACTTACTATAAATACCGCCTTGAGTTCGTTGTGTAGCTGTTGCCTCTGTAAAGGAATAATCAGGTGTGTAGCACTAAACATTTTAGGTCCTTATTAAGGGCCCCAAAGGTTTGATTTGTTTGCTCAATATTACACATATAGAACTACATATAATAAACATATCACTTCGCAAAAGTTTGAAATATTACGTAATACACACTTTTGATATAATTACACACTTTTTACATTTCTCTATCGAATTTTGATTCGTATAATTTACGTACTCTGTATCAATATCGCTGATCCGTTATAAAAGAGTTTACATATATGTATATATATATTTCAGGCGAGTTAGTTACAATACATACATACCTTCTTTTGTTTTATTTTCTGGAGAACGTTTGGCTTTCTTAGACGGCACATCTGAAGATTCTGAAAAACGAACAAAATGGTTTTAATTACACCTTCAATTACATAATGTATAATACATTTTTTGTTTTATTTTTACCGATTTCACAAACAGAGAAGTGCATTTTTACAACCTATACTAATATTATAAAGCTGAAGAGTTTGGTTGTTTGTTTGGTTAAATGCGCTAATCTCAGGAACTACCGGTTCGAATGGAAAAATATTTTAGTTTGGTATAGCCCATTTATCTAGGATAGATAACATCACGCTACGACCAATAGGAGCGGAGTATCAATGAAAAATGATGCAAAAACGGGGTTATTTTATTCCTTTTGAGAGCTTCCATTGCGTGCGCTGCGTAAATGGTTAAACTTACGTAACAATCATTTGTGAAGGAATTGTTTCTCTTAAAAAGTTCTAAAAAAAGTCCGCGATAGCATATGTCTATCTTTTAACGTTGATTCAATAAACTTTTTTATGGTATTAAAATTTGTTCTAAAATAATGCATTATTTGATAAGGTGTTTTTATTAAGTTGGTATTGATCAATATCGAAATAAATAACGTTATTTATCACAAGTATTTAACTTTAAACACAATTGCCCTTTACATCATTTGATTGCAATTAATATCTTAGGAGATATAACAGTTTTATAACTATAAGTTGTATAACTCCGTAGTAAAATAATGATCCAATACCGCGTGCACATTTTTATCATGCGGAATGATGTGGGAGACGGGCGGTCATGTGGGGAGGACAGGGCGAAATGGTGCTCAAATGGTTTGTAGACAAAATAAAGTTTCAGCTCCTTTAGAATTGTATTCTAAAGTCATTCTCTCTCTCTCTTTCATTTGTGACGCAGACGAAGTTGCGCGAGTCAGCTAGTTGATTAATACAATTAAATAAAATGTCGTTTGGCGTCAGGAATTCAATCATTTAAGTGATCCGGATTGTGATTTTACTAGTTGTCATGGTTATGTTTTTTTTTTTAATTTAATTTACACAGCTAATCGACGGCAATGTTTTTTTAGCATAACGTTTTTAGTTTTAAAAACGATCGATAATCATACAATCAACTAGATTATGCTAGAGCTCAGAAACAAACATGACATGTGTCATGCAACGCGTGCGTGCGTGTTATAACAAGGATGTTATGATGAATTTTAATAGAAGTACTGATAAAGATGAAAAGGACTTTTGACTGGCTGTGGGATATTAATGGTTAATGGTGATAGATTAAAAACTCTAAACGAATCAATGAATACATACTTTCCATGAGTTTACGTTCGGGAGAACGTTTCCTACTCGGCACGTTCGGAGATTCTGAAATCATGATCCAAGATGTACATACATACCAATGCATATATGACGCAAAAGTCTTATAATTATGCGAAAAACCAATATTCAGAAGATTGTACATATTTTTGTAGTGACCTGTGATTTTGCTTCTTGATTTTCTTTTTTACTTTAATAGAAAATGCATTTGAAAAATTGAATTTAATTATAACATCTTTTTCCAATCGGTTTTTACATTAAAAAAATCCGATTTTTATTATTTTCAATATGGCGTACCTTTTCAATCAATTTGTGGATTTCAGATATTATTTTTATTACATGGTTTTCCATGATATGCAAAAAAATTGTTTCTAAATTGTACGAAAATGTTTAATATATTCAAATTACATACCTTCTATTAATTTATAGTCCATAGATAATTTTGGTTTTTTATGTGGCACATTTGGAGAATCTGTAAATATATTTAAAACAATCTTAAATATTTTTAATTATCAATTTTTTGTTCTACTATTCGTAATGAAGAACCTAATATTTTTTTAATATTATAAAACCATATAATAAGGCAAAATAAACTTTAGTGTTTGATAGTTTAAGTAATATTTTTTTTTTTTGTTTACATCGATATGAAATATTCACAAATGTTGCTACATAATTTTCACATTGAGTTAAAAGTGTAAAAATCGTGAGTCAAAAATCTTTTAATTATTATTTACTCAGACTATAATCCTAACTCCTGGCTAAAATGACAACTTTTCATCTGATTATAGTCAATTAAATAACTTCTAGAGTCAGAAACCAAATCTTACCTGAACCCAACGCCTTCCGGTTTCTGATTCTGGCCGGTAAACTTTTAACAACGTCATTGAATATCTTATCCTTTTCCTGATCACTGACTCTAGATTGGAATTTTATAACTAGCTCGATAAAAGCCAAGTCTTGTACATCAAATAACTCGGTAAGTTTGTGGGAGATAGTTTTTCTTAATTCTTCTAAAACGCGATCTCTCGCTTCGCTGCTTAATTTCGCAACAACTAGTTTCTTGCTCATAATTTTTTTTGATATTTCTTCCGCAGCTTTATCTCTTTTTATTTTAACTTGTAAAGGTAGTCCAGCAAAAAGCTTCCTCGTTTTATCTACGGCTTTCCATACAGGTTCTCGAGATGGGGAGACTTTTGTATTTAAATCGCCATGACGTCGATTTTCAGTATCGGAACGTGAATAATTGGGTGTGTCGTCTATACGACGCGGAGGAGAGTCATTAATACGATGTTGAAGTGAATCGTCGATGCCTTGCATGCGACGTCTAGGTGAACCTTCCATACGACGTCTAGGTGAGTCTTCCATACGACGTCTTGGTAAATCTTCCATGGGACGTGTAGGTGAGCCTTCCATGCGACGTCTAGGTGAACCTTCCATGCGACGTCTAGGTGAACCTTCCATGCGACGTCTAGGTGAGTCTTCCATGCGACGTCTAGGTGAATCTTCCATGCGACGCCTAGGCGAGCCTTCCATGCGACGTCTAGGTGAACCTTCCATGCGACGTCTAGGTGAAGCTTCCATGCGACGTCTAGGAGAACCTTCCATACGGCGACGAGGTGAGCCATCAATACGATGTCGAGGTGAACCATCCCTACGTCGTCGAGGAGAACTATCCAGGCGTTGTCGAGGTGAATTATCCATACGATGCCGAGGTGACTCGTTCATGCGACGTCTAGGTGAATCATGACGTCGGAATGTGTCATCGATGCGACGGGTAGAAGCCTCACTTTGAACTTTAAATTCTTTTTCTTCCACGATCCTCGTAGTCCGACCACGTTCTTCGGAACGCTCTTTCATCCTCCGTTCAGACTTACGTAGTTCATCCGCTTTCTTTTTAAATTCTTGTGCCCTTTTATAAATAACATCAATGTCTTTATCAAATTTTTTAAACTCGTTACTTTTCGCTTCTCCACGACGCGGAGACTCTTTTCTTCTAGCTTCACTAAGACGTCGTGTGTTCTCAAGCTCCGCAGAATAATGATACTCAATATCTTGTTTGTTTAAATAAGGTTTTGGTTCGTCATTAGTAGTTGGACGAAAATCGCCTCGGTTTTCGAACTCATTTCTAGCACCAAATATGGGATCCCTTTGACGTTTGGTAATTAGTTCATCGCGTGATTCATGTGCATCGGTACGAAATACCTTGCTTGGACCGACATATGGCTCTAATTTTTCATTCCGTCGCTTACTGTCATCAAGTTTAGTAAACGTGTGTTTATCCCAGACTGGACCGTGCTTTGAGTTGTCCTCCTTTATGTCGGAAACAGGTTTGAAACGCCCATCGTCTTGAATATTTTGTCCAGGCCAGTTAGGGGGTGGTGGAGCATCGCGCACTTGAGGACTACGGCGTTTTTCGAAAGCCCACGATCGTCGCGGCGACGGCGACGACGGAGAATGTCTTCTATAACGATCTCTGATTGGTGAACGGTCACGACGAATTGGCGAGCGAGATTTTCTCGGGGAATGCTTATCACCATATGTATTTGGACGTGGTGTACCGAGTCCATCTTCATCGCGTTTCTTCATTTTAGCATACATTTGTTCTCCATCTTGTTGCCACGGTACGTTTTGTTCTATTTGACGCGTGCTCCGTGGAAAAGGAACGTTCTCGTGGACATTTGGTCGAAAGCCACCTGAGTATATAGGTTGGTTCGGAGCCTGTAAATTGAAATTTTATTGGCATACACGTGTACATTTATTAATACAGTCATGAAATCGTGGTTCAAATGAAAAAGTGACAGAACCTATACAATGTGTCTATCAACATCGAAAAAGACATTAATATGTATTATATTTTTACGTGTTACACTTATTCTTGTTTATGAATACTACTTGTAAACATCACTTTAATGCTTTCTAAAGATGCATTTAAACATGTAGTCCTTCAATGCATAAGATATTAATATGCAGCAATAGTAGCATATCGTAAACGCAGTTCTGTACCATTTATGTTTTTATAGAAAAACATAAGTGTTCATTGTAATCAATAATAAGATTTTAACGAGTCTATTTATTCAACATTGCTGCTTTCACTATATCTATTGAGTTTTTTCACGAAGAAAAATTGTTGTTCTCTAATGCCTATTAGCAACAGCGACTAGTAATTTCATAGCACAGGTGTGAGACGTTTATGCACGTACCATGGATTCCGTTTCATATTTTAGATTTCAGGTAATATAATCAATTTATTAAAATCGTGAATAAATTTGACAACAATATTCCAATCGTTGTAATGAGTTAACCAATCACTTTCGATCAATCGTCTGCATTGGCCACTATAAGTAATAATTCTCAGATAGCTATGCATATAAGATAAATAAAAAAATGTTACATTAATTTGATTTGTATACTGATGTAAGCTGGAATAAATTGATAGGAAATTTAAGGAATGATATATTGATTTTTTAAAATAAATTTCATATTTGTTTTCTTTCTGTTAACATTACTTTGTTAGTGTCATCATATACAATGCATCAGTTATTATGTAAAGAGTTGGGTCTTATTCGTATCACATATAATGCAAATTATACTTTGGTAGGTCCTGATATGTATTTGATATGTATTTTGATGTTTGTTTTTGTATTTGTTTATATCTCTTTGCATGCGATTACACGTATAATTACTTCTAAATTTCAATTTTTATATTTAATTTAAAATATTCAACTTCTTTTTCATAAACGGTTAACTTACACTGTCTTCTGCTCCTTCACTAGACTAAAGTATCCAAGTCTTTATTATCCTAGACATATTATGCTAAATATAAGTATTCAAACGTTATTTTAACATAACTTTATTTCAGTAGAGTCCGAACAATTTAGCTATTGTAGTTATTATTTCGCAAAACGAAGCCCTATGCGACTGCGGTGACACACAAACCATGCCACATCTCTTATAGTGCCATCTGTGCCTCATTTCAGCACATTCGCCGACCTGTCGGTAGCTTCTTTAAAAGCTCAGAAGATAGTCGAATACTGGTTAGATACAAATTAAAACAAACATCGACACGAAAAAAAACATTACTTTTTTTTTGCTATGAATAATTTTAATCGTGGAAATTATCTCCAATATGTCTGTAAAACTCATTAATTAATTAACTACTTTCGGCTCACATTCAACAATGCGATAAATAAATCCAAGAGTAAAAATATCCGTATGAAAAAAAAAAGTAATGACTTTAACTGATATTTAAATTATTATTATTTAATAAATTAAATATCTCGTTTATTCCTCAGCTCTTTAGTCTAACTTTATTTTTCAGTTGTTACTTGTCACTGCTTATTGTAGACTCTTTATTTCCACGCATGTTCCACAGGACTACGTGTTTAGTAATAACACTATCAATTTTTTTATTATAATTTTTTTAAATGTTTCATCATAGTGATGACACTCCAATCCATCGTCCAAATATGATCAATAGTACGTCACGAATGTTTGACATAGATTCTTATTTCCTTTTCATAGTGACACTAAATCCACTGACTAAGACATCTTTCTAGTACTTCAATCCCACTGTTATAGTTTCTAATTTCCTTTTAGTGATGATACTAATGCAACAGTCTAATAACAATTCAGCTAAATTTATTATAGATTCTTATTTCCTTTTTAGTTGTAATCCGATCATTCATTGTTCCCAAAGTTTTACACCATGTACTATCGGTAACTGATACCTAATAGGCCAATATCCTGTTAAAAATTAGTCATAGATGACCAAGGGCTCTTAACATCACTTATCATGCCTTTTGTTACATAAAAAAAATCTTATATAGGTATTAATGGCCACTTGTTTGTTCGCTTTTTATTTCTAGCATAGTGAAGAATCGGAACTGAATCTGAAGCGAGTACAGCATGTTTAAGATCAACGGCTAACAACAAATCATTATGCTCAACTAAAATTCCACTTTACGCTTTATACGGGCAGTTCTAGTTACATAAAATGTAAGAACCACTTCAGTTCTGAATCATGTATTTCTCCCCACTCATTTCCTATTTCATATTTTGACCGACTTCAAAAAAGGAGGAAGTTCTTATTAGATTTTTTTTATCAACTTCTTTCATTTTAAAGAAATTTGGGTGATTCTCTTTTTGTTGAAACGGGGACACCTCAATTTCATTGGCATTGGACCTTCAACTTCGAAGATTCACCAGGGAACTCCTCAAAATCATTGAAGTTGGTTTTCTTTTTTCTTGTAAAATATTCTTCTTGACAAAGTACACCAGCAATTGTGGACGAATTGTAGAAGAAAACAAATGTAACACCACACAGAAGATTCTCCTCGTCGGCAGAGTACGTGACATCATACGATCGTTCGTGCTATGACGCCGGCGTAGCGGTGGCGGTGCCCCTATGAATCGCAGGGAGCCGATTGATGGTGGGCATTCCAGTTCTAATGTTGTATTGAGACGTTGCTCTGTCCGAGTGTTTGATCATTGTGTAAATAGTAAAGAAAAATAAACTGTTTGTTTATGTAAGTAATATTTATGTATAATTCCAAGTCAAGATCATAATTCCACGACCTTACACAACATCTATTCTTCCAGATTTATGGATATTGGTAGAAAATACAAATGATTTATGGTTGTATATACTTTCAACTGGTTTTACAAGAAATTTGCATTGTATCTCTATATTAAACAAGCTCATTAAAATAGATCTTTTTAAAAAAAAGTTGGCCTCTGAATACGCCAAAATATAGACTTGTGGCTAAGTTCTTCTTCAGTTCACGACTGCTCATAAGAGAAAACAATCTATGAAGTCTTCACGAAGCTGATTATCGGAGAACGTAAAAATTTCGCTACTTTTTCTTCCTGCTACTTTAAAGTCATCATGGTGACAATATTAAGCCATTCCATGTAGCGGGTGTCTGCTTATTGTTCTAGTCATGGCACTTGATCTTAACCATCGACACGTAAGAAGGGAATACCAGAAACTTATTATTATACGGGCTGCCTTATTAACAATTCCTTGGTTTAAAGATATCATTGGTTAATTTTTTAATTTGGTCGGGACTTGGAACACTCAGGATTGGAGAATATTGTTAAAAAGCCGATTAGGAGTATAGATCAGCTGATATCTGATAGTTATTAAATACTGAAGATGGACTTACTTGACTGGTAACGTCGTACGCTGCTCGGTTGTGATTAGCAGACTTCAAAGCCGGGTCGATGTTTTTGTCAATTGATTTATTGGGATGATGGCGTTGCGGTGAGAATCTATTAAAGATTGCAACATTCTGTTTAGACTTACTCTTTCTATTAGAGGTTTTTTGGTAGTAATATTATTGCAGGGTGCCAGACTACAAATGAAGCCTATATTCGATTTCTATTAAAATCTATCGCATTTTATAGTTGTTGAAGAGCACTGCTAAATATGAATACATATATCAGAGAAAGTATGATATTATGCGAGTTGTACCCGCGATTTCGTTTGCGTGGATATCGGAAAATAGCATGAATTGATAACAGCCGCTAAGAGGAAACGCGGGCAAACAAACGTACTCCCCTGTTTCCTCCCTGGATAATGGTACTAGAGCAAATAATCTATATCGTCCACTAATATGTCTCGATGTTTTAATTTTTTTCATAGTTGAATTATTATAAAAACTATACCATTTCCATTTCTTTATTTTCTCGACGACAGCTCCTGTGAAAACTTGAACGAGCGTCTTTTTTACATTATGTATGCATTTTTTTTTTTAAATATGACGTTTACACACGTACAAGATTATACCACAGTCGGAGAAACTAATAGGGATGGAGCTATATCAATAAACGTAAAACGATAACAGACCCGATATTTTTTTATAAACTACTGCCGGATACTTTTGTACAAATTTATTAACTAATATTATATTTCATTACAAGATGTTATACGTATTAATTCTTGATTGATAATGCCAACTTCTTCAAAATTTTCGAAGCTGTTGTAAAATAAGTAGGTATAGGTAGGTACTCGACAATGAAACGAAATAATTATAACAACAGGTAATCTTTATTTATATATTTTAATCAAAATCTGTCAAAAAGTCTTTGTTCAAAATATAATAAATATATGCGATCGATATCATTACTTATTTGGTCATGGTACAACTTTCAAATTAGTACTGGCATCGAGAAAATAAAAAAATGGAAACAGTATATGAGCCTTTTAAAATGACAAAAATTACCCTTTTTTACCGTCATGTTCAGACGTCCAGCAAATAAATTTGACAACTACAAAACGAAAAAGGAAAACATACAGATATAGCCAAAGTTTGTCTTATATTATCCTTGAAAAAATATTAAAATATTATAATCAGTCTAACTGCAGTTGCCACTCTCGCACTCTATTCGGTGAGGTTTCGGGCACAGCGTGACAGGAATAGATTTTGGAAATACCTATTCTTGAAATGTTTTTTAGACCGCGTATCCTCTTAAGCTAACACAATTACCAGGATAAGAAGTGTCCTGTATTTTTAAACCAGGTTATCAACCATCTGTGGGCCAATTTTCACTTAAACCCGTTCAGCCGTTTTTGTGTGATTGAGTAACATCCAAACATACAAACTTTCACATTTAAGACCTGTCGTCACACATTGATCTGAGTCAGGGATGGTAGACGTACCAGGTTTCAGGGTCTCGTAGCATGTATTAGTTAAACATTATGCTGGTACGCAATAATACCAACTTTCAGTATCGATCAAGGGCCCAGTATTTTAATCATTGAGGACTAGAGGAGCAAAAAAAATAAAGAAATGAAGGCGGAATAAGGATTTCTCCTATACATCTGCATGCGTATGTCTCTTTTCAGTGTCGTTTATCGTTTCACCGCGAAATGTATTAAAGAATTTTTCATTAAAAAAAAAAGACGAATACCTGGGGACGTTTCCGCGTCCAGGCCTTTCATGCGGAGAAAGCTGGTGACGCTGGGACAAGTCACGAGGCGGCCCGCCTGGGCGTCTATCCACTGAAAAATATTAAATAATAATAATATCGGCCTGCAATTAAACATAACAAAATAACATATTTTTTTATTTAACAACTAATTACAACAGATTAATAATCATGTCGACGACTGTATTATTAGAATAAACTGAATCACAGACGGCAACATCTTCCAAATGAAAGGGTTTTACGATAGACCAAAGCTGCCCAAAGCTCGACCCACCACAAATACCACAAATATTAAAATTTTCGTTCTATAAAATTATTTTGGTAGAACATTATTTTATTTTGATGGCATGGTACAGACCGACTACTAATTGGAAATTGTGACCTAAAATCAGACCTTTTTAATATACAAGCGCAGAACAGAACCTCGAAACGAATCTTTTAACCTCCTTGGCGAGCACTTCCCAAAACTAACAAATCTTCGCCTAAAAATAAGTTCGATGATGGGCGTACCTATCTCTGTGAATTAAATTATCTTAAGACATATTATAATCTTCACTGAGAGATAGATCACTTATACATGCAATGAATCTGTCAACAACTAATATTAATGTTGATATTGGTAGAATTGTAAATGATAAATTAATGAAGAACTAATAAATTTAAATATAATAATGATATCCCTACATTTTTATTTTTTCTTCATTAAATTAAAGGAGGAATTCGTTTCTGCGTCTCTCCAATCTATTTAATGTATTGTATTTGGCCTGAGATCGTATTTAATTCGGACAGCCCAGCTATAGCCAGTTCAAATCATTTGTGCGCGCGGCCCTATGTGTGCGTGAAGCGTGTATAGATGCAATGCCTTCGATTTTTTTATATTAGCACGGCAAATTGACGGTACAGTCCGGATGGTAAGCACAGTACAATCCAAACACAACGGTGACCACCGAGAGATCGTAATAATCGTCATTAATTTAACTGGATATATTGTACAGGCTGATACCGAAACGCGACACGCAAAATCGAGTCACTGTGACGGACTCTTCACCACATGCACGGTGGTCGCGAAAATAGGGCCCATTACCCTGCTATTGCCATTTCCCTGTTCGTTGCTCAGCAGGGCGCATTTATTGTTCATTTGATGGCGTGTACGGACTCCGCGTCGATCGACGTGAGTTCGAATCCCTGTAATGAGCCTGAGTTTTCGATGAAGGAAAATATAATTATGAAACCATATCATGGTGGTTGGGTTTTTTCTAATACCCGCCTGACTAGCTACCACCCTAAAGATGAAAATCTGTCGCCAAACACCAATAGGTGTGTTCCGGTAGTTGCACTTGAGAGCCATTATTCCACTAGCGTGCTACCATCTTGGACAACATCGTCACATAAGATCAGGTGAGATTGTGACCACAACGCTAAACTTATAACGTAAAAAAAAAATGATGCACTGCGTGCAGGTGTGTTTGGTTTAGGCGTCTCAGTGCTGAAGATGTAATTCGAAACCCCTGGATTAACCAAGAGGTACAGTCAAGTACACAACATTATTCTATTAGCTATTTTACTAATATAATGTCGAAAATGTTTATATCCTTTTTGTTCAAATTTAAAATATCTATAGTTGACGCATTTTAAACTGAGTCGTCGGGCAATAAATGTCACTGACAGTAGGTATGTGCACGCAATGCAACCCGTTTCGATACTTAGCTACCTGCGCACGCGGGGTCGATGCGTCATCGTGACCTTCATTGGAACTCTAGACTCCTGACTGGTCGTTACGAGTAAGGGTTGTTGTTTTTCTATAAATATAAGATTTTTTTGTCATGACACTCATTACGTTACTTACGCTTCGTTACGCAATACGCACAATGGAGATTTTTTTTTTCTAACGTGGTTTTGAAGAAATTAAATGGTGACATCAACACTCAAGCTCAGGCTGCAATTCACAAAGTGTTACGATTGATTACGACGAAACAAACACTTTATCTTACAAATTAAAAACTTTTATTTTCAGATAGCAAAAAATTATTCCTATTAATACCTACTTAACATAATTTAGCATATCGATCGTACCTATCCCGTTATCGATATGCACTTCTACAATTCTTACGCACATCACTACACCTCTCCATAAGAGCTGTAAGTACGAGCGAGACAGACGGATAAATTTGATTTATGACCCGAAGCCTCAGTTCATAATGCGTCGACTATAACAAGCTAAATATTAAGTAGAAAACAAAAAACATAATATTTTTTTCTATTTTTGATTTTTTTTTTAATTCCCGGACGTCGTACCCAAATATTATATAGCCTTTATCACTCCCACGATTAAGATAAATCCAACGACACCTCGTATGCTAAAATCCATCAAGCCATTTAGGCTGCAGAGCGCGCCAAGGAAATAGACATACATACATATAAATATAAATATGTAAGCTCGAAAAACATAACCCTCCTTTTTCGCAGTCAGGTAAAACTTAATAAATATCTACCTGAGAAATGAGAATATATTTATAATATAGTGCGGTAGAACTACAAGAACTTTAGAAAAAAAAAAAACATACATGTTGACATCATCCTATCCGCTGGTGATGTTAGCCGTCTTGTAGGAGACATGAGCCTTCTTGATGGAGACATTCTTCTTCCCTGTGCTAAAGTGTTCGACGGAGATACGGCACGTACAGGTCCAACCGGGCGAGATGGAGATAACGGTCGACCACCAGATGCGATTGGTCGATGAGGCGAAAAACGCTGCCCGCTCTTCTCGAAGCCTTTATAAACGTCTGTTCTCATTGGCGGCTGGGCATTTTTTTGTAAATCAGGCCGTGATGAACGGATCTGGTCGTACGGCTTTTCATAAGGGCCGGTATTTGATTTAGGATAAGGTTGGGGTTTAAGCTGTTGACCCTGATATAAAGAATAATGAATATTTGAGAATATTAGTATATTATTTATTATAATTATATATTATTTATTATTATTAGATATTAGAGAATAGAATGGCTAACCAGTGGTGGGCGATTATAAAATATACTAATGTGATCATTCGATTATGAAGATATCTCGATTATAACTATTAGTAATTACTAATTTGGTATTTACTAACTGAACAAGCTTTTGTTTTAGCTCTTCGTATATATTATGTTCTTACATTCATAATCGCCCACCCTTGAGTAATACATAACCGAGTATGTAAATTATTCATCGAAATCAAAATCAAAATATTTTTTATTCAATTTAGGCCCTAAGAAGGCACATATGAATGTCAAAACACTAGCACCGGTTCGGAAAACATCCCAGCCATCGAGAAGAACCGACAAGAAACTCGATCGGGTTTATCAATATCTTATTTTCTTTTTAAATTAGATACAGAGAGGGAATCACATCCAGACCTCACCATCATTATCATATATTAATGTAAATCATTCATAATCGCCCACATCCACTGCTAATGTGGAAGACAAAAGAACTGTTTATTAAAAATCGTAGTTTCATAAAATGTAATAATTTTTATTCTGATGATTTTATTGAATTAAGATACCGTGATATATTTTTTTAGATAACTTTTTAGATCATATTCCTGATCAGTTTCCTTTAGAAAAAATGTCTAGTGGGAAATTTAGAAAATAACAATACAATAACTCAGCACATTAACGTTACTGTCCCTGATGGTAAGCACAATACAGTTCAAACACAATGGTGACCACCGAGAGATCTAAATCCGTCAGCGATCGCCGCTCTAATGCTTGCCCGCATAAATATCTCTAAGACAAATTACCTGAGTAGCCCATGGCTGTGGGGAGCCCTGGCGTTGTCTCTGGTAAGAACTCGGTGGATTGCTTGAACCTATGTCGTATGTTGTTGGGCCTTGGAAATTATCTTTCATGATCGTTATCTACAACAAAATATGAGTCATGTATATACTACAATAGGCAATCGAAAACTATAATTTCACCTAAATAACGTATTTTAAAATAACGTCTAAAAGAATACATTTTTGAATTGCAACGCAAACTATATCGCAATTATCAACTACATTTTATGTTATTTAATCATTTTGTGTTTTTAATTTAAAACAGTGATGTAACCAATCGACCAAAACCGTACGAGTTGATATACCTATTCATAAGTTTTTCTGTGAAAACATTGAACATTGAACCCTCCTTTGAAAGATTGAATAATGAAGACGAAATCGTATCTATGGTTGTCCAACCGAAGCGTTCTTTTATTCAATTTTTTTTAAATTATTATTATTTGTTCGCCATATGTACACTTTATAGTTTCCTGAATAATGTAACGATTATAATGAATTATCCGGTATGTTGAATAAAACAAAATATTTCAATTCATAAATTTAAAACCCTCAATTCAGTATTTAAATTCATACGATTCAAATAATTGAAAGCTACATACGGTAGCACAACACTACAAAAATGAATGTGGCAACATTATTTTCCAGTTTGACATTAGTGATTGTCAATTTACTCAGTGGGATATAAAAAAAGGTAGACGTAACTCGCCGCGCAATTGTGCCAACTCAGTTTACTGCGCCGGATGTGTTACCACACTTATTTCAAATGTGTTGCGTACATAGCACACATTATCTGGCTGAGTTAAACGGTAGGATGCGGGTGGCGCGCTTTTAGAGACATAATTGCCGCATACAATTTTTTGCGCCATGGCACATACATATTTGAGTCGGTACAATGCGCCGGCGCAGTAAGCTACACTTGAGTTATTGAGTTGACGCAACGAATTTTGCTTAATTACCCGTGTCTAAATGTAAGTAAAGCAATAAAACTGGTCACATACTGGTTTTGGTTGTTGCTGAAATCCCTGGCCGGGTGGGTATCTACCACTCTGAATGGGAGAGTTTGTTGGTTGTGTGTCCACCAGTTCCACATTACGTAGAACATGAGTTCGATTATCGGGTTTCCGAGAGCCCTTTAAATATAATAATATAATCATTAAAAAACATTACGTTCTTTAACATGATTCCGGTTAGGGGCCGTACATAAAATACGTCACTCATATAATATTTTTTAGACTCCCTCCCCGCTCGTCACGCTATGTCACATTATCTGCGACCACCGTCAATATTGTTTCACGAGTGATAAATATTTCCCCCCATACGTGATATATCTTATTATATTAAGTGAGCAATTCTTGTATATATATATATATAATCGGTTTTTTGGACCGGCTCAAACGATTTGGATGAAATTTTGTATTTAGATAATGTTTTGCATTACAAGTTTATCTAGATAGGTATTTTTCTCTATATTGAATTAATAAATATGATACAAATATGAAACGAATGACTTTCTATTGTAACAAAAAAAATTATACCATAAAAACAGAAAAAAATTTGCAAAATTGTTTGATGAGCGAACATCACGATTCCTTGGAAACGCCCGCTCCCCCTCCACCCGAACCCCTTGTCAAAGCAAGCGATACCTCCTCCCCTCATAAATGCGAACGTATTTTATGAACGGCCCCTTATGAATGTTGAATACAAAACATAATTCCCATCATGAATCAAAATCAAAAAGTTTTATTCAGATTAGGCCCTAAGAAGTCACTTAAGAATATCAATACGCCAAGCCCGGCGAAGCTGTACGAGACGTCAAAAGCTTCAGAGCCCTTATGGCTAACAGTATAGTAAAATAGAAAAAAAAAAAAATCATTACATTACCATCAGTTTGGATAACATCCTAGTCATTGGAAAGAACTGGCAAGAAAATTGATCCGATTTATTATCTTTATTTCATAATTTTTTAATAGTATTAATATTGTTCATTAATTTCAATGTACAGTGAGGGAATCACTTCCAGACTCATTTACGTAAAGATACGTCAATAAAGCTAGCTTAAAACAATTCTTACACTTTATGGTAAATACCACTCTTTATCAATAGAGCATTCAATTCACATTTGGATTCATGTCCTTTCTAAGATTTGCCTACAAAACCTATTCATTGCAATGAAGTGTTTAAAAATGTCTAGCAGAGATTTAGAGAATAGAGTGGGGTAGGGCGACAAGTGAAATACCTCCACCATACAAAGATTGCAGCCAAATTACCTAAGGTTGTTTTTCCTGCGGTGAGTAGGGTTTTCACAGCTCTTTAGGGTATGGAGGTTTAAGGTGGTAACACACTAATAATACCTATGGTTTTACAAGAATCCATAGACTACAGTAGCCGTTTACAATATTGCAGACTGCATGCTTGTTTAACACACTTGTTGGATACATTTAAATTTTTTAAAACATTTATCTGCAGAATGTCTATTGTCTATCAAATTTATTTTATGTTAACACCTTGGCTAAATGGTTCAGTACAGAGACATAAAAAATTTGAAAATTTATTCTCATATTTAATATTCTATAGTTCAAGGAAAATGTTTTTGAAGTTTCTTTTTTACCATAAAATAGAATGGAAACACGAAAAAAGTACACATACAGAATTTTAAAAAAAAAGGTTATTACAAAAGTAACAGAACAGAATCACTTGCATGTCGAAAGCACAAGCAAAGAAATGTACAAATTAGTAAGAAATGTATTAGATATTAAGAATAAAAAACAAATAATAGGGACTCGCTTAGTTGTAAATTACTAGTAACTGTAAGGTTGTGCGTGTAATTCTATTTTAGCATTTTTACTAAATACTAAATTCCTCCTTAAAGTATAATACTTACTCCCATCTCATGAGGATTTGTTTTAGCTGAATAACCATATCTTTGGCCATGTTCCGGTCTGCCTTGTGTATATGGCCCAGTATTTGGTCTTTGTGAATTTGAAGGATACTAAAAACAATAAAAATCTAAAATATACTCGCAATTGGTATAAAATTTAACATATAATATTATTTTAATGAGGTAAGGTAAATAAATATACAATTTGTGTGATGACAACATGTTTAAAAGTTAAGTAAATTATTTATTTAAATTGGTTTTTTGATAAAAAGCCTAAAAAATATAGAAAAAATAATTGCTCATTTATTTAATTTTATAGGGGAAAATTTAGATTTTTGTCTGGGAGACATGATTGAAATTGCCAACCAGAAAATGTGACGTCACAATTATGCACAATTTAGTTATTCTTATTAGGTTATCTAGTGTCAAATGTAGTGCAGGGTCATTCCTGATTTTTCGTTAAACGAAACGAAATGCTTGTTTACACTCAAGGAATGGTTCTTAAAAACGGTTATAGAAAAAACAGTTTTTTTTCTTAAGTTCGAGAACAAACTGTACTGAAGGAACCTTAAATTTCAAATTGAAACAAAAAAATGAACATTTGATGTTTAACCAAAAATCCAGTTTTCATTTGTGCCTTCATTTTCCTTTTTTCTTGTACAACCAAATTTGTATTATATAGCTATAGTAATAAGATTCATTGTAGCTTATAAGTTTCTTCAAATTTAAAGTAGTTTCTTGTAATGGTTTACTGTTCATTCAATAATAGTCCTTAAAACGATAACTATAGATCTGTTCTATCAAAAACTTTCCACTCAGACTACCAACATAATGTTTGACGCCCATGTCATTCGTTTTAAAACTTGTTATTTTTAAATAGAGAAACAGTTTGTTCATTTTTCATAGAAAAACTGATTCATAAAGGGGTTCCTGAACGAAACTCCCAGTACTAGTCAAATGACTCTAAAATTACTACTAAATGTAGTATAGTCCGGTCAATTTAGACATTCGAAGTTACCTAAATTCCCACCAAGCTGAAAATCGGTAAGATTGTTTAAAATATCATTAAAAACAAAATTTGAAAGTTCCCCATCTTTCCCCTGTAAGGAAAAAAATTTATTCAAGGTCAAAAGTAAAAAAAATGAGTTTTTCGCGATTTTCAGCACTAAGTTTTATCATAAAAATACCTCAGACAAAAATTGTAGATCATAAAATTATCTACAAAAAATTTGTTAATACTTTTTTTCTACGAGCCACTGTTTTTGAGATATAACGATTCAAAAAGTTGTAATCGTCATAATATGTACTTAGCGCGTTTTTTTTAAGGTTATTTCCCCAGTAGGCCTAAAATTTACGACCTGCTTTATCTACTACTGAAGCAGCAGAGTTCATTGATGTAGATAACTCTATTTCAATTTGCGCATGAGCTACGGATGATATTGTACGAGATGTTCAAGAGGAAGATGACGAACAGGAAGACTCTGAAGAACAATTTACTGTACCAACTTTGAATGATGGTATCAATGCTGTTAGTGTATTAAGAAAGATTGTTCTTTTTAATGAACAGTTCCATATCCACAGCAATTATGACGATACGTAAATTTAAATCCAACGTGAATTACAAAATATCTATGCACAACAGAAGTATTCCAAACAGACCAAAATTACAGATTTTATGCTCACAGAAAAATAATATGCATTGTACTTATGTGTAATAAACAAAATGTACATAGTTGAATAAATATATTTTTCCAATAATTCCCTATCGATTTGTTTGTACTTGCACAATACACATTAAACATCACCGGTTGTTACGACTATCGGTTTTTACGACTGAATATGAGCAGTCCCTTCCATGTCGTTATAACAGATTTTGACTGTAGTTATAACTTATGTATATTTTATATTAGTAGTGTAAGTTACAATGACCAATAGAAAAATATTTTAACATATATTACAATTATAGAAATGTATATATACGTGGCGTACTCATTCATATTATGACGATTACAACTTTTTGAATCGTTATATCTCAATAATGGTGGCTCGTAGAGAAAAAAGTATTAATAAATTTTTTGTACATAATTTTATGATCTACAATTTTTGGCTGAGGTATTTTTATGATAAAACTTACCGTTTTGCTGAAAATCGCGAAAAACTCATTTTTTTTTATTTTTGACCTTGAATAAAAAAAAATCCTTACAGGGGAAAGATGGGGAACTTTCAAATTTTGTTTTTAATGATATTTTAAACAATCTTACCGATTTTCAGCTTGGTGGGAATTTAGGTAATTTTACTCTTATTTTTTAGTTTTATTTGACCGGACTTAGTAATAGTTTAACAAAAGTAACTAAATTATACTATAATAAAGAAATATATAGTCATTCTGCATTCAGTACCCCAAAAGTAAAATTGGGTTACTTTACAGGAGACACAAAAAGCTGATTTGATTGTATTGCATAATATACTATTTGCTAAATACCTCAATTTTGGGTAGTTTTTTGCTCCTATTTGAAATACACAATAGCATATTTGTATGTACATTATCGATTTCAAAAGAAAATAAAAAAATCAATATTTTCACAGTCACAGTGCTAAATGCCGGTACTAATTTTGGGTATTTTTGTAGTGAACTTTGACCTGACTTATATTACTGAAAACAAATCTCCGATTCAAATGGCAACAGAGATCAATTCATATCAACTACATGATTTTGGTGAAATTGTGTTACTAAACATGGTGCCTTTATAGTAAAGAGTAAGACTTTGGGATTTTAAAGGTGCTGAATAAACTTCATAAGTTTCAACTGAAATTCTAGTGAAGTGAATTTTGGTTTTTACCTTCAACTTCAATTTAAATATAAATATAAAACCCATGCCTCACCCTCCTAAGACTAAATCATGTTACCTATTTCTGTTCTTACTTTTATGCTATTGTTAAGACTCTTCTTTTGCAAAGTTATACACCAACTAATGCAATTTTTGTTCAAGTTGTTTTATGTAATGCTTATAATCATATGACTTCAGCATTTTAAGCAAGACTCACCTGTTGTGCATAACCTGGGTTACCAGGTTGTTGGTAACTGATCTGTGAACTCCCTGACTGAGTCTGATTCCATTGGTTATTTAAAGAATTACTAGAGCTCCAAGGTGCTGGGCGGCCAGCAGAATTCATAGGGCCATGAGATGAAATTGATCCATGACCACCAGACGGTCCATGAGATGCTGTGGGACCAGAAAATTGAGACTCCTGTGCTGTGTATGAAGATTCAAAACCTGGAGCATTGGGCCTTCCTCTAAAATCATTGGTATGCTGGTTTGGATAATTGTTTCTATATTCATTGGTAAAACTAGATGCTGGTTTAGGCTCATAACGACCTTGATCCTGTTGACCTGCTGGCTGTGAAAACATTAATAACATTAATCATAAAATCATGTTACTAATTACCCTCAAGCAAATAGCAAATACCAGTGCCTTAGTATTGTCGACTGACCCTCGGAGGACTTTTTTTAGCTTGTTTGTACCCAAAATTTAAAAACGCAAGGGGCCTTATACAGGTTTCCGACGCCTGGAGGACCTTTTTGTTTTTTTTATCACCTTTGTAACTAAACATTCATTAATGAACATTGTTATTATTGAACATTATTGTGTAGCAGCATGTTCACTTGGTACATGGTACAAAATCATGAAGCCAGGTGCTTGTACCATGAAGCTAGCACGTCTATCATCCCAGAGACAACCTAACAGTGAACAATATATATTGATCATCCCTAACACAAATAAAATCAAAATCGACCAACCCTAATTGAAATAATTTCAACAGGTAATTAGGTACTCACTGGTGGTTTTCCAACAATGTCCACTCGTAAAACATAGTTCCCGGGCATTCGCAATCCGTTTAGACATTTTATTATTTCATAGCCATCGCTATCCTCTACTAAACCGACTCTCACTTTTCTGCTCATTCCGCTTTCATCGTTGACCAAGTTATCGAGAATAAATTCGGTTATATTACATTCATTCTTTAATATTACTTTTACATCTTGATATTTGGTCTGGAAACGAATATTTTAGCGTAAAAGACAAGCGTTTATGTTGTTTCAAATATAAATGCATTTTATGATATATATATTACTAACCTTTACAGGTAGTCCGCGTATTGTTACCATCATTTTGAGAAGATTAGAAATTATATTTTTTCACAAATTAAACAAATTACAATACATTTTAATACACGCTTAGCGTAATCGTCAAATAAAGGAATCAAAAAGAAGCCCAGTGTTGCCAAGTCAATGGAACAAGAAATGGCCAGACATATTTGTAAAGTTGCTAGAATGTTAAATTTTCGTATCCTAAAAAGTGGCTAAAAAGAATGGGTTAAAACAAACACAAGTTAAATCAGCAGAATAATTATTTGATGTTGACGGTACTGGTTCTGCAGAACCAAAAAAATAATATTTTTCTTGTTTCCTGATTTCATTCAACACTTCCTCGGGTAATTGTGTTATATTATTTATCTGGAAGATAATCTTATTTAATATCTACTTTATATTATTCATCATAAGTTCATTTGATTTACCTTATTATTGTTTTGGTGTACCTATTCTTTTATTTCCAGGATACCAATTAATGATAGGTTTATGTATGTATAGGTTTATTGATGCGTTTAGATAATTTATAACTTGATAATTTTGGTTTAATAACAGCTTTGTTAATATTTTAGGTTCGTATTGTTTACATTGCAATATTATGACAATCTCTGTCATTGATAATTCTTTGATAGTAATAGAGCATGCGCAATTAGGAGTTTCTCAGGTATAGACAAATATTCTATCCAGGTTCTAGTTTAGCAAAATAAATCTATGATTAGATTTATTTTTAATTTTTAAAATAAGAAAAGTCTAGTAAGATGAAATTTTGAATTCAAACGAAAACAAAAGAGAAAATTAGAACAGAGAGTATGACAGATTCTTCAGGATGGATCTGATCATGTTTTATGGATTGGACTGCAGACCTTTGAATCGAAGTAACGTTTATATCATATTTATCATGTGTTTTGATAAAAACCAAATTATTGTACAACAAACCTGGGAATCGAAAAGACAGTTTATTTTATAACATATTTATATAGAAAAGTTATTTTAGTTGTTATAATTTATAATTTTAATATTAATATGGGTGAAATACCCTTTGTCAAAACGACAAATACCTACTGAACATTGAAAGAACACTACCGGGAAAGTATCACCTGGATTTTGTATTTATAATACAAATAATAACTTTTCCTTTTACATATGAGGAAATCTCAATAGATAAGATATTTGGTGCTGCGTCGTCTGCTTGAGCAGTGTATCCTGATACGGCCTACACCGTGCTGACTTCTATTCTAGATCCTAGGCAAGGATCTCTACGCTGAGCTGTCGGAACAAGAAGAACGTCTCGGTTATGGACTTTTAAATTGTGTAATAATAATTCGTAAAACATATATTAACTGAAAATTGTAAGGTATGCTGGAAATTTATACATAACTATCCTAAATTAAATTTATAATCATAACAATTGGTACGAAGAATAAGACTGCTTATATTTTTTAAATAATCTCTTAGTCTTAGTAAAGAATTAAGTGTGACTAAGCACATCTTATTTCTATGCTTTTTCTTTATCACACTCTTCATACTGTATAATCTTTCCACCTCATCATTTGAGTGTGGTAAGATAGAGTCGTCAAAGCCAAAACACTCAAATCATTAAATACTTTGTGCAAGAGTGTTGTGAACCATTGTTGCTTCAACCTATCAATTTTTTCGTCCCAAAATCCCAGTGTTTGGACTAATTGGAATTTAATACAAAGCAATCTAATATTTAATCTTAAGAACTCCGCCACCTACAAAAACATAAATGATACATTACCGATATAAATTTCTTTGATAATTTTATTTAACGTCAAAAGTCGAAGTTGAAACAGAACAATTTAAAAAAGACAGACTGAATTAATGGGAACAGATGTGTATAGTTGAGCCACAATGTCTAAAAAAACAAAAGGTTTTTTAATATGTTTCAGGTAAAATGATTAATATAATATTTATATGCAGGATGCGCGTTGCGCAGCCAACACTACATGATTCCAATAAATGCAAAATTCTTTTTGGTATTTTAGTAGTAACACCACGTTCTTCATCTTAACTAGAATTACTACAGTCCGATAACCTTTATAGACCACTTTCCATAATATCTAAACCACAAACTTCAATATAATTCATAAATATTGACAAAAACACGTAAAACAAATAGTCAACCTGCCGATTTCGGTCGGTAACCAAATTATGAACGTCTAGTAGTTTTAACAACGTCTCGTTGTGTCTGCCTTACTAGCTTAGTGGTCGTAAGCGCGACTGCTATGATCGAGGAGGTCCTGGGTTCGAATTCCAGGTAGAGCAAAAAGTGTTATTGGGGTTTTCCTATGAAATTCTCAGTAGCAGCTCGGAGTTTGGCTTCGTGCCCGATTAATGGCAATAGGCTGGCCCCCTATTACATGGGACCTAAAAACATACTCGGTGAACTGTGGGTGTACATTATATTGCACCTCTGCCTAACCCTTCGGGGAATACAGGCGTGATGGTATGTTGTGAGAAAATGTTTATAGAACACTACAAGCTGTCATTCCTATACATTTGCCCTACTAGCCGTTAGTCTTACCTCCCAACCGTACGTAGCACGTTATTGGTAACTTAGCTGACGAAATATTTTTTGTAGGAACGCTTTTAGCGTACGCCTGGTTGAAAATATGTATATACATGATTTTGTCGTAATTAGATTTAGATTTTCATATGAAACATGTTCTTTGGTTAATACATTTAATTTTTTATTTGGTATTATAGAGTAAAATATATTTCTTTAAAATTTATCGACGTTTTCTATATTGACGTGAAGTTGATGAACTTGATATTAAAAACGTGACGCTGGCATTTGGCAATATCTTATAAAATATATTGCCATTTTCTCGAATTGAAATTGAAGTTTGTTGGTATCACAGAGTCGGTATTAATCATATCAGGGAGAGAAAAGTTACTATTTCGTTTAGATCAATTTTTTTATCTCGCCATCTCATAGTTGTGTTCCTAATTATCGCGTCAAATATTTATTATTTTACTCACAAGGTGGCACAACGGAATCGATTATACTGTAGATATTAGGGATGAAACGATACCAGTCAACTATAATACTTTTAAAAAATGCAATGCAATGCAAAAATGCAATAAAAAATGCAGAACCTATGCTATTTGGATTACAATGGAGTAAAATGTTCAGTATGAAGTTTCCCAGTTCTGTTTATTCTATAAAAACTCAGTCGATATCACTGAAGCAAATAATTGATAACAACAATGATCTTTTTAATAATAAGCTGGGAGAGGTCAAAAACTATGAAGTAAACATTCATGTGAAATCAGGAACGAAACCAAAACATGTACCATCAAGACCGATCAAGTTTAGTATGAGATAAAACGTGGAAATCGAATTAGAGCACCTTACAAAAGAAGGAATCATCGAACAGGTTGACCCAAATAAAACTCCAATTAAATGGGCAACCCCAACTGTCAACATTATGAAACCTAATGGACAAATACGAATATGTGGAGACTTTCATACAACACTTAATCCTTGCTTAATAACGCATACGTATCCAGTACCACATTTTGATCATATCAGACAACGTCTCGCAAATGGGTAGAAATACTCTAAAATAGATTTAAAAGATGCATACAGTTTAAAATAGCACCTGAATCAAAAAAATATTTAGCTATATCAACACACAGGGGATATTTTTCATATAATCGAATGCCATTCGGAATAACAACAACACTTTCTATGTTTCAACAATATTTAGAAAGGCTACTAAATAACATAGCAAACACAGCTATCTATTTCGATGACATTGCAATAACCGGAAAAAATGATGAGGAGCACATCAGGACACTATCAGAAGTATTAAATAGACTCAAGGAAGCTGGAATGAAAGTAAATCTTAACAAATGTTTTTTTCTTCAGAATGAAATTGAATACCTTGGTCATAACATTAGCAAACATGGAATCAAACCAACGAAGAACAAAATTGAAGCCATTCTCAAAGCACCGTGTCCTTCAAATACCAAAGAGTTGAGATCATTTTTGGGATTAGTAAATTTTTACGAAAGATTCATACCTCATCTCCACAGCATTTGTGCAGATCTACATGCACTTACAGGACAGAAACAGAAACAAAAATGGACTGAACATGAAAAAGTAATATTTGACGAAACAAAGAAATGTATAGTCAAATCGAAACCTCTCATCGCATATGATGAAAAACAACCACTATATTTAGCTTGCGATGCCTCGGAAAAAGGAGTAGGAACTGTCTTGTTTCATAAATATAACAATACAGAACGCGCAATTGCATTTGCTTCAAGGAAATTAAAAGAAGCAGAGAGTACATATTCCGTAATTGATCGGGAAGCATTAGCAATATTCTTCGGCATTAAAAAATTTGACCAATATTTACGCGGTTCTAAATTCACTTTAATAACAGATCATAAACTCACTCATATACTGGGAACAAATCGAAATCTGCCAAAAATAGTAAACAACAGACTAGTGAGATGGGCGTTGGTGATCGGCAGTTACAATTACGACATTTTATATACTAATGGAGAAAATAACATACTCGCATACCCATTAAAACCATATCTCAAAAAACGTAACGAACTCTCTGTGAAAAATAACATTTCAATGTGGCAAGGAAGAATAATCATACCATCCTCACTAAACAAAGTAACACTCAAGTACCTTCACACAGGACATCCAGGCATATCTGCTATGAGAGCACTTGTGCGAATCTATGTTTGGTGGCCATCGATCGAGGAAGATATTGACAATTCTGTTAAATCATGCAACGCATGCCAAGAAAATAGGCCGAATAATCTGGAACTACCGATATTTTCTTGGTCTATACCTGATAACGTTTGGCAAAGAATACATATTGATTTTGCGGGCCCTTTCCAGGCCAAATATTGGTTGGTTCTTTGTGACGCTCTATCAAAATGGATAGAAATAAGACCAATGAACAGAACCACGACAGATAAACCATGTGATGAACTTGACGATATATTCACAACATTTGGTTTACCTGAAATAATAGTCACTGAAAATGGCCCACAATTTACATCGGTACTATTTAAAATTTACTGCAAGAATAAAGGATTATTACACATTACTTCATCACCTTACCATCCACGTACCAACGCTCTTGCTGATGCGCTTAGTGCCCACTTTCAAAACGCGTATGTCTGATAGTAGACAACATAGTAATACAATAGAACGACTACGAGATTTTCTGTTTACATACAGAAAGACACCACATAACATGACAATGAAGTCTCCTATACATGATATTTGGAAGGCGGTTAAATTGTGTATTGCATAATGCACGTCCGAGTACTTAGACAATGTTACAGCATAAACAAGTTCAAGCAAACATACTGTCAGAAAATCAACAACTAGGAAGACAACCGAACTATTCGACTGGTGATAATATTTATGTACGAACAAAAGTAGAATCCATTTGGAAGCCAGCTGTTGCATCAAAGAAAACACACAAATACTCTTATGTTATACAAACACCAGACGGGAGTCCCAAGCGTAGAAATGCAGATAAGATAAGACTACGAATTGATGAAAATACTCCAAATGATATGAATCCCACACTTGTCCATACACCGAATGGAAATTCTGAAACACAATAAGCACTGCAAACATAGCTTACACCTGATGTAGTATCATCACCTGTACAAAATCCCATAAACAATGATACGACAGATATTTCTGAAATCAACACATATACTAGAATACCACGACGAAGTATGAGAACTACCAGAGCCCCAAGACGTCTTATTGAGGAACTTCAATAAAAGGATGGGAGGAATGCTTTAACCAACCTTCTTTAATTAGTATGTTGAATCGGAAGAAAAAGTTTTGGTTTGTCATATTATAAAGTTTTGTTTTCTATATATATATTATGTAAAAATAATGATGCATATTATAAAAAGAAATTCATTATTTTAATCAGAGTTTTATTCGTGACATGATTGTTGAGTATCTATAAGCATTTACGCAGCGCACGCAATGGAATCTTTCAAAACCAATAATCCTTCCCCGTTTTTGCAATATTTTTCATTGATTCTTCGTTTCTATTGGTCGTAGCGTGATGTTATATAGTCTATAGATCTTCTTCGATCAATGGGATATCTAACAAAAATTACTTTTTCCATTCGAAGTTAGTTCCTGAGATTAGGGCTTTCAACCAAACGAACAAACAAAAAACTCTTCAGCTTAATAGTAGTAGTATAGATCCATTAACTTAGGTTTTAAACCCTATATTATATAATACTGGTAGCCTTTTGTGTGTTATACAAGGTGTCCAGAAAGGGTATCGGGTATTTGTAAGTTCAATGAAACAAAAATTATTTGTATGCAATAAAAAAGTTTATTGTTTATTATTAGCATATGAATTGGAGAATTATTTGGAAAAGATGATGTTATCCAAATGATGACCGTTACGTTGCTGGCACTCTTCTAAACGGAAATGAAGATTGGCGATAACACGTTGACACATAGCTATCGATATTGCTGCCATTTCTGACCTGATGTTTTGCTTTAACTGGGTTAGATTCGTCGGATTGTTTTGATAAACCTTACTTTTAAGGTATCCCCATGCAAAATAGACAAGCGGGCTAAGGTCGGGGCTTCTGGGAGGCCAGTTGATGTTACCCCTTCGCGAAATGACTTTATTAGGGAATAATTTGTTAACAACTTCCATTGAGTCATTTGAGGTATGGCAAGTGGCCCCATCTTGCTGAAACCACGTTCTTGAGTTGAAACCTGCAAACTCCAGCAACTCTGGGACAAAAAAATTTCGCAACATATCGCAATAACGGTCACTATTCACATTAATTGCTCGGCCTCGTTGACCTTCATGAAAATAAGGACCAATTATGCCTTTAGCAGACATAGCGGCCCAAACAACGACCTTTGGGCTATGCAGGGGTCGTTCATGCTTTCGTCTCGGATTCTCCACTGCCCAGTACCGACAATTCTGCTTATTAACATGACCATTCAGGTGAAAATTTGCTTCGTCACTGAACAGTATGTTGTTAAAGTTGTTAAATCGCTGCAGCATTTCGTTCGCAAAATTCAGTCGATTAGCATAGTCCGTATCCTTCAATTCTTGAACCAATTGAATATTATAGGCTTTTAGATGTAAGTCTTTCTTTAAAATCGAATGTAAAGACGATTTTTTGATGTTCAGCGCTTGGCTTCGCTTTCGGATGGATAAAGACGGATTTTGACGAACCGACGCCTCAACTTCTTCAATTGTTTCTTCATCGCGAACTGAACGAGGACGACCAGAGTTTTGAATTTTAACTGTCGCACCTGTATTCTCGAACATCCTGATCCATTTCCTAATGCTATCGTCACTTAGCGCGTGGCGTGTACGATATTCCGCACGATGGAGACGTTGAGCAGTCACTATTGAATCACCATTACGATAATACGCTCGTACGCAAAATGCGCGAGGCGTCCCCGAGTACTGTTCCATCGTGACTAAAACTCCACAAAATGGCGGACGCCACGAACCCCTCCCCGCACCCTTTAGACGCCCCGTTTCGAATATGGCGCGAAAACAAATACCCGATACCCTTTCTGGATACCTCGTAGCTTGTGCATGTGAAATGGATTATAAATATAAATTGGAAGCATACATTTTGATGTGCCACGAAAACTCGCTAGAAAGTTCTTACAAGGGAGCCACCATTTTGTTTACCACTATATGCACTTGATAATTGTTAAAGACTAAACCTTGCATTAAAAGTTTTTTATTAACAAAATCAATGTTACATTTAGTAGTAGATATGACTTAATTATTAATTATCAAACTAGTTGCTAAGGAACGTCCATAGACCAGATATAAGAGGTCATAGATATACCACAATAATGGCAGTGATCTATGAATGGCAGTAATTATTTTCAATAAAGAGGACTATATTACAGTAGTATAGTATTATATTCAGTTAGTAAAAAGAAAGGTGATTGAATACCTACTTTAATCAATAAAAGATTGCATTTACAAATAGAAATTACGATTGAAGAATTGAGCACAGAGTACTTTAAAATATAAATGTATTATTACTGAGAAATTGAATTTTATTTATTATATTTGTATTTTCACTGAGGTAATAAAAAAAGTTTATAATGATTTATTTGGTTGTTCTGACTGGATTACCTATAAACGTAAGTATATTAGTATTCGTACCAGCAATAAATGATTTATTTCTTTCTTATTGACATGCCCTCTCCATATTGTCTCAGACCCTAAGGCCCCTATTTAAAACACTTCGGCGCCCGTTAACGCTGCCCATAGATTAACTACATATCTCTAGACAGTCTACGACGCTGGTAACCGAAGGGGCTTGCACGTGTAAGTGCTTGTAATCTGAAAAACTGAAATTTCATTGGTTGTTAACGCATGTCACACCTAAATGGGGGTTAATACTAATAAACATTTTAATACCAACATCTCATTTTTCAGATTCAGTTTAGGCAAATCATGAAATTACTCAATGATGTAAAGAAACACAAAATTAGTTACTGGGTTAGAAAATTACCATCAATGAGTTCAACAGATGTAAACAAAGTAGTGATAGAAACATATTCTAAACAGGATGCTGACAAAGTTGTTATACTATTATCAGGGAAAACTGTGACACAAGATAAAAACACTTACTCATGCAAGGTGTTTATTGATTCAAAATGTGACATAACATGTACTCAAAATCCTTTCAAAAAAAATGGGCAGCAAAATACTAAACTGCCTAAAAAAAAACAATTAAAAAATAAAGTAAGTAAAATAATGCATTTTTTTTATGGTAGCACAAGGAAAGTGATAGAATTGTCACTGATGCTAAGCACAGAACAATCCAAACTCAATGGATACCACAAAGAGATTGGCAATCCATTTTTTTTTTAGTACTGACTATACTGTTAGCCTCAAGGGCCCTGAAGCCTTTGTGGCTTTTACAGTTTCACCAAACTTGGGATTGGCATTTGTTTGTTTTATGCCGTCTGCCATTTGGAAGTACATAATGTCTTTAGAGGGAATCTGTCAAAATACTAATACTTTATTTATTTTAGAAAAACTTGCCAATGCTTTTGTAGAAATGTTAAAACTTAGTAATATAATTTTAAAGTGCCAATTATGAAGTAATACAAAGTGACTAATCCATGTAAACAATAATTGACAAATGTGAAATCATACCTTTTATTTAAAGATTAAAAAAAAAACAATGTATCTTCATATTTAGAAACTTTTATTCAACTTACAGCTTAGCCTAGTTGTTTTAAGCGTGACTGCTATACTTAAGGTTCTGCGTTCGATTCCCAGGTTGAGCATAGAGTTATCGGGGTGTACTATAAAATTGTTAGTAGCAAGCAGCTCAGAGTTTGACTTTGTGCCCCATTAATGGCAATAGGCTCGCTCCATATTACATGGTACATAGCATACCCGGATTCGGAATTGGTTATTGCGGTTATTTTTACTATTTGTTTGAGAATACCCACAATGACAAATGAGTACCTTGTGCTGGGCCCTACAAATTATCTAATCACGTGTCATGGTGATTACCCAGATGTATAAAACTGTGATATGCAGTAGTACAGTAATACTAGTAATATATATATTCCAAGCAAAAAACTTACCTTCCCTAGGCGAGGGCAGTGTCCTTGGCTGCAATCCCATCGAACCTAATTGTGTAAGCTGTGGAGTAGTGTAGATATAGTTAATTGTGTGTAAGTAAATGTGACAGCCTCAATCACATAGGATCGCGCAACTTCCCTGGTACCTACTTGCACAATAAGAACAATTCAGCAAAACACTCACAAGATAAAAAGCGCCGTCGCGTGGGTGCGAAGCCCCTGCGCGCATCAGCAGACGCACACCCCATGCGCCTCGCACAAGTCATGCTGGCCTGCAATAATTTAACTGAATCAACCCTACCACACCGTTATTACCAATTCCTCGTTCAGCCGTTTGTGCTCAGCAGGGTGCACCACGTGCAGGTGAGGTTGGCTTGAGCGTCTCAGCTTTTCAAGATGTCACTCGACACCTCTTACAGCCCCTGTGCAAAGTTCGAATGCGAGAGTACTGCCGCCATACTTATCTACCTAAAACAGCAAACCACGAGCTGCTGAGATTTGATCAGAAAGGTTCATTGGCTCCCCAACCTTTTTTGGAACAGGGACTACTTTGATTTTCGTGCTGTTATCAGGGACCATAAAGTTCGAAAAAAATAAATTATATTGATGTGAAATTAAAGAATTAATTAAACTTTTAACATATTTGATCACTTGCCCTTGCCCCAGCCATCCGCGCTCACCGTTATGTACCAGTGCACCCGTGTTATAAGAGATACAATAATTTAAAACGAATGAGATTTTTTTACTTTTCCCAACTATATTTTAACTCTTGTGGAACGCAGACCAATGGTTAGGAGCCACTTGTATAGTTGGTAAAACACAAGTCCTTAGGAGTACTAAGTTATTGTTAACTTCACCTAGTTTGGACTGTGGTCAATTTTTTTTTGTACAATAAAGTTGGCAAACAAGCATACTGCTCACCTTTTGGTAAGCGGCCAAAAGCAGGTGTCACTAGCGCCGGCCTCGGAAACCCTACTCACCCCAAGAACATAACACAAGGTTCTTTGGCTGCGATCTTCTGTCGGCCGGCGGCGGTATTCCACCAATTAGACTGCCTCAATTAGAGAGAAACCTATAAAGAAATTTCTCTGTGCCCTACTTCTCTTATTGTTAGACTTTTTTTATTGCTACTTATAAATAGCTGTGCTATAGTCGTACAAGTTCGTGCGCGACCGTCCTATTGTTCCGACAGACGTTGGCGGAGACGAGGTACTACCGACAATAACAGGGGCGGGTAGTGTAGCGGGGAAGGGAAGCGTGTGCTGTGTGACGTAGGCGCGCAGTCACAGTACACTAAAGTATTACGTGTCCATATAAACGGGTCTACTATAATCTAGGTAAACTTCAGTACACAATAGTTACGATTTGGTTAGGATTCCTAATCACAATGCTACTGCAGGGTAATTTTAATTAATATCGAACCAGTGGACTACTGAAAGAATTCCCCTGCTACTGAAGACTGTCGAGTGTTCAGTTCTATTTACATGCCAAAATATGGAGTGAATATGAGCTGCGCGTAGTTTTATAAACATGTAAAAGAATTACTTAAAAAAAGTAAGGTCTTCAGCAAAGTAAGATCAAGCTCCATCTAACACTGCATAGATTACAATTTACCAATCATTTGTTATTCCTCTTTTTTTTTGTGTCCTGACGAGATCCTAACCATTTATGGCAACCCTCCTATACATGCTATACTAAGCAATCATATCACATATAGCCCAGTCATATTAGGGCTTTCACCTCGGAATGAAAGATAATAAGCTGCAAATTGGTATGAACCTTTGTTTTGTCATTCTAAATGTTGTCTCAAAAGTCACAATCGTTATCGTGTCCGCGTCTCAAGATATTCAAGGTCAAAGGTCACAAAAATCGGTTTTTCGCGAATATCTGGCTTCCTATCGGTTAAATGAGATTTGCATTTATTATAAAAGTTGTAGGCTATAAAATTCCCTACAACTTTTGTTTAAACTTTTTTTTCATACAACCAACCGTTTTGAAGGTAGAGCGCGAAGAGTGCACATCGTACAGTCATATACGGCCTAATGCAAGGTCAAGCGTGAGTTATGGTTATCAGTACGTTATAAAGTCAATTATTTACTTGGAAATTATAATTATTAAATAATGCATGCAAACATTATATAATGCTCCAAAATCTGAGGACAACATTGATCATTTCCGCTACACGCAATTCATCAAATTTACAAAACTAAATAAACCTGTACAACTGTCAACACTTCCACCAACAAGTGTAGCAGCTCATCAACACATAAAACGTGTCTACTACCAGATTCAAACGTGGTTAGGGAAGGACTTAGAACCTCAAGAATGGGGCTGGATGCTTGAAAATGAAATCCTGGAGCCCATACGAACGTTATTACCTCCAGCACCAGCCGAACTACTAAACGTAATATTTTGCAATTGCAAAAATGGTTGTGGTTCCCGCTGTGGATGCAGAAAATCAGGGCTACAATGTTCTTTAGCTTGCGGCCAGTGCAACGGACAAGCTTGCCTCAACGCTTCACTGTATCCAAGTAATCCCGATGAAGAAAATACATATGATCCCGATATTCTGGAAGGTTTGGAGATGAACATGACAGATAATGAGGATGATGACAATGAATCGAACATTTTTGAGCGACAAGAAGAAGAAGACGACGAAGAAGAAGAAGATAATTAGCTTCCATTTCCAATTTCATTACAATTAAAATCAACAAAGATACTTTTGATATTTGAACTCACATTTTGACAAATGTATATTATGCCGTATTTAATAATAAATAACAATATGTGTAAAATATATACTCTTACTATCATTTTAACTTAAAATAAAACTAAAATATATAATCCAGAATTAATAATATTTTATACTTAAATAGTTAAATATGAATAATTATATATAAATAATCAAGTTACTTACTTTAATTAAATATAAATAATTAATAGTTAGTACATAAATAATAGGCATTGTTTAATAATTATAATTTCCAAGTAAATAATTGACTTTATAACGTACTGATAACCATAACTCACGCTTGACCTTGCATTAGGCCGTATATGACTGTACGATGTGCACTCTTCGCGCTCTACCTTCAAAACGGTTGGTTGTATGAAAAAAAAGTTTAAACAAAAGTTGTAGGGAATTTTATAGCCTACAACTTTTATAATAAATGTAAATCTCATTTAACCGATAGGAAGCCAGATATTCGCGAAAAACCGATTTTTGTGACCTTTGACCTTGAATATCTTGAGACGCGGACACGATAACGATTGTGACTTTTGAGACAACATTTAGAATGACAAAACAAAGGTTCATACCAATTTGCAGCTTATTATCTTTCTTTCCGAGGTTGACCCCTTTTTTTACCTAATATGACTGGGCTAATACATATATTATGTTTAATAAATGTGTAATTTAATCGAAATTGTTAGTGTAAACTTACACAAGAAAATATCAATTTTTCCAGGAGAGTGAATCATTGCCAACAAATCTCGAAGACAATTCCATTATCCATAATTTTCCAGCACTGCCAAAATTTAACATTCCCATAAGTATATTAATAAAAGAAATGAATAGTTTAATAATAGAGCATTGCCATAGACAGAAGGAGTTATTTCTGAGGACTTTACGTGTGCAACTGCAGATGAGATTCACTGAGCTGTTTGAAGGCAGAGTTTTACATGAAGTGTATTCTATCCCGGTGCCTGATTTAATTTCAATTTATCGTAATGCATACAGTGAAAGTACAGACGAAGACTTTGTATTAAAAACATATAATATGATACAAGTGGCTTGTTGGCCTAGCGCCGAAACCATGAGTGATGGAGTTTATTTCGAAGAATTGAATAAATTAGAGGATGAAGAAGCAATGAATATAAATCGTTGTGAAAATTCAGGTTGGTTCCAATTAAAATGTTAATCCGCTTAATATGTCATCACAAAATTACCATTACTATGAAAACAATTCCATTTGCGAAAAAAAAAAACATGTATGCAGTTCAAACGCGATAGGTAGAAGTGAAACATTAAGAAATATTAAAATATCTTCACTAAAATCTCTTAACATTTTTTTTAATCAATGGTACTCGTACTATCAACCATTCGTTCTGTAAATACAACATTGCGTACAAGTATGGTCGTCGCACTGCTATGCCAATTCGACGACGATTATAGTCGTGAAAATCAGGACTTGTATTAAACATGTCTTCTACCTCATTTTCTCGCATAGATATTATATATTTGTCGCTTTTTCGTTTCATGTTTCAAATCACCATGGTACTAAAGAAGTTTTCATTACATGTTAAGTTTTGCTTTTAAATAATTTCAATGGCGTTGTCGCTCCGCCATCATCTTGATTATGTGGTACAAATATTTTATAAACCGTTACCATAAATAGGTAACTGGACAGTAATCATAAAACAGTAAAAAATGTAGTTTAAAATAATCTTCCTAATAATATTATTATCATTCAAGTTTTTTTTTTGTGAAATAATATTGATTTATATTTTTAAATTAATTAATAAGATGGAATATTTAGTGCTGTTATGTCAACCGAAACAACAATAAAAGCGCATGACGTCATTTGTGTGTAAGCGAAAGTTACCCAATTGGTGCGTTGAGCTGACATTTGTTGTTTCCAATATTCTGCATTTATTTTGTACTAACACGACGTATGACGTCACGAACTCTGGGGTGTCGTTTGCGCGGCAATTTAAAAATGTATACGTTTAGACATCTTTTAAAGTGTTTATTTTATAATGCTTTATTTATGTGAAATTATATTTTTCGTAGCTTTATAAATCCGTAATGATTAATAATACAACACTTTTTCAAAATTTGTCCTGTTGCCTATTAACTGGGTAAATTGAGAGTTCGGTTTTGGAGCAGATCAAGTGGCGTCTTGTGAGAAATTGCCACTCTTCAATAAGACTCTGTTGTTTCTGTCCACGTTAGTGTTAATTAAATATCGATTGGTCGATGGACGTTTGCACTATCTTATAATCGATAGACGGGTTTAATTATATAAAATACAAACTTGTTATATTTAAAAAGGAATGGAAACAAATTGTCCTAGGTGTTAAGCAACAAACAATTGTTATAATAATGTAGTTGATGTTTTTTTTTGAAGTATAATTGATACTCAGATTTTCAAACAATCGATATTTAATGCTTTGTGTTAGTACCACAAGTTTACAACAGATGGCGTAAAAGTTAAGACAACAGGAACAATGTCCTGGGTTAAAACTAGTAACTTTCAAACTCATATTTTTGTAGAAAAATTACAAAATAAAAAAGAAAACTCACGACTAGTTAAGTGCCAGCGATTTTGCTCCCGTATGTTTTTCACGTTCCACGGAAACTTTACGATTTTATTTATTATATAGATAACAAAACTACAATGGATACAATTGACGAACATCAAGAAAAGAGCTTCACAAATGATGAAGATGAATGGAGTGTTGCTTCTTGGTCTGACGGCAGTAATGATGTGAAGACATAGTGTGGAACAGCCTTTTCTTCTTTAATTCTCCATCAATATTAATGACTTCAAACTGGAACGTCAATGAAAGTCGGCAGTGAGCGACAGACTGGTTTATTTAAATAAAAACTATATTACTATATGGGTCCGCCGCCATTGACGCTGTTGAGCGCCTCACCTGAGCATGCTTCTTCTAATTCGACCGCCTCTTTGTATTTAATGTTTTTCTCTGCAAAGATTTTCGACCTCATTACGTCATTTGCCAGACCCGAAACGAATTGGTCGCGCAAATTTTCTTCGATAGTTGAACACGACTTACACTTCCCGAAGTTATATGTAGCTGTGAGATGTTTTAACGCTTGTAGATACTCTGTGCGAGATTCACCGGCACTTTGCCGATGTAACCTGAATATGTGACGTTCGGCTATTTCCGAACGATGAGGTTCCAAGTGTTCAGTTACTAATTTCACTAGTTCGTCGTACGTTTTACTTTCTGGAAAATCAGGCGAATATGATGCATCACTGATCTTATTTAGCACAATATATTGATTTACGCGTCGAATATAGGCCGGCCACTGTTTAGAATTTAAACAGAAGGGTTCTATTTTACCGATAGGCATTTTTCTTAATAGATTTGCACGATTTACAACTGATAAAAAATTAATAATCCGTCCTGTCCGGCTGTCTTACCCATTGCGAGGCTCCAGGCGGCAGGTCTTTGCGAGGCCTTTTGTCCTACGGAAAAGTACTTATGGTGATGCGAAAGTAGGTCTGGTTGTTTGGTAGGTATTCGTTATGTTTGACGAGAAATGCTAAAGTTAAACAAATAAATAAAATTTGAGTTTTAAAATATTTTACTTACATTGAAAGATTTACAAAATTAACAAATACAGATATGATTTTGCGGCTTTTACGAAGACTAAATTTTTTAATTAAAGCACAATAATCTAACGAATGAGCTACGTCATTTTCGATTGAAAGAATAGCAAGGGCTGAAAGCCGATTTTGTGCCATCGAATTCCTCAAATATGTTTTAATAATTTTAAGCCTCGAAAAACTCCTTTCAGCAGACGCAACCGTAACAGGTGTTGTGGCAATAATTTTCAGAACTATTTCGATAGTGGGGTAAACTTCAGTTACTTTTTTTGTATTATGTATTTCAGCACAGAGATAATGTCATCGTTTCCTTCATACACACGGATGAACATATTCAGTTCTTCGTACAATTCATGTCCATCAACTTCACATGATTCTCCTACTATTATAGATATTTGCAAGTCACTGCATTGCTTCGAAAGTTCACTATCACTAATTTCCTTTAATATTTAATGGTATTTAACGGCCTTCACCGATGCTATCCTGCACTCCCATCTAGTTTCAGAAAGTGGTTTTAGCGATAAGGATTTTACATGAGCATTTAAAATAGCCCACCTCTGACTTGAGCCGGCAAACAGAGTGTACAACCTTTGTAGCAAACCAAAAAAAGATTTTGCTTGGACACAAGACGATGCTGCATCTCCTAGGATGAGATTCCAGTTATGACTCCCACAAGGTAAAAAATAAGCATATGGATTAATTTAAATAATACGTTTTTGGACACCACTTTTTTCACCACGTATATTGGTACCATTATCATATCCTTGGCCTCTGCAGTTTTGCAATGATATACCTAACTGTTCTAATTCTGTGATTATATAATTAGTCAAATTCTCAGCTGTGGTTTTTACGACGGCTATGAAATCAATAAAATGTTCTTCAATTTCAGCTGTTTTTGTATTAAAAAATCTTATAATAATTGATAGTTGCTCAACACGAGAAACGTCGCGAGTACAATCAAGAATAACAGTAATATTTATTATTAATTATTTTTTAAACAATTTCAGTTTTCACGCGACTTGCCATTAATTGTAGGAGCTCATTTTGAATATTTTTTCCGATATAGTGGTCATTAATCGTTTTATCTTTTACTTGTTGTAAGTGAAGTCTCAGCAAGGGATTCAAATCGGGCTATTAACTTTACTAAATTTATAAAGTTGCCGCTTGTCACACACGAACCTGAGTCAGATGTTAACTTCTCTCTATGACCCCTGAAGGTTTGGAGACGCTAAAAAATTTACAATTGCGAGCAATCGTTCTAAAATATCTCTCCAACGTTGCCTTTCTTGTTCAATTTGTGACTGAGCCAAGGAGTCGATAGTGGACCAGCTTTTTAAACCATTCTCTAAATTAGTCCATTTTAGCATACAAACTTTGTGCTGTCGACTAAATTCGTGTTACTTTAGGTCATCACCCAAGTGTTTCCAATCACACACTCCTTCACTTGATCTAATCTTTGTATTTTCTAGCCCGAATATTCGACACGAAAAGCAGTACACGGCATCCTTTGTTTGTGAATAAATCATCCAGCGCCTGTCAAGCTTTTCACCGTTAACTAATATCTTATTATAATGATATTCATTGAATCGCCGTCCATTATCATTTACGGGAAATAACTCAACTTTAATCCGGATTGGACCTCTTAATACAACCTCAGTTCGGTCTACATAAGTAATTGCTATGGGCCACAAACCGGGGTCATTTTGAGGATTCAGATTTTCCATTCTAGCAGTCATGGATGTAGACATAGACTCGGGCTCAGATTCTTATTCTTGACTGGATAGCGTTGACGGCGGCACCGGTGACCTAAGAGACAATGATGTAGTTAAATCGTCATCATCCTCGCTGTTTTTACTTGATGACGGCGGCGGCACCCATGATGATGTGGAAGGAATGTTTTCAGCTGAATCAGGATTAAAGTCACTTTCAATCAATAAATGTTTCGTATAGGTTTCTTGATCATCACTTTTTATATATTTATATAAAGATCCACGTAGATTTTCTTGTACCTGCTTTATTTTGATAGCTCGTTTCCTTTTTGAATTACGACCGACAAATTTTCTACCGGCATCATGATCACGCGAACTCATTTCGTAAATCTTGTTTTGTTTCGCACAAATAGTCACGAAATAATTTATAAGTAGGTGTCACACAGTTTTTTTACACTTTATCTTTTTACTCAATACCTAAAATACTATAATTTACACTTTTCCAGCTCACTCAATACTTGAAACACTATAAGAGCGTAACATCAAATATAATTGAAAAATATATACGGTACAGCAACGATTTTGTAACTCATACTGCAGGCAAAATAATTCCAAGGTGACAAAAGTTGACGAACGAAATGAAACAAGGGAATTCCTCTAGGCGACGGGGATTCCCCGAGCGATAGACGAGCAGAACATTATGTCCCGACTCCCGAGTCACAGACTATATAATACTATACTAGTCCCGAGTGCTATGCGTTTAAGAAACCGATCTTTAAGTGTTCGAGGCGCGATATTCAAGTACTACAAAATAAATTTATCAATTATGATTTGAATGAATGAATTAGTTAACTAAGTTTATTTTAATTTACCGTTATGTTATAACGTTAATAAATATTTAAGAATCAAAATCAAAGTTTTAATTTTAAAAAATATTGTTAAAAAATTTGTATTTTTTGACACGAGGCCTCTGCAAGAGCGAGGCCCCGGGCGATTGCCCTGTTCGCCACCCCCTAAGGCCGCCACTGTCCAGACATCACTATCATTCACATAATGATCCACCCTATAATAACCTTTTGACAGTAAAACCAGCTTAACATGATCCTTGAAATTGTTGTCCGGTAAATCAGTAATGTGCTTCGGGATCTTATTATAAAACCTGACACTATTACCTAAATAACTTTTATTTGACTTACTTAGTATAAAACACGGTACAACTAATAAAATGTGTTATGTTATGTATGTATGTATCTGTAATAAAACTTATGTTCCCCGCTAATGACGAACAATAAGACCATAGATAAAAAAATAATGTTTTCGTTTAAAAAAAAAACGAAGAATGTTATATGTTGAAGCATTCCTAATGAAAATATATTCAACTGAAATGTAAGAGGCGCCATCTATTAACATGAAGGTTGTTACAATTTTTACATTCTTTAATGTATGAAATATTCGCATAAGTTAGCTAGTAATATATAAATCATAATGCTTAAACTGATATATTATCATTAATAAAGAACGATTCTTCCTAGATAGATATATGAGGATATTGTCCTGGGAGATGGTTGATTGTTAAAAAAGTATCATAACAAGACAGCCTTTTGGATTGACAAAGTAAAACATGGCTGCCTAATCTATATTTGCTACAAATTGGTAGTGGACTTATCAGAAAAAGAATTGAAGTTTTACTTGATCTTTACATAGTACAGATTAACAGATGAATAAAAAAAAATGAATAAATAATTAAATTTAGAAAATGTGATTTTATTTTTAACAATCCCATAACAAATTGGTAAATTATAAAGTTGTGACGGTTATCCAATCGCTCTTACGTTTCTCAGTGTGCCTCAATATCCTATACATCTCCCACCTACACTCTTTAATCACTTGAAGGGTGTTGGACGCGATATAAACAATGATTCTGTTTAAATCCACCTGATGTTACGTGGTTAATGTATTACATCAAGAGTAACATTATCCCCAAATTATATAGTTTGCTAAATTGTATTTTGATGTGATTGATTGACGCTATATGTTGGTATGACACATCTAATACGGTGTGGCGACGCGTCGCCATTAGCTTAAATAAATAATCAGCTTTTTCTTTAATATAAAATGGAATATATTATTTTTATTATGCCATATTAATTTATTTTCATAAACTATCATTTTATGCATAATATTAGTTCAAAATAATTCAGATATTTGACATTTCTGCCAGGCGCCTAGGCGTTCCTGGATCGTGGGTAAGTACCTACCTTATATTATTATAAAAAGAATTTCATTTCCTCCTCTATTCTGAAACTGTTATAGTTTCATTGCTGGAATGAAAATACTTGAACAGTATATAACCATAATGTATTAGTGAAATAGTTTTTATTGATCTCTGCCAGATATGTTCTCCTTTATATAAATATACTTTGTGTACGGGACGACTCAGTGCGGAGACCATTGAAAACACCCTACGATGGTCCTTTCCGGGTCATGAAAAGGTGTTCAAATGTTTTCGAACTACTACCCAATTGCAAGGCGAAATTACACACAATATAGATTCTAGGTCGAACTTAGGTAAAGAGGACAACGGCTTCGGAAAAAAACGCGTAGCAGCCGAATCATTAACAGCCAGTTCGATTTTTATTAGGTATGTAATTGTTGGCGACAGAACAGTTGTTTTTCGTGTCTTAGGTTAGGGTATTATGTGTTATTATTATATTTACGTGTTACATACTATGTGTTACGATAAAATAGATTAATACTGACAATATTATAGAAAAATGTAAGCGAATACGCTACATTACAAGTTGCATGTTATATATTAAGATGTATATAAACGATTATGTAGTGTGTCACATATGTGAAAATATAACTAATATAGAATAGATTAACATATAGAGTAAGCCAATAGAGTAAGTATATCGAATATTATTAGAGATTTTACGAGCGGAAAATAGTGATGTCGCCCGTAAATTACATTGTTTTTGGCTTATGTACGGAATGTATACGTAATGTATATTATAAGTGAATATGTAATGGATAGGTAATTCAAAGAGGAATATTTTGATATATGGCATGTGTACATAGGATATATAATAAGAGAAATATAAAGAGTTTAACAGGGCAACCAAAACGAAAAGTAAAGTTAAAACACGAAATAAACACGGAATAAAACGGGGCTCTCTTTACGGTCATTCCTCGAACCACTTAAGCTCGAAGAAGGGCCGTATTGGGCACGGTGCAATTCAACGAGTCTACAAGTACAAGCAACGAGTAACTACAAGAAGAAAGCTTTGGTCGTCCTGCGAACAATCAACAACAAGATATCGACTTTCATTGAAGACCCGGCACCTCAAGCGGTCGTGCATTATTGCACCCCCCGGACCCCCTCACCACTAACATCACGCCGCCCACTGGCATCCGTACGGTGTCTACGAGACGGGCATCCGGCGCAACAAAACGCCCGTCCAAACCGGGGAAACGTCACCCCCCCCCCCCTCACGCAGAGGGGAAGTGACGCGTACCCAACAGTAATATTTTAGTTTAAGAGGTTATTAGTCACTCAAGTTACGTAGAAATATTGTTTTCATTTACTTAATCAGTGAGAAAACGGTAAGAAAATATATTTTTTTTGTTTTTTTGTATGAGCAGGGTTCTTTAACCACTGAGCATTATTGTAGCATTCCAAGTCAGCGATAAGCGTATCACTTACACTCTTTGTGGTTTAGTAATGTTTTTTTTTGTAACCAAATTTTAGAAGGGGTGTGGTGTAGCGGTGCATACAAACACGTATGCAAAATGCAAGCTGGCAGTTTAAGCCACCGTGGACTGGCAGTCGTTCGTATTTCCCCGACCACGCTTAACGTTTGTTATCGCGTTGCATACTAAATCACGCACCCGACCGTACTTGAGGGTGAAGTGTGTGTTTTGTGGCGACAGTAATAAAAGACTTGAGTGAACCTTATTACAGACTTTTATTGAGTAAAACTAGCTGGCCTATAGTGAGTCAAAGTACTTACACTTATTTCTATTTTTTTTAAATCGTTCAATTTGTCTGCAAAAGAAGGACATTTTTCCTCTCAATGGAGACAGTGGGATAGACTGCCTGAAAACAGGACGTATGGTCACGTTAGGTATAGATGATGAATAGTCCTATAACCACCGTGAATTATTCTTCCTAGCTCTATATGCAAAGTTTTTACACACAATATGAAATGTTTACACATAAATCTATTACTTCTACAATTTCTAATTCTCATAGATATTGATGTACTAATAATCCTCCAAGTCATCTTCGTCCAAATCATCCATATTTATATCATCTGCATCAACATTTTCATTCTCACCATCATTTTCTATGTCATCATCATTATTCTCAGTTTTAATTATAACTGTTTCAGCATCACTCTTAGCGCCTTTTTCAGATTCCTTATCAACTGTATCTTTTGCATGTAATTCTTTTTTGATCTCGGTGTCTGCCGTCCAATCATCTCCCTCTGTCTCTTCTGGCCAACCTAACTGAACCTTGATACCACTGGTAAGAATTTCGTTTTCCTTTATCACACCTATTTCTTTATTTTCATCTTTGTTTTCTAATTTAACAATGTGTTCTTGCTCTTCACATTTTATATCTTTTGCTTTTGCATGATTTTCAATATGAATATCGTCTGCCATTTTACAATCTGTATCATCAGACAGATTTGGTGGTACTTCATCATCAACATTTTCATTCATATTTGCTAAAGGTTTGGTTTGTTTTGCAGTTTGATACTTATTATATATCTTAGCTAATTCGGATGACATATTGCTATTTCTCATTGCTTTTTTATCTGGTGGACCTCCAAGATGCAGAGGTTTAAAAAATACAGACTTGTTATCTGAAATAAATAACATCATACATTCATTAAACTTAGCACGATGACATATCTCCCTGATATATAATCGTCAAACATGGGTGGATTTATTCAACTAAGGATCGTTCGAAAATAAACTTCCAGATGTTCAGCAAAAAACTATAGAAATTTCTGTCTACAACAACAAGCACAGCCCAAGTGGTGGAATACATCCCACCCTACAGAAGATCGCAAATCAAACAAAAAGACCAAAACCAAAGTTGTGTCTGTCAAAAAGACATTACTCAAGCTTTGGATAGGTTATAGAGAAGATTATAATGATAAAAGGGAGGTATTTCATGCAGTCCACTTAGTGTTGTCTAATCTAATTTCTTTCCCTCCTTTCCACAACAAAAACCTACATGCTGGGCTTCAGAGCCACAGTTTTACAGTAACCTACATCTCAGCGCTAATTAAAAAGTTCTCAATGTCTTATCTTTGCCGTGAAACCATCTCCCGACCGGGTGTGTTCCCTCGTTTTTACGATATCGGGTCCTTCGAGCGTAATATGAAGACATTTTTATGCAGTGGCCGCAGTTGTTTTTTTATATAAACACAGTATCAATAAAGACGGTGATTATTCAAGCCTACAGCAAACGATTATTACATAAAATGCAAAAAAAAAAAATTATTAATAAAAAACTAATCGGACAAATATTAGCTATTCCAGAACTTGTTGATTTTGCAGCATCACTTAGTGAAAATGAATGTTGAAATACCACCACCTATGTTTTAAACATTTCGTTTTTTAACTACTATTTTGAATAAATTTTAATTAAAAAAAAAATTTGACCTATCACGTGACATACAGCATAGTTTTCTCATTTTATTGTTTTTCTGATCGTACATTAAAAAAAAAAAGTAGCATTCTAAGCAACATCCGCCATCTTGGCAGTTATCTTGTTATTTGGCTACGCATATTAACTGAAGAATTCACATAGACTCACCAATAACAACATTTGTCATGTCCAACAGTTTATCTAAACTCTTAAATGAATTACAAGTAGCGATATAAAATGAGCCTCTATCAGATTTCTTCAAATTCAAGACGCCATGCCCATTAAGGAAATTCGTAAGAGAGGTCTTATTCGGAGGCTTTGGATTCCCAGTGATACGTAGTAATGGTTTCACTTTGGTATTCAACATGCGTCTCAATATATGTACTTGTAATGCCTGGAAAGAGTATGTTATATATAAAAATATTATGTTCGTCTGTTAGTGATAGTGTAACTAACTGATTGAACTCATTCACTTAGTAAGCGTGATGGTCGAGCGGTTAGCTAGGCCAATATCAAAACAATGTCTCAAAGGGTCGAACTCCGGCATGTACGAATTAACAGCATGTTGGTAGAGTTTTCTCTAATGCCTGAATGTGTAGCCACCACCCTCAAGTTGAGATCTGTCGTCAAGCACCTATAAAGTGTTCCGGCAGCTGCACTTGAGAGCCAGTCTTCCACTAGCCTTAGGGTGTTGCTAAATTGTCCATTACATCAGGTGCTATTTTGTAGCGAAATGCTAAAAACTATAATGAATTTAAAAAGATTCGGAATCCGCACACACCTACTAAAGATTTGTATGAGTACTAAGCCTAATTTACAAAATTGTGCAACAGTAATGAATTCTGTCACGAAAGCGAAGTTGAAATGGCGTTTAGGTACGTTCGTTGACGGCGAAGGAAAAGTCGCAAGGAAACCCAAACGCTTGGGAATAGTTCTCGTGTCCCCGTACCTATGCAAGATAATTTGTGAACTTTGGATTTTAGGAAAAATCGTAGTCTTCAAAACTGTCTCTGTTTTAGACCGGCCGTTTACATCAAGTTTCCGAATTAGGAAATCCGATTGGGAATTCCGTCAGTTTAGGCAGACTTTCGTTTCTTTTCATCGGGAATAATATATTACCAGTATGCTTGCTTCCAAATCGAAAGTCAGAACTTCTTTCCATTCGGAACATTACAAGATCGTGTGTGGAATTTCTGATTCGGACATGTAATGTGTGCGGCCGGTCTAATACGGACAGTTTTGAGACTAACAATTTTTTCCGAACTGGGGCAAAATTTGACATTGGCCCCTTACTTCGTTTTTGATGAGTAAATTTAAGCTGAGAATTATGAAGATTGTAATACATTAATTACCTCATTAATTTTACGCCCCACGTTGCGTGTCTCGAAAAGATCAAAGAATATCTTCTCCATGGGATCTGCTGTTTGAAATGACTCTTCGAATAGCTGTAACAACTGCAACCGAACAAAGTTTATTATAAACGTAATATAAAAATTGGTTTAGTAGTTAGGATCTGGCTTTTTTTTTTTTGTTAATTACTAGCTGTGCCCGTGACTCCGCTCACGTAGATAACAGAAATAAAAATGCTTATTATTTTATACGCGAGGAACCGTATTTATTTTTCTAAAAAAAATTACCTAAGTTATTCCTACGCCAACGATATCTGCCAGTGAACGTCCCGTAAAAATGGGTCCAAGCTTTTCGGATATTACTTAGAACAAACAGACATACAGACATTTCAATTTTTTTTTTTTATATATACCGTTTATACGTACTCATATGCATTTAGTAAAAAGCTGATATTTATGAAAAACAGTAACTTCAATTTTATTTATTTGTATATAGTATAAATGTACATATAAGAGATGAAACGGATATCCGGTAACTGTTCGGTATCCGGCTTTGTTTTTACTATCAGGACGGATTCCGGCTTCGTAGTTTGCCGAATATCCGGTATCCGGCTAAAACACTATCCGTTTCATCTCTAGTACAGATTACGTGATCGGTCCAGTAGAGTCTGCGTGATCGGCGTACAAACTAATAGACAGACAGATAAAAATTTCAAAAACGGCCGAAATGCTCATCACCCCCCCCCCCCCCCCATAGTATCTTAACCCAAATATGTTTAATGCCCAGATTTGGACTCTTTACTCTTTTATTATAAGTAGATATAAATTTGTATGTCTTAGTTGGCAATACATAACTTAAGATTAACTTACATCCTTATCAATATCGCCAATTTCCTTCTCGACTGCATCCTTGATAATTGGATCGCCTGCTATAGCACTGGGACCCTCCTGGAACTGAAGCTTAGCTTCCTTCTTAGTTTCTGTCAATAATATTTCAATACCTTGTTAGTTGACTTATTTTATGCGTATAGAAACGAATAAACCAACGTGTGATCTATAGCAAATGTTAACCTAGATTTTGTATGATAATAAGTGATATAATTAATATATACAGTGGTGGTCGTATAATTAGAAATACTACCAACGGTCCTTGACATTATGTAAGATACTTCACCGCAATCGTTTTTATTTTGAAATTAAACAATAAATAGGACATCGATGTGTTCAACGATTTATCATTTATTAGCAAAACAATATAAATCCCATTACACAAGTGCAGTTTCAATATTACATTACGGACAGACATTTAAATCAGTTTTAAGGTATGAACAATAATGGTCAACTAATTAGAAACAACAACAAAAAAGTGATAAAAAACAATATTTTTTTAAGTATTAGTAATTAGTATTGTTATTAACGAAATAGCTACTATCCACAGCATACCAATAGTTATAATTAATATTTAGTGGCGTATCCCTTATTTTCAATAACAGCACTGCAACAACGTGGAATTTTTCAATCAATTTCATACATTTTTCTAGGGGGATTGAATTCCATGCTTCAACAAATGCTTCATATAGTTCGTTTTGACTGGTGTTACGTTTGTTTGAGACTTTCTTTTTAACAATATGCCAGAGATTTTCTATCGGGTTTAAATCCGGACTATTTGCTGGCCAGTCTAAAACGGATATACGGTGTTCGCTAAGGAAACTTGACGCTATTGTCCGTGTGTTTAGGGTACCATTGTCATGCTGAAAGATCCCGGTTACAGGCAAATGATCGTCCGAGTAGGGAATCATTGTGTGCTCTAAGATATGTTTGTATTGCCATTGATCCATTGTACCTTCAATCTTCCGAACGGGTCCAACTCCACATCCGGAAAAACACCCCCAAACTTTAATGTTACCGCCACCGTGCTTGACTATACTCCTTGTGTATTTATAATTAAAATCATTGTTTACAGGACGTCTAACATAGCGCTTTCCATCGGAATTTACCATATTTATTTTTGTTTCATCTGAAAATAACACTTTTTTCCATTCTCGTACCGTCCATTTAACATATTTTTTTGCGAATAATAATCGCTTCTCTCGGTGTTGCTTGGTAAGAAGCGGTACCTTTTAAGAGAATCTTCTAAACAATTTAGCTTCCACTAATATTCGGCGTATCAGTCTTGAGGAGATGTTTCTCGGGTCATCAGGCGAAAAAATTTCATTTTTAATCTGGTTGGAGCCTTTACTTAGGTCTTTTTTAGAACACGAACGAATAGCGAATATCTTCTCTGGGAGAGGTTTTTCTTGACCGAGCCTTTCTAAGAACATTTTCAACAGTTCCATATGTTTTATAATGATCAATTGCATTAAAAACTTTCTTAACAGAACAATTTAAATACTCACCTATTCTTCTGTACGCCCACTTATGATCTATATGTAAATTAACAATTATTTGCCAGTTGACGCGTCACAACTTTTATTTTTGCCCATTTTGAACAAAATAAAATTCAGATTAAATTTTGAATTGCCGCCAAAATAATAGAAAAAGCCAAGAAAGAAATGTTATTCTCCAATTCCAAAAAAAAAGAACGCGCTATGGATGCTTTTTTAAAATGTTTCTAATTAGGCGTCCAAGCGGCCAGTAACAGAAAATAAACTACATGTGTAAGACTCATTTTGTTATTAAAAGTAAGATTTGTTTTATATTTTATGCATTTAATGAGTTTTTTATTTGAGTTGCTATATTATTGCCGGATTATTCATTATTGAATTTGTATGTTTTTTACGAACATTTGTACGTTGAAGTTATAATTTCTTTATTCATAAGAAGTGTTTCTAATTATATGACCAGCACTGTATATATAAAAAAAAAACCCCTAACAGTGGAAGCTGGAAACGGAATGGATTATTATTAAAATACATTTCAAATAATGAAAATAAAATAATAGGTTTTTTTTTAAATAATAACGCTTGTACTTGTGTGCTTGCTATTTTTTTTTTTAAATTATTATTAGTTATTAATTTTCTAGTTGCTTTACCAACAATATCGTTGGTTAACTGGAAGAAAATGGTCTTTGGCATTAAGCTTTCCAGTATACTAACTAAACAAAAGTGCATTATAGCATTCATTCAGTCAAGGTCGAGGTTCAGTCGGTAACAACCCTTTCATCACGTGGAACTGAAGTTGGCTATGTTGCCCGATATAGTAGTCAAAACACTATACAAAAACACTTCATTAGTTTTTTTCTCTTTTGGTTTCCAGGTGTCGTTTTTAAATATTATAAAGCCTATGTCACCCACACTTAAGACAAACCTAACGACACCTCGTTTAAGCTACAGGCCGTACCAAAGAAATAGACATACATAAATACGCTCCTTTCTTGCAGTTGCTCCATAACTCTCCTTTTTTGCAGTAGGGTAAAAAGTTCATGTACTCACCTTTATACACTTGCTTATCTGTGAACAACAAAAATAGAATTATTATTGTTATTTGTTAATCCTAATTGAGAACATTTACAATTTTAGTAATACTATAAGAAACAGTAATGGTAACTATTAAGTTATGTACACATATTAAAAAAAAAACATAATGTAAACGCAGAAATTTATCGTATGTGAAACCGTGGATAACATCCAGTAAGAAATAAAATTGTAAGGCAAAAAAATCCGTAAAAATTAGTTATGACAATTTTAGTAATTCCACAAAAAAAAAAAAAAGGTATTAAATTATTTAACTGGCTCATTAACCTAGTGGTCGTAAGCACGGCTGCTATGCTCAAGGTCCTGGGTTCGATTCCGAGGTCGAGCAATGTGTTTTTCGGGTTCTCTATGAAATTCTCAGTAGCAGCTAGGAATTTGGCTTTGTACCTGATTAATGACAATAGGCTCGCCCCCTATTATATGGGACCTAAAAACATTCCCGGGAAATGTGGGTGTACTTTAGTACACTTCTGACTAACCCTTCGGGGATACAGGCGTGATGGTATATTGTTATTTTTATAAATTAGGAAACTAAACTCTAATTGCAAAATGTTGCAAAAAAAAATCAATTTGGTAATGAAAATTTTTGGTATTTTTTTGTAGTGCACTTTTACGTTTTTTTTTTGTGATAAACTTTATATGTTTTTGTCAAGGTCAACCTTTACACTTTTTATAAATTTTATTCATGCAAATAACGGTTAAAAATATCTTTTATAAACTTACTGCCTTGAGGATATTTAGGCAGCATAATCGGAGCGGGAATTTGTACTTTTGTCTTTTTTACTTTAGGTTTATTTGCAAATGGCTCGTTGTCATCAGGTATGCCTTTAAAATCCACCATCGGAGTATCCACGTCTGCATTTACCGACGCTTCTGGCTGTGTTGGTAAGTTATCTGTTTAAAATAGCAACAAATGGCATTATAGATACAAACTGTTTATTATTAATCCGGTTTGAAAGGATCTGACGATATTTCCTTGGGAGTTGGATAAACTGGGCAAAAGGGTCAATCAACTATTTTAACCACACTTTGCTGTCCCTGACGTATTATTATAAATGACCCCGTTTCCATCCACGGAGGTCACCGGCCGCCGCGCCGCGCCGGTTATTTTAAAGATAAAGATGCCTTTTTTTTGCGCGGAACCCTAATGCTTTTTCTAATATAAATGTAGACTAAGTTGCTCCTTATAACATCAGCTATATGCCAACCGTTTCGGAGATTACCCGGAACAAACAGACAGACAGACAAACGTTTGAAAAATTTGTGTTTTTTTTTATAAGTACGTACTTTCATATGCATTTAGTAAAAAACATTACGAACAGAAAGATAACTCAATTTTATAAATTTTATAGATATATGTATATAATAATTGATAGTAGTCATACACAATAGTAATAACACATGTTTATATAAGATTATTAGGCACAAAGAGAAATTTGATTATGTTCTCAAAAAGCTTTTGTTTCTATGAAATTTTATGGTAACTCCGTGTTAGCGACGCACAGGCTTAGGTTAAGTGGTTAGGTGTAGGTTCATTTATTAGACTTTTATGTAAATAATTCATTTAATAATCAACGATTATAAGTTTGTAGTACATGTAGGTAGGTACGCAGTATAGTAGATATATTTCTTATAATTTAGTAGAACTCGTGTAATAATGTGCCTTTGAGATATAAAGTATGTAGAATCTAGTGTGTGATATATAACATAGTGATATTTTAATGTCTTATATTTATGAGAATTAAATAGGAATATAAATAAGAAATTGGGAACAATAATGTTAGAAATAAAGTTAAATAGAGACAACAATAATGCTTCATAGTGTTAAATAATAATAATAGAGACAGCGTAGACTCAAAATGACCAAATAAGGTAATGTTTCGTTGGAATAGAGCAAGACGGAAAGACACGCCATCGCCCGTCACACTACCACGGCCCTTTAAATATCGCGTAGCCACGGTTGCCCGACACACAGGGTGTTTAACGCTTAAAGAAGAGAGAAAGACTCAAGACTTTCAAGAAACCCTGCGTCAGCAAGATACCTCCCAAAGCACTGGATCCTCTGTAGTGTTAATAACGTTTTAATGTAACCGGCGGCCATCCTGTTTTATGTGAAGAACACACAACGGCTTGATTTTGTTGTTCGTGTTTCCTTCTAGAACTCTTTCACCCGCCAGCGACCCAGTCCACATATTCTACGTAATCACCAGCGCCACTCCTCCGTGTAACTCACTGCGTGCGTACCGTTGTGTTTCACTCTGTTCACGTCTAGTAGGTTCGGGTATATGCAGAGTTGGTTGTACTGTTATAACACTTATAACTGTACCATGTACCCTATATTGCAGACCCGTTACCTTTTTCCGCCTAGTCATCATTCTGGTTGCCACAATACCTCAGCCCATCCATCCGTCCCATCAGCCTCATCCTAGTTTCCAAACCAGACTGTTGACTACTAATAAATTAACATTTTTATACATGTCCTTTTTAAAAAATGGGATTTTAAAAGTTCCGTATAACAGTATGCAGTGAGATTGATCTGCGCACACTGGTTTGCGGTTCTCCGCTTACCGTAGTGTGCACCGTCGTCGTCAGTGCCGAGTCGAGGGAATTCGGGCGTCACGCCGCGCTCTCGTTGCGCGGTCCCTCTCGGTACTTTTATTATTAGGTCTGGCACTTTGTTACTAGCGTACCGTGCGTTACTTTTACTCAGGATACGAAATATCCGTTTCATACAAAATATTTTTGTCCATAGACAACATTAACTTGAGAACTTTTGCTTGTCTCTTTCGGTTAATTTTTATTATAGAACAAGATGGCATGTTATATTTTATCGTGTGTAATACAGAATGGCAACTACACAAAAAAACTCTTATTCGTATCACTTACAAAATGCGTATACCTTACGGAATTTTGTCAGAAAACACATAGATGGGTTTTTTGCCGTAAGCGCCCTTTAATCACAACAAACGAAGAGTTAAATTTATATTTTCAAAAAAAGAAAAATTCCTTATCTAACATTTGCAAATTGTGGATATATTAGTTGATTAACCCAATTGTAATTTTACAATTTATTCTCGTAATTCTAAACGATAAAATATAATAGTTTACTTAAATACTATTAAACTCACATCCCTCAAAATTTTCTTTTTTCTCAGGTTTCTTTGTATCCGTAGATACTGGTGTAGAAGATTTCGTATAAATCGCAGCGTCGCTCGATTTTGTCTTCCATACATTTGAAGGTAGCTCTGCAAATGTTACAAAAAAGTGCAGAAGTCATATAACACTTAAAGTCGAAGAAAAAAAAATGGATGCATTAGACGTTATACTTCTATGAATAGTTGCACTCGATATTATGTGACGTATAACTATCTTCACGTCAATTAAAACAAAGAGGTTTATTTAGCAAGCAATATTAAAGTGATAATTCACTCTCATCGTTTTTTGAAACAAATCAAAATGGCCACCTATTATAATCTGACGTATTTCCGATTTAAGAAGTTATTAGTAAAGCAAGAAATAAGTTATATTAACTTTTTTTTCCTTTTTTTATTCGTTCAAAAGAGATTTTATTTTTACCAGCCTACGAAAAAGCCAAAAGAAAGGGTTATGTTTTTAGAAGTATTTTTGTATTTACGTATGTATCACCGTAGCGCCTAAACTATTCATCCAATCCAACGAATGAGGTGTCAATCGATTTGTTATTATGGCCTGTGTGTCATCTAGTCATCTAGTGACATGCTACTATATCCAAAAATGTGAGGATACTTTTCTTCTTTTTTTTTGAGAAAGGGGAGAAAATTCTTATTTCATAAATATAGTGAAATATACCAAGCGACACATAAACAATCACAAATACTTTTGTTCGTAAGGATTAATATGCCATGCTTAAAAATAATGCTCATAAATTAATATTTAATCATCAACAAAAAAAAATTGCAGAATACCTTTTGTGGCTCATGTATAAGAGATAAATATAAGCTATCGCTGACTTTTTAAATATATACTATTGGCCAATATTTATGTAGAACATTGTATTGACGTATCGTTAACCATTAAGCCAGGGCATGCGGCTAAAGCAGTTCGCGAGGGCTTCGACTTCCGACTCACGTAACAAAAATCAATATTTAAGGCTAGCTAGAAACTGTAGCCTAATGTTATATAACCTATTCTATTCCTCGTGAGTCTGGCTATCATATAAAAAGGATTTTTTGGAATCCGACTGGTAGTTCCAGAGATTAGTGAGTTTAAACAAACAAACAAAAAACTTTTCCGCTTTATTATATTATTAGAATTAGTATAGATTTTACATGTTTTTTTTTTTTAAATTATGGAATGATACGTATAATTTATAACCAAACTATTCTAGTCCTTAATATTTCAAATTCCGAACTCTAGGTCCCTATGAGGCTGTGTTCTAAAAGTGCATAATCTCTTTAAGCTCTGAAACCTTCAAATGAGGTCCAGGGGCGTAGCTATCGCTATATCAGCTGTATCAATGATACGGGGCTCTCTGGCCATAGGGGCCCCGAACGCGTGTAAGTAAAAATTCGTACAATGTTATCCCAATCTCACTTAAACTCTTAGGCCGTACTTCCTGGGAAAAAAATCATATCATAAAATGAGTTTGGGCAGTAGATGCCAGTGCAAGCGCCGAGCCAAGAGCTTTTCCAGGAGCTTCCACAATACGGGCAGCAGGCCTATAGGCGGTAAGACTTTGGGATGGTACGGTCGTCCATTCCCGGTTTCCGAAGTATGCACACAGTTGCTGTCTTCCAGGATTGAGGAAAGTGGCTCACGTGCATCTGCTACCCTTCTCTTGAAATCCTCAAGTACATCACGGTAATCGGCGACAAGATAAGGACTAAGTCTTGGGGCGGTGCAATAAATCCACTTCTTCCTCCGCGCAACTTCCCTTGTGAAGATGTCCAAGTCCTTCAACCACCAGGGAGGGCGAGCCACTCCTTTCACCCCAACTACTCACGGGATCACCTGATACTTAGATACTTTGACACAGCTGACTCAAGATCCTTGTTGTCGGATACTTCCTCCACTTTGCATGCCTTTAAACCCTTATTAGACAGCTACTCTTGTAGAGCTGATGAGAACTCCGACAATTCTACCTTCTTTGTGTTATAGATTCGGGTTTTCGCATGTCTATGGCTTTGCAGCGGCCATCAACCCGAAAAGTTTTAGATTCTCATCAACTTTCCAATCATTGAAGGGTGGGTCTGCAGACTGTTACGTCTACAATGCTTGTACACAAGCTACCCCCCTGACAACCTGAAAATTGGGCTTTTCCCCACATTGAGTATCTCGATTAGAAAGGAACAATAAGCGTTTCCACAATGGTCGTAGGACCGACTCCCCCACCACAAGCTCTTGGAATTTACGTCGGCGCCCGCAATTTGGATTAGAAACCCTCAACTCTACCAATGTACGGTTCGATGTGCTCATTTAACTTGAAGTAGACGGAGATCACCCCCCAGTGATAGGTTACCCGCTTGCAGGATCACGGCGGCGATATTGTTATCAAATATATGAGGATTGACGGTTACTTTAACCTTATCCTCATAGATATTATTACCGCCGCCTTTGGGGATTAATTGTAAGTAAAGTGACTATGGATATGGTCAATATATAATTATTTTAATTCGATGCGAGCGCTTTTGTTTCTTTTGTGAAAAATCTTTACCCTTCATTTGGGCCGCCAATAAATGAGATACTAATATAGTACGGTGACTTTCGAGACATTCCAATTTTAAAGAGTATTTGCATATGTTTTTAACTGAGTTCAACCTTTTTTAAATAAAATCGGATTGACTTTTCAAACATGTGTCAAAATAAAATGTAATTTAAATCAACAGCACAAGGAGTATTGATATCAACTTCGAAGCAAATCACTGCCAAAATAACTTTCTACCGCTTTTTAACCCCGTTAAGGGCTGAATTTCAATAAAATACGAAACACGTCTTCCATCAAATCTGTTAAAAAAGGTTTGTACAATATTTGAAGTAGATAGGACCAAGGAATCACGTTGTCCCATACAAACTTTGCTCCCCTGTTTCACCCCCTTAGGGGTAGAATTTCGGAAAATCCTTTCTTATCGGATGTCTACGTCGTACAAAGAACACACCCTACATGTTTCAGGTCTCTACGATCAGCGGTTTAGGCTGTGCGTTGATCCGTCAGTCAGTCATTCAGGACAAAGCATTTTATATGTATAAATAAAAAATAGGCATTTTTAAAGTTTTGCACTCTCTTTCTATTAATTGCATACCAAAAAATAAGTCGAGTACAACTCACTTTAAATGCCATATACAGCATTTTTGCACAATTATTTATGCAAGTGCAGAACCTGTGCAAAGCACCGCCGTGCCGCCTCATCTATTTCTACCAGAAACCAGTGGTACTCGCGCTACTGTGTTTCGGGGCCATAGGATGTGGCTGGTAACAAGCCTTGGTACACGAGGCGTTCCAACTCAGTTCTCAAGAGTTGCAATTTACATTTGCCAGACCTTACTTTAAAGAACAGTTATTTAAACGCTGGTTATAAATACCCATATATGTTACAATGATCAAGTAGTAGTTACAATAGCAGGTGAATTACATGCCTGTCTGTAACTTCATACTAAAAACATTTAGTCCTAGCGTTTATGGAATTCGCGACATTTTAATCAAATATTTCGAAGACTAGCTAGTGTATAATAGGAAATTTGATCGATGAAAAGTTCAGTCTAGTTAAAAGTAGATCTGACATGGTATTGCTGCCGGAATACTATATAGCATCAAGTGATGGTAGATTTTTAACTTGATAGCGGTAGCTAGGCAGGCGGTCATTAGAAAATGCCCAACCACTACGGTATGGTTTCATCACTATGATTGTCTTCACCGAGAGCTGAAGCTCTTTGTAGGAATTCGAACCACATGCTACTACAAATAGCAATACTACAATACAAACACTAATTATATTACAAACAACGCGTTGAATGAAACCTCATGCCATGGCATGTCAAGACAAACCCAAAGGTTTAACAGGATGCCTTTAACAAAAGGTTGTAAATAACGTTATTAGTGAAATAATAAATAATCATTGCTTCAAACTGCCATTAAATTGCAATTGCTGACTATTAACTTGAAAATTGGTATTATTTTACCAGTCCAAGGTTACAGCGAGCCCCGTGGCGATATTTATAACTAGAAATCACTGCCCTGGTCTGAGCGTACGTTAAAACAAGATAATTGTCAAAGGTAATAATGAAACCACTTGAGCGCTTGACAATCTCGTAACAAACTGTAATGAATAATCAACTGCGCAATGTATTCTGCTAATTAGATAATATCCACTAATTTTCTCACCACCACCTTTTAAGATGGCAGGCCTTAGAAGTAACAGCTGTAGATTGACAGCTTCAAGAACCTCCACCACTATTTAATTATTACGATCCTAAGGTAAATACAGGATTTACTCCTTACCTCTTAGTTTCACTCTCAAGTCTATAAGAAATAAGAGGAACGCATAAGAGTCTCCAAACACTCACATAATATGTGACAAAAGCTCTATATACTCGTAAAGGAAATAAAATAGGATGATTACCTTTTTCCGTCTGCGGACAGTATTCATGTTTACAACGGTTCACTATAACGTTGTAGAAGATGCTGATCGTCGTCCTCTGAAAATTTCTGCCTATATGCTTTCATGCAATATTCACTGTTAAAGTCATAAAGAGTATTGGTCAATAAAATCAGGCGTGCCTTTACGGCCTGGCACATTGTTTGGTACAGCAATTTATCCGGGATATTTTCCCTAGTTTTTTTCAACGTTTGTTTATTGAGAATACCATTTGTTATTGTCCTAGCACATTGAACTCGTATATTCGTGCCAATTTTAAGCTTTTTAAGAGTAGGTACAACTATCATATTTTTTTTTATAGTTCTTGTGTCAGCTGCACTTTGTTGTTCTATGGTATCATTGAACACACGATTCGGTGAAGGAAAGTGCATCTTGTCATTTTTGTTCCACTTAGGATTTTTCGCGCCATCGAAATTGGACTTTCTATTAGAAAAGTCAGACTTAAACGTTTTCGCGCCATCGAAGTTAGAGTTCCTATTAGAAAAGTCAGACTTAAACGTTTTCGCGCCATCGAAGTTAGAGTTCCTATTAGAGAACTTTTTTGGAATATCGAAATTGGAGTTTCTATTAGAGAACTCAGACTTAAACTTTTTCGCTCCATCGTAATTGGAGCTTCTAGTAGAGATGTCAGACGTAGGATGATCTCTGTAGTTAGAATTAGATGATTGGGATGATGGTATATTCCAACGAGATTTCGTAAAAGTTGCCGTCTCTTCGTCTCTTGAAGACGAACTTGAGGCGTGAGAACTGTACATATTAAAAATGTTAGAGCGTACTTGGTCATTGTTTCTTGAATCCTGCGTTCCTGAACTGTTTTGCTTTTTCTTAGACCAATCAGATCTAGAATCTCGGCGCGAGAATAGCTGCCGGTCAACGGGAGACTCACTTCGCTTTCTCTTATAACCCTGTTTATGGTCCACTGTAAAATTGGTTCTAGTATCTGCTTTACTTTTACGAGCAGGTAAAGTTTGATCAAAACGCGATTCGCTGTGCTTAGAATGAGTAGCGTAATCTTTTTGCGCCTGAGTATTAAAGGTACTAGCATTCAAGTTCCCCCATGACTGGGCTGGGCTTAAATTCTGTTGGTTCCCTTGCCCAAAACCATAATCTAAGTTTTGTTTCACGGGATAACTTATTAATGTTGGTACCATGTTGGTGTTGGAATACTGCTGTTGTATACCGAAGCCAAGTTGAGAAGTCTGTGAAAAAAAATTTGTTTCTGACAATAGATTTATGAAATAAAAAAAAACGTCCATATAATTAAAACTGCAATTGAACGAACAGCTTCTGTGATGTTTAAATGTCAATATATAAACAATCATCATGGAAGAATACAAGAGGACCACACCTTTGCAGTAAATTCAATATTATCATGAATAATATGGCACCAGGTATTATGATCATAAAGTTTTGCCCAATAATCAGCTGTTCACACAGGATCCACCCGAATATTCAGTATTAAATTCAACACTGAGTGTACTATTCGGGCTAATTTAATTTCCTAGAGAAAACACAGTTTGAAGAAGTCAAAAATCAAAAAAAGAAACCAAAATCAGTTAGTGGAGTCAAACAAAAGCCATAATCCCTTGTATGCGGACAGCATTCATCAGTAGATTGGACAATACCAGATTTCTCCACTAACCATAATCAATACTATGTTCACAAGTGACTAATAATTTTTAAGCCATAGCTTGTATCCTTGGTTTACTAAAGTCTGCATTTATCTCAAACCAGACGTTAGTAGATTGAGTAGGCAGAATAAGTAATTTCAGAATATTTTCTTCTATATAATAAAAATGGATATTGTATATATTTACCCTATGGACTTCAAAATGGCTGGAGCGATTTTGATAAAATTTTCAAACAATATTCATATTCACAGCAGGTGATTGTGTAAAGTTAAGTAGAGACCGGTAAAAAAAAACTGAGCAACAGCAACTCATGGCCGGGTTTGCTAGTAGGATATATTACTGAATAGTAAGCACATATACTTTAGTTTTCTGGATTTTCTGCAATATCTTTACTCGTGCTGATGAAGAAATATAATTACTGGCTTATTTAAGAACCAGATCCCAAATGGAGTCATTGAACAAGGCAATTTAGCTTTGTACAAATTTATCAATGTTTTAATCTACATTTCCATAATAACTAAACCTTTGGAATAGTCATAACTCTTCACAATAACCTTTGCATTCCACAGTGATACAATGTACCAACATTTAATGAAAATGAGTACAACACTCGGACTATATAATAATGCATTTTCTAGCTGCAATTATATACATCCTTAAAATTCAAAAATAATTGTTGGCATATGTATTTACTTGCAGAAAACTGCATGTGACAACATGTAAGATTCTTAAATCTGCATAGGAATCAGTTGCAGCTGTATCAGAGAATTTGTCCTATAATATATTACTAAAACCGATAGTAACGCGTTTTAGTGTTAATCATTTGTGTATGGCGAAACCATTAATATTTTTGTTAGTTAACGTGGGCTTTTAATGTAGATTAATTATTATCCTTTACAGTTTTCCATATAAATTAATACCATAGAAGATATCACGAATTCAAAATTATTCGCGACCAATAAAAGGCTATCTAAAAAAATCTATGATAAATTACGCGACGCGAGCTAAGCTCACTATTCGTAAACATGAAGTTACATAACATACCATCACGCCTGTATCCCCGAAGTGTTAGGCAGAGATATATACCCACAGATTGTCGGGTATGTTTTAGGTCCCATATAATAGGAGGCACTGAGAGATCAGCAATCCATTGGTGGTCGCTGCTGTCATCTCTTCACGTTACGTTTGAGGGACCCGTCGTCATAAGAAGGAGGAAACACATTGGCCAGGATATGGTTCTACAGTTTCATGATATAACAAAGATAAAATATAGTGAACTTTATAGTTCGTGCTAAGATGAAAGTTACTGTAAAATTGCAACTCAAAGCCCAGCGCATGTTATTCTGTAGTGGAAACGAAGGAAAATAAAGAATTATTCACCTGTAATGTCCCATAATTCAAACTCATACTGCTTGTAGCTTCGTAGTTGCCCAGATTTACCGGCGGTGGTACCATTTGTGGTGTCCCCATTTGTGATGTCATCATTTGTGGTGCAAACATTTGTTGAGCAAAAGGACTTTGATAAAACTGTGACATGCCACTAGATGGTGCCACAGCTTGGTGCCCATTATTTTTCATGTTTGATGCACTATTATTACCCACGTTTGATGAGCTAACATGGTATGGTTGGTCTTCAGGCTATAAAATAATATTTTTTAACACATAATATATTATTTTACAATTGCTAACTTTCGTCTGACAATATTGGGTCTTATAAAAGACCAAAAAAAACATATTCATAAAGTTGACTGATAGATGTTTTCTAATATTCAATTTTATGGAGGTATTTTGATATGTATAATAGAATACTGTACTTATTAGGTTTATATTTGCCATTATATATTTAACATATACTGATGCTTTAAGGAAAAGAGGTGCGGTGCATCTGACTAAAACTCAAACCAGAGAAATGTTGAAAATTCTGTAGTTATATATGTTTTTGCCAAAGTATAATCAAGAACAGATTGGAACCCATCTAGCACAGCTGATGATTTTAGACTAATCATTCCCAAAAAGCAATTAAATACTTAGATAAAAGTACCCACTTAATTTTAGCATGCCTCTATATTATAAGATTTATTAGTAATTTTTTCATATTACGTCCTTAGTTTAAGTAAATTAGTGTTTTTTACGGAAAAAGTAAAACGAAAAAAATACGATGAAATTATACATTTAATAATTCGAAGTATGTAGGTACTATTATTATCTAAGCACTTTCGCCATTTTATAGGTATTTCATTGATTCCATTGAAAGTGGTCAAGGTCCAGGGAGTATGGAGGGTGTCAGAGACATTCCAACCGCAGTTCCTCATACTTAGCGACCATCTGTCTTAAAGTATGGGGTCTATCGTTGTCCTGAAGCAGCAGTGGGCTAAAGAGATTATTGGACCCGGTCTCGGTTGTTTAATGGCTAACTTTTCCATCATGGTTTGCAATTGTTGACAATACAGATCTGCCGTTATCGTCTTGCCAGTTCTTAGGAAGCTGTAGTGTATAACATGAGCACTGGTCCACCAAATACCCACCAAAACCTTTTTCTGAGTCAACTTTCGCTTCAGACAGGATTTGGCCAGCTCTCCTTGGTTCAACCACTGTGATGAGCGTTTCCGATTGTCATAAAGGATCCATTTTTCGTCACAAGTAACAATACAATTCAAAATTTTCTCGTTATTGTGAGTATTGAGTAATACCCATTTCTCAAACTTTTTCACTTTTACAATTTGATTCCAAGTGAATTAAAATTGTTTTATCACTAACACTGAAGCCTGCTATATCTGACGTGGTTTGTGATGGATCCGCTTCCACAATCACCTTTAATTCTTCATTATCAACTGCGGTCTCTGGCCGTCCACGGGTTTTGGTTTGTAGGTAAGAATTTCCAGAACGAAAACGTTGGAATCAAAAACATACCCTGATTTCTTTTACAGTAGCTTCCCCACACATATCATTAATCCTTTGAGCTGTTTCTTCAGCTCTGATGCTACGGTGGAACTCATATTCGTAAATAATGCAATATTTTAAGTTTTCCATTTTGTTAAAATAAGAATGTCAACGAAAAATTAAATAATGCGAAAACAAAAAACAAAACACAAATTACTTAATTAATAATTTACCTTGTACATTTTACCAAGATCTTTAATACATTTTTCACAAAAATCATATAATATTAATTAGGAAACTCAATATTGAAATATACATAACATGATTAAAAATAATATAATAAATAATTTGTGCTGGGTGCATATTCCTTTCTCAGATCAGTTTATATTTATTATCGATCATTATTTTATGACACTCCACAGTATAAAAATAATCCATAAACAACCCAGACTCGCAATTGTAGTAGCTAGGGTGCAAAAATCATAAAGATATTGATGTTTTTTGACTTTTTTATTAATTTTTTTTTTAAGTTCATCGATTTTTTCCATAAATATGAGAAATGTCCAAAGAAATGTTTAACATCTAAGAATGTTTTTGCCTACTGAGTTGTTTCAAAGCCACAAACAATACTGCAATTTAAATCGTATTTGAAGGTGTCAAAATGTCAAGATGGCTGCAGCAGCAAAATTGTCAAGATATGTCAATGTTGTGATGTGATCATCAAGACCGTGACAGTCGAGATGGTTTGTTACTGTTGAGATAGTAACTGTCGAGATAAATTAGTAACTAATGAGATCATAATAATATACATGGTGACCGTCTAGACTGTGACAGTCGAAATGGTGACTGTCAAAATCCAATCCGCTCAATACTTTTGAACAATACGCTACACTGTACAGGCCCGACTGACGAACTTTTAAGTATTATTATGCAGTTTGACGATCTTTTTCTTGTTATATTATTCATAAATAATAATTACTATTAATTTCAGATTGTATACTACCACTTCATTTTTATAATTTTTTGACTACTACCTATACATAACTGAGGACTGATAACAGATATTTATTTTTCTTAAATTAACATTATTAATAAGTACCTAATGTGATAATTTCTAGCATGTATACTGCTACAATTTCGATAATATTTTTTTACATCTTCCTATGCCACCTACACCATAACTGAGGTCACGCTATCTGACATTCAGATTATCATTAAGCAATATATAAACTATTATCAAAATCATGTCCTACTATGTATATTGCTACTCATGAAAAACCTACTAAGTCTGAAACACCATATGACTAATTTATCTCTATTTCTAGTATCAACATTGTGCTGATCTTTGACAAAGTCTAACTTGACTAAGTTTTTACGAATATACATTAAGTTTTCAAGAAAGTTAAGATATTATATTTCTGGAATTTGTTCTTTAGTGATTCACAAGGTCTCAGGTTGTAAATTGCATGAATTTGATTGGAGAATCGCAGTGGCCAACCGTGTTTGGTACCCCTTTCACTCCCCAACCCCTTTCCTTCCAACCGATCTTCTCTCGCACACTCCAGCACAAACACTATTGCCATAATAAAATTAAGGAAACAATAAAAAAGCTGTGAATCTGGTGGTATCCAAGTGTCCCGACCCTGACCTCATCAAAACTGATGAGTAATTGTGTTTTCCACCAAGCATACTGGGTACCTATTGTATTATCAGTAGTAAACCTACTTTGAAACTGTTAACATGGCCAGTAAACAGAATGTGATTAGTGTTGACGAAAAAGTTTGATAGAATAAGATATGAATAGAATACATAAAATAATACAACACAAGAGTACTGGCATAGCAAAAAACGGCAGACAAAGTTATCAGACTATATGTGTAAACAATAATTTATAAGCATTTATTACCTAAGACATACATATTAAAAATTCTTGTTAATTTGGTTGTTTTTTTGTTCACTCCATATAACCATAACTCTCTATAACGACAAAAAATGCTCAGTCCCTTGAGTTTCGTTATAAAGAGTTTATTACACTGTATATATAATAATGTAATATATTACTGAAATAAACTCTTTAATCTGAAAATCTATTTTGTAGTAAATTCTTACATGTCTTTGACCGACTTGTACAAATAACTGCAAATCTTGTATGTAAACTCCATTCAAATTCCTGACAAGCATGGCAGCGTCCCCTTCACCAGCCACCCCGACAGTCACTTTCTTTCCAGCTCCGTCGGGCAATAAACTGTCCAATATTACATCCATCACGCCACATTTTGAATAAATCAATGATTTTACGTCGCTATATCGAGTCTGAAATAATGAAAAAAGTTCAGCAATGAATACAAAAAATGACAGAATTATTATCGTAAACATTGAAATCAACGAGACACATACTTCAAGCGGTAAATTATGAATAGTTATCAACATTGTTAGAAACTTTTACCGCCGACCAAATATATAATCATAAATACAGTACTAAAACTATTGTAGATTTGTAATTAGTTATTGGTCTATGTTTGTAATTTTGTAGCTGCAATCAGACATGATCAACATTCAGCAACGTTTAGTGTTGCAAAGGTATAAAATAAAAAATCGTTAAATATGCCTGCTAAAAATCGGGAGATTTTTATTCGGAGTAAAAAAAGTATTTTATGTAAATAATACGTTAATTTATTGAATTATAATCCTTCAATTAGGTACATACAATTATTTGTTCGATATTGAAGATTGATGTATTGTACCTACATTTATTCATTTCTGTCTTCATATCGCTTCTTACTAGATATTTTTGTAAACATTTTCTCATCTATATTGAAACTGTAACAACTTTGATAATTTTCTCCTATACATCTTTTTATGTTTAGAAGACCTATCATTGATACGGTTGACAACGTATTCCATTGATTGATTTTTATCTAATTTATGGATGAAAATAATCTTTTCACAATTCGCAGATGAGTGTGGCAAATTGAAAACTTTGTAAACAAAAGAACAAACGTTTTCAAACATGCCTGTTTAAAAGTTATGTCACTTTCACATTCTAATGCAGATATTGAAAGAATATTTAGCACAATACCTATAGAGTAAAATAAATTACGTAATACTCTCAACGTAGACACGATTAATGTGAATTTACAGTTTAGAAAGGGTTTGATTTCTAAGCAATCCACATGTTTCAATTATGACCTTTCTGATGACGTGTTGAGGTAAATTGGAAGTAAGTTAGGGATAAAACAATGATATGTATATATCACAGAGCCACAGCCAGGCCCATCTGGTTCTGGGACTCCTCAAACATTTCCAACCGATGACGCAGAGGATGACGATTTGGTTGATGACCTCTAAATTATTTTTTTTTGGCATATTTTTGACATGATTTAATAAATGAAAAATTATTAAAGTATTTGATGTTTTAATTCCTATACCGAGCCTTACGCTAAAAATAGGTAAACTCTTTTTTCAGAACATTAACGATAGTTAATTGAAATTACGAAAACTAAACTACACAAACCTACAATCACTATTTTTTTGGTGAATCAAACAATATGGTTGATATAGGGCGGTAACATGGAACTTATCTATTTAACTCCTAATTTAAAAATAGCGTTATAATCTAGCGCTTTTTTAATCACACATGTGTAGCGGAATCTAGCGCTTTTCTTGAACTGATCTAGCGCACAACACTCAAACGGAGCTGGCAGCAGTGCAGCAGTGAAAGTGTGAAACCCGGCCGCAGCGCAGTAAACTGAGATGGCGCAATTGCGTGGCGTAGTGCAGTGTTAACCATGGCTACTCAGTATTGAATGGTAGTTTGGTTCGATACCGTCAAACGGCTTGAATAGAAAAATTTTATGATATAATTTTAAACTTATATATGGCAAGCTGGTGATTTTGCAAAAATTCCACTTTGTTATACAATTGGCAGTATTTTGATTCTTAGTCTGGCAGCATCGTTTCTGTGGCAACATTGTTAATAAGTCAAAGCATTGTTCTTTAGTCAAAACCAGAGATAAATAACAATTACACAATTTCTTCTACTTTATTTAATGGTAAACACAATTCCGCCAATGTAACGTACATAATCCCATAGACGAGGGAGATTTATCATAAACGATAGCCTGTTTATTAATTTAAAATGTATTCAGTCCGGGCTATTAAAGGTACTATTTCCATTTCTTTATTTTCGATGACAGTTCTAATTTTGATAGTTGTAATGTTGTGACCAAATAAGTAATGATATCGATCGCATATATTTACGACAGTAACAATTCATCAGATTTTGATTAAAATATATAAATAAATATTACTTGTCGTTATAATTATTTCGTTTCATTGTCGAGTACCTACCTATATCTACTTATTTTACAACAGCTTCGAAAATTTTGAAGAAGTTGGCATTATCCATCAAGAATTAACGCGTGTAACATCTTGTAATGAAATATAATATTAGTTAATAAATTTGTACAAAAGTATCCGGCAGTAGTTTAGTTTCTTACATTTTGTTTAAAAAAATATCGGGTCTGTTACGTTACGTACACGTTACGTTACTTACGTTTATCGATATAGCTCCATCCCTATCAGTTTCTCCAACTCTGGTATAACCTTGTACGTGTGTAAACGTCATATTTTTATAATATAATGCATACATAATATAAAAAAGACGCTAGTTCAAGTTTTCACAGGATCTGTCATCGAGAAAATAAAGAAATGGAAATGGTATAGTCAAAACCAATTTATAGCTAGAGTCAGCGCCACGAAAGAAGTCCCGCAGACGCAGCGCTGCAGTCGCGAGACATAAAGTTACCAGCTTCGTCATTCAAAAGCTGAATACTGCTGAATACGTTCATCAGTAGCAGGAAATTCAAAGTTTTTACACTTTTTTTCAATAAGTAGCTAGTCAGGGTAACCCTTTGATCTCATTTGAACGTATAAATCGAGAATTTAAAAAATTGGGAAGGGATCTAGGGAGTTTGTTCCAGACATTGACTTTTTAATATGTTAGATGGATTTTGACGCACAGTATACAGCATGTAACATAATAAACGCACACTGTGAAAACATTTTGTTCAGAATCGGCTACTGAATCGATTTCAGTTATTTTTAATATAAGTAATTTTTTATCCGAAAAATACTTTAAAAGAAGTAAATTAATCACCCCCTCGTCGAACAGCCGAAACAAACATAAATCCAAATAATAATGCTTTTTTTCAATGTAATTAGAAAAGTCAAATGTAGCAAATATACCAAATAGAGTTGTAGATAGATTTATAACAAGGACAATAAAGTTTTTACAACAATAAAAATAAAAACTCAGCGGAACGAGTCAATTGTCATCAGCTGATGCGAACGGCGCAGGCGGCGCGGCGTGGTGTAATCAAAATTATACAAACAAAACAAGCTAGTTAAACTTGAATCTACGTCATGCCGCATGTGTCGCGTCGGCCTTATCAGCGAGAGCTTGTTTTTGTAAATATTTTGATAAATTTCGGGCGCGATGTCCTTTCGATATACTAACATACAATATACCGAAATGGTGAGAACTTTCGCACAGTGTGGAGATAATATGACACTAGCCTGCAGAACATTTAATAATATGCATGGTACCAGCGTACACCGCAGGACTATGTTAGACGCAACTCAGCGGCCCCGAGACCACGGTTATTTTCAACCGAATACCGTCATCGACCGGGGAGACAATGTCTGCACACGTACTCGTCTTCAGAACGAAATACTCAATTGACTCCACGTGATTACGTACCGGGTAATGATATAATTATATATTATTAATTATATAATTAATAATATTACGAGGGTAAAACGCCGGAAACGTGGGGCGGCAGCGTTGTGGTCCTGTTCTTCAAGAAAGGTGATAAAACCTTATTGAAGAACTATCGGCCCATCTCGTTGCTGAGCCATGTTTATAAGCTGTTTTCGAGGGTCATCACGAATCGTCTCGAGCACAAGTTTGATGACTTCCAGCCTCCCGAACAAGCCGGTTTCCGAAAAGGCTTTAGCACCGTAGACCACATCTATACGCTGCGGCAGATTATACAGAAGACTGAGGAGTATAATCTGCCTTTATGCTTAGCGTTCGTGGACTAAGAAAAAGTCTTTGATTCGGTTGAAACCTGGGCAGTTTTGCAGTCTCTCCAGCGGTGCCGTATTGACTATCGATATATCGAAGTGTTGAAGTGCTTGTACAACAACGCCACCATGTCGGTCCGAGTACAGGAGCAGTGCACGAAGGCAATTCCTTTGAGAAGAGGCGTTAGACAGGGAGACGTAATATCTCCGAAACCGTTTACCGCCGCTCTAAAGGACGCCTTCAAGCTCCTGGAATGGCAAGGACTCGGGATCAATGTCAATGGCGAGTACATCACTCACCTTCGATTTGCTGACGACATCGTAGTCATGGCAGAATCGTTGGAAGATCTTGGCACAATGCTCGATGGCCTCGACAAAGTTTCTCAACAGGTGGGCCTTAAAATGACCATGGACAAGACGAAAATCATGTCGAATATCCATGTGGTGCCCACCCCAGTATCAGTTGGGAACTCTTGTCTAGAAGTTGTTGAAGAATATGTTTACCTGGGACAAACAGTCCAGTTAGGTAGGTCCAACTTTGAAAAAGAGATCAGTCGACGAATCCAACTCGGCTGGGCAGCGTTCGGGAAACTGCGCGACGTCTTCTCATCCAAAATACCTCAGTGCCTCAAGACGAAAGTCTTTGACCAGTGTGTGTTGCCAGTGATGACATACGGCACAGAGACGTGGTCGCTGACTGTGGGCCTCATAAGAAAGCTCAAGGTCGCTCAGCGAGCTATGGAGAGGGCTATGCTTGGTGTTTCTCTACGCGATCGAATCAGAAATGAAGAGATCCATAGACAAACTAAGGTAACCGACATAGCCAAAAGGATTAGCAAGTTGAAGTGGCAGTGGGCGGGCCACATAGTTCGGAGAACTGACGGCCGTTGGGGCAGAAAGGTTTTTCGAGTGGAGACCACGCACCAGAAAGCACAGCGTAGGACGGCCCCCCACTAGATGGAAAGACGACATAATAAAAGTCGCTAGGAGCCGTTGGGTGCAGGCCGCACAAGATCGGTCGCTCTGGAGATCTATGGGGGAGGCCTATGTTCAGCAGTGGACGTCCTGCGGCTGAAATGATGATGATGATGATTACGTACCAAGGTTTGAGCCTACTAATTAGGTAATGCCAACTTAATAGGTATTTGTGGATGCACGAAAATCCTCACACATGCAGAGTAGACTCCTTCCAGCATCGTCTCTCGGTTTCGTTTGGGCTGGTGTTATCGGTACTCATGTACTGGGGCCCGTGTTCTTAGAGAGATTAACAGGAGCGTCATATTTACTGTTTTTGCGAGAGACTACCGAAGCTGCTAGAAGAAATAGGTACCTCTTGTCAATTTACGAGAGGTATTCTACCAACATGACGGTGCCCCTGCGTATTTCACGTCGAGTATTCGACAGCATCTTGATGGTGAGTTTAAAGGGCGCTGGATCGGTCACGGGGAATCTGTCCAATGGCCTCTCAGATCAACTACTTGACGCCTTTTGACTTTTTTGTGGGGCCGTATTAAATCGTTAGTGTACTATATCGCGACAACTAATGCCGCAGCCGAAGACCTCTAAATTAGGATAGTGGCCGCCTTCCAAGTGAAAAGTGACACTGGTGTTTTAAGTATACTAAGACCACAATTACTCAAACGGGCAATAAAGTGCACTGACCATGGTGGTAGGCATTTTGAAAATGTTTTGAAGAGAGGTCGCCGCAAGAGTGAAAATTAATCTGCAAACTCCAGACTGCAGTAGACTGTAAGTACGGAGTTATGTACTTCATTCTTTAATTATTGAAAAAGTATCATTCATATCTTTTAAACACGCCGCCTTTATTTAATTTATTTATTAAACATAAACAACTCGGAACTCGGTAATTATTCACAATTCGTATATCGTTTGCCGGCACTTTTCTACGCCGCACCGCACCGATAATTACGTGGCGAACACGCGCGATCTCATCTCACGTGCGCCTGTGCTGACTGCGTATTTAATATTTTTTGCGTAGGTTTGTAATGTGACCATACTACTCGCCCATAATGAGTATAACTAATTTCAAATATAAAAAATATCAAAAAACATACAAGTAAATTTGTTTTGTCGGTGTAGAAGAACTATTGCAAAGGGATGATCCTCCGACCAGACGGGTGTTATGTCTGGCGGGCAGCTGCCCAACGGTTGTAGTCAGGTTCTTGTATATATACTCAATTGAAGAGCTAATTTCTATAGCGCAATGTAGGATAGTACGATGCGTCTTATGTGGCTCGATAGATGTCGCCGTGTGTCACTATGTCGATGTCGCTACATCTTTCCCCTCCGAGACCGGAGGTCGATAGCAGGTTGAGTCGTCCATACAACTTGTGATGCTTGCCGGGCCAGTGGAATGTTCCAGTGAGTCGGAACCAGATGCCGCATAGTTCACGGTGAGTCGGAACTGTCTGCGGTGATGCCCCAGTGAGTCGGGGTGATGCTGCAAGAATGCTCCAGTGATTCGGAGTGTTGCCGTGCTGCGTAGTGACTGGCTGCTGCGTCGACCAGGAGAGAAGTGCGTCTCTGCTTGCTGACCGGCAGAAGTGCAGTGTGCTGTGCCAAGGTCGCTGAGAAGGCTGTGGGTGATGACCAGGAATGCGCGTCCGCTGCATGCTGGTGGTCAGGATACCCGAAGTAGCCGTGGATGCTGGCTGGCTGTATTGACTCACTGCTCGAAAGCTTGAGGAAGTGATGATGACGTAGCTTTGTGAAGAAGGTTGTGCTGACGTATCACGTCGGGGTCACCACTTTAGCGGAAGTGATGATGACGTAGCTTTGTGAAGAAGGTTGTGCTGACGTATCACGTCGGGGTCACCACTTTAGCGGAGGTGAGGAACAGAGAGTAAAGATCCTCATCCGCCATAGAAAAGGCAGGATACTCCGGCCAGACGGGTGCTATGCCTGGCGGGCAGCTGCCCCTACGGTTGTAGTCGGGTTCTTGTATATATACTCAACGATTGAATTAATTTCTATAGCGCGATGTAGAATGCGTCGTGTTGTGGCTCGATAGATTTCGCTATTTGTCGCTATGTGTCGTTATGTAGATGCTTCGATGCGTCAGTTGTGGTGAGAGATGTCGCTACAGAGATATTGAACGAATATTTAGGACAATGAATATTGTGCAAAATAAATTACGTAATGCTCTCGACGTAGTAACGTTTAATGCGATTTTACGGCTAAGAATGGGGTTGACTTCTAAACAATCCATATGTTTAAGTTATGATACCTACCTTATGAAGGACGTATTGGGGCAAATTGGAAGTAACGTAAATTATAAATTAGGCATAATCCTAGTTCCTACGATATGTGGATATCACAGAGCCACAGCTGGGCCCATCTGGCTCTGGAACTCTTCAAACATTTCCAACGACGGCGCAGAGGACGACAATTCGGTTGATAACCTTTAAATTATTTTTTGTCTCATTTTTGTTTAGATGATTTAATAAATTAAAGATTATTAAAGTACTTAATGTTTTAATTCCAATAACGTGCCTTGCGTTGTACTAAGCAAACTCTTTTTTGTTCATAACGTAAACGATAGTGTTGGAATAAATAATTTCTTGAGTAAATTAACAGTCTTTTATTGTGGACAAACCATTTAAATTTCTTTTTATGACAAATTATATTTCTATTATTTTTATATTTCAAATGTGTCAACAGAACATGTTGCGATAGACAGACAATAGAAAACAGGAACGTTAGATAATACTCCTTAGAAGAGTCGTGTATTTTCCAACAGATAGGTACTTGAAATTACGAAAATTTATACATACCTACAATTACTCATTTTTTACTCAATCAAACAATATGGTTGTTAATGTGTAATGTTTCTATTTAAGTCCTAATTTAAAAATAGCATTATAATCTAGCGCTTTTTTTGAACTGATCTAGTGATCAACACTCAAACCAAGGAATTTATCAAAGATTACAATATATATATATATATATATATATATATTGGGAATTTATTACTCTCCAAACATTGCGGCTGAGTGCCCTCTGCGCTCGCCCCCAAGTTCGGTGAAGCTGTAAAAGCCGCAGCGACTTCAGGGCCCCTGAGGCCACAAATGATGAAATCACCAAGAACTGCTTGAAATGTTCCAGTTACGTAAAATCTTATTGCTATTAAAAGCTGTGTTCTCGCATTAATAGCCTTCGAACGTTGTGTCACAGGCTCCAAAAGATGTTCAATCCTATTGAGAATTTTTTGTACAGTTTCCTTAGGGAACTTTAGGAACCTTAGGGAAATTTTGTCTCGAATGTTACGATAGACAGCTTTAGAGGTGTTATATTAGGATGATATTTTGGTATTCCTAATAAGGAATATATTAGTTAACTCATATTAGGTTCCCGTACCTATTATTTGGTATTAGTCAAATAATAGTCACCGATTCAATATTCGCTATTCGTTACCTTCTTGAATCTAATACTAATTATGCGTATCTATTCTCTACTTAAAGAATGTGAGTATGAAATAAAAGATTGTTGTGAATATTTATTATTATTATCCGTATGTTTATTAAGTATATAACGTAAATGAAAAAGTGATTAAATTTTCTTTTCTATTAATAAACTATCTGTGCCCGCTGCTTCGCTCATATGGACTACAGAATGCCCGCGCAAATCTTGCTCCCCGCTTCCGGCTATTTTAAAAGCAAAAATGCTTATTATAGGTGTTCCTTAGGAGATAGACGTATGTACTCCCTGCCTTTTTGTAGGTCTTTTTAATGCTTACAATTATTTAGTACGTTAATTTTCTATATTTTTTATACAAGGTGTCCAGAAAGGGTATCGGGTATTTGTTTTCGCGCCATATTCGAAACGGGGCGTCTAAAGGGTGCGGGGAGGGGTTCGTGGCGTCCGCCATTTTGTGGAGTTTTAGTCACGATGGAACAGTACTCGGGGACGCATCGCGCATTTTGCGTACGAGCGTATTATCGTAATGGTGATTCAATAGTGACTGCTCAACGTCTCTATCGTGCGGAATATCGTACACGCCACGCGCCAAGTGACGATAGCATTAGGAAATGGATCAGGATGTTCGAGAATACAGGTGCGACAGTTAAAATTCAAAACTCTGGTCGTCCTCGTTCAGTTCGCGATGAAGAAACAATTGAAGAAATTGAGGCATCGGTTCGTCAAAATCCGTCTTTATCCATCCGAAAGCGAAGCCAAGCGTTGAACATCAAAAAATCGTCTTTACATTCGATTTTAAAGAAAGACTTACATCTAAAAGCCTATAAAATTCAATTGGTTCAAAAATTGAAGGATACGGACTATGCTAATCGACTGAATTTTGCGAACGAAATGCTGCAGCGATTTAACAACTTTAACAACATACTGTTCAGTGACGAAGCAAATTTTCACCTGAATGGTCATGTTAATAAGCAGAATTGTCGGTACTGGGCAGTGGAGAATCCGAGACGAAAGCATGAACGACCCCTGCATAGCCCAAAGGTCGTTGTTTGGGCCGCTATGTCTGCTAAAGGCATAATTGGTCCTTATTTTCATGAAGATCAACGAGGCCGAGCAATTAATGTGAATAGTGACCGTTATTGCGATATGTTGCGAAATTTTTTGGTCCCAGAGTTGCAGGAGTTTGCAGGTTTCAACTCAAGAACGTGGTTCCAGCAAAATGGGGCCACTTGCCATACCTCAAATGACTCAATGGTAGTTGTTAACGAATTATTCCCTAATAAAGTCATTTCGCGAAGTGGTAACATCAACTGGCCTCCCAGAAGCCCCGACCTTAGCCCGCTTGACTATTTTGCATGGGGATACCTTAAAAGTAAGGTTTATCAAAACAATCCGACGAATCTAACCCAGTTAAAGCAAAACATCAGGTCAGAAATGGCAGCAATATCGATAGCTATGTGTCAACGTGCTATCGCCAATCTTCCTTTCCGTTTAGAAGAGTGCCAGCAACGTAACGGTCATCATTTGGATAACATCATCTTTTCCAAATAATTCTCCAATTCATATGCTAATAATAAACAATAAACTTTTTTATTGCATACAAATAATTTTTGTTTCATTGAACTTACAAATACCCGATACCCTTTCTGGACACCTTGTAGTTTACTCAGCGCAAGCCATTTTAAGCGCCCGAATTGATTCACCATGGCCAGTTGTTTTTTATTTATGCGGAACCCTAATTATTTTTCTAAACTAAAGGTAGCTTAAGTCACTTCCTATAAAATCAGCTATCTACCAGTTAAAATTCAAATGAAATTATTGTTCTAACCGTTTTGGAGATTACCCGGAACAAACAGACAGACAAGAATTTTAAAAATGGGTTTTTTGTTATATGGATCGTATATACTTTCATATGCATTTAGAAAAAAAAACTGCTATTTTACCATTACAAACAGACACTTCAATGTTATTATTTGTATAGATTACGGATTGTCGTTAACGTCAAATTCTTTGGTATATTAAAATATATTATGTTAAAAAATATCACTGTGTCATGTACTACAATTATAGATTTTTATATATGTCCATTAAAACGTCAATCGGTTAATTTTTTAGTTGATTCTAAACACAAAATAATAAATATTTACATTTGCAATTCTCAAAAATTTATAGATACGATAAAATGTATGCAATCGCATCTAGTTACAAGGAAGTGAAGGAACCGCTAATATAATACGAAATATCAATAGATACCTAATACAAAAATTACAAACTAATCTATAAATACAACTAACTATACGTATTAGCTAATACACTTATATTCGTTAAAAACGGTGCCTAATATAGTGATTCATACGAAATACCAACAGATACCTAATACAAAAATTACAAACTAATCTGTGAATCTAACTAATATCCATCCGTATTAGCTAATACACTGTTATTCGTTAAAAACGGTGCCTAATATAGTTTTATTCTGTTCTCTTTGCTTGCTTACTGTGCTACCAAACCATGCAGTTTTCATACGAAACCCGACGTGTACATTGATATCTTGACTCCCCGCGTCGATCGTGAATCGCGTGCCTATTATTTGACTAATATTTGGTAACCTATTATTCTGTATTCGTTTATCATAATACAGTGTAAACTCTTTATAACGAAACTCAAGGGACTGAGCATTTTTTGTCGTTATAGAGAGTTATCGTTATATGGAGTGGAGTTTCAATATGTGGGTTTTAACGCAAACCAACCAAGTTGGGCTCACTTCAACGTTATAGGGAGTTTATCGTTATAAAGGATAACGTTATAAAGAGTTTACACTGTATATTAGTCCGTGGCGCGTATTATAATCCCTGTACCTATTACGAATATATTCGTTACACCTCTAATGATGATAAAGATCATAGAACATTTATATTTTTTATATAAGAAAGAGACCCTGAAATTGAGTTTTTGGCGGGATCTTGAAGTGACATGTTGTGGTTTTTATTAACTTATGTTGTTAATCCTATATTATGTAATGTTGGTGGCGTTTTGCGTGATATAGTTTGGTTTTTGTGCCTAGTGAAGTGGATTATAAATATAAGCTGAAAGCTTTCATTCTGAGATCCCACAAAATCTTCCTAGAAAGTTCTAACAAGGGAGCCACCATCTTGTTAGGATACTGAATCGTCATAATCATAACACATGACACAATAATTCACTTGATAATGGCAGTAATGGTCTTCATTAAAGAGGACCGGTTGCCAAGTTAGGAAGAAGAAGAAGACATATGAAAGAGATGTTGAAGACATGTCACACTCACAATAGTGAATGCTTTTTGCTTCCTTAATATGGACGGCTAATGGACTAATAAGCCGTCATTAACTCTTAGACTCTTACACATAAGCCACAATAAGGTATTTTGTAACAAAGATTTGTTGAAAATTAACATGATTTATAAGTATTATTTTTAGACATGCCAAAATGATCCTTACGAATAAAAGTTACTCCATCATAAACACAACTTTATGAAGTTACATATTGCTCTTTAGAATATATTATTTGGACACATATTTAGGAGATAATGAAAAATTAAAATAATTTGTACTTGAAAGGAGAATAATTATTATGATAGACTACATGGCATGGCTGCATTGGAAGCTGTTTGTCGGACAAAATTAACACAACTGAAACTGTGGGGCACAGCTAGTAAAATGTATTTATAAACACGCTTGAAGTCAGTTAAAAAGGATACTAACCTGTGTGAATCTTAGCAGTTGGGTATAATAATCATAAAAACAATATAATAATAAAAAATATTTATACTTTGTCAATGAATCCATGATTATATAAAATAATACTAAAAATAATTACACACACTGAAATTAATATTCCTAAATTAAATAAATAACGTATAAAAGACATATGATTTAGGATCTTTGATCTGCCTTACAAAAAATAGTACTTATCTAGGTCAACTTGGAAAGTAAAACATTATCACATAGAAAATTTCTTCCAAAACATTAAAGCAATTTTCGAGAATTCAATTACTTACAGATTAATATACAAGATTTGCTTACATAATAGTATTAAATGTCCGAAAACAAAAACTAATGACGAATTAAAGGGGTAATTTCTGTTAATCTTTTACATGTACTATCAATCCAAGGTAAAAAATTTTCTTTCATGGCTGTAACAACTTCTAGAAGTGCATAACAGTCCCCTTCTGCCCGATGAGCATTCACAAACTTTTTATCTAATATTCTTTCATACAATGCCGACAATGTAAATCCTCCTTTCTTCACTGTACTCTTCTTATTAGCTTTAACTTTTATTTTACTTTTAGGTTTATCAATACATTTCGTTTTTTCATTCTTACTTTTTCCACTTTTACTAGATTTGTCAGAGTCACCAAAGATGTTTTCTAAAATAGCACACCTCTTTTGTTTAAGATCTTGACTTTTATTTTCTTGAATAACTACATTGGTTGTGTCTTTAACTTCATTATGTTTATATTCTTGCTTTGTCAGAGATTTATCAAAAGTAACCTCTTCATCATAGCATGAGATATCTATTAAAAATGTACACATATCATCTATTTCTTGCCAATCTTCTAAATTCACATTTAATTCTGGCCACATATTCTCCTCAGCAGTATGATTATCACCATTAAAATTTTTTGATGAACTTTCTATCTTGGCATCTTCTTTTAAAAGTTTCCTGAAACCAGCCAGAGTATCTACACACAAAAGATCATCTGGCAGTGATATTCTTACGTCATTACATTCAGCTAGCAATATTTTATAATCAAATGCATTTCCATTGTGAGCAACCAAACATACGGGTTTTGTCAATTCATTCAGAAAATTAATTATTGAACTACCTTTCTGTGCAAAAGTAGGTGCATTTTTCAAATAGTCATTTGTTAAACCAGTCAAAATTTCTGCTGTGGGGTGTATTTTTCTCCCGGGATTGAAGACCAAAGTTAATTTACTTACGGGGTGAGAGGTATCTGACATTTCTAAACATCTTCGACCTACAGCCAATAAACAAAGTTCAGTAACTTTAGTACGATTCATTTCTTGAAATGGCAGTCCTGTTGTTTCTATATCGAAAAACACAAAAGTAGAAATTTGCGCCATACTTTCAGGGCTTGGATTTAGAATCGTTTGGCACGAATTTTGACTTGAAAGTGGTTGAAGTAGATAGAGAATTATTCCCCGATTATAACGTAACTAGTCCCATTACAAGGTAATTAGCCGTTTTCGAGAAAATTAATAAAAACTATCTTAACCTCATACCTTACAAAACACGAAAATGACGTTTATTTAGAGATACCAGATGAACAAATACTAAAATAGTTCGAAAATTGTGACAATGTTGTACCTTATTTAGTTTAATAAATTACTAATAGCACACATTGAAGAGGTTCATAATATTTTGATAGTAATAAATGTTTATAAATACATAAAATAAAATTCATAATTAAGCAATTTACTAGTATAATGTCATTTTGTTATTTCGGTAATTTTTAGTAATTGTTACTACATTTTCTTAAATTATAGACAAAGTTTGTTTTGTTTGCACCGATTTTCTTTCACAATTGATTTTAACCCTAACCCTTCGGGGATACAGGCGTGAAAGTATGTTATGAAGGATACTAAAGTTTTATGTAAATTTTAGTAATTTGTTGACAAATAGGTAGCGAGTAGCGACCGAAGGGACCAAGTCCTAATATTATCAATTGGTTTTAAGGGGCAAATAAGGCTTTATGACAATAGTATTCACTTAATTTATTGAGATCTTTAGACACATTACACGCATTACACTATTCACACATTATGAGACACCATTGGAGTACACGACCACAGACAACAGACTAACTCTATGGTTATCTTTAAAAACTATTGTTGCATTATTGCCAACATTATCACTTATCATGTTTATTGTGAGTAAAATCCCATCAAAATCTTGAATTTAACTTTAAAACATAAAACTCCTATACCTCTGTCCAGGAAGGTTATTTCTTCATGGGAATAGTGTCAGAGGGTGGGTGGCTGCCCCCATCAACCTCCCTGATCCATTTCTTGCCTCTAATATTACAAGAGATTGCAAAATGTGGAAATTTCAGATTTGACCTTGAAACTTGAACCCCTATAACTTAGCTCTGGTGAGTTACCTTGTAACGGGAGTAGTGTCATAGGGTTTTTTCTGATTTTGGTTTTTTTTTCAAGGAAACGATCTATGGATAATTAATGTTTTATTTAGGTATGTATGTTTTCTGATTTCTTACATTTAGCCTAAATTAAAAAACGAATCAATAAGTTACATCAAAATTTTATTCTTCGTCTGTGTCAGTACCTCTTTCAGTATCGGTGTCACTACCTACACTAGTCTTGTCAGTGTCGAAATTTTCACATTCTTCTGTCTCCTCTATATCTAAAATTTCAGATACATTTTCTTTTTCAGGTTGTTCTTTAAGTTCTAAAAGTGAAAAACTATGAGATTGCAATTTTAAATTGTGAGCAATATAAACAATTTTGCTAGCCCTGTCATTTGTCAGTCTGTTGCGTTTTTTGGAATGAACATCACTGTAAGTACTAATTGTGAGCAATATAAACAATTTTGCTCGCCCTGTCATTTGTCAGTCTGTTGCGTTTTTTGGAATGAACATCACTGTAAGTACTAAACATTCTCTTGCATGCTGCCGATGTAACTGGAAGCGAGATAAATTTAAGGGCTACTTTAGATAAAGCAGTCGACTTGCAAAGCCCTGCCCACCAGGCCATGGTAGTTAACTTATTTACGGAAGACCACAGAAAAGTTTTAGAAAAAAAACCTTGCTTTGCAATATAATTTGCAAACGCTGTCAGTACAATATTCTCATCAACTGGCATTTTTACAGCAGCATTATGTATTTGTTCTGTAGCAATTGATTCTTCTACTGGTGTAAGATCGCATCCTTCAAAACGAGGATCTAATAAGTTACAAATTTTGTGAACGTCGTATATCGCGAATTTTTTTATATGTTTAAGTATTTCTCTGATTTTTGCCCTTCGGATATGGACAGGGTCTTGTCTAACATATTTTCTATTGAATCTCCAATTCTTTGTAAATAAACCTAATACATAAGATAACTGTGGAGTGTCACTTTCCACAGTTTTAATAGTATCTGATATTGGTTTCAGTAAATTGCTGAATCCCGTTACTTTATCCCAAAAATCGTCACTTAACATATATCTTTTTACTGTGGTGACTTTATTTAAAGCATCTGATAGATTCTCGTTAATTTCGATAGCTCTGATAGTTTGATTATTTTCTCTTAAACTTTCTAAGCAAGTAAAGAGGGAACCCCAGTGAGTTTTTACGGGCAGTTTAAGACTTATTTTGACGTAAGTGATTGATTGCTTTTCTATAAAGCTGTATTAAGCTTGTGAGAATTCTTAATAGCCTTAATACATGCTACTGCATTAGCAGTCAGGGTCTTAAAGCTTGGCAAAGTTTTTACTTCAATTAATATTAATTGAAGAGAGTGTGCCAGGCATCCGTAGGTGAATACGTTTGTCTTTGCGTACTTTGTTTCTAGTAGTTTCCAAGTTGCCTTCATATTAGATGCATTGTCGGTCACGAGGCCTTATACCTTTTGCTGTCCAATTTCTTCAATTATACGACTAATTTCCTGTGCCATTAATTCGGCAGTGTGAGATGATTTTCCTTTATACAAGAATGGTTTCGGTGTTGTAACAACAAAATTAACAATAGGTTCGTTTCTAATGTTGCTCCAGCCATCTACAGCCAACCCGACTGAATCAGCAGCGGCAATTGCTTCTGCGACCATCGTTGACACTTTTTTGTACTCGTTTTCCAAAAACGGTCTAGACAACATGTGTCTAGAGGGTATTTTGTACGCGGGCCGAAGGAACAAAAACAATTCCTTCCAGCAAGGATTGTCCATCATGCTAAGGGGTGCCCTGCTCGCATAAATTGCTCTGCTGAGAAGTTCATCTGCCTTATCCTGTACTTCTGGATTCATTTTGTCTACAAATATTGTAATACCTGTTGTCTTCAACTTGACGGACTTAAAAGTACTTGCAGTGCTGGAGCTGGAGCTTGATAAATCTAGAAAAAAAGGATCAATCATCATATAAACAACAACAAAAAAATCATCTCCATTATACATGTGGAGAAAGGGTAGGTTCTCTAAAATATAGAATTTTTTTACCACTTTTAATTTATCATTTTGTTAGCGTAAATATTATGCAAAATTACAGCTTTCTAGTATTAAGAGTCTCTGAGATAAGCACATAAGCCAGAGATAGACAGACAAACAGACGGGCATGGCGAACGAAACGATGCAGGTTTCTTATTTGAATACGGTCGGAACCCTAAAAATAAGATCAATACTAAACTAACAAATGTAATTTATACCAAGATTATGAAGAGGGATTTTTTTTTTTGTTTGTTTTGTCTGCGTTTGTTGTTTTAAGTAATGGATAAACTCAAAAACTACTGGTTCGATTTTAAAAATTCTTTCACCAATATAAAGCTCCAGTACCAGCGAGTAACATAGGCTATATTATAATTAGAAAAATTAATTTATTCCTCATAAAATGTCGATAGTTTTACACAAAGTATAAAAAATTGCCTACACGGGTGCGTTAGCGGCGCGGTGTTTGTCGTAAAAAATTAACACTGGTGAAACCGTAGGGCACAGCTAGTTTCTGAAATAAAATAGTTCAATAAAATTGAAAATGTACTTACGCTTTTGAATATTCTGTAAGTGAGGATAAGGAACCGATCTTGTTGATTTTCCGTATTTTTCTTTTATTGAGTTTGGACACTTTTTATAGTTTTGTATGTTCTTTAACAGTCTTGTCCCGTTTTTAGTAACGTGTTTTGAGCTGAATGTACATTCTGTTTTGGGAATTTTTTAATTTAAATAATATCATTAAAAACATTTGCGACGACCGATTGCTTTCGGCCTGAACTGACTCGTTTCGGCATATTAATTTACAATGAATATTTATACAACACTTTGAATAGATAAGGATGTGTCCGCTATAGCCAAATGTAACTGAAAGCGGTTGACATGCCTCTAACGTACCGTATCGGTATTGATATAGCTAACAACGGCTATTAGATATCTAGGTACTAACAACTGAAAATTACGCGACGCTGTCAACCAACTTACATTATCACAATAGCTGGTTATTTCAGCGATTCTCGTTTCGCTATGTTTGTAACCAAACGAACAATAATATCCATAATAACCAAAATAATTATGCCGTCTCTCACTTTCTAAGCGATTCCTTACGTGCAAAACAAAGAAGGAGCGAATATTGGCTAGCGGTTCAAATCTAGTAAAATTTTACTAATATTAATATAAACCAAAGACGACCTAATTTCTAAAACGCTAAGGCATAACTGCAATAAGGTTTGGAAGATCAAACTATAATGGTCATTTATGTCGACGAAAACCGTTCATTATAATTTGACCTATGGAAGGTTATATTGTTAAACTTTGTATTGATAGACACAAGGTCGTGATTGGTAAGGTCGTGAGGTACTTTAGTAGTTTAGTTAGACTGACAGTATCGATACGGCAGGTATCATATTTACATTATCGATTACAAACGAAAACGATGCGCGTATTAGATAGTTGAAAACTTGCTTTGGTATCGATATTTGGCAACGGATATCAATACCGATATTGAAACCAAATATCGGCTAGATAGCCGTTGCCAGAAATAGCTGATAACGCCCATGGCTATTGAATAGCACAAAGCCACACAAAACTAAATAAATCTGATATTGTAACTCTCTCTGTATCACTCAAGCTTCAAAGGCGGTCTGTCAACTGCTTTCATACTTCAAACAAACTTAAACCGAATGGGGATTTCCCCGTGGAAATCTTTTTAAATGTTGCCAATTATTGAAAGCTTCGTAATATTCAACCAAAAAAATATGGTAGGTTTAAAAATAAACAAAACTATAATATGAACTTATCTTTAACGTAAAGTTCCTTAAAAATGTTGAACTCTGTACTTCTAAAAAAACATGCTCCAGAAAAAAAACAAGTTTTTTTTCAATGTTTTTTTTATTATAGAAAAAAAATGGTTTTTCGCATCCCTAAGAACGTTATATAATATTTCCGTATCATTAAAGATTACGCCAGCGCACGCGGATAAAGCAGTTCGGGAGGGCCTCGGCTTCCGACTTACGTAATAAAAATCAATATTTAATGCTATCTGAGAGTTGTAGCCTAATATTAAATAGCTTAAACTATTCTTTGAGGGTCTGGCTATATAATATACAAAAACAATTTTTCGAATTCAATTAGTAGTTCAAGAAATTAGTGTGTTTAAACAAATAAAAAAACTTTTCCGCTTTATTATATTACTAGCTGTGTCCCACGGTTCCACCCGTGTTAATTAAAACCACCGCGCCGCACCGTCATCGCACCCATGTACAGTATTAATAAAGTACTCTGTGCCCATGTAGTCTATCAAAATGGGTCGGGGAAACAGTGTTTTCGCATAACCTAGGTATAAACTTGTTATAAAATTTATTTGGCTGTACTATTTGTGTCTGGCTGGGTTTTGTAACATTAAAAAGGTTACATTAAAAATTAAAAATGAAAAAGAAAAAAGTTGGTTCCCGCTATTTTTCATTTGTTTTTCTTTCTGTAAAAATGAGCGAATCTAATGAAGAAATTCGATACATTTTAAAATATTATTACAAAAAAGGCAAAAATGCAACTCAAGCGGTGAAAAAAAAAATTGTTATGTTTAAGGACCTATTGCAGTGTCAGTGAGAGTAGCACAAAATTGGTTCAAACGTTTTCAGTCTGGAAATTTTGATGTTAAAAATGCACCTCGCTTTTCGCCCTGATACGAATAAAATGGACGCCATTTTTGGAAAAGTGGAGCAACTGAGCGAGATCGGCATATCAGTAGTTACGATGTAGCTGAAGAACTGGAAATTGATCACAACTTTCACAATTCTCCATATAAACTTTAACCATGACAAATCCCACAGTCTTCCGCGCACGTAATACGCTTAAAAAGGGGTACAAAGTTTTGGCTTCACGTATTAGTTTAGTGAGGATATTATAACACATCTTCGTACATAAATAATTGTTTTTCTTAGTATCTATATTGTAAAGTATCTGACAGTAATTTTGGAATAAACGGTATTGTTTTTAACAGTGTCAAATGCCGAGATATTATCGGGCCCTGAGCTATTCGTCAGGGCCGAATCGAACATCAATCTTATTTGTGTTGCGAAATATGCCCCTGACCCGCCGAGGTAAGAATTAAACGATTAATTTGATATATAGGTTGGAATCCCATCACAGTAAGCGACAGATTCACACGATGTTCACAATGTAAACTGATGCAGTTTAGTGCCCAAATTTAATTCTGAATATCAGATATGGTTACGAAACAAGCATTATTGCCCTAACAATCTATATTAATAATATAAAACTTAAGAAGTAGTCTTTTTCTTGTTTCTCTAATAAATGGAATTACCTATGAGAGTTGATACAATATTTTTAAGGCTAATAGCGTATTTATTGAGAAAGATTATAGGATATATAACTTCACGCTACTACAATAAGGATCGAAGCAGTAACCTTGAACATCATGCATTTTGAAAAGCGTTAGGCAAGTACAGGAAGTGAGAAAAAAGATGGGCTTACACGGGTGCGTAACAGGCGCGGCGCGGTTGAGAGTTGAACATTTAAAGTTAAGTCTGTTAAACCTTGGTCTTGAACTAGTAAAATGTAAAGGATATAATTCATTAAAAGTTTTGCAGAATAAAAAGGTATACTTACCCATTCGTACATACATAGAAGAATTTCACAATAAGAATTGGGTTCATTGTTTTTGCTACTGCAATAATATAAGTTAAAAATATTGATAAATAATATCGATGTATAACAGTTTTTTTAAACTACTACTATTTAAAGGGCGATTGAAGTTTTTGGTGGGATCTTGAAGTGATATGTTGCGGTTTTTATTTTCAACTAGCTGACCCGCACAACTTCGTCTGCGTCACATAAGAGAAAGGGTTAGATAGAGTGGGTCGTAGATCCCTATAATACAAATCTAAAGATGAATATTGTATTTATTTCAATAAGGATTAATATCATGTTTATAGAAAAACCTTCGCAAATAATGCATTATTTTAGAACAAATTTTATTACCCTAAAAAAGGTAATAAAATGTCAACTATAAAAGATAGCCAAATGCTATAGCAGACTTTTTTTTTACTTTGAGAAACAATGCCGTCACACATGGTTGTTGCGTAACTTTAACAATTTACGCAGCGCATGCAATGGAAGCTACCGAAAGCAATAAATTTTCCTCGTTTTTGCAACATTTTTCATTGATGCTCCGCTCATATTAATCGTAGTGTGATGTTATATAGCCTATAGCCTTGTTCGATCAATGGGATATCCAACAAAAAAGTATTTTTTCCATTCGAACAAGTAGTTCCTGAGATTAGCGCGTTCAACCAAACAAACAGACAAAGAAACTCTTCAGCTGTATAGTATTATTATATATAATAATAATAATATTACTCTGTATTATGTAATACTAATATCGTTTTGTGTGATATAGCTTGGTTATAGTGCTTTTGTGAAGTGGATTATAAACATAAACTGGAAGCATACATTTTGATGAGCCACAAAAACTACTGGAAAATTCTAACACGAGAGCCACCATCTTGTTGGGATATTGAATTTGTTCTAAGACAGGACACTATATTCACTTGACAATGACAGTAATGGTTTTCAAGTTGGTTACAACAATGGTTAGTTGTCAAGTTAGTAAGAAGAAGAAGGGTGATCCTACTGTCACAAAAAAAAATTAGATCTTTCAACAATATATTAATAGAGAAAAAAAATGATTTTAAATAATCGACTTTTTTAAATTGAGTTTTTTTTCATATCCCTAGTTTCATGCATTTTCTACTCTATGGTTTTAGGTTTGCTTACTTTGCTTGTGAATTTTGGTTATTTTGTATGTGAATTTGTAATCATCTGAATTAAAAATATGATATTATAAAATAAGGTTTTTGGATATTGGACTAAAATAAACAAATAATATTTATATCAAAGACTATCCGTATTGAAATAATTATTCCACTTATTTTTATACCCTTAAACTACGATGTCGGTTATAGTTATTACCGGTATACCGGCCAAGGTAAATGCAGTTTATATGATGATTTTTTTACTTTCGAATTATTGTTTTTTTTTTGTATTAACCTATATAGTTTTTTATCATAATCATAACTATGTCGACGTATATTTTTATGACATATAGTTTTACAGTATTTACTCAAAGCAAGTGAACCAGCGATCACAAAACTAGACAAACTGGCAATTTAACCAACGATCACAGAACTAGACAAACGGGCAATATTATGTTTGCCTGGTTTTGTGATCACTAGATTGCTTGCCTTGTGTAGAATAGTGAGCAACAATATCACTGTCTGTTAAACGCATTATACACATTTTAGTAGATAATATTTATTTTATTTTATTAAGAGAGTAAAGTAGTAAAATTGTCAAAATATAATGCAGATCAATAGCAGGGTTCACAAACATAAGGGTCACAGTTATCATACCAGGAACATCAAATTATCGTATTTTCGTATATTGGACCAAAACTATCATACTTTACTAAGTTTCGCTCCAGAGTACATATTTTATAAATTTTTAGAATGTTAAAATTAATTTAAAAATTGTGCTATCGAATGAGGGCATGAAATTGTTTTACATGAATGATAAATTATCATATGGTTTCCTTATCAATAGCCATTGTAATCATGCTGTGTTCTAAACCTACCATGCTAAATGCCATTTTGATGGTTGGATATACACACATTGGCTAAACTAGGGCGATTTGCTATGTATGTTGTGGTGAAAATCTTGTTAGGCACAAGTCCCTTACTACAAAATATAAGTTTCTTTTAAAGCAGAGGTTCATACTTTTAAATCTTGTAATCATCTCCAAATTTTAATGGGTAGCTGTAAGAATAAGTATATGGCTGAAAACTTAGAATTAAAGAGAAATTGTCTGTGTTTGGAATAAGTTCATTAGCTCTCATTAGTAGTTCATTCGTCCCACAGCTCTGCTCGTCACTTAAGCCAGTCTACTTTGTACTTTGGCAGTGAACTCGCATCTACTTTGTTTTTGCTACAGTGCTCCCGCATGCGGTCTTGTGAAGCTACATTATGCTCTATGTCATTCCGGGCGTTCAGTTGGCACTGAGTTAGTTATATGTAATTTATGGTGGTTTTTAGTTTTGCATTGTATAATTTGAGTTGGTGTACCAGGAGTTTTGCTGAACTGATTGCTTGAGTGATAGTGTCCTACCATTTGAGGCTGCCACACACACATACATACAGTTCACTCCACAAACACAAATACTTCACATTCTGCAGTCCAGGTTGACGGGTCAAGCTCAATGTCACTGCCCGCTCCTGATCAGGTGAGTCTCTTTTGTTTATTGTGTATCGCAGCAATAGGTTCGAGAGGGATTGATTCGCTATTAGGTTAAAATAAGGACCCAGCACATATTTTGCAAACCTTCATTCTCTAACAATTTTTGGGAGCCAGAGCATGGTTTCTCGAACAACGGTAATCAAAGTATTTGGTAATTTTTAATATACCTACTTTGTAATTAATTATCTTTTGTACTATCTACCACCCACTTTGTATTTGATTCGCTCGAACATTCTTGTTACCAACGAAACGTAGTTGGTCATTCGTAATTTGTAATATACCCACTTAATACTTAACTAACTATTGGTAATTTTCTGTTTTTGTTCATTTGTTATATATTTATATAGAGAATTTTCTTTGTTGTATTATAGTGTTGAGTTAATTATTTATTAATAATTTTGTTTGGTTGTATAATATAATTTTGTTGTTTGTTTGTGCACTTAAAATTTTAAATTTAATATTAAGTTAATTGTAGTTTTTTTTTTGTTGGATATTAACTACGCTCTGTACCTGGATTCGTTTGGTGTGTTTAGTATTTATTGCTTTAATTGTTGTTTTTAGGGTTCCGATCCTCTAAAAAAGAAAAAAAGGAACCCTTATATGAACACTTTGTTGTCCGTCTGTCTGTCTGTCAAGACCCTTTTTTCAGGAGTGTGTGGAGGGAGGTATCAAGTTGAAATTAATATCAAAAACTAAGGTGTGCAATCGCTTGAAACTGTGAAAAAATTAAATTTATAAGTCAATGCAATTAAAAGATACAGCTTGATTATGTCTCATTTCTATACAATTTAAAAGTGAACAAAAACCTATAGGATATTTCTAGTTGACCTACAATCATGATATTTGGCAAGAAGCAGTGTCTCGTAGCACAAGTAAAGGAAAAAATCCGAAACTGTAAATTTGTAGTTAGATAATTACATATATGAATCAATTTTGTTATTTGCAGTTGGTAAACTGACCGCGGCATATATTGATGTATGGGGGCAATAGTTTTCCAACGGCAAAGTTAAATTTGTCCAGTTTATCTTTTCGTAAAACAATATTAAAATAGAAGTCAGCTCCACCTGTCGAGTATTTTCACAAACTGCACAACACTATATATTAGTGAGTAGTTTGACTTCAACTTCAACTTTGTGCTTTGAAAATAACAACCGTAATACATAGCGACATCTATCGTCGAGTAGCGAGCGGTACTAACACTGTAGTACTGGAGTATCGAATAAAAAAGTCTATAAAGTGATTGTGTACAAAATAAAATTAAGCGTTATTTCAAACAAGAAAGTTTTATTTTAATTATATATGTAACTTTGCATACCATGTTCGGATAAAGAGGACATAAGTTTCCAAAAGTCAAAATTCTCAGTAGTGGTTAGTAATTCTGTGGTAGCGATTCTTTTGAAGTTTTTTGATTTTTTCTTTTGCATGCTTTGTATATGATGATCTACCTTGATGCTATATTTCATGTTTCTGATTTACTTAGGAGTAGTCTAGGTTTTTGTTGAGTGAGTTAGTCCGATACTTTTCAGACCTTAATAACTCAATAACTATTCGGATCAATAACTTATTGTGAAATTTGGGATAGGTGTTCAACATGGGTGTTGAAATGTTCAAAATTTGTAGGTCTAATAGCTTTTGACATAAGGAGGGGCGGAAAGTAGCTAGAAAAGGTTTGCTTAAATATACACACTAGCTGGTGTCGTCCTTTTCGAACTTGGCCGTGTGTCTAGAATTTAGACACTGGATAGAGAGAATGAAAAATGATACGTCTTCAAAATTATCTTTCAGTAAAAAAACAAAAGACCATTTTGCTATTATTTAACTTTGCAAATACAGAACATGAAATAAACGCGCTGATAGGCATTGACTTATATATTTCCTGAATTACCAATTTTAAATCAATGCTAAAAGGCCATTTCGAATATCTGTAAATTGATATGTTAATAAAATCAATCAATATATGTATGTCCTATGGATATTTGAGGTGACAATTACGGTAACTGAACTACCTACATCATTAATTAATCGACAAGACGATGAACCAAAACTAAAACGAATTATTTTTGGTAAGTTAATAGCTTATAAAATTTTCTGCCTACCCTGTTTAAACACTCTGAGCTCACTGTTGCTACCTAATTATTTTTGTGAATGTAGCTGGACATTTACGGAAGCCTCGGTGCGCGAGTCCCACTCGCACTTGGCCGGTTTTTTTTGTTGGATTTGGGTTATCATAATTTTTTAAATTTAAGTTTGTTTTGTACGATTGGACGTCTTTTCGTTAATTATGACGTCAACACACACGAAGCGGATTAGGACAGAGCTGGTGTGGGCTACTTCTGCTGCCGCTTTGGTTGGCAGAAAGGATAGGCAGGAGGCACTCCTAGAAAGGTTTAAAGATGTCGATAAACGACAGACAGCTGTGGACGACGCCTGTGAGGCCTTCCTGAGTTCAGCGCCCGGTGATTCATTGACCGCTTCGTTGGAGGCGGATGTGGGGCAGTACTACGACTTGATCGATTCGATTACGCAGAGCACGCGCACTATCCTCAATGAGAGGTCGGGATTTGAGGGGAATTTGAAGGGAGCAACGCGACCGCCGACACATCCGGAGTTATTGGGGCGTCTTGCAACCTTGGACCTCCCCAATTTGATAGCTGCCTCGAGGACTACCCCGGGTTCATGGTAATGTTTTTGAGCTTGGTGGATGCACGGAAGGATTTGGCTGGCAGTCAAAAGCTGGCATGCCTTCGAGCCTCACATACTAGAGAGGCCCGGGACTTGGTGGCCCATTTAGACATGGCTGACGATAGCTACCGCACCGCCATGGATTTCCTCGCTAGGCGTTACCAGAAAGACCGGCGCCTGGCGGATGCCAATGTGACGCGACATTTGACGCTGTCCCGGGTCACCAAGATGAACCGTCAGCGGGTGGATATTTTTAACCCAGTAGTCACTGCGTGCAACGCATTAAGGGAGATAGGCCTGCCTGTGGATCAGTGGTTTTTTTGTTTCTGCACATAGTGTTGAGTTTGTTGCCGCGAGAGCTCAAAATCAGATTTGGCAAATAAATGGTGGTGATGGAGCCACGTATTTGCCTTCGTTTCGAGATATGCTCAAATTATTGAAGGTTGAATGCCGGTTGTATGAGAACTCCAGCCTTGGTGGTCCACCTCGGACTCCGGAGCGGCCACTGGAACAGCGATGTCGGGAGGTGCGCCCTCCTATGGAGTCGCGCCGTGCTCGACCTCGGTATGCCACATGTCAAGGCGACACGCGCTGCGGCTTCTGCCGTGAGACTGGACACCGAGTTCAGATGTGTCCACGGTTTTTGAACAGGAGCGTGAAAGGACCAGCATGAGATTGCGAACGCGCGCAAGTGGTGTTACTCCTGTTTGGGGCAACATCTATCAAGGGACTGTAGGGGATCCTCCCCTTGTCCTCACTGCCAGGGTAACCACCACCCGATCCTGCGCATGAATAGGCATGGGGATCGGCGTTTGGAGGATGACGCGCCCGGACCCCGCATGGGCGGGAGTGCCCAGGGCAGCTGCAGATCATCATCTGTTTCCAGTGGACCGTCGCCGCTCATCGGCGAAACTCTCCGATCCCCGGGGAGAAGTCCGTAGGTGAGGCACCCGCACGGGCGGGGGTGGTTCCTCTCCGACCGGCCGGGAGGAAAGGGGATATATGGCGGTTCAACGATCGCCGAGGGTTTCGCCACCCTTGACGGTACGACCACGTCTAGAGCACCTTCCCTCCGCTTTGGACGCCGCAAGGATTATCGGTCACCTAGCTTACGAGGGTGGGTAGACTCCTGGTAGTTGATGTGGACCAATTAATGGGTTCCGCCCGGGAGCTGTCCCCTCAGGCTGATCATCAGCCTCATCGCGATTGGCAGCTTTAGGTTCATGCTGCCGTCTCTCTCACCACAGCCAGCCCACCTGAAATTGTTCTTCTGCCAACAGTTTCAGTTAAGGTATGGGGCCCGAAAGGTAAATTCGCGATTGCTCGGGCTCTTTTGGTTTCGGGATCACAGGGCTGTCTTGTATTCTCAAGCCACGGCGCTCATGGGAAAGGTTGAAGTCTTCTTTTCACCGGTGAAAGGGGGACCACGAATTGTGGCTAAATCGGTCATATTGGATAATAATTTAGGCAGACATCCGCAGATTAGTATTTCGGTAGTGTTCGGCCTCTGTAACAGAACGGTTTGGCAGTCATACCGACGATATTTGGTCTCAGTTTTTAGTCCCGTGTTGCAGGAAGCTATTTCCCCGGTTGACGACCCATATCTTGACATAGGGATCTCTTTTAATGACGTAATTAAGCGGTTCTGCTCCTATTCGATCACGATTGACCATTCCAAAATTGGAGCTGTCAAGAGCGGCTCTTCTTGTACGCCTCCTTCCTTAATCATGTTCGCTCTAGTTTGGGTACTGTTGTTGAAATATCTGAGGTTTTTGCCTGGTCCGACAGTGAAATTGTGCTTTGTTGGCTTCGAGCATCTATTTGCAATTTGGAGGTTTTTGTCGCGAACCGCGTATTCCAGATTTAAAATTCGGAAACCTCTTTGTTTTGGAGGCATGTATCGAGAGAAATGAACGCTACAGACTGTGCTTCACGCGGCTGCCTAGCCTCCTCGCTCATAAATCACCCCCTTTGGTAGAGTCCAGAGTGACTAACGCAATCCGAGTTGTCTTGACCTCGTAATAAATTTTCCTCCCCTGAAGTTTTGCCCGGTTTGCGTGTAGGAGCTGTTGAGAATTTAGCGCCCTATAACTTGGATACTTACACACACCGTAGCACATATTTCGCGAACCCTCCTTCTCTAACAGTGTGATAAGATAAAAGTAATATATTAGGAATAGTATTTATTCTATTATTTACTAGCTGTGTCCCACGATTTCACTTGTGAATTTTATAGGACAAACCTCGCCAATGCTCCCGAGTAGGCAATTTTTTATACTTTGTGTAAAACTATCAACATTTTTATGAAGAATAAATTAATTTTTAAAATTATAATATAGCCTATGTTACTCGCTGATACTGTAGCTTTATATTGGTGAAAGAATTTTTAAAATCAGTCCAGTAATTTTTGAGTTTATCCATTACAAACAAAAAATCAAATCTTTTCTCTTTATTATCTAAATACCTTTATTAAGGTATAGATAAGTTTTACGTTTGGTTACAATTGGACCAGATATTAAATAACAATTTGGCCTATGATGTTAATAAGGTTTGGTGACAGGTGTTTAACTTGATGGTTATTAGGAATTTTGCATCTTTCTATTTTATATTATACAAGCTGCCCCAGCGAACTTCGTACTGCCTAACAGTTGTGTTAATTTTTAGTTAAACTTAATTTAGGATTTTTTTAATGCAATAAAATTAAGTCAAAAAATTTATTAGGTGCAATAGCTATTAGGATAATATATAAAGAAAATATTTTTTTTTTATAGAAGTACAAAAATCAAGTATTTCAATGGCTTGTCAAAAAGATATTTGCTTTATTTAGCTTCATAGTATGCACTCGGGTTGATTCTCTTCAGTGAAGCACCTTGTGATAGAAAACATTTTTCGTTTTGTTATCAGGCGCAAGAACAAATAAAGTGGATGGTTTGTCGACACGTGAACATGCTACATACAATTATTCATCATGAGAAAAACACGCATTTTCTAGATTCATACCACAAACACTCTAGTATTGATTGTCCTTTAATTTAATTTATGTAGATACTAAAAAAAGCTAGATTTTATAATTAAAGTGTATGGTTGGTTCACGAGTGATTAATAGCTATCATTAAATCTGTTGCGGACAGCGAGCGGGGCGAGCGAATAACGATAGTCTAATAGTAAAAAATAGTCTAAATAAATGAAATAATACGTGTTAGGAATAAGGTTTATAAATACGTGTTAGGAATAGATATAATAATATGAACTGAATATGTGTGAATATGTGTATTTTAAAACAATTAGAATAAGAATTTCACTAGTTGTAAGGATGAACCATGCCAGACTCGGAACATCTGGCATGGTGACTCATGGTACTGCCGTCCCTTAGCCTCGCTCTGCGGAGAGCGCGCACACAGGGCGTGCGCGCTCATTGGCTGAGCGACGCCCCGCACGGAATCCATCGCACTACCGGTTGCGAGGCAAAGGGCGAGGTTAAATATAGCGGAGAGGGCGGCAGTACTGCGATCAGTTCGAGAAACACTACAACACCAGCAACAGCAAGCAGCGAATCTACAAGCAAACTACAGTCAAGAACGTTATTAAGAAACCACATTGTTACTACGAACTACTGTAACTTTGTAAGAAACAAGAATAAAACAAGCGCTATTAATTTAGCACACATTAAAATATTGTGGACGTCTTTTATTCACAATAAAATCTATAAACATTTTTTTGTCATACAAAGTTTCAACCCTTATTTTACACCCTTAGTGATGAATTTTCAAAAGAAAGCAAATACGGTTTTAATTTTTTTAGGTTCTTTTCAAGTCAGTTGACATATGTGCCTCATTATAGGACTAGTTAAAATTTATTAGTGAAATAAATAAATAATAATAAATGTATGATGTAGACACTCACTAAGAACAGATTTTAGGAAATTCAACATCAACGGGTGTAAAATAGGGGTTGAAAGTTTGTATGGGTTGGGTGAAAAAACAAGTATATCGGCATTTATTAAAATTCATCAGTAAATGGTGTATAAATAGGGGTTGAAAATTTGTATAATAAATTGTCTTATACATACATTCCATATTCAACACATTGCTATTTGTAATATCTTTATGTATAGTATTAAGTCTAACATTCGATTAATAATATTATAATTTAATATACTTTTACAATTGAGTACACTTAATAATCTTTAAGTTTGTATTTAATGTTTTTACTATACACCTATAGAAATTGTACACCTACCATAGAAGTTATTTTTACGTGGGATTTTTAATGGTTTTGTTAATGCCTGTCGTGTATTAACTTCATATTTAACTGGTTATATTAAAGCATAATATTCAATTAGCATTGGAAAATGCCCTTTCACTATGCTATGGTTTCATAACATTGTTTTTCTTCACCAAAAACTCGGGTTCATTGAAGGGATTCACCATCATGTCAATGGATAGGGTGTCTGTACATGCTGCCGTTACGCCATCATTGCTGCTAAATATTTTTATATATTTTAATATTGTTCCTATTTTGCAGTGGTCTCTCAAGGCAGTATTGAAGCATCTTGCTAATACTATCAGGGGTTACTTTGAGGCTCTCAATTTTGCTAACATAAAGAGCACAGTGAAGGATTGTTATATACGTTTATCTCCAAAATTGGATCCCGTGCAAGTTGTCAAAAATATAAACAATAAGCAATTTGGTCCATTTAATTTTGAAGCTTTTATACCTGACCATGTGCCTGATGTGAGTATTTGGTTCTTTTTATGTTGTGTTTTTTTAAATAAAAAATGCCGCAAAAAGACCAGCGACTATGGACAATTGCAACACCATGGCTTTACAGCCATGTTGCCGATCAACCGTATTTCAATCCCTTTTTGAAGAGTCTACTGTATAGCCTTGGGGAAAACCGTGCTGGGTAACCCATTCCACAACTCTAAGAGTACGTGACAGAAAGGTTCTAGAGTACCTTATTGTTGTCGCATTTCGACTGGGTTTCAGAGTGTGAGGATGAGCCAACGGAATCTGGTAGGAAACACAAAGAGAACTAATGTCTCTGCGAAGGGGTAAGGTGTTTTGATCGCACGTGAAAAGCACACCTTTGCACAAAGTCAAGAGGAGAAAGCTGGTAGGTAGGAGCATCGGCTCATAAATGTAAGCAGTACTACATGTGAGGTTGAACCTGCAATTTTTACAGCACAATTTATTGCCTTGGTGTGAAGTACTACTTGGAACTATTAAGAATACCAAGATTTTTAGCTGCTAATTTAGATATCTTTAATGGAGTGCCCTTGAACTTAGGTGTTATAACAAATGGGGGTTTATTCATAAAATTCCTGGAAATTGGTATTACATTAAATTAAAATACATTATATTTACTTCTTAGAAAAATTCTACAACATATTTTATTATTTTTCCGAATTTTGAAATGCTTAAATTTTCAAACAAATGTATATTAATTCCTAAATGGAAGTTATCTTAATTATGTTTCACCGCAATTCTTGAAAACTATTCACTTGTATTTACTAAAAATGTATAAACTCCTAATATTATATTGAAACTAGTATTTTATTCAAGTTTGTCTTTAATGATTGTCAATTGACTCCATGGGATTAAAGAACGCTATAAAATAATCTATACAATCAATAAAATTGAAGCGTCTTTTAGTAATTTCAAAATAATGACTTTTTTCTAAATGAGTATGAAAGTATATGCGGTACCGATAACAAAAAAACAATTTTTAAAATTATTGTCTCTGTGTTGGTTCTGGATAATATCTGAAACCGTTGGACCGATTTTGACGGCACTTTCACAGGCAGATAGCTGATGTTATAAGGAGTAACTTGGGCTACTTTTATTTTTAAAAATAGTTAGGGTTAGTAATATTGAAATTTCTAATTACCTATCAATTGACCAATGGCCCGTGTACAAAACTTGAATGAGAATTGGTGAAACCGTTTTTGAGTTAAATCTAAACATACTAACAGACAGACAGGCTAAACTTATTTTTACTACAGATTGATTAGTATAGATAGATATGAGAAGATTTTTGTATTTCATCGATTTTTGTCAACAGATTGCACTGTCGTCAAAACCTCAAGAAATTCCAAAGAAACTGAGACGCAAACTTAATATACAAGCTGAGAGAATACCACAAGGGGTGAGTTATTATTATTCTCGTAAATTACTATATTATCAAGTAAATGACCTCGTTGCATATGACATGGCTTGTGTTTATATGGGGTATGTATTTATTTCTATATGACTACACTGTTAGCCTTAAGGGCCCTGAAGCCACAGAAGGCTTTTACAGCTTTACCGGTCTTGGGGGCGAGCGCTCAAGGCACTCAGCCGCGAAAGTAGGGCAGGGCAACAAGCTCTAGGGTTGGAAAGTGGCCGAACCTCGGCTTGGGCTATTGCGTTATTTGCAATTAAGTCGCAATCTGACTGATTCCCTATCCGTAGAGAATTCGATCTAACTAACCGTACGTATATGCATTTAATAATTTGGCGTATCTGGTGTATGGATCTGAGTACTAGGCAACGAAAGAGACGAATGAAATGAAAATTATTTGTGGCAGATATGTGAACGGTAAGATGGATGTGTGGTGTAACTATAGTCGACGCATTGTGAACTGAGGCTTCGGGTCATAAATCATATTTATCTGTCTGTCTCGCTCGCACTTACAGGTCTTATGGAGAGGTGTAGTGATGTGTGTAAGAAATGTAGAGGTGCATATCGATAACGGGATAGGTACGATCGATATGCTAAATTATGTTAAGTATTAATAGGAATAATTTTTCGCTATCTGAAAATAAAAGTTTTTAATTTGGAAAAACTGTATAGATCGTAATGTGGCCCTGAAATATCTTATAGAAAAACAACAAACCTTATTCGTAAGGACCAATCAGGCGTCAGAGTGCTAATGAGGGTCACGATGACGCATCGACCCCGCGTGCGCAGGTAGTTAAGTATCGATAACGGGTTGCATTGCGTGCACCTTCCTACTGTCAGTGACATTTATTGCCCGACGACTCAGTTTAAAATGCGTCGACTATAGTATGGATAAGATCAGAAATGAGTGTATCAGAAGAAAAAAATTGCACCAGTCATAAAGACGTTGTGGGTTAATAGGTTGGGATGGTATGGACATGCCATGAGTAGCTATGAAACTCATATAATAACTAGAAGAATGTGAAGTATGAGGATGGAAGGATATACGAGTGGAGGAAGACTGAAGAAGGTATGGATGGATTGTGTGTAAAAGATGTGAATACTGAGATGAAAGTTGATAGAGGAGAGTGGAAGTGGAAAACTTGTTATGCCGAAGGATTAGAAGATGGCATGTGTTTATATTGTTACGATCTGAGTTAAAATAGAAAGAAAAACATTATTCTCGAAATATCTGGAAAAGTGTAGAATCTATTCTAAACATCGCGTATGTATTCTTAGGTTCAAATAAACATTACATTTACTCGCATATTCAAAGCTCTTATCGCTCAAACTGCGTAATATGACAAACAAATTTAAACAATGATCTAAAAATAGAACACTTCCTCTTTGTAAACGATGTTGTAAAGTTCATGACCCATTTAGTGATTTCGTTTTGGTATATAAGCGAGCCGTGTTCAGAGTCAGGAAACATGTCATGTTTCCAAACCCGGTGAAACTGTAAAAGCCTTCTGAGGCTTCAGAGCCTTTACGTTTAATAAGCCAGAAGAAAAAAAAGGGCCAGGACAGTTCTGTGGTGTACTATACTCTCCGCTTATTAAGTTTATACCGCGGTACAAGATGTGACGTCATGATACTCGTACCAACATCGCGGCTCGCGGTAGCGCGCGATGCGACGTGCGCCTGACTTTTGAACTAAATTGTAGATTTATTTTGTAATATAGAATTTTTCTAAACATAAGTAATAGATTTCATTCAAATATATTGTTAGATCCGTTGGTAGTGAAAATTTGGTTAGATTTTACGTAAAAAAAGCTAGACGACCTTCTGTAGCGCACTGTAGTGTTCACTCGCTGCCATTTCAATTATTTTAATGTATAATTTTTTTCTCGCAATACATTTCGTATAATATTGCACAGTTATTATTTATTCTTACAAGTGACCCTTTTAATGTGGAGGTGGTAATAATCACCCCCACAGTTCTGTTTTGAACAATCAAATGGAAACAACAAGTGATAAAAGTAAGAAGTCTGCAAAAGGACTATAGAGAGAGATACTGAAAGTACAACCATAGTATATTGAAGATCGGTGTAGTGTGTTTGTTTGAAATTTGTTACATTGGGTATGAATAAATTATTTACGTAAAATCTAACGAAATTTTCACTACCAACGGATCTAACAATGTTGCGACATCCCTTTTCCCTTTCTAATTTCTCCAATTCCTTGGGGGCATAAATTGTAGGACACGAGCGAGATCGAACCCGAGAAACCACGCCACGATACTCATTGTTCATCAAATACTGAAAACTAAAGTAATTATCCCAATGTATACTTATTACTTCCCATCTATATTAAAAAATCTGTAGTTCTGTCTTTACATGATTTTTGTTTTTCAAATTTTCTGACAAACATCTAAGTATTATAAAGAACACTAGATAATATAAAATAATTTCTTTGACTCTGTATCCGTATCTAATCAAAAAAACAGCTTGACCGGTTTTTATGAAATTTTGTACATGGGTCATAAAAATTGTCAATAATATTAGTAAAATTGATCCATACGAGACGGATTCAGTAACATTGAATCAGTAAAATTATGACTATTCCGCTTTTTACTTAATTTCAAAAGAAACAATAGTCATTCAATTATCATTAGTTAGTTCAACAACTCATATTACGTTGTTACTTCAAAACTTGTTCAAGAATTTATTTTTATCATGTAGTGTTTTCAATCTACCTACCTATTTATCCATCTGTTCCTGGGTGTACGATTGGCAAATTTAGGTAAGATTGTATGTACTCGGAATAAAAATCTTGCTATCTATTTAAATAACATAGAATTAAACGTGTTAACTAAATGTAAACGTTACGTTGTACATTAACAAAGTTATTTAGATATACACAATAAAAGTGAGGTAGGTATTTATTAAAAACTTGTTAAGGCGACGACACTCGCTAGTTACAAATATTTTACTTTTGTTTTATTTATTTTCTATTTTGTTGGAGTTGTGCAGTTAATGATTAGTGTTTGCCATGTCGAAACCAGTTGAAAATGTAAACAAAAGAGTCGAAGCAGAAATAAAAACTCTTGTTTCCCGACGACAACATGACTTTCGTTCAATTCAAATTTTATATGATTTGTCTACTCAAGTTACACACGATAAGTCGAAATTATCAAATTTCCGTGCGAGATATAAAAACATTAATACTATAAGAGATAACTTTTATGAAATTAGTCAAACGATTGATCAAAAAAATTTAGAATACGGATTTAAAGTTGAAGCTAATACGCAAATATTAGATTCTTTCGACGATTTATACTATAATATAATTCAAATAGCAGAATCGATATTTGACACAGATAACTCAGATGCAAGTTCTCCAAAGGTTCCAGCCCTCACTAGTGCGGTTGAGTACAAGCCTCAAATACGTTTACCGAAATTACAAATACCATCGTTTGATGGCAATATTGAGAACTGGCCAACGTTCAAAGATAGCTACTTGCCCTTGATACATGAAAACAAGTCACTGTCGAACATGAAAAAATTTCACTATTTAATCTCTTATTTGTCAGGCTTCGCCTTAACAATAGCTAAGGGAGTTCCGTTAACCGCTTGTAATTATAATGTTGTTTTCAACGCTCTTCTCGATCGTTATGACAATAAGCGACTGCTAGCCACTAATTATCTCGATAAAATGGTTAACCTTATCCCGTTGCATAAATCGTCACTTAATGATTTAAACTCGATAACGAATACTTTATTTGAAAGTGTAAATGCGCTTCGCGCGCTCAATATTGATTCGCTCGGTGAATACATTTTATTTTACATTGCTTCCCGTGTTATCGACAACGACACTCGCCAACGTTTCGAGTTACAAAACAAAAATGAAATACCTACATTTGATGAATTATTAAAGTTTTTACAAAATTACATTAAAATACTAGAAGTTACCAAAGTACCAAAGTCAACAAGTGTAAATTCTAAACAAATTCAAAATAAACTTTACAGTCCGCTAAATAAAAAACCGAAGTCTTCGTTTGTTTCTTCAACTACTGATCAACAAACGAAATTATTATGCCCATGCTGCAATTTTTCACATAGTATTTATAAATGCTTTAAATTTCAAAAAATGAATGTTACTTCGCGTATTAAATTAATTCAAGAGTTAAAATTATGTTCAAATTGTTTGAGATCGGGACACAGTTCTATTTCGTGTTCTTCTAAAATAAATTGTTCCATTTGTGGTACACGGCATAATACGTTGTTACACGTAGACGTTTCCAGTCCTACCACTAGTACATTTTTACAGGTGGAATCGCCTACTGAGAGTGAGCAGTCGGCCAGTTCCCTTACTATAGGTTCGTCCGCTCAGATTGTTACTGAGAAATTAATTCAGGATTCAACGGCGTTAACAAGCGCGGCCGATTGGCCAAGCAATTTGTCAACTAAAATTTTAGGTTCTGCATTAGTGCGAATTTGGGGTACGAATGACGTCATGCATCATGCGCGCGCTCTCATCGATAGTTGTTCTATGGATTCGTTTATTACTAGTTCTTGTGCCCGGAGGCTCGGTCTGAAGGTACAAAAATGTAATGTTTCTGTTACTGGACTAGGTGAAAAATCGATACATGATATTAAGGGAGTTACGTTTTGTTCGAGCATGCCTCGGAATAGCAAAACGCCTCAATTTAATTTACCTTTAATTGTTATCCAGAAAATTTCCTCAAATATGCCAGGGAGAGCTTTGCCTTCATCGCTTAGAGAACTTTACAGTCATCTCAACTTAGCTGACGAAACATTTGACAAACCATGCCGCGTGGATTTACTTCTTGGTGTAGAATGTTACGACCGTATCTATGACGGTACCCGCTTTGATCCAGGCCCCGGAATTCCGTGTGCTCTCGGTAGTGTATTTGGTTGGGTCATTACGGGCCAATTAGAGCACTCCAGTCTACGTTCGCCTGGTAAGGAAGTCACTTCGCTGTTAGTATCCACTCTAGCTCTCGATAATGTAATTCAAAAGTTCTGGGAGACTGAAGAGCCACCTAAGGCAATCATCTGTGCCCCAGAAGATGCTATTTGCGAACAAAATTATAAAAATAATCATTACCGTAATCCTGATGGACGATACGTTGTACCCATTATGTTGAAGGATAATTTTTGTCACTTAGGCGAGTCAAACCGACAAGCCTTAAATCGTTTGCTTAATCTGGAAAAACGACTTGCTCGTGATCCGGACATTCAAACACAATATGTCGAATTTATGCGTCAGTACGAACAGTTAGGTCACATGCAACCAGTTGAAACTTCGTCTACTGATAGCGCATGTATTATTCCCCATCATTGTGTCGTGAAACCGGATAACACTTCCACACGGCTTCGAGTGGTTTTCGATGCTAGCTGTCGCACAACAAATAACAATTCTCTAAACGACATTGTTCACGTAGGTCCGAAACTTCAGATTGATATTATAGATTTGATAACCAAGTTTCGCCTGCACGTGGTTGTATTTACAGCAGACATATGTAAAATGTATCGCCAGATACTAATTCGCCCTGAAGATAGGTGTTATCAACACATATTGTGGCGTGAATCTGCTAACGAATCAATAAAGGAATATGAGTTAAATACTTTAACTTATGGGGTAGCCAGTTCACCTTATTTAGCCATAAGGACTCTACGACAACTCGCGAACGATCATGAATCTAAATTTCCTCATGCTGCATCAGTTCTGCGTGAAGAAATATTCATGGATGATATTACTACAGGGCAGTCTACTTTACAAAAGGCAATTGAGCTTAAGAACGAGCTAATAGCCTTACTAAATTTAGGAAAATTTGAACTCCGTAAATGGAGTAGTAATCATTGCGAGTTGCTTTCTGATATACCACCTGCGCATTATCAATCTCCTAATTTATTTATGGAGTCTGCTAATGACCATATACTTAAAATTCTTGGAATTAAATGGGATCCTTCCAATGATCATTTTTCTTATACCTTTTCGGATGACTTCAAGCTTGAATTCACCAAGCGGTCAATTTTGTCAACCATTGCTAGGATTTTCGATCCGCTAGGTTGGATTTGTCCAATTGTATTTTCTGCCAAGATGCTTATGCAAGAAATGTGGAGGTTAAATCTCACATGGGATGAATCAATCCCCAAATATTTAGCTAAGCAATGGCATCTTCTTGCAGCCAACTTGGCGGATTTGCAAAACATTAGATTGCCTCGTTTGATTTTACCTCCAGATCCAATGCAGATACATCTTGTAGGATTCTGCGACGGAAGTTCTAAAGGTTACGGCTGCTGTGTCTACCTTTGTGTAGTCCGTACAACGTCGCCACAGGCAAATATGATCAGTCTTCTAATAGGCAAATCTAAAATAGCACCTTTAAAACCGTTGACAGTTAACAGGCTTGAACTGTGTGCTGCGGTTTTATTGGCTCGTGTGCTGAGCCACATGTATAATTTACTTCTATCAAAAATAAAAATTGACTCTGTTAGAGCCTATACTGACAGTAGCACTGTTTTATCATGGATTAATACTCCACCACATCTCCTTAAGATGTTTGTCGCAAATCGCGTGGTACAAATCACAAATTTGATTGAGTCTGACTTATGGTTTCACGTTTCTACTCGCGAAAACCCAGCAGATGTCTGTAGTCGTGGAACAACTTGCGATGAGCTAGCCACCCACAAACTTTGGTGGAAAGGTCCATCTTGGATCAGTCTACCTCTTGACGATTGGCCAAATCAGAAGAAGTTAGTTTCAGAAACGGATTTTCCAGAACGAAAACCGCTCTCTACAGATTGCTTTCTAGAAGCTCAATCAGAAAATTGTTTAACTGACGTGATCGCAAAATGTTCATCATTTTCAAAACTCCAACGGGTTGTCGCGTGGTGTCTAAGATTTGTTAAAAATATAAAACTTAAACGAGATATGCGATATATTTTGCCGTTATCCACCACAGAGTTAGAAAATGCACTTAGGATTTTAGTTCAGCATACTCAAAGGGAATATTTCTCACAAGAAATCGATTCTTTAAAGCAAGGATCTACTTGTGTTAAATCAATTCAACGTTTGTCACCATTTATAGATAATCATGGTGTTTTGCGAGTGGGGGGTCGTTTGCGCCACTCTAATTTACCCGACGCTACTATACATCCGATTTTACTGCCAAAATATTCCACATTATCTCAAATGATAATTGATAGTTGGCACCTTAAATATTTACATTGTGGACCTCGTACATTGCAGTCTCTTATTCAGAGACAATTTTGGATCTTGGGTATAAGACTTTTGATTCGTTCACGACTTTCGAAATGCATTAACTGTTTTAAATCCAAACCAGTAATTTTACAACCAGTCATGGGAGATCTTCCAGCTGACAGACTATCTCCTGGGAGATGTTTTCAAACTACTGGGATCGATTTTGGTGGTCCTTTCATTGTAAAGGAAAGTAGGCGTCGTAATGCCCGTACTTATAAGGCGTGGATGTGCCTATTTATATGTTTAAGTGTCAAGGCTGTCCATCTCGAGGTAGTGACAGAACTTAGTGCCGAAGCCTTTTTAGCAGCCCTTGACAGATTTGTTTCTCGACGCGGTATATGTAATAAGATTATTACAGACTGCGGTACCAATTTCATAGGTTCTAATCGTCAACTGAACGATATTTATGACATTTTCTTTAGCAATCGTAACGATATATCAGATGGTCTTGCGGTAAGACGCATAAAATGGGATTTTAATCCGCCTGGGGCTCCTCATTTCGGAGGTATCTTTGAAAGTGGTATCAAATCAACTAAGCACCACTTAAAACGCGTTATAGGTTCGCAAACTCTGACATTGGAAGAAATGTTTACTGTGCTTACTAAAATCGAAGCAGTTCTTAATTCGAGACCTCTCTGTACGCTTTCGTCAGATCCAAACGAAGCTGATGTACTCACACCGGGTCATTTTCTTATAGGTGGTCCTCTCGTTGGCCTGCCTGAAACTCCATTGGACGAAACGACATGCCCCCGTTCTCGTTGGCAGTTAATAAAAAAAAATTGTCAAACCTTTTGGCGTACATGGCAACGTGATTATCTGCACACACTTCAACAGAGAAATAAATGGTTTAAAACTGTACCTAATTTAAAACTTAATGATTTGGTTATTATGGTTGAACCTAATCTTCCTCCTTTATCGTGGAAAATAGCTCGAATAGTTCGAATTCATCCGGGCCCAGATAACGTGGTAAGAGTTGTTACCGTAAAAACAGCTAATGGTAGCGAGTTTCGACGCCCTGTGGTAAAGGTTTGTCCTTTACCTTTGTAATAAGCTTGAGTTTATTATTAAAATTACTTAATCTAAGTTACTTAGGTATAGCGTTAATTTAATTTATCTTTAGACCCTAAAATAATAGGGTTATTTATTGTAACTTTTTTAGTTGTAAGGTAAACTTTAGATTCCGAGTACTTGCAGTTAACTTATTTTTGCTTTTCTCTGGAATCCTGGCGAATTCCAAGTGGGAGGTATGTTGCGACATCCCTTTTCCCTTTCTAATTTCTCCAATTCCTTGGGGGCACAATTGTATTTAAAATACGCGCGCAAATCTGCCGCGCATTTCTTCGTAAACCGAGAACGGTAATGGCCGCCGCGGAACTGCAGTGACACACACGCTCTGCATAATTTCGTTGTAAATTAATTATAACTATCGGAAAGCTGGTGAAATACGTCTTTCTAGTGCTCTAGAAGTGTTTTAGACTGTTCAAGACGTGTGAGGAAGTTCAGGGTGCACCCTCGGATCGTGGCAGATACAACCAGGATACGTGGTAAGTCCCCCTACTGCTCCTTTCTAAGTCTTTCCAGTCGTCGCATCCTCTTGGTTGTGATTAACTTGTATTCTAGCATCCTACGAACAGATGTTTGAAATAGCTAGCTTGCTCTGGTAAGCGGCCAGTATCATCCAAACAATATGTTTGAATGAAATCTATTACTTACGTTTAGAAAAATTCTATATTATAAAATAAATCTACAATTTAGTTCAAAATTATAGTATGGTAACTATTAAAATAAAAATACTAATAATTTTATCTATTTGTAAACAGTATATTTCTCAAACATTCATGTCTGTACGAATCAGTTGTTATGAAATGGAATATTAATATTAATAAATAATATTTATTACAAAAATGGGTTATGTAGCTTTCTGTAAAATTGTAAACTTTAGGACATCTAAGTTACGGTGTTATTTATAGTCAAGGTTAAACTTGAATTGTTCTTAGGTACGTACGAGAGAGTAGTTAAAAATTCGAACATATGTCTTGACGTTATACGCTGAGTCGAATAAGTTGCTCGAACTGCTCAAAATGCTCAATGCGTACGGTTAAATTGACGCAAGCGTTGCACGGTTACATGAATGTCTCATTCAGTAGAAGTTTTTGGCGAGACTTTGAAGTGACATGCTGTGGTTTTTATTTTGAATTCATTAACTTAGGTTTTTGACCTTATACTGTGTAATATTGGTGGCGTGTTGCATGATATACTTTGGTTATTGTGCATAAGTGAATTGGATTATAAATATAAACGGAAAGCATGCATTTTGGGGTGCCACAAAAACTCCCTAGAAAGTTCTAATAAGGGAGCCACCATCATGTTGGGATACTGAAATCGTTCTAAGCAGGACATTCTACTATATTCACTTGATAATGGCAGTAATGGTCATCAATAGAGAGGACTAGTTGCCAAGTTAGGAAGAAGATGAATTACTCGTTCAGTGAAACGGGCAGGTCAAATGCGACCGCTTGGGCTTAACAACAGGTAGTTTACTTACACAACAATAATCTTCTAGATCTTGAACAGGGTACACATGCATATCATGGCAGAGATGCAGCATAAATATCCGGGGCTGTTCCCGTTGCTACAAAAGACGAATTATGAACTGTACAAGGCATTGTCAGAGGTAAATATTGTAAATATACTATACTGTCCTAAATCCATTGAGTAATTTATACGATTAATAAAATTGAAGTGTCTCTTTGTAATGTCAAATTAACAGCTTTTTTTACTAAATGCATATGAAAGTATATACGGTACTTATAACAAAGCTCAATTTTTAAAAAAAATTTGTGTCTGTCTTTATGTTCCGGGTAGTCTCCGAAAAGGTTATGCTGATTTTGACGGGACTTTCACTGGTAGATGGCTGATATTATAAGTAACTTAGGGTACTTTTATTTAAGAAAAGAATTGGGATAAATGGTAGCATTATGTTCGCCAGTGTACAAACTAAAAGTGCAATAAAGTATTCATTCATTCATTCATTCGTGGGAATGAATTCGGTGCTTAAATGGCTTACGCTGAGAAAACCATATTTCAAATTAACGTACTACATAACTGTAGATATTGAAAATACCTACAAAAAATGAGCGAGAGCAATATGTCTATCTTCTAAGGATCACTCACAATAAGAATTTTTATCTTTAAAATAACCGGGACGGGGGTAGCATGATTCGCGCTGGTCACTGGCTACTCGATCGACGATGATCTGTAGTCCACGCGAGCGCAACCGTGGGCACCGCTAGTTAATAATATTTTAACAACATATTGAAAAAAATAAATACATTTTAACTTTCTCTAAAAAAAAAAAATATTTATTCCGTAGCAATGAGCAATATGTGGTAGCGTGTTCGGACTCGACGTCGATCGACGTGAATTCGAATTCCTGCTATGAGTCTGAGCGCCCGGAGAAGTAAAACATCTTGATGAAGCCACAGCGTCGTGGTAGGGTATTCTCTAATGCTCGCCTGGCTAGCTACCACCCTCAAGTTGAAAATCTGTTGGCAAGCTCCTTTACCTACGTATGTTCCGGCAGCTGCACTTGAGAGCCAGTTTCCCCACTAGGCTTAGCATGTCACGCGATCTTGGGCTACTTTAGGTGAGATTGTGGCCATTATGCTAAACATTTAAACGATTTAAAAACATATATTCATAAAAAATACAGAATTTTCATACCACTATCCACTGACATATGAAAATAATGTTCAAAGTGAGACTAAATATGTATACTGAACAATCCGTGAGTTGACTTTATGTTTAAAAATTAAAGTAAATTATTGGTATATACATAAAAAGCCTAAAACAATACAAATCTAAAAAAAGTAATAGTTTATTTATTTAATTTTCCCTTTAGAAAATGTAAAGTCACCCTTCAGGAAATATGGACGTTAGACTCTTGCGTAAATTGTTAAATGAATGATGATGTCACGAGACCATGAATGCGCGTTTTTGTGACGTGTTTTTTATTTACTTTAAAAATATTTTTAAATCACTTTTTATGATGTATTAATGTGTGGTAAAAACATAAATTCTAATAATATTTCCTAATGTTCTATATACATAGTTGGAACACGAAGTTAGAAATGTGAAATCAATATAGTTCATGTAATAGTTTAAGAATCATATTAAGCATATTTTGCTGTCGATAGGTATTATAGCTTGGATTATTACGTGTATACTGGTGATCTCTGGAAGTGATTCCTTATCTATACATCCATTGAAAATGATAATAACTGTAAACAATAAATAGTAATACTGCAAAAATCATCTGTTACACAAAATAATTTTATTAATGATTCCTTCAGATAATACACGAACGTCTATTACACAAAATAGTTTTATCAATGACTCCTCCAGATAGTTCACGATCATCTATTGCACAAAATTATTTTTATTAATGACTTTTCCAGATAGTTCACGATCATCTATTGCACAAAATTATTTTTATTAATGACTCCTCCAGATAGTTCACGATCATCTATTGCACAAAATTATTTTTATTAATGACTCCTCCAGATAGTTCACGATCATCTATTGCACAAAATTATTTTTATTAATGACTCTTCCAGATAGTACACGAACATCTATTACATAAACCAGTTTTATTATTAACTCCTTCAGATAATATATTACACGCAATTCTGTTGCACAAATTAGTTTTATTATTGACTCCTTCAAATAGTACACGAACATCTATTACATAAACAAGTTTTATTATTAACTCCTTCAGATAATATATTACATGAAATTCTGTTGCACAAATTAGTTTTATTAATGACTCTTCCAGATAGTACACGAACATCTATTACATAAACAAGTTTTATTATTAACTCCTTCAGATAATATATTACACGAAATTCTGTTGCACAAATTATTTTTATTATTGACTCCTTGAAATAGTACACGAACTTCTATTACATAAACTAGTTTTATTATTAACTCCTTCAGATAATATATTACACGAAATTCTGTTGCACAAATTAGTTTTATTATTGACTCCTTCAAATAGTACACGAACATCTATTACATAAACAAGTTTTATTATTAACTCCTTCAGATAATATATTACACGAAATTCTGTTGCACAAATTAGTTTTATTATTGACTCCTTGAAGTAGTACACGAACTTCTATTACATAAACAAGTTTTATTATTAACTCCTTCAGATAATATATTACACGAAATTCTGTTGCACAAATTAGTTTTATTATTGACTCCTTCAAATAGTACACGAACATATATTACATAAACAAGTTTTATTATTAACTCCTTCAGATAATATATTACACGAAATTCTGTTGCACAAATAAGTTTTATTATTGACTCCTTCAAATAGTACACGAACATATATTACATAAACAAGTTTTATTATTAACTCCTTCAGATAATATATTACACGAAATTCTGTTGCACAAATTAGTTTTATTATTGACTCCTTCAAATAGTACACGAACATCTATTACATAAACCAGTTTTATTATTAACTCCTTCACATAATACACGAAATTCTGTTACACAAATTAGTTTTATTATTGTCTCCTTCAAATAGTACACGAACATCTATTACATAAACAAGTTTTATTATTAACTCCTTCAGATAATATACTACACGAAATTCTGTTGCACAAATTAGTTTTATTATTGACTCCTTGAAATAGTACACGAACTTCTATTACATAAACAAGTTTTATTATTAACTCCTTCAGATAATATATTACACGAAATTCTGTTGCATAAATTAGTTTTATTATTGACTCCTTCAAATAGTACACGAACATCTATTACATAAACCAGTTTTATTATTAACTCCTTCAGATAATATATTACACGAAATTCTGTTGCACAAATTAGTTTTATTATTGTCTCCTTCAATAGTACACGAACATCTATTACATAAAAAAGTTTTATTATTAACTCCTTCAGATAATATATTACACGAAATTCTGTTGCACAAATTAGTTTTATTAATGACTCTTCCAGATAGTACACGAACATCTATTACATAAACCAGTTTTATTATTAACTCCTTCACATAATACACGAAATTCTGTTACACAAATTAGTTTTATTATTGTCTCCTTCAAATAGTACACGAACATCTATTACATAAACATGTTTTATTATTAACTCCGTCAGATAATATATTACACGAAATTCTGTTGCACAAATTAGTTTTATTATTGACTCCTTCAAATAGTACACGAACATCTATTACATAAACAAGTTTTATTATTAACTCCTTCAGATAATATATTACACGAAATTCTGTTGCACAAATTAGTTTTATTATTGACTCCTTGAAGTAGTACACGAACTTCTATTACATAAACAAGTTTTATTATTAACTCCTTCAGATAATATATTACACGAAATTCTGTTGCACAAATTAGTTTTATTAATGACTCTTCCAGATAGTACACGAATATCTATTACATAAACAAGTTTTATTATTAACTCCTTCAGATAATATATTACACGAAATTCTGTTGCACAAATTAGTTTTATTATTGACTCCTTGAAATAGTACACGAACTTCTATTACATAAACAAGTTTTATTATTAACTCCTTCAGATAATATATTACACGAAATTCTGTTGCACAAATTAGTTTTATTATTGACTCCTTGAAATAGTACACGAACTTCTATTACATAAACCAGTTTTATTATTAATCCTTCAGGTAATACACGAAAATTCTGTTGCACAAATTAGTTTTATTATTGACTCCTTCAAATAGTACACGAACATCTATTACATAAACCAGTTTTATTATTAACTCCTTCAGATAATATATTACACGAAATTCTGTTGCACAAATTAGTTTTATTATTGTCTCCTTCAAATAGTACACGAACATCTATTACATAAACAAGTTTTATTATTAACTCCTTCAGATAATATATTACACGAAATTCTGTTGCACAAATTAGTTTTATTATTGACTCCTTGAAGTAGTACACGAACTTCTATTACATAAACAAGTTTTATTATTAACTCCTTCAGATAATATATTACACGAAATTCTGTTGCACAAATTAGTTTTATTAATGACTCTTCCAGATAGTACACGAATATCTATTACATAAACAAGTTTTATTATTAACTCCTTCAGATAATATATTACACGAAATTCTGTTGCACAAATAAGTTTTATTATTGACTCCTTCAAATAGTACACGAACATCTATTACATAAACAAGTTTTATTATTAACTCCTTCAGATAATATGTTACACGAAATTCTGTTGCACAAATTAGTTTTGTTATTGACTCCTTCAAATAGTACACGAACATCTATTACATAAACAAGTTTTATTATTAACTCCTTCAGATAATATGTTACACGAAATTCTGTTGCACAAATTAGTTTTATTATTGACTCCTTCAAATAGTACACGAACATCTATTACATAAACAAGTTTTATTATTAACTCCTTCAGATAATATATTACACGAAATTCTGTTACACAAATTAGTTTTATTAATGACTCCTTCAGATAGTACGCGAACGTCTATTACACATATTGGAGACGAACGCGGAGTCTCGTGAGACGTGCTTTGTTCTGAGCAAGTTCTACCGGCGTTCGCATCCGCATTTCGCTGACTTCCAGCTGATCTTGAGCACGCTGCACGACGTGGAGCAGGCAGCTGGGCTGCCGCGAACTCAGCTCTCCGAACAGGCGCTTTCTGCCGTCACAACCAAGCCCTTACGTAAGTTTGTTCACTGTCTGCTACATAACATAATATATATACCATCACGCCTGTAACTCCGAAAGGCTAGGCAGAGGTGTACTAATGTACACCCAGCGTTCGCCGTGTATGTTTTTTAGGTGCCATGTAATAGAGGACGAGCCTATTGCCATTAATCGGGTACAAAGCTTAACTCCGAGCTGTTACTGAGAATTTCATAGAAAAACCCAATATCATTTTGTTCGACTTGGAAATCGAACCCAGGACCTCGATCATAGCAGTCGCGCTTACGACCACTAGGCTAATGACGCATTCCAGTTTCTATTCATTCTGGCTTGCATGACATTGGTGGCTGGCGACGTATTGTTGATTTTTCGACGATCACCACTGTTTTTGGATTAAACTATGCTCGATATATGGGATACCGAACTAAATAAATTAAAAAAAAACTATTTTAATATTGATTATATTGTATTCGTTTACAGTAATGGACAATTTACCTGTGGAGAAAGTCAAAGCGGCTTGTTCAAAGTACTCAAAGAAAATTATAAACAAGGTATTTGTTGTTGTAATATAATGAATCTAAAATTACATAGTCAAAATAATAATCGAAAGACGTTCTTCTTCATGTTGTTTTGGCGTCCCGAAAAGCACTTGCCAGTGTCAAAATGTTTTTAACCCTTCGTAAAATTTTCCTATACAAAGTGGGATCTTCTGACAAGGTGGTGGCTCTCTTGTCGGAACTGTCTAGGGAGTTTTTGTGACATCCCAAAATGCATGTTTTCCTCTTTATATTTATAATCCACTTTCACTTATACACAACAACCAAACTATATCACGCAAAATGTCACCAATATTACATTAGTGTCAAAAAATCTAAGATAATGAATTAAAAAAAAAAAACCACAACATGTCACTTCAAGATCCCGCCCAAAACTGAATGAAAACCGTTGTTTGTACATTTAGTTAATAGGTTTACAATTTTTAATAAAATATATATTTATCTAATATTACATTTTTAATGCAGTAAAAAAAAGATGAATATTGACTGTGTAAATTATTAATCTTGTTGTTTGGCGTCAGGCGTTCAATAATTCAAGTGTTCCAGATTGCGACCACAATAATTGTTGCTATAGTTTCTTTTTGTTATTGTATTTAAACAGCTTACACGCTCCACAATTGATTTAAAGCATAATCGTATTATCGATTATATTTATCTCTAAAAAAAGATCGATAATCGTAAAATCAACTTCCCATTTTAGATTATGCTTCCTCTTCTTCTTTTTTAAAATGGGAAAGTATATGTGCATACGATTTTGCCAATGTCAAGTGAATAAAACCATAAACGAAGGAGATTGTATCTAAAAGCGATTGTATTATATGTTGACGTAAATTTTGTCCAATTCGGGCTATCTTGTAAACAAACACGAAACGAACTCACCACATGTGAGGTTAGATTACTTACACAAGAAAATTACAATATTATAAATCTTAATAAATCTAGACAGACGTTCTACAAGTAAGGGAGTAAGATGCATAAGAATAAGAGACACATAAAATTAATAGGGAGGGGGATAGAGAAGCAAATAAAAGAACATCATAGAGAGTGAATCTGTTACCAGCACAATAGGAAATTTGCATGAAATTAAAAAAAGGGCAAAATAATGTTTTTTACAACCTTTATCGTCACTGGACTTTCAATTGAATTCCATATTTGTTGAGAAATCATTTTTGATAAAAAGTCGCTAAAATTGTGCGGGAATTTGAAAATAGTTAAACGCAACGCCATTGGTCGATCGTGATTGTGACGCCAGAGTTCATAATAACAAGTGAGTAGTTCATAGTTGTTGGGTGCTCTATGACGGTTTAACAACAAAACAGATTGTATAGCCTTAAAAACGATTTAAATACTGACGTCGATGTAATCTTCACAACTATATAAAGATGATAAAGGTATTTAAACTATATTTTTAAATCATGCTACTTTTCATAATTTCACACCACTTATATATAACATGATACAACCATTATATTATATAATTATGTTATTCGCAACGTAAATAATGCCAAATGAGAAACCGGCTAAGTATGAAATACATCTCCGATTCGTTTCGAAATCATGTTAGAGGTTTTAGTGGGTATCATGTGATTAAGACACACACACACATCTATAGGATTTAGCCTTTCTTATCGTTATGACCAAAATCTCACCTATCTTAAGTGACGATGTGGCCCAAGATGGTAGCACGCTAAGCCTAGTAGAAGACTGGCTCTCAAGTCAAGTGCAGCTGCCGGAACACACCCCATTGGTGTTTGGAGACAGATTTTCAACTTGAGGGTGGTGGCTAGACAGGCGGGCATTTTAAAAACCCCTGCACCATGCTATGGTTTCATCACGATGTTTTCCTTCACTGAAAGCTCAGACTCATTGCAAGTATTCGAACTCACGTCGATCGACGCGAAGTCCGTATACGCTACCAAATGAACCATCATTTGTATTGGTACTTGTTCGCAAGTCAGACCTAATCCAACCGAGCATCTTCGGTATTTTGTGACGTGTAAATGTATGTTAGGTATGTTATAAACTAAGTGCATATTCAATACAACAGTTCGTACAAGTCTGGTTGTCACACCGCTAGGCCAATTCGATGACGAATATAGTTGTGTATATTCTATACCTAATTCCCTCGTAGGCTAAATCCTAGAGATGTACGTGTTTGTCTCAATTACAAGACACTTTGAGATCACGCCTAAAATTGCACAGTGAGATTCGAAACGAATCGGAGATGTAGGTAAGTATTTAATAGTTTGCCTAAATAGCATTTGGTATTCTGTAAAATGCCTAGGCAAAGTATGTAATAATTATCTTTATTTCATACATTGCCTATAACATATAAAAAATAAGACGTAAAATAATAAATAATGATGAATACAGTACATAATATTCGTAACGACGTTCACTTGTGTTGTTGTTGTTTTACTATGACCGTTTTGGAGATTACACGGAACAAACAGACAAACAGAAAAAATTTATAAAAATGGGCTTTTTGATATAGGTATCGTATATATTTTCATATCCATTTAGTAAAAAACTGTTATTTTGACATTACAAACAGACACTTCAATTTTATTAATTGTATAGATGTGTGGTCATGGGATCAAATTTCAATTTTTGCCGTATGAATTGCCTTGTAGGCATGACCAAGTCGAAAGCGACTAATTTAATGGTCGACATATTTTTAATTTTTTTTGAAAAGTAGTTTTTGAGGGATATTCGTTCGCAATATTATGTCAAGCAAACTTTCTAGAACAAGTATAGTGCATTAAAAATGTAAAGAAAAATAAAGTATTTATAAAAACCGTATTTCCAGGTGGTCGAACATATAGACCAATTGGACGTAAAGCCCAATACAAACGATACTGAGGAGGAGGCCATAAGGAAGAAAGTGAGGGAAGAATTAAAGAAAATGTCGCCTTTTGTTCCGGAGGTGTGTCACGAAACATTGTTATTATTTTTATTTATTTTATATTTATTAGGACTCAGTTTATTCTATTGTTTATATACACAATTTAAATACATATAAAATTCGGATATGCAAATACTCAGAAGACAAAAAAGTACACGATCCCAAACCCATACACTCACACACTTACATTGAGATACAGGAACACGTATATAAAACCTTATAATGATATCTTTTAACTATATATATATTTAACTGTTGCATAACAAGCAAAATGTTATAATAATTGCTTCCTATCTATATAAATATAACAAAATATAGCTAAATATATTAAATGTGCTGTGAAGTGATGTGTAACAAATAAATAAAATAAACTCCCAGTGACATATAGCTCTTGAAGTGTTTTTTGAAATGTAAATATAAATTTGCTTCGTCGATATATTATAAAAATTAATTAAATAATATTAATGTAACTTGTTACAGATGATAAGGCAGGTGATTACGAATAATTTCGTTGTACCGAAACAAACAACCATCAAAATGTGTGTAAGTAATTCAAGTTATCGAAAACCAAATACCATTATACCAAGTTATGACACTCTTCTTTAACCTTTATAAGTTTTGGCTTGTGGCAACAAACTTATCAATATTGACACACCCGTAGATAAAAAACTGCCGTTATATATTACGTAAACAATTTATTCGTACTCAAAAACACAATTAAAAGAAACTCATAATAATTTTCTCCGAATGTAGTATGGTCGTACTTACGGTTTCTCCCTCTATGGCCCTCTTGTAGATTTCTTCTTTGCCGTATGCTTGTTTACGACCTTTGTAGTATATAAAAAAGTACCTACTAGTGATATCGTGATCGTCTTATTTGAGTATACAAGTAAGCCGTATCCCGAGCCACGACAGTTCAGTTTTAAAAAGTGAAGTGGAAATAATGAGATAAAAAAGGAAGAAATCTGCGAGAGGGACTACCCAGAGAGATACGGTAAATAAGATCACCGTATAGCGAAGAGTCGTATTGTAAGTTTGTTTGAATTTTGTGTCATTGAGTACGAATCAATTATTCACGCGAAATATAACGGCATTTTACTACCCACGGGTGTAACGTTGTTTTATTTTTAAACGAACTCAAGACCATCATAACTCGCTATTCGAAAGATGGATATGCGAAATTCTTATTTTGTTTTGTTCCTTATGGTATTGGAAGAGTTTTCAGGAAAAAAGTCGAGGCAGGTGGCGCTGTGATCGATGATCGAGTTATTGTCTATTGGAAAGGATAGTACAACGTTCGCGGCGCCATCTAGTATAGATAAGAAACAAATGATGTAATATAATTATTATTTTCCAGTTGTACGGTGAGCCCTTCCTACCGAACAAGGATACGATGAAGCCGTTTTTAAAGAGTTATCACGCTCAGGCGGTAGCCAGGTCGAAGTTTATGTATAACATGATCAAGTTCGAGGTATTGCCAAAGAATTTCGACAAGGTCATGACGGCCGATGGGATTTTATTAGATTGTAAGTATTCATATTTATCTACCTTGAGTTATTTTTGTTCTTATACAACGTGCCGCTGTAATGGCGACATTAATTAAACACACGGGATATAGTCGTACAAGTTCGTGCGCGACCGTCCTATGTTTCCGACGGACGTTGGCGGGGACGAGGTACAATGACAACAACAGGGGCGAGTAAAGTAGTGGGGAAGGGAAACGCGTGCAATTGCGTGACGTAGGCGCGCAAGACACAGTACACTGAAGTAAACAGTATTACTGTATTATGTCTTCATAGAAACGGCCGAAACTAAATCTATATGTAAACTTCAGTACACAAGAGTCGCGATTACGCAATTTATAACTAATGACGAAATATTACATTACTAACTTCGTAGAATTTAAAATTGTTTTTAATTTATTAAACTTTAAGCAATAAGTTATATTTTTATTTTAAAAATGTACATTTCGTTCTTACTACCTCAAATCAATTTTGAAACTAGAATAAAAACCTAAGTAGAAATAATTTAAAGTTACAAAATTTCTAGTAGATATTATATTTTGGTGGAAAGAAAATAAATATTTAATATAGTGTACTTCTCTTATAGTATTCCAAAAACGGTCCTATGATTGTACTGGGAAGAAAACACCCAGTTAGGCCGAAATAATTTTATTATCAAAGGATTACATACTATCTTAATTTGTATTGCATTTCGTTAGTGTGAATGATATTCGTGACGGCGCCTTCCATCGCGGTAAAAGTAAATAATAACGAATTTCTAAACACAGTTAACGCTTTAACAATAGCATTATCAAATATGTTAGTAGGTAATCCAAAAAATACAGTCAGAAGGCAGTCCTAATGCGTGTTTATCTACCGGGCGGTTTTAGTTAATTATTTCAACCGATTTCTGCCGAGACAGTAAAGTATAATAGTATACTGTAGTGACGTAATGTCGTGCTACCTCGCCCCCGCCAACGTCTCACACATAGGACGGCCGTGCACGAACTTGCTCTACTATAGTGCTCAGTATTAATTAAAACAAAAATAAAATAATATACCTAGTTCGTAAAATTCGCATCACTATCTCTTTCCTGCACTACCCGGAACTGTCAAGTGTCTCACTCTAATAGTGTTTCCTTACATTTTCATTTCATTGGTGCATTTTTATAATCCATGACCCCGGCGGATGAACTGTGCGCTAGTTGTTTATACACAGGTTGATTGAAAAGGGTAATGTAGAAAAACACGTCTGAAATTGCGTAACCCGATATGTGTGTTCATTTAATATCGCTATTGTAGTGCCACGGTGTATAATGGCAACGTGTTCATAATAAAGACAGTTCTACCAATGTCATGTCGATAGAATATTTATTATCTTTTAAAATTCAAACAACATTAACAATATGCTGCCCTTCCAACTAACATATTGCTGACTGGAGACCCATTTGGTACACTCACATGTCAAGCGTAAACACTTATAACCTTCGATCGTGTATTATTGGTCGAAGCTTATAACAAAATATGCAACAATAAGAAATCTTTAGTTTTTAATTGTAACTGTCCTTTTTTGTTGTTGTTTTATTATTATTATTTATTAAACATATAAGGTCGGGGTGTTTGAGGAGGTTCGCGTAATATGTGCTGGGCCCTTTATTCAATCAATCGCGAATCAATCCCTCTCATGGCCATTGCTGCGATACACAGTAATTATCCTAATAACAAACAAAAGAGACTCACCTCGTCAGGAGCGGGCGGTGACCTTGACCTTGCCCTGTCGACTTCCAGACTGTAGATTGTGAAGTATGTGTGTGTGCAGACTAAAATCCCACAGGACACTGTCACGCAAGTTATCTGTTCATCAAAACCCTCCTGGGACACCAACTCAAAGTTATACAATGCAAAAACTTCAACCACCGTAAATCACATATATCTCAGCCCTAGCCGAATATCCGGAATGACGTAGAGCGCACGAAACAAACAAGCGTGAGTTCACAGCCAAAGCACGAAGCAGACTGGCCTACGTGCCAGCAGAGCCGTCGGAAGAAGCTAGGGGGGCGGGGCGGCGCAGCGCCTGCGCAGAACGATTGCCCTAGTGCACACAATGCATTATTACACGGGGAAAAGGGTTTTTGCATAACGTAGGTATAACCTTGTTATAAAAAGTCTTTCGCTGTACTATTTGTATCTGGCTTGTTTTGGTAACATAAAAAAAAAAAAAAGTTGTTTTCCGCTATTTTTCATTTGTTTTTCTTTCTGTAAAAATGAGCGAATCTAATGAAAAAATTCGATTCATTTTAAAATATTATTACAAAAAAGGCAAAAATGCAACTCAAACAGCGAAAAAAATTTGTGATGTTTATGGGCCTAATGCAGTGTCAGTAAGAGTAGCACAAAGTTGGTTCATACGTTTTCAGTCCGGAAATTTTGATATTAAAGATTGCACCTCGCTCTGGTCGCTCTGTTACGAATAAAATGGATGCCATTTTTGAAAAAGTGGAGCAAGATCGGCATATCAGTAGTTACGATGTAGCTGAAGAACTGGAAATTGACCACAAAACAGTTTTAACCTATTTGAAGAAAGCTAGCTATACCAAAAAGCTAGATATTTGGATGCCACACGAGCTCACTGAAAGAAATCTAATGAACCGTGTACTCATTTGCAATTCCGCCCGGCAAAACCATCGATTCGGATTTCTACTGCCAACAACTGATGAGATTAAAGGAAGCAGTTGAGAGAAAGCGGCCGGAATTGATCAACAGGAAGGGTGTGGTCTTTCATCACGATAACGCTAGACCACACATATTTAGCCACTCAGCAAAAATTAAGAGAGTTTGGCTGGGAGGTGTTAGTGCCCTGCCCTTGCACCTTCAAATTTTCACCTGTATCGGTCTCTTCAGAATTCTTTAGGTTCTGTAAGGTTAACTAACACCTTCAAGAGATGGCTGCCAAAACTATTTATCGCGTTTTTTTGATCAGAAGTCTCAAAGTTTCTACAGCAACGGGATCATGTCTCTACCTACAAAATAGCAGAAAGTCGTCGAACAAAACGGCATATATATACTGTAAATAAACTTAAAAAAATTTGTCTTGAGTTTTCATATAAAAATGAGAAGAAATTTTTTCCCCGACCAAACACAAATTTTACTTATATTTGTGTGTAACATATAAATGTATTTTCTTTCAATAACAACATACCCCTTTGCACCTTTGCTGTAACTTTCCTTGGAGTTTTTGTTTTCGACTCGGAATTCAAGTTCCTCGTTATTTTAATTCGAACAACTTAAAAACCATGTAATTACAAAAAATTACATAATATAGCACTAAATAACGACGGTTTATGAATTGAAATAAAATCAACAACAAACAACAGATTATTTCTTTTTCATCGTAGCACGTCAACTTGACCACAGAGTACATTCTTCTTCTTGTTTAAGCGTTGCAAAAGCACTTGCCAGTGTCAATGTTTTTAAGCTTTCGTAAAAATTTTCATCATACAAAGTGGGATTTTCAGTATCAATGTCTTTCTTGTTAGAACTATCTAGGGAGTTTTTGTGAGATCTTAAAATGCATGCCTTTTGCTTTATATTTATAATCCACTTCACTTAGGCACAAAACAAAACTATATCACGCAAAATGCCACCAATATTACGTAACATAGGGTCAAAAAACCCAAGTTAATGAATTAAAAACAAAAACCACAACATGTCATTTTAAGATCTCGCCAAAAGCTCCGACCACAGAGTACCTGGTGATGAGCTCAGTGTAATCAAATAACATCGGAGAGGGCTACTTACCGAGGGATCAACTACAATCTGTCGTCAGTCCCCGTTGTCATGCCGGTATGATCAAATATGTATTATGATTGAAGGATTCAATGTTGTAGGAAGGAAGGCACAGTTCCACAGCTTCACAGTACGGTAAAGATATGACGTAGCAAACTTCGTTGCCGAGTTGGCACTCCCGATATAATCCCAGGAGTTAAGGTCGCTGCGAATATGCACACCTATAGGGTGTTGAGGCTGTCACGCATTGCCAGCGATACGTTCTGAAGAGTAGGTAGGGAAGGGGGGAATACAGGGATTTTTGGTAGAAAACGCTTACACATTAGTTTTCTTGTCTTCGAACTCAACCAAGTAACTTGCTCTCCATGTGGATATGTGGTTGGATTAGTTAAATTCAATGAATTCATGATTTTGTTGTTTGTTCTGTAAGGTGGTGCGAAACTTTTGGTACGACCGTTGAGCTTACCCGTGTTTAAAAGCAATATGAAGGGACGGGCGGCGCCGGAGCAGGGACCCGAACTGGAGGAAGAGGAATACATGGATGTTGATGTCGACGAAGACGAATACTAAATAAATAATTGAAATCCTAATAAAACACATTTGTTTAATACTCTCGTACTATCGGTTTAGAAAATATTCCACTAATACAGAAACTCAATTAGGTATTTAAATTCGATGTACAAAGAGGCAATCTCTTCCACACATAACTATCCACAAAGATCCACCTTTTCACAAGCCTGGTGAAACTGTAAAAGCCGTCGGAGGCTCGAGTTCTCTTGGGACCTTATAACAGAGTAGCCTGTTTTAAAAAAAACCTCTGCGAAAGTAAAATTTGCCTAAAATGATTCTTGAACCTATTATCTGGCAAATCGTTAATGTGCTTAGGAAGTTTATAGTAACCTAACACAATTACCTAAAAACATTTATGTGTTTTAAAAGTCTAAAAGATGAAATGACTTATATTAGTATTAAAATTGTGCCTATCATTTAAAAGTTCAAAGGTATCGAAGTTTTTCCGAAAATTAAATTTTCGTACATATATTGGGACGGCAAAATCAAGATACTTCCATAGTGCAAGAAACGCAAAATCAAAATATCTCGGTATAGTTTAGCTTAGTGATTTTTTATTGCTTAGCTCTGCTGCAAAGAGACTTCATTTTGTGAATGCTAAAATACAGCAGTGAATTTTAACCACTATGAACTTACCCTTGCTCTTATCCAACTTATGTTATTCTTTTAAATTCTCTTTAGGGTTAGGATTTGGTCACCTGAATTGACGATGTGGCCCAGATAGTAATACGCCTAGGAAGGGATTGACTCTCAAGCGCAGCTGCCGGAACACGTATAGGTGCTTGGCGACAGATTTTCAGGGTAATAGCTACAAAAAAATTCAAAAGTGCACGCCTCATACTATGTACTCTTTGATTTATAAGATTTTTTTTTTAAATCCTGGATACGAAAAATTCAGTGCAAGCGCACTACTGAACAAATGACAGAGCACTCTTGTTATTGTAAAAGTGTAAATAGTGAACTTTTTTTTGTATAAAAAAAGAACATTTTATTAATAAACAAGACTCGGTATCGATAGGTCCTTTTTTTCGGGAGTTATTGTAACCACCTCTTTAAAAAAATGTGGGACTCCCCGTGACACTTTTTTCAAACAGTTTTCTGTTTTTTACGGAATATGAGATAGATTATTTAAACTGTTTTCTTGAAATATATCTACATATTGTCGTATAAGTGTGAATTGGTTGTGGTAGATGAAAATTTAAAAGCAAAAAATTGCTTGACTTTGACGTGTCGAGAGTAGAGAACAATCTCAACCGTTTCGCGGTATGAGGCGTGCAATACAAATATAGAAAAGGCTCTATCACCATGGCTATGGTGACAATCACGATAACATCGATCGACGCGTATTCCGTGCACTACCACCGATCAATAATTACTTCAAAATAGCTACCCTCTTCTGTCAGCTGTCATATTGGTATTCACACAATCAATTCAAACCTTTAGTTTCCCTGCACTCATATATCCATCCCAATTTCATACTTAACATTCTTGTAGTACTATGACTTCCATATCATTCCATGACATGACCTTTTCACGCCATCTATTAACTCCTCTAATTATCTGTGATTGGTGCTATCTCCTTTCTTATACTTAACTCTATATAATTGAATACTGTAAAAACTAAATTAAAAAAGAAAATAAGATGTTAAGAAACCCGATCGAGTTTCTTGACGGTTCTCGATGACTGGGATGTTTTCCGAACCGGTGGTAATGTATTATTTGTTTGTTAATTACAGAATTTACTAAAATATGTTTGTGCAAAGGCATTTCGTTACATTCCACTGAGTAATTCTTTCAAAAACGTTAGACAGTGGAGCATTTTCTTATACCATGGAACGATTAATTTTGGTACACTTTAAAAAAAATCCGCCCATTGACATTCTTGTGCTTTCTTAGGGCCTAAATTAAATAAAAAATATTTTGATTTTTACTTTGATATGATTCCTCTGTTTTCTTTCATTGTCCGGTACTCAAATACACACACATTACGAAAGATCTTATATACTATTCCTTGAGTTTGTTCGCAACTTTGTTCATTATGCGACTAGCAAAACCAGCTCTTACCGAGTTCTTTTTTTTATCTATTTAATGGCAACATTCTTTATCCACAATTCTGCCAACGTCACGTGAATAGAACATTTTTCTAATCATTCTTTTAATTTTTAAACATGGCTCTAACAAGATGGCGGCTACCTTGTTAAAAATGTCCAAAGAGTTTATGTGACAACTTGAAATGCACGTTCCTAGTTATTATAATACAGCGTTATCTTTTATTATGTGTGAAACGGGCCGTGTGCTACTTCTGTCAACCGTATCTAAACAACATTTGTTCTACGACCTTACCGAAATCCTAATACATGTCTAAATTCTTTAAAGTCTACGACACAAGAAAGGCACTGCACACCACGCCGCGCCCGCTCGTAAGGCAAGGTACTTAACCGTGTATTATTTAGAGGCACTACCGAGTTACCATAAAGTTACATTAAGTTTAAACAATAACGCTGTATAATTTACTACACTTGTGCACAACCAAATGAAATCACGAAATATGCCCAAGATCCCGACAAAACTCTACAAGGAGGACAAGTGTCGACCAGTATAACTATAACAAAACTATCAACACTGTCAGATGTGATCCGAGTTTTGATAGTCCGAATTACGTTCTTTTATCACCCCGTGTGAGTTACAACTACAACAATTTAGTCCAATTATTTTATTACGTCAGGAAAAAAAGAAAACTCGATTTAATTAAGAAATTTATATTTCAGATCTTTCATAAATACAAAAAAAATAATGTCATAATAAATATTTGCAAAGAAAATGCATTGTCAATTGCCAAAAGTGCTTTTAAATAAATAAAAATATAAGAAGTATATATTCATTTAAAATATACGTTGAAAATAAAAGCTAAAATCGCACAGTAACTAAACAAGAAGTCGAACAAACGCGAACTGGAATGGAAGATTCGGTGGATATAACAGAAAAAAAAGAAATACTTTTCCTCTTAATAACTAAGTTACAACTGACTACATAAATACAACATTATGTATAGTTTTTCATTTCGAAAAATACATTTTAATTTGATTATATTTATAGATATTTAGTTACAATAATTTGTTATTATTATACCCGTATTTAAATAATTACAAGTCAGTTAATTCAATTAAATTGTGACGTATCGCTTTTTAACAATAATAAATAATTTAAAAAAATACATTGGCTTGTAGAAAGAAAATTGGTTATCTATAAATAAAAATGGATACGTTTTTTCATTAAGTTTTTTATAGTATTCCTGGACGCGATAGATGTAGATGTGGTCTGCGAAGTCAGCTTGTATAATTTTAAATTAACATCTCCCAATAATAATATTCAAACAATGAAAATATATCGATAGTTCTGTCCTTTGCAAACAATATTCACAAGACAAAGACAGATATAATTTAATTAAATTGTTGTAAGATAAAGATGATTTCAGCGAGGTTAAGAAGAGATCATAAAATGAAAATATGTAATTTAATACAATATTTCTGCAAGCCAATGTAAATAATATTATAATAAAAATAGATTCGAGAGAAAAGAGATACATTTTTATATATATATTCATTATATTTTTGATACATGTTTGTTTGTTGCCAGGATTCTGAGTATAAACACTTCGGTGAGTTTAATATAAAATATTGGCCTATTCAAACCAACGATAATGGACTTAGTTACTTTAAAAGTTAGACACCATGGCAATTTAAGCCTAATATTATTTTGAATAAGGCATGTTATAACATCTATGCATAGACTGTGCGATTTAGCCATTCCTCAAGGGAGAATGTCGCGTAATCTCCTCCGGAAGATCTCGACTTGAAGGTGTCTGTAATCGAAAACATATAATTAGTCCAACCATTACTAAAACCGACGCGTTATGACATTTAGTAAGCGTGTTAGTGCGTAACTTTGGAACGTTTACGAAGTGTCGGTGCGTTTAAATATCGGTTTAAATCCGAGAAATCATTTTGAAAAGTTGTCAAATCCTACTTGTAAACAGTCCAAAGTGAAGTCGATATTGTTGTTTGCTAATTGGTTTTAAATAATTTTTATTTTTTTCCAATAAAGATATAACTACAATTTATAAAAAATATCGTATAAGATATTATATTCATAGAAACAATACTATAGCAGACAACATTTTGAAAACTAAACGAGACTCAATAATTCATTTAAAATAATTAAAGTCGATAAAAATAATCAATAATATCGAGTAAATTGACAATCTCTAATGTCAAAATAGAAAATAATGTTACCACATTCATTTTTATAGTGTTGTGCTACCGTATATTTTACGTCACTATTAATTGAATCGTAAGATTTTAAATACTTAATTGACAGTTTTCTTTAATAATTGAAATATTTTGTATTATTCAACATACCCGATAATTTTATATAATATCTGTCATTGGATATTAAGCAAACTATGAAAAAGTACTACAAAAAAAGGACGCTTTTGGTCCATCCAAGCAAGTTGCGATTTTGGAGGGTGCAATGTTTTTTCAGAAATATTTTATTAACAATAGGAACAATATCCTACGGTTTTACGATTACTTGGATTGATGGACACAAAACATGAAATGTCATTTTACTCCACAAAACAAAAAAAAAAACAGATTTTATTGACAAGAGTAGTATGAGTCTCGAATAGTTCCGATATAAGATGTGGTAGCGATAAAGTGGAATGTTTGTCGATGAGACGTTACACGTAGTGCGTATGCGGCCGGCGGCTGCGAGACTCGTCGCTCGGCTCATGGGTTCCCTTGCAGTTCACGCTCGAGATTCTCGAGGGGTTCGTTGTTTGCTGTATTTCATTGTATTGTTATTTTAAAACCTTCACTAACACCGTATTTTATAACGTGATAGGATACTAACTACATACAACACTACTAAGGACTTATGTAGTCTAGATATAGGAAGAACGATCGACATTAGACAAATGGCGGCTGAATGCCTTAAGCGCTCGCCCCCAAGCCCGGTGAATCTGTAAAAGCCGTCTGAGGCATCAGGACCCTTATGGCTAAAGGCCAGATAAAAAAAAAATCAAAAGTAAAGTACAGTAAATGCACCCAGAAAATGCTTATTTCAATAATACGTGACACTTGGTTTTTTATAAAATTGTGAACTAACTTTTGGAAACTAAAATGATTTGTGTAGCATAGTTTAGATTGGCAATAGGTTGAATATGACGAGACCAAAATGGAATACATTAGTGTACGTATTATGTGAGTTAAATGCAGTTACAATACACATAACCACAATTAAACAAGTTTACTAAATACAAAATCACACTTTAAAACTTTATTATTTTTGCTTCTGGTCACGATTTACGTAGCTCAATAACAATACAAAAATGATACCAAGCCTGGCGAAGCTATCAATTGTAGGCTAACAATATAATCCGATTAAAAAAAAAAAAACAACAAAATTATCTCATATCACTGTCTCGTTCTAACATTCTCTGCTATACTCTTTCGAGTTACCAATGTTTACTTAATAAATAACATTTGCTTAGTTGTTTCAATTGAGATGTTTTGGATAGTCGTTTCAATTGGGATGTTAAGGTGATCTTAACCCCTAATCATTACTGAAAAGCTAATATTCGCTGCCACCTTTTGTACTCTTACCATAAAACTCAAGTAAACTGTAATTGTCAATAAATTTACTTCATTATCATTTAGAACTCCCCCTATGTGAAAGATATTTTTAATGATTAATTCAATTTACTTTACCCATGACAATTTTAAATAAGTATAATTATACGAAACTACATATCTATACAAGTGCTTTCTTTTTAGAATAGGGTTCGTAGATATAAAGTGGTAGTCACATAATTAGAAACACTTCTTATGTATAAAGAAAGTATAACTTCAACGTACAAATGTTCGTAAAAATATACACATTCAATAATTAATAATCTTGCAATATATAGCCACCCAAATAAAAAAACTCATTAAATGCATAAAATATAAAACATATCTTACTTTTAATACAAAATGAGTCTTACATATGTAGGAATTTATTTTCTGTTACTGGCCGCTTGGACGCCTAATTAGAGAAACATTTAAAAAAAAACATCCATAGCTCGTGCTTTTTTTTGAAATTGGAGAATAACATTTCTTTCTTGGCTTTTTCTATTATTTTGGCGGCAATTCAAAATTTAATCTGAATTTTATTTTGTTCAAAATGGGCAAAAATAAAAGTTGTGTCGCGTCAAATAAGCAAGTGATTGTTAATTTACATATAGATCATAAGTGGGCGTACATAAAATAGCTGAGCATGTAAATTGTTCTGTTAAGAAAGTTTTTAATGCAATTGATCATTATAAAACATATGAAACTGTTGAAAATATTCTTAGAAAGGCTCGGCCAAGAAAAACCTCTCCCACAGAAGATACGCTAATCGTTCGTGTTGCTAAAAGACCCAAGTAAAGGCTCCAACCAGATTAAAAATGAAGTTTTTTCGCCTGATGACCCGAGAAACATCTCGTGAAGACTGATACGCCAAAGATTAGTGGAAGCTAAATTGTTTGGAAGAATCTTTCGAAAGGTACCGCTTCTTACCTAGCAACACCGAGAGAAGCTATTATTATTCGCTAAAAAAATATGTTAATTGGACGGTACGAGAAAGGAAAAAGTGTTATTTTCAGATGAAACAAAAATTAATATGGTAAATTCCAAAGGAAAGCGCTATGTTACACGTCCTGTAAACAATGCTTTTAATTATAAATACACAAGGAGTATAGTCAAGCACGGTGGCGGTAACATTAAAGTATGGGGGTGAATTTCCGGATGTGGAGTTGGACCCGTTCGGAAGATTGAAGGTACAATGGATCAATGTCAATATAAAAATATCTTAGAGCACACAATGATTCCCTACTCGGACGATCATTTGCCTGTAACCGGGATCTTTCAGCATGACAATGACCCTAAACATTCGGCCAATAGCGTCAAGTTTCCTTAGCGAACACCGTATATCCGTTTTAGACTGGCCAGCAAATAGTCCGGATTTAAACCCGATAGAAAATCTCTGGCATATTGTTAAAAAGAAAGTCTCAAACAAACGTAACACCAGTCAAAACGAACTATATGAAGCATTTGTTGAAGCATGGAATTCAATCCCCCTAGAAAAATGTATGAAATTGATTGAAAAATTCCACGTTGTTGCGGTGCTGTTATTGAAAATAAGGGATACGCCACTAAATATTAATTATAACTATTGGTAGGCTGTGGATAGTAGCTATTTCGTTAATAACAATACTAATTACGAATATTTAAAAAAAATATTGTTTTTAATCATTTATTTGTTGTTGTTTCTAATTAGTTGACCGACCATTATTGTTCATACCTTAAAACTGATTTAAATGTTTGTTCGTAATGTAATATTGAAACTGCACTTGTGTAATGGGATTTAGGTATATTGTTTTTCTAATAAATGATAAATCGTTGAACACATCGATGTCCTATTTATTGCTTAATTTAAAAATAAAAACGATTGCGGTGAAGTATCTTACTTAATGTCAAGGACTGTTGGTAGTGTTTCTAATTACACGATCACCACTGTATATCGTGATACATATCACGGAATCTTTTCTAAACATGGTTTTTAAAAGCTTTTCTTTTGGGTTTACATATCACGCATAATACACAATACATAGAGTGTCAACATATCTGAGTTTTGAATGAGGTGACAAACTTAATTTTTATTTTCTTTTTTTCGTTCTATTTAATTCCCTACTTTTTGGATATAATACTAAGTGACCTCTCATAAAATTGATATTATTAAGTTGACTGCACCTTAAACAATTTTCAGGGAAGTCAATAGAAAATTAAAAAAAAACCTCACCGATCATAGTCTTGAGTCGCACAGCGCACATAATGAAGTCGTCGAATTGTATGTAACCATCTGAGGAACCGTATCTGTGAATATTCATTGTATAATTGTAAAATATTCCATAAGTAATATTGCGGTTAGTTGGACTAAGGATTTAACCATGCAGGCTGGAATTTGTTCAAGGACAGGAAGGCAGACAAGAGATAATTAATATTTATACAATTATACACATCTCAAAATCTATTGACAATGTCTTACAAGTTGTTCGTTACAAAAAAGGAAAACATACATCTTTTTCCAACCAGAGTGTTATAAATAATGCATTTGTATTCCCAGTAATAGAGTCAACCTAGTATTTACTCCGTCTCTCTTATTATGTTTTCTTTATTATTACCATAAAAGATTTATAAGACAAGTTTGTTTTTATTTACGCTCTTGTGTTCCCGATGTATTACTTTATGTTCTTGTGGTTTTAAGGTGAAGAACTGTTAATAATATAAGACATGTTTTTTATTCCAATCTTAATTGATTAACATTACTAAGTGTAAAATTTCTTTGACTTCCACTAATTTTTTTGATTACATATTTTGAACCATTGAATTGAACAAGTTAATATTGGTACAAATTCTTACAAAAATTTTATGTGAACATTTTTTAATTGTTTCAAATTATGAACAATCAAACTGTATTGAAGTGTATTAATAAAGTTGTACTAACTCAAAATGACACAAGTTCTTACAAAAATGTTGTTATGTTTTTCGCAAATTGTGAATATACATTTACAAGTACTTATACTATTTCCATTTCTTTATTTTCTCGATGACAGTTCTAATTTGATAGTTGTAGTGTTGTGACCAAATAAGTAATGATATCGATCGCATATATTTATTATATTTTGAACAATGACAAATACAACAAAAACATTCAAATATAAATAAATAAAGATTTCCTGTCGTTATAATTATTTCGTTTCATTGTCGAGTACCTACCTAAACCTACTTATTTTACAGGAGCTTCGAAAATTTTGAAGATTGGCATTATCAATCAAGAATTAATACGTGTAACATCTTGTAATGAAATATAATATTATTAATAAATTTGTACAAAAGTATCCGGCAGTAGTTTAGTTTCATACATTTTGTAAAAAAATATCGGGTCTGTTATCGTGTTACGTTTATCGATATAGCTTCATCCCTATCAGTTTCTCCGATTTTATAAAACATCATATGTTTTTATAAAATAATGCATACATAATGTAAAAAAGACGCTCGTTCAAGTTTTCACAGGAGCTGTCATCAAAAAAATAAAGAAATGGAAATGGTATAAAATAACGTCGAGCAAATGTTACCGCAGAGCGCGTGACATCATACGGAGGGAACAGTACTAAATAAATGCAGAAATTATTATGTAGAACAGATGTCAGTTCACACATCAATCGGGTAACGTTCGCTTACAAACGAATGACGTCATGCGTTGTTATTGGTGTTTACATCAAAATTATTTGACAAAAAAATATTTTGAATGATGTTTATATGTATTCAACATTTTATACGATTACTGTCCGGTTGCCTATTGTACGAGTTAATATTGGTAAAAATCTTACCGTTCAGTTCAGTTTATGAATTAGTATAGGTAGTAGTGTTGTTGATACCTGTGAGCGAGCACGTTGAGTACGTGCGCGTTGACGGTGTACCCGGCGGAGTGCAACGCGTCGCGCAGCGCGTGCGCAGGTATCGCACCGCGTCCCTCCACGTCGTAAAGCCGGAACACAGCCTGCACATACGCACATATCATTTAACCAATATTTTACATATCGTCAGCGATATGGCAAAGCGGGATATGCCACTTTTTTCATGTTTTCTCACCGGTTAGTGGCATACAGTCCGAGTCTGTATATTGGTAGAAAATGGAGCGGCGATGTGTTATTGATTTGTTTCGTTAATCGAGGATTTTATCTGTTACGCGGGTTATCAAGCGGGTTAGAAATCTGATTCCGTCTGGGTCGCAACCATAATGTCGCTGCTTGTCGTTGTTCGGAGTTAGCCAACTTCGCAGTGGTCGCTGTTGTAGTTGGACTGTACTGGACTAATCATATTAAGTACGATTCCGACACTTTACCGTATGAATACGGCACGTATACAAAGTTTATAATATAGAGATCACTTACACGCCAGTTGCGCAGATCGATCCACAATGATTTGAACTCGTCGAAACCGAGCCCACCGGAGCCGTCCTTGTCTAGCATGGCGATCATGCTGCGACACACGTCTTTAGAGAAACCTTCACCTTTCAGTTCTGAAATATATTTATAAACACCTTTATTACTCAGACCTTTTTTTTATTAAAATGATTCTGAAATCGCACAAAACTGTAATGTGACACTAAAATTAAAATTACGTCGTGTAAATTTTTTAAATTATAAATTAGCTGATGCCCGCGACTCTGTTCACGTAAAGGGAACTACGTGTCTTATTTCATATAAAATTGGGATGTCTTATAATTTTATAATAATGCAAGCCCATATTCGAAAGCGTCATGATATGTAGCCTAGATTGTTCCTAAGGTTCGTTCACTGTTCTCTTTAGTACTCAAGTAATGCAAGTTCTAACACGATTGGATTTGTCATCGTTAACATATCAAAAACCGTCCCATTTTCAACACCCTATTAACCCTTAGGAGATGAATCTACAAAAATCCTTTGTTAGTGGTTCCTCCACGTATCAAAGGAACTCGTTGCCAGAATTTCATGTTTCTCGTCCTACTAGTTTAAGCTGTACGGTTTCCTGTCAGTCAATCTTAAGAATTTAATATAGACTTATTGGATTAGATTATAGCCTAAATGGAGTCAGGCTTACGTTGGTTTACTTGAAAACACAAGTAGCCAAAAAAAACTATGAAAGTAGAGAGCTAACTTTTTACCGTTTTTTTGTAAAATTCATATCCTGTATTGGGTTGCCAACTTTTTTTGAGAAAAATAACATATCAAATTGTTTTTTGTTGTTTGTGAAAAATTTAAAGCTAGATTTCTCTTCTTATTTAACGGCAACGTGTATCTACGGGTATAATGTATAATGACGAGATGGAATCCGATGGCGAACCTTCGGAGAGGTCTATGTCAGCAGTGGACTTCAAAACGCTGATGATGTATGTGCATCTAAGACAATTATAGTAATATCACGAGGATATAATATTTATTAGTCTTACAGAGTTCAAACAAAGCTCTTACAAGATGGTGGCTCTCTTGTTAAAGCATGTTCGGCTCATAAATTGTTGGGGGTATGCAAAATTATTTTGTTTTTTAAATATCCCTACAATTAAAATCGGTGATAACTGGTCACTCGCGCGTAACGTTTCACGGCCAGTTAAAAGTTTCGGCAGTATAGTACACACAACAAAGTGCTGTGCATATTTCGGTTTGGCGTTTGGAGTAAATGCATTTGGATCCTGGACCACTCGGATAGGCATCATCGGAGGAAACCTCGGCGGCGAAAGGTATCTGAGCCTTCATACCGGTTATAGTACCTATACCATATTTGGCGGTTATTTTGTGTGGTATCTACTTCCAACCACTTTAAAAATATACACAAGCAGAATATCACACCCGGTGTGGGAGTGGTGTTGCCATCCTAAAGGGAGTTTTTATGATAACTTAAAATTCATCCTTCTACTTATATTTATAATTCACTTCGCTTGTACACAATAACCAAACTACATTACGTAAAATTTACCATTACAATAAAAACCGCAATATGAAAAATCAAAATCCTGGCAAAAACTCGGTTAATCTTTGGAACTACTGATCTGGTTTTTCCCCCCTAATTGGAAGCTACAATAGCCATAAGTGTTACTAGACTATTGTTTGTATAAATTTTGTTTTGTAATTAATGCGAACGAAGTCTCGTGCGGTTACAAGTATTTAATATTAGTGTCACATAAAGATAAGATTTTATCATATTTTTATGGAAATGGAGGTGATGACTTCTATAGAATAAACTATATGAAAAATGAATTTAAACTTAGTGTAGGTAGGTATAACAGAGAAATTGAAAATATTTTAAAATGCCCATTTTCGCACTTTCCAACTTCATGAACGACATAATAACACATGCTTACAACAAAGCGTGGAACTGTAGACATTTCCAAAATAAAACATTGAAAATATCTACATTTTTATGGTGTTAGTGCAACGTTACGAAAACAAATACAACGAAATAACGTTTTTTGATTTACAAAATAATATTTTAAAAAAATGTAATAAAAAACGTTATTTGAAATAAAAATGTGTTATGTACATAAAAAATAAATAAATATCAAATCATATTTGAGCTGTCGCTAACCTGTAAATACAAAGAAGAAAAAATACATAATAATAAATAGGCATTTTATACAGTATGCCTCCATTTCAATAAAAATTAATGAAATTGTAAATAATATTGTTATACAACACAACGCCGCGGCACCGATGAAAACCTGAAACTTACAAAAAATTAGTGTAATTTTTGTAAAACTTTGTAACAGCAAAAAACAATATTATATAATTCGTTTTATAATCAATTTAATTAAAATAATTAAAATTTATTTTTGTTATGAAATTGTTGCAATTTTGTATTACTTCATACAATATTTCCGTTTATCTTAATAACCAAAGCAACTGTTCTACAAAGACCTATTAAACATTTAACTTCCTTTTGAAAACCTGATTCATGACAGTTCCCTTTTTTTGCGTACAGAACGCGTAAATTCTACAAATATATTGACATTTTACTATTTCTTCTTATATAGTCTTAAACGAATTATAGTACATACTTATAGATATTTTCATACCCACACTCAGAATACCTTACTCTTATAATACCGCCATTAAAAAAACCTTTCGCAATATTTAGAATACCTTGCTTTTTCAAAATCCATATTCAGAATACCCTTACTATTTAAATGTTCACACTTACGATACTTAATTTAAAATTAAATCCACATTAAAACACCATGCGATTTCAAAGTCCACACACAGAATACCTTACTCTTTAAATATTCACACTTACGATACTTTATTTATAAGAAAGTCCACATTTAGAACACCATGCGATTTCAAAGTCCACACTCAGAATACCTTACTCTTTAAATATTCACACTTACGATACTTTATTTATAAGAAAGTCCACATTTAGAATACCTTGCTATTTCAAAGTCCACACTCAGAATACCCTTACTATTTAAATGTTCACACTTACGATACTTAATTTAAAATAAAATCCACATTTAGAACACCATGCGATTTCAAAGTCCACACACAGAATACCTTACTCTTTAAATATTCACACTTACGATACTTTATTTATAAGAAAGTCCACATTTAGAACACCATGCGATTTCAAAGTCCACACTCAGAATACCTTACTCTTTAAATATTCACACTTACGATACTTTATTTATAAGAAAGTCCACATTTAGAATACCTTGCTATTTCAAAGTCCACACTCAGAATACCCTTACTATTTAAATGTTCACACTTACGATACTTAATTTAAAATAAAATCCACATTTAGAACACCATGCGATTTCAAAGTCCACACTCAGAATACTCTTTTTACTCTTTAAATAATTAACACACTTACGTACTACAATATTATTTTTATAAGAAAGTCCACATTTAGAATACCTTGCTATTTCAAAGTCCACACTCAGAATACCCTTACTATTTAAAAGTTCACACTTACGATACTTAATTTAAAATAAAATCCACATTTAGAACACCATGCGATTTTAAAGTCCACACTCACAATACCTTTACTCTTTAAATAATCCACTTAGTACACATAATTTTTTTAATAAATCCACTTTTAGAAATATCTTGCTAGTTCAAGGGCCATAATATATTATGACACTTTAAATATACACATTAGGTCACTATATTTAAAAAAATATCAGAATTTACCTTACTCTTTAAATATTCACTTAGGATATCTTACTTTTTAAAAATCCACATTTATAATACCTTGCTATTTCAAGGTCCACACTCAGAGTACCTTGGCTTTTGAATATCCACATATCTTGCCATTTTCTTAGCTTCATTATTAATATTTTATTATTCCACATTCACACGAGACCTTCCTATATAAATATTTGAATTCAAAATTCCTGGTCACTTCCAAAATTCTTTCAAAATTTGTATCAAAATACCTTTCCTTTTTTAGTAGCGACATCCAATTTACCTTGAGTCTGAGGCTGTGGCTGCGTCAAGTGGACTTGCTCTTGGTTCTGTTGTTGTACTTGTTGCAGGTCGATGCCGAACTCCTTGCAGATGGGTGTGCACAGTGCGCACAGTAGTTGTTCCAGGCAGCTTTGTGCTTGCGGGGGGGACTGTGTCCCCCCGCCTGCCCCCGCATAACCACCACCGCCCCCGCCGTCGTACGCTCCGCCGTGGCGCATGGCCAGCTCTGCGTCGGACAGTTTACGGTCATATATCACTCTTTAACCGTATCAGCCTCGGCGGAACTTTTAAAACTCCAAGACGTCATTTTCGTTCATTCAGAATTTATACGACATTAGCTGTGCCCGTGGCTCTACTCTCGTTGACTACATAATGCCGTCGGTATTGTGGTGTACCGTTTCCACCAAGGGCGGTCGCCTAATCCTTTTTAAAAAATAAAAGTAGCCTAATTTACTCCTTATAAAATTAGCTATCTGCCAGTGAAAGCACTGTCAAAATCGGGTCCAACCGTTTCCGAGATTAGCCGGAACAGACGGGCAAAAACTTTAAAAATAGATTTTTTATATATATATAAGTACCGTATATACATTCATATACATTTAAAAAAAGCTATTATTTTGAAATTACAAACAGAAACTTCTATTTTATTTATTGGTATAGCTGTATAGATGAGTGCATAATTTCTGAATTCAATCATAAGAACAAAATTGTATACACTGACCTAATTTATAAAACCTATGTACCTAAGCTAATTTATATCTATGCTTCGTTTTTTATTAACGCGGAGTAACACTGCTAAAATCAAATGTCAAATTTGAAAATAATGTTGCCACATTTTTTTTCCAATGTTGTGCTACCGTTTATGTTACGATCTAATATTTATTTGAATCGTAAGATAATAAATACTAAATTATGTGGTTATTAATTAAAATATTTTGTTTTAATTTAGGAAACAATAAAATGTACAAGCAATATAATTTTAAAACAAGAACGTTTGACTCATGACCATGACAATTGTTTTTTTTCCCGACCTGACCTTACTGTTAGCCTGCAGAGGCCCTATCCAAAAACAGAGCCGCTGATGGCTTTTGATAGCTTGGCCATGGCTTGGGGGCGAGCGTTTAAGGCACTCAGCCGCGAAAGCTTGGGCAACAAGCGCGCAAGGGTGCGAATGACAATTGGGATTTAGTCTACATCATTTGAAGGCCAAATGATCGCAAGTGTTTTTTGTGTAACAAAACAATATCAATAAAAACTCATACGGTTTTACTACCGTGCGCGATAAGTTGAGACTCGCCTGGAATGCAACCCTCCGTTCGCTAACCCTGTAACTTCCCCTCAAACTCTAAGTGTACTGTAGGCAACGCATTTTTTTTAACATCTTAGTATCGTACTGGCTTACGTCACGCAACGACGACGCGATCCGATTTTATAATCTTATGAATTTGATACTGTTTCGTTAATAGTTATTATAGTTACTGATATATTTTATTTTATTTTTGTGTTAAGTTTATATGTTATAGTGGAAAGAGAAATCTCGTCAAATAAAAGTGTTGGACTTTTTTGAAAACGAAAAACGGAACAAACAGTTGTGTTTACCTGTTGATCAGGCAGTGAAAAGAACCTAGTATGGCAACGGGAGTACCGAAAAGCCAAGTTGCTGAGGATCAAAAGTGAAACCAAGCGCTTACGAATTGCTTCACCGACACTTGGTAGTTCTACAGCGGAGAATGAAATAAAATTGTCGACTCCAGGTAAAAACATTGACAATTGACAAAGGACAATCGAACAGTTTCGACTTATGCGCTATCAGAAACATTGTGGATAGTTTTTATACTGTTCGAAAAGAAATACCCCCTTTGAATAAGATATTGGCTGTGGCTAAAAGAGATCTTAATTTCCAAGAAAAAAAAACATATTTAAGAAGAGTCTTGTTAGAAAAATTAGGCTACAAATTTAAGAAATGTAAGATGCGAGACATTTTTTGGTTCAAAAACCAGACATTCGAGCTTGGCAGGCAAGGTACTACGACTTCTTAAGGAGAACGACGACCTAGGTGCCGCAAAAAGACCAGTCATCTATATCGACGAAACCTGAATTCACGCACATTATACAGTGAGCAAATGCTGGCAAAATAGTACAGATGCATCAGTAAAAAAAAATCATAGTCCCGGTCAAAGATGGGTGATCGTTCATGCAGGATGGGGCTGCACTAATATACAAATGTAAAAGTAATTCAGGAGACTACCATCATGAAATGGATATGACAAATTTTAAAAAGTGGATTGGCCTGGATTTTAAAAAATGACCATGAAGTTGTACTCTTACCACTTATATGTGTGACCTGAACCCGATTGAATACATATGGAATTTAATAAAGCAAAGAGTAGCGAACAAAAATATAAATCAATCCGAAAAAGAAATAGAAAAATTAACATGGGATGCCATTAACACAGCATAACTGAAAGCGACTGGCAAAAAGAAGTGAACCATGTAGACAGGCTCAAACAAAAATATTGGGATGATGACCTACTGCAAGAAGCAAATGAAACACAAATTATAATAAATTTGCATTCAGATGCCTCTTCTGAAAGTGAAGGATTCAGTAGCGACGAAGAACCCGAATTAGAAGGAGTAGAGACACTTATCAGTGACGATGACTAATGTTAATATTATTATAATAAATACCTACATAAACTTAAACTGTGTTTTTGGAACGAAGTTCCTTAGGAAGCTGAGGATAGGGATGTTAAGCTGACCGAACTGAAAAAAATGTGATAGTAAAACCGTAAGAAAAAATCCGTTGGAAAAAACCTTAAATGAACGTGCGCAGGCGACAGTCGCATACACAAGCTACCTATAATACCTGTTATTACAACTTTTTTCGTTCTCACCTCTCTTTCTATTACCTCCAACGCGCAATGCATAGTATATACTTAGAATTTGATGACGAGACTAACTAAGAATTACTTATATAATAATATATAATGATAATCAACTTTTGTAATTTTCATTTATAATTCTATTTCTATGTAATTTTATGTTGTCAAACAAAAGAAAGAGATATATTTTGTTAATCATTGTAATTGCATACACCTTTTATTATTTTAAGTATTAGATTTCCTAAAATACTGAATTTCCTAAATACTTTCTTGTACTTAAATAAATAAACTAATCAGCAATTAAAAAACATCAGAAACCTACATAAAATTGAGCACGATTTTGCAATTGTGTCGATTTCATTAGCGAGACTTTTATTAATTACAACATGACTTTTAGTAAACATAATTAAATGTCGAGTTAAAGTTTAAAAACGTTCCGCCCGCTAGCCTTTATTGAAAAAGGGATGTCGCTCGGATGCAGGTAGTTGGGGCAACAAATCCTAAATAATATTTTGCATTATTTTCTTAACCTCTCCCTTATTACCTGTTATTGACAAAGCCATTTTACTGTTACACAGAGGCCAGCGCAGTTCCATAAGGCCTATAATTGCGAGCGAGAGGTCTGATAAACAATATTTATGACTCAGTTCACACGCCTGTAATAGCTCAAGTATAATAAATATAAGGCGGCGTTGTTCCGAGTATAACACTCGGTACATTAAAAAAAATTGCAGAGACGAAGTCGCGGGTGGAAACTTGTGATATTTTTTTGTGCACAGTACAACCATGCGTCTGTGGCGTCACCGCCCCCTGGTCTCAACTTATTGCGCACGGGTAGTACGATTATATCGGATTGATAGACATTACTGTATTTGAAATCCAATTAACTAATAACAATTGAAATATCATTACACTTGACGAAATTAAAAAACAGATTGAAGTAAAATTCAATAGTGTTTTTCGTGTGTTAGTAGTGGATTTCTACCATACAAATCAAGATTGAGAGTGTATTTTACACTTATATTATTTAATATGCATTATATACAGCAGAATGTTTGGATAATTATTTACAGTAAAAATATATATCTTCATACGTTAGAAGAGTGAAAATCACTTCTTAGATAGGAGAGGTATCGGAAATCAGTAATATTTTAAATATAAATATTTATTAAAATATTATTTTCGTAAGTCTCTAAAACAACTATACATTTATTAATATATTAAAACCCACATATAAAATTAATAAATAATTCAGAGGGTTATTTAATAAATAATAAATAAAGCAAAAACATAATTTAGGAAATTATTGTCAATTACTGAAAAACGTAACATAAAAACCAAACAAATTTAATTTAATAAACAAACGTTTTTAATGATATACTTACGTATTATTTTATCTTCACATGGATAGCAAAAGTAACGGACAAAGCAGAGCTTTAGACACTCACAATAAGCCTTATAACGACAACGAAAGCTTAAAAATGGGCATTAAAATACAAATAATTAATCATTACAATCGAGTCCCACAAATAAATATTATTCAATCTGTCTCCAATGTACAGCCGATGAAATAAAAATAAATAACAGTAACTCTTTTTTTAATTCTTCGACTGTACAGTGCTCAGTATATTATTATTATAATTAAAAAATATATAACTAATGTGTGTATACGTTATGTTAAAAACCTTTTTGATTTAACACAATCGTGTGTAGTCGGTTCTGATATTTACAAAACCCTGCATCTTATTAAATATTGTATTAGCTTTGTTAATATTTATGTACTTTAATAAAATACGTTTTAATTTTAATTGCTAAAAGCATTTCGCTTCGACATCAAAGAAAATACAGAATTATTTAAAAATTATTATTTCTTTTAACTCTAGCAACACCATATTAGTTATTATTGGGATATTAAAATCTTGCATTTGTTTCCCTTTTAATAAACTATCACCGAAGCTAAAAACCAGATGAAAACGTGATGAACAAAAAGCTTCAGAGTGAAATAGAATTCAGAAAAGAGATTCCCAAACATAATCGCAACTTAGATAATTTGAAAGCCGCCTGCTTTTGAAGTCGGTTAAAACGACCATCAAATGCAAGACCTGTTATGGACTCCAGAAAACTCGACATCGAAAATGTTAAAAAACCATTGCTATAGATACAGTATTGAACAAGTAAAATAATTAGTGAGAAAACCAGTTCCCAGGTGTAAAAACAAGGGGGTGGTTACGTACCTTCCCTCATGGCGTAGTCGAGGATCTCTTTGAGTTCCTGCCAGTCCTACTTCGCCGTCGTCACCGGCCAGCCGGTTGAAGAAATCGCGGACCGGATCGGCAGGTTCCGGGTTCGGAGCTATGTCTTTCACCTTCAAACAGAAGGGGAGGGTCTATTTGTGACTTGAGCTTGTTTTACGGTTTATTGTAGGGTTTAACGCTCTAGATTCAAAGGAATATGGTACAAAACGATACAACCGCATCCTCTAAAGTCACCTTGGATAGATAATATCACAATTAATCGGCAAGAAGCCATCATAACAGGAATGAGAATACGCTCGGGACACATCCCATCGAAAAAAAAAAATCGCATTTATGATGCGTAAAGCGCCATCTCCAATGTGTCCGACTTGCGGGTTCATAGATGATGTGCACCACATTCTGGTGGAGTGTGTTCGGAGTGAATCCACTAGGTCTAAACTTAATGCTTCTGGCTCGATCCACATTGGTATATATATTTCCATTTTGGCCGACCCTTCGTCTTCTTTTGCAAGGGAGCTATTTAAAATTAAATTAAGTAAATGTTAATAGTAGTTTTTATGTTGTTTGTAAATTTTCTTCGGAAGTTTAAATAGCAAAGGCAACATAGTCGCTCAGCGACTAAGCCTACGGTAAAGAGAAAAAACAACCATATACTCATTGAATCATATTACTGTATTATGTTATTTATTCTTGTTTTTGTTTTAGATTTTACTTTGCTAACTTTTTTTGTTTGTTAATTTTGGTTATAGTTGTTTGAACTAAAGCTGATAAAATATATAGTAAGCGCGCGAATTGAATGCAATCGGAGCCTGAGGTGAAGAGCGGGTGCATCTCCCCCCGCCGTACGCACGCCTCACCTAACGCGCAGTTACTGTGCAATGCGAGTGTTTATCGTACGATTATTGATCGCGTTAATACTCAAGTTGCAGCCTGGTGTTATTATTTGTTTTTAATAACGACATCCGAGTACATTAAACTGTGTTAATAAAATCAATTTTTAATTCACCGTCGAAAACGGGAACTGGCGAAAAATTAATTTGATGATGATTAAATTTCTGAGATTTCAACTATTTCAGTTTGATTACTCAGCGTGAAATAATTAATAAAAAAATGTGTTTATTAAATATGTCAACCAAAATGTAAATGTTAAATTTAAATAATATTGAATTTTATCGTGATCCTCATTATGGACAACAATAATTCTAATTAGTTTACAGCACTATCGAATTCTTTAACTCTGCATTCAACTCGCGAGCTTTTATACATTAAGATTTTTAAAATGGTAACGCTTTAATTAATCCAATAATAAAATCCCACTCACAATTACTATATAATATCTAAAAACGGTTACACTCATCCACTGATTTTGCTCAAATTAGCATGTTATATATAAAGTACTTACCCTATCATCGACATCTCCCATTCCGATGTCTTCGTCATTCTCACTGAAAAAAAAAAATTTAAACCGATAAGAATTTATATGCTACTTGCTGGGCCGGCAGACGTTCTACCCCTTCTGGTAGTTAATGGTACTACATACGTTGTTCTTCCCTTTCCGTTATTAAATGGCTCGACTACAGCACCGCCTATCGGATCCTAACATATATAAACACTTTAAGGCTTTCAAGTGCGGCTGCCAGAACACACCTATTGGTGTTTGGCGACAGATTTTAAATTCGAGAGTGGTAACTAGACAGCGGGCATTAGAAAAATCCCTATCACCATGCTATGGTTTCATCACGATTTTTTCCTTCACCGAAAGCTCAGGCTCAATGCGAAGATTCGAAGCAACGTCTATCAACTCCGTGTCCGAACAAGCTACAATTAGCAACTCAAAATAGTATGTTTTTGTTTTACGTTGACTTTTGATCAAAATTATTTCGTTGCAAGCCATCTTCCATGGAATCTTAGTTTTTACCAAAGGGGAGTCGATTTCTCCTTGATTTTTATCAAGGCCCTTAAAAATATATCTATATAATAATATACATTCAGAGTGATATAACTTACGCCATGTTGTTGTCCTTTTCAGAAAAGACACGGACAAGAAATTCCCCTTCCTCGTCAGGCTCGAAGGTCGACGGCACGATTACATACTGACCCGGTTCGAACTTGAATCTGGATAGAACAAATGTAAAAATGATATTCAGAAAAGCATACTTATTTGTTTTTAATATTATCCCCAAGATCCCGTCAAAAACTCTACTTGTGTCTTTTTTCTGCAAATGACATTTTGATTGCCCATGGGTGTAACAGTACTCACCTAGCGCTGACCTCCCTGAGGTTAATGAAGGCTTGCGATCTGCCAACGGAGGCGTTGTACTTGAAGAAGTTGACGTCGAGCGGCTTGGGCACGTGCCCGTAGTCCGGTAGGCGGTACACCGCGAACCCAATGGTCAGGCACTCGAGACCCTGGTGACGCTGCGAGCGCCGGTTCTTTTGCATTAGGGCGACGATTATCTGCATTAACAATACAATTATTAGCGATAAGAAAACCAACTTCAATGATTTTGAGGTGTATCTTCGAAATCGAAGGTCCAATACCAATGCAATTAATATGGGACCACCCAAGAGGTATCTACCCACTTTCCAATAATAAAGAAATCATTCAAATTGGTTCATATACAAAGAAGTTGTGGCTAAACAGCTTTAAAAAAAAAAACATACGAATTAGCCATGGAAATTACTGCTATTTAAAAATAAGTGTCACAGCTGTGAAATTATATATTTTATCACCGTTATTTCACCTGCGATAAATGAATTACATATTTGCAACAAAAACCTTTCTTTTGTTATTATTTGTTTGGTTTGGTTTATGATATAATTTGCTATTAAGTAAAATGAATTCATACAGTCACGCTATATATATATAATAAGAAACCAAAAAAGGGCCATGTTTTTGTAGTACATATGAAATTGAACTGAACACAATGAACATATAATTTATCATATGTAGCAGTTATTTTTGATTCGATATAGCTGGTGACAAATTATTTTTGTTTTCATATGAAAAATAGCAGTGATGTATTATAATTCAAAACAAAATTCTTACTCAGTAGATACATGTAACAGAAGTGAAAATTCTATGCCCGTGTATACATTATAGTATTACACCATTTTTTTAAATGTGACTTAATTTGATCTTTTGGTAAATATACTTAAGCCACTAATATTTTTATTTCAATTTTATGGAATCGATAAGTGTTCTAAAATACTAATTTAAATATACGCGCAAAACCGCTACCCGCCATACTCCTTTGGTTTGTGACGTCATTATATATTCAACAACAATGTTCTTCGAATAAAGATTTCAAATAATTATTTAGTGACACCTAGTGGAGATAATTGAAATATCAAATAACTAAGACGATATAATAAATACATACTAAATCAGTACTTGGTTCACAAATCAGTACAGGCTATAAATATGATACACATAAGATACACAATATCGTATATTACCCTCTTCAAAATATATCATATACATTGATTTATTGGTATAGTCAATAGGTACATCTTATCTCTATAAAACAAATAAAAAATCTCTAATATACATGAGGCCACGTGAAGGTATACTCACGGTACACTTGTTCTGATCATCACCCTCGTCGGGATCTTTGAGGGTCACCGTGTACTGTGGATTGCGCCAGAACTTCTCCAAATAATTCCTGCATCCACCCGCTGTCACTCCTTAAAAACCAAAACGATTTACACCTATGAAATCTCAATCGCTTTTTTTTCTAACTGACTATACTGTTAACCATAGCTCAGACGGCATTTACAGCTTCACCGTGGCTTGGGGGCGAGCGCTCAAGACACGGAGCCGCGAAAGCGTGGCAACATGATCAAGGATGCCGCGCCTCGGCTTGGGCTGTAGCCGTAGATTCAATCGCTATATTAATGCTTTACTCTGGTACATTTGAATGCTAACTATTTTACCACATAATGTATAATACCCTAAAAATATCGTTTATTTTCTCATACTTTGTTATCTCAAATTGGTGTTTATTTTGAAATATACTTGATATAATATAAGATTAAAGGAATATGCAACTGGACAATTTTAAAAATATAATTTCACATAAATAACGCATTATAAGTACTAAAAGTACCGTTTAAATGTATATATTTTTAAATTACCGCGTTAACAATATCGCAGAGCGCATCAAGTCATATGTGGTGGGATCAGTCCTAAATAAATGCAGAAAATTATAAGGATCAACAGAAGTCAGCATAACGCACCAATTGGGTAACGTTCGCTTACACACGAATGACGTCATGCGCTGTTATTGGTGTTTCTGTTGACATGAAGAACAGCACTAAATATTCCATCTTATTTATTAATTTAAAAATATAAATCAATGTTATTTCACAAAATTTTCATTGAATAATGATTATAATATCAGGAAGATTATTTTAAACCAATTTTTTTTTTGTTACTGTCCGGATGTCATCTTGTTGACTTCTTTCTTGGCTCTTGGTCTTGCTTGGCGCCTGACGGTTCACATTCGTCCAATGCACGTCCTCAGATATGACATGATTGATGATCTATTTGAAGGAATCCGCACGTAGATTGGTAGCCAAGGATTCGCTGTGCGACGATGGGAAGCACCCATCGACACATTTCCACATTTTTTAACAAGGAAGCAAGCAAGACCTATTTTCTCTAACAATTACATCCCTATACTAGCTGTGCCCGCGACTTCGCTCGCGTGGACGTCAGAAGAACGCGTAATGCTTATAAAAATCGTTGTTTCTTAAAAAAAATTTTTATAAGAAGTAAAACAAAAATAATTGATTAAAATCAATCCAGTAGTTTTTGTATGATGCGCGCACAGCGGTAACCTAAATCAATTTATTTATATAGATTGTTGAAATAAAGTATGTTTGTAATTCACAGGAATATTTTAAAAAGTACGATCTTACATACCATCAATCCTGTATTCCCCGAAGGGTTAGGCAGAGGTGTAATAATTGTACACCCACAGTTCGCCGAGTATGTTTTTAGGTACCATGTAATAGGGGGCGAGCCTATTGCCATTAATCTGACACGAAACTAAACTCCGAGCTGCTACTGAAAATTTCATAGGAAAAATCCAATAACACTTTGCTCGACCTGGGATTCGAACCCAATAGCAGTCATAGTTCTCGTTCATAGCAGTCGCGCTTACGACCGTTAGGCTAACGAGGCAGTACGATCTTACATTCCCAAAATAAAGTATCAAAAATTTTAAGGCGAAGGATCCACCTGTGAAGTTATTTTTTTAAAACAGAAACTCGAACAAAGGTCTATGAATATTTATCTCACCTCTGACCCATTCTCCTTCGAACACTGACATTTCCCATTTCTTGGTGCAGCCCTCCGGGCATTCCTCAGGATCTAGCGTCTCGGGGTTCAAGTTGCAAATTTCCACTCTGATAAAAAAAAAATGGATGGGTTACATACTTATGTACGCACGTTACAAGTTGCACTTCTTTGAATAGTGACTCTCGATGTCATGTGAAATCATCAATATCAATACATAGTATAAAAGAAAGTCACTTTCCGCGACTGTCTGTATCTCCACTTGCTTATTCTAATCCATGTAACGGATATTTATACGATTTTCACTCTCATTTAGAGAATTTATTACGGAAGGTTTCTATATACAATAAATACATTCCAATGATAGTTTTGTTTAGTAGAGAAAATCCAATGTTTTGTAATCAAGTCGTCATTAATTAAAATAATGTACTAAAGACTTGTAGTTTTTAAAAAAGCTTAGAGGAAAGTTCGCGATGTCATGTTTCACTTTGACGTTGACTCGCAGTACCCATTTATATCATCAACATAATAATTAAAAATATTAGGTTATTTGCGAAGCAATTTTTCTCCAATTCAGTATTAATCGCTATCCAGATAAATAAGTTAGTTAACTTGGGTATTTATTGTAGATTAAATCGGTCCTTTATATTATATCACTTAAATTAATACCGTAGAAGATATCATGGATTCGAGATTAAGAGAAAACAACGAAGTCACTCGCAGCGAAACGGTTGACAGGTATAGCACTCCGCACCGCTGGTGCAACCCTCGCCGCGACCTACCTACCTAATAACGCGTCGCGAGTGTGCATTTTTAGTAACTATAAATTGTGAACTATCAATACTAACGCGATAAACTCTAAATCATGCTTTTTAAAACATAAATTACACCCGTGCGAAGCTGGGGTCGGGGATCTAGTATAACATTTAAAAAAAATGTGTGTTGTTGTTAATTGAAATTCTTGTAAGGTATTTACGAAACTGACCTGGAGAAGTGACTGACGAAGTCCTTGAAGGCCATCCAGAATTCACCGTCATCGTCGAACGTGAGACCAAGCTCGTCTTTCTCCGACTGCGGTATGAAACGCCACTCCGGAGACCTGCGATTATATTAACAAACAAAACTGTAATATAATATGTATATGAGACAACGAGAACCTAAGTGGCCTATCTATTTTTTTTTGGAAAAAAAAACCTATTAGCATATTTATAATCTAAAATGTGAATTTTACAAAACCACAGTGGCCTGAAGTTATTTACATGATACTAACACAGATGGTAAAAGCACATTTTTAGACTATGAATATGTTAATGGGTCAATTTATCGAAAAAAGCAGATAGGCCACTCAGGTTCTATAAACCAGAAAATGACAAAAAATCCAAACGGATCTATTGAAAACCATGACGATGTTATTCATATTGTGTATCTATATATAGGCATTACAGTAAAATACTATTACTTTTAAATTTAATTACTTATCACTCCAAGCTCCGTTCCACTCAGCTTCATTCCCCCAGGGGTTGCGCAGTCTAAGCAGAGGTATCTTCCCGGACCTACCGGGAGTCTCGATGTCCACATACTTCACGCGGGTCACCGAGTATGCGTGGCCTCTGATCAATCCTGCGGGAGTCTCTGCCTCTAAGATATTTGGATCCGGCTGTAATTAAACATAATTACGCAATTTAATACTTGTTAATAACGGTATAATCGTTCTCAAGATATTTACTATAACAGGAATAGTGATTCTTAAGAAAATACTATAATAGGAATAGTTATTCTTAAGAAAATACTGCAACAGGAACAGTGACTCTTAAGAAAACACTAACAGGAACAGTGAATCTTAAGAAAATACAGAAACAGGAACAGTGATTCTTAAGAAAATACAGTAACAGGAACAGTGATTTTTAAGAAAATACAGTAACAGGAACAGTGATTTTTAAGAAAATGCTGTAACACGAACTGTGATACTTAAAATATACTGTAATAGGGACAGTGATTCTTAGGAAAATACAGTGATACTTAATTGCTACTGGTAATAATTGTGTGAAAGAAAACGTAACATTCAAACAAATTTGAAATGTATTAAAAGTTATCCTACAAGAGTTTTAAGGCGATTTAGACTGATTAGTCATATCATTATTTTAGTATCTGTTACCTCAATACTGCATCCCATGAGCGAGCTCCTCTCGTAGGCCTTCAGGAGTATCGTGTAGAAGTCAGGTGGCAGTTCTGACATTTCGTACATCTCCGTAACGCCACCGGTGAAGTCCTCCATAGCTTCGCATGTAGAACCACCTTTAAGAGCCTCGTAGGACCCGTGCAACCTGAAAATCAAATCAGTTGATACTTTCCAGGATCCTAACCTACATTAATGATAAAAAAGGTATTTAAAAGTGCTGCTAGACAGGTAGAATAAGACTATTGTATCCCACTACATCGGGACAAATATACACCAGGTGTAACACCCGTCTTAGTGACCCGTTTAGACTTATTTCGTATACCCAGCCGGTGCATAGCCAGTAGTAATCAAGCGAGATAGTACGGGTCTGTACTCGATAGGATTGCGACCATCATGTACACCAGTAAAAGTGACTTTTTTTGGTTTGTCTCGTTTCGGGATCGGCCAGTGTATATTCAGACAGAGAGGCTTCCAGGACCGCATGACAGCGGTTACCGGTGATGGATTTTACTGTGCTTACTACCATTAGGTACAGTACAGTCACTTTGTCTCGCTACAATAAAAATACATGCAAATAAATAAACTCACTTAGCATAAGCCTTCTCGAGCAGAGCACTCCAAAACTCATTGTTCTCCGAGGAATGAAGGAACACGAGCTTGCCCCTGTACGTAGGTAGACGGTCATCTATCACCACGTCAACCCACCTGCCGTACTGCCAGAACCTGATGATGAATTGAAATTGAATGATTTAGACAACATATCCAAATAGACGTATAATAATAACAAGCGACAGGTTTCTACCAACACGTGTTTTTTGTTTTTAATAATGAATGACCCAAGCCCATCAACTTCTGTTACAAAAAAAAAATGTTTTTATTCATCACCAAAAACGGAAAATAGCGAAAAATAAATTTGATCATGATTCAATTTCAGAGATTAATTATTTTTTCAATATATTAGGTCACCAACAGAGTCGACATTAAAACATCTAAACAAGTTGTACAATTCAATATTTTTGTTAGACTTGTCCCTTATTACAGGCAATAACACTTTGCTCGAACTGGTAATCGAAACCAAAACCTCGAATATAGCAGTCGTGCTTATGACAACTAGGACTTTAAAAACTAAAAATATCAATAATTTCCTAAAAGTCTACACATCAACAATGTAATTTCTTAATAATAGTAATGGTATCAAAAAACATATCAATCTTCTTTGTAGTACATAGTCTGTGGATTTTTAAACGTTTTGCTATTCCTCAGAAGGGTTTCTTACAATTATATCATAATTCATATTAAATTGCAATGTAGAATCAAGTGTTATTATCTTCAGATCCCGAATCGAATCTAAGATTTTAATTGTAGTATTGTTAATAGTGTATGACCATAAAGTTACGTTTTTTTTCGTGACAAATTGACATAAAAAAACATTTCTCAATATTGAGATTAATTTCATCGTTGATGATCCATTTTGATAAGCAATTAAGATCCTCTTGCAATAATCGCCATATCATTAATCAATTTAGTAAACAATTTATTATATCGTATATTTTTCGGTTATTTCGTAATTTGCAAGACCTAAAAATTTACGTTCTAGGGACACTTCTTGTGGCTTCTAATGATGAACAAAGTATAGTAAGCAAATATTACCTAGTGACACAATGGTCTAAATATAAATATTACATACAAACAAGAAAACAACTGGAAAACACTATTATTCATTTATATATTTATTGTATTTCCACTTATATAAAAGCACTAGCCGGGCCCCGCAGTTTCACCCGCGTATAATTTAAATGCCACCTTCAAAAAAACCTTAAAAGTAGCCTATGTGTTAATCCAGGGAGTCAGCTGACTCCATACCAAATTTCAACAAAATTGAGCCAGCCTTTGAGCGTGAAGAAATAACAAATACGAATAAACTTTCGCCTTTATTAATAATAATATTAGTAGGATGAACGGAAATACCCAGTTGCAGAAGTCCCCAAGATTATTTAAGTTTTTAGGAAAATTATTCGAACAGAAAAGTTGGTCTGGTAATATTCCTTCGGTGGATAGAGCACAGTATTTTCTTGTATATTTATTCATGTAAAAATTGTACATAGATAATTTGGACATGCTGTACATGTTAATGCTACGAGCTCAAATAGTCCTTAAGTAGACTAGGGATTTCTGAAACTGGAATCTTTAATAGTTAGCTCACTGGCTAATATTTAAAAAGAGGTAAAGTTTGTGAATGTGCTTTTAAGAGGTAATCTCCGGGAATACTGATCCGATTTTGAAAATTCTTTCAATGATGGAAATGCACATTAAGGTCAAAACGCAATTTGGTGATGCGACACATAAAACATACTTTCTATCGATTTGTATGAGACAAATCGTATTTCAGCGGAGCGTCAGACTTGGGCCGAGTTAATTTAATACTGTAATTAACGTAAACGAATCTGCTAGTTGTTGCTATTTATAAAAAAAAAAAAACACAATATAAAAAAGAAAAAACTATTAATAAACATAATAACAATTACCGGAAATGAAAAACTCCGGCATAGTCTTCATCGAAGCTCTGATCATCCGGCACCACTTGGAAGAAGAGTCTGAAATAAAATAAAATATAATATTAGGACTTTTACCTACTTCTTTTAAATGTTATTAGTGTTTAGTAACTTATCCGATAGTGATTTACCCAAAATAAAGCATTTCTAGGAAAAAAAAACATGGAATTGCCATTGCTTTGAATATCTTAAAATTGGTTAAAATAGAAGCTTTATACATATTGGTTTAACACATTGTTGAGCATCATTGTGTGGTTTTTATTTATGCCTGGTATATATTTTTTTCAATTTGACTTCTTGAGTATCTTTTTAATTTTTTATAAATAAATATATAATATACCATCGATATTCTAGAAAACTTTTACATATTGTTCGTTTTTCTTTCTATCAGAAATGATCAAAGTAACAAAAAATATTATACTTAAGAAAAAAGTACCTACGGCTCGGCCTTCGAACTCATACTCGACCTGCAATTGCCTATTTCACGGACTTTGCAATAATGTACTATTATCTCATTCGTTTCTCTTTTAGTGTCGCCTTTTCTTTTCATGAAATCACAACGGTACTAAAGGAGATTTCACTTCAGAAAAATATTTTATGAATACAAGTCGAGTTGGCGGAACATCCATATAAAATACATTCGGATTTAGTAATCTCCTTTTTGTTGAAGTCGTTTAAACAAACTGTGTTAATGCTTAAGACCTAACGACAGAAGTAAAAACTTCATCAAGGCGATGTTAATACTACGAAATACAATTAGTCGACTCGAGCCGAGTTTACCCGAACGAGGGTTAGTGCTCGTCCACAGTGAATACGCGGTGACTAGGGCGGCAGCGGGCGCGGCGGATGGTGCTTGCGAGTGGCCACAGTGCGTGGCGAGCTGTTCTAGCGTTTAGACGTATTTCAGGTGTTGCAAACCATGGATGACCATTTGTTATTTTTACTAGACAGTTTAATCCTCAAATGGGAAATGTAGAAGAATACAAGAGATGGTGTGCACACAATTAATAAATGGTGAATTTTATACTTTGCACTTAAAATTAAAATGTGTACTTATAAATTTCAGTATTTATCGCCATTAGACGCGCTTAGGCCGAGCGACAATACCGAAATGGTTTGTTACACCTACCAACCGCGCATTGTGTCGCTCGCTACATAGGCCCGTAGTGTGACCGCAACAGGCGGATAAGAACGTTTGAAAACAATGCTGATATCTCTCTCAAGTCCGTCGCGCTGGGCTCCCGCCATAGTCACTACACTATAGACGCAAACAGCGGTTTCATATGTTTAATACTTCGCGACCGTCTTCGCAACCGCTCTAGACCTGCACTGTGGACCACGCCTAACATAGCCGAGCGTGACGGCTCAGTCTAATTCAATACCCACAAAATATATTGCTCAGCGCATCTAAAGAAGTTTTCACTGCAAAAATTGCAATCTATCTTGGAAGCTTTACTGTAAATCATGTGATTATACAATAGACATTTTAACATGTCTAAATAAGTTTCGGTTTCAACTAAAATCTTTTGATTTTTTATGTCAGTCCCATCATGACAAATAAAGTAAAAAAAAACATGCATACGATTTTAAGAGACTTGCTTGCTATGTTGCTATACATCACAAAGAGGTGACTGTTGCAATTTTATCGTATGTTTGATGGAATTTATCCGGATCTCAGAGATTTTAACAATTCAGTAGGTATATGTTTTAGTTTTTAATTTTCAGTCTGGCTCGCTAACACACACTACTTATAGAAGGACCTTTAAGAAAACCAGTTCGACATCTCTGGTCTAGGATAAATAAATAATAAAATTGGAAACTTACTTTCTGTGCAGAGTCAAGTTGGCGACGGCCGCCAACAGCCAGCAATCGCCTAGTTCGCCTTGCTGCACGTCGAAACGGCTGTACCCCTCCACGAACAGTTGAGGTTCGTCGCATATTTCCTACGACCATCAAACGTAATTTACTTAGAAAGAGAAAGAGGCACAGAAAAAATCCCTTGGCGATTTGTTTCTATTTGGGGCAGTCCGACTGGTGGGAACCTCCGTCCTGTAGAGGATCGCAGCCAAATAACCTTGTGTTAAACTGTTCATATAAATAATACGCATCTTGTGTAGCGGACCAGTTTAATATCGATCCGTTATCGCATGCTTCGAACCGAATCATTCGATTTGTATAATTTTTTCCTGGTATTTTACATACTCCTATGTATTTTGTAATGCTAATTTAGTTATTTACATTATTAGCTGTTATCAGTAAAACTTTGTAAGGAAACCAGAGCTCTTGAGATAATGTTATTTTGCAATTATTTTGTGTTTAATATCGATTAACCAGTCATTAATATCGATAATGATTGTATTGTCCTTCAACAGTTCACCACATATACGACCGCTCCGTCGTACGGTCGACTTGGAATCCCTTCCATATGCGCTCGACTCTATTATATAGGCGCTTGAGACGAAGTCAAGTAACTTCGTGAAGTTAATAAATATACTACATAGATCGATATTCATCGATGTTTTCAAATTGATCTTTATATGTGGAGTTCGGGAGTCAGTACGTATTTTTAATACCAACAGAAATACAGGTTTTCGTAAAAAAAGGTGGTTAACGCTATACGTGGCACCCACAAACAAGGTCGCCCATCTGGGAAGCATCAAAATATCGATGATTTTATTTCGATAACTATCAGACTTGGATGTTTATTTATCGATGTTTTTCTAATATCGCTTTTCCCTAATCATACACCTGTGTAGTTTTACATAAGAAACGAAAAAGTAGTTTAAATACAAGATTGTATGATTTACTTACTCCAGGTCTAAGCCAAGTGATAGGCCTGTCCAATCTTTCCTTGTAGTAAAGACTGCGGTCGATGGCTGGGAATTCCGGATCCTCGAACAGTCTACCTTCGGCTAGGCACCGCGAACGGATATCTTGAAAGTCCTGATACGTGGCCGGACCAAAGGACTTCGGACGAGTTTCGCCTAGCTGTGAACATAAATATAACAATAACAATTTATTTTTCAGAACATATTATTTCAGTTTAAATCCATTAAAGTTACATGCCATCTGAAATAGGTTTGTTGTTAAACCTATGTGAACCTGGCACCCGACTTTGCAAAAAAAATAATTTGATGTTACCATTCGATAGTGCTTCGTTTGTACCCGTTTGTACCACTTTCATTTTCGTTTGTACCTCAAACTGAAAAAAGTTATTGCGTTTTCAAAATTTGACCAGCACCCCACTTTGAGATATCAAAATTATGCTAACGGATTCTGATTCTAAATTGCTTGTACACGTTTGTACCTCCTTTAATTTTTGTTTATCTCCAAAGCCAAAAAAGTTACAGGGTGTTCAAAATTAAGAAAATTATAACAGGCTTATTTTACAAAATATAGAAAATCTGTAAACGGCGTTTGTCGTGCAATAGTTTTTGCCTTCAGGAAACGCTTTCAATAATTAAAATATTCCAAAAAATAAGAAAATAAACGCACTTTAAAAATATTTGTGAAAAGTGCTGAATTTAGTAAATTCTAAACATTTCGTAAAAATCTAAATAGAAGTCATCGTGCAATCGTTTATACCCCTAGAAAACACTTTGAACATTGAGAATATCACATTAGAAAAGAAAATAAATGCACCTGAAATTTTTCATACAGATGAATTTTCTTAATTTTCAAAATTTCGCCTATCTTTAAACAAGAATTGTCGTGCAATCGTTTGTACCCATTTGAACCTTTTTCAATTTCGTTTTTAACCCAAACTGAAAAAAGTTATTGCATTTCCAAAATTTGACCCGCACCCCACTTTGAGTTATCAAAATTATACCAACGGATTCAGATTCCACTTAACTTGCACACGTTTGTACCTCTTTTAATTTTTGCCTATCTTAAAACACAAAAAAGTTACAGGACTTTAAAAAAAATCAAAATTATAAGAGATTTAATTTACAATATATAGAAAGTCTATGTACTGAGTCCGTCGTGCAATCGTTTGTACCCCTAGAAAACACTTTGAAATTTGAGAATATCTCAATAGAAAAGAAAATAACCGCATTTGAAATTTTCATATAGTAGAATAGAATTTTCTCAATTTTCAACAATTCGCCAATTTCTTAAAAAGAAATCGTCGTGCAATCGTTTGTACCCCTAGGAAAAACTTGGACATTTGAGGATATCTCAAAAGAAAAGAAAATAATCGCACCTGAAATTTTCGTAAAATTGAATTTTCTCAATTTTCTAAATTTTAACAAACTTTAAACAGGAATCGTCGTGCAATCGTTTGTACCCGCAGGAAATGCTTTGAATCTCGAAAATATCTCAAAGGATAAGAAAATAAACGCACTTTAAAAGTGTTTATGAAATAGGGCTGGATTCAGTCAATTCTCAAAATTTCACAAAACTGTAAACGGGAATCGTTGTGCAATCGTTTGTACCCCTAGGCAAAACTTGGACATTCGAGAATATCTCATAAGAAAAGAAAATAATCGCACCTGAAATTTTCGAAAAATTTAATTTTCTCAATTTTCAAAATTTCCACTAACTTTAAACAGGAATCGTCGTGCAATCGTTTGTACCCGCAGGAAATGCTTTGAATCTCGAAAATATCTCAAAGGATAAGAAAATAAACGCACTTTAAAAGTGTTTAGGAAATAGGGCTGGATTAAGTCAATTCTCAAAATTTCACAAAACTGTAAACGGGAATCGTTGTGCAATCGTTTGTACCCCTAGGCAAAACTTGGACATTCGAGAATATCTCATAAGAAAAGAAAATAATCGCACCTGAAATTTTCGTAAAATTGAATTTTCTCAATTTTCAAAATTTCCACAAACTTTAAACAGGAATCGTCGTGCAATCGTTTGTACCCGCAGGAAATGCTTTGAATCTCGAAAATATCTCAAAGGATAAGAAAATAAACGCACTTTAAAAGTGTTTAGAAATAGGGCTGGATTAAGTCAATTCTCAAAATTTCACAAAACTGTAAACGGGAATCGTTGTGCAATCGTTTGTACCCCTAGGCAAAACTTGGACATTCGAGAATATCTCATAAGAAAAGAAAATAATCGCACCTGAAATTTTCGAAAAATTGAATTTTCTCAATTTTCAAAATTTCCACAAACTTTAAACAGGAATCGTCGTGCAATCGTTTGTACCCGCAGGAAATGCTTTGAATCTCGAAAATATCTCAAAGGATAAGAAAATAAACGCACTTTAAAAGTGTTTAGGAAATAGGGCTGGATTAAGTCAATTCTCAAAATTTCACAAAACTGTAAACGGGAATCGTTGTGCAATCGTTTGTACCCCTAGGCAAAACTTGGACATTCGAGAATATCTCATAAGAAAAGAAAATAATCGCACCTGAAATTTTCGTAAAATTGAATTTTCTCAATTTTCAAAATTTCAACAAACTTTAAACAGGAATCGTCGTGCAATCGTTTGTACCCGCAGGAAATGCTTTGAATCTCGAAAATATCTCAAAGGATAAGAAAATAAACGCACTTTAAAAGTGTTTATGAAATAGGGCTGGATTAAGTCAATTCTCAAAATTTCACAAAACTGTAAACGGGAATCGTTGTGCAATCGTTTGTACCCCTAGGCAAAACTTGGACATTCGAGAATATCTCATAAGAAAAGAAAATAATCGCACCTGAAATTTTCGAAAAATTGAATTTTCTCAATTTTCAAAATTTCAACAAACTTTAAACAGGAATCGTCGTGCAATCGTTTGTACCCGCAGGAAATGCTTTGAATCTCGAAAATATCTCAAAGGATAAGAAAATAAACGCACTTTAAAAGTGTTTATGAAATAGGGCTGGATTAAGTCAATTCTCAAAATTTCACAAAACTGTAAACGGGAATCGTTGTGCAATCGTTTGTACCCCTAGGCAAAACTTGGACATTCGAGAATATCTCATAAGAAAAGAAAATAATCGCACCTGAAATTTTCGTAAAATTGAATTTTCTCAATTTTCAAAATTTCAACAAACTTTAAACAGGAATCGTCGTGCAATCGTTTGTACCCGCAGGAAATGCTTTGAATCTCGAAAATATCTCAAAGGATAAGAAAATAAACGCACTTTAAAAGTGTTTATGAAATAGGGCTGGATTAAGTCAATTCTCAAAATTTCACAAAACTGTAAACGGGAATCGTTGTGCAATCGTTTGTACCCCTAGGCAAAACTTGGACATTCGAGAATATCTCATAAGAAAAGAAAATAATCGCACCTGAAATTTTCGTAAAATTGAATTTTCTCAATTTTCAAAATTTCAACAAACTTTAAACAGGAATCGTCGTGCAATCGTTTGTACCCGCAGGAAATGCTTTGAATCTCGAAAATATCTCAAAGGATAAGAAAATAAACGCACTTTAAAAGTGTTTATGAAATAGGGCTGGATTAAGTCAATTCTCAAAATTTCACAAAACTGTAAACGGGAATCGTTGTGCAATCGTTTGTACCCCTAGGCAAAACTTGGACATTCGAGAATATCTCATAAGAAAAGAAAATAATCGCACCTGAAATTTTCGTAAAATTGAATTTTCTCAATTTTCAAATTTTCAACAAACTTTCAACAGGAATCGTCGTGCAATCGTTTGTAGCCTTAGGTAACTTATATTAAAACTTTATTTAATAAGTAAATTTATTATAATTTGATGCATTTAAAGGTTTAACCAAACATTACTTACTCGGAACGATGATGTATCGGCCTTGTTCCGTTTTGGAGTGTTTTCCACTTTCAGGTTGAATCCTTAGCGTTATATAAATGAAGATAAATAAATTAGAATTTTGGGTGCGTACTAAATTTACTATCGATATCAGAATACACTTATAACCGAGGGGGATTACTGCTTACCATCAGATACAGATTATTTCAATAATAACTACTAACAGCCCCGTTTTAGACCTACAAGCTACACTAAACGAAGAACACGATATGGTGACTTCCGTTCAACAAAACTTCGAACAAAGTAGTACAATAAATAAAGTCACATTAGAACAAAAAAAGAATATTGTAGACACTTTCCAGAATACGATAGAAAAATAAATATACCAACTGTTTTATTAGGTCTATGTGGTCTGCTTCTATTTATCTTAATAGTCCTATTTACCTAGTATTTCCTGTATTATTTTCGTGTATATTATATATTTGTTTATTGTCAAATTTCCAGGGCATCGGTTAGGTTAATATATTTTTCCTTTCATAGACCATTTATAATACGATCACTTTATTTTAATATAGAATTTCATATAATTTTATCATATTTAATTATAATACATTGTTTCTTTACAATGGTCTGTCAACATGCCAATTTTTGTTACGTCTGATAGTTTAAGGACATATGCAAAGATAAAAATATGTTTTCTTAATCATAGGTTTTCATTATTTACCTATAATTCTACTATTCAAAAACATTTTTGTAATTTCAAACGATTATCAATATACGATAGACTTTTGAATAGTAAAAACTGATATTTTTTGAAATATTCGAAAATAGTATAATCATCGATATTTATATATTTTATTTGGTAAAGTTATTACCAACAATAATAATTTTAAAAGTACCTCGTTTTAAAAGTAAATTACCTCGTAATAATCTTTGTTATTTTTAAGATGAAAATAGCAATGTATATGAACTAATTTCTTCTATAACAAATTCAAATATAAAAAAAATAAGATACATTGTTTTAGTTTAGTTTGCGGTAGGAAGTGAAGGACGTCGTGTTTAAGTGCTAAGAGTATTTATTAAGAAAATGTCGAAAAATAGTCAAGAAGTTTCGTTAAATGACATCTATAAGAAGATTGCAGCACTGAGTACTAAGATCGCGTCTCAGTCTGCGCTCATAGAGACACAAAGCGTCAAAATTCAAGAACAACAACAATTACTTCAAAATTGTCCAGATGTGATTAATGACCAAAAGAGGGTTGTCGAAGAAATACTAATGAAAGTAGACAGATTAACGTCAACTATATTTTCACCGCAAAAAGAGATCGCAGCATGCGCGTCTACTATGCGAATTCCTACTAGCGTGAGCGAAAACGAAGTAATATCCACAGTGTCTGTTACAACTGTGCAAGATAAGGAGAACGTGCGCTTCCGCAAAACAATCGAGCGAACGAAACCAAAGGCAGCGCCAATTGTGTACGAGCGTCAGCGTTTTATAGATGCGGATGCTATAGAAATTTCGCAAGGGGAAAAAAAATTAAAATTATGATAGTGAATGGAAAATAGTTAAGAATAAACAGAAAGTAAAATGAACATATTATGTACATGAATAACATAAAGGTGGAAATGCTGATGTAAGTAAGATTCATGCCGTTGAGAAGACTATTCATCTTTCTTTATTGAAGTTCCCGAATCACTCTATAGCAAGCTCTGTAATGCGGAAGTTAGGCCTATCAACACTCGGTTTAGTGAATGGAGCTGGTTTCGTCCTTCAAGGAAAAGCGATGCAGCAGATTCCGCTACCTCCTGGACACAATGTAAACAGCTCATTATTTGAACTAATATGTGTTACGGTACATTTAGGAAGTAAGTTTTTATTTTTGTGTTGTGTTATTTATATACCTCCAAAATGTTCAGCTTCTGAATATATGCATTTATTTTATTTATTAGAAAATGTATGTGTTCGATACAATAATGTTATAGTTATCGGTGATTTTAACATGACATCATGTACGACTGAGGTATGGAATTTTTATGAATATTTATTATCATTCTGTGCACTGGATTTACTTCAGTTTCATTAGAGCTCACTATTCCTGTATTTATACAGGTCACTTATACCTCATTTTGATTTAGTACTGGGGATCAGAACTACAGAATTTGTACAGTAGATCATGTAAAGTGTTGGATGTTCATATTAAGAAGTCTTTGTTTGTAATTTCCTTCAGTTCTTTCACGTAGTGTCTTTTCTATTTTTTATTTATTAATTTTATTTTTATATTTTTCTAGCCTAGCTTCTGTGTCATATTTTATTAAAGTAACAAATGATATAAATTCATATACTCCATACCTATTATGATTGTAAAGTATAACCATGAAGGTTTTCTGTCTTATTTAAATTTTTATAAGTATGTAATAATTCCGCATACAAAATTTTAACTATTCACTAAGTTTTGATATATTTAAACACTATGCCCGCAGTCGAAGAATATTTAGAATATTTAACTATATGTAGTTGGTCGTATCATTTTGTTTTACTTTTCGTTCAGAAAAGTACCTAAAATTATTCTGTGACACCCTTCACATAGTATAACATATGTATTCTTTGTTTCTGCAGTAGTTTCTTCGCTGAAGCAAAGAGTGGTTTCCTTTTAGAATTGAGATCATCATGAATTTCCCATTTTCCTATGATCCTTCGTATAAATGAGTAATAATGACCTATTGCACTTCCGTATTCCTTTGATCCGCCACTGTAAATTATTGCAAATACTAATTTATATTCGGTATTACAAATTACAAGGTCAGTTGGAATTTCACTTATAGCAAATTCCATTGGTCGAGATGAAAATCCTAATCTCTGCCCTAACTTGGGCCACTCAAGGCATTCGATATCTATAAAGATATGGGGTCCGCCTATCCAGTGGAAAACGAGATCACCTTTACAACGTTTACATTTTCTATTGGATATTTCGCAGAACTCATTCGCGGCAATTTGGAGTCCTCCCATTCTGCACTGTTTGTACTCGCAGGAAATACTTTGAATCTTTTTCATTTTCGTTTTTAACCCAAACAGAAAAAATTTATTGCATTTCCACAATTTTACCCGTACCCCACTTTAAGTTATCAAAATTATACCAACGGATTAAGATTCCAGTTCGCACACACACACGTTTTTACCTCTTTTAATTTTTGCCTATCTTAAAACACAAAAAAGTTACAAGATTTTAACAATTTTCAAAATGATAAGAGCCTTCATTTACAAAGTGCGTTTTGGTGTTAAATATCTTTATATTTACGTATATCAGCTATTTAGTTACTATAGCAGGGTTCCTCACAATTAAAAAAATAACTGGTCATGGTGAATCAAATCGGGCGCTTAAATGGCTTATACTGAGTAATTCTTTAGAGACATAGCAAATAAAACTACAACATAATCATAGGCATTAAAATGATCTACAAAAAAGTCCGGGAAAATATACATCTATCTTCTAAGGAACACCCACAACAAGCATTTTTGTCTTTGAAATGGCCGGGAACGGGGGAGCAAGATTCGCGCGGGCATTCTGTAGACCCCGTGAGCGATGCCACGGGCACAGCTAGTACTAATATAAAATTTCAAAAAATACTGCCGTCGCGGTACACCTGGCCGACTTGAAATATCGAAACTAATTAGTTTTAGTTAAAAAATTTGCATGAAGATATGGTTTATTAAAGGAATTTTATTATTACATAGGTATGTGTACAGTGGTCACGACTCTTACCACTCCGCTTCATTACTAGATATATTTGAATTATATTCTTATAGAACAAAAAGCAGTTCGAAATTTCGATTTTACCAATGTATGTGTCTCTATTTTTTAATTCTAATTACTGTCCGTTAGCACCGCATTATCTGGACTGACCCACCGCATTCACAAATAAAAAGTTCTTAAAAGGATGAGGCCCCACGGGTCTGGGGATTCCGATTTCGACCGCTGACGTGAACGGACGTGTCCGCTCGCGCCCTCGATCGCTTTCCGAATTATCGCATTCTGCTTAAATTAGTGTACAACTTGTTTGCTCTGATCCACGGACCCGGTCTTAGGCCTGCCGGTTCAGAGTACACATTGTATAGCTAGTTTTTTAAGCTATTCCATTCGCGCTCTGCTTGTACTAGTGAACGACTTGTTTGTTTTGATCAACGGACCCGGTCCTAGGCCTGCCGGTTCAAAGCACACAGTTTCAAGCTAGTTCTTAAGCTATTCATACCGCGTGTTATAGCGAGGTCGGTGTTATTGTTGTGTAGCGAGTATCTAGGTACTCGTTGCGCGCATAGCGCCGTCTCGCTCGCACATTTCGTGTAGCACTTCGGTGCACACGAAAAAACCGTACTTTTCAGTACGCCAATAAACGCGCTTTTCAGCGCGAAATCCTGTTTCCAAAGGCACGCAAATCCACGGTTTAGTGGTCGTTCGTCGGATACCTAACGGTGCTAACGAAGACGAACGGGGCGTGACCCGAGCGCTCTCCGGTTACTTCCTTCTGAGGTAAACGATAACTCGGACGGGCCTGGGAATCTTAGCCTTTGCCTTTTTGCATAGTTAAGCCCCAGGTGTCTCCTACCCAACCCTTCCTATCCTTACCATCCATCCTTGTGGTTGTTTGGGCGGAGCCACGGTATATACCGGCCTGCGTCCTCTGCCACAAGACTGCTAGGGACTCCCCTAGGGAAACGATAGGTCCTTCTCCTGTGTTTCATTACACCGTGACACACAGGTCTCATTGCTCCGGGCTCGGATAGCCCGTTAAATTCATTCGGCGTACCCCCCTGCCCTCCAGGCAGGGAGGTGAATATATTCACTTCCCCCGTCCTCCAAACAGCCACCGCGATGGCCGACAATAAATACGCGGAATTAGAACTACGTCTTAGGCAGCTGGAAGCCGAAAATCAGCGCCTAGTTAATTTTATGTCCCTCCACATGCCCGAGCTCAGCAATGAGTATATAAGTAGGTCACAGATGGCGGACTCGCTACGTCCGCCGTCAGCCAATCAGAGCGCCGTTACCGCGCAGGCCATCCCCTCCACCTCCGCCGCGATCTCACCCGCCGCCGCGCCACCCGGCTTCACGCGACCCGCCTCGGTCCCTGCGACCGAGTACCCCCACCCCACTAACCTCGCAAGCGCGAGCCACGCCCCTAGCAAGTCCCGACCAAAATCGCAACAGCGATCTTTTACCCCCGGTCCCTATGGCCGCCCCGCTAAACCCGTTGCCCCCGCGGCAACCAAATCAAATTCAACATCGGTGTCCAACTCTTTTTCGGCCCTTCCAGTCGAAACAGAGATGGACGCACCAGTAAGTCCAACCCCTTCCTCGGAAATGGAACTCTCGCTCCACTTCCAGGAACCAATCATAATCCCGACCGAACCTACCGCGGAAAATGACGAATTCACGGTCGTCAAATCCCGCAAACGCGCGCCCCGTGATAGCCCCGTTGAGGAAAACTCGGCTAAAACATCGAAAATAGCAAACGGCTCCGCCGCCCCCGCACCCTCCTCGAATACCGACGAACCGGTCGTCGGTAAAAAGCAAAAACCCCCTCCGATAATTATCCACGACAAAACTGTCTGGACAAAGCTCACCAATGAGCTCAAAACACTAAAAATAGGCTACACCAAAGCCCGTAATACCGCGACAGGTATCTCCCTGACGATGAGCACGCCAAACTGCCATCGCAAGTTGACCACCCTCCTCCGTAGTAGGAACATTCCCTACTACACTTACGCCCTCGAAGAGGAGCGTGTCCTACGGGTTGTGCTTCGGCGCATCCCAGTCGAGATCTCACCAGAGGAAGTCTTTGCCTCCATCGAAGCACAAAAATTCCCCATCCGAGAGGTACATCGGATGTATAACAAAGAGAAACGAGCCCTTCCAATGCTCGTTTTAATCTTAGATAAAACGCCTGAGGGCAAAAAAATCTTTAATCTAGAAATCGTATGCGAGCTCTCCGGAATAACCGTAGAGCCTCCATACAAAAATTCGAAGCCCTCCCAATGCCACAACTGCCAGTTGTACGGACACTCTGCCCGCAACTGCTTCCTTCGTCCGAGGTGCGTTAAGTGCCTCGAAGACCACCCAACCAGGGAGTGCACGCGTCAGCGTGACTCTAACACTCCCCCGAGCTGCGTACTATGCAGGGAGGAGGGACATCCTGCGAACTATCGCGGATGCCCCAAGGCCCCGCACACCATGCACCCCCGCCGCCCTGGGCAGGCTGCCCCTCAGCGGGCACCCCCCGCCTCAGGGTCCCGGGCGCAGCAACCTCTGCTCAATCCAGAGGTCTTTCCGTCCCTCGCTGCCCCCCGCCGCACTCAGGCGACCGTAGGCCCCCCCGCACCCCAGGTGCAGCCCAAACCCGTGCGTTCGACTCAGAACGCATGGGCCTCCAAACCGCAGCCCCTTATGGCTATGGACATCCCCGCGCCCCGCGCTCCAGCGCCCCGCGCCCCAGCACCACGCGCTCCAGCGTCCCGCGCCACCACAATGGATGACCTTATGTTATCGCTCACTCGTGAGCATGAGATACGCGAAATCCTCGCATACAAGGGCCATATGGAGCAGTACGGTTTCGTCGAAACCATAGCTGCCTTTCCCCGGCTCGTAGAGACGTTACAGCGTCTCGATCGCGAAGCCGCCAACCTCAGGCCTCTCAATGGCTAAACTCAAGCCGAGAGGTTTAAACATCTCTTTTTTTAACGCGCGGAACTTATACCCGCAGCGTGATCTCGTCGCGACTTATCTTAAAGATCACCAAATAGACGTTCTCTTAGTACAGGAAACGCTCTTAAAGCGTGGTAAACGCAATCCGAGTATCGCAAACTATAACATCGTTAGAAATGACCGCGACGGCCGAGGGGGCGGCACTCTCATTTACTACAAGCGCTCGTTGTATTGCATGCCGATAGATCCTCCGATACTTACCAATATGGAAGTATCCGTGTGTAGACTAGGAATGACCGATCATCCGTCCATAACGATCGTATCCGTGTACCTCTCACCGACGAAAGTACCTCTCAGGTCTGACCTAGAGAAGCTACTCTCGCTCGGCACATCGGTCATTATCGCAGGTGACCTCAACAGTGGACACACGTCCTTCAACAATTGGAGAGACACCAGCAATGGGGTTATTCTCCTCGTTTTCCACTGGATAGGCGGACCCCATATCTTTATAGATATCGAATGCCTTGAGTGGCCCAAGTTAGGGCCGAGATTAGGATTTTCATCTCGACCAATGGAATTTGCTATAATGAAATTCCAACTGACCTTGTAATTTGTAATACCGAATATAAATTAGTATTTGCAATAATTTACAGTGGCGGATCAAAGGAATACGGAAGTGCAATAGGTCATTATTACTCATTTATACGAAGGATCATAGGAAAATGGGAAATTCATGATGATCTCAATTCTAAAAGGAAACCACTCTTTGCTTCAGCGAAGAAACTACTGCAGAAACAAAGAATACATATGTTATACTATGTGAAGGGTGTCACAGAATAATTTTAGGTACTTTTCTGAACGAAAAGTAAAACAAAATGATACGACCAACTACATATAGTTAAATATTCTAAATATTCTTCGACTGCGGGCATAGTGTTTAAATATATCAAAACTTAGTGAATAGTAAAAATTTTGTATGCGGAATTATTACATACTTATAAAAATTTAAATAAGACAGAAAACCTTCATGGTTATACTTTACATGAAGTAAATCCAGTGCACAGAATGATAATAAATATTCATAAAAATTCCATACCTCAGTCGTACATGATGTCATGTTAAAATCACCGATAACTATAACATTATTGTATCGAACACATACATTTTCTAATAAATAAAATAAATGCATATATTCAGAAGCTGAACATTTTGGAGGTATATAAATAACACAACACAAAAATAAAAACTTACTTCCTAAATGTACCGTCACACATATTAGTTCAAATAATGAGCTGTTTACATTGTGTCCAGGAGGTAGCGGAATCTGCTGCAATATATATCTATGTGATGCAATTATTATCACACCACCCTGCTTGCGCCCATCAGCTCGATCACATCTTACAGCAGTGTATCCCAAAGGAATAAACTCTCCGCCCCGCAAAGACTCTTTGAGTCCGGTCTCCGATAACGCAAATATGTCATAGGTTGACTCTAACAGAGAACAAAATAAATTGTTAGTTTTCTGACATTCTGGTAATATAATTTTAACGTAATGTTACTGGAATGGCTTTTGGTCGCTTTTCCTTGAGGGACGAAACCAGCTCCATTCACTAAACCGAGTGTTGATAGGCCTAACTTCCGCATTACAGAGCTTGCTATAGAGTGATTCGGGAACTTCAATAAAGAAAGATGAATAGTCTTCTCAACGGCATGAATCTTACTTACATCAGCATTTCCACCTTTATGTTATTCATGTACATAATATGTTCATTTTACTTTCTGTTTATTCTTAACTATTTTCCATTCACTATCATAATTTTAATTTTTTTTCCCCTTGCGAAATTTCTATAGCATCCGCATCTATAAAACGCTGACGCTCGTACACAATTGGCGCTGCCTTTGGTTTCGTTCGCTCGATTGTTTTGCGGAAGCGCACGTTCTCCTTATCTTGCACAGTTGTAACAGACACTGTGGATATTACTTCGTTTTCGCTCATGCTAGTAGGAATTCGCATAGTAGACGCGCATGCTGCGATCTCTTTTTGCGGTGAAAATATAGTTGACGTTAATCTGTCTACTTTCATTAGTATTTCTTCGACAACCCTCTTTTGGTCATTAATCTAATAAGTTTACAATATCAATTTATATGATGATTAACTAAATTATTAATTATGAATTATATGTATAATGGTAAATAACTAGGATAACACTGCGAGTAATTATTATAAATCACAATCTCTGGACGCTTATGTGTTACTTGCTAACATATTTGTATACCACCCACATTCATTCTGCAAAACGGAAGGTAGTCACGTTTTTTCAAAGAAATGTTTTAGAGTAACCTTACATTCGACCATCCTGACAACGTGTATGTCCTCATACACGTAACAGGTGTAACCTTAACCTTACATTCGGAAGTCTTTGATGTAGTGTAAGACTGCCACGAGTCGAAGAACGCACGGCTTTTTATGGCTGGCTATCCCTACCCCACTCGTATGGCGTGGCTTGCAAGGCGTGGCGATATGGCGCTATCGGCGGGTGGGGTAGTTACATGGCTTGGCTTGGCTTGGCTTATGGCGACACTTCCGGTGGCAGCACTAGGCATTACGTACGGTAGTGCTTCCGGTGGGCAGTACCGTGGCGAACAATGTGCTTCCGGTTGGTTGTTACACAATGTATCTTATTTTTTTTATATTTGAATTTGTTATAGAAGAAATTAGTTCATAAACATTGCTATTTTCATCTTAAAAATAACAAAGATTATTACGAGGTAATTGATTTAATCATTGCCAAGATAGAAAAATATAAGAACATTCAAAGTTTTAGGTTTATATACAATGTTTAGTCTACCTCGCCATTACGTAATAAAAATTATGCAATAATTATGAATATAATAATAATGTAATTGTAAAAATAGAAAGAAATACATAATTTATTCCTCATTAACTGTTGTGAATAGCGAGATAGACTACATACATGGATAGTAATATCCATATAGATATGGACCATATCCGTATATGGATAGTAATATTATGTTTTATCAAAAAAAAATGTAAGTAGCATATTAAAGATAAGAAATATGTTTTGGTAGAAAAAACAATATCAAAAATAACTTTTTAAAGATGGGTCGCTTATTACTATTATTATTTCTTAAATAAAGTTTTAATATAAGTTTCCTAAGGCTCCACACGATTGCATGACGATTCCTGTTTAAAGTTTGTTGAAATTTTGAAAATGGAGAAAATTCAATTTTATGAAAATTTCAGGTGCGATTATTTTCTTTTCTTATGAGATATTCTCGAATGTCCAAGTTTTGCCTAGGGGTACAAACGATTGCACAACGATTCCCGTTTACAGTTTAGTGAAATTTTGAGAATTGACTGAATCCAGCCCTATTTCATAAACACTTTTAAAGTGCGTTTATTTTCTTATCCTTTGAGATATTTTCAACATTCAAAGCATTTCCTGCGGGTACAAACGATTGCACGACGATTCCTGTTGAAAGTTTATTGAAAATTTGAAAATTGAGAAAATTAAATTTTTCGAAAATTTCAGGTGCGATTATTTTCTTTTCTTATGAGATATTCTCGAATATCCAAGTTTTGCCTAGGGGTACAAACGATTACACAATGATTCCCGTTTACAGTTTTGTGAAATTTTGAGAATTGACTGAATCCAGCCCTATTTCATAAACACTTTTAAAGTGCGTTTATTTTCTTATCCTTTGAGATATTTTCAACATTCAAAGCATTTCCTGCGGGTACAAACGATTGCACGACGATTCCTGTTGAAAGTTTGTTGAAAATTTGAAAATTGAGAAAATTAAATTTTTCGAAAATTTCAGGTGCGATTATTTTCTTTTCTTATGAGATATTCTCGAATGTCCAAGTTTTGCCTAGGGGTACAAACGATTACACAATGATTCCCGTTTACAGTTTTGTGAAATTTTGAGAATTGACTTAATTCAGCCCTATTTCATAAACACTTTTAAAGTGCGTTTATTTTCTTATCCTTTGAGATATTTTCGACATTCAAAACGTTTCCTGTGGGTACAAACGATTGCACGACGATTCCTGTTGAAAGTTTGTTGAAAATTGAGAAAATTCAATTTTACGAAAATTTCAGGTGCGATTATTTTCTTCTCTTATGAGATATTCTCGAATGTCCAAGTTTTGCCTAGGGGTACAAACGATTGCACAACGATTCCCGTTTACAGTTTTGTGAAATTTTGAGAATTGACTTAATCCAGCCCTATTTCCTAAACACTTTTAAAGTGCGTTTATTTTCTTATCCTTTGAGATATTTTCGAGATTCAAAGCATTTCCTGCGGGTACAAACGATTGCACGACGATTCCTGTTTAAAGTTTGTTGAAATTTTGAAAATTGAGAAAATTCAATTTTTCGAAAATTTCAGGTGCGATTATTTTTTTTCTTATGAGATATTCTCGAATGTCCAAGTTTTGCCTAGGGGTACAAACGATTGCACAACGATTCCCGTTTACAGTTTTGTGAAATTTTGAGAATTGACTTAATCCAGCCCTATTTCCTAAACACTTTTAAAGTGCGTTTATTTTCTTATCCTTTGAGATATTTTCGAGATTCAAAGCATTTCCTGCGGGTACAAACGATTGCACGACGATTCCTGTTTAAAGTTTGTTGAAATTTTGAAAATTGAGAAAATTCAATTTTTCGAAAATTTCAGGTGCGATTATTTTTTTTCTTATGAGATATTCTCGAATGTCCAAGTTTTGCCTAGGGGTACAAACGATTGCACAACGATTCCCGTTTACAGTTTTGTGAAATTTTGAGAATTGACTTAATCCAGCCCTATTTCCTAAACACTTTTAAAGTGCGTTTATTTTCTTATCCTTAGAGATATTTTCGAGATTCAAAGCATTTCCTGCGGGTACAAACGATTGCACGACGATTCCTGTTTAAAGTTTGTGGAAATTTTGAAAATTGAGAAAATTAAATTTTTCGAAAATTTCAGGTGCGATTATTTTCTTTTCTTATGAGATATTCTCGAATGTCCAAGTTTTGCCTAGGGGTACAAACGATTGCACAACGATTCCCGTTTACAGTTTTGTGAAATTTTGAGAATTGACTGAATCCAGCCCTATTTCATAAATACTTTTAAAGTGCGTTTATTTTCTTATCCTTTGAGATATTTTCAACATTCAAAGCATTTCCTGCGGGTACAAACGATTGCACGACGATTCCTGTTGAAAGTTTGTTGAAAATTTGAAAATTAAGAAAATTAAATTTTTCGAAAATTTCAGGTGCGATTATTTTCTTTTCTTTTGAGATATTCTCAAATGTCCAAGTTTTTCCTAGGGGTACAAACGATTGCACGACGATTTCTTTTTAAGAAATTGGCGAATTGTTGAAAATTGAGAAAATTCTATTCTACTATATGAAAATTTCAAATGCGGTTATTTCCTTTTCTATTGAGATATTCTCAAATTTCAAAGTGTTTTCTAGGGGTACAAACGATTGCACGACGGACTCAGTACACAGACTTTCTATATATTGTAAATTAAATCTCTTATAATTTTGATTTTTTTTAAAGTCCTGTAACTTTTTTGTGTTTTAAGATAGGCAAAAATTAAAAGAGGTACAAACGTGTGCAAGCTAAGTGGAATCTGAATCCGTTGGTATAATTTTGATAACTCAAAGTGGGGTGCGGGTCAAATTTTGGAAATGCAATAACTTTTTTCAGTTTGGGTTAAAAACGAAAATGAAAAAGGTTCAAATGGGTACAAACGATTGCACGACAATTCTTGTTTAAAAATAGGCGAAATTTTGAAAATTAAGAAAATTCATCTGTATGAAAAATTTCAGGTGCGATTATTTTCTTTTCTTATGAGATATTCTCGAATGTCCAAGTTTTGCCTAGGGGTACAAACGATTGCACAACGATTCCCGTTTACAGTTTTGTGAAATTTTGAGAATTGACTAAATTCAGCCCTATTTCATAAACACTTTTAAAGTGCGTTTATTTTCTTATCCTTTGAGATATTTTCGACATTCAAAACGTTTCCTGTGGGTACAAACGATTGCACGACGATTCCTGTTGAAAGTTTGTTGAAAATTTGAAAATTGAGAAAATTCAATTTTTCGAAAATTTCAGGTGCGATTATTTTCTTTTCTTATGAGATATTCTCGAATGTCCAAGTTTTGCCTAGGGGTACAAACGATTGCACAACGATTCCCGTTTACAGTTTTGTGAAATTTTGAGAATTGACTTAATCCAGCCCTATTTCCTAAACACTTTTAAAGTGCGTTTATTTTCTTATCCTTTGAGATATTTTCGAGATTCAAAGCATTTCCTGCGGGTACAAACGATTGCACGACGATTCCTGTTTAAAGTTTGTGGAAATTTTGAAAATTGAGAAAATTCAATTTTTCGAAAATTTCAGGTGCGATTATTTTCTTTTCTTATGAGATATTCTCGAATGTCCAAGTTTTTCCTAGGGGTACAAACGATTGTACGACGATTTATTTTTAAGAAATTGGCGAATTGTTGAAAATTGAGATAATTCTATTCTACTATATGAAAATTTCAAATGCGGTTATTTTCTTTTCTATTGAGATATTCTCAAATTTCAAAGTGTTTTCTAGGGGTACAAACGATTGCACGACGGACTCAGTACACAGACTTTCTATATATTGTAAATTAAATCTCTTATAATTTTGATTTTTTTTAAAGTCCTGTAACTTTTTTGTGTTTTAAGATAGGCAAAAATTAAAAGAGGTACAAACGTGTGCAAGCTAAGTGGAATCTGAATCCGTTGGTATAATTTTGATAACTCAAAGTGGGGTGCGGGTCAAATTTTGGAAATGCAATAACTTTTTTCAGTTTGGGTTAAAAACGGAAATGAAAAAGGTTCAAATGGGTACAAACGATTGCACGACAATTCTTGTTTAAAGATAGGCGAAATTTTGAAAATTATGAAAATTCATTTGTATGAAAAATTTCAGGTGCATTTATTTTCTTTTCTAATGTGATATTCTCAATGTTCAAAGTGTTTTCTAGGGGTATAAACGATTGCACGACGACTTCTATTTAGATTTTTACGAAATGTTTACAATTTACTAAATTCAGCACTTTTCACAATAATTTTTAAAGTGCGTTTATTTTCTTATTTTTTGGAATATTTTAATTATTGAAAGCGTTTCCTGAAGGCAAAAACTATTGCACGACAAACGCCGTTTACAGATTTTCTATATTTTGTAAAATAAGCCTGTTATAATTTTCTTAATTTTGAACACCCTGTAACTTTTTTGGCTTTGGAGATAAACAAAAATTAAAGGAGGTACAAACGTGTACAAGCAATTTAGAATCAGAATCCGTTAGCATAATTTTGATATCTCAAAGTGGGGTGCTGGTCAAATTTTGAAAACGCAATAACTTTTTTCAGTTTGAGGTACAAACGAAAATGAAAGTGGTACAAACGGGTACAAACGAAGCACTATCGAATGGTAACATCAAATTATTTTTTTTGCAAAGTCGGGTGCCAGGTTCACATAGGTTGTTGTTAAACTTGTTTGGCTTATTTCTCTGCTCCCGCCCTTTGGTTAGAAAAAGGGCTGGAAATGTTGGTAAACCAAACAAATGTTAATTTTAGATATGAAACCTATAAATTGGTGAAACATTCATGATCTCAATATACATACATACCGTCACGCCTGTGTCCCCGAAGGGCTAGGCAGAGGTGTTCACATGTACACCCACAGTTCGCTGAGTATATTTTTTAGGTCCCATGTAATAGGGGGTGAGCCTATTGCCATTAATCGGGCACAAAGCCAAACTACACATTACACACATTATTTTGTACATTTGAAAAAATAAAACCTATACCTATTTTTCGTAGTGGGGTAAAATGAAGGCACTGTGCCTGAGAGATCCTCAATCAATTGTTGGTCGAACTGTCATGCCGGTCTGAAAGCCTCTCACCAACTGGATATACTAGCTGGTCCAGAAATGAAACCTTCACAGATCAGTAAGTCTGTAGCGACAAATCATTACATACTCACGATGCGCAGTGCATTTTTTTCCCCAACAGTATTGATCATTTGTTTTAACCAAATGATTCACGTTGATAAAGATATTGATAGCATTTTTATTATTTTGTAACTAGCGATACCTCGCTGCTCCGCCCGCATTTGTTAAGTCGCGCAGTAATATTAATATTTTCTGATTTATAATTGACTGTATTTATTGATAATTGTATATCCTGTAGCGACATCTCTCGCCACAATTGACGCATCCTACACATAGCGACATGTCTCGCCACATACGACGCATCCTACATCGCGATATTGAAATTAACCCAACAATTGAGTATATATATAAGACGACTATAGTCATTTACTTCGACATGTGAAATAAACTGTAAGCGTTGCTCTGTAAACAAAGTTTTATTTCATTAAATTTAATAATTAATTAATATTTTATACTAATATACACTAAATAATAATATTATGTTAATTAACAAACCTGTAAACAAAGAAACGACACTAAAAGTTTATATTTCTTAGTTACATGTTCTTTCTTTAGTTTTATAATTAATTTTAATATTTGACACACCTGTCTCACCTTTTGTATATCACAATATTATTTTTAATCATAGATAAACTATATACAACCTACACTACTAAACATATTAAACCTACAAAACTTAAAATAGAATGAAATAAAGAAATATATTTTCTTTACATATATACAAAGAACCCGACAACAACCATAGGGCAGCAGCCCGCCAGACACAATACCCGTCTGGTCGGAGGATCCTCCCTTTTCTATGGCGGATGAGGAACTTTACACTATGTTCCTCACTTCGGCTAAAAGCCTATCAATTGAGGAGTAAAATATACCTCCCGTGTAGGTACAATATTTTATCAAAATCGGTTAAATACATAATCAACAAAATTTAGTATTTTGTCAATTTTTTTTACTATTTCCAATAATATTGTATAATGTCCGAATGACTAAACTTTAACTAACTGGATAACAAATAAGAAAAATGACAAAAATTGATGTCATATTCGTGATCAGTGCTCCTATAATAGATAACTATAACAAAATTTGAAAAAAAAAAAACATGTACAGACAGAACTATAAATTTTAGTAATGTAGATTTGAAAAGAAAGACTTGATAAGACGCGTTGGTTTACCGAAAAACGTTGATAATTTTAATAGTTTAAACACTGCGCGTGATAACATTCATTGCGGAATTGTATACACATGACCATTATACAAAAGAAAAAGAAGTAGTAGGTTGGCAGAACTTCACTTATTAGCTAAATATTTTATTATATCGCCGACGCTCTAAGCTTTGAGCATCCCTGATTTATTGTATACTTTAGCTGAGTTTAATTATTATTTAAAGTAATATTTTTCGAGGTTTTGGCGAGATCTTGAGTTGCCACGTTGTGGCTTTTATTTAAATACAATAAATTGCGTTTTTGACCCTATATTATGTAATATTGGGTGGCATTTTGCGTGATATAGTTTGGTTATTGTGAATACGTGAAGTAATTTATAAATATAAACTGGAAACATGCATTTTCAGTTCTATAAAGATACTAGGAGGCACCATTTTGTTAGAGCCCACTTCGAAGATTACAAAACTCTACGAAGGCTTGAAAATATTGACACTGGCAAGTTCTTCGGCGGCGCCAAAATAAAAAGAAAAAGAAGTAATATTTTAGAAGTAAAAAATTGATAACTATTTGCAAAAAGCATTATTTTACGAAATAACTGAAAATTGATTTCTACTTAATAAAACTTTACACGACAAGCCACAAGTGCTTTTGTTGTGTTTTAAAATTGATATTTTTGTTTGAGATTATGTTCATAAGTTAATTATAGTAAAATGAATCATTTAACAAACCCAGAATAGTTGTTCACCGGAAGGCATTAACATTTTACTTCCATTGTAGCCTGAAGGATTCCTCAATCTATTTTCCTTGTGCTGTACTACAGTAGACATCCTTTTACTTTCGTAAGTAAAATGTTTAGCATCTTTACACAAAGGCACTCTAGGAGATCTTATGGCTTCTTTTTCAAAAATTAGACTTTTATTAGCAACGGCATTACTTCTATCCACCACTGTCATTGTTTTAACAGCCGCTTCTAATTCAGTGACTTCTGTTTTGCCTTCACGTTTCTTATTAGACACTTTGGTAGCCCAGAAAGGTTTATAAAAACTTTGTTTACGAATTCGCGGTTGTTCGTATGTATAATCGGATACTTTCTTCCTTTTGAAATCTTCGAATAGTTTCGAAAAGAAGCCACCGGATTCTTTCGAATTTCCGCTGTTATTAGGTTTTATCTCGATGCTTTGACTTCTGGATTGTAAAATATTTCCAGACTTCGTTGACTTGGCGGTAACACATTTTCCTCTCCAATTTTCAGCAGCATTGGTAACGTTCGATGCGGAGTAGAATGTTTTCAAGAATGGGACATCTTCTTTTTTTAACTTTACAAATGTTTCCTCAGTTATTTCCATTGCCATTGTCGCTGTTTAGAACTATTTAACACTTTTGATTTAACGAACTGAGTTTTGTGTTTATTTTTAAAAATATCCTAGCAATTCATTGAAAATGACTAGCAATTTAAACTCGTGGTTTATTTTTACTAAGTTATTATTAGAATGACTGGTTTCACTTTATTTTCCTCTTTGTGCTAACACCTATTTATTCTATTTATGAAATATGTATTATATACATTACTCATAATAAAAATATTCAATAGGTACCTAAATTTTTATAGTAAAGTGAGTTACTGTAAAAAATATGATGCATCAATTCCCAAAGAATTGATGAATTTTAAATTGATTTTCATAATACGGGATACGTATAGACTAACCTGGTTTCTATCTATCTACACAATACAACACAAAATGTAAAATTTACGTTTTTTATTAGAACAACCAAAAAAATTTTAAAACTGTTTTTTTTTTTGTAAATAAAATATAAATAATCATATTACATAATACATTTAAAAAAAAATTAAGTTCCTTTATACAAAAACTAAGAATTTTTTGTTAAATATGTTTTTGTTATTGATTAATTTTGCAAAGAGAACTTTTAAAGTACATTTCTTTTAACTTGTTAATTTTTTTTATCCAGTATTATCACATATTTATTCACAACTGTCACAAAAATACAGAGTACCCTTCGAATACAACTGAAACTATTGAGCGACTGAACAAGTACTGATAACGTCCTCCTCTGTGATGGACACGGTTGTGTATGTGTGTACTTATATATAGCACAATACCTACATATGTGTACATACGTACATATGTATAGGAGGAAGCCCAAGAGGACATTTTAATTTGATAAGCTCACACTGTTATTAAAGCTAGAATTCCAACTGAATAAGTTGTTGGAGTATTTTATATATTAATTGCTACACACATTTAATCGATTGTTTATCATATTATTGTAATATTTTTAATGAAAGTTTTATAGCCAGTTTTTTGACAATAAGTATGTGTTTAGTGAGTACGCTTTTAATTTTAATTAACTAAGATATTGTTTTTTTTTTGAACTGACTATACTGTTAGCTTTAAGGGCCGGGAGCCATTTATTAGAGGCTTTAACAGCTTCACCGAGCTTGGGGGCGAGCGATGAAGACACTCAGACGCGAAAGCATAGCAACAAGCTCAAAGGTGCCAAAGTGACCGAACCTCGGCTTGGGCTGTTGCCGTACATGAAAATAAGTCGCGATATGACAAATACACCCACATATCGTTTTATTTTTTATCGCTGTTTTTCATATATGAAATTACACGCGGACGTAGTCGCAGGTACAGCTAGTATCTAATTTAAAAATATACCATTTTATTTTAACCTTAATGCTTACGTTTTAATTACATTATTAGACCCTTGTGGTATCCTAAGTAATTAATAGTTTGTGAAATATCATTCGAATAGGGAGACACTTTGTTTAATGATGCCAAAGTAATTACTTTCGAACTTGGCAACTGGAGGTAAGTCATTAAGTTATTAGCGACATGTTATTCAGTTAGTACTTTCGTAAAAAACCAATTAGTATTGGTACGCGTATAACATTTTTATTACAATACTACCTTTAGCCATCAGCTTTCGCATATGGTTAACTTATGGTAGCTAATCTTTATAGGTCTATTATAATGCGATAGAGGACTGCGAAAGTGATGTTGAAGAAGCACCTCGCTCTGGTCGCCCTGTTACGAATAAAATGGAGGCCATTTTTGAAAAAGTGGAGCAAGATCGGCATGTCTGTAGTTACAATGTAGCTGAAGAACTGGAAATTGACCACAAAATAGTTTTAACCTATTTGAAGAAAGCTAGCTATACCAAAAAGCTCGATATTTTGATGCCACACGAGCTCACTGAAAGAAACCTAATGAATCGTGTACTCATTTGCGATTAATTATTGAGACTTAATGAAACCGAGTCGTTTATGAAGCGATTGATAACTGGCTATGAAAAATGGATCACGAATGACAAGAACGTGCGAAAAAGTTCGTGGTCTAAGTTCGGCCAGGCTTCACAGACTTGTTGTCTAAACCTGGGCTAACTCGAAATAAGGTGATGCTGTGTGTATGGTAGGACTGGAGGGGCATTGTTCATTATGAGCTTTTACCGCCCGGCAAAACCATCGATTCGGATATCTACTGCCAAGAACTGATGAGATTAAAGGAAACAGTTGAGAGAAAGCGGTCGGAATCAATCAACAGGAAGGGTGTGGTCTTTCATCACGATAACGCTAGACCACACACATCTTTAGTCACTCAGCAGAAATTAAGAGAGTTTGGCTGGGAGGTCTTAGTGCATCCACCATATAGCCCTGACCTTGCATCTTCAGATTTTCACATGTTTTGGTCTCTTCAGAATCCTTTAGGTTCTGTAAGGTTAACATCAAGAGAGGATTGCCAAAACTATTTGTCGCGTTTTTTTGATCATAAGTGGTTTCCGTAATCTATGGACGCTTGTAACACAAGAGGTATCTATCACCTAGCGCATTGCTGAACTCAAACCCCCCTTCCTTCAACGAGCTCTGGAAATCCTACTTACCGCAGGAACACATGTTCTTTGGCTGCGATTTTCTGCAGGGTGGAGGTATTTCACGAGTCAGGCTGCTAAAGAAATTTATCTCTGCCCTACCTCTCTTATCTCCGATTTCAAAAATGTGGAAAAAATTTATGAGCGCCATCTATTTCAATTACATTCCTACCTTTCACTGATTTTTTTATTTTTACCGTTATACTATTATTTATAAAACTATGTCTAACATTTTCACTTAAATAATCAATGGCCGATTTCGTTTTGAATGAGAGAGATCTACGCCCTACCAACATGACTCCTTGTTGTTTTATAATGGTATTTTTTAAATACTTTATTGATATTTTGCTTGTATATTAACAGATAAACTAAACGAAGCAAAGTTTCTCGAGCTGGCATCGATTTCAACGTCGATGTTTTTCTAATATCGCTTTTCCTATTATTATAATGACAAAAAATCTATTCCGCAGCTCGTATCTTCTACCTCTTATTTCAAAACAACTAAAAATGTAAGCATCCATATATTATATATCACGGAAAGTAAAATTTATAATAATGTATTGTTTTATTTATAACTAGCTGTGTTTGTGACTTCATTCGCGAAGGAGCACGCGCGGTGCTGGATACTGCTACTTTAGTTTATTTTAATTGCGCAGGATCCAAATTCGTTTTGTAAAATAAACGTAGCCTAAGTTTCTACTTATAACATCAGCTATCTGTCAGTGAAAGTTCAGTCCAAAGCGGTCCAACCAACAGACTAAAATTTTAAAATTTGGTTTTTTGTTACAAGTACCTTAATGTATATTTGTATAGTTAAGGAAGATATTCTAGCAGTTGACTGTAACTTCATTCTCGTTGTCTTTGACAAGAAACGTCTTCGCACGCCACCTGTTGTACTAAAAACAGAACCTTGCGGGTATGCGCACAACAACTCGCCACAATTTCATCGTAATCGGATGAATGGTTTAGGAACGCATATGGAGCATACAAATAAACATTCATTTATAAATACATTGAAGTACATATAGATTATCCCAATATATAGTATTCCGCCTTTGTCATTCGAAGCAAAACAAATAATTACTAACGATATGAACACATACAACTGATACAACTGATATCACCGAACTTGACCATGTCCGTTATATACAGTCTAATCACCAATCACCCAGTTTTGTGAATTGTACAAATATTTTCCAAGACATACCTTTTGTTGACTTTTTGATAAAAGGTCTTGAGTATTCGATTCATATTTTCACGCCATAGTCAGGCAATGGGTAGTTTCATACTCCTGTTTAGTTTTTTTTTAAATAGTAGCACGATAAAGTTCGTCACTCACCACCGAACCGGGACGCGACCAGAACCGCATCGCCTCATGTGGTTGAGATTTCTTTGTTTGTATGTTGTTGTATGTTTCTTTGTAAATTCCATAACGTTACTGTATCGACTCGCACGCAAGCAGTCCATATGCGGACGTCAAGTTGCCTACGTAAAGACGATGCGTCGATTACACCCCGATGAAAATCGCTCGCTACTTGTCAACTCGTTGACACGCAATATTGACTAGTTGGCCACACGGCATTTACCCGTCGACAACGAGTTGACGTCGAGCAAGGAGGCGGTGCTGGTAGAGTACCAGGTTGACGAGTGACGACCTTAAAGTAACTCACGTCGATCGACGTGGTAACCGTACACGCTACAACTGAGCCGACAACTTACGTCGATCGACGCTGTAACCGTACACGCTACAACTGATCCGTCAACACACGTCAATCGACGCGGTAACCGTACACGCTACAACTGAGCCGTCATTTGAGGAAAGTTGCCGCCATAACAGCAGCGACTGTCGATGGTTTTCTGATCTCTCGGTGATCACCGTTTCGTTTTTGTTCGTACTACGCTCAGTGCTTACCGTTAGGCACAGTTATGCCACTCGGTCGTGCTAAAATAAGGAATCCTGACAAAGTTTCTAAACAATTAGACCTATTTCATAACGACACAGTCCTTGATTTACTTAATGTTAAGAAGATACAGACGATAATTTTATAAACAAAACCAAATCATTGTTTACCTAACATTATATAACAAAAGATTTGAATAATTAATGTAAGTTACCGTCTAGCCGTCTAGTCTAGACAGAGGATGAACGCTTTACCGAAACTACGAGAAAATCAAATGGCCCCTAGAGCAGCGGCTCCTAAACTTTTTAAACTACGGAACACTCAATAAATCTATTTTACTATATTTATGAAACGCTTCATTCAATGACAACAAATTTAGTTAAAAATAACTCTTCATTTTCTTATTTCTTTTCCTAACTTGGCAACTAATCCTCACTATTGAAGACCATTACTGCCATTATCGAGTCTGTAATTATTTCGTTATACAAAGTGTATTGTAATGATTTCAGTATTCTAAAACTCGTTACTTTTTTCCAGGGAGTTTTTGTGGCGTCTCAGAATTCATAGTTCATGTTATTATTTCCTATCTTGTGCACAGTAACTAAGTTATATTATGCAAAATACCACTTTTATTACATAATATAGGGTTGTCTAAACACACAAATGTTTGACTAACAAATAAAACCACTACATGACAGACTTAAGATCCTGCCAAAAACTTCTAAAAAATATTTACTAGAATTATTTTGCTAATCCAAAACTATTAAATTATTTAAATGCCAAAATAATTCAACGACTCGATGGCAAATGTGATTCCCGAAACGCTGGTAATATTTCCACGGAACCCTAATTTAGGAATTGCTGCCCTTACGTCGTCCTAGACTAGACTACTGATTTTCCAAAGTAGGGGATGCGCCCCTCTAAGAAGGCGCAAAGATATGTAAAGCGACGGGCGTACTTGCTGTCGCTTGCTCCACTGAGAGGGTGCCTGGACTTTTTAATTTTAGGCACTAGGGAGGAGTGATAAAAAAATACTCTGCCCTGGACATTTGAGGTAGTTTATATATAAACGTTAATCATTTCAATGTATATTTTCTCAAGCGCGAATTATTTATATATACATACATGCAAAGGGTACTTTGAAACAAAACATTTAACTATTTTGTTTTCCTTGGTTTTGTTGAAGTACATATTTACTATAATTTATGTATTATAAATATACGGTATAGTTATATTATATTTTAAAACGTGACATAATGTCTGTGGTCCCTATCCTTGTTTGTTCTATTGTATTTTAATAATAACAAATAAATAAATGGAACTTCATTTTGCATGCATATAATATATGGCATTATCTTTCATTACACAATAATTCTAATTATAATTATACATCCAGTTGATTAATCCATATTTATCACAGGCTATGTCCTGGCTGACTCATCATCAGCCAGCCCAAACTACTAAGGCTAGCAATTTGAAGAATATTGAAAGCATAACGGTTAAAAAAAAAATTTAAAAATAGACTTCTTTGAAATTCAAAACCCCTTACCCCAAGAGGATAAAAGGGGATCGAGGGGGGGGGGGGGGGGGGGGCAAGTCGCAGGCGGAAAAACCTAGAATATAGGTTTAGCGTTGTGTCCACAATTTCACCTGATTTTAAATGACGATATAGTCCAAAATGGTAGCACGCTAAGCCAAGTGGAAGACTGGCTCTCAAGTGCAGCTGCCGGAACACACCTATAGGTGTTTGGTAACAGATTTTCCACTTTGAGGGTGGTAGCTAGCCAGGCGATAATTAGAAAAAGCCCTACCACCATGCTATGGTTTCATTACGATGTTTTCCTTCACTGAAAGCTCAGACTCATTGGTTCATAATAGCAAATAATGAAAATTTATAAATAATTATTTGGCATAATTAATTACCATCCGAATACTCCGACACCCAAACCTCGTGGAAGCTGTCAAAGTATCCAAAGGGTTAGCCTTGTTTGTAGTCAGTTGTAAAAAATAAATAAAAAAATACTCCGACACCATAAGAGGAAATGCGTCGACGTTAATCCGTACAAACGTGTTCTTCTGTTTTATACAATAATAATGGCACTAGAGAAAATATTGTGTATACTATACAATCTATATTTACTACGACTATGTTCTTGTTTTTGTTTTCTTAATAAATTAATTATTAACTAGAGCTATGTTAACAAAGATCCAGTAAAGAAATTAGACGAATATAAAAAAAAACGATCCAGTTTTGCGGGATGGAATATGAAATTATGATTTCATCTATTTTACACCGGTACAATCAGCCAGGACTGCAGTTGTGTCTCTCTCACTCTATTAGTTAGTCGGATATAGCGCGACAGCAACAGATTTCTGTTAATACCCATTCCTCAAAGTGCATTACCTGGAAATAATCTACATTTCTCTTTATAACAACCACTTTCAACGTTATTTTACACGCTCAACAACAAATAATTAAAATCTTTGGCTCAACATTATCGTGTTTGGCAGTTTGTCAATATTTTACGTCCAATAATATTTCAAACAGGCCGTTAAACTTTTCACTAAATATACAAAATTTTTGGTATTAATTTCATTTTATTTATTTTAGCATGGCAAAGTAACGGCATTATGACTAATGGTTAAACAGTACATATAGTCCAAAAACGGTGACCACCGAGAGATCGGAAATTCATCGACGGTATTATCATTTATCATACACACAGGCAGATCCCGCAACAACACAAACCAAAAGAAAGTCAGTGTGGCGTCTTACTATCATGTGCATGGTGGTCGCAACCCAATTGGATAAACGTCCCTACCGCCCCACTTGTTTATTGGACACATACATTCGTTGATCCCGGAACGTGACATGCCTAAGCAGGTGTACGGTCTGATATATGGTGGTCGCGATCCAGTCGTACTAAATTGTCGTGTATCGCGACAGTAGCGATGAAGAATCGTGGTTACTAGGGCAAAGTTATATGAACAGAGAAAACATCGCGAATCTACTACTGAATCGATGCAAAAAGTCGCCTTGGGCGACCTGTCTAAAGTCGCACTAACCCCACGCTATGCCCTTCCGCTAGCTCGGCTTTCGGAATGCTGTCGGCAAGCCCGCTGGCTGTCTCATCAGGTGCGGGCTTACCACAAAAAAAAAACGACCCACTGCGCCGCACCGGCAAGTCACAATTCGCTACCTGAAATGATGCTCACTGCTTACTGCCGCGTGCCGACTTCTGCGGCATACCTGCGCAGTAAGATCCGCCGGCTGTGTCGCTGGTATAGTGTGTAGTATAGGTTAAACCATCATGATATAGTTAATTTATATTTATCTTAAATGACACAGTCAAAACATTTACATTTTCATATTCAGATAATAATTCGCCTATCGCTAATAATAATCGACGATCGACGATCGGTAAGGAAACATATGTCCAAATGTGTACCCCACCTCCAATATTGATAAAATAAGCCGTGCAATTTGATAAGCGAAGATAACAAAAGTGATAACCGTTGAATACGGATAAATGCATTTCTATGGAACGAAGGTCACAAAATTGAGTAACACAGTGCATTGACAAAGGCATGGAGGTCATCGAGAAGAGCCGCCAAGAAACACGATGGTGTTAGTCGGTTTTAAAAAATTGGTGTGTAATACATATCAAATTGCAGAGAAGACGGGGTATGGTTGTCTCACAGGTCGGTTATCATAGAAAACTAAATAATTGCCTCAGTTAGTTGTTCGGCGTCGGAGGATCACGATAGGAACATCTTCCCTCCATTTCATTTCGGCCTAGTCTGGTATGCCGTGACGGATATACGAGCGTTTGTTTTTATCATACGACATACAGTGAAAGTAATTTTTTGTGCATCTGAATCGAGTTTCCAGGGTATACTTAAATTTTGAATAGGATGCTAAATACCTTTCTTTTTTTAAGTTAGCATTTATTTAAAGTTATTATAAGAGATTATTCTGTAAAACATAATTTTGGGGCAAGTTGTCTCAGTTTAACGGGGGCCGGTTGTCATGTGTGACAACACAAGATTTGGCAAGCTGCCCAATGCTATAGCTATTGCTGCAGCATTAAGTTACACAGAACCTATGGATATTACTGTTTCTGGAAGGACTTATTAAATACGAGTAGAATCACTGCAAGTCTAAACTTCTACCAAAAACTCCTCCGCGCAAATCACAGCAAGCTGATAAAAGGAAATGTAAATAGACAAATCTAACACAAAAACAAGTTTGATATACTCCTTGAACTTATTGTCCGGTATAATGAGTACAGGGGTTTCATTCTAGTATTAAAATTGTGTTACTCATTTACAACATCAAGTTATCTAAGTTTTTGCAAGTTATTTAAAACAATCTTAAGTGCGCGTGTTGGTGAGTTATTCTGTCAGTTGACATCGAATCAAAATTATGTCCCGCCTCTAAATTGAATTCCAAGGTATACCCTAGTACACACTGCCTATGCATGCGGCCTCATAAGATCAATTATTATAAGGAAAGCTACTATTCGGGGGATCAAACCTTAGCTAGCTCTTGTACGCTTGTGCCGCGAGCGAAAGATGTGATAAATTGTAAAATGATGATGAGACAAAGCACCACATAAAGATCAACAAACTGTGTGGGTGGATGAATAAAAAATCTTTGGTTACTTATTTATACGGGGTCATACACCTTACGATCTCTACATATCCCTATGTACACTTAGACCTTTTTTAAACTACGCAACCGATTTTAATGTGGTTTTCCCTAAAATTTAGATAATTTTTTAAGGAAGTTTATTTGCGAAGGTATTTTCTCCAATTCAGTATTAATCTTTATTCAGATATATGTTTGTTAGATAATTTGGGCATTTAATGTAGAATAAAATTGTCCTTTACAGTTTTCCATTTAAATAAATAACGTAGAAGATATCACGAAAACAAAACTATTCACGACCAAAGAAATCCTACCTAAAAAAATCTATAATAAATTGCGCGACGTGAGCTAAGCGCACTATACGTAAGTATGAAGTTACATAACATACCATCACGCCTTTATCCCCGAAGTGTTAGGTGTACACCCACAGTTCATCGAGTATGTATTAGGTCTTATATAATAGGGGTGAGCCTATTGCTATTAATCGGACACAAAGCCAAACCCCAAGCTGCTACCGAGAATTTCATAGAAAACCCCAATATATTATAAGTGGGTTGAAAATTTAAAATATTTCCTTTAGTGAAAATTTGTTAATTTATTGCATTTTTCAGGGTTGATTCCTGTATGTACGTTCCTGACTTTCGTGAATGCGGGCTGGTAGACTTGCTTGGTAAGCAAAATAGCTTAGTAATCAAGATTAAAATGGTTTAAATCAGTATAGAAATTTAATCCATTATTATAAAATTCCCAGTAATTATGAATTTCAAATAAGAAGATAATTTTTAAACCCATTTTCGCATTTCGCATGCAACGTCAGTCAAAAATGTACGATCGGGAAAACAATAAAATGTGCAAATTATGCTGTATGTCACATTGCCGGCCATAAAACAAAATACAAATAAAATTAATTAAAAATAAACCTCTATTTTGTCAAAAATCAATTAACAAAGGGATATCTATTATTGTGCAGTGGAGGCTTTAGAATTTAGAATTTGTAATTTTCAAAATGTATATTGGATATCACGTAGTGTCGATTTACTGCTTGAAAAATCTAAATGCTATAAATACTTACCACTTTGTAATTCTTGATACTCGGTAGAAATCTCTTTTGTTCAACCTCCTTCTTCTGGAAAACTTCGTTGATGATGTTACCCAGTGCTTGAGCACCATAATTTAACAAAGCTTGCCCTCCCTGATTAAGCAACTGTCTTCCCGCACCTTGCAACACAGCGCCAAAATTAGCGCCACCATTTTGACCCGGCAACGCCATAGCGCGGTCTCACTCACACTACTACACACTATTGTTATCCTATTCTTTTTTAGCTAAGACATTTTACTGATGTTCTCTGAAACATTTTAGTGATACTTATTGTTTTACTGCTTGTTCATTAAACTATTAGTGGTGGGCGATTATGAGATACACTAATGCAAAACATTTGTTTATGAAGAATTCTCGATATATCTCTATTATTTATAAGCATTATTAGTAATTACTAATTGCATAGGATCAGTAACTAACTTCAAACTTGGTGCTGGTAGTCTTGAGGATGTTTTCATTTCTTTTATCTCTTCGGTAAGTATACAAGTTCTTATAAAATACTTCTTTGTTTATGAGTGAACAAAAATTAGTAATACTAATTAGTAATGTTATTTGATTATGAAAATTAGTAGTTACTAATATTAGTGATTACTAATCAACATTAGTAATAAGTAAATGTAAAAATTATGTAAATCATACATGGATCGCCCACCACAATTAAGTAGGTAAATATTTTTATTTGTTGTGCTATGCTTTTGATTCATACAAAGTTTAAAAATTGCAATTTATTGGTTTAAAACAGTTCTATACATATATAACATTTTGCCCTCCCATTAAATTAAATTCTAGTAGTATGAAAAAAATGGATAGTCATGAAACATTCATTCCACATTACACAAAATTATAGTATATACTACTGTTGTGGAAATTGAAGGCCACACAGAATACACTGTAGTTACCGTAATGACATCATTCACAGAGGCGATAATTAGGCTACCTGTTCTTATTTCGCATTTATTATCTACAAAAATATATGTTGGCAACCCTTAATATATTTACATAACAAGGAGTTTACATGTTATAATACACAATTTGTAGAAAATTCTTATTGAAGGTTATTCATTGATGTATTAACTGCTATGTCAATATTTTCTAAGGATCAATGGAATTGATAGTTTTGCAGAGTTTTGTACATGTACATGGAAATACCATAAAAACAGAAAAATATGAAGCAAAATCATTACCCTCCTTCCTAAGCAGTCAGGTAAATAATAAAGGTTTTAATATTAATATTAAATAAGATCAAGTTCAAATTATCTGATTTAGTTGATATAAATGTGACACAATTTCAGCTTAAACCAGTTTCTCTGCATAAGTAAGTATATAGGTATTATGTTAATTTGTTTATACTTCTAAATTCACTGGGTTATTCAAATTCAAACAAGTATAATTTTGGAAAAAAAAATTCTCATTTCTGTTCACTGTATTATCATTATTAATGTACATATTAAAGAAATCAAAATTATGATAATATACAGTCATGAAGCAACAGGAATATTATGAATGAAAACTAGAAAAAATAGGTGAACAACAATAGACAATATATTTTTATTTTTATTTACTAAACCATTGACTTTAATCTTGTTCTTATATTAAATAAATGCTACAATGTACCTATTATTTACTTCAAAGATAAACAGCTTCTGTTTTGTTTTCAATTCATTGATAAGAAATTTTTTGTTCTTATTACAAATAATATAAAACTACATTCAGCTTTTAAACACTTAATTTACATAATATGTAAATAGTGTTTAAATACCAACAAGTTTCATGACCAGATATAACAGAAATATATTTAAAGAATTTTTATATGAATCAACTATGTAAATGAAATGCAGAAAATGAAGACTAGAAAACTAAAAATTACCAATACCACAATAAAATTGTATTTTTTCTTAAATATTTAGGAAGCATTCATTACTGAAATGTAATAGAAAAAATACTTGTCTTGTAATTATAACAGAGATAATTTAGTTTTTAATAACATGTTTCAAAATGTTTAATTTACTATATAACATGTCCTATTACTGATAGTACTGCCATATTAATTATTAGCGCAAGCTTTTAATGAATATAAAACAAGTAAGTATATGGTATGTTTTTTAAAAAAAATTAAGACATTTGATTTTGCAATAAAAGAAAATTATTTATGAATTTATTTTAATTTTTAAATTATACTACAAATCGAAAGTCTAGCATTGCATATGCCATTCCCATACTTATACTATAAAAATGTACAAAATATTATAAATATGAAAAAGTTAAATAGAAAAATTTAAAGGTAAATTAACACAACCCTTTCTATGCATTAGATGGCTATACCACACACGTTATACTATAAATTTGAACTACTTTCTATAAAACTGGATAGAATGTTGGATTGGTTTAGTGACAATAAATATGAAGAACAAGTCTGCCTATGTAGGTCACAAGAACTACTGTTTCTGGAGCTTTTTAATCAATATTTTCATATGTTGAGAGTGTTAACATTGTATTTAAATACAATTAGCGGAAATAACTATAAAGTTTTTTAAAATTGGTGAGGTCATCTAAATAATGCACCTCAAAAACGTTCTTACTAAGGAACGTACGATTAGATATCAAATAACGCATCAAACACCTTCAAAACCAACACTTACATTATTGTAAAGACACAGCACAACAAATATATTTTTTTTTTGTCTCACACATGTTTATCTACGAAAGATTAAGAATAAGTTATTCTAAGATTTCTCAATAAGCAACAACCATAGCTAAGAATTCTCACGGAAACTGACCTCCTATATACAAAAGTACTCTGTGAAACTGACAGCGAAACAACCGGCGATAATCGAGAGCAGTCGCTTATTTCACAGATGCCATGACATCATGACCTACGTGATTCAGTCGGCTTCTGTAACCATTATTGCCAGCGAATGAAATGACGTAAGCTGTTAATAGAGATCGAATTCTCTGATTCCAGTCGATTGCGACTGGAAATATGTAGTTTGGAGTATTTTGAATAGAATGAAATGATGTAACGTTGCCACATCCGCCTGGAGTGTTACAAGTTTATTATGTACATGCAGACATGGATGCAGAATAGAAATTAATTCACCATTTCTTCAATATTTAACGATCATTAGCGTAACTAGAGTTCGTCCATCACATGATGTTCTTAGCAATTTTTTAACCTTTTCCCTGATGATATGTGGAGAGGTTTTAGATAATCACCTTACCCAGAATCCCAATATTTTTTAAATCTCTTAAAAATTTACAGAATATTATTTTTAAATACAGGTACCTATACCTAATCTAATTCAATTCTATAAAATGAAGCCTCGTGATAAAAAGGGCCAGAGAAACATTAAGGTTGCAGGTTATTTCTGACTGGCATAGAAATTATAAAGAAAATGTGTACATAATCTAGTCAAAAATATTATAGTTGTACTGGTAGACCGTATTACATGCAGAATATAATTAATGAACACTGTCCTCGGATTATGGATTAGCGAGACTCTTCAACAATAACAAGATGATAAGCATCTCGCAAGTCAGCCGTTGGCAATGTCAGTACTGTGCAAGATCAACGTAGGCTTACGTAAGTCAGATAAAAAGCAATCTATAGCATCGCATGAGGATGCGCGCAGGACGAACATTATGCATCTCTGTACTATTATTACTCGGATCTTTAGGTGACTTTTGACATGCATTTACATGTGACTTAATGTTCTTCTTTGTACAGAAGTATAATCCACACCGCTGACAGAAACCGCTCGTGCAACTAAAAAATAAACACAAGTAATGTATCACTACACCCCCCTGTCCTTGTGTTATTTCATGATTTATTCTAAGCCCCCTCCTTTTACCTACCTAAAACGGGCGCAACGTAGCCTAACAGCGCAATGGTACGCTCCTAACAATAATTACTAATTAGCTACGCACAACGATTACTATTTAGAAATTATTTCAACTCAAGTAGTATCCGTGTGTATCAGAGTAGGTACTATGGCTTTTTACTGTGACAGAAAGTACACAACTTTTTCCATTTAGCGTTATTGACGTGACAACGTCTTATAAATTGGTTTGCCGGGTGACACTTCAAGAAACTGCGTTACGCTCCGCTCACGTTATGCGCTCACAATGAGAGCGAGTGAGAGGCACGCGTCCCTTCCACTCGGGCATGGTTAGCCCGCCTAAGAGCGAGAGAGACAGACATAAAAAGTGAAAGGCACGCGTCCCTTCCACTCGAGCACAGTTAGTTAAATTGTTACTATTATTTCATCCTTCTTCCTACTATACGAATGAATATTCACATTAAAATTATTTTACCACTCAAAGTCGTTGTCACGTAAAACTTTCGCCCGTATACCGACTTTACAGGCAACCAATTTTTTTTAACTGCACTAATTGTATTTAACTTAAAATTTATTAACCTTAACATACTCCGCAACCTCGCTTTGAACTTTTAAAAATGGATATAATTGCGATTTATTTTTGCAGAGTACTTTTATATTTCAGTATATCACTTGTTTGTACTTAACATAAGGTACCTATGTGCTATAAGATCACTAGTATACGTATAATAAACATGATTTATCGATTACAATATGCAAATAAATATAAGGACGTTCGTAATGGCGCATTTTTTTTCCTTGAAGTAAAGTTTAAGGTTTTACTCCCAGAAGTAGTTATTACCAAAATACTTGTTCTTATTACTTTAAATTAATGTAGTAATATGGTGACGTACTACTATTGCCCAGCGAAGGCAAATTTATTACAAATATGTAAAGTCACAATATGACACTGTCAGAATTGTGTTATTATAACACAGGGGTTTGGCCTACAGCTATAATTAAAGGAACAGCTATGGAACTTGGTAGTCGTTAGATCTAAGCTCTTATAATACTACCCTGAACATTGTTTCTACCGAACATGGCCTTTTTTAAACTAACTTAAAAAAAAGACGTAGGTTACGCAATTCTTATGTAATTATTTTTTTAATTATATTCAGCCCTAACTTCTTTCTTTATGAACCGATTTGGATAATTATATATTTTTTTGTTGGTTAAGGGATACGTCAAGGTGGTCCCATATTTAATTTCATTGGTATTGGATTTTCAACTTCGAAGATATACCAGGGAACTCTTCAAAATCATTGAAGTAAGTTTACTTTTTTGTTAATTAATGTCTTGTCACATTTAGGTTTTTGTTAGGATATCATTACTTTTGAAAAGCTGTACAGTGCCATCTATTGGTTAGAAGAATGGAAACCCCATTATACTGAAAGTTCAACATGAGTATTATTTTGTTTATTATGTGTTTTGATAAATTTTGATTTAATTATTATTAAAGCTTCGATATTCTAATGCCCATATAAATCGGAAAAACACAATGATAAATTATCTAAGTTGGCACAACGCCATCTATTAGTGAAAGGATGGAAATGCCGTTTTTTAACTTTAAATTAGTAAATTTTTTTGATATTTTTCTTTGAATCGTTTGTAAATTTCAAGTTTCTAAGACCGCTCGAAGTGGTCTAGGTTATTGATGAGTGAGTGAGTGAGTAAATCAATGAGCGATAAAAATGCTACTTTTCAGACCCTAATACCTCAAGAACTATAAATAGGTTTATTTGTGAAATTCGGGAATATAGGTGTTAGAGGAGGTTTTTAAAAATACAAAATTTCAAGTGTGCAGGTCGCATAGTATTTGAATTTGGAGGGGTCAAAATTAGTTCGTATACACAACGGCCGGTGTCGCTCTTTTCTTCTTCGAATTTGGCTAACACACTGCCGTTTTTCTAGACTCTGGATTATAATGTTTAGGTACGAGATTACGAAAATGTATTTCAGTTATTTGTCTTTTTTGGAAGACTGGCTCTCAAGTGCACTGCCGGAACACATGTTGGTGTTTGGCGACAAATTTTCTACTTGAGGGTGGAAGCTACCAGGCGGACATTAGAAAAAGCCCTACCACCATACTATGGTTTCATCACGATGTTTTTCTTCACCGAAAGCTCAGGCTCATTGCAGGGATTCGAACTCACGTCGGTCGACGTGGAGTCCATACACGCTACCAACTGAGCCATAATTGCATCATTTAAATTTTCAGTATCATTACAATTTCACGTATCATGTTTACATTTAGTTTTTTACATTATGTATCGAAGGAATATTGCTTAATAATTAGTACAAGCGTTCGCCCAATGATCAAAATTCGACCAGCGACTTTTAAATCATAGACTATTTTACGTTTGACATTTGCAGTATGAACCTTAAACAATGAGTTTTATCTACATCACTTGCTGTCATCGTTGAGTGACAATGTCAATATTTTGGGGGGTCAAAGTATAATGGCACTGGTCAGGTTAGGATTCGCAGTATAAAATTTATTTTATTTAATATATTAGTAACAGATATTATAGATAAATTTATGCTTTTTGTACTCCTTCACCATATAAACTTTAATCATGCCAAATCTCAGTCTTCCTTCCGTGCACGCAATACGCTTAAAAAAGGGTAGAAAGCTTTTGCTTCACTTATTAATATACATATTAACATTAAAGTTAATTAGTAATTACTAGCTGGTACCCGCGACTTCGTCTGCGTATTATTGGATATACACAGACTGATCTCGGAACACGATAAACAAAAAAAATCGCCGTTTTTGCGTGATTGAGTAACAAACAGAAACTTTCCATTTATTATATTTGTAGGATAACACTGGTTAAACTTTATAGTTTTTACCGGGATAGAAAGTACCCTATGTGTTCTTCCAGGTCATAGACTATCTGTGTGCCAAATTTCATTGAGATCTGTTCAGCCGTTTTAGCATGATTGAGTAACAAACATCCAAACATCTAAACATCCATACATAGCCACTTTCACATTTATTATATTAGTAGGATTATAAAATGAATCATTTTATGTTGAATTGGCGCACCGACACACCCACACTCCTAAATAGTTGAAAGTTCATAAGCTGCACGCCACAGGGAATTAATAATTAATTAAAAATACTCTATACTTTATTTTATAACAGACTTTAAAAAAAGGAATTCAAATGTATATTTTTTATGGATGTTCGGCCATAAATAACCTCATTGTTTATTAACCGATTTAGATAATTCTTTTTTTGTTGGAAAGGCCATTGGACCTTCGACTCCGAAGATACATCAGGAAACTCCTCAAAATAATTGAAGTTGACTTTCTTTTCTGTTAAAAATTGTCCTTTATTATTATTGGGTTTTCACCATGAATCAGGTTTTATTTCAATACGCAATAAAATCCAAGGACTTTTGGTTATAATGTATTTAGAATGTAACTAAATGTAGTAGACACAGTTTTTCACTGATCGTTTGCTGTGTATTAGAGTGAATGTTTATAGAATACAGTTCATATGTTAGTTGTTCAGCTGGTTGGGAGTTGGGACATACCGAGATTACGGAACAAGCGAGGCGCCCCTACGTTCATAAAGTTAAAAATAAACTACAAAGCTGAAAGCGGTTTCCCTTCGGTTCTCGATAGTCACATGCTTCACGAGTGATGTCAACAGTCGCATGTGTTTTATTAACTTTTTAAACTTTTAAGATGTTTTTAAATTTCCGTGTAGAAATCATGGCCATCTTGAATTGCAAATGGAGCAAAATTAAGTGTTAATGGTTGTTTTCGTGTCAATCTATAAATATTGAGAGCTTCTTTTCTAATATGTCGCGGGTTGTGATTATATCATAGAATACTATCTATATATATTTCTTTGTTTCAGCGGATTTCATGCGATTTACTATTTTACAGAAACCGCCAGCTTAATAATAACATTATTATTATTGATTAGTCAGGAAATTATAGATATTTTAAGGTTTACCAAATAAAAACGAGAATATCCGGAGAAAATTACGGACATTTTCTTGAAAAAATTAAATTAAGCGGAATATTGATTTCTTACTTATACATAAGTAGTGCAATCTATCTATCTACATGTATCAATATGTTAATTTAAGAATTATAATTGTTAATACTTGATCGATTGAATTATAGAAACCTATTTATTTTTCTCTGCCTCGTTATCCTAGTGGTCGTAAGCGCGACTGCTATGATCGAGGTTCTGGGTTCGATTCCCAGGTCGAGCAAAGTGTTATTGGGTTTTCCCTATGAAATTCTCAGCTCGGAGTTTGGCTTCGTGCCCGATTAATGGCAATAGGCTCGCCCCCTATTACATGGGACCTAAAACGTACTCGGCGAACTGTGGGTGTACATTAGTACACCTCTGCCTAATCCTTCGGAGAATACAGGCGTGATGGTATGTTAAGGAAAATCTGCTTTTTCTTCTTTTTATTTAACGGTAACTGTGTTCTTGCACAATTCTAACAAAGTAACGTATATAGAATATTTTTCCAATCACCTTGGAATCATCAAACATAGCATTAAAAAGATGGCGGCTCTTAAAAAATTCCCAAAGAGTTTATATGTGGTAATTTAAAATGCATGTTTCCAGTTATTACTTATAATCCACTTGTGCACAATAACTACTACATCATGTAAAATGCCGTCAAAATGATGTACTTATATATTATGACCAAATAACATAAGATTATGAATTAAAACAAAAACCACCACATAACACTTCAAGATCCCGCTATAAACTCCGAAAATCTGATATTTTCTAAGATTATTTCCGCAAATTACTTTTTTAGCTCCTGAGCCAAATTTAGTTTAAAAGACGTATCGATTCTATAATTCGTCTAATAAAATTACTTGCTGATTAACGAATCGGCCCTTTAAAAGATTGTTCCTGTTTACTTCATTTTAATTATCTTTGCAACCGTTTAGGCGCAAGTGCAATCCGGTTTGAAACAATCAGCACGATTGCGACCCTCCGCTCTCATACGTGTCAGATTGTGGCGTACACCTTTGGCAAACCTTTGCTTCTCTAAATACTTCCTAGGCAATGCACCATTATTTAACTGTTTTCTATAGACGTATAGGCTTATAATGATTATCACAACACAATAAGGACCATTGTATGTAATTTATTGCTTTCGCACAACACAATAAGGACCATTGTATGTAATTTATTGCTTTCGATAAGGAACATAGATTATTTTGGAAACTATCCAAGCTTGTTTACGTGCGTTGATAGTGGTATACTTAGGTACATCGCTTAGCACACTCGAGCTCTAGACGCATTGCCAATGGAAGTACGAAGGAGACAGTGGCAAGAAAAGCTAGCTACACCGCCAGTCTATGTAGAGCCCTTTGAGGAGACCTGATATACCAATATTATTATTTTTTAATTTAAATTTTTTTATTACAGAACTAGCGGTACTCCGGCGGCTCCATACGCGTTTGTGACGCAATATTTTTTATTTGCGCGGATCCAAAAATTTTTTCTATACAAATAAATAAAATTGAATTGTCGTTAATAATATCAAAAAAAAACAGCTTTTTACTAAATGCATTTATGAATGTATATACGACACCTACAATTAAAACCAATTTTTAAAAGTTTTTGTCTGCCTGTCTGCTTGTTCCGGGTAATCTCCAAAATGGTTAGACTGATTTCTACGGGAATTTCACTGACAGTTAGCTGATTTTATAAGGAGTAACTTAGGCTACATTTTTTTTAATAATTAGAATTCCAAGCAAATAATAAAAACTGATGATGGTGTATCAATTCTAGCGCTTAAATGGGTTACGCTGAGTAAACCGTAAGAGATATATTAAATTAACTAGCTGTGACCGTGGTTTCGCTCACGTGGACTAGAGAATGCCCGCGCGAATTTTGCTGCCCCGTTCCCGGCTATTTTAAAAACAAAAATGCTTATTGTGGGTGTTCCATAGAAGATAGATGTATGCTCTCCCGAACTTTTTTGTAGGTATTTTTAATGCCTATAATTATGTACTACATTAATTTGCTATATGTCTTATGGTTTACTCAGCATAAGCCATTTTAGTGCCCGAATCGATTCACCATGACCAGTTTTTTTTAATTTGTGCGGAACCCTAATTCTCTTTCTAAAATAAAAGTAGCCTAAGTTACTCCCTATATCATCAGCTATCTATCAGTGAAAGTCCCGTCAAAATCGGTCCAACCGTTTCGGAGATTACCCGAAACAAACAGACAGACAGAATTAAAAAAAAAAATATGGTTGTTTTATTATAGGTATCGTATATACTTTCATATGTATTTAGTAAAAAGCTGTTATTTTGACATTACAAACAGACACACTTCAATTTTATTAATTGTATAGATTGTAGGTATTAAAAAGATTACTAACAATAAGCATTTTTATCTTTTGATTCGTTTGGACAATGCAAATGAACTTGGCAACTGCTTGAGGTGTGTTTATCTCTAAAAGGCTAACTGTATTGCACGGGATACCTACAACATCAAGGTTATTTCGTTAGGTTGGTACCAAACTGTCAGAATAACTTAACCCATAATAATATTATATAAGCAAAAGTAGGTAATCTGTTTCATTTTTACGCCTAAACCGATGAACGGATTTCAATGAATTTCGGTATAGAGATAGATTAAACCTTGGAGAAAGGCATAGGTTACCTATTGTCACGAAAATAAAACCTGAAGGGGTGAAATAGGCGATGAAAGTTTATATGGGGACTCCATCATTTCTCAAATTGAGGTTATGAAAATCATATTTATGGTTTTAGTTCCGTATTTTTGAAAAATCATCCCTTAAGGCGGTGGGTGGCTTTTTGTCTTTGTTTCTATAATCTAAAGGTATCAAAGCGTTGAGAGCAGAGTTTTGATATTAATTTGTCGGAGATAAAATATCCTACTAATATTATATTATAGTTTGTATGTTTGAATCTTTATTACTCATTCACGCAAAAATGGATGAACGGATTCCAATGAAATTTGCCACAGAAATAGTTTACAACCTAGATTATTATAACAATTATACCGGGTCAGCCGGGGTAACTGCCTCGTTAGCCTAGTGGTCGACTGCCGTGAGTGAGGTCCTGGGTTCGAATCCCAGGTCGAGCAAAGTGTTATTGGGTTTTTCTCAGTAGCAGCTCGGAGTTTCGTTTCGTGCCCATTAAATGGGACCTAAAAACATACTTGGCGAATTGTGGGTGTACAAATGTTATGGTAAAGACCCAATTCTGAATTCCACAAGTCGTATAATAAGTGAAGTCTTAATACATTTTAAAAACTCTAGGCACCTATAGCAAGGTCGGTCGTGTGAAATTCAGAGTTAATTAAGAATTGATTTTTGAAGTACGTTTTATTGTATTTATCATGGGTTTTTAACAACAGAACAGAAGTTAAACAATGGCGGTATTTTTTTATCGTTTCATGGCGTAGTAACGCCTACGTAAGCACAGTACAATCCAAATACAACGGCCACCATAGATAGGTCGGAAATCCAGATAAATCTATACCGATATTATAAAGATGAAAGATTTGTTTTTTTGTTTGTTTTTGAAGTGAAAATTTCTTTTAGCGCGGTACGCATATTTTTAGATGAGATAAAATATCTGGACTCGCGACACCGTTACGAGACGCAGCTATAGTGTGTGCATATATGCATGTACATGTAGCAGACCGCGAACGCGTCTTTCATAAAAGAATATTAAATGTATATTAAAGTTTCTAATAATTAATAAAAAACAATTCATAAATAGAATGCAATTCATAACCCAATAACCCTATGACCCTAGTACGCATTTAAAAAATGTCTAACGCGCCAAAATAAGTTTTCACTATTGTCGGCACTTCCGAAGTGCAACCCGTATTTTTTTTTTTTGTCATTGATGAACTAGAAACCTACTGGACCGATTTTAAAAATTCTTTTACCAATATAAAGCTACGGTATCAGCGAGTAACGTAGGCTAACTTATAATTTATAAAAATAATCTATTCCTCATAAAAATGTCGATAGTTTTACACAACGTATAAAAAATTGTCTACACAAGTGCGTTGGCGAGGTTTGTTGTATTAAATTAACACGGGTGAAACCGTAGGGCACAGCTAGTCATTTTATATATATTATAGAAGATAGACAATAGTTATATGAGCTTGTATGGGTAGATATTTAAGTAGTTATAAAATCTTAGACTGAATTCTCGTGGGAGGAGTTATTCATTTAATTGATTTAATAAAAATTACTGCAAATAAAATCTACTTTACCATTTCAATCGAATTTTACTGTATAATTTAACGTCATAGAATGAGTCAGTATGTTGGTCAGGTCACAAAACTTTGACTCATTTTCCTGACTAAACATATTTGATTGTTTTATATACGTGTGATATCAGAGTATAAAAATTGTAAAACTAATGAGTAATTAATGATTTTGCTTGGTATTTGTTCCGTTATGCACTACATCAGTAACTTTTTTTATCGTTTACAAGTTATGCGCCACGGTTTCATCCGTGTTAATTTTATACTTTGTGTAAAAGTATCGACATTTTTATGAGGAATAAATTATTTTTTCAAATTATGGTATAGTCTATGTTACTCGCTGATACCGTAGCTTTATATTGGTGAAAGAATTTTTAAAAGCGGTCCAATAGTTTTTGAGTTTATCCATTAAAAACAGTGTAGCTGCCGGAACACATCTATGACCTATTATACCAAGCACGTACGTTTGGCGACAGATTTTCAACTTGAGGGTAGCAGCTACCTTGACGGACATTACAAAATGCAATACCACCATACTATGGTTTCATCACTTTATACAATATGATAACAATCTGAGACTTATTGTTGTCTATTATCCATCACCGTTATTATTATTGGGATAATAAGTGACAAAAAGACTTTCCTATTATCTGTATAATGATGGGTGTTTTTAACAGCTGTTCAATCTAATACTCTCTTCTCCCTTCCATAATAGAACCACACGCACTGGGGTTCGGAGTCACATTTTTACGGTAACCTCAATCTCGGAACGAACTAAAAAGTTCTCTATGACTTATCTTTGTCGTACCGTGAAACTGTGGAACCTTCTCCCGGAATATGTGTTCCATTCTTATGACGTCGGATCCTTCATGCGTAAAGTGAAGTGATATTATTTATGTAAGCCGATGCATTTAGATCTATCGGTGGTCACCGTTGTGGTTGGACTGTGTGATGTACTTACTATCAGGTACAGTACTGTCAATGTGCCGAACTAATATATAAAAAAAACAGCACGACATCACCAGTTGTCTGTCGGTGATCTCTCGATCGGCCATCCATCACCGGTCATACCTGGAAGCTATTCGGCAACTGGATACACACTAATTGATCCCAAAATTCACAAGCGTTCCACTACAGTTAGTGGCTAGTCTATGGTGATTGCTACTCAAATCATCAATTTTTAATTATCATACAATCAAGAAGAATCTTTTGCAGTCGATTGATTACCCTCCCTGAATCTGCTAATAGGTGTTAGCACAGAATTGCTTCTTTGTGAGTAATGTTCGAAAACCCTAAGTCATCTTTGTGTTGGACTGAAATAAACGAAAGTGAAAAGTACTTTTTCATGATAACTCAACGACGCGATGCGACGACGCAACGACGCGACGTGATTTCCAACGAAATAATATTCTGCTGTATAGTGGTCCCAATTTTATTATTGGACATTATGTAGTTTCCTAAACTATGAATACTACGAAACCTTCAACCAAGCTCTTTAAATTTGTGGAACCCTTAATGAAATATTAACAAATGAAAGATAGATCTAGCGGTCGCCTAATGATCAAAATTCAACCAGCAAATTTTTAATCATAGACTATTTTCTGTTTGACATTTGCAGTATGAACCTAAACAATGAATATTATATCACTTGCTGTCACTTTTCATTGAGTGACAAAGTCAATATTGTGGGAGGTCTAAGTTCAATGGCACTTGTCCGTTTAGGATTCGCAGTATTGATTAATTTAATTTAATATATTAGTAACAGATATTATAAGTTTAAACTTTAGCTTTCTGCACTCCTTTACCATATAAACTTTAACCATGCCAAATCTCACAGTCTTCCGTGCTTAAAAACTTATAAAGTTTTTGCTTCACGTATTAATATAATGATTATTGATAATTATTTAACTGATTCACGGAACCCTGGTGACTTTTCCATGGAAAACACTTCTAAAAATCGTTTTACTATTTATATCATAAGGTGAAAATATATTACTAAATACAAAGTTTTCTTTCTTAGCTTAGTATATTACCGCTTTATATCACAACTAAAGGATTCTATCCCGACATTCCGGTCGTATTTCGGTACCGAAAATTTCGGGAATTGAATTTTGAAAAAATTCAGAGATTTTCGGAATAACAAAAAAAAAAAAAAGCGTTATCAAAATATTGCAACATTTTGTCAGCTGTTCTGTTTTTTTCAGATTATTTGATTAGTTTGTGTTTGCGCCGACTCAACTTGGAGACGTTTATGATATTTTTTATGATTGATTTTATTTTCGCAATACAAATAAGACGTAGGTACATAAAGTATCTAATCTTTTTAAGCCATATGTGATCATTGTAACTTAATAAGATGAATACTGATCTCTATACAGAACTGCTTGTAAAAGGAACTTAAGTCTGGTTAAATAATTTTTTTTAAGTTTAACGAATTAATTTTAAGTGTTTAAATAAACAGATGTGATTACTTTATTTTAATGGAATTTGAAATGGTTTGATTTTGTATAACTTAATTTTTCTGACAGGACTTAAAATATATCTGATCTGGTCATATCTGGTCATTTTAATTAAATGATTCATATTGATTTGTGTATAAGAATAAAGTATGTTATTACGGAATTTTAAGTGTAATTAAGTTGATATTTGTTTTAGGAGTTTAATGTGTTATGTATAGACAGAAGTTGTTTGTTTATTTTTAACTGACTTTAAAAACAGGACGAGGTTTTCAATTAGAATGTTTTTTTTATGAATGTTCAGCCGTAATTTCTTTGTTTATGAACCTACTTAAATGATTCTTTTTCGTTAAAAGAGGACACTTGAAGGGTGGTCTCATTTTTAGTTCATTGGCACTGATCTTTATACTTCGAAGATACACCAGGGAACTCTCCAAAACAATTGAAGTTAGTTATTTTATAAACGTTTAATTATTTTGTGAATAAAAAAATTACTAAAAAGCAGATTACAAAAAAGGGCCGGGATCAAATCCTAATCACAACGTCACTTCATATAAGGCGTGATTTTGGCCTTGCTCATAATTGTATAATAGTAAAATTTACTAAGTAATAAAATTTATAGCTTAGATTACTTAAGTATATCATCTGGGAAATATAATATTTAGTCCACGGTAGAATTTATTACAGTAAAACCTAATCCGTTAACGAATCACTGTATAAAACAAGCTAAAATTATTATTAAAAAAGGAAACAAAAAACCCGACTGCAACAAAAACATTAGACCAAGACTAAAAAAATATTTTTCTATTTTTGCTTTTGATTCTCCGACGTCGTGTCGTACTTATAATATTATATAGTCAATGTCGCTTCCACAATTAAGACGATTCTAACGACAGCTCGTATGCTAAAATCTATTAAGTCGTATAAGCGACAGAGCTTGCCAAAGAAACAGACATAGTTACATACACTAGTAAAACATAAACCTCATTTTTCGCAGGCAGGTAAAAATAAATAATTTTCTTTTAGTCAAAATCAAATAATACACGTGATGTGTGTATATTTTTATTTATGTAATAATTAGCTGGTCCCCGCGACTTGGTTCATGTGAAAATGTTTTTGGCATTTCCCAGGAATTATATCTCTTATCTGGTTTGAATTTGGTTTCCCTTTTGTTATTAACGTTGCTTATCCCCTATATGATAAACGTAATTATGTATAGCCTAGATCATAGACTCTCAACGAGGGCAATACCACCCCCCGTGAGCACTGGTGCCTTATAAAAGACAAATAGGGGTGATGAGGCAATCAAGGGATGTGGTCAAATAAATAAATTTATTATATTTAGTATATTTTTATAATTATTATATTTTGTTCCTGTAATAAAATACTTTGAAAATACAAGTTTTGATGAATAAATATCTATTAACTAGGGTACGTGTTCAGTGGGAATCTGTATTATTATTCTACACTGACTTAATGACTGTCTGAAATATCAACGATAAAGTCCAATCTACTTGGGTTAGGACCGTGAACATTTCATACGGGTCCTTTTTACATTGTAGATGAGCATTAAGGAAGGATTTTTGGAAATTCAACCCCTGAATGAATGATGTGATGAAAAAGAGGATAATGTTTTCTATGAAAATCCGTCATTTTTGAAGATAGATCTATGAAAGTCGGTATTTGGCGATTCAGTTAAAAAAGAAAAAAAGATGGGACATAACTATATCGCGAGCGAATCCGCTGGAAAAGCGTTAGTAATTTTATGAAGAAGTAAAAATGAATATGTTTGAAAAACGTTTGTAATTATTACTCATAATCGAAAAATATGTAAATAAGTAGTTTTTTATAATCGTCTACTAAGAAAAATTGGTTGATGTCCAAAAGAAAAAAATTGTATAATTACATGCTAATTTGAATGTGCTTAAATAACGAAACACTTGACCGGTTTTTAAAAACGAAAATACTGAAAAAAATATGTTTCTATTCAAACACTTGCATTGATGGATGTTAAGATTTGAGATACGCACTTAATGCAACCCAAAATTAGTTTTACGGTGTTGTAAATATTATTATGTTCAGTACATCGCTGACGTCATTTGGTAAAACTCAGTGCAATAAAATAAATAAAATACATCTCTGTACGTGTCTACAAACCAATGGCGATGAAAAATGTGTGTGTCGCTACAATAATATGTAGTTATTACTTTTTCTTGCAATACATATAACATTGATGCGAAAAAATGTTTTATTTGCAGAGTTCTTCCATTGTAAAATAATAGGTTTGTGTTCTGCTCGATGTAAATTTGTATAGCAGAAGGTATTTTTTAATTTAAAAAAAAAAGTTAAACTTGAGACTATTTTTTTTTTTTTCATAAATAGTCGTCGCAATTTTAACCACCAAAATATAAAAAATTACGAGGCTATCATATGGTTAACACCAGTGCCATCTATCATGTTTATAAGGAAATCATTGCATAAACAAAGTTAAACTTCCATTAAAATTTATTAAGAACTGTAAATTTAATTTCCAAAAATTACTCACCACCATATTCACATTCACCGCAGCGCATTGCTCTTCCACCACCTCCTCGACAGCCCCGCTCTCATATTCTTCAGCTGGTAAAGCTGGATACAGCTTAACTCCATTAAACATTGCCTCATCTTCAGCTGGCAACGATGGATATAAGCTGCCGTTACCGAGCAATGGCTCGGGGCTGCCTTCGCCACGTTCCTTTTTCAAAAATCCCTTGACCGCAGTCGCGGCGTTGCCAGCTCTATGCCAACCCCAGCCGTTGGCCTTAAAATTCTTCGGATAATAGTTGAACATTGTAACAAATGTTTGGTCCAAGCACTACCACAAACACACCATGCGTTTAAGTAACGTGTTCTAGAAATAAATCGCGTCTGCACTTAAGAACGGTCGGGCGCCGAATGAAGGTTGGTTAATCTGTAACAGAGATTTTTCCTGTTCATTGTTGATTCATTGACCTTTCAGTGTAAAGAAAGTATTATATCTTTATACTTTTGTTTGTGATAACAAACGTTAACATTAAATTTATAATATAGATAATAATTCTGTTTAATCTTTGTTTACTACAATATTATTGGACGAATTTATAATAAGTAGTTTCGTGTAAAAAAAAACATTTTTAGGATTGAAATATATACGGTTATTTTTTGTCTCGCTACCTGTCTATGTTATTTTTCTTCGTCTAGTAATTTAGACAAACCGGTTTGGTAGTACTATTTAGAACTTTTTGATCAGTATTGGGTTATATCTTATTGTAAAACTACAATGAATGTAAAGAAACTTCTAAATTATTTTTGTAATTGGACCTTTTTTCTTCTTAATATATCAGTCCCATTGTACTTTATTTATAGCGTCAAATCAGGAGAAACGCTGATGGAATAAGCACTACCAGGTCAAGGTCATATAAAATCTTGGCATCGTCTGGATAAGGTTCTGCCATTAACATATATTTGGTGTTCTAATACTGTTGGTTCATACAAAAAGAAGTTATGGCAGAACATACATAAAAAAATTATACATTCGAATTAAGCAACTCCTCCAATTTGAATGTAATTTTTTAGGATGTTCAGCCTTTTTTTTTTTCCTTTTTTTTTAGGCTTAGTCGCTTGGGCGACTATGTTGCCTGTGTAATTTAAACTTCACAAGACAATTTCCAAACAACATAAAACCAATATTAACAATTACTTAACTTAATTTTCCTCAACTCCTCAACCAACCTTCAGCCTTAACTTCTTTGTTTATGAACCGATTTTGTATGTTTTATTTTTTGTCGGAAAGGGGGTCAAGTGTTGTCTCATTTTAATTTCATTGGTTTTAGATCTTTGACTTCGAAGATATACCAGGGAACTCCTCAAAATCATTGAAATTGTTTTTCTTTTTCGTAAAATATTGTCTTGTTACTCGATAATGAGGTTTATAAAATTTTAAATCTGATCGAGGTTTTGGTTGTAGCAATGATGGCTCGTAGTATAGACACCGCGTCGATCGATGTTAGTTCAAATCCCCACAATAAACCTGAGCTTTCGGTGAAGGAAATAATCCGGATGAATTCATTTTCCAATGTCCGTTTGGCTAGCTACCACATTCAAGTTCAAAACCTGTCGACAGCTGCACTCGAGAGCCAATCACTCTAAACTTAACGTGTTACCATTTTAATCCACATCGTCACTTAATATCAGGTGAGATTGTAGCCGATGGCTGAATGTATAAAGTATGAAAAAACCTATTGGTGTAATTAAAGAAGTCATTCCAGTGCAGACTGGTAAATAGAGCTGCGTCGTAAATTATATGGTTAAGAGTGCCAGTCAACATTGCCAGATCTTTTTTCGTCGAAAGCGGGATTTAATGAAAAACGATAAATAATTAGTAGTTCTTGCTGATTTTCCTTTTATTTAAATTACAAATTAAGTTTTAGTGATAATAGATAGTCATAGAAATGAATTAAACTATTAACAGTAACTGTGTGGTGGATTCTGGAAGCCAGTTAAATCTGTAGAGGAATCATCATTATATTAATACGTAAAGCAAAAACTTAATACCCCTTTTTAAGATTTGGCATGGTTAAAGTTTATATAGAGAAGGAGCGCAGAAAGCTAAAATTAATCTATAATATCTGTTACTAATATATTAAATAAAATAAATGAATACTGCGAATCCTAAACCGACAATGCCATTGAACTTAGACCCCCCAAAATATTGGCATTGTCTATCAAAGAAAAGTGATAGCAAGTGATATAATATTTATTGTTTAGGTTCATACTGCAAATGTCAAACAGAAAATAGTCTATTATTAAAAAGTCGCTGGACGAAATTTCGATCATTGGGCAACCGCTAGTCCATACTAATATTATAAATGCGAAAGTAACTGTCTGTCTGTTACGTTTTCACGCCTAAACCGCTGAACCAATTTTGATGATTTTTGGTATAGAGATAGATTGGACCTTGGGAAAGGACATAGAGTACTTTTTGTAGCAAAAATAAAACTTTAAGGGTAGCAAATAGGGGATGAAAGTTTCTATGAACAAAATATGGAAACACCAAATGTGCATTCGCGATAATGGTGAAATGACATCGGCTGCCATACCAACCAGTTTGTTGATTATCAATCTGGTTTGTTGATTAATTGATATTGTTATACTTAGTAAGAAATGTATTGTATTTCTAAAAATTACCTATTAAATGACAGTCCAGTATTCTTTTTAAGATTGGCTGAAGTGTATATAAACTGTTTAACTACGCAGTACGGCATAAATACTGTTTTATTTTATGATAGAAATATGACGTGCGCTGTCAAATGCGGCTCGCGGGATTTTATATATTCTAAGTGATATATTTATTGTAAATTATCTGGATTATACAGTTTTGCTACAAGTTAAATATTTCACTGTGTTATTCCACACGTGGTGAAAATAAAACTCGGATAAAAGTTTGTATGAAGAACCCATTCATATTTATACTTTTGGTAAGAAAAGAATAAAAGGGTGTTTCACGTTTTTCAAAAAAAACCTTCCCGTAGGCCGGTACAATAAGGTATGGTTTTAATTATTTTTGAAGTTTTATTGGGACAGTTAATTTATTGGATTCATATTTGCATATAATATCAATACCATACAAACAGTTGTAAACCCATCTATGATTTTCTTTTGGTTTGTCGTGTTCCGAAATCAGCCGGTGCATATGTAGTAATATAGCGGGGTGGTAGGGGTTGCGACCACAATACACATAGTGATAAACCCAACTATGATTTTCATTTGTTTTTTTTTTGGTATTATATAAATATAGCTCTCTATATTAATAAATCTGTAGTCCTGTCTGTACTTTTAATACTCTTCCAAAATTTCTCGATACGCGTATTATACGAACGATACTGATCACGAATATGGCATTAATTATTTTTTGTCCGTCAGTCTGCCTGTTTGTATGTCCAGATTTGACTCAAAAACGGCTTGACCGATTCTTATGAAATTTTGTACATGGGATGCTTATATCATCGGTCAGTTGATAGGGTATAATAAATTTCAATATTACTTTAAGATAATGTAAAAAAAATTCAAGAAAATTTTATTTTCCTTAATTCAATTATGTACATGGGAAGTATAAGTCATTCCATGAATTACAAGTAATGAGAATTTTACACCAATTTTGATGAAAATTGTACACGGGAAATACACGCCACTCCTCAATTGATACGGCATATGAATTGTCAACAATATGAGTAAAAATTAAGGGATTTAAATAATGTTCTGAATGTTCTGTTATGAAATAATGTTCTAAAGAATTGTAGTTCTTCCAAAAGCTTAGAGAAGAGTCCGCGATGGCATATGTCTATTTCCTAAGGTTGACTCACAGTAACCATTTTTATCTTCAATATAATAATTAAAAATATTACTTTATTTGAGAAGCTATTTTCAACAATTCAGTATTAATCATTATCCAGATAACTTAATTATATAAATTGAATATTTAACGTAGATTAAGATTGTCCTTTCCAGTTTTCCATTTAAATGAATACTGTAGAAGATATCTCGAATTCAAAATTATTCGGGACTTAATAAATCTTACCTGAAATCCTATGATAAATTAAGCAACGCGAGCTAAGCGCATTATTATTAACTATGAAGTTACATAACATGCCATCACGAATGTATCCCCGAAATGTTAGGTAGAGATGTACACCCACAGTACGACGGGGATGTTTTAGGTCTCATGTAATAGGGGGCGAGCCTATTGCAATTAATCGGGCACGAAGCCAAACTCCGAGCTGCACTAGGCTAATAAGGCAGTTATGAACTATCAATATTAAAGCGATAAACTCTAAATCAGCCTTTTTTAAATGTATAATACACCAAATTGTACCCGTGCGAAGCTGGGGCGGGTCACTACTTTAATATAAATAAGTAATACATTACTCACGATATACTTTTTTAATGATTTTCTAAAGATTTTACTTCTTTTAAAGTTTCCTTTGTGCTGTAATTGTAATGCCGAAAAGTGACAGTTAGCTTGTACTTACCGCGAAAAACACTTAATTTTGGGATAAAAATCGGGATGTCCCGCTAAAATCGAGACGTCTGGCAACGCTGGTTATAGTGTAAGAAAGACAGGAAAACCGTATTTCCTTAATTATTTTGGGTGTTTCTCAAAATTAAAGCGACTAGACACTGATTCTGAGTCATTTGGTAAGGAAAATCGTGCGAAACCGGCGGCGCGCGCGCACTTCTTGGTTCTAAAGGCGTTTGACCTTGCGATCTTTTATCACTCGTGACGAATGTTTGAATTTTTACGTTGTATTGGACAAAGAGAATACTTCCTTGCACTCTGCCAATTAACTAATTAGCCAGACAAGTCGAATTGAATTAGCTATATCTATGTATGTGTCTATATCTGCATCAGTACTAAAGGTTGGAGAAAAAGAATTATTGGGTGTAGGTGGTACTTAAGTTGGGATGTAAGAATTTATACTTCTTTCGTGTAGCAAAACAAAAATAAATCCAACTTTATCCTACACCGCTACTGTAAGTAAAATGTAATTGAAATAAATAACAAATATATATTTAAACGGTAAATTACAATCAAATCATCACCATCTGTAAAATTAAACTAGGGAAGATATAGAAATTAATTTAGGAGTTAAGTAATAATAATAAAAAACAAAATATAACAAGCTCGAATTATGAACTACTTAAATATTTTTTTAATTTACAGTAGGTAAAGTTTTAACAAACAATATCACTTAAATTTATAACAATATTTTTTTAAACCTATACTAGTAATACATACAATAAAGCGGAAAAAAATTTGTTTGTTTGTTTAAACACGCTAATCTCTGGAACTACCTGTCCGATTTAAAAAAAATCGCTTTTTTTATATGATAGCCAGACTCACGAAGAATAGTATAAGCTATATTATAAAACTTATAAAAAAAGTAACATAATCATAATAAATATGGAATATAAAACATTTTTTTTTTTTTTTAAAATGGGAACAACTTCACTCACGGCCTTTCTCAGTTCAAACCACGAAAAGCATGAATTATGGTAACTACACAGCTAATATACCATATGTTATCCATCTATTTATGCTCATCACATAAAAGTCAGTCATGTGCGAGGATCGAACACGCAGTTCTCAGTTCAATAGTAGAGTTTACTGCCACTGCGCCACAAGGGCTGTCAATGACAGTTCAAAGTATATCCACGGGGTGTGTTACAGACAGAGGTCAGTCGATGACTACATCCGAACAGAGGCGTATTTGCCTAGGGAATAGCAGGGCCTTAGGGAGCCCTTGTTAAATTTAATATAATATAAAACATATCTTTATGTAGTTATTGGATGAATATCAAATAAGTAGGTTTAAATTCTATAACGAGTCTGACTTTCGAGTATTTGGTGGGGGAAACTTGTTACTGTATTTCACCAGATTTTTTATTTCGATGAGGTACATCATCACATAACAATGTTAAAAGCAAACAAGTTCAAAAGCGATATAAATAAAAAGTAAATAAATAATTGTAGTCGTTTCAGCTTCAACTACAACATGTTTTTTAAATAATATATACTTTTAATTATAATTAGGTATTATTTTTACCTCTTTTATATAATAAATTATATATAATTTTATCGTAGCACTGCAAAGTTACCGAATACTGTGAGATCTATAATCCATTGCCAGTCGTCGTTGTACTGCTGGCCTGCTCAAAGGTATCTTCACATTATGAATTATTAGATATAGAATTTATTAAGTATATAATTATAACATTTGTTTGTTTCAGAAATACGTAGCAACTGCTAATGAGTTCTAGGAGGAAGCATACATTTTTTAATAAATCCTTACGATGAATTCCCACAAACTAACGTTTTCATCAATGAAAAATGGTAATATCGACGGTGGAAAGGCTAATTGTGTAACGTACTTATTGACAAACTTTACACATTTTTGTTATTATAGGAAATTTAATTATGTAATTTTATAATGAAACTTTTACACTATTTACAAAATGCTAAAATTATTTTTCGGTAAAGACAATATTGATAGGCGGTCAGGTGTATTTTAAGGGACCTTAATCCGCCCCTGCGTTTGAAACCCAAACTAAAGGGTGTGGCCTAATTTGCTTACAAATATATCTGATCAATTACTACCACTCTGTATTATTATTACTGAAACGATCGGGTCATGATCTTCGAGTATTTGTTTTTTCTTTTTTGCTATCACATAACGTGTAAAAAGTGTCAAGTATCATTTTAAGATTTGAGACGCCCAAGCCAAACTTATCTTCACGTGGAACAATCGAGGAAATGGCGATAGCGGGGTAAAAGAAAACCGACTTCAATGGTTTTCAAGAGTTCCCTGGTGTATCTTCGAAGTCGAAGATCCAATAAAAATTAAATTAAAATGTGACCATTTTTGAGATATACCCTTTTAAACAAAAAAAGTATCATCTAAATCGGTATCATAAACAAATAAGTTTTGGCTCTTGCTTTTATAGAACTCGGTTAATAAAATTAAAGTGTCTCTTTGTAATGTCAAAATAACATCTTTTTACTGAATGCATATGAAAGTAGGTATATACGGTACTTCTAACAAAATAACAATTTTCAGAGGGAGAGCTCGCAGTTTTCTTATGTGTTTGCTTATAAAGGAGGGAGTGGTATTGTAAAGCCATTGAAAGTTTGTTTACGTAATATTTACAGGTTGGTAGAGCTGTTTTCCCGACTAGATTCCCTGATCACCATTCATTTGGTAAAATTTCCGTCATAGTGACTTGCTTTTACATGTCGAAGTTAACTTAATGCAGGTTGGGGTGACAGCGGTGACCGTCGATGGATTACGATCTTTCGGTAGTCATCGTTGTGTTACGATTGTACTGTTATTCACCATCAAGGACAGTACCGTCATTTTGCCGCGCTGGTAGCAGGATGATACTATTAAAAAAAATTGAAAACCCTAGTATCCAATTTACCCGCAAATGAGCGAAAGAGGTGCACAAGGTGAATGCGTGCACGTAAACAGAGCCCAACCCTGGAGCGTTGCGTCATGTAATCATGTAATGTAAGCTTTTAAAATCCAACCAACAAACATGTGACGAGCATAATAATCCTTAAACCATCATGCATTGGATGTACGCATTTCTTCATCTCTGATTCATTGGCATGTCATGCGAACCCTCATCATTAAACTATAAATATGTAAATTTATCTATTATTATAAAATTGTGACACCTCCTATTACATGCTCGCCCCCTATTACATGGGATTTAAAATCATACCCGGCGAACTGGGTGTACATTAGTACACTTCTACCTAACCCTCCGGGGATACAGGCGCGGCGTGATGTCATGTTATTTTATGTGACACATAGTTTGATCAATAGTTGAATGCGCTAGCTTGCCTTTAATTTAACATTATTACCCGAGTGCTAAAAAGATGATGTTTGCGAAAGATGTTTTTCGAGCGTTTGAATGTAGGTATTATGTCTATTTCTTTGGCACGCTCTGTAGCCTACAAGGCTTGATGGATTTTAGCATATGAGGTGTCGTTAGATTTGTCTTACTTTTGGAAATGACATAGATTATATAATATTTAAGTACGATACATAGGAATTCAATGAAAAGCAAAAATAGAAAAATATATTTTTTAGACAAGTGTTTTTGGCGCTGTCGCGGTTTTTGTTTCCTTCTTAATATTTTTTTATATTTAACTAGTTGGCCCGGCAAACGTTGTTCTGCCCTTCCCAATAGTCAATAACTCGACTATTATCCTGTTTTTTCGTGATAACTTTTTCATGGCCATAAACAAAACAAAAAAGAATTACACTTATCATTCTTTAAATCGTGAGTTATGGTCTTGAGTTCACACGAAAATCCGATGGAAAAAAGGACCGAACATTTTAAAATAAAAATAGCTAAATCGATCCAGCCGTTCTCAAGTGATGCGCTCCAACGAACATCGAGGCGTTTCATTTTTATTTATAACTGGCTGTGCCCGCGGCTACGGTCGTGTGGACTACAGAATGTCGTCGATTGGGCATATATGCGAGAATCGTACTTATTTGAAGAAGAAGAAAACATCTACTGTCTTTTTAACCATTTAAGTACCTGAATTGATTTACTATGACCAGTTCTTTTTTAATTGCACGAAACTCTAAAATAAAAGTAGCCAAAACTTTCGCGGCTGAGTGCCCTAAGCGCTCGCCCCCAAGTTCGGTGAAGCTGTAAAAGCCGCAGCGGCTCCAGGGCGTCTAAGGCTAACAGTATAGTTAGTTCTTAAAAAAAAAGAGGTAATAATGGTACATATGAGGGGAGGTCCAAAAGTACCTTATAATATCAAATATCTTCCAATGAAAGTCCCGTCAAAATCGGTCCAATCGATTCGGAGATTACCCAGAACAAGGCAACAAGGCAGCCAGAAGGACAAAAATTTTAAAAATAGATTTTTTTATATGTGTCTTATATACTTTGATATGCATTTAGTAAAAGGCTGTTAATTTGAAATTACAAACAGACACTTTAATTTTATTAATTGTATGTATATAGCAGACGTATAAACACAGATTTTACAAAGGCTTTCAGATATTATTTATTAACCTGTAGTAAATAATATGGCACGGAATATGTACTAACTTACAATTTCATATTTGTTGATGAAAGATATGCGAAATTAAACAATTCCATTTTAAAGCATTGGACCTCATTATATTTTTTTTACCCGACTGCGAAAAAGGTGGGTTATGTTTTTCGAGAGTTTGTATACAATGGTATACATGTATGTCTATTTGTTTGTCACGCTCTGTAGTCTTAACGGTTCGATGGATTTTAGCATACGAAGTGTCCTTAGATTCGTCTTAATTATGGGAGTGACATAGGCTATATCATAATGATTAAGGACGACGTCTGCCAATTAAATATATAAAGTAAAAAAAAATTCAACTGTTTTTGTTGCACTTGGTTTTTTTTTTGTTTCCTTTTTAATCATTATTATAATTATTACGATCTAGCCTGCTATATTATAGCTATTAAGAAATTAAATTATAATTTAAATTACTAGCTGCCTACCTAGCTACCTATTATATTTCAGTACACTTGCTCAAATGGCTTATAGTGTGGCTCAGTCCTTTTTAATCTTATCACTAAGCGCGTACTATCAAGGAGCTGGATGTCCTCGACATTGACATGGTGATGAATCCGATTTTCATGTGCCTCTGCAAATTTCTGGATGATTTAGGTGACGGCATCCATATTGAGATACCGGTGAATATCGTCTCATCAGAAGTGTTGAAGCAAAGAGGCTTTGTTGTGAAACGAATATAATCTCTTTGCATATCATTGTATGTTTTTACTTCATATAAAAACAATTTGTTTTAAATGGTTTTGTCAAAAAAATGTCAAGTGAGAAAAATATAATATAATGTTTTGAGCTACAAATATATATTTTTCTAACAGGTTATGTATGCCCAGCATTTATGGAAAACGATGAATAATTACAGATTTTGGAAATGGGAATAATGTAAACACAGTTAGCGTGAATAAAAAATTAGACGTTTTCCAAAAGGAGGTAACATGAGTTCGAGCCTACCAACAATGGAGAAACTTGATGGTAGTACTGATTATAACACGTGGAAGTTCATGATGGAACTTTTGAAGATTTGTGGGAGTATACGATGACAACACCGGCTGCAAGTGATATCTCAGGCTGTAAAAGGGATCAAAAGGCCAGAGCAAAAATCTGCTTGATGGTGAAGGCACATTGTTTGGTCCACGTTCGCCATGCGAAGTTTGCAAAGGAGGCATGGGATGCTCTAAAGGCTGCTTTCGAGGATAAGGGCCTGAATAATCGATGCAAACTACTTTCGAAATTGGTGAACCTGAAATTGGAGCAATTTTCTACAGTGAGAGACTACGTAACGGCCATGATGATTGTAGCGCAGCAGCTTCATGATCTTGGCAAGGATGTAGACGATGAACTACTTGCAACCTTGATGCTACAGGGGTTAACGGAGACATTCCAACCCATGAGACTAGCAATAGAAAACACAAACATAGAATTAACCACTGATTACGTAAAAGCTAAGCTGTTTCAAATGGAGGACGCCTATCAAGCAGGTTCGAGTACTGCGACGAATGCTTTGCAAGCTAAAAACAAAAGTAAAAATAATAAGCAACAGAAGTGGAGTGCGACCAAATTTCGTACGATAAAATGCTTCATCTGTGATGGGCCTCACAAAGCGAAAGATTGTCCAAAGAACCCAAAGTCTAAGAAGGATGCTTTGACGTCATTGGCGATGGCGACTACAGGGAAACAAAGATCTGGAGATTGGATACTTGACTCTGGAGCCTCTAAACATATGACGAACAGAAGAGATTGGTTAACGGACTTTAAAAAATTAGACAAAGAAGTAGAGGTAGCTTGTGCAAATGGAGAAACGGTATTTGGTAAGGCAGTTGGTAATGTGGTTAATGAGAAGATGGGTGTTTCAATAAGAGGTGTAATGTATGTACCTGGGTTAGCAGCTAACCTACTGAGTGTGAGCACAATCGTTAGTAGAAACCTTGTTCTAATATTCGATAAAACTGGCTTTAAGATTATGAAATCAGATGGATGTAAGGTTACTGGTGAAGTTTCTCATGCAGGTATTGTAGAGAATGGTGTTTATAAGATAAAATATTGTTCACAGGAAGTAGCTATGGCTTCAACAGATTGTAATCAAATGATGTTATGGCACAGGCGAATGGGACACCTAGGGGTACGAAATCTTATATTACTTATGGATAAGATGGTGCAAGGAGTAAGTTTTTCCAAGGCTATTTGTAAGCTAGAGTGTGAAGCATGTGTTATGGGAAAACAGACAAAGCAGCCATTCAAGAAAACTGGTGCCAGCAGGGCAAAGGAGGTATTAGGTTTAATTCACACTGACATGTGTGGACCTATGAGTGAGAAGTCATACGGAGGGTATCGATATTTTCTCACATTCATTGATGACCTCACTAGGAAAACGTTTGTTTATTTCTTGAGGAATAAAGGAGAGGTATTTGAGAAGTTTTCTGAATTCGTAAAACTAGTGGAGCGTCAAACTGGAAAGAAGTTGAAAATTATTAGATCCGATAATGGCAAGGAATTTGTAAACAGGCGGATGGATGAGTTTTGTAAAGCAAGGGGAATACATCATCAACTCACAGTGGAATATACACCCGAACATAATGGAGTTGCCGAACGAGCTAACAGAACCATCACTGAGAAAGCTAGAACTATGCTGGAAGAAGCTGGTTTAGGTAGACAGCTGTGGGTTGAAGCAGTTAATACTGCAGTGTATTTGAAAAACCGATCACCAACTGTAGCTGTGAAAAATATGACGCCAGAAGAGGCGTGGACTGGAAGTAAGGTAGATCTGAGCTTCCTCAGAGTATTTGGTTGCAAGGCTTACCTTTATATTCCAGACCAAAAACGAAAAAAATGGGACAGTAAAAGCAAAGAATTGATTCATGTTGGATACTGTCAAGAAACAAAAGGTTACCGTTTAGTTGATCCAGCGACGGGTGAGCTGCATAAGGGCAGAGATGTTGTGTTCTTCGAGAATCAAAAATACGTAAGCAAAAGAGAAGTACCTATAGAGCAAGATGTTCAACTGACAGAGGCTATACTCGAACCAGAGAGTGTTTCAGAAACTACTGACAAGGAAGAGGTTCAGGACATGAGTGTCCCACAGGAACGAGATGGAAATGATGCAGAGACGAAGCAAACGGTTTCTAAAAACGAAATTATTGAGATTGAGGATGACGAGTGGGCAACTTCTGATGAAAGAGAGGAATCAGATGTTGAGGATATCTCGTCACATCTAGACAATGAGGTGTCAGATAGAAGATACCCATTGCGAGAAAGGAATGCAAAACAGTTTCCAGATTTTGTAACTTATCAAGCTGCTACTGCATTTTAAAACCCTTTAACCGTTCAGGAAGCACTTTCCCGAGAGGATGCAGCTAACTGGAAGGTTGCAATTGAGGAGGAGCTTGAGGCTCTTAATAAAAACAAAACTTGGATACTTGTGAAACCACCGAGATCGTGTAACATAGTTGATTCGAAATGGTTATTTCGAATTAAAGAAGAGGACGGGGGGAAAGACTCGTTGCGAGAGGTTTTAGTCAACGCAGAGGCTTTGACTACTTTGAAACTTTTTCACCTGTGGTACGACACAGTTCGTTAAGAGTTTTAATAGCTTTAGCAGTTAATATGAATCTAAAAATTGAACAAATGGATGTTAAATCGGCTTTCCTGAATGGAGATCTAAGAGAAACTGTATATATGAAACAACCGGAGGGGTTTGAGATAGATGGCAAGGAGGATTGTGTCTGTCTTTTACAAAAGTCACTATATGGTCTGAAGCAGGCTCCACGTATGTGGAATATGAAGCTTCATTCTGCATTAATAAGATTGAAATTCAGACGGTCTGAGAATGAGCCATGTGTTTACATGCAGTCACAAGGTGTTAATGTGATAATTATTGCTGTGTATGTTGATGACATCCTGATTTTTTGGAACAATGAGTAGGAAATGCTCAAAGTTAAGAGAGAATTGGAGTCCAGCTTTGAAATGAAAGACCTAGGTAAGGCTGAATTAATGTTAGGAATTCATATTGTACAAGATGTCAACGGGATTAAGCTGCATCAGAAGAATTATGTGGAGAAGCTGTTAAAAACGTACAATATGGAGGATTGCAAATCTGTTGTCACACCAGCTGTACCCGGCCAAAGACTAGAAAAGTCTAGACATGCCTGGAAACCAAATGAGAAGATCCCGTATCGAGCTTTAATAGGATCACTTATGTATTTGGCGATTTGTACACGGCCTGATATAGCTCATGTGGTGAATTATTTGAGCCAGTTCAATGAGAGCTACGAGGAGCAACATTGGATTGCAGCTAAAAGGGTACTCCGGTATCTAAAAGGTACAAAGACTCTTGGCTTGAGATACATAAAAGAGAAACGCAAAGAGATTCTTTTAGGTTATACTGATGCTGATTACGCAGAAGATAGCGATCGCCGTTCGTATTCGGGCTCAGTGTTCCTTATTCAAGGGGGAGCTGTTTCGTGGCAGAGCACTAAACAACGTACAGTTGCTCTTAGTACGGCTGAGGCTGAATACGTCTCATTATCGGAGGCAACTAAGGAAGCTGTATTCTTAAGGCGATTTATAGCAGAGATTACTGGTCAAAAGGACCAAAAAGCTATAACAATTTTTTCAGATAGCCAATCAGCAATAGCCATAGCAAGCAATCCAGTGCATCATCAACGTACTAAACATGTAGACATCAGATATCATTTTATACGCAATGCGATTGAGTCTGATATTATAAAATTAGAATATCGAGAAACTGACAAGATGATTGCAGATGGCTTAACCAAACCTCTATCTAGAGGCAAATTTGAATGGTGTGTGAATGGTATGGATTGTGTGTATGAAACCATATGAGTGTTGTTCTTAGCATTTAAGTATGTATGCATGAGATTAAGGAGGAGTGTTGAAGCAAAGAGGCTTTGTTGTGAAACGAATATAATCTCTTTGCATATCATTGTATGTTTTTACTTCATATAAAAACAATTTGTTTTAAATGGTTTTGTCAAAAAAATGTCAAGTGAAAAAAATATAATATAATGTTTTGAGCTACAAATATATATTTTTCTAACAAGAAGTTTACCGAGGCTTCAACATCAAAATAAAAAAAGTCTATCTTGACGATTTTGAAACTACGTATAAAAGTACTATCGTTATCCACGCGTCAAGGTAGATTAATTTGTGATATGAAAGGAATTGCTCGATAATGAAATAAACAAGCGAATATACAACGTAGTAAAACTTAAAATAGGAAGTGAGAAAACGTGTCATTGACTCACTCCATTGACTGGACTAAACTTAAGATATATGACACGAACGATTGCTTAAAATTATCAAGAAAAAAAAAAAATATTTAAAAATAATATCATTAAGTTCAAGATATTGCTTGTTTCAACGCGCTAATCTCTAGAAATACTAGTTTAGAAAGTTCTAAGAAATTGCATTTATATATTGTATTGGAAAGTATACCATACTCTATGGTATACCACCTTTTGAGGAGTTTTTACAACGTTCCAGGCACGTTTAATTTTAAATTTCGACTACCTTTTCGGGAAATTTTGAAATTACATTCTGCTGTTTTTTATTCCAACAAATGTCAACAATATGTATAAAACATATATGTAAATAAACTTATTTCTCAAAAAAAAAATCAGTATCAAAGTGTAATTCATTCCAATAATATGCACATTGCATAAGTAATTCGATGAGCCGACTTATCAAGATAAAAAAATTGTAGTAATTCCAACAACGAATATATTATTTACATTTAACAGTTGCAACGGGTGTTAGTCTAGAGAACCAGTTTAAACATGTCCTTAGATCTATAATATCTAGGTCTGTAATTGTTATTGTTAATATTGCTCAGGGTTGGGCATTATTTGAATTACATGTAATTGAAATACAAATATATTATGTATTTGTATTTCAATGTCTTCTTAAAAATTTAATTTGTAATTGGTATTTCAAATACCTGACTCTGAGGTATTTTGTAGTTAGTATTTCTAATATTTATGGCTTCAAAATACTTTTGAACATAAACCGAGACGGGTCAATCTCTCTAGCCCACTGCTGCTTCAGGACAACGCTAGACCCCATACTTCACGACAGACATTCGCTAAATTAGAGGAATTGCTGTTCGAATGTCTCCGACACCACCATACTACCCGGACCTTGCTTCAACAGATTACTACTTTTTTCGAAATTTGGACAATTGAAAAATTTCAATTCCGATGACGGGGCTGTCCAAACTGCCTTCAAAGATTTTAATAATTTTCGCTCCCACTATTTTTTTCCAATGGAATTAATGAACTACTTATAAAATGGCGAAAGTGTATAGATAATAATAGTACATACAAGAGGAGGTCCAAAAGTTCGTGGAATAGAAGGGTTTTAAAAAAAATGAAACAACAAATCTATTTTTCCTTTTCAATATAATCACCCTTAAGATGAATACATTTACTAGATCTCTGAATTAATTTTTGTAAACCATCGTAAAAATAATTTTTATCTTTTTCCTCAAAATGAGCCAAAATTGCCTCCTTTACCCATTGTCGTAGGAAAATTTATTTCCCCTTAAGTCTTTTTTAAAATTGAGACAAATAAAAATCACTTGGGGCCAAATCTGGACTGTAGGGTTGGTGGACTAGTAATTCGAAGCCATGCGTGTGCAGAGCAGCCATTGCAACTCTGCTCTTGTGAACTGCCGCGTTGTCTTGTGTTGTAAGAGCAACACTTGGTCAATTTTCTTCGACGTTTTTCCTTGACCTCCTTTAATTTTTCTAGTATCATTGCGTAGTATTCTCCGGTTATGGTCCTTCCCTTTTCTTTGTCATCAATTAATATTATCCCCTCACAATCCCAAAACACAATAGCCATCAACTTTCCAGCCGACTCCGACACTTTGAATTTCTTTGGCGGTGGTGTGTCCTTTTTATTTCATTGCATGGACTCTTGTTTGGACTCAGGCTCAAAGTGGTGAACCCATGTTTCATCTCCGGTAACAATTGGCTCCAAAATCTGTGAAGGTTCGTCTCCACACAACTCCAAAAATTGTTTGGACGCATCGACGCGCTGCTGATCCTGAAGCGGCGTGAGCATTCTCGGTACCCATCTTACACTGACTGACTTTTGTCATACCCAGGTGGTCATGTAGGCTTCGCAAAATGGATGTATCTGATACTCCAACTAATGCAGATAACTGTTTATTCTTCAAACGGGTGTCGTCCAGTACAATTTTATCCACTTTTTCGGCGATGTCTGATGTGGTGATCTCAACTGGCCTTCCTGAGCGGGGGTCGTCTCAATCGACTCCCGACCATGTTTAAAAATACCATGCGACTTGTAAGTCATTGATTTACTAGGGCATTTTTCCCCATAAACGGTCATAACGGTTCAAAATTGTCTGAGCGTTCTTTCCTAACTTGGTAAGGAATTTTATCATAGCACGGTGTTCAATTTTCTCCATAGTTTCAGTTTTTTCCGATTGACATGTTTAGCATTCGATTGTTCGTAAACGTATACGCAATGTTTTGTTTTTCTATACTGTTTGTCTAAGAGGCCCCATCCAATAACAGAGCCGCTGATGGCTCTTATAGCTTCACTGGACTCAGGGGCGAGCGCTTAGGGCACTGAGCCGCGAGAGTTTTGGACAACTCGCGCATAAGGGCGCCGAAGTTGCCGGACCTTGGCTTGGGCGGTTGTCTCGATTGCAAATAAGTCGCGATCTGACTAATTCCGTAAATTCGAGCTAAACTAATATTTTGTATTTCGTATTTTAATTACATGCGAGATAGTATTTTTTTTTAATTAAAGCAAAGCATGTATTTTGCCCAGCTCTGGTAGGAATTGCTGATGTAAAAATCTAGTGTTTGTTCACACCATAAGCAGTCTTTAATGAAAACACAATTTTACCAAGGAATCGTTTGAATATTATATTTCATTAATTGTCGTTGTAACAAATAATATAAACTTTGTAATGTGTAACAATATTAGATAATTATATCGCGATAAGTTAGAAAATAAATTTATATCAGTCTTAAAACAATATATGTATTATTATATTTTCTCACTCGACATTCTCAGTCAACAACATTCAAAATATTATTTTTATAAGGAGATATCATACAATTCAAATCATGCAAAGAGATTACACTAGTTTTATAGCAAAGCCTCTTTGCTTCAACAGTCTGTTATTCTACTCTTTTGTCTAGGTTCATATCCTGTTGATAATCCGATAATAGTTATAATGCTATTCTATATAATCTACTATAGGTAATAGGTACATTGTACAATAGACTAGTTATAATAAAACTAAAAAGTTCGGAAAAGAAGTTACGTTAAATTATCTATTGGGTACATAAACTGAACCGCTATTATTATGTTTAATTGGCAATTATCAAAAGCTAAGTTAACTATAAAACTCAGTTTGTTTTCGTCACGTGCGTTCGCGACGTTCACTTGTATCTTGTATTGTTCAGGGTCTTAAAACACAACAGATGTGCTAAACACACAACTAACTTATCATAATTGAGTGAATCATGACTAATTCAAGTTCGCATACAATTTATTATAGTTGTTTCTTATTAAAAAACCGAAAGGCTAATCACAGCTCGATAATTAATTTTAATATGCAAAGTACGAATTTATTTACTTACCACCGGTAAGTAATCCTCGTACCCTGTAGTCGATACACTAGGAAATGGAATGGAAATCGTAATTTGGAATGAATGGATTGTTTCTCATTGATGATTGAATGGTTAGCTCATTCATTCTTCAATCAACAGGTTGAAGTAACAAGCGAAACATATAGTTCATAGCAAAAAGTTTTCATTTTTGTCATTGAAAGTGCTTAAATGCTATTTTCTCTCTGTACAATATAAAATTAATATGGATTTCAATGTTTTGACTTGGAAAACTTTTAAGTTTATAAAGAATAATTGATGGTTCTATTCATATACCTAAGGTTTTACTCTATTTTCTGAAGTAATATCATAAATATAAAGACTATAGGCATCTCTTTTAAAAGCTAAACATATTATTAGCAAATTATGGAATAAACGTGTACCATTCGTTTTACCAATGTGGTTTAGGTCATTCTTTTCATTGTCATTATTGTCATTCATGACATTTACTACGCTGTCAAGTGTCAAAGTGTGTGAACACTGAACAGAACACGTGTTTTTATTATTGTGTTATCTTTCTATGATTAGAAATTATAAAAATGAAAGTTTTATCAGAAGAACGGACAAGAATTTTATTTGAAAAGTTAACCAAATAGTGAGTTTAACATCCACTGTAAAACTAAAGTAGTAAATATCAATTTGAGGCGTAACCGTGGTAGGAAGATAAACTAAACAAATGTATCAGTCTAGACTTCGTATTACACTTTATTTTTGGCGTATATTCACTATTATTTCATTGTGTTTAGTCATATGATATAAAAAATGCAGCACTATAAATTAACTTCCTCTATATAAGTTAGGACCATAATAACGGTACCTACTAAAATTAGAATGATTAAAAGTGCAACATTTTTCATACGAATATAATGAAATATTGCAATTCTTTCGAACTAGAATGCCAATAAATAGATTATTAATAAAATAGAGAAAATGCAAACTTTAAAATAATCTTTTTGTAATTAATATAAAATATTTAATTCGTACATAAGTAAACACTATAAAATAGAAAGAGAAAAATGGATGTAGCAGTAGTCTAAAACTAACATGAGATCTTCATTCTAGGGTCACCCTAGTACATTTTATTGCTTTATAATGATAACTAATTGACATTTTTAACAAAATATTTATTTTGGGTATCAATTTGTTAATTGTAACGGGAAGAAAACCACAAGAGCAATTTCTTTTTTGGAACTTAAATAATAAATTAAAATAAACACAATTGTTTTTTTAAACCAATGAATTAACAGGACTTAACTTTAATGTTACAGTATTGGAGTCAACGTAAAACTTCTTATTGACAGACCTGATGGTACATACTGCTTTAGAGAGAAAAAGGATCGCATCTATTATATATCAGAAAGGTTGCTGCAGCTAGCACAGACCGTTAAACCAGATCATTTAGTTTCCGCTGGCACATGCTTCGGGAAGTTCACAAAAACCAACAAATTTAGATTGCACATAACTGCATTGACTTACATTGCACCATATGCCCCTTTCAAAATATGGGTAAAACCTTCATCAGAACAACAATTTCTATATGGACATCATATAATTAAAAGTGGTAAGAAAACTGTAAAATAATTATAAAATTTTGACTTTTATTTGAAACTATTACAGACTCACTTCTCTGTTAACCTCATGTTGTGTTCCTGCACCAAGTAAGGTTTCCAGAGCTCCTTGGGCTAGGAAGTACAATGTCGGCAATGAGCTAGCGTTAGTTGACAAGCGTCCATAGGCTGCAATAGCCACTTACCATCAGATGAGCTGTATGCTTGTTTTCCACCTTAGTTGTATAAAAAAAAGCTTCAATATTACAATACTTTTATAATATCATGGCATATTCTGCAATATAATTGACTTTATTACCAAGTTTCATTAGAATCTGTCGACTCTTTGCAACAGGATTCAAGGACAAAGATTCAAATAAACATACTGTCAAATGTATATAATAAATATTAGAAGAACAGGACAGTTTAAAAAAAAAAATTTACTTAGAGGTATAATTTCTTGTTCACTTAGTTAAACAAGAATGAAAAAAAAAAAATTGGTCCTGTCAAATTTTGCCTTTTTTACCTGTCTTACTTATTTACTTGACTGTGCTATTTATTTACTGGACCTGTCAAACAAAAAATAATAATATATAATAAGCACTTGATAATTTCCGCTATAGTAATATTAACCTACAGTACATGGCTGGTAATTTCATTTCAACAAATGCATACATACAGCAATGATGTAAGTTGAGTGATGTTCAGTGAAGTGATCTTGGTTTATCCTTTTCTGCACTGTTACACACTCTAAAGTTTAATTAATTTCATACAATTTATATATGTTATTACAACTATTATATCCTATGTTAGGTTGAGTTTATGTTATGTTAGATACAATTTGTCTTTGTGTCATTTCGATGTACCCGGGAAATGGTACATTAGGTAAAAAAATTTCATTAAAATTAATTCTAACATCATCATTATTTTTCATCATATCCCAGCTAGGGAGCAAAATTACGAAAAATAATTAGGTAGAACTGATCCATCTTGGTCCCGCTAGGTCCAGGTATTTGCGGGATCCAGCACAGTGGACTTAGACCTCTGAAATCATGGTTTCATGGTTTTAATTTTAACACAAATTAGAGAAGTTTTTGGTACATTTTATATGGTTTATTAATACTTTTAGACATACATTTAAGACACAGACACATCAATATTACTAACTTAGAAATAATCACGTACACACCACAAACACGTAATTTATGCACATGGCACATACCTTAAATTCTCGTAAACATCATAAGAAAATTTTATTTTGGAAATAGCTTCGATTGTATTGTCTGCTAAATGTCTCCTGACATCGCAGATAAGGTAGCCCTCATCTGAAGAAGTTCGTTCAGCTTCCATGCTGGTTGGTACAATAGTCTTTTGTGAATTCTAGGTGAATTGTAGGTATGGACGTGCGCTGATTAACATGTATGATCCACACTTCTCTTTAATCCCCCCACTCCAGTGGAATCCACCAATTTTTTGACCGAGATTAGCCACGCAAAATGTAATGCAGGATCCCGGGATTGCATTCCCTAATCCCAACCATTGAGAATAATAGATAAAAAATTAAAATAAGTAGTTTACAAATCTTTTTTTTTTAATTAAAAACTTCATTAGTAACCCATCATTTAGAAGGCGCCATCTGTTAACAATTTGTTTATAGCCGTTACATTCTATGTGCGAAATATTCCCACGGGTCAGCTATAATAATTATTTTGAATTAAAAAAAGTTAAAGAATTCTGTTGCAGTGTTACCAGTGCGTTGAAGGCGCCATCTATCTAACATGACAGTTGTTTAGTGACAGTGAGATTGTTTTTTTTTTATACTGTGCGAAATATTCGCAACTATCAGTCAGCTCTTTAACTTAAGTTTAATAGACCAAAAACAATTTTAAATTCTACGAAATAGGTAATATAATATTACGTACTCGTTATTATTGTGTACTGATGTTTTAGTTGTTGTATGAAGACTTGTTTGCGCGCCTACGGAACGCAATTGCACGCTTTTCCCTTCCCCGCCCCCGTTATCGCCTTTAGTACTGCGGCTCCGCCACATAGGACGATTGCGCAAATATTTGTATGACTATAGTTTAAACTTATTACTTAGGGGCTTGAGATTTTGAACTTTTTTCTTCTTTTTTTTCTACTCGTGTTTTTTCAAGAACAATGCTTTTTATGATATGAAAATAATATAATATTTTTCAGGTTTAGGAAGAATAACAGAGAACACTCCGAAGCATCAAGGTGTGGTCGTCCTGACTATGTCTGATATACCAATAGGTTTTGGAGTGGCTGCGCGTACCACAGCAGAATGTAGGAATGCCGACCCTCTAGCCACCATTGTCTTCCACCAGGCCGATATTGGAGAATACATACGTTCCGAAGATACTTTGACGTAGTTAATAAATAAATTTACTATAATTTTGTTTTTTATTTTTATTTTACTGACTTCAAAAAAGGAGGAAGGAGGTTCTCAATTCGAATGTTTTTTAAAATGCATGTTCAGACACAACCTCTTTGTTTTGTTGTCGGAAAGGGGATAACTTAGGAGTGGTCCTATTTTAATTTCATTGGCAGTGGATCTTTGATTTCGAAGATATATCACGGAACTACTCAATATAACTGAAGTGGGGTTTTGTTTTTGTTAAAAATTGTCTTGTTGTTTTTTCTAAACATTTTCATTGTAACCAAAGGTAATGTTATAGGTGGATAAGATAATTGTAACAAACTGTATCACGAATACTATAGACTAGGTGTAATATCCACTATACTTCTAAGATCAGCCTTCTATCTAGTAATTTAATCTACTATAACCTAGTAATTGTAGTGTCATCTGCTATTAACCGTTTTTGGTTAAAGTGACCCCTTGAACACTCCATTCTAGCAGTCTGACTGTGTGCACTCTTTCATGTGTGAACGTATATGGCTGATATATGCTATCTTTGCAAAAAACGTACGATCACATTTGGTACTAAATAGCCTATTTATCGAGCTATATGCTATATAACATCGCCTACGACAAATAGGAGCGGAGCGTCAATGAAATATGTTGAAAGAATGGGGATAATTTATTCCTTTTAAGAGCTTTTTTTATGTGATGCAGAAGAAGTTCTGATGGTCAGCTAGTAGTAGTATAAATTATAAAGCAATGTTGGATCATTGGTAGTGGGTACGGACAAAGCGTCAATCGATGTGAGTTCGAATCTCTGCAAAGAGTTTGAGCGCCCGGTGAAGGAAAAAATCGTGAACATAGCACGGTGGTAGGCTATCACCCTCAAGTTTAAAATAAAAACACCTATAGGCGTGTTCCGTCAACTGCATTTGAGAGCCAGTCCCAGCCAATCACTTACCATCATGTGAGATTGTAACCAAACGCTAAATCTATTACTAATAAATAAAAAAGAATGTAACTATAGGGTCGTTTGGCCGATCCTATTAATGAAATATGCAGCTTAGCGTTTGAATTATTGCTGTATTTATTTTGTCGCTCGTAACCCTTGTAACCGATTTGTACATCTAATAGTCTGTGGTAACCGATTACAGAATATTATTCTTCTTGTCAGTCAATGACAGATGTCTTCTTTATCTTTTTCAAGACCTGAAAGTCAGCCAGTCTATCATAAACAAAATAGAATGTGGCTTAAGTAAGAACTATTTATTGTGATAAGTTGCCACAAATGGTTGGGATCTGTATCCGTGTGGGTCGCGACCACAATACACATAATGATATATCCGTCACAGAGTGACTCTGTTGGTTTGTCGCGTTTCGGAATTGCCGAGCCGGATAGACTTGTAAGCAGGCATGACGCATGAAGTCGACGACCGGCGATTGATTGCCGATCTTACCTTTGTTTTTAGATTGTATTGTGTTTTGTTTATGAAACTGTTCCGTCACTTTGCTGTGCTATTAAATAAAAAGGTATTGTTAGTAAACAAATTACTGTTTGGACATGTAGAGACATCTAGCGGTTATCAAACAATTTAAAATTAGAATTGATAAGATATATAGACCATGATAAATCTATTTCTATGGTGCACCAGTAGATGGCGGTAAATTAAATAACAGTTACGCGTAATTCGTTTAATTTAGTATCTAATTTGCAGATAAAATTTTGATTTTACCCCTACATTGTAATGTTATCGCCGAACTCGACTATTTAATGATGTGATCTTTATGCCCTTTAAGAAGCTTTAGTCTTAATAATTATCCATAAGTGATACATACACTGGTATTTTATTGTAAAAATATTTTACTTATTAGGTTTTTTTAAAAAGTAATTTACACTGTATAGACTTGTCACTAATTATCAGATTTATTATTGCTAATTACAATAATAATAATACTATGTACCTATTTAAATTAGATTTTTTAAATTTCATAATTTATTATCATTAAACTTTTGTTTGTACCTAATGATTAATGGTGATTTTAAGAAATGATTATTTTCACCACTCCTAAGTTAATTTATTTCGACTGAGGCGAATCTTATTGAAGCCTAATAGCCCCTTTAGTGAAAATGAATAGGTGCGCCTTATTAAAACAGGTTTTAATTGCACCTCACAGAGGCGTATTTGTTTTTTTTTTTGTATTAGTAATTATGTACCTATGAATTTTGTTAATATTTGCAGAGCGGTGGTTTCCCATAGTGTATTATCTATGGCGGTGGTGTTTCACAGATTATTTAACGGGGTTTTCAATTATTTTTTTCAAGTTTTAGTATTTCGAGTATAGCTCACAAGGTTTCCAGGAAAATTCACAAAATAGGTTAGTTAGGTTAATTAGTTAATATAATATCAATTGTTATATATTATTATTATGTAATGATAACTTGACTGCTTTGTTGTTTTAAGTACTTACATACGTTACATTACAGGCGAGACAATACGTTTAAGCCTGTTTTTGACTAACTTGAATTTAGTAAAATGAATCTACTCCTGGTAAGTAGATAATATGTATATTTTATAGTATTGTTTTTTTGAATGTAATATAATACAATTAACCAAAATATAGATATGACTAGGGGCCCGCTTCTGCTTCGCATGGGTGTAATATACCAAAGAAGCAAATTTTTGTTTTAAAAATTATATTCGATTGATCGCTTTAGTAAATTGAAAAATGCGTTTAGCTTTTTTTTTAGATCCGACTACACTGTTAGTCTTAGGGGCCCTGAAACCGCTGCGGCTTTTAAAGCTTCACCGAACTTGGCGGCGTTTAGCTTGCCGCCACTCGCTATTTATATTAAGGTTGAGGCGCGGATTGCCGGACAACAGTTTTGCTGCGAGTCTGAGAGTGATCTTTTTTGGTTGCGCGTAATTTCGAATCTGTGATATCATTTATGGTATTCATTTAAATGATAATACGTTCAGGGCAGTTTTAATCTACATTAAATGTTCAAGGTAACTAAAATATACCTATTTTGTCTTACTGAATTGGAGAAAAGAGCTTCGCATATAATCGGATATATTTACTCAATATCTTAAAAATGAAAATGGTCACTGTGAGTCAACTTTAGAAGATTGATATACGCTATCGTAAGTTTTTCTCTAGGTTTTTTGAAAGACTACAATTCTATAGTACATTATTATTGGTATCTCATAAGGTTTGGCCAGCGTAAGCAATGTAAGCGCTCGAAATTCGACTTATTGACGACTTGATTACAAAACATTGAATTTTCTGTACAATACAAAACTTTTATTAGAATGTATTGTATATACAAACCTTACTTAGAAAATTCTCTAAATAACAGTGAAAACCGTATAAAAATCCGTTGCGTGCTTTAGAAGAAGTAAGCGGTCATACAGACTTACGCGGATAGTGACTTTCTTCTGTACTATGTATTGATGAAGATATTGTTAATATTTTGTACTTGTACAAACTCTAATTATATCCACAGGGGGCACAATGCACCAACCGTGTCTTTAGTACTAACCTGTATGACACATTTAGAAGGGTCGGTAAAAGGTTCGGTTTTGTCCCTCCTGCCTCTTAAAATGCTATTACTGTCGGGTCACGACTGTAATAGATAATTTAGAATTTTCCCTGGGAGGTAAGATTTTTTAAGAATTTATATTTTACAACCAATCTTCGTATAAGAAGTACCAGATAATAATTCAACGTTTGTCAAGTTCTGTCCCTACGGATCCATGGAAACAAAACCCGGAAGGTTGTCCGTATAATACAAACAATTTTTTTATACTGCTCATCATATTTAGCTTAGTGGTCGTAAACGCGACTGTTATATTCGGGGTACTGAGTTCGATTCCCATGTCGAGCAAAGTGTTGTTGGGTTTTTCTATGAAATTGTCAGTAGCAGTTCGAAGTTTGGCTTTGTGCCCGATTAATGGCAATATGATCGCCCCCTATTACATGGTACCTAAAAAGCATACACGGCGAACTGTGGGTGTACATTAGTACACTTCTGCTTAACCCTTCGTGGATACAGGTGTGATAGTATGTTATGATATATAAGTCGACAAACAAGTAGATGGCCTGTCTGATGGTAATCAGCTACTGTAGCCTTTAAGCGCTAGTAATACTAAAGCCGATCTTAACCACCCTACCCTAAGGTGTTCTGGAAACCCTATTCACCGCAGTACCACAATACAAGACGTTGGCAAGATATGATGACGATAAATGAAGTAGATCTTTAAGCGGAATAATATGACTACTTCGGTAGTTAAGTAACAACTCAGAAAAAAAATGCGACTTTGCGTACGCAATAGGGCAAGTCACTTCGAGCGAGAACTTTAATTCGGCTAAATAACAGAATGTCTTAATTGTTACTTATTATTATTTGTTAATTGTTATTACTACTTAACTGCTACTGATTCTAAATTTTATTTGAAATTTGTATTTATTTGTTTTATTTACATTGGGCATATTGTTTTCAATTAATTTTGCGGAAATTTTAAAGAACCACCTTAAGTTTAGTTCGAATACGAATTTCCGCCTGCTTCTTTTGTGATCAATTTTTTCATTTTCGTTGAAATAAGTTCCTAGTTGTTGTGCATTGTTGGAGAGCTAAGAAAACGGTTATGTTTTTAAATAATCTGAGAGCCAAGTTTCATAAGTTTTTTTTTTTGTATACATATAAGGGAATTTAGTGGAAAAAATTCTATATAAATATTGACATAATATCATTTTTCGTATCGTAACTTATAAATTTGGACCAATAATTGTTGTGTTAATATTGATAAATAACCAGTATTTAATCGTATTTATAAATCAGAAGAAAAACATAGATTTAAATAGATACTATAAAAGCTAAAAAACATGTTCAACTCAAAATGGTACACTTTTGCATAATGCCTATGGGGTTAAAATTAACGCAAATAGTCACCTATCACCTCCTAACGGGGATAAGGCGAATTACCACTAACCCTGTATATATGTATGTATAATATGTATTACCTAACAACCATACAAAAGTATATACGTGAATAATAAACTCTTCAGTACGAAAAATTTATCCTATATCTTCAAGATACTTAAATCAATTCGTTTATTATATATTTCCATAGAAATAATTAATAGACACTTAGGGAGTTCGCATGGTCGGTGTCAAATACAGGGGAATGCTTTTAGTCTCGGTGAGGAATTCCGTCTACAAAGGACTCATGAATTTACATACTAGCTGTGTCCCACGGTTTCATTCGTGTTAAATTTATTCAACCAACTATCTACCGTGCCGCCAACGCATTCGCGTAGCTTATATTTCATTACACCTTCCACTTGCCTACAGCAGTGCTTGTCAGATTGTTTGACGTTCATGGTTATTGTACTACATCTAAGTGTCCTAGCGTGTAGTTATATAGCATACCTCAATAAATCTATACATACTTACAATAAGACAGTAAAGAGCCGAAATCTGTACATTAACGATATTTGAGAAAAAATACTACGGAGCTTCGAATCATGGATACACATAATTTTGAGATTTCAAATTTTTATGTATGACTGTATGTTAGTTTGTACGCCAATCACGCAGAAACTACTGGACCGAATTTGATGAAATTTGTTATGAGTGCAGTTATAGTGTGTAGTAACATCTAGTCTGTGTATTCGGTTTGAATTATATTGTGGCGGAAGTGGTTTCCGCACGCCATCTGTGTATAGTTTTGATAAACTTGTAATATAAAGCATTGTTGAATCGAGCTAAAACGACCAACTTCTTAAGTTCGGTGAAGCTGTAAAAGCCGCAGCGGCTTCAGGACCCTAAGGCTAACAGTGTAGTCAGATCTAAAAAAAAGAAGCTAAAACGAGTATCGTAGAAGGAATAAAAGTATAAAGGCAAAACACTATTTCTCTTTTACTAAGCTTCTGGTTATATATTATTTATAACAAGTCTATAATACAAGGTGTCCAGAAAGGGTATCGGGTATTTGTAAGTTCAATGAAACAAAAATTATTTGTATGCAATAAAAAAGTTTATTAGTTTTTTTTTTATTAGTTTATCCTAATGAACATAAACGAAAATAATATTTTGAGCTTTGTAATATTAGTGTAAAATATGTTTTGGATATGTATACCGACATATTAGACATAAAATATATAGTTAAATCTTTTGTTAATTAACGGAATTGTTAATGAGGAGTAAAAATTACGTAAGAGGCTTAATTCATGTAATTTAATCTACAATTCATTCATTTATAATGGATACTGATTATGAATATGATATTTAAAAATGATTGTCTGTCTATTTGTGTGTTCGGGCTTAACTCAAAAACGGCTCGAATGAAATGGGTTTATACACTTTGTTATAGTGTTGTTACGGTCTGAGTAAAAATCGAAAAAAGTTACCATTCTCGAAATCTCTGGAATCGTCTAGAATGTGCTCGAAACATTGAGTATGTAGTCATAGGTTCCAGGAAGCATTACCTTTATTCACACATACAAAACTCTTATCGCTCGGATTGCTTCATCAAACAATGGTCTAATCTAAACATGGAAAGTTCCACTTATTTTAAAAACGATGACGCATGTTGTTTAAAAATTGTTTACAAGTTCAGGTACCTTCAGGTGATTTCGAGATCGTCGTGTTTGAGTATATAAGCGAGCCGTATCCCGAGCCATGACCTTCCGATTACTAAATACACATACACATGGTTCCTTCCTTCCTCCCAGGAGGAAGGGAACATGCCTATGAGTATATATTAGTTAGCTCGAATCGTAGGAGTAGGGATTCAGTTAGATCGCGACCTAATTGCATACGCGACGACCGCCCGAGCCGAGGTCCGGCCACTTTGGCACCCTCGCGCGAGTCGTCCAAACAACTTTCGCGGCTGAGTGCCCTCTGCGCTCGCCCCCAAGTCCGGTGAAGCTGTAAAAGCCGCAGCGGTTTCAGGGCCACTAAAGCTAACAGTGCAAATTAAAAAAAAAAAAAAAGAGTCATAACGGGTCTATTTTCGAAAACGAAGTAATAACTAAAACAACAGGCCACATAAAAAATACATCTACAAGAGGGCCATAGAGGGAGGAACTGTAAGTACAATAAACTACATTCGAAGAGCGATTTGTGATTTTGTTTGAATTGCCTTTTGATTATGAATAAATTATTTACGTCAAATAAATCGGCACTTTACTACCCACGTGTGTAATAGAATGTTGTAGTAGCTTATCTTTAAGAACTATAAACTTTAGAAATTGCTTAGACAAAAGTAATATAAAATAATTATTCACTAATAACCGATTTTGATGAAATTTTAACACGGAATTTTGAAAAAAAAAAAAAATCATGTGTAGACAGATCTACATACAATTATTATACATAAATAAAAGTTTATATTACTATATTATTTTGGTATTACAACAGTTGTTTTTAAAAAAATGGCTATTTTAGTTTGCCAATAAAAAATAATAGTATGGAGACCGAATATTGATTCCTATGTAAAATTCCCTTTTCACTTGAAGTGTAACCCAGACAAATTTGAAAAAAAGGGTTTGTGAAAGGGTTTCTGCTTACAAATTAGAAGTCCCGGGGCGGCGCGGTATCTAAATTTGGGAATCGACATTATTATTTGATGCCTCCTTGAAAATATTTGCATCGCAACAGCACTGAAAAAAAATTTAGGTATATTTTTAGTTATATATGGTAAATTTTGGTATGTTCTATGGTATTTATTTCTATATTTCAGCACTGCCTCAAATTTGTTTCCAAGAGACCATTTGATACTTTGTTAGAAACTTCAGGTTTCTCCTTGCAATCTTTTGTACTTGCTAACATGGTATTGGCCAATAATTCCTTTAATAATTTTGAAATTCTGATTGTACTTAGTAAATTTTTCAATCAACAAATTAAGGAAACCATACACCGACGTAATTATAAGTCTGTAAAAATTGTAGGTAACATCTTATTTGGTAATGATTGGCGGTTATAAGATAACACGCTAAGCCTAATGGAAGAACTAGCTCTCAGTTTTCAAGTTGGGCTGTAGGAACACACCTTTAAGTGCTGGGCGATAGATCTTCAACTTGAGATTGTTAGCTAGCCAGCTTAGAAAACACCCTACCACCATACAATGGTATCATCGCGATGTTTTCCTTCACCGAAATCAGAGTCATTGTAAGGATTCGAACTCACTTCGATCGAGGTGGATCTTCCTCGCTGCCACTGGCTATCATTGCATCAAAACGTACGTACGTAATTTGTAAATATAATAAAATGCAGTACATACATTCTCCCAGAATGAATTCCTTTGAAATTCATCTTTATCAAACAAATTTTCTTCCTAATGTTTATGATAATTATTTCTAAACGAACGTACGCAATATAATAATTATCGTTTTATGCTTTCCATAATATCTCCTTTGAACCGCCTCCGTTTCAAATACTAATTGAAGTTATCGCAATTAGTGTTGGTAAAATATTAATTAACAATCGATCAATCGATTGTCATTAGGACTAACTAACAATTGATTGTAGAAATAAAACTATCGATTGTTAATTTCCAATACATTATACGGGGTATTTTTGTAATTACAAGTAGATTTGCGCGAATAACCGCCTATTTTAGTTCTTCAGGTTATTAATTTACGTACCTAACTGAAAACGCAATAACCTTTTTTTTCGACAACGGGCTGATGATATATTATATTCCGTACTAAAACAAATGATAATAAATCGGTTAATCGATTTTTTTGAAATTGTTTATTATCGATTGTCCACTTATTGATGTTCTATACCAACACTAATCGCAATTAGTTCTCAACAGTTACTGCACCGTTTTACATCTATTTTTGCATGAGCGTTGTGTAAACTTTGATATGTATGAACTTTGTTCATCAACAACTTAAATAGCGTGCTTCGGGGCTCGGACTAAGTTAAGCTATATAGGTCATAGTGTGGTTTTGTTTCAGGTTTGCTTGAAGTAACTTGAAACTTTGTTTACGGTTATATTGCAATATTACAAATTAGCCCCGGCTTTTGGTGGTTTTTAACCGACTGCGAAAAAGAAGGGTTATCTTTTAAGGGTTTCTTGTTTTTTGTCACGCTCTGTAGCCTAAATGATTTGATGGATTTTAGCATACGGGGTGTCCTTAGATTCATCTTAAATGTGGGACTGCTATAGGCTATATAATATTTAAGAACGACCTTTAAACATCAAATAAAAAGCAAAAATATATAAAAACATATTTATTTTACACAAATGTTTTTGTTGCAGTCAAGATTTTTGTTTCCTTTTTAATAATTTAGCTTGTTTAAAATTCGCTATAGGGTTTTCTTAGAGTTTGGCTATAATTTCACCTGATTTCAAGTCACGATGTCGCCCAAGATGATAATACGTCTTAGAAATGGTTCTCAAGTGCAGCTCAGCTGCCGGACAAACCTGTAGGTGCTTGATGACAGAGTTTCTAACTTGAGTATGATAGCTAGGCAGGTGGGCAATAGGAAAGGCCGTACCACCATGTTAAGGTTGCACTACGATGTTTTCTTTCACCGAAGCTCAGGCTGATTGCAGGGATACACGCTTCTACTGAGCCATTACTTGCAAATATCATGATATAACCAGAGCCTTGGTGGCCATTTTCCAGTTTGTGGCCGAACTACGCCTGACGGTAATCACAGTACAATTCAAAAACAAAGACAATCACTGAGGAGGTATTGACAATACGTGTTCGTGACATTTTAAACAAGTGGACAGGTGTAACATAACATAACATACCATCACGCCTGTATCCCCGAACGAATATTATAATCGTCATTTATTAATAAACTATTGTAAAATAATATTGATTTATATGTTAAACCTAGCTGTGTACTACGTTTTCACCCGTGTTAAGTTTCTCTCAATATAGTTTATATATTCGTTAGAATTGTTCGGTACTTTCTTCAGTAATTGAATGTAGTTGTACAATTACAGTACTATCAGTGTACGAGTCCGACTCGCACTTGGTCTGTTTTTTTTAACTGAGCACGGCAAAATGGCATCTCTGTACTTGGTGGTAAATGCAGTGCAATCCAATAACATTAGCGACCACCGAGGGTTCTACAATCCATCGCCAGTCGCCGCTGTCATGCTGGCCTGCTCAAATGTATCTTCACATTATGCTTAAAGGACTTTTAGATTTAGGAAGAAGGGAACATACTAGCCGGGAGAAAGTTCCACAGCTTCACAGTAAAGCAAAGATATGATGAAGTGAACTTTTTTCATTTTTGTTCGTAATAAACACTAGTTGATCACGAAATGCCTGCTTAAGCGTGATTCTTTGGTCAATGTAATCAAGTGTACTTGGTGTGTGGTGGTCGCGTCGGAAATAAAAGTCGCGTCCTGCCTCCCAGTAAATACAGTATGTATAAAAATCCCCGTCGAATCCGAAAAGGTTATATAGGTACCCTAATGACATAACCAAAAAATACAACTTTTTTTTTTTTTTTTTTTTTATTTAATGAAAATGTTATTGCAATTTAAAATTAACATATTTAGTTTTTGTGCGGCGCTGCGGTACGTTTGATCGTATGGCGGTACTCTACGCCGCGCCACCTGTATTGCCATGTAAGTTTCCTCATGAAATTTTTTTTTTTTACATTTTACTAGGGGTATTTTTTTTACTTATAATCTGAGATAGATAACATAAACAGAATATAAAATCGATACCTAATAACACCTTCACGGATCGGACGGGGTTTTTAATTCATATTGTATGTAATTTGGAAAAGTCTTTAGCGATTTGGATGAAATTTTATATTTAGATAATGTTTTACATTCCAAGTTTACATATATAAGTTTTTTGTAAGTTAACGGACAAAGCTTGGTTGCCCAAATATTATAAACTATTTACGACGTGTATTCAAGTCTCTATATGTCTAGCTATATAGGCTATATAAATTTTCAGTAGTAGCTTGGAATTTTACACCTCTGCCTAACCCTTAGAGAATACATGCGTGATGGTACGTTATGTTAATGTTATATAATCTAAATGGCTTAATAATAAAAGATTAACAAGTGTAAATATGTAAAATTTCATCCGTAACATAGTGTAATAAATGTGATACGGTCTGTCGAGGACAGATTTAAATAATTTATATGCCTGTGAGACACGCTCTCGTTTCATATTTCCATTATTGGTACGAGCTAAAAAGGGAAAAGTCGTTTGAAGTTTTATAAAACGGATTATTCTGTTTATGCCATTATATAAACACTAGCAGTGTGCCCGCGGCCCCTCATGCGTTTGATATTACGCAGTAGTTATTTTACGTCACGTAATTTTATTTTTATACATATTATTGGTTAAAATTAGTTGAGGATATTACAAATGTTTTTTTTACATATTTCTGAAATTCTTTTTGATAATTCTTCCATCCTATCAATTATGAAATCACGTATGCATCCCGTCTACGAAATATTGTCAAAAGCGGTTAATAAAATGTATATTTTATTTTAATTTAACAATAGTTTTGACAATCCTCATAACTTATCAATTATGGAATTACATCTACTGCCCGTGTACAAAATTTCATCAAAATCGGTTAAACAATAATAAGATTTTAAATTTTTTGGCCTTTTTTTTACGATTTCTAAATGTAATATTGAAATTTCTTATACCCTATCAATTGACCAAAGACATAAGAACCGCGTGTACAAAATTTCATAAGAATCGATCAAACCGTTTTTGAGTTAAATCCGATCATACAGACAGACAAACGAACAAAAATTTTTGTAGCGCGTATTTGTGATCAGTATCGTTATCAGGAAATTTTGGAAAAATGTTAAATATACAGACAGTACTACATATTTATTAATATAGATTTGGTTTATACGAATATTTTATTGTAAGTTATTTGTTGAAATTAATGTTTTTACTTTATTTATACTAGCTGTCTCCGCGGCTGCGCTCGTAGTAACTATATAAATTATATGGTGTTACGGGTTCTATGTCTTATAAAGAATCCTATTTTAAACATATAAATAGAAAGCATAACCAACCAACCAATAAACGATTCATTACAATTTTGATATTATTACGATAAATAAAGATTTAATAAAATATCTAAACTAGTACTTCAGTGGTCCAGTCATAAGCGTGAAATTGAGTTTTCAAACACGGGAAATATAAATGAGCTTATTTCTACTTGGTAATTAGGATTTAAACTTCGTTGCATATTTTAATTGCATTTGATAACTATCGTGTAAAGTTCTCGACTTAGTAGAACTACAGGTTGTCTCGTTAATAGTTGTGTTTACTTATTACTAGCGGCGCCCCACGGCTCCGTACGCGTTTCTTAAACAGTTATTAACTTTACCTCGATATTTTATTACATTTTTACTCGTATTATTGACAATGGTTATATATAACCTATTAATAGAAGAATGACATATACTTCCCGTGTACGAAATTTCACCAACCGGAGTTACCACGCCATAAACCGTGGAACCGGCAGAAACGTACCGTGAGATCGCTGACCATGCAGATCACTGCCATGAGAAACGACGGCGTGATTCCAACTTGATTATTAGTTTTAATTAATTTTAAGTTAGTATTGTTTAAAAGCAACAAGTGTCAACACCTTACCTTGTAAACAAGTGAATAATCCTTTGAAAATAAATCTTTTTTAAAATTTAAACTCGTACCGCCTATCATAACTCCGGTTGAGTATTTATAAAAATTCAAGCATGGCGGTAAACGATAGGCAACCGGACCAACTTTACAAAAAGTGATAATTACTGGTTGTAGCGACTTCTACATAGCGACACATAGCGGCATCTATCGAGCCACATAAGACGCATCCTACTATCCTACATTGCGCTATAGAAATTAACTCAATCGTTGAGTATATATACAAGAACCCGATTACAACCGTTGGGCATCTGCCCGCCAGACATAACACCTGTCTGGTCGGAGGATCCTCCCTTTGCAATAGTTCTTCTATACTGGTAATTAATCTTCATGGATTTATAAAGCTAGGAAAAAACTTAATTTCACATAAATAGTGCATTATATATACTTCAAATTACCTCTAGACGTTTTTGAATTGTTAGTGGTTTCGACATATTTGCCTAGCAACTCAAAGACCTAACACTTCTCATTTATTTACAAAAAAAATCATAATAATTTCTCAGTGAGCTTGTACCGCCCGTCCTCTTCCCTCTATGCAACATTTTCATCACCTAAGTGTTATGCAGGAAACTTGAACTCCTTGAAACTCTTTGAAGAGCTGCGCGTAAATAATATCGACCGGTAAGAAGAAGCCTGTAGAAGTCTAAACTTAAGCGTCGAATGATGAGAGTATAATGCACTGCTAATATTTACACCAAGATAAATAATCTCATATGATGTTAATTGGTGATGTTTTGCCCAAGACGATAATACTAAGACGTACTAAGTAGTAGACGCTGGTAGGCAACTGGTTTTCCAGCTATATGCGCTTAGCTTTGGATTTTTAACGTGGTACTTAGTGTGTGTGTGTGTTTAGGGGGGCATTGAAAATAGTCTACTTCGTTACTATGGTTTCACCATGATGTTTTTCTTCATCAAAAGCTCATGCCTAACGTAAGGATTCGAACTAACATCGGTTGACGCGATGTCTGTATATGCTAGCAATGAACTACAAATTCTCGAGTCGAGTCGAGTTACAATATTTGATTCTTGTCTTTGCGTATGAATCTGGAATGTTCTCGTAGGTACAATGTGGCTCATTGGGACGTTGGGAAAGTTCCACCACTCTTTAATAACGAGTATATAAACGTGATATTTTGAAGTTTGCTGCAGTATTGTTTTGGGTATGAAATGGTTAAGATAAGCGACTGTAAAGAAAGAGATAATTGTAGTATTTTCTGCCAATTAATTTCAAGGTCATGATGTTCTGCTATTCGTGGATTTGCTGTAATTCATTATAAATACTTGCTTTATTGGTTTTATGGGGAAATAAAACTATCTGCCTTCTTAAAGTGTATTGTACTAGCGACATATATAACACTACTAATCAAGGATAAAATACGTATTGTAGTTGAATATAATTGGAAAATCATTTACTACACAACCTTCAGCAAAACTTCGTACTTCGAAGCAGAAGTTAAGTGTGTGTACGGTCAACGATGCAAGTTTGATCGCCAATACGTCAGTTCTGTAAATGTAGGTCACAACTAGGGTTCCCAACCGTTTTATCAAAGTAGAAATTTCCTACAACGATACGGAAGAAGAGTTCCGTAAAAGAAACGTCATAGTGTCTTAAACTACATTTTAAATGAATTATAGTAAAGATAAATTGTGTTCAGACAAAAATAGGTAACTCTAAAATTAATATCATGAGTGCCAACTACTACTAACATACCATGAAGCCTGTATCCCAGTAGGGTTAGGCAGAGGTGTACTAATGTACACCCACAGTTCACCGTGTATGTTTTTTAGGTCCCATGTAATAGGGGGCGAGCCTGTTTCCATTATCCGGGCACAAATGCCTAATTCCGAGCTGCTACTGAGAATATCATAGAAAAACCCAATAACACTTTGCTCTACCCCTATCGAACCCAGGACTTCGACCATAGCAGTCGCGCTTGCGACCACTAGGCTAATGAGACAGTTTTAATTTCGCTAAAATAATCATTGGAGTTTATTCCGAAGAATCGATTTTCATATAAGACCCCAGGAATGGTAATTTTATGTGGAGTGAAATTAAAACAAACGTTAACTCAAAAGCGTTACGTTTTTCTGCGCAACGCACTTTGCGCACCTTTCACTTGTATATACAAAATCGTACTTAAGGAGTGAATTCCAGTCGTTTGTCGGAGCTGACACACAGTTTTTTTATACAGTCGTTAAATTATTTTCAAATAATTAATAAAAAGAAAAGTCAGTACCATGCTTTCAAATTCGTGACATGATGCACGCGAAGTCCTCAATTTTAACCTCTAGTATATTTAGAATATATGTATAGCATAATACATATTATTGATCTAATATTCTAATATTTAAAAAATAAATAAAGCAAGTGTATTTTGTATAAACCTTATCTCAGCTCCGTTCTTCGTACGATTTATATTCCATAAATCTGCGATCTAAGGTTGTCAACCCTAGTCACAGACTATCCAAACTTTGTTATGACGTATTATCGTAGAATATGGATATAAACCAGGATCGGTTTATGTCCAATTTAAATACGATTTACGTTGAAAGGTTTATTTCGTATTGTTATTTGGAATCATAGAACGTTCTGTTTTGTATCTTATTGTGGATTTTTTAATGAAACTTCTGTTAGAGTAAAATTTCAAGTACCAATTTTATATGCAAAGTTACTGATGCGAAAAGGATAGAAAATAGTTCATTGGCCACAGAGAGAAAAAGAAAGACCTATTCTGAAAACCTAGAGAGTTATTACATGTGAGCGTGATAGCGAACATAGCCATTGATTCTATACAATTAATAAAATTGTAGTCTGTTTGTAATGACAAAATAACAGCTTTTTACTAAATGCATATAAAAGTTTATACGATACATAAAACAAAACACCAATTTTTAAAACTTTTGTGTTTGTCTGTTTGTTCCGGGTAATCTCCAAAACGGTTGGACCGATTTTGAAAAAGAATTAGGATTCCGCGCAAATAAAAACACTTTGGTGAATCAATTTGGGCACTTAAATGGCGTACGCTGACTAAACCATAAGAGATATGTAAAAATAATGTACTACATAATTGTGGATATTAAAAAGACCTACAAAAAATTCAGGGAGAACATACATCTATCTTATAAGGATCATTCACAATAAGTATTTTTATCTTTAAAATAACCGGGAGTGGAGGTAGCACGATATGCTCGTGTACCCGATCGACGGCATTCTGTATATCACGCGAGCGCAGCCGCGGGTAGAGCTAGTCTACACTAAATTCTATCTATATTATTTTTTCCTGACGTATATATAAAATTAGTACGCACAATAACTGTCTAAGCTAGACAATATGTGAACTAATTTGTTTGCAAATGAGCGAGACACTCTACGGGATTAGTTTGAATTTATGTTCTAGTTCAGTAATTGTTGGCTAAGTATGCTTTCAGACTTCAGATAAAGCTTAGCTCATCGGCATTGCTAACAGATGTATTCATTAACTAACCTGCGTTCGTGGCTTTGCCTGCGTGAAACTATTCTTTCAGTATTATTTCATGTCCGTCTGTCATGCGAGATTTTATTTTTTCCAGAAACTATAAAATACCAATTTTTGGAACTATTCCTTAACGCGGCTTGCGGTACGAGTTGACTTGTAGAAATCGTCACTTAAGGAAAAAGCGTAATGACCTCTCCATGCGACATTCTCTTTCTTTCTCTGTGTCTTTCTATTATATAATAATACTCACATACGAATGCGTGGAAATTCGATCAGATGAGCATCGTGCAAAACATTGCACTTCGGGGTCTCGCGAAATCGACGCGCGTTATTTGTTCAATATTTTATCTGTTAGTTATTTGTATGGTACCTACAAATATATAAAACGTATATTGATGAGTCCTTTATGAATTGTAGTAATTTATTATTGTATAATATTTTACATATTTTATTATTTAGGAACCTCGATCCAGACTGGTGTCCCCGACAGCACACGTTTTTTACTGTGTAGATAGATTGTAGTCTCTTAGGTTAATCAATTTGTTACCGTCTGTATGTATTCATTATTCATATAACAATGATAAATATTCTACGTGACATTGATATAATGATTACTACAGAACGAAAAAAAAAAAACGGAAACGCGTCACGTTAAAAATAAACTCGAGAAGAATATTTTTTTGCCGGACTTAAAATTAATTAATAATTAATTCCGCTCTGATCGATTACTTACTGTTGAACACTTACTTAAGGGGAAGAAACTGAACGGAGAATTGGAAAAATAGAATTTTCGTACTGTTTTCGAGCTTTATTGTCTTACATACTCCGGGGTCATACTTGTTTTATATAATAGCACTACGACGTACTGTGTATGGTAAGCACAATAAATTCTAAAAACAACAGCGACCGTTGATAGATCGACAATCCAATCACGGTCGTCGCTGTCAATCCGGCCTGCAAGCCATACTGCTTGCAATATAACTTGCATTAGCTGATTCCGAAAAGCATCAAATAAAATGACAGTGACTGTTACGGTGGCGATTCAGTCAAACACAATTATCCTGTACTAAATAGTATACATTTTCATTGCTTATTAATGTTTAAAATCGAAATATTTTCATTCAATTTAGGACCTAAGAAGTCACTTACTAATGTTAATACAATACCAACGGTTCGAAAGAACATCCCCGAGAAGAACAAGCAAGAAACTTGAGTGGGATTTTTGCTTGTTTAATTGTTTCTTTACAGTATTAAATTGTATACAGTTAGTATAATTTTCAGTAGACGTACAGACAGGGAATCACATCCAGAAATCACCATCATTCACGTAATCATCTACACCAAAATAAATTTAAACTTTATACTATAATAAGCTATCCTTACTAAAAATAGAATACAACGCCTCCAATATTCAATTATTCGTACATATTTATTTAGTAATATTTACGTAAAAACGCAATATTAATAACAGACGGGGCAAAACAAAGTTGGGCTCGGCCCGTATATTAAGGCCCGTTTCATTAGGGGGACATAAACCTACGGGAATGTATTTATTGCCCCATTTCGCTTGTATATGCGGCGTGCGTAATGTGTGATTGAATTTTTATATCGAATGGTAAATTATTGGGCTTTTTTATTATCTGAAATAGATATATGTATCTTATTATTTATCATCTTTATCGATGTAACTTTCATATTCCTTTTTGTTGGGTAAATTATTTAAAAAACTGCTTGATAACACTTTATCAGGTTTCTTAGCAATGTTGACATTTTTTATTTCAAATAATGAATTATCTTACAAAAATAAAGTGTTGATTTGCTATATAAAGACATATTATTATAATGTAATACTAGTTGTGCCCGCTACTTCATCCGCAGAGATTAACAAAAAAGCAGATAAGCAGGTGTACACACTTGTATTTAACATCTGCGCTTTTGTGAATGTTCCTGGTTCTTGAGATGCATCCTGGTAGTGAGGGGCAGTCTGCCGTGCCTCGCTCTCTAAAACTAATTTCGATCAAACGATATTCTGCCTTAAGTCACTGCTGTGAATTTAACCTAATAGTACGTCATTTTATAAAGGTTTTTGAAGCGCGTGATTTTTCTTAGTATCTGGTTCAGCAGATAGTCTCACCTGATAATATTCCTCTGCTTCCTGTGAACGAACAGCTCGCACTCTTCTTAGAGTACCTAATGGAATACAGAGAAAATCCCATCCGCTTTCTACCAGGCATTCCACCCAAATTTTTTTAATTTTTTTATTCATAACTAGCTATGCCCATGGCTGCGCTCGCGTGATATACAGAATGCCGTCGATCGGGAACACGCGCGAATCTTGCTACCCCCACTCCTGATTATCAAAAATGCTTATTGTAGATGTTCATTAGACGATAGACATACTCTCGGTGATTTTTTGTAGCTTTTTTTTAATATCTACAATTATATTGTACATATTTCTCTTTTGGTGTATACTCAGGCCATTTAAGTGCCCGAATTGATTCACCACGACCAGTTTTTTTTTATTTGTGCGAAACCTTAATTATTTTTCTAAAATAAAAGTAACCAACTTACTCTTTATAACATCAGCCATCTGCCAGTGAAAGTCTCATCAAAATCGGTCCAAATGTTTCGGAGATTACTCGAAACAAACGGACAGACAAACAAAATGTTTAATAATTTGTGTTTTGTTATGAGTACCGTATATACATACTTTCATATGCATTTAGTAAAAAACTATTATTTTGATATTATAAAAAAACACTGCAACTTTATTAATTGTTTAAATTAAGTATAAAATTTATGTAAAAAAAAAAAAATGATGTCAGCGAAGATCGCCGTTGTTTGTGGACTGTACAGTACTTACCATAAAAATGGTAATCAAAAATTTTATCAGTGTTGTTTAAAAAATATAAAAACTACTAACTACTACAATGCAATACTATCCAAAAGTAAAAGTGAGTAGTAGTTTAATTACAAAATGTTATTTAAGTAAATCCAAATTGTACCGCAAATATTCAAAAACCCTTTATGGATCATCATTATCAGGCATTCAACATCTAAAAATATTATTTAAACAAAGCTCGAAGGTCCAGTGAGGATACCAAACTAAAATCATTTCATCAACCTACAATATTCAGAATACATAAATAAGTAATTCAATATAAAAATTTAATAATTTGCGATCCTTTACGAAAAGATTTATTTATATTTATTATTATTAGTAATAATAAAAAAAAAATTATTTTATGAAACGTAAATTTATGATGTCCACTTTACTCCATTTGCAAAGAAAAAGTAAGAAAACACTGAACCTTTCGTCCCCTAGACCTGATTATGTAATAGTACATTATTGTAAAGCTGTGAAATAGGCAATTGCAGGTCGAGTATGAGTTTGAAGGCTGAGCCGTATGCCAGGACTTCACTAATACGAGAAAGACAATTGCCATTTCCGTCGAGGCATATATAGTGCTTTTCTCAAACATGCATGGATATATTGTCATTATTTTCGACAAAAGAACACGCGAAGTATCGAATTTACAGACAAAGATAAACAAATCCATTGTAGGAGCGTTTTTTGAATTTGGAACATTACAACGCTCCAGCAATGTTGTATGAAACAGCGTGCTGGGGTTATTAAATACTCTTTTATCATTCTTGACATGTCCGTAAATTTAATACTTTGCGTGTTCTTTTTTAGAAAATAATGACAATATTTCCATGCATGTTTGAGAAAAGGTATTTCCCCTAATCTATATAGGTAAACATGGTTTTAACCCAAAGAATATTATTATAAAAGTAGATTTGTAACTAGTAATCAAAACATTGTGTGAAAAATATTGAAGCAAAAATAATATTACAAAGGGATAAAAGGTTACTAGACTATTGGTTAAACTAAGTTATCTCAAAATTCTTATTGTAAGTAAAATATTCAAAAATAATTCGCAATATATTCAACAATCCCTGACCGTTACTTCTATCGAAGATCCATTTTGATAAAGCCATTTTCATTTTTTATTTAATAAAGCTGTTAAAAAACTGAAACGGGTTTTAAAATGTCAAGGGAGATAAAAAAGATTCGCTTCGACTTCAATTAGTAAGTAAAGTTTGTCTCAGATTTCTTTATAATTCAATATGTAAGTATTCTTAGAATATTATTTAAAGTTTTTGTTTTTTTAGTATGAAGCAATAGGCCTGACTCGACAATGAAAAAACATATAATATAAGTACCATGTAAACCACAATATTATACATATTATGCTCTGAAACGATATAACACCGTGAAACAATCAACCGCGGAAAAGTTGACGAATAAATATAAAGATCGCTGTATAACTAAAAACACCAACATTCATTTAATTAGATACTAAATATTTCTTATTTTCCTGTACAGAGCTAAAACAAGGACGATCTATCAAATGGTATCCTCACTGCGCTAAAGTTTCCATCCTGAAAGAGCTTCGCATCAAACAAAGACCTCCGTCGATTGTGAAAATACGAATTTTTAAGATGATATGTCTAAAATAAAACATCTACTATGTAAACTCATTGGAATGGTTAATGGTACCAGGAAGAGTCGAACCACAAAATGGATAGACCTCATTATATCATATAAGATGTGCTTCCTCACTGAATGCACATATATGAAGTGCCACAAATAGAGAGAGATGGAGAAATCTCGCAAAACCCGCAACCAACCTATCAGACGGTCCATTACCACGAACCACTTCGCGAGGACTGTACGACTATACTATATTCATCATAAGAAGGAATGCATGACATATCCGCAGAAGGTAAATTGTTACGTTGTGCATAACATAAAAACACGTATTTCGACTATCAATTGTCATTACAAAAAATTGAAAGTGTTAAACGTTACCGAAATATTTTGCACCACAAAATTATAAATAAAAAGAAAAAAACCATGGAATTGAAAAATAATCTAACGCCGTTGCGGATTTAATTTTTTAGTTTCTTTCTTAATTTCGAAACGTAATTCCTACATTTTTACTGCAGCAACACGCAACGAAGAATTGAAATAATTTTGTTGTTTGGCACCAGGCATTCAATAATACATGCGTTCCAGATTACGATTATCATTTCACACATACACACACATCATTCGTCACATATTCATTTACACACTACTAAATTGATTTAAAACATAATCATATTATTGATTATATTTAGCTCTAAAAAAGAATTGATAGTCGTAAAATAAAACTAAGTTCCAGTATAAGTAATGCTAAATCTCTAAAATAAATATTTGTAACACATCTTGGAAACCTTCTTAGGATAGACCAAGTTTAAGAAGTAGAATATTATGTTCTTAGCTAACCATGTAACTTCAAAAGTACTAGCTTTAAAAATTTCTTAAATAATAAGTATTCTAAATAGGCATGTTTAATAGAAAGTAAAGACCTCGAATTCTAAAATGAAATGAAAAAAATGAAATAAAGTAAATGAAAACAAAATTATGAAATCATAGATGATAGCATGGTCGTAGAATATTTTCTTTTCAAAATATCTATAGGTGCTTGACAGCTGATTTTCAACTTGAGGGTGTGGTAGTTGTGGTTTTGGTTTCATCACGGTATTTATCTTCACAGATTAGCTCAGGTTCATATAGGAATCGAACCCAAGTTTAGTGCTGTGTCCGAATTCGCTTCCAATGAGCCAACACTTTAAATAAATTATAAGACAAAAGTCTATCTTATTACTGTAATTCACCTTCTTCATATTTGGATTACACGTGTCTGCTTAAATCCACTAGCTGACTCGCGCAACTTCGTCTGCGTCATATAAGAAAGAAAGAGAGAGAAAGGGTTAGAGAGAGTGGGTCGTAGACATTGTATTACAGGCACCGCCCGCCTCCCACATTATTCTACATAATAAAAATGCGCTCGCGGTACTTGATCATTATTTTGCTGCCGAGTTATTTTAAAGCTGTGATATCTCCTATGATATTCATTTAAATCAATTACAGTAAATGCCAATTTTGTTCACAATTAAATACTTATGGTGAATAACGTATTTATTTCGATAAATTTTAATACCATGTATATAAAACACCTTCGCAAATAATTAATTATTTTAGAACAAATTTTATTACCATAAAAAAGATTGGTTGCGCGGGGGAGTGGTAATAATATGCGTAGTGATTTATTGGGATTGCGCCGCCCGGGGGGGTTTGTTAGTTACTAATTACCGCGAGTTTTCCAAAGCGTGCTTCCAACTCTCGGTCGATAACGCTTTACCGCTAGCTGCCTAGATGGCGGCACATTATGTAGTACGTAGAAGCTACGTGAGCTACGTCACACCCCCCCCCCCCACCGCAGTCACTAGCAAGGTCTACAGGTAAGTGCACGTTCTTCTAACTTATTGTCATTTTACTGCTACTTTCATGCGATCACTCGCCCGCCTTTTGGCTTTGTGTATTTAGTTTCTATCTCTAGTCTAGTTAGTATCTCTTTTAGTTTACCGCTTAGGACGGCTATACACACCTTTCTAACCCCCATTATATGCTCCCGCCGTAGGAGGGCTATTTACACGCCCTTCTGCTACCCCAAAGATTATATTTAGTAAACCTTAAAAGATAGTCATATGCTGTCCCAGACTTTTATTTTTAAGTTTTTAAGAGAACCATTTAACCATTCACGCAGAGCACGCAGTGGAAGCTCTCAAAAGGAATAAATTTCCCCGTTTTTGTAACATTTTTCATTGATACTCCGCTCCTATTGGTTGTAGCGTAATGTAATATAACCTATAGCCTTCCTCGATAAATGGGCTCTCTAACACCCCGCGCGATACAAGTGACACTATACGTGCAACACTTAGCTACCCACATACAACATTACACACGTATGAACATACACACGTACACACCACACATGGGTTCTATAAGGGACCTTTTTTTTTTTCTTTTTTTGCGCTAGTTAGTGTAGAAAAACCATTCCGATCACTAAATACACATACGCATGTTCGGTGAAGCTGTAAAAGCCGCAGCGGCTCTGTTTTTGGATAGGGCCCCTAAGGCTAACATTGTAGTCAGTTATAAAAAAAGGACTCTCCAACACTAAACATTTTTTCTATTCGAACCAGTAGTTCCTGAGATTAGCGTGTTCAGCCAAACCAACAAACTCTTCAGCTTTATGATATTAGTATAGATATAATAAATATTATACTACTAATTGCCAGATTGTTGACATTTACGATTACTGTTTCGCTCTTAAGCATCGCATCTCTATGTTAGAACGCCTTCCTTGATCAATAAACAGAAATACGATCTTTACAGCTTTCTTATTACTATAAAAAGATTTTATATTAGCTTTTATATCACGTAGAATCAAGTGCGTTACAAAAATAAGGGAAGCAATAGAGATACGATTCTCCGTTGGCACCTAATACCATTTGTAATTTAATCAATTGTGAATTGCATAAAGAGCCCATTCAAAACGGCAAATATTAGCTAACACTTACTTCTTATGTTTACGATATTATCTTATTATTTTACTACCTATAAAAACGGACGGATGGTAATGATGCCAAGCCGTGAATATCGGGGCCGCGATCGTAAAACTGCGTATGACAATTTGTTCCAATTTATGCAGAGGGTGAAAACGCTTTGTGGGAAAGCGCTGTTATGAATGTTTTTTTGAAGTTGTGTATCTTTAGGCGAGTTTGAAAAAAATACAAGAGTGTATTTTTACACAATGTAACAAGGGTCTATACACTATGAAGATGCTTGCTAAAAACCTCTCGGCTTTTTTTTGTGGTGAAGATAGTCAGACTCGATGTTACCTTTTAGCCCCTGAATCAAAAAAGGGGTATACAAGAGAGATAGGGAACAGAGAAATTTCTTTACAGACTTTTCTCTAGTTGGAGCAGCCCGACTGATGGTCCTCCACCCTATAGAAAATCACAGCCAAATAACTTTGTGTTACTGGGGTGAGAAGGGTCTCTAGAGCTCCTTTGGGTGGGAGTGTTCAAGGTTGGCAATACGCTAATGATAACTATGGTATTAAAAGTGTTAATAGGTTACGGTAGTGGTATACCATCAGGCAGATCGTAGGTTTGTTTGCCAGGTTAGTTGTACAAAAAATAACTTGTGCATCTGTGTTAGCTCCAAAACGGCTGAACCGATTTAGATTTAGTTTTTTTTGTTTGAAAGGTGATTTGGTCGAGAGTGTTCTTCACTATGATTCAAGAAAATCACTTTAGCCGTTTGAAGATTATCAGCTTTTATATAGTTGATGAATAAATGTGAGCTACTTCCATTAGTCTGATCGAGTTGAAATTTGATATTCTATTACTTGTATGAATATATGATATGGTGGTGATATAATGGTACATGATTGTATGATATGATGGTAACCAAGACCTGTTGCTGTAGCTTCATCTGGAATCTGTAGGATGCCTAGCTCCTCACCATCTTACAGCAGAGATATCTATGTTTGGTATCAATCTATATATATATATATATCTATTATATCTATCTATTCATTTATCTATCTATCTATCTATATCTATATAAATGGTCTCAATTAATACGTTAAATGGTTTTTAAATTTTCAATTTACATTGTTATTCAAATCCCATAATGTTGTCGCCTAGAAATATATTATAAACCTTTTAATAAATTATTATGTTGATTTCTATTTGGTTGTTTATGTAGTTAATAATAGTAACTCTAGATGTCAATAAAATATTTTTAGATCATTTTACTTTTTTTATATTATGTAGGTACCTACTTTTTAAGATTTACAATTATGAACTATATTAATTTAACATATTTTTAATGGTTTGCTCAGGTCTCCTAAACACGCTTCGGAAACTTTACAAGCGTATCCTTCTGAACCGTCTAACGACACAAATAATCTAAAAAAACTTATGCCCACCGGAGCAGTTCGGTTTCCGTCCCCAAATGCATCGCCTCACGGAGCATATTACGTTTAACTCAAGCGAACTCTACAAACCATGTCGTATTCTTGTGGTTTCCTTCGGCTTTTCAAAGGTATTTGATAAGGTCTGGCATGCCGGACTAGTCCACAAACTACACCAGTTAGAAATCCCAGACAGACTAGTACATATCGTTCGCAACCGAGTGGAAGGTGAACTCTCTCTACCCCACCCAATAAGATTAGGTGTCGCTCAAGGCTCCATTCTGGCACCTTGTCTATTTAATCTGTACATCAGAGACCTCCTACATCTCCTCGGGGTACGAGGTAGGTTTATACGCTGATGAAACAGTCATTTGCAGTTCCCTTGTCAGAACTCACCTCAGATAGTGCGTCCAACGCGCGGTAACTCAACTCGGCAGATGGTTCCATAAATGGCGCTCTCTCATTATATAAGAGTATAAGCGATAATTATTACATAATATTAGTAAAGATAAAAATTGGTGTATTTATATGTTTTCTCTCTGTCAATTAATGTTTTTTATTTTATTGGGAGCTTCTAACCAAACCAAGAAAATTTTAAACAAAAAAGAAAACCAACTTCAATCATTTTCCAGAGTTCCTTCGAAGTTTAAGGTCCAATGCCAAATAAATTAAAATGGGAACGCCCTTGAGGATTCAAACAAACAAGAACCAATGAAATCGGTTCATAAAAAAAGAAATTATGTGTGTACACCCATAAAAAAAATTCTATACATTTGAATTTAGTAACCTCCGACTCTTTTTGAAGTTGTTGAAAATAAAAAACTTTATTTATACGTGCTTAATTACATATCTAAATTAAAAACTAACTTTATAATGATATAAACTATAGGATACAAAGAAATGAAACAATTAAATAATGTACAATGTTTTATTAAGTTATATGCACCTAAAATGCCACTTTATAATACAACATGGTCCGTTAAATCCCGTTACAAAGGAAATCAGGTTATTAAGTACACGTGTAATGAACAATTGCCGCGTTCTATTTACATAATATGTTTAAAAATAAAATGTAAAATAATTTATCAACATCGACATAATTCAAATATTTAGACGGTGGCGAGAACCAAATTCTTAAATCATATTGAAATCGTTGTTAAATCAGATTTAAGATTGACAGTTGCATACATTTTGACACAACCAAACTGAATTTAAGTTAAGACTGAAATTAAATTCTTTTTGGTGCAAGTCACCCTTAGTATGAATTTAAATCTATTTTTATACACATTGAACTACATTTTAACTAGTTTACAAAAATTTATTTGTTTATAGGGTTTAAAAAATTTGTTTCACATCTAAGCACACTGAAACTATAATTTTTAATTGTATTACATGATATAATGTATTCACTTACAGGTTTAATATATTTTAATAAAGATACTTTTACTAAATGGGGGCTCAACCATTTACAGGTAATGCGGTCAGCGAATCATAAATGATAATTAATCGAAATTTTTTTAAGAATAAAGTACTTACCACATAATAAAGAATAATCTATGATCAGGTGACCGTATGACCAGGTAAAAGTATCTTGTTTATACTCTATGATTAAAAATTATATTATATCTTATTGATTTTTTTTTAATTTATAACTTACATTTTATTCGTCATAATATTTTGTAAAATCATTTTACAACAATGAACATAAAAAATTAACTTCGTTGTTGTTTGTTGCGAGCGATAAATTATAAAACAATTTGTTAAATTTATATTATTTCTTTGTAAATGTAGTCTTGTATTTAGGAGTGATATTTAATATTATATATCAAATCATCAATATTGTTTGATATGTTCATAAAGTCCGGATAACCAAAAGTGCCTAAAAATCCTTCAAGCTTACGTAGATACTAGCTACAGTCATAAGAATTTACATATTTACAAATATATCACATAATTATACAATCTGATGTTTTTATTACGATTATTATAGACTTTATTACCAATAAATAATACATATTTTCGGATTTTGACGCAGTACATTTAAACTTTACAAAAAAAAAAAACAATTCAGCATTAGAAACACATCTGTAATTTTTTAAGCACGGAAAAATGACGTCACTGTATCTTATGGTAAGCATAGTATAATCAACAGAGAACGGCAACCACCGAGAGATTACTATCAGTTGCCGGTCAGCACTATCATAGCGGCTTCAAAGACCCCGAAACGTTACAAATGGCTTGGTGCATAGTCGCGAGCCATTCGCACAGTTACCGTGTTAGTACTACCAGTATTTTTTTTTTTCGTTACAGGTTTAGCGTTATAGCCAAAATCTCACTTAATCTTAAGTGACGATGTAGCCCATGATGGTAACGTGCGAAGCCTAGTTGAAGGTTGCCTCTCAAGTGCAGCTGCCGGAACACACCTATTGGTTTGTTTGGCGAAAGATTTCAAACTTGAGCTAGCCAGGCGGATATTAGAAAAAGCTCTACCACCATGCTATGGTTTCTTTCACCGAAAGCTCAGGCTCACTGTAGAGATTCGTAAACGCTTACTTGAAATTACAATAATCCGAAAATAAATATTATAATTATTTGTATTATCGTAAGATTTACAGGACAGTTTCGTTCGTGCAAGTCCTGGGTCCGTTAACTAAGGAATACCTACTCGATCCTCCATTTTTCCTGCTTGTCACTGCACCCCTAATAAATAACTCCTTAAATGTCTCCCTAAATTGACGCGACATGCCGCAATAAATAGCAAAATTGATAGGATACGAGACGATAATAAAGAAATTGGTTATAAGTATCAGAATATTTGCAATGTGGTAATCGAGTATTTCTACAATAGTGCTGGATATTATGTGGAGAATTGTCACAACGGCGACCGGTATTTCGACCATAAGGAACACAGTGACGACCACGATCAACATTAAAGTCGTGCAGTTCGAATCTCTGAGTCTTTTGCACTCCGACTTTCGGTTCTCTTTGAATAGTTTCTGACGGTTGATCTGCGCCGTACGCATCGCTCTGAACAGGAGAACGTTCAGGACTACCAATGAGGTGCAAGGAATTAAATTAACAAATAGAACTCGAAACCCATAATACGTAATGAAGTAAGCGTCTAGAGACAAGGCGTGCACCCATGGAGCCATTTCGATCTGAAACAATAAAAAAATAAATAGTTAATTTTTTAATCTATCCTTTTTTATGTGCTATAAGTTTAAAGTTTATATCTGTGCTTCTGCCTGTTTTTTTTTGGTATGAAAGGTCACTTAATCGATAGTGTTCTTAGCTATATAATTCAAGAAAATCTGGTTAGCCGTATCAGCCCTTTTCTAGTTGAAAATAGATGTGAGCATTTTCAATAGGTCTGATTGAGTCGAGATTTGGTATTCTGTTACTTCAATGATATTACAAAAACCTGAACCTGATGCTGCAGCGTTATCTGGAAGCTGTAGGATACCTAACTCCTCACCAACTTACAGCAGAGATATCGTGTTTGGGCTCGTTGGAATGGCTTCAATGAATAGGTTACTTGTGTCGGAGGTTTAATAAATGTTCAATTTATCTTGCTAACGCTTTTAGTAGAGGGTCAGTTTGGGGTCTGGGTGCGTATCATGTGACAGAAGTGCGATGCAGTTTGTAGTTATCATAATAATGTAAATTCATTTTACTAACTTTTTCATCATGTTGTTAGCGGGCGTTATATTTTTGTTTTGTTACGCCAGATAAGTATAATATCTACGTCCGTACATAAGCACAATAATTTACTATTTAGCCCTGCATACGTTGTTCTGCCCTTTCTAGTTGTCAATAACTCGACCACAGTTCCACTGATCGCTTTCAGACTTATGGTGATCGATTAAACAATTTTTTAATAGATTGTGGTATATAGTTTGTAGTTTTAACAGGAGCGGATTCATGAAAGTTATGATGTCATTGCTTCATACCAATTTAACTGAAATATCTTTGTAAGAAATTAATTAAAATATATGTAAGCAACATAGCTTTATAAGGACGTGAAACGTGGACGATGATGACGAAGCGAGATGGAGAAAGATTAGAAGCATTTGAAATGTGGTGCTAGAGGAAGATGGAGTGAATGAAGAGGTATTAAACATGGTTAAAGAGAAGCGGATTTTAGTTGAGATCTTTGAAAATATGAAGGGAAGTTTGATGAGGTATTTGATTCAAATCGACGTCCTATTGAAAACTATAGTAATATAAGGAAAAATTTAAGAGAAGGGGAAAACCAAGAAGAACATACATTCAGAAGGTTAAGGAAAGCATCGTCATCGTCTCGTATCAAGATGTCAAGAGGAAGGTAAAATGTAGGGAGAGTTGGAGGTTGCTTCACCGACAAGAGCAGCACCACTTTTAAATTTTATATACAACCTTAGATATGGTTGAAGAAATGAATTAATAAAAAATAACACTCACCCTGCACACTTCTTCTAAGCGTCCATGCCAAAAAGTGACATGCGGCATGTAACGCCTGTCGAAGAACCTTGGAAGTTGGTGCAAGAAAGCGGCTATACCGATGTAGATGAGGCATTTCATCACTCGAGGCATCGTGCACCTGGTCAACATAAAAGGCTCAAGATACTTTTGTGTTCGAAAATAATTATTTCTTTGCTCTGTGGGCGCAAATTAAACAGTAATATTCTTTATTATATACAGGGTGGAATAAACAAACGGAACATGGAGGAAAAGTATATTAAATATTGAAGATAACAAATTTTGCTCAAAGAAAACATTCGTCTATTTTTTGAAATAATAATAACTGTAATTATTCATTTTTTTTAAATATTACCTGTAACGGGAAGCAAACTAACTAAAAATGCAAAAAAACTGAAATTCACAAATATAACTATTTACTCTAAAATTAACTAATCTAGATTTACTGAAAAATGTAAAAGATATTTTAATTTTCTGAGAATTCCTTGATGAAAGTAGGTACCACAAACAAAGAAAAGATAATGTATGTAAATAAACATATAAATCTATAAATAGTTATCAATACCATAGTTGTACATAAAGTAATTGGCAAGATTATTTTTACAGTGCCTTCCTTTGAAAGTCAATTTTTTAGACGAGTTATTTTGACTAAAAAGTTTAAGATTAAATTTTATCATTACTGGTTAACTCCTAATAAAAAGATTTTAAAATTGGTTCAACGGTTTCGGAGATTTAAAAACGTTAAAAACTCGTGTTTGCGTTTTGTAACGTGCAAAACCATTTTCAAGCATATGCTATAGAAAAAAAATTCAAATTACAGACACTTCAATTTTATTTATTAAATTATTTTTTTAATATTATTAACGAAACTCCTTGATAAAATTAATACTTATAAATAATACTTTTCATAATATAATGTAAAATGTCTATAGGGTAGAATTGAAAAAGATAACAATTGTTTCCCCTATTGAAATATCAGACTCGTTTTATGATCTCATTATTATATCAAACACGTTAAACTCAAATAAAATGAACGAAATGTAGTTTTGCGAACCATAACTGATATTTAAATAGACAACTTTACACTCGGCTAGCTTCATTAATTCAAAGACGCTCTTCAAAACCGCAGAGATGTTAAAATTCTTACAACCTTTTCGCTTGCACTCAAAACGTTATTCCCCCGTGAACGTTAAAATGCTGTAAAACACATCTGCGGTTTCTAGTCAGTAAATCCGATGTATATCTGGTGAATTCGTCTCTAATTTTGAAAAGGTGTTGCCAACTACACTATAAAATTACAGTAAAGTTGAATGCGATAATCACAGAAAAGCGAAATAAATTGAAAATGGAAAATAAATACTAGTATCGAAATCAAATGAAATTGTAATTTTATTTTTATAATTTTAAATGTGACAGCTTTTTCCTAATATGTATATATTGACAATTTCCAACATCGAGATTTCGCGAAACTATATTGGTAGCGTTTCTTTATTCACGGCGGGAACTGTCATAAATACTGGTTTTGATTTTTATAGGGTGTTAATTGATTCTATATTGTGTAATACAGGTGGTGTATTGCATAATAAAGCTTGCTTATTATGCACAAGTAAAGTGGCTTAGTAGATCATGAATTCTGATATGCCACAAAAACTCCCTGGAAAGTTCTAACAAGGGTTTCATGACTTTGTTAGAATATTGAAATTAAACAGGACACGACTAGTGAATTACTTGTTAATGGGAGTAACAGTTTTTAATAAAGAGTACCAGTTGCCAAGTTGGGAAAAAGTATAATATAATTTATTTATTTGTATATAATAATTACAATAAATTACATAATACAATAAAATAAATACAATGGAGCGTTGATGCATTTTTCATTAATTACAATAAATTGGCAGAATTGCCTGCATAGGTAGAGAGCCAAATAAAAAAAAAAATCCTTTTATCTTGATTTTTTTATAAATCTTCTTCTTCTTATGATATCTAAAAATCTATCTTTGTATGTATGTTCCCTATGTACTCCAAAACGGCTGAAGAGATTTTGATGAAATTTTCAAGCAATCTTCATATTAGCCCAGCGGGTGATCCTGTAAAGTTTGGTAGTGATCGAATCAATGTTCCCTATGGACTTCAAAATGGCACAGTTATGCGTGCCCGAGCTTGCTTGTCTTTTATAAAAATATTTTTTATTTTTATTGTTAAAACAACTATTACATTCGTAAAAAGACTAAAAATTGGCAACTCGATTCTAACATGAGCGGTGTCTAATGTTTATCCACTGGTAGCGATCTAAACAATCCCCTGACGTCATTCGGGGATTATTAATGCTTTCATATTTTCGCAAAGATGACGGGAGATCTGCGGAGATACGTTTTTTTACTAATTTACGTACTTATGTGGGTGTTAATTTATCAACGATAAATCGACGATACATTTAGATTTACTAAAGCGCGCCAGAAATTTTTATATTTTTAATCGAGGAACTTTCATCATTTGGAAGCATATAACCTAAAGTCACTCATAAAACCTATACGTATTATATTTAAGAAAGAAATAGAAAAAAAAAACATGTTTGCAATTCATACACAATAGAAGAGAACCTTTAGAAAAAATAAAAATATCAACATTAAAATCTCTTTTTAAAGATCATGAATTAGCGTAAGTCGGGGCTATCGACCGCTCGTAATGTATATACATCACTGATTATAAGTTTGGTCGTCACACCGCTAGGCTAATTCGACTACAATCATAGTCGTGAAAACCAGGAATTGCATTAACCGTGTGTAATGCGTATTCTAACTCATTTTCGCGCAGGCTACATCTTACACATGTATGTGATTGTTTCTTTTTAGAGTCCCTTTATCGTTTCTTCGAAGTTTAACTCAAAACGGTGCTAAAAAATTTTAATTTAATAATTATAGATAACAACGACTTTAAACAGTTTTTTTTTTCACTTTTATTATATCACGGGTGTTATTTCACGAACAGTCATACAAATTAATTGGTGATACGGTTTTTATTGTTACTTACAAATATAATAGAATAGTTAAAATGGATTTATTAACTAGATAAGTTTGAAAACCAAAACCTAACTACGGAAAACATAGCACTTCGAAAAGTACGACCTATAATAATTTTAACTTAATAACTTTATATCGAAAGTAGATACCGTGATAACTTTAATTTATAACGACCTAGTATCTAAGGAGTAAAAAAAATAATGATCAAAATTTAAAAAAAAACTGTGTGATGCGCGCACCACGGTAAACGACAGTAATTTTATTTTTATAGAAGATACAATACTTTGTCTTCTAGAGGGCGCCATTTGGAATTTAGTGTGATGTTCAATGACGTTTTATAAATAGACACATACTCTCACTAAAAGCAATTTGAAAACGTTACAAATTTTGTTATCAGCATGTTGACACAAAAGAAATAGGAAATCACAGCGTAAGGCGGAAACTCTGTTGTCAAAAAAGGATAAAAGTTTCTTCTCGCTCACGCCGGTATCTAGTCGGACGTGAACTGAGGGTAATTGCACACCACTCACGATGGCATGTAATGACAATGAGGGTATGCCATATCTACTAATAAAATATCATTGGTGATGTCACATAACCTATAATCAGAAAGGATAAAGACTCTTCTAACGATAGTTCATTTGTTAAATTATAATAGGTAGTTTAGAAGATACGCAGATATTTTATCACTATAGGTTTAGCGTCGTGGCAACAATCTTACCCGATCTTAAATAATCGGCCCAAAATCGTAGCCTAGTGGAAGACTGGCTCTCATGTACAGCTGCCGGGAAACACCTATAGGTACAGATTTTCAACTAATTTTAGCTTTGCCGTAGTCAGGTAAAATGAATTGAATCTCACTGCCATGCGAGAACAATAACCTTAAAGAAAAAGATAGTGTTTTAATAGATTTCTTACGCGTCGTGTGCTCGCTATACATTATGTGTATGATTATGTATGTCCATGATGGACGACGGCATTCATGAAACTCGCTACGGGTTTTTTATGAGCACACAGTTTTATCGCCAGTCGTAAACGATTCCATTCGATCTCGGAATATAAGCACACCGCTACTAACTAAACGTTCTAGAAACTATCTGGTTAATTCTATTTCTTATTTAATTAGTTTATTTCTTATTTGAAAAGGTAGGGCACCTTTTTATTATTTAATTGCAACGTGTGTGTATACATGTGCCAATGTTACGCGGATATAATATTTCTGTAATCTTCTCGGTTCAAGCAGCACTTTAACAAGATGGTTGTTCAAAAGAATTTTTGTGGCAACTCGAAATGTATGTTTCTCATTATTATTTATAATCCACTTCACTTGTAAACAATACAGAATCAAACTACATCACATAAAACGCCACCAATATATAAAAATAAATAAAATTTAAATGTCTGTTTCTAATGTCAAAATACCGGTTTTTATTAAATGAATTTAATGTTTATTCGGTACTTCAAACAAAAGAAAAGTTTTATTAATACATTTGTTTTTCTTTCTATCTGTTTGTTCTGGCTAATTTCCGAAACGGTTGGATCGGTTCTTGACGGGACTTTCACTGGCAGATAGCTGATTTTATAAAAAGTAACTTAGGCTACTTTTGTTTTAGAAAAATAATTTGGGTTACGCGCAAATAAAATAATAAACATTTTTGTCTTTAAAATAACAGCCAGTAGCCCGTGCGAGCGGAGCCGCGGTCACAGCTAGTATTTCATAATATACGGTCAAATAACTATGCTTAGGAAATAAAATAAATTAAAATACAGTTCTCGCCAAAAAGTCTCCGCCCTACTTAATCGATTTATTTGTTAGGCTTACGTTCCTACAAAATGACCCTTGAAAGGAGTAGGGCTTTTTTCGGTGGTCGGACACGACAATTCGGACATCATACACATTGCACACCACACCTATAATAGCACGTAATAGGTTTAATGCGTTTTTGAAATTGGCCGTTGTATACTCAGTAACCGAGTGGGGGGATAGAAATCTCTTCGACTGAATCGTGATCACGTTGCTGTGTAATATATTAATAATTTATCTTTACTTATTGTCCAAGGTTTATTTATATTCCAAGACGGTCGTTTTTAAAGAGTAAACATCAGTCGAGCATCAGAGCGTGCGCGCACTATATCTATAAATATTTAATCATTTTTAAATATCTAATTCGCTCATCTCCCTTCCACAACAGAACCACACTCTTTGGGCTTCTTAGTCACAGTTTTACGATAACCTCCATCTCGGCACGAACTAAAAAGTCCTAATTGTTCTCTATGACTTATCTTTGTCGTACTGTGAAGCTGTGGAACCATCTCCTAGCCAGTGTTTTTCTTCCTTACGACATCACATCCTTTAAACGTAACCTGAAAAGATGGATTACGATCCCATTATGTTAGTATTGTAAGATTGATAAATTCCAAAACCGTTGATAGATTACCATTGAATTTGGTAGGTCTAAGTGTTTTTTTAATGGAGAAGGTTTTATGCTATCCTTGAATATGATAGGTGGCACTGTGATCGATTTATTGGCTACTGAAAAGGTCAGAACAACGTCTGCGTGGCCTGCTAGTATATGATGTTTAAGTTCATTAATCAAAGGTAGATTTATATACTGGGTATCTAAATTGGTCTTTTTTTTATATTTGCCAACCCAATCAGTTTGATATGGGGGAGTGGTTCATTATCATTAATCTTTTGATGTGACACATGTATTGCAGCTGTAGATGTGGCAACGCTTTGGTTCAACGTTGGCAGTGTGGAGCCGAGTTCGTTTTTTTAAATAGACTGACTGGATAATTTCAAAGTTTCTTGTTTAAACATGGATAGATTGAAAGTGGTTGGTAGGGATCGCGACCAAAATACAAATAAGTAATAAAATAAACATCTTCAACAGCGACTTTCTTTTGCTTGTGCTCTTTTTTGTAACATTCGCTAAGATTTTTCACATCTGCCGGGCGTTCCGTGAAGACCAACATTTTTTTTCGCAAGCTCTATAAAGTTGTTACTGATAGAAAGAAAGATCTTTCTCTCGAAGTTCGACAATCAAGTTACAATAATTTCGACGACAAAGCAGGAAAATAATGGAGGGATTTAAAAAAATGAGGAAAGTCGTAAAGAGTGTTATTCAATGTAGTTTTGGACGTGAGTGACGAAAATAACTTGATTTTCTATTACGGGTCTGTTATTTACGAGGAAAAAACTTTTGTTCGCACTTGAGAGAAATGACTTATGGATTGTTCGAGTTACGGTGGTGTTGTGAGGTTTTTTTACCGTTATGGCCACAATAGCACCATCTTTTAAGTGACGATTTGGCCCAAGATGGGAACACGCTAAACCTAATGGAAGGTTGGTGACAGATTTTCAACTTATAATACGCCGACCTACGCCTACCATACTATGGTTTCATCACGATGTTTTCCTTCACCGAAAGTCCATGGACGTGATGTCCGTGAATATTAATTAATAATTATTGGAATATTTTTAACCACACACGCTAATAGAGAGTTATTATAAGTATACCGTAACTATCTGAGTGTCTGTCTGAGGCATTGTAGCTCCCAAACGGCTGAACCGTATTTGATCTAGTTTCTTTTAAAAGGAAATTTAATCGAGATTGTTCCTTTCTATGATTCACGAAAATCTGTTCAGCCGTTTTAAGTTTATCAGCTCTTTCTAGTTGATATAGGGATATGAGCATCTTCCACAGGTCTGATGGGATTGAAATTTGGTATTCTGTTAATTCAATGATAATAGACGAATATGGTAACCTTGACCTGATGCTGCAGAACCTTCTGGAATCTTTAGGATACCTAACTCCTCACCAACTTACAGTAGAGGTATCGTGTTCGGGCTCATTGGAATGATATCAATAAGTTACTTGTGTTGGGAGTTTCTTAAATTTTTAATCTACTTTGTTATAATTAATTCAAATAGTTTCATTAAATAAATCGTAAAAGGTTAAGGCAAATAACAAACCCTGGAGATTATTAGGAATTCTAATTAATCTATACAGAATGATGTAATTTATTTAGATGCCTTATTAAAAAGAAAATGTTTCATTATTTTTTTATTACAGAGGTCTAATTAAAATAAATGTATATTTGAGTTTTACAGCATAACACGACGAATAGTAATAATTATAATAAATCATAGTACTCTACGACAAATAAATCCATTATATTAACTGAGGTAAATTAAAAAAATTATTAAAAATTTCATGATTAACTAATTAGTTGCAATGCAAAAGTATGGAGTTCAACGAGCTTTAGAGATAGGTATCATTAAATAATATTGTCATTATTATGATAAAAAAATATATTTATATGACATTTATATCGTCTCTTCTGAAAACCACGCCTAAATTAGATAAATAAGAATGTAATGATGATATTCATGGTTGGGTATCGATATTTTATGTTCATGTGAGTTAAGAATAAAACTATACAAATATACATACATACCACCACACCTGTATCCCCGAAGGGTTAGGCAGAGGTGTACTAAGTACACCTACAGTTCGCCAGGTATGTTTTAGGTCCCATATAATAGGGGGCGAACCTATTGTTATTAATCAGGCACGAACCTAAACTCCGAGTTGTTACTGGGAATTTCATAGAAAAAAACCCAATAACACTTTGCTCGACCTGGGAATCGAACCCAGAACCTCGATCATAGCAGTCGCGCTTACGACCACTACGCTAAAGAGGCTCTTATACAAAATAGAGTTAATTCAATTTAAGATGAATGATGAATTAATTCTATGACCCATTTGTGTAGTCTTGAATTTATATTCGGTGTTCTCGATACTTCGAAAGCGAATCGTACCTCATTTCGCGTCTCTAACGTCATTATTTTTTTTTTTTTCTATAAGCACCGGAGAAATATCTATTGGCCAGTTTAAAAATTATATTTATTGCCATGGTCATACTGACATTAAACTGATGTTATAAATGAAAAATAAATGCAGTAGAAAATAAGCATATCACGTTACTCTAAATACAATATAACGTCACGATTCCATATTAAAATGTGGTTAATTCCGCGAACCGTACATTTGTTTGTTTAACATAAAACATTGAAAAACAAGTTCGTAGAAGAATCTTGTTAATGTTTTTGTAAGGTTAAGGTCGATAAACAAGTAAAGTGATTCACCTCGTAATCGTCAGAGGTATATATGGTTTAATTGTTTAAAATCATCAATACCGGTTTAAAGTGAAGATAGCTCAGCGTCAGTAGATTCGAAACCAACCACGGTTGTGCTTGAGGTATCGGTGAAGTAAAACTTCGTACATACATACTTACACAGGTAAGGTACATTTTTTATAGTCCGCTTGGCTACCCACCACACTCGAGTTTAAAATCTGTCGCTGAACACTTACAGGTATGCTTCTGACAGCTGCACTTAAGACCTAAACCTATTTCAGTCTTAGCATCTGGTATGATTATGGCCAAACACTCAAACAGAAATAAATAATGTATAAACTATTATAATTCTATACTATACATACTTACCTACACAATTAATAAAATTGAAGTGTCTGTTTGTAATGTTCAAAATAACAGTTTTTTTTACTAAATGCATATGAAAGTATATACGATAACTATAACAAAAATCCCATTTTTTTAATTTTTGTCTGTCTGTCTGTCTGTTTGTTCCGGGTAATCTCCGAAACGGTTAGACCAATTTTGACGGGACTTTTACTGATAGATAGCTGATGATATAGGGTGTAACTTAGTCAACTTTTATTTTAGAAAAATAATTATGGTTACGCACAAATAAAAAAAACTGGTCCTGGTGAATCAATTCAAATGGCTTATGCTGAGTAAACCATAAGAGGTATAGCAAATTAATGTTCTACATTATAGGCATTAAAAAGACCTACAAAAAGTCCGGGAGGGTATAACACCCACAATAAGCATTTTTGTCTTTAAAATAGCCGAGAGCTGGGGAGCAAGATTCGTGCGGGCATTCTGAGGTCCACGTGAGCGAAGCCACGGGCACAGCTAGTAAATAATAAAATACTAATAAAAGAGTAAAGAGTTGAAATTTGTACATTGAAAATATTAGAGAAAAATAACCGGAGGGGGGGGGGGGGGTGTTAGAATAATGGACAGGCAGCATTTCGATAGTTTTTGAAATTTTTGTCTGTCTGTTGGTATGTTTGAAGACCAATAACCAACGTAGTAACCATGAACGTAAAGCGGTCTGGCAAGCTGCAGGCAAGTACTAGAAGCGAGAATAACGATACGGCTACACGAGTGCGTTGGCGGCGCGGTGCATTGATGGTAGATAGTGGCCCAAAAATATTGGTACAGATGTCGCTAAAAGTTGGTACCCTCAAACAAATAGGAAATACCAGGGGCTTTGTGCCGGAGGACCTTTTTTTTTAAGTCGTCAGGAGCCTTATTTCGTCGTCCCGCTGCCTGGAAACCTTTTTTTAGGTACTTGGTGAACGAAACAACAGATGCCTTCATCAATTTGCGTACCAGGATAATGATTAACTGGTACATGGTAAAAAACCCTGAAACCTGGTACTTGTGCCAGGAGTCTGTTACGTCTACTAAACCTGGCACGGTGGAGACTGGAGAGTTGCTCGAATAACTATAACCATGGTGAAACTGTGAAGGATAGCTAGATTCGAATATTAATTACATAGCCTTCGGCACTTTCTGAAGGTTAGTACCCTTTTCCCTAATTGTTATTATGTAAAATAGAGATTAACAGTATTGTTAATTTAATTTAGTAAATGAATTTCGATAAATATATATCTCCACAGGAGAAGCTCCAAGACCGTGACGGATCCCGTTCGTGTTTTTACTCCGTACCGTAACACGTGTAGACGATAAAGCTTTTAACGTTAATGTATTAATAATACTACTATATATTATTTTCGTAATATAGAATATTATATGTGAAGTGCTTTAATTAGAATTTATTTTCAATTAAAATTTTAAAAGGTTATTAACTCAACTTTGTGATTCTTAATAGTTAATAATTTTAATGTTTCCAACAAATACAACATCTTTATTATAATGTAATAGTAGACTACACAACAACTGAAAAAAGAGGGAATTTCATTCGATGGACTAATTTAGATCCCGAGAACAGCGAATGATTCTAGAATAGGACATTTTTTTGTAAGAGTTTATGTACTCTATTTTTAACCTTTGACTACAAAAAAAAAAATAGTGGCATAGTATTTACATTCATTATATTTTATTATGCCATCAGTAATATGACAACAAAGGATTAAATGGAAATATTAGAAATATATAGTGACATTAGAACTAATTTCAAAATCCAGTGCTATATTCTTATTTGATTTTAGATTTTTCAATGAGACAAAACAACCACGATAACGAAAACAAACTAACTAAAATTGCCGGGATTTTTTTTTTTCATAATTTAAATTCGATAGCTCCATTCCTCCATTCAGTTAGCGAGTAGATAAGTTTAGCATGTTTTATCAGTTTTTTTTTTTACATAATTTGTAAAGTGACCAGAATAGAGATTTATACCGCGAAAAATGATTGAATAAATTATATTCGTACAGAAAATATTAAAATGTTCACGTAATTATATAACATTATCTTTCGTTTCTCAAAACTCTTGGAAGTGTTACCCGTAGAGATTTTTTTATATATTTCTTGTTTATTAGCACGGCAAATTGATGGTACTGTCTGTTCGGGCTGATGGTAGCCACAGTACAATCCTCACACAACGGTGACCACCGAGAAATCGTAATCCATCAACGCTCACCGCTGTCATACTGGCCTGCATTAATTTAACAGGTTATGTACAGGCTGACCCCGAAACGCGACACGTAAAAGCGAGTCACTATTACGGACATTTCATCACATGCATGGTGGTCTCGACCCAGTCGGGCAAAACGGTCCTACCACGCCAATATCGCCATTTCCTTATTCGTGCGTGTACTGATATAGCTTAACGAGTGTTATCAATTTATTTTGTTTTCTTACATCCAAGCGAACGAAGTCTTAGACACAGCTGAATGTACTTGTATAAGTATGTATATCCGTCTCTAACATAACTATCGACTCTTAAAAATTTTGAAAGCATTAATAACACATTAATACATATTTTTCATTATTATATATATATTTATTTATTTATTTTCTTTGTTTTTATTTGTTCTAGTAGTACGTATTTTTATAATATTCAACTTTTATACTAATTAACTATATATTAAATACGTGACACAAAAGCTTTCGGTACCTTTTTAAGCGTATTGCGTGCACGGAAGACTGTGAGATTTGGCATAGTTAAAGTTTACATGGAGAAGGAATTCAGAAAGCTAAAATGTATCTATATCTGTTACTAATATATTAAATAAAATAAATTAATACTGCGAATCCTAACCCGACCAGTGCCGTTGAACTTAGGACCCCCAAAATATTGACATTGTCACTCAATGAAAAGTGACAGCAAGTGATGTAGATAATACTCATTGTTTATGAATACTGTAAATGTCAAACAGAAAATAGTCTATGACCAAAAGGTTACTGGTCGAATTTAAACCATAGGGCGATCGCTAGTTTATATTAAAATATCTTCTTACAAAGGAACACTTTTTGTAACGTAGAGATAGTTTGCCTCTATAGTAAATACATAATTATCGATTACATGTTTGGAATCTCACATGTCTCTCTATGATTATACCGTATTGGCATATCCATTATCGTTTCAGGATTGCTGTGTGTGGGTGTGGTATCTATGGAATCCGATGCGTATATGCAAGGCATCCGTGTACTGAATACCTATTTGTTTGTTTTACAATTGAAGCGCAAATAGTTTAGATTATATTAGTTCAAATATACATATATCTAAAACTTTCGACCATTATAGTTCCAGAGACATTCTAGATAACTAATGGTAGTAAAAAAATTGTGAGGCGTCATAGGAAGCATGTCAGATGTGAAAAATCAAAATGATTATCATATTTTGATATTGAAATACTAGCTTTGCCCGCGGCCACCGCGGGCACACGGAAATCGCGCTACCCCCGCTTTCGTTTATTTTAAAGGCAAACTTGCATATACTTGGTGACTCTTAGAAGATAGACTCACCGTGACTTTTTTGTAGTTTTTTTGTAGATCTACAAGCGTAAGCCATTTGAGCTCCCTAAATCGTCGTTTTATTATTAATTAATTTTTATTTGGGCAAAAACAAATTATTAAAAAAAAGGAAACCTAACTTACTACTTATAGCATCATCTATATGCCAGTGAAAGTTCTGTTAAAATTGATCAAAACGTTTCGAATATCACCCGGAACAAAGAGACAGACAAAAAAAAATTATGTTCCGTATATACTTTCAAATGCATTGAAGAAAAATAAAATTTCACTTCAATTTTATCAATAACTGTGGTATAGATTTAGTGAATGGACAGAGAGGGATTCATTTCCAAACATCACTATCACTTAAGTAAGTAATAATACGCATTTTGACAGTAAAACACACAAATTTGTTGCTTATCTTTGAACTTGTTCAACGCTTAGGCTTGGCACCTAACACATCGCTGGTCGAATGGCAGCCTGATGTTTGTGTCAGGCGTTGGATAAGTTAGGACGTTCATAAAAACTTAGTCAAACTAGATTTTGTCAAATATCAGCATAATGTTTATATACTATAAATAGAAATAAATTAGTTGTACCTACATTGTTTTAGACTTAGTAGGTAATTGTGTCAGGTTTTATTAATAGGATCCTGAAGCACATTACTGATTTCCCGGACAAGAAGTTCAAGGACCACGTCAAGCTGGTTTTACTGTCAAGGTTATTAAAGGGTGGATATGACTGATAGTCATGTCAGTAAGTGACTCCCTCTCTGCATCCACTAAATTATTATTATTGTACCTGTTATATTAACATTTATACAGTTGAAAAAAAAAAGATAAACCCGATCGAGTTTCTTACCAGTTCTTCTCGATGACTGAGATGTTTTCCGAACCGGCAGTAGTGTTTTAACGTTCGTAATGAATGGCCTTTTTAGGGTCTAAATTGAATAATAATTTTTTTATTGATTTGGTATTAAAAAAATGATCTTTCGTCTTTAAAACTACGAGTGTTCAAAACTTACCAAGTCCTGGCAACTGGCGCGTGACATACATAGATGTACCTCTGGACGGCCAAAGCCAATGTCAACCAAATACTGGCCGTGTGGAACATGGCTGGTATTACCTGAAAAAAAAAAAAACATTATTGTATTTTTTCATGTGACACTCGATAAAAGTTGAAAGTCGATTGAAAGTTCTAATTTTCACAACTATGGTCGTCGTCGAATTGGCCTAACGGATTGGCGACCAGACTTGTACGCAATGTTGTACGTACAGGGAATGTGGCCGATAGCTCGAGTCCTGCTGATTCCATTGTCAATTCTACCGCGTTTGGAATGCACATATGTTTTTTTGCTGGATAAATGTATTTTTTATATGTGTAAAGTGCTAATGGTACCAAATACAGACCATCGAAAAATAAACGGTGACCACTGAGAGATCGGTAATACAACGACGGTCGCCGCTCTTGTCATGCCGGTCTGCAATCCTCTCGACAGCTACATACACTCGTACATTGACTGTTCCCGAAACGTGACTTTATAAAAGAGACTAACTGTGTAGAGTTTATCACATTGTGTATGGTGGTCGCGCCCCAGTCGAGTACAGAAATTTTACCACCCGCTTCATTATTGGATATAATCCGTTTGATCTCGAAACGCGATAAGCCTAACCGTTTTACTAGTGCGGGAGTTACCCTGTTGTATGGTGATCGCGTTCCAGTCGAATACTACAGGGCCCTAATCAAGTTGCCTTTCTACAATCATTGGGGCAAGGTTATTATAGGGTGGTGAATGATATTGATATCTGGAAGTGACTCTCTCTCTCTGCATCCACTAGTCCACTCTGGCTACATCCACTTTGGCTGATGATTCGTACGACTTTGCTTTTTTTTTAGATCTGACTACACTGTTAGCCTTACAGGCCCTGGAGCCGCTGCGGCTTTTACAGCTTCACTAGACTTGGGGGCGAGCGCAGAGGGCGCTCAGCCGCGAAAGTTGTTTGGACGACTCGCACGAGGGTGCCAACGTGGCCGGACCTCGGCTCGGGAGGTCGTCTCGAATGCAATTAGGTCGCAATCTAACTGAATCCCTACTCCTACGATTCGAGCTAATTAATGTATACTCATAGGCATGTTCCCTTCCTCCTGGGAGGAAGGAAGGATCCATATGTATGTGTATTTAGTAATCGGAAAGGTTTTTTACACTAACTAACTCAAAACTAACTAGCTCAAAAAAAGAAAAAAAAAGGTTCCTTACAGAACCCATGTACCTGTGTGGTGTGCACGTGTGTGTGTGTTCATACGTGTGTAATGTTGTATGTGGGTAGCTAAGTGTTGCACGTATAGTGTCACTTGTATCGCGCGGGCGGTTGCCTGACACAAGGGCTTCACGCCGAGGAAACGGACCTAGGCTTGGGTTACCGCTGGAGAGGGTGGACGTGGGGGGTGTGCAGGAGCGAAATTGACCGCCCGTCCTCTGCGGAGAGAACGGTGGTTACGCTCTGTTTGGAGAGACGGATGAATAATATAGACGATAATTTATACGACGACTGCTTCCGGGGATGGTATATTTATACGAAATTTGCTTGCATTTTTGTGACACAAGAAAGCCAAATGATTAAAAATAAACCATACAAATAAAATAATTGAGGTTTACCGTTGTGCGTGCGGCACGAAAATTTACTGGATAAATTTTGAACAATTTTTTTTTGTTTTACATCTTTGATACGTGGTATTTATCAAAAAGAAAAATGTATCACGATATCTTCTTTCAACAAAAAGTTATAAAAGTTTTAAGAAACTACGATTTTTATAAGCACTAAAACCGCAGGCACAGCTAGTTATATCCAAATAAATGTGAAAATTTGTGTGTGTGGATATTTGTTACTCAATTAAGCAAAAAAAGCTGAACAGATTTGGATAAAATTTGGCACATTTATATTTTATCACATATACACTGATATTATATTACATATTATATTACTATTCATTTAATCAATTTTCTTAATTTAGTATTTAGGTAATATTAAATGCTTGAAAAATATTGCATGCTCTGGATGTAGCCGCCCTTATTTTTACCCGACTGCGAAAAAGGAAGGTTGTTTATGTTTTTCGAGCGTATTTATGTATATTTCTTTGGCACGTTCTGTAGCCTAAACGGCTTGATGGATTTTAGCATACAAGGTGTCGTTAGATTTATGTTAATTGTGGATATGACAAAGGCTATGTAATATTAGTACGACGTTAGGAAATGAAATAAAAAAATTGAAAAAAAATTTATTCAAGTGTTTTTGTTGCAATCGGTTCTTTTTGTTTCCTTTTTAATCATTAATTTATTAGCTATTGTAATTTGTTCGACTTATTTAAATATTAATGTGTATAATCTGTTGGTGCGATAAATAAATAAAGTTATTTTCTTAGTAATACAAATAAATAATCAAACATTGAACTAGAAATATAGCAGTCGACATTCTAGTAGCTATTTCCTCCGAGCGAGCGTTGCTCAGTTCCTTGGAGGAAATTATACACTCCATGCAAGTCGAGGGAATGACGTATGAAATGTCGAGTCGAAGATATATTATTTGATAAAGTCTTCTGATTATTTTCTGAAATTAGAAGAGTTATATTGTATACTAACTGTGCCTGTGGCTTCGCTCACGTGGACTACAGAATGCTCGCGAGAATCTTGCTCCCTCTCTCCCGGCTATTTTAAAGACAGAAATGCTTATTGTGGGTGTTCCTTAGAAGATAGATGTATACCCTCCCGGACTTTTTTGTAGGTCTTTTTAATACCTATAATTATCTACAACATTCATTTGCTATATCTCTTATGTTTTACTCAGCATAAGCCATTTAAGCGCCCGCATTGATTCACCATGACCAGTTTTATTTTATTTATGCGGAACCCTAATTCTTTTTCTAAAATAAAAGTAGCCTTTACTCCCTATATCATCAGCTATCTATCAGTGAACCGTCAAAATTGGTATAACCGTTTCGGAGATTACCCGGAACAAACAGACAGACAGACAGACAAAAATTAAAAAAAAAAAGTGTTATTTTGACATTACAAACAGACACTTCAATTTTATTAATTGTATAGATGTTTTTAGTAAATCGTGAAAATTTTAAATGTAGATTTTTTTCACTAAAATTTTGCGGACTAATAGTTTGCTCCAACAAACTTGAAAAAAAAAATTGACTGTTATCTTTACGCGCGTTTGAAATAAAACTTCTATGAGTTCGGTAGCAGATCTGATGATCACACCAAAAAATGACGAATGGCAAAAAAAAAAATTGAATTAAAATTAGTTTATTTATAATGGTTTGTGTAAATATATGTATTTAATTGTAAATTATAAGCATAATATCTGCAACAAGGTTAAGAAGTTTTAATTAAAAAACGCGTAAAGGTTATACGTACAAGTGTATTTGTTAATAAAACGTTCATTATTATTATTAGTATGTTTTGAATTATATAAAAATAAATAGAGACACTTTTCACAATAGATTTGACTGAACTTTATTAGTATTATTGCAGGAATAAAAATATTTCGTGTTTACAAATTTGTATTCAATATAGTTAAACCGTTTTTGAGTTAAACCAAGACATACAAACAGGAAAAAAATATTTTAATGTCATCTTTGTGACCAGGTAATAATACCCAGGTGTTTATCACAAAATTGTGAAAAATAAATAGATATAAAGACGTTATAATAAAATACATAATACAAAATTGGCAAGCTTTAGGTCCGTACCTTTTTTTATCATGAATACTTTACAAGAAAGTGTTTAAAAGTGCTTGAAAATACTATTGTAGAGTACCTACATACATGCAGTATAATTAAAATTACAAAGTGAGCATTTTTTTGTAGTTAATATTGTTAGTTGTAGTAAGTCCTTCTCGTATAGGTTTTACAATTATTATCATAATGCTATAATTATTTCTCTACAGTGTACATAATCTCTTCAGATGCAGGACTTCTAATTAACTACCATGACATATGTTCCACCAGCGATATTTGGGAGTCAGTCATTGTTTACCTTTCTTTGTTGAAATCCGCACAACAATACATACGACAATCTTAAATTCAATAAAACATAGTCAAACAACCAACGCATAGTAAAGCGAAAATATTACTAGCAGTGTAGACAGAATGGAATAAAGGAGAGATTAATGAATGCCAATTTCGGAATTTTTAATTTACGTTTCCGAATAAAAACTGCAATCTGAGAGCAGTACGCGTTTCCATTGTTAGTAGGGCGCGGCGGCGCGCGGCGTGGGTGTTAGGGTTGCCAACTGCCCCGTCAGAGACGGGATGTTTACGTTTCTAGATCTTTAAATAGTGCGTTCCGACCCGTCGAAAGATGTCTTCGGGACACAAATTTTCCCTTTTTATGGTACGGTTAAGCTTCGGATAGAAGTAGAAGTGAAAGCACGTTTTGTTTTACTCGAGTGAAGATCGCGCGACTCAAGTTCATCCAGTATCTGAAATGCAATAGTAGAATATTTTTGAAAAATTGTTTTAAATACTTTATATGTTGAAAATAATGGCCGTTAATTAACATTTATTTACTCTTACATCTATTATTATATGTTTTAATTCATAAAAAAAAAAATTATGTTCATGTGATCGGGTGTGACGTTATCATACAATAAATAAAACTAAATTGCAAAGTATTATGTGAAAAGTTGAGTTTACTAGAATTTTAGTTGAAAGTTATGAAATTTCTTCAGCACCTATGTAATTTTAATAACACTTAGTAATAATATTAGAGTCACTTGTCACAAGATAACCTAATAAGAATAAAACTCAACTGTATCTGTATATAAATATAATATGATAATTTAATGTTGTCTGACTGGCGCTCCTAATCACGTGACTCACAGACAAAAATGTCAATTTATCCAAGAGAAATATAAATAATTAAAAAATTATTTTTACCAATATCCCAATATGTTTAAATAAATAACTTTAATTTTTAAAGTAACTTGGCAACTCGCCAATTGAGTCCAAAGGGAATAGTCAAATAAGAATGTAAAATATTGTACGCCACAGTAAAATATATTAAATAATACTAGTTAAAATGTGAAAGTAAATCTGATTTCTAATTGTGTGTTCTCGCCGTCGTAAAGTTTGGCAGCCGAATTCCGTTTTTGTAGCCACGGTCCTTCATTATGATTGCAAATGTCCCCGCCAAACCATACACTTTAGTTGGCAACCCTAGTAGGGGCCGTGCCGCGCGTTGCGTGGGGGCGGTATTGTTATCGTATGGAGCTGCGTTGGCAGCGATGCGATGTTTTCGAACCGCTGGGTGCTTTTCAATATTCGAATTTCTTTGGATTCATTACTACGTCGTCAGCTACATTTCAGAGATTGAAATTTACCCTAGATTTAGGATCACACTTTGCAAATCATTTTTATTTGTATTTATATTGTTTGCGACTGTGTATTACTTTTTATTTCCACTACCACTTTGAGTTTAGCCACATGGATGTTCAAATACTCTCTTCTTTTTCTTACCTCTTACCTCACTTAAGTAGGTACGACATAATACTTTTGGCAAGCGATTATCATCCACGGAGATCAAACTCTAAGTGGTAGTAAGGTAATAAAATGCCTTCTGATTTTACATCTTTCTGATGTAGCTGGTGGAAATTCATGCTTTATACTACCACAATAATTGTGTCACGATGTTCGAAGTTCCAAGTTCGTTGGATATAAATCCACGTTGTAACAACTGAGACACTAAAGCTTCATTTTAGTTTTAATTGTTACTTATCTATATACTAGCTTTGCCGCGGATATGCTCGCGAGGACTACAGAATGTCGTCGATTGGGCATACGTGCGAATCGTGCTACTCCCGCCCCCGGTTATATGCTTATTGTGGTTGATCCTTAGAAGATAGATATATGTTCTCTGTAACTTTTTTGGAGGTCTTATTAAATTCTATAATTGTGTAGTTCATGAATTTGATGCACATCTTATGGTTAAACCTTGAGTCACCATGACCAGTTGTTTTTTTTTATTTTCAAGGAACTCTAATTGTTTTTCTAAAATAAAAGTAGCCTAAGTTAAAAATCCCCTTAAAATCGGTCTAACCGTATCGGAGATTTCTCGGATCAAAAAGACAGACAGACAGCCAAAAATGTATGTTTTGTTATAGGTATCGTACATACTTTCATATGCATTTAGTAAAAAAACTGTTATTTTGACATTACAATTTCATTAATTGTATAGATGTGTAACTAATATGTTAAATTTATGAATGAAATAATACTGCGGATCCTAAACGGACCAGTGCCATTGAACTTCGACCCCCCAAAACATTAACATTGTCATTCAATGAAAAGTGAGTGTCATATAATATTAATTGTTTACCCTGTTTACGTTTAAGAGCAAAAGGAGAAATATATAGTATTTTAAATTGAACTTTATTAGCTAGTGTCATACTTGGATAACTGGGAAAGATGCTAGCGAAGTCCCAGTTGGGTCAATTAAAATTTAGTTTGGACCTTAGTGGTAATAAAAGTTGCAGCTAGTTTCGCATTGTTAAAGAATCATGACCATAAAGTAACTTCTATAGAATAATAATGTAAAAATATGCAATAAAATATTGAACACAAATTCTCATTCAAATTTCATTTAAAAGTAAAGAAGAAAAATTGAGAATAAAATTTATGAACTTCTCAATAAAATTAACTTGCAACTCGCCGAGTTAAAAGAGTATCGCCGTTTGGAAAAAATTTCGTTCGGAGTTCGGTTTAATGCAAATATTAAAACGGACAATAGTCTATATTCAACGAGTTGCTGGTTGAATTTTGACTATTCGACGAACGCTAGTTTATATTATTGTGAATTGCTTCTACAGTATTAAGTACTTGTTGAGAATATTCTCAGAACTGTGGCCTACAAACCCGTTATAAGTTTTGAAATGTAATTAAACTGTACATCTGAATCAAACGAAAGGCCGGGACCTGGTTCATCTAGTTTTAAGTTTCATTTGAAATGATTTTTACAAAGAATATTATAAAATTGTGATTTTAACTCGCCGGCCCGGGCGGCTCGCTTACTAAAGTAAATTATGTTTGGAATTTAGGCTGTGTAATTGAAAGGCGGGTTTGTTATTGTGAAACATTTATGCGACCGATATATGTGAGAAGAAAAAATTGGATTTCTCCTAGTGTCGTTGGTTAACATTTTATTTTCCATGATCGCACCGCTGGCCATCAGCAGAGAGTTCATCCTCACACATTGGAACCTAAATGGTGGCGGACAGTCCAATTTCAGAAGAGTTTCTTTTCGCGAACGCTTCGGATGTGGAATGGGCTCTCTGCTGAGGTTTCTCCATTGGACTGCGATATGGGATTCTTGAATGAATGAATACATTATTGGACTGTCCTCCAGCTAACCAGCGGTAATGTGAAAAAAATATTATTGTTAGTAGTGCAATAGAAAATTCAATTTAAAACAAAAACGAGCAAACACAAAAATATACCTAATATTTATTTATTTATTTCAAGAAATCTACAGCTCTTAAGTTCTAACTTACATACATAATTAAGTTGACATATTGGCTTAGCCAAAATGATTTCAATCGTATTACAATAAAGATATAATAATTCTATACCCCAACGAAATTATTAATTAAATATTATTTGCATCAAAAAGAACGATGCAGTGCTTCTGGCGTGAATGGCGTGTGTGTGTGTGTGTGTGTGTGTGTGTGTGTGTGTGTGTGTGTGTGTGTGTATGTATGTATGTATGTATTTATGTATGTTGTTTTAATCAATTCACTTTGTTACTTTGTTACTTTATTTAGTATAGTAAATAAATGTAAATACATACAGGAACATATATACGTACGTATATATGTACAAATACCTATATACTCTATATACACAAGTTATAAATATGTAAATCGCAAAGTTTCTTTCCAAATTTCTTCAAGAGAGAAGTGAACAAGTTTTTAAAGGGTCAGCAACGCGCATGTGATGCTTTCGTTATTGCAAGCGTCCATAAGGTGAGGTGACCGCTTGCAATGAGGCGGACCTGACTATAGTTTGCCACCGCTGTGGTGTAACTTTTTTTTCTTTGTAGATTTAACACAATATGATAACAATCTTACCTAATTTTAAATTACGATGTGGCCTAAGTTGGTATCACGCTATGCCTAGTGGAGGGACTGGCTCTCAAGTACGGCTGTCGGAACATACATATAGGTGCTTGGCGATAGATTTTCAAATGTGGTTAGCTAGCCAACCCGGCATTAGAAAATGCCATACCAGCATGCTGTATTTCAATCACGATGTTTTCCTTCACCGGGCGCACAGGTTCATTGCAGGGATTCGAACTCACGTCTATAGACGCGGTGCCCATACACTTGCTATGTAAATATTTGAGATACCCTCCCGCTTATGTGATACGTGAAGGACCTTTGGGCAATTTTCACATTCTATTTTTTTTTAATAGTAACAGAGCTGTTTCCGATGGTAAGTACAATACAATCTAAAACAGTGGCTACCATAGAGAAATCTACAATCTATCGACGGTGTCATCTGTTTCATGCCGGTCAGCAAGTATCTCAGCAACTGAATATTCATTGGCGGATCCCGAAACGTAACAAATTAAAAAGAGTCATTCTGACAGGCTTATCGCTACGTCCATGGTGGTCACGACTCAGTCGGGCTGTACAGCTGGTTCAGCTCAACCACCCCATTATCGCTATTTCTTCGTTTGTTACTCAGCAGGGTGCACCACGTGCAGGTGAGCTTGTCATGGGCGTCTCAGTTTTAAAAATGTAATTCAACACCACTTACACTACAAAATTCACGCCATATAACAAGGTACGCTTAAATTTGTATTAAATGGACGAGTTAAAAAAAAACAATAAATAGTTGTTTGATCCATGCAAAAACGAGACACGGTGACTTGATTTAGTACTCTGCTAGTCGTTTTTATCGTTATATTTATACGCTGGTATTGTATGATATAGAATACAAAATTACCAGCTTAGAAGAAAATCGGTTCAATTGATTAGTCCCACAGATGTTTATATATTGGTATCAGGTATCCTGAGTCATGTGTTAGCAGTTAGCCGATACGAGTCAAATATTTACTCGAATCTTACCTCGTAAATACAATTCCCTTCAGAATTGTTTTTCCTTCCCATTCTATAAAAAATTAACTCGTTAACTTATTAACTCGTTAACTTTCTAATTTATGGCCTTTGGAGATAGCGGGGTGGTTGGACTGATTTGCCCGATTGTGTCGCGACCACCATGCATGTGGTAAAAAGTCCGTCATAGTGACTCGCTTTTGCGTGTCACGTTTCGGAATCAACCTGTGTATATCCAATTATATTAATGTAAGTTGGCATGACAGTAGCGACCGTCGATGGATTACGATCTCTTGATTGTCACCGTTGTGATTGGATTGTACTGTGCTTACCATCAGGGACTGTAAAAAGTGTAATTAAGCGGCTGATATATAAATACAATATATTTTTATTACCAAAAATAATTATATTAACATTTTAAGCTTTAACTAAGTTTCAAAAGTAATCTACGCTTGTATGATCAAGGTTTAAATAGAATTTTCATTGCCTACTTGTATAGGTACTTCCCCTAACTAGACATGGGTAACACAGCAAAATTCTTTGCGCTAACTCAATAACTCAAGCGCAGCTTACTGCATTGAAAATGATACGTGAGACAAGCGAGTTAGAGAAATGAATTTGTCGGTTGACCGGCAAAGCGGCGCGGTGAGACTCTGTGCCGTAGCCGCGTGCTGACTCGTTGCGCCGAAGTAACAATTAGAGACATCCGGCGCAGTAAACTGAGTTCGCGCAATTGCGCGGCGTAACGCAGTGTTATGTATGAGTGTTACCCATTTCTAACCGTAACGCATGACCGGTCCTCGGTTATACCGATTCGTTGATATTAAAACGCGTTGTACCGTGTAACAATTCCGACGTCGTTTCTCAGCTAATGACTTAAATTCATGCTATATTTCTTCTTATTTCAAGTTAGTCACCTAGAATAACTTGTTAAAAAGTACATAACTTCAATGTTACTGCAACTCTTTGTTTAGCTTAAGTTTTACTCTATGTATATTTCAATTGTTTCAAAAATATTATGATAGAACTTAAATGATAAAAATTGCTTATAAGTTCTTGGCGCGATCTTGAATTGTTTTTTTTGTTATGATTTTTGTTTAAATGTGATTTTTAATTCTGTAATTTTGGCGAGTTTTAAGTTGATGTAGTTTGGTTATTGTATACAAGCGGAGTAGATTATAAATAATAACTGGAAGTAAATACAAAAACTACCTTAGAAAGTTTAAAAAAAGGCCGCATCTTGTTAAAGCTACGTTTAAAGATTGCAAGATAATCTTAGGAACGTGTAGCTTCTCCAACACAATGTCAACGGCCTTGTATTAGAGATTCTACATAGAAATACACTAACTAGCCAAACTAGCAAATATTATCTAGAAATAATATACATATCACTAAAAATATTCTAATTTCGAGGCATTCGTTACAACGATTTAACATTCACAATCTTACACAAAGAGAGTACCACACAGGCATGAACGTAGATACGACCTATCGTGACTAAAAAATTGTCGACAAGTAACTTATAAGAGCCATAAGCGGACTACTTAAGTCAGAATTGTCATTAATTCAAAAATATTTCGGAAATCAAATGGAAGTAGTACAAAATTACACTCACAACCACACGCGCGTATACACATAGACATAAACGCAAGCATAACATTTCTTTCCGCGTTACTCTGCAGCGATTCAAACCTAGATCCGACCTTTCAGCATGGAGCATTCGAGCCCGCTGCGATACGGTGAGTCTATCATTCACTAGATAAAACTATGAAAACTATGAACATCTGCTACAGGACTACCCACAATTTGATTCGAACAGAGCTCTGCAAAATCCTTCGGGTTTCTCCATTCAATCTTTTGAATTACTAAACAAAGAATCAGGTATCAAGTCTTTTGATAATCTTGCAAAGTACATTGTGGTCAATCTTATGTCGTTCAACAGAGTTTAATTACTGCGAAATATATACTCTTAATCATCATACCACTCACCTTTGTGCGATTTTATTACTTTATCATGCGACACGTTAATGGGAAGAGAGTTGGATTGTATGAAATCGCAGACACCTCTTTCTCTTGATATATTAAACAAAAACCATTCACTAGTTTAACATTATCTACACGCCACTTCACACATGCACACCACAAGTACACAAGTTCTGTAAGTGACCTTTTTTCTTTTGAAAAGCGACAGATACATAAGGAAATAGATGTATAGTCAGTTAGCTCTATGAATAGCTAGTTAGATCGCGTATATACAACAAGGTAGCCCACGTCAAAGTTCAATCACTTTGGCACCCTTTCGCTAGTCGCCACTTTCTCGCTGAGTACCTTCTACGATTGTCAAGACCTCTCAGCCAAAAGCGTACTTGCTTCAAAAAAAAAAGTTAATAAATAAATCATAATTCTCCTCATTCATATAATTTCATGCGGTACTATTAAAAATTAAAGACGCATTTATCTAAGATGCCAGAATTTTCATAATAACTCACCTCATTCATATAGTTCCACGCTTGACAGGCTCTCACGGGGCTGAGCGGTTTGTAGTGGTTGCCGAATGTGTACATGTAGAAGAGCCACGGCGCCGGGAACAGCATCGTGAACATGTCGCAGAGAGCCATTGCCATCAGAACGACGTTGGTGGGTGTTCGCATGTGCCGTCTAGAGAGTACCACCACGATCAGAGTATTCGCTATTATCGTTGTACCAAGTAGGAACGGTGCGATATATCTGTTGACAATATTTTTTTTTTAATTCTGATCTAAAATTACTTTATATGGGCTTATCGAGACTAAATTATCACTCGATTAAATTAGGAAAGGCAATAAATTAAAGGAATAATATAATCTAACAATTTTAACTCTTAAATTTTCAACTTAATCACAAAAAAATTATATATTAAGCCAAACTACGAGCGATTGTAAGTTAATTATAGTGTTAAGTGATCCAACACTAATGAATCGTTTGATAGCGATTGATGAGGGTACTTCAGAGATGCAGGAGTCTGGGAAAATGGATAAACAAACCACTGTTTATTGCGATGTGGTATATAAAATTACGTAAGTAATACTGTTTATCTTTTATATTCGACTTCGAAAAATTGGTTAGGAGATACCTCAAGGATGGTCCCATTTTAAATTTTATTGGCATTGGGCCTTCAACTACGATGACACACAAAACACAAAAATCGTCTGTTAAAAATTGTCTTTTATATATAGTATAGAACTACACTTGTCATATTCTAAAACCTAGTCGAATCGTGATAACATTAAGGTTTTCTTAAATATTTCGCATAACCTAAACACTGAGAATAATAATCCCTCTAATAATTTCCCCCTATAATCCCTTTCCGGTAGGTAACGACTCGACCACATCGCCACCTATCGGATTCTAACATAGCTGAGAAGTAACGTCTCGTTGAAACATATTGTGTGAATATGAGCTCAATCGGTCAAGTCGTTGTGAAGTGATACGATCAATAACAGACGCACGCTAGATTTATAATATATAAGACTAGTTGTACTCGCGACTTCCGTTTGCGAGGATATTGGAAAATCAAATATAAAGTTAACTGTCGTTAAACCATGATTAACCGGGATAAAAGTAACCTATGTATTAATCCAGGTTATAAACTATCAGGGTGCGGTGTCAGGAACCTCCGCATGGTGCACCCCGTGAAATGTCGGCTGCTTCTCAGCCAGCGGCTAATACCTGACGGGGAAGGGCTACGTCTGGCATCCATTCAGCCATTTTTAAAGGAAGTGGGTGCCATGCCTGGAGCGGTTTATTATGACGTGGAGAAAACTGGTGCAGAGGGGCATACTAACGTGGAAGACCTAGACGCGGATGCGCTGAGGGCCCTCACTAACAATGGTGTTGAGAATCGGACCTTCTTTAATTTCTTTTTAATGTTTAATTTAAGAATTATATATATATGTCATTTTATTTTTATTGTTCGTTCAATATACGTCAAAATGTAATATATGGATTAAAAGATCGCCAATTTTTCCTGTTTCTCTCCTAAGCCCTAATCTTTCACAAAAACTGAGCTATCCGCAACAAATGGGGTGGTCGCCATTCTGGAGGTGTGTCGCACCTGTTGGCAAGATCTGTTTGTGCAGTCAGTGGCGCTGTAGAACATTAACATCGCGGTCGCTGCGGAGCCGTACTACGTCCCTGTGCAACCTTACTGGGCAGGGGACTTGGGCGGCACCGTGGCGATTTACAGTAAGGGTTCGCCTCTCTCTGTCACGGAGAGAAGAGCAGAATTTTTGGTGGCTGCCTGGGGAGCATACGCCATACATAGGGGTCGGTTTGGGACCGTTCCTGTGGAACATAGGCTTACAACCGGGTGCCCCGCGGCGCACTCCTTCAGAGAATGTGCATCGTTTGCTACGTAGATGACACCCTAGTCGTAGCCCGGAAGAGGGAGGGGATTGGACGGAGGAAGTGCACCTAGCCACGGAGGAAGTGGCCCTAGTGGTCGGGCGCATAAGTATGTTTGACTTCAGGGTGGCCGTCAAGAAAACTGAGGTCCTGTTATTTCATAGGCCCCGGTGTGGATCGCCTCTTGTGACCAACATAATAATTGTGGCGCATGAGATCCAGGTTGGGTGGTCGTTTGTTGCATGGCCATTTACTGGGCACCGATTTGGGTGGATGTCCTAGGCGACTATAACAAGCGCATGCTGCATGCAGTACAGCGGATCGTGGCGCTAATGGTGATTTGCGGATAGGGATTGATATGTATATATTCATGGCGACGAGAAAGGAATTAGGAGAGCCTCTGGCTCCCACAGAGTTAGAATGAACGAGGCAGCAGGCGAAGGTGGAGGTTCTGTGGCGATGGGGGGGACCTGGTGGATGCGCGCTATAGTCATACTCCATAGGCCCCATCCTCCCGGTCCTCGGAAGGTGGTGCGTTAGGAAGCAGGATTCCATGACATTTAGGTTGCCGTTCTTGAAGAAGGAGACCGCGCAGAGGGCCCTCTCCGACAAAGACCAAAGGGTGACCGAAGGTGGTAAGGGTCGGGGGGCCCGTCTTCCCATTGCACAGGTTGGGCAGACGGAGGCGATAGCTAGGGTGTACCGAACTATCTCCTGTAGACCGTGGCCGAAATTGCTGAGCCGGTCATCGGGGTGCTGCGATAGAATGCTACCAGCGGCCCCGTCTCGCCCCTTTCGAGGCGGTCGATGGTACACCGTGGTATTCTAGTGAGTAGGAGTCTCACAAAAAATGCCAAATTTCATCCAAATCCGTTGAAATGTTTTTGCTTCATTAAGTAACAAACATCCAAACAAAAAAACTTCACATTTATAATATTATACATGAATAACGAAGCTGGTGCGCAGTCAGGTCGTATTTCGACGTAAGATACCGCCTTTAGGAGGGTTCCATTATGGATGGCATCATTACTATGATATTATTATCATCACGACGGTCACATCACGGTAGTTATGGTACGGCATAAATGTCTGTAGATATGTGAACGATCCGACGACTCTAGCGAGACTGTATCCTGTCCTAACTAACATAATCTTCTCTAAACATTATGATGAGGGGGAACCATTCCAGGGCGTTACTCTCTTTGGTGATAATCTGTGCCTCCTGACGTGGCTGTTGGTCGTATTTCTATGGATTCCTTCGATTGTAGTCGAATGTGTCCGAACCACGCCGAACACGTTATTTCAAGATGTTTTTACTATAAAAAAGCCATTTGGTGGATAATGGGTTATTTTGATCGTAGATGCCTTGATATCATTATATTACTACGTGAAGCAAAAACTTTGTACCCCCTTTTTTAAGCGTATTGCGTGCACGGAAGACTGTGAGTTTTGTCATGGTTAAAGTTTATATGGAGAAGGAGTGCAGAAAGCTAAAATGTATCTATAATACAGTATCTGTTACTAATATAATAAATAAAATAAATTCATACTGCAAATGTCAAACAGAAAATAGTCTATGATTAAAAAGTCGCTGGTCGAATTTCGATCATTGGACGACTGTTAGTATATATTATTATTGTATTATAGTAGGTTTAATCTCAAGGGATTTGTATTGTATTTTTGAAACTAAAACGATGCTACTAAGCGTATTAGAAGAAAAATGTACATTTACGAGATATTACGGGACGGGGCCTCTAATGCGTTCAATATTAGTGCCGTATTCGAGCAGATATTATGATAGCTAACATAAACAACGTCGAGATACTGTCGTCATCCGTAAATCTTCCGAATTAAGACTTCTGTTCTGTCTTTTAACGCAAAGAGATAGCTATTTTTTTTTTATTCTTCAATTTTTTAGGGGAGTGTCAAATTTTTTTAAGCACTCTAAATTACAAGCTTGCAAGTAATTGCTTGTGTTATATTTTTAAATAGGTATATGATTATCAGACTATTTTTTTATACAGGCAATTAAAAATAAAATATTCTCATTACTTTGTCAATGTATATTTTCTAGCTGTTTACCCGTTCCCTGTGGTGGGAATGTGTGTAGATACATAGCATTAATATTCTTATACATTGTCTTTAACTTAATTTAATTAGTAACTAAAATCTTGAAGTATTTTATTGATTGAGGACTATTGTTACACTTCAATCAACCTTTATCAAATCATTAATCAGTCACCAACAATCAATCACATAATATATTTTATTCAAGCTATGTAAATAATTAATCAGTGTCCAAGGATTCGTCTACACCACGAAGTCAAATTGATAGAAAGTACATTACTAAGAGCTAAAAACTAAGTTGACATTTAAAGCGCGTCGCACACGACGAATATGATATCTATACAATTAATAAAATTTAAGTGTCTGTTGGTAACAGTTTTTACTTAATGCATATGCAAGTATATAATGTATTTATTTATACCAAAAAAGCAATTTTTAAAATTTTCGTCTGTTTATTCCGGGTAATCTTCGAAAGTGTTGGACCGGTTTTGACGAGACTTTCACTGGCAGTTATCTGATGTTATAAGGAGTAACGTAGATTACTTTTATTTTAGAAAAGGAATTAGGGTTCCGCGCAAATAAATAGAAACTGGTCATGGTGAATCAATTCGGGCGCTTAAAAGACTTACGATGAGTAAGTAAATCATAAGAGATATATCAAATTAATATAAACCATATTTTTAGATATTAAAAAGACCTACAAAAAAGTCACCGACATCATGTCTATCTTCTAAGGATCATCAACAATAAGCATATAACCGGCAGCGGGAGTAGCACGGCGTCATTCTGTAGTCCACGCGAATATTTCTCGCCATACAATCCAATGGCAATGACAAACGGCGAAGATAACTTGCGATAAATGTATCTCTTGACTCTTTAAAATATATTTGAAACTTTTTTGATAACAATACTTCGTAAAGGTTAATTTCTCCGTGTTCTTTTTTGTGTTATATATGATTTTTTAACCAAATTGATCACCTTTTAGAATGTCCTAATACAATTTGCATATTAGAACAAAGTCTTTTCTGTGTTATATGATTTTTTACCCAAATTAATCGCATTCTAGAATATGCTAATACAATTTATATTAAAAAATTCGAATTAGGATCATCGTCTGTTGAGCTGTCGAATAAATATAATAGTAAAGCCGCGTTACTCATACTTAACCGGCAGGGGACTTGGGCGGCACCGTGGCGATTTACAGTAAGGGTTCGCCTCTCTCTGTCACGGAGAGAAGAGCAGAATTTTTGGTGGCTGCCTGGGGAGCATACGCCATACATAGGGGTCGGTTTGGGACCGTTCCTGTGGAACATAGGTACAACCGGGTGCCCGCGGCGCACTCCTTCAGAGAATGTGCATCGTTTGCTACGTAGATGACACCCTAGTCGTAGCCCGGAAGAGGGAGGGGATTGGACGGAGGAAGTGCACCTAGCCACGGAGGAAGTGGCCCTAGTGGTCGGCGCATAAGTATGTTTGACTTCAGGGTGGCCGTCAAGAAAACTGAGGTCCTGTTATTTCATAGGCCCCGGTGTGGATCGCCTCTTGTGACCAACATAATAATTGTGGCGCATGAGATCCAGGTTGGGTGGTCGTTTGTTGCATGGCCATTTACTGGGCACCGATTTGGGTGGATGTCCTAGGCGACTATAACAAGCGCATGTGCATGCAGTACAGCGGATCGTGGCGCTAATGGTGATTTGCGGATAGGGATTGATATGTATATATTCATGGCGCGAGAAAGGAATTAGGAGAGCCTCTGGCTCCCACAGAGTTAGAATGAACGAGGCAGCAGGCGAAGGTGGAGGTTCTGTGGCGATGGGGGGGACCTGGTGGATGCCGCTATAGTCTACTCCATAGGCCCCATCCTCCCGGTCCTCGGAAGGTGGTGCGTTAGGAAGCAGATTCCATGACTTTAGGTTGCCGTTCTTGAAGAAGGAGACCGCGCAGAGGACCCTCTCCGACAAAGACCAAAGGTGACCGAAGGTGGTAAGGGTCGGGGGCCCGTCTTCCCATTGCACAGGTTGGGCAGACGGAGGCGATAGCTAGGGTGTACCGAACTATCTCCTGTAGACCGTGGCCGAAATTGCTGAGCCGGTCATCGGGGTGCTGCGATAGAATGCTACCAGCGGCCCCGTGTCGCCCCTTTCGAGGCGGTCGATGGTACACCGTGGTTCTAGTGAGTAGGAGTCTCACAAAAAATGCCAAATTTCATCCAAATCCGTTGAAATGTTTTTGCTTCATTAAGTAACAAACATCCAAACAAAAAACTTCACATTTATAATATTATAATAACGAGCGTCGCAGTCAGGTCGTATTTCGACGTAAGATACCGCCTTTAGGAGGGTTCCATTATGGATGGCATCATTACTATGATATTATTATCATCACGACGGTCACATCACGGTAGTTATGGTACGGCATAAATGTCTGTAGATATGTGAACGATCCGACGACTCTAGCGAGACTGTATCCTGTCCTAACTAACATAATCTTCTCTAAACATTATGATGAGGGGGAACCATTCCAGGGCGTTACTCTCTTTGGTGATAATCTGTGCCTCCTGTCGTGGCTGTTGGTCGTGTTTCTATGGATTTCTTCGATTGTAGTCGAATGTGTCCGAACCACGCCGAACACGTTATTTCAAGATGTTTTTACTATAAAAAAGCCATGGTGGATAATGGGTTATTTTGATCGTAGATGCCTGATATCATTATATTACTACGTGAAGCAAAAACTTTGTACCCCCTTTTTTAAGCGTATTGCGTGCACGGAAGACTGTGAGTTTTGTCATGGTTAAAGTTTATATGGAGAAGGAGTGCAGAAAGCTAATGTATCTATAATACAGTATCTGTTACTAATATAATAAATAAAATAAATTCATACTGCAAATGTCAAACAGAAAATAGTCTATGATTAAAAAGTCGCTTCGAATTTCGATCATTGGACGACTGTTAGTATATATTATTATTGTATTATAGTAGGTTTAATCTCAAGGGATTTGTATTGTATTTTTGAAACTAAAACGATGCTACTAGCGTATTAGAAGAAAAATGTACATTTACGAGATATTACGGGACGGGCCTCTAATGCGTTCAATATTAGTGCCGTATTCGAGCAGATATTATGATAGCTAACATAAACAACGTCGAGATACTGTCGTCATCCGTAAATCTTCCGAATTAAGACCTCTGTTCTGTCTTTTAACGCAAAGAGATAGCTATTTTTTTTTTATTCTTCAATTTTTTAGGGGAGTGTCAAATTTTTTTAAGCACTCTAAATTACAAGCTTGCAAGTAATTGCTTGTGTTATATTTTTAAATAGGTATATGATTATCAGACTATTTTTTTATACAGGCAATTAAAAATAAAATATTCTCATTACTTTGTCAATGTATATTTTCTAGCTGTTTACCCGTTCCCTGTGGTGGGAATGTGTGTAGACACATAGCATTAATATTCTTATACATTGTCTTTAACTTAATTTAATTAGTAACTAAAATCTTGAAGTATTTTATTGATTGAGGACTATTGTTACACTTCAATCAACCTTTATCAAATCATTAATCAGTTCACCAACAATCAATCACATAATATATTTTATTCAAGCTATGTAAATAATTAATCAGTGTCCAAGGATTCGTCTACACTACGAAGTCAAATTGATAGAAAGTACATTACTAAGAGCTAAAAACTAAGTTGACATTTAAAGCGCGTCGCACACGACGAATATGATATCTATACAATTAATAAAATTTAAGTGTCTGTTGGTAACAGTTTTTACTTAATGCATATGCAAGTATATAATGTATTTATTTATACCAAAAAAGCAATTTTTAAAATTTTCGTCTGTTTATTCCGGGTAATCTTCGAAAGTGTTGGACCGATTTTGACGAGACTTTCACTGGCAGTTATCTGATGTTATAAGGAGTAACGTAGATTACTTTTATTTTAGAAAAGGAATTAGGGTTCCGCGCAAATAAATAGAAACTGGTCATGGTGAATCAATTCGGGCGCTTAAAAGACTTACGATGAGTAAGTAAATCATAAGAGATATATCAAATTAATATAAACCATATTTTTAGATATTAAAAAGACCTACAAAAAAGTCACCGACATCATGTCTATCTTCTAAGGATCATCAACAATAAGCATATAACCGGCAGCGGGAGTAGCACGGCGTCATTCTGTAGTCCACGCGAATATTTCTCGCCATACAATCCAATGGCAATGACAAACGGCGAAGATAACTTGCGATAAATGTATCTCTTGACTCTTTAAAATATATTTGAAACTTTTTTGATAACAATACTTCGTAAAGGTTAATTTCTCCGTGTTCTTTTTTGTGTTATATATGATTTTTTAACCAAATTGATCACCTTTTAGAATGTCCTAATACAATTTGCATATTAGAACAAGGTCTTTTCTGTGTTATATGATTTTTTACCCAAATTAATCGCATTCTAGAATATGCTAATACAATTTATATAAAAAAATTCGAATTAGGATCATCGTCTGTTGAGCTGTCGAATAAATATAATAGTAAAGCCGCGTTACTCATACTTAACCATCCTGTAAATAGAAATCGGGCAAAATATATTAACGATATCTAAGCAGGCTTTCAAGCGACTGAAATGTTTCCATATATTAACGTATTTAACCCGTTTGTGATACCTTAAGATGCAGTGATATTTTAATTTCGTAACATAAAATATTATAAATATTTGTCATATGTGACGTGATTAAAGAAATGATATGTTTTATTACAGGTTATGGACACTCCCTAGTACATAGTGACAGCCGTTAGGAAGGCAGAATAAACAATACTAGCGGTCGCTCAGTGATCGAAATTCGATCAGCGACTTTTTGATCATATACTATTTTCTGTTTGACATTTACATTATTCATGAACAATGAGTATTATCTACATCACTTGCTGTCACTTTTCGCTGAATGACAATGTCAATATTTTGGGGGTCTAAGTTCAATGGCACTTGTCGGGTTAGGATTCGCAGTATTAATTTATTCAATTTAATAAATACATATATTAGTAACAGACATTATGAATAAATTTTAGCTTTCTGCACTTCTTCTCCATATAAACTTTAACCACGTCAAATCTCACAGTCTTCCGTGCAGGCAATACGCTTAAAATGGTACCGAAAGCTTTTGCTTCACGGGATAATATATAGATATCATAATAATACATCTGATTGCTAATCTATGTTAACAGAAGCAATTTCCGAGCGTCATCTGCAGTGTTACTGTTCCATGAATTAAGTTCGAAACAGCTGTTATATGTATGTATTATTTCAAGTTGCCTTATTATGTAACGTGTGTTCTAAAAAACTTAGATAAGCTATATTTTGTAATCGAACCGACATAGTTTTAAGACTAGAAATGTTTATTCAATTTAGCATTTTTTTTAAATTTTAGGCCCAGGGTTTTCTAGCAACATTCTATTCCTTACAACCAATCTAATAAAACGTGTTTTTTAACTGACTTTAAAAAAGACGAAGGTTGTTTGATTCGAATGTTTATATTTTTAAAATATATGTTCAGCCATAATAACTTCTTTGATTTATGAACCGATTTGAATGATTCTTTTTTTGTTGGATAGGGGATACCTCAAGGGTGGTTCCATTTTATAAATGGTATTGGACCTTCAACTTCGAAGATACACCAAGGAACGATTTCAAAATCAGTAGGCTTTCTTTTTTGTTAAAAATTGTCTTGTAATTTTTTTTTTCTATGAAGTGCACTTTTTCTTATTTTTAAAATCGATGTCATGGTTTCTTTAGAATGCATACCTCTATCTCTTATAGTTTCCGAATTCAATGACCCATCTCGATGTTACACCCTTTATATTAATTAAAGAAAACAGTAAAATTTATTTTGACTACCCTGGCCATATTTATAGTGTGGTTATTTTTAGGTTGTCGAGAACAGACAGCTAAATGCAGGTCGCACATTTGTTATTCCGAAGACTCCATCTGCCTTTTCTCATATCTGTATTATAAAACAAATCTAAAATTCAATTCAATTTTGGTGTAATACGGCCCAAGGAACTATTTAATTCTAATTGACGATGATGATGATGTTAGATGTTCGATCATTTATATATTTCTAAGATAAACATAATTTTAATTTTATAGCATCTTCAATTTAGAGATGTGAACCACAAAATATTATTTTGAATTTTTTCTCAACCGCTCTTGACACAATTACGTAGACGGGTTCTATAAAAATCATCAATAATACTTTCATAAACATGTAAAAATACAATTTTTATAATTCCTAAACAAATTCCTAGTCATTAATCGTCAATAATATAAATAAAAATAAAATTACGAGATGAAAATAATTAGTGCATAGTAAGAAACGCGTACAGAGCCGCGGGCACACCGCTAGTATATTGTATTATTGGTGAACTAGGTACTTAATTGTTTGTGTTAAAGTTATTTTATGTTTACGTTATATTTAGAATTCCTTTATCCTAGTAAAACATGGTCACAATTGTCACAAACAATCTCGTCCGATGGAACCGCTCCAAGCTTGCGATCTGTATTGAATTAATCACTTAGCTCTTAATCCCCATAAATAAAATAGCATTTAAATATTTGTCGGTGCCGGAAACTTCATTTGCTTTCAGATGCTTACTCTCGACAGCAGGGTATATGCTCACAACCAGAAGCAGACTTCTAAATGACGCTGCCAATTAAATAAGAGTTAAAAACAAACAAAAAACTGGTTTTTAGGTAGTCGATAAAAACCGGTTCTGATAATTGTAACCGGTTCACATCACTAGTTCAGATATATGAGGAACCGTAGTCTATTTTCGAACGTGATTGCATTTATCCTAATTGTGAAAGCCAATTTCATCAGTAAACATGTCAGAAATTCGATCATTTTTATACTCGTGATCGAAATTGTGTTTAGTCTGTAACTATTTACGCAACTTGATCGTAATTGAGATTTTCGATAAGCGTTTCGGCGAGACGTCGATTGTAGACATCAAACGAATACATTAACTAACCGATTTTGACTCGTCAATATTGTTTGTTCAATAATTCAATTCTTTGCTTTACTTTCATTTTTACGTGACAAGATTGTCAAGTGAAAAAAGGGAAAAGTGATATTTGTAGATTAAAAAATCTTTCTATACGACATACAATTATTTGTTCTATATAAATGAATCCTTAACTCCTGAACTAGGCAGATGTCAATATAGGGTCAAATAATACTAATTTTTGATTAAAAAAACAAATCTACTACAGATTAAGATCTCAATTTTTACTATTAATTGGTTTTATTTCAATATTTGTAGCACAAAGGGCTTATAGTTGTTTTTTAAAAGGTTAGTCAGGTTTTGCCCAAGGATCTAAAACTTGTTCAAGGAAAATCTAAGGTGGATGCACAGTATAATATAAAGTTGATTATGGCATTCAGTTAAACATTACTGAATGCGATTTTACCAAATAGAGTTGTGGCGCAATTTTTTTTTTTTTTTTTTTTAGATCTGACTACACTGTTAGCCTTAGGGGCCCTAAAGCCGCTGCGGCTTTTACAGCTTCACCGGACTTGGGGGCGACCGCAGAGGGTACTCAGCCGCGAAAGTTTCGTGGACGACTCGCACGAGGGTGCCAAAGTGGCCGGACCTCGGCTCGGGCGGTCGTCGCGTTCGCAAATAGGTCGCGATCTAATCGAATCCTTACACCTACGATTCGAGCTAACTAAAATATACACATAGACACGTTCCCTTCTTCCTGGGAGGAAGGAAGGAAGGAACCGTGCGTATGTGTATTCAGTAATCGGAAATGTTTTCTACACTAACTAGCGCTAACTAACTAGCGTGAAAAAAAAGAAAAAAAAGGTCCCTCACAGAACCTATGTACCTGTGTGGTGTGCACGTGTGTATGTTCATACGTGTGTAGTGTTGTATGTAGGTAGCTAAGTGATGCACGTACAGTGTCACTTGTATCGCGCGGGCGGTTGCCAGACCCAAGGGTTTCACCCCGTGGAACGGACCTAGGCTTGGGTTACCGCTAGAGAGGGTGGACGTGACGGGTGTGCGGGAGCGATTTGTGGCGCAACCTCCACGAACGAATATATAGCCACGAGTCCACCCTGCTATCGTCCGGTCATCTCCACGACACGATTATACTTCCGCCTGCATATCATTGCGACTTGTGACGGATCGCTGCGTGTCCAATCGTTTCTTTTCGTATCGCCGCCAGCGCGTTGCCAGTCGTTGGCCTTTTTCTCGAAAATGTCCCTCGTCGTATCGTCTCGATAGTATCGCCGTGTGAACAGTAGCCTAACAAGATGGTGGCTCCCTTGTTAGAAATTTCTAGAGAGTTTTTGTGGCAACAAAATTACATAATATAGGGTCAAAAATTAAAAATAACATGTCACTTCAAGATTCCGCCAAAAACTCGTTCATAGAGTCGTTACACAATGAAATGGCAGGACGATAATTTCGCCCTGATAAACTTGTTCGTGGAGATGGCGCCTAAATAGTGTTTACAAATATATGTATACTCACCCATACATAGGTTCAGCATATTTTATAGGAAATTCGCATGTGACATTCAAATAAACATGGGAGTTGTTCGATGAGCAGTAGTCGTCTGTTGTGAAATTCGAATAGCCAGGATAAGTTTGGTTCTCGTTTGAACTGTAGTTAACTTTCGGTAGGACATCAAGTCTCGAGACGTTGTAGTCCCCGTATAAATCATCTTCGGACGCCATTTTGATTTTTTCGGTTATGTCACACTTGACATTGACATGTCTTGTTTTTTTTTTTGAGGCAAAGGTCGTCTTTTGGTTCAGTTGATCTGTGGACAAGGAAAACATAGTTTAGTTCTATGATTTTTTATATTGATGACTGGCGAAATGATACTGGTGTAAATGAATTTAAATTGTTAAATCGGCATTGTGTGCGCCTTCAAGCGGTTAGTTACTTAATTTTTTAAATAACGAAAATTTAGTAAATAATAAATTGTATTTACTACTCACTACTATAATATTTTATTTTATTTGAAATATAGTCGAATTCAAGTATTAATGGGGTCATTTCAACGAACAGCTTCTATTCGGATTGTCGTAAAATTTTTATATTGAAGTACTTATACAAGTTGGCCGTAACAGTCTAGGAGAAATATGGGTAGGTATCAATTATTACCCAGTTTATGGTGCCAATAAAACCTAATATATATACGCCATGTGTGCCAATTTTAATTAATCAAGCATCTGTGACTCTGTTATCATACTATATTATAAAACAAAATCTTACTGCATCTGTATCTGTTTGAATGCGATAAACTAAAAACCACCGAACATATTTTTATGAGGGTTTTCACCAGTGGTCGCAATGACTTATGAGTAAGGTTTTGGTGTATAATTTATAAAGGGTTTGTGTAAATTGATTGGTATACTATGACGTTGATACTATACTATGACTGGGAGCTTTACTGGCGTACGCAGCTTACGCTGCACCAATGTACACCAATGGAGTTATACGTATTACTCTTCTACCCGTGCGAAGCTGGGACGGGTTGCTAGTTACTGGTGACGAAACGTTGGTTTACGAGTTTGACATATTAATTAGTCAACAAGCTTCGGAGTGGCGCCTTCAAGTGAACCGAAAACGAAAAAACCACGCCAAAGTCGACCAAAAGTCAAAGTCATGTTGACTGTTTTCTTTGACTATCGTGGTGTTGTACACTCGAAATTCTTACCGGAAGGTTAAACTGTAAATTAAGTGTATTATTTGAACGTTATGCGGCGTTTAAGAGAGTAAATTCAACGAAAAAGGCCACATTTGTGTAAAGAGAATTCTTGGATTTTGCACCACGATAATGCGCCTTCGCAAAAGGCCATTATTGTGAACGTATTTTTGACCAAAAACTCAACAAATACCATCGAGCAACCACCTTATTCACCAAATATAGCTCCAGCCGACTTCTTCCTTTTTCCTAAACTCAAATTACTACTTTCGGTAGAAGACAGAAAGGAGAATTTGCGACGAGAACTAAACTCAATTCCGGAAAAACCGTCAAAAACGTTTTGATTATTTGATTATTCGTTGGCGTAAGTGTACCGTTTCTGAAAGAGCATACTTTGAAGGAAATCAAATAAATTTGGATGAATGACTAATATTTTGTGTATTATTGATATTTTTGGACTTGACAGTTGGTTGGCTTAACTATGAATCAAAAAACGCATCGGCCATGATTTTAACCATTCGGTACTAAATCTGACCATTGGTCGAGTTAACCTACGGATCAAAAAACTGTGTCTAAATGGAGACTTTCTGATCAAAAATATACTTTACTTATGCGCTTCATATGATGTTTACTATATAATGTCATTAAACGTAGGAACTGATATAGATCTCTCTAGAACTAGATTAATAATATCTAACCATATTTATACAGCAATAAGTTGTTATGCATCATAAACATACAAACAATTAATACAAAACAGTCAAATTCTAAAACAATTTTTTTTTTTTTTTTTTTTTTTTTTTTTAGAACTGATTACACTGTTAACCTTAGGGGCCCTATCGTCAAACAGAGCCGCTGCGGCTTTTACAGCTTCACCGGACTTGGATTCTAAAACAATGTTTCAGAACTATTATTATACATAAACATTCATCAGCAAGCCGTAGCGGAGGCGTGCCGCCATTATAATTTAATTAATGAAATGAATTCATTGAAACCATCAACGCCCGGTTAATTAATTCCGTTGAAAGATAACCCTGCCGATGGATACAGCTTATTTAATTGAATATTAATTAATATTCACAATCATTATGTCCGTAGCAGAATCTAAATACGTGGTTCATATTATAATCAACAAATTCCAGGAATTTTACTTATTAATTCTGGCCCAAATATTACATAAATTAAGGTTTGCCGTTGTGCGCGCATCACATACTCCCTATAAAAAAACACGATATCTTCATTCAATAAAAGGTTATTCAAGTTTAAAAAAAATACGTTTTTTATAAGAATTACACGTTCTTCTGTCGTCCACTCGATAGAAGCTGTTCATGCAGCCAGTCTTTAATAATTTAAAATATACATTAACATAATAGATTTGTCCCAATCTGGGACAGTTTTATTATTAGTAATATATATATAGACTAGATAAGTAAACTAAAACCTGAATACAGAAAACATCGCACTCTGAAGAGTACGTCTATATTTTTGAAATATGTTCATTTTTTGGCTTCCTTACATAACAGAAATGTACGTGAAATTGGCGAATACGCTATTTAAGGGAGCTGAGAGGTTAATTAAGCACCTTTCATTTGATACCCAACACGGCACAATTTACAATAATATTTTTTACTAGCTGTGCCCGCGGTTGCGCTCGCGTGTTCTACAGAACACCGTCGATCGAGCACAGGCGCGAATCGTGCTACCGCCGCTCCCGAAAATTTTATTGTGGGTAATCCTTAGAAGATAGACCTCGTTAACTTTTTTATTGGTCCTTTTAATATCTAGAATTATGTAGTACATTAATTTGATATATATCTCATGGTATCCTCAGCGTACGCCTTTCAAGCACCCGCTAATGATTCACGTTGTATAGTTTTTTTATTTGTCTTAGAACTAGGACGTTCCTGTGATCGCGGGACGGTTGGCATCCCTGGTTGATTCTACATTAATTAGTGTTTGTTAACCGTACTAATTACTCAACGTCTATATAATTAACTAATTACACAATATCTAATTATTAGTCACACTGTTCCCTGATATTGTATCACATACCTGATTAGATTATGTTGGTAGATGATTTATTTAATTACAGAATGCATTCAAAAACATATCTGAGTTTACTATCCCCGATTAGTACATATTTGTAATAAGTACTACCTAAAAACAGATATCGGCTTCCCTCTTATCTATTCAAGCTATAGGATATGGATATATATTAGTAGATACGAAAAACTATCCATTGATAGGTTATTGAAAACTAAGTTGATAGGATCACTACGAGAAATGTTAAGTACGTTTTGGTGGTAAGATATGACAATTTATCAGGTGTAAAACCCGCTTTGACGTGTCGAGTACCGGGTCGCATAACAGCGGTGACCGTCCACGGTTTTCTGATCTCTCGGTAGACATCGTTGTTTCAGGATTGTATTGTGCTAGCCAAAAGTCTAAAGTAGTTATTCTGATAAATATTTGTCCAAAATCACAACGCTGTATAAATAAAAAAAACTTTTTAACTTTAATGATGTAAGCAATATTAGTAAAGTTTGTAATAATATTAATTAATACCTTAATAATAGAGTCACAAAATTTCTCCCTCACTGAGAGCGTATCTCAAAGTAATTAACAGTTACGAAAAGGTATTTTCTTAATTAAATTGTTGTTTACTCAAATAAGCTCAGTGAAAAGTTACTATGGAAAACTTTGTTACTTCTGAGTCAATCTGCCAGACTGCTTGTCGCAGACACACGTTGTTATATTGAGTTTCTTTAATGTGTTCTGTTGTGGTTACCGTCTTAATTAAAAGATATAATAAAACAAGGTGAATTTACTTTTAATACCCTAAAACTACTTTTTTGTTTGTTTTTTGAAGTAATACATATTTAGGCGCGAATTGAGAGTGACTTAGATCTATTTTTGCTGATCGAGATAACTTTCAGTAAAATGTAATAGTCAAATAGTTTTATATTTAGGTATAAACATATAATTATTACTAATAATAATTTTATCAAAAAAAAAAAAAAAATTGAATGTGAGTTTCGAGTTTGAATGTGTTTCAAGTACATTAAGAATAGACGTAGGATAGGGAAACTATATAGAAACGCATTCTATCTCATTTACTCACAGCCTAAAACCTATATATACATTTATAGCTATCGCTATTTCGTTTCGTAAAATCCAATTCACACCGTCCCAAAAGAAGTTTAACTTCAAAAAGTATTTAATAAAAAAATTGAGCGTTTAACCTATAAGCGCTTTTGTGTAAAACAAATAGATAGTATATTTATAAAATTCACTACTAGTAATAATAAACACTATATTGATAATTATTTTATGAACAAATATATATTTTATAAAACAAATAAAAATAGTAAAAAAACTTTACACGCTCTTGAAGTAAAATTTCATCGACCTTCTATTGTATCAGTTGAAATTCTAACATAACACAACATATTTGAGTTTTATCCGGACAAATACAAATACAGACAGTCAGTACACGTATTCATCCCCTCATACATAAAAAATGTAGTCCAAGACTAAAAATGGAGTTTTTAGCGTCATTAATTATTTTCTGTGAAATACGAAATTACTTATCCATTAAAATATTCAGATATGTTAATTGGAGCTTTGGAAGCTTTAAGGATTCAAATTAAAATTGATTTCTTAATACGGGACTCGAAGGACATTTCTGTGAACATTTGTTTCTAATATGAAAAAAAAAATAAAGTTAAAAAGAAAGTTAAAGGAAAAGAAAAAGTATTTTGAAGAAGGAATTTCTTATGGTAATTGATCAATTGCTTGTAAAGTGAATTAAGTTTAAGGTATTTTTTATCTTAAATATTATTTAGATTAGTACCTAATTACTTGTAATGTGTATAAATTTTAAGTTATATTTTTATCGTACCAAAAATGCCCTAAGAAGTCTTAAGATGTTATTTGTCGAAAAACTTACACTCCAAAACCATTTATATGTGACGGTTACTACCTATAATATAATAATTGGAATCCGACGATTAATTTCGCGACTAACCTAATAATCTTATCATTTTTTGTTATAGGTTTATCATTCGGTCATAATTTTACCTGATGACGATGTGGCCCAAGTGGGGGTCTAGTGGGAGGGACTGGCTCTCGAGTGCAGCTGCCGGAACAAATCTATTGGTGTTTGGCGACAGATTTTCAACTTGAAAACGAGCTACGAGCCCCATGCTATGGTTTCATCACGATGTTTTTCTTCACCGCAAGCTTAGACACATTCCAGCGATTCAAACGAGGTGTCCGTACATATTACCACTGAGCCATTATTCCTTCAAATTATTGTAAATATTAAAGTAAGTTTCTCGCCGTCTTTGTGTAATAAAATATAAACAAAACTCCTTCAGAGTAAATGGATCAAGTAAATTTACAGTTAAGAATGCACGTCATGCGAATCGACTCAACTACGTGGTTTGTAAAACATCTTCATGTATTATGTAATTAAAAGTAATTTTTAAAAGACCAATTTTTAACGAAAAAATAAACTTTCTGCTATATCTTCGAGGTTCAAGGTCCAATGTCAATGAAATTAAAATGGGACCACCATTGCGGTATCTTCTTTCCAACGGAAAAAGAATCACCTATATCGGTTCATATTAATAACAGTAATAATAAAATAAAACCTACATTTAAAAACTTAAACTTACATTTAGAATTAATGTAGTTTACGATTAGTGAATTTCTTTCAGAATCTGACTAGTAGTTTCAGATTAGATAGGTTCAAGTATATTTCATAAAGAAAGGAGAAGTAAAACAAAGTTCAATTGAATGTATCAGGAAATGATACAATTGGAACAGAACTGAAAACAAATCAGTTTATTAATCAAACTATCTACTTGAAATAATGACGGAACATATTGGGAGAAAACGGACATATTTAAAAGATTATTCCTGAGATAATACGAGCGGTAATATTGCGAGCTTGTCGTGACGTCACAACCAGTGAGAGCCATTTGTATATTTTTTAATGTGAAGTAAAACTTGCCTCACTGTGAAGGCTAGCCTAGACGAGGTGTTAGAAATACAAAATTGTTATGTACTTATTACTAAAAAAAACCTAGCAAGCAATTAAGGATTTAAAAAAAACTAGCGGTCTTTTTCTTCTTCCGAACTTGGCAACCGGTCCTCTTTAATGAAGACCATCACTGCCATTATCGAGTGAATTATAGTGTCAAGTGTTATGACGATTCAGTATCCTAACAAGATGGCGGCTCCCTTGTTAGAACTTTCTTGGAAATTTTTGTGGGGTCTCAGAATGAATGTTTTCAGCTTACATTTATAATCTACTTCACTTATGCACAAAAACCAAACTATATCACGCAAAACGCCACCAATATTACATAATATAGGGTCAAAAACCTAAGTTAATGAATTAAAAATAAAAACCACAACATGTCCCTTCAAGATCCCGCCAAAAACCAAACTAGCGGTGGCCCAATGATCGAAATTCGACCAGTGACTTTTTAACCATAGACTATTTTCTGTTTGACATTTGTAGTATGAACCTTAACAATGAATGTTATATCACTTGCTGTCACTTTTTATTGAGTGACAATGTCAATATTTTAGGGGGGGTCTGAGTTTGATGGCGCTTGTCGGGTTAGAATTCGCAGTATTAATTTATTTTATTTAATATATTCGTAACAGATATTATAGATAATTATAGCTTCTGCACTCTTTCTCCTTAAAAACTTTAACCATGCTAAATCTCACAGCCTTCCGTGCACGCAATACGCTTAAAATGAGGTATAAAGTTTTTGCTTCACGTATTAATATAATGATTCTGTAAGTTTATAATTATTATGATTGAATGTTTAGTAGTTGTGGAATTTCTGTTAGAAATAAATAGATACGACAAAGACAGAGAGAGAGAGACAGTGTTTGTTTATAAACATAATTCTTTATTTTGCATGGATTCTCTGAATGCAGTTTGACGGTGCGATCCTTGTCTTGTTCGTTATGCAGACCGCCATGGGACTGAATATTCCCAAGTTTGCTAACCTTTAATTGAATTATCACAGTTGGAAGTCCAAGTTAAATTGTGACGACAAAACATTTATGAAGTTTGCAAATTGATTAGAGAAGTAAATTTAAAAAGTTTTAAACATAACACTTCTACATTTTTTAAATTAATGGCAACGTGTGTTCATCCACAATTCTGCCAACGTCACGTGAATAGAGAACCAACATGGCGGCTCTCTTGATAAAACTGTCCAGTGCGTTTTTGTGGCAATTTTAAATGCATGTTCTTAGTTATCTATCTATACATAAAAAAATATAACTAGCTGACTGATTGATATATCAATGTACAGCCTTAACTATTGGGTCTAGGTCCGTGAAAATTTGTATGCGGGTTTCTTTTACACCGTAGGTGAGCACTAAGGATATTTGGAAATTCAACCCCTAAAGTTGTGAAAAAGGGGATGAAAGTTTGTGTGATAATCCGTCATTTTAGAAGGATAGATTTATAAACTTGGTATTTAGCAATTATTAGATTGAGTAACAGCGACGCATTATTTATTTAATTAATCCATTTAATTTGTTTAAAATAACGTAACGTAACGTAAAATGAGATTTATAAAACTTGGTATTTAGCAATTATTAGATTGAGTAACAGCGACGCATTATTTATTTAATTAATCCATTTAATTTGTTTAAAATAACGTAACGTAACGTAAAATGCTGCCAAAAATTAAACAACTAATAAAAGTTTTTGTAATCTAAAAATAAAATCTATTTACGAAATGCATATGAAAGTATATATGATACCTATAACAAAAAAACCCACTCTTCAATTTTTTGTCTGTCTGTCTGTTTGTTCAGAATAATCTCCGAAACGGTTGGAACAATTTTGACGAGACTTTCACGGGCAGATAACTGATTTTATAAGGAGTAACTGAAACTACTTTTATTTAAAAGAAAGAATTAGGTTACCACGTAAATAAAAAAAAACTGTTCACGGTGAATCAATTCGAGCGCATAAATGGCTTCTTACGCTGAGTAGACCATAAGAGATATATCAAATTAATGTACGACATAATTACATACATTAAAAATACCTACAAAAAAGTCAGCGATAGTATAATATATGTCTATTTTCTAAGGAACACACACATTATGCATTTAGGTTTTAAAATAACCGGGAGCGGGACAGCAAGATTTGCGCAAGTGCCCGATCGATGGCATTTGTAGTCCACGTGAGCGAAGTCGCGGGCATAGCTAGTTACATAATATAGGGTCAAATAAAAAAGTTTATAAAAATAAAAATCCCCATATGCCAAACTAAGATCCCTCAGAAAACTCAACACTTAATATTTTTCCAACGAGAGTGTTACACATAATGCTGGATGGAGTATTTGTGTTGCGTGCGAGTCAAGTCACACAAGTACACATAAGTCGAGCTTATCCACACTCTGCCAGGGGGGAGGTGTAGCTGCCCCCTTTCTCGTACCTGGCCTTTCTCAGTTATCACTTTTAATTTCACATCGACATAACATTATATGTGAAATCTTCGCCGTAGAGGGGGTAAATTGATAACTAACAAAATCAGATTTGCGAAAACAACGTCTAATGATTTTTTTCGACAAAAGCGGTAGTAAGTGTTTATTGTCGGAGAGGAGTGATTGTTGTGGCTTGTAGTTTAAGATCCGCCTAATCGAAGAAAAACTCTCCGAAGCGCGTGAGGTTGTATGGCCATGTAATTAGAAGGCCCGAAGAACAAATGACTAAGCAATTCCTGTAGATTAATTCGAAGAGATACATTAAAGAAGCGAGGTAAAGCCCTTGTCACTTGGATGTCTGTTGCTTTTTTACTTTTATGCGTTTTTCATCTGTTTCTTTATTGTTCAAGATGTTGTATTTAAAATAATACGAAGCAACGACAAGTAGTAAATAGTGTGTCACCGGAAATGAAATGTTACATTAAAATATAATAATAAACTTACATCTATGGTAAATACACAAACATGGTAGAAAAGTATACACAATGAGAAATAGAATAGAAGAGAAACAGAAATAGAGCTTGAAAAAAACGACTTCAATTCCATTAAAGCTTTTCAAGGTTCTGATGATTGAGTTTGTCAATTTTATATAAGAATTTAAAGTAGACGCTTTATGTAGATGTTTGTAGTCAACAGCGGCCTGAAGAAAACCTAAGTGAATGACTCGGCGACCCAGAACCGAAACATCTAGCGAAGAATGATGAGGGGAGCCGACCACAAATAAAATGGGATAAAGCTAGGCAAAAAGAGAGAAAAGGAGACTTAAATGTCAGTGTTTTGTGTATTGATGTTTGAAATGTTTAACTTTTGAGTTTGTTACTAAGACCTGTGTTATTTTTATGGCATTTATGTGAAAAAGTCTAAAAATAATATTCAATTTTTTGCGTTTGTGACGTTTTAGATGCTGTTCCTGTCGTAATTTTTAGAATATTTTTGAGATGAACTAAGATATTTGAGTGTGGGTAAGACTAGAAAATGCACCAAACTTTAGACTTTATGCCAGATAAATAAATCCAATTTCGATAAAAGCGTAGTTATCTAATTCTCTCCCTCTACGACAGCGACATTCGGACCACGAAACGTGCACAAAATAGGCAAGGTTGAATGCTGACGTTCTATTAGCTTCTTTATAAACTATCGGAGATTGATCGACCTCACGCATCGGATTGAAAGGACCGAAAAAACCATTGAAAAGCTTATTACGGTCAGGATGAGGTTAAAAGAATTCAGTAACCTTTTTACTACGTGCTTACTTAAGGAATTCGACAAACTCGACGTTTTTAAAACCGTTCGTGCGTTATTATATATTTTCACCGACGATATTAATGTGGACGATATTAAATTATGGGTTTCAACGGCGGAATATTGGTTCCGATGTCGCAGGTTTGAACTTCAGCAAGTATCAAGGAATTTTCCGGAATCCGCATACATTTACAATTTGAAATTGGTAACACTCGGCTGGAAAAAAAATACAACTGTTTTTTTTAAATCGAATTACATCTTTAAAATTGAGACACCCGAGTCAAACTCAACTGCACGTGGTGCAACCTGCTGAGTAACGAAAGAGGAAATGGCGATACCGGGATGGTAGGGTTCTTTTGTTCTACTAGGTCGCAACCACCATTCATGTAGTGAAAAATCCGCCATAGGTGTCACATTCGGGATCAGCCATTGCATATCAAGTTAAATTAATACAGACAGGCATAATCAATTGATTATCGCCGTTGCATTTGGAATATACTGTGATTACCGTTCGGAACAATACCATCAATTTGCACTGTATCTAATAGTAAGCATATTACAATCCAGAAACAATGGTAACTATCACTAACTATGAAATACCAGATAAATATGAAGTTAATACACGACAGGCGTTAACAAAATCATTAAAAATACAACGTAAATGTAACTTCTATGGCAGGCGTACAATATCTTTCACAATACCTAACACTATAAATAAAATACCACTGGACGTTAGAGATTCAATTATAAAAAAAATAATTAAATACAAACTTAAACATTACTACATTAATTCAATTGTATAAGTATATTAAATTATAATAAACTTTTAACTGAACGTTACAGTTATTACTATACATATATTAAAAACAGCAACGAGTTGAATAAAACCTCAGGCCAAGGCATGTGAAGACAAACTCTAGAGGTATAATGCCTTTGACAAAGTGTTGTAAATAAATTTATTAGTGAAATAAACGAATAAAAAAATGTACATCTCGGGACGCTCGACAGAAGTGATAAACTAATCAAAAAGAAGAAAAAATACCAAATGAAAGAGAGAAAGGGAAGCCGGCGAGGATTCGAACCTAGACCTTCGGCCATAGCAGTCACGCTTACGACCGCCAGGCTACGAGCCTGTTGTCAGGATTAACTGTAACTATGCTACTATTAATGGCGCCGTAACGCGTTACGTTACGAAGCGGTTTACCTTCCCACAAGAAGTTATTACTTCAATAAAAAACTGTTCTCGAAACGTGATTAATGAAAAGAGAGATATTGTGAAGGGCTTTTTATTAATTTAAATTACAGGATATAAACCGGCTGATATTGGCACACGATACGCCTAAGCGTTACAATTGGTGTATGGTGGTCGCGATCCTATCGGACACAATAATTATATGTCCTACCATCCAAGAAATCCCGTACTCACTAGGTTTTTTTTTAGATCTGATTACACTGTTAGCCTTAGGGGCCCTGAAGCCTTAGGGGCCCTGAAGCCGCTGCGGCTTTTATAGCTTCACCGGGGACTCACTAGGTACGTGACGTACGGTTTATATTTCGATTTGGTATTCGAATGTCTACATTTTCGAGGTTTTATGAGCGCAATAATGTGTGGAGGACGTTCCTAAAAAAATAAAATCATCAAGACAATTCTTGACAAAAAAGAGAATCAACTCTAATGCTTTTGAGAACTTCCCTGGCGTATCTTCGAAGTCTAAGGTCCAATGTCAATAAAATAAAATGGGACTACCGTTGAGGTATCTCCTTTCCTACAAAAAAAGAATCATCTAAAAAGGTTCATAAACAAAGAAGTTATGACTGAACATCAATAAAAAAACATGGTATATACATACCATCCGTCCTGTATTCCCGAAGGGTTAGGCAGAGGTGTACTAACGTACACCCAGAGTTCGCTGTGTATGTTTTTTAGGTCCCATGTAATAGAGGGCAAACCTATTGCCCTTAATCGGGCACAAAGCCAAACTCCGAGCTGTTACTGAGAATTTCATAGAAAAACCCAATAACACTTTGCTCGACCTGGGAATCGAACCCAGGACCTCGATCATAGCTTTCGCGCTTACGACCACTAGGCTAACGAGGATAAAAAACTAAATTCTGATTGAGAACATCCTCCCTCTTTTGAAATTGATTGAAAAGCTAAGTATGCATACACCCTTAGTTTTTTGTTAACACCTGTCCCGTTTGATAAATAACCTGACGTCCAATCCTATTGAGATTGTGTGTGGTTTTGTGAGCCATTTACCTCGACGGTGTGTCATTGTCATTTGTGAAAATGATGTATCACTTGGGTTTTTCGCATTAGTTTTCTTCCATTCCCATGCTGATACATAATAAAAAGATCAAACAGACAACTTTTGAAAAATGTTTAGAACACTTTATATTTTGAAAACAATATTTGTTAGTGAATATTTGTTATTTTTTTTTTATAATTATTAAAAATTGTAATTATTAATTGTAAATATTTTTAACTAGTTGGTTCGGTAGAGGATGTTCTGCCCTTTACAATAATTAATAACTTGACCACAGCGCCATCTATCCCGATTTATTTTCTGAAACCTTTATTGATTTAACCTCGATTTATTTCTTGATTGATAACGAACAAACCAAAATAAGAATTCCGCATATCCATCATTTCAATCGTGGTTAGTCTTGAGTTTATAAAAAAGTCAAATAAAAAAAACAATTTTAGTTTTAACCCACAAAAATCCTATTAGGACTATTACTAACATTAAAAATAGAATTCGCCAAATCGGTCCTACCGTTTTCGAGTGATGCGATTACAAACGGACAGCATTGAATTTTTATTTATACAGATTTACATCTTTAAAATGAATATAAGATAATTTTTTGGTTTCAATAAAAAAAATATGCCATATAAACACGGCGTTATGGTCAAATTGATGTGTGACGTCATAGTTCAACAAATAAATCAAGTTATAATTTTGGAGTCACTTATTACAAGATACATAACATTTAAGCGTGTATCTTTATTGTCCCCATCGAAAATTTAATGAAAATGATCAGTTATTATTACCACAGTTGTTTTAAGGCTTTCTTTCAATAGACCATTAGTATTCAACAATTATTTTTAACTGTTAAATAAAGCCTTTATGACCTTTCAGTTGATTAAGAAAGTAATATTAATACTACAATATGTATATAAAGGAAATCTGGAAAAATCTAGAATGTTCTACAATCAACAAACACCATATACGATTTCCTACAAAAGATAAGGCGACTGTCGCGTCGTCGCATGTCGGTTCGCGGAATATATTTTTCCATTAAATCTTATCTTTCCAAGTATCGTAAACAACATAACGTAACCCTGGAAATTTTCATCCCTTGTTTTAAATGAGTGTGTATATATTTTAACGTGTTTATATAAGCAAGCTACGGCCACTGGAGACAGTTCTAGTTTGGGTATTGAAGTGAATACTAAAACGACAATTGGAAGACCAGAAAGCAATGTTACTTGCACGTAGATAAAAAACTTTTCTGTGCTATAACCATAGATTTAGTATGGTACATAGATAAGCAATAGGTTGAATAAAAACGATACGAAAAACGGAATACATTCACTAGTGTGCGTGTTATTTGTTTGATTACGATATATATGAGTTACATCCACTTGCAGTACAAATAACAATAATTGAACACGCCTACAAAATAATAAGTTATACAAGGTGTCCAGAAAGGGTATCGGGTATTTGTAAGTTCAATGAAACAAAAATTATTTGTATGCAATAAAAAAGTTTATTGTTTATTAATAGCATATGAATTGAAGAATTATTTGGAAAAGATGATGTTATCCAAATGATGACCGTTACGTTGCTGGCACTCTTCTAAACGGAAACGAAGATTGGCGATAACACGTTGACACATAGCTATCGATATTGCTGCCATTTCTGACCTGATGTTTTGCTTTAACTGGGTTAGATTCGTCGGATTGTTTTGATAAACCTTACTATTAAGGTATCCCCATGCAAAATAGTCAAGCGGGCTAAGGCCGGGGCTTCTGGGAGGCCAGTTGATGTTACCCCTTCGCGAAATGACTTTATTAGGGAATAATTCGTTAACAACTTCCATTGAGTCATTTGAGGTATGGCAAGTGGCCCCATCTTGCTGGAACCACGTTCTTGAGTTGAAACCTGCAAACTCCTACAACTCTGGGACCAAAAAATTTCGCAACATACCGCAATAACGGTCACTATTCACATTAATTGCTCGGCCTCGTTGATCTTCATGAAAATAAGGACCAATTATGCCTTTAGCAGACATAGCGGCCCAAACAACGACCTTTGGGCTATGCAGGGGTCGTTCATGCTTTCGTTTCGGATTCTCCACTGCCCAGTAGGTACCGACAATTCTGCTTATTAACATAACCATTCAGATGAAAATTTGCTTCGTCACTGAACAGTATGTTGTTAAAGTTGTTAAATCGCTGCAGCATTTCGTTCGCAAAATTCAGTCGATTAGCATAGTCCGTATCCTTCAATTCTTGAACCAATTGAATTTTATAGGCTTTTAGATGTAAGTCTTTCTTTAAAATCGAATGTAAAGACGATTTTTTGATGTTCAACGCTTGGCTTCGCTTTCGGATGGATAAAGACGGATTTTGACGAACCGACGCCTCAACTTCTTCAATTGTTTCTTCATCGCGAACTGAACGAGAACGACCAGAGTTTTGAATTTTAACTGTCGCACCTGTATTCTCGAACATCCTGATCCATTTCCTAATGCTATCGTCACTTGGCGCGTGGCGTGTACGATATTCCGCACGATAGAGACGTTGAGCAGTCACTATTGAATCACCATTACGATAATACGCACGTACGCAAAATGCGCGATGCGTCCCCGAGTACTGTTCCATCGTGACTAAAACTCCACAAAATGGCGGACGCCACGAACCCCTCCCCGCACCCTTTAGACGCCCCGTTTCGAATATGGCGCGAAAACAAATACCCGATACCCTTTCTGGACACCTTGTACTATAGAACCTTAGATGTAGCAAGAATAAGCGGGGTTCGTTTTGATAACGATTTACGTAGGACTTTAACACACGAAATTCTTCTCGTTTTCCTATCTCTTTCTAACACAAGCGTTTACTATGCTCTTTCTCTTTCGAGTTGCTGACCTAATATCATGGACCATGAATTTTGAGATGTCACATAAACTCCCCGGAAAGTTCTGACAAGATGCCACCATTTTGTTAGAGGACTGAAGTCACCAGAAGACATTAATTATGTAATACGAAATAATTTTCACATGAGAGTGGCAGTACTAATCTTCTATAGCGAAAAATCGGTTACCAAAAAAAAAGAAAAAAAAAGTTGTAATTTTATTTATGGTACATGATATTATTAATTCTAATCCACTTGCACACAATTAGAAAGATATGTTACGCAAAATACGACCAAATAAGAGGTAAATAAGAAATGCACTACATTTATTGTGCTTTTTTCTGACTTCCATGACTGATTTTAGCAATGCATTTAATACTGTTGACGACGGTCTCCTGATTGCTGCTCTTTCGTGTTGTCAGTTTTTGCCCTTAGTGCTGGAATGGTGCTATATTGGACATTGTTATCAATCTGCTCGCTCCAATGATACCGAATTAGACTGGTGAGCCCTAGATGCTGGTGTTCTCCAAGGCGGCATCATATCCTCATTTCTTTTTACTTTTTTATAAATTTACAATTATTTTAAAATCCCCTTACCATCTCTACGCTGAATACCTACAATAAAGTATCTGTATTCCAAAATAAAGAATCTACAATTATAATCAACTAGCGGCCCGCCCTGGCTTCGCACGGGTATTTAACAAAAATTGCAAATAAAAAATTATAATACACACGAATAAACCCTTCTATTTGCGTCTGGTTACTAAAAAAAGTTTGAATATTAACTTATTATATATTGAAGTTTTATTTTTATGACTTTTTTATTATTATTTTTTTAATATTTTTTTTTTGTTAATTTTGAATGTGTTTTTTTTTTTGTAAAAAAGATCATTTAAATAAAACAAAAGCCATTCAATTTATTGAGTCTGAGCTTTCCTGTAAACGATATTTGACGTTGTTTTATTTTGCTGCTTTTAAACGTCAATTCATGCGGTGGCAGTCCAGAACGGTTTAGACAATTTGAAATTCCTGTAGGTAAGGGACTATATTAGTTACAGTGTCGATCGATTTCTAATTTTTTATTTGGATGGGAACTTTTTCAATAATCAAATTGTTTAATTCGTTCACCGTATCATTCCTAGGTGTCACTATTGCCCTAGAACACAACCAACAAAATTCCCTTTTCGTGCAAATTTTCATTGTCAGGGTATATGCATCTATTAAAATTTCTAAATTATGGACTATTTGACCTAGCGACTTATCCAGAAGAATATCACGATTTCTGCTTAAATTTGGAGTGGTTAGCAGCTTAATAGGTCTCTTTGAGAACTTTTTTATTTTTATTTTTTAAACCCCTCCCTAAACGGTTTTTAAGTACTGGAATGAGGTTGGACCGCGAACGTCATGTAGCAACATCCTAAGATAAAAACACTCTGATTGAGAAGGATGTACACCGTAGACCTTCCTAAAGCATCTTTTTTATGGCTGGATAGCCAACTACGTCCACACCACGCTTCCTTCTTGTGAATTTATTATTGGCCCATATGTAGTATTGCGGGACTTCGTGGTATAGAAGTGTCTTTGCGAATTCATCTTCATTACAGAGCTCAAAGAAAACCAGCAAAGTAGTTTATGTGGGTTTCGGGCCACATGTTCAGCTGTTTCTGCGGTAAAATAAACCCTTTGGTCATTTTTTAAGTGGACAACTAACGCAAGACTGTAGGATGCCGCTCGTGGATCGGAAATTCGAATATTCGCCAGACTGCTTCGGATGTACTTATGTACCAGTCATTCACATAGTTTCTATTTGGGTTTATGACGCTAAAAGTAGCTTGGAATTTTTCAAATCGGTTCAGTAGTTTCGGAGCCTATTTAATGCAAATAAACAAACAAACAATGAAATCTTTCCTCTTTATAATATTAGTATAGATAATTTAAACAAGGTCTGTCAAGTTTACTTTCCTGGTTTGAACCTTACGGTATTAATGATAATCCCATAGCGTGTCAATCCATTATGATTAGTAGCTCAAAACAGCATGCTAAAATTGATTTCAATTCTTCGACTCCTCCTCAATACAATAAATATACTATTCCCCACTCAACTACGGTGGTATCATCTTCGATACTAAATTGTGCTGGAAAGACCAAGTCAAAGAAGTTAGTAGGAGATTTTATGCTTCTCCTCCTTTACTCATGCGTTTGAAAAACTTTCTTCCTATTGATACAACGATTTTCCTAGTAAAATACCCTTCTTCTCCCTCTTTCGAGGTTATGCAGACGTTGCTAATTTGGAACTTTTCGGAGATCTCTTAAATAAAATTATTCGTCTACTCAATAATTGTGTTTCATTACATTTCGTTTCATCTTCCGTCTTCGGAAGTATAGTAATGAATCTGAATACCGAGCCAGGTTGAAATGGCTACCTATTCAGCAACGTAGGAATGCGAGATGTTTCTTCTGTTCTCCATGCTTAACAATCCCAAATCTCCTAAACACTTAAAAATACTATTACAATCTCTAGCAGATACGCATAATAAACAGTTAAGATCTTTCAATTATTAAATTCTTAGTATACTAAATCACCATACATGCTAATGTTTGCGACCAAGCAATTTAAGCATTTGCTACGTGAGTTCTATTTGCAGTACTTAGTTGAATTTCTATTAGATTTTGTTTATTTAGCATTATGCACGCCTTACATATATGTATACATTTCTATTTCACCCCTGGCAAAACTGGCAAATAATGCTTTTTAACATTAAGTCCTCCAATTGTATACTTATGTACCATAAAGAATTAAATGAAATTATATAACTATATTCAGACGGATTAATATTAATAACCGTAATTTCAAATAACAAGAGCACGGTGCCGTCTCTAGTTAGTGTAGATATTAATTCACTGGGCTTATTCCGATCATCTCACTATCATAGAACACATAAGGATGATAAGGAAACTTGAAACAGTTCAGTGTTTCACTCGTCATCCTAATGCAGAAGCGTTATGATAGGAACCCGGCATTGTAAACGTAACGGTTTTAATTAGACCCTTACCTTTGTTAGATTTCCAAGGGACCGTTTTAGTAAGGTTTGAATAGTTTACGAACTAATATTAGAGTGATTTAACTATTTATAAGATGTAGGTAGATATATACAGTAATTTATAGTTTAGCATCTGTTTTTATTTTCTGCAACTCGTTTTGTATTTGTTTAAAAGATGTAGAAATTATATGCGAAGCCACAGATTTAAGAGAAAGTAAATATCATAAGTTAATGATATGGTACAGTCTTAGAATCGCGTGGATTTGTTGATGATGTTGCTGAACATGAAATACGAGATTAAAAGATAATAGTATATAAAATAATATAATAAAAAGTTTATATAATAGAAATAGATTAATAATTTCATTCATTTAATTTCAACCTAATTTTCAATTTAAAGTTAGGCAACTTTCCACAAAAGCCAAGTTGTCTTTCAACAATCGTTAATGCTAAGGAAAACGAAAAAAATGTATGAAGTTGACATATCTGATCAAGTGATTTAAAGTTGAAATATGTTAATTCCATTAAAAAAAAAAACCGTTTTCAACAGCGTTAACTATTGTAGAAGGCAAATTGGCTAGGCCCCAAGATATCGTATAAACATACTAAATATAATGATGGTTTTTCACCTTCCCGAAAACTATTCTTATCGTAGGATTTGTTTCCACGTCGCACAATAAGGCATCTGAACACATTTTTGTAAGCGCGACCCTCTTAAAAGTCTACGGGAGGCGGGAAGGGACGAAGACCCACCTTTAAGTTAGTCAGTAGCCGATCGCTACCAGCAAAAGATGTTTGTTTGTCATATGGGCTTGCGCGGTTTTATTTTGTGACTGCTACACATTACAATAAATTAATCAAGATGGAATTAGTACGTAATTGTATTTTTAAAAACTGTACAGTAAATCAAAACTAATACTTTACCGCACTCTTATGAATTTTAATTCAATTGATATATTATTAAGTTCAAAGAAGTTTCACTTCAACTGTGCGTAAATATCACACACGTAACGTTTTTGTTAATATAGTTGTTTTTTGATTAGCATTTTATTAATTACAAAAATATCATGTGTATTAAGTATTTTATTCACTAAATAAGATAGCCCAGTTGCAATAACATGCCTAAACTATTGATCTTAAGACATAAGATATCATCTTAATACCGTGTAAATCCGTGTACACCCGACGCACCGTCCCGCGTCCCGCAAATCATCAGGAGGGTCGCGCTTATAACGGGTGGCCTTAACCACTGAGCGAACGTTAAATTTAAAAACACCTCCAAAAAGCAAACAAACCCACCGGTAGAAGTTAGTTGTCAATATATTTACTTTTCCAATATTAAAATCCTCGGTAAAGGTCCTTCACAATTTACCAAATAGATTTATTGGTGTGCGAATTCCAGTCAAGCGTGACTGTGTTTATTGATGAAAGCCAGTTTTGAATGTACACTCCAATAAATATATGTATTTTTTTAATTCGTCAATGGTTTGTTTTTTTATTTCGGTACCGTTCGATGCCAGATATACGAATTTTAATTTTACATATTTGGAATAATGTTTGAACTTTTAGCGCTTGGGTTTCTTTCTAAATTATACGTAAACACTTACCTGTAGTAAGTTATTCTTTACGTGACGTGAACGTATTGATTTGTTAAAGTAAAAAATAAATTAATAACAATAATTAGCATACTAAATGTATACACTAACAAATACCTATAATTTTTATTGATAACCCTCAATTAGGGTTGCGGACCTTTGTAGAGTTATACACAGTTATGTGCTACAGTGAACGTTTAACATTAGGTGTATTAAATGCCTGTTTACTTAAACATACCATTAAAGAATACTTCAGCTATGGTTCGTTTTTTATTCCCACGGAGTAAAATAACATTTCATGTGTCGTTAGGTTATTGTATTTTTAAAATAGTGATGACACCAATCGGTACTAATTGTAAAACCGCATGAAATGCTATATCTGTTGGTAAGTTCAAAAAAAGAAACATTGAACCCTTCAAAGGTCAAAATCGAATGATAGGAGACAAATTTGCTTAACACGTTGGCTAGCCATGGAGTTCTTTATTTAGTTCTCCATATATACATTTTATAGTTTCCTGAATTATGTAATAATAATAGTAAATTATCAGGCAAGTAGAATAGCACAAAATATTACAATTAATAAATAAAAACCTTCAACTCGGTATTTAAAAACTTATGATTCAAATAATTGTCCTGAAAAATATAAGGGAGCACGACAATACAAAAGTAAATATGGACACATTATTTTCAAGTTTGTCATTACTTACTGTCAATTTACTCCATGGGAATAAAAATTTTATCTTTTGTTTTATTTTTATAAATTGCATACATATACCTAAATAAGAGGCCGATGCTGGGAATTTCTAGCAGATAATATGTGATATTTAATTATTATTTTTATGCTTAGTTTATTCTAGTATTTCTACAAGCAATACAAGTTTTACTTTCTTTTCTTTATATGTGATTTATGCCCCGCGTTTCTTTTATCTAAATACGTAGCTGTGAAGGGAGGGTAGCGACGGTTGCCATGCTATGGTAGTCATAGCAGCCGACAGTAGAGTCACGACAAAGATCTGAAGAGATAGAAGCCTCAAGGGATTTTCCATTGTTATTTTAGAATTGAGGCATTTATTTTGCTTCATGGTTTTTAATTGAAGTTCATTAAATGTTTAAGAGATAAGGATCGACCATTTAGTGGTGGATTTACATATTAATTTAAAATAGTTATAGTACCGTTTTAAACTGTCTAACTTAGTAGTTAACTTACTAGTTTAACCTAGTGGTTTGCCATACATAGTATGGTGTATTTATAAGTGGATATTCATAACTACCCTACTGATTGGACTGAGCCTACTGAGCTTACTCTAAGACCCTTGTAGCTAAGAGTACAGCAGTCAGTTCTAAAAAAGAAGCATGAAATCATTCTCCCTTAGACAGTAGAACCATTCACTCTAAACTTACTACATTATCTTGGACTAAAATGTCTCTAAAAAAATTGAACCAAATGGGCTGGCACATCTTTAACCTTTTTTAAAATAATATTATAAAGAAACTCTGTATCAAACTTTGCATTCGAACCGTGACCCTAACGTTGGGAATAATTTAGTCATACCATTCAAAACTAAACTTCAGAATGTATGTATGAGAAAACCAAAGATAAATTACGATAAATGGACCCTCTGTTTTCGTATCTCAATAGCTATGAATACGTTAAGAACACAATTTAGTTGTGATCTTAGTGATACATCATTTTATATGCTAAGGAAAATTTTACCAGCAACATTTCCCCTTTTATTACAATACTAGCTGTGCCCATAGCTCCTCTCGCGTGAACGAAATAAGAGCGCATGATGCTTATAAAAATCGTAGTTTTTTAAACTTTAATACATAGGCTGCACTAAAAGTAACGGGAATGGAATATTTCCACTGTTCCTGTCATATTAAAATCTTTTTAATTGAAAACTCCTTGGTTTTAAAAATCGAATACAATTTATTTATTTAAAAAAAGATTCTCGGTCTTGTCACAAGGTTTTGTCAAACTTGTTTAGTCGTTGAGAAAAAGGAATTGACTCGAGAAAATTCAAGTGCGATTATTTATTATGACTTTCGAAGTGGTTTAACACAAAAACAGTGTGTTGACCGGATGATTTCTGCATTTGGTGATGAAGTCCCATCCAAAACCACAATTTATCGCTGGTTTGCTGAATTTCAACGTGAACGTGTCAAGCTCAGTGATGATCCTCGTCAAGGTCATCCAAAAACTGCAGTCACCCAAGAAAACGTTGATGCTATGCGTAAGCCGATTGAGGAAGATCGACATGTGACATACCGCGAAATTCAGGCAACTTTAGACATTGGCATGAGTCAAATACAAATAATTTTGCATGAACAATTAGGTGTAAAAAAGTTATTTTACCGATGGATACCGCATTCGGTCTGTGAAGAGCAAAAAGCGGCTTGCGGTACTTGGTGCGTCAGAACTCTCGAAAGATTCCACGCAGGATCCTCAAATGCTGTATACAACATCGTATCAGGTGACGAATCCTGGATATACGCGTACGAACCCGAAACAAAAAACCAGTCACGAGTTTGGGTGTTCGAAAATGAGTTAAAGCCAACAAAAATTATTCGTTCACGGAGTGTTGCAAATAAAATGGTGGCCACGTTTGTCTCCAAAACCGGCCATGTTACGACTATTCCTCTTGAGGGATAAAGAACGGTTAATGCAGAATGGTATGCTAGCATTTGTTTGCCACAGGTCGTTTCTCAACTCCGTAAAGAGAACGGCAACCGCCGCATCCTCCTCCATCACGACAATGCGAGTTCTCACACCGCGCACAGAACAAAATAGTTTTTAGAGCAAGAAAACATATAATTATTAGACCATCCGCCGTACAGCCCCGACCTAAGCCCTAATGACTTCTATACTTTCCCTAAAATAAAGAATAAATTGCGCGGACAGAGATTTTCATAACCTGAAGAAGCTGTGGACGCCTACAAAACGGCCATTTTGGAGACCCCAACTTCCGAATGGAATGGTTGCTTCAATGATTGGTTCCATCGTATGGAAAAAATGTGTCAAATTTCGCGGAGAATACTTCGAAAAGCAATAAATACATTTTTAAATAGTAATGTTGTGTCACTTGTCCTTGATTCCCGAAATTTTCAGTACCGCCCTCGTAACCTTTCATTGAATCAAGATATCGTGATAATTTTTAGATAAGGAACAAGTTTAAGTTTCATTGTTTTACGGTAACCTTAATGTCGGCGCGAACTAAAAAGTTATCAATGTGTTATCATTGTCATATCGTGGAACTGAGGAACCATCTCCCGGGGTTCCCTCCTTTTTACGACATTGGGTTCTTCAAACGTAACGTGAACATACCTCTTTACTAATATTGATTACGTTCTTGAAAATCTTTTGTGTATATGAAATATTATTGTTACTCAGGACACGAAAAGTTCATGTCCGAAGACCACATAAAATTGCGGGCCTTCATTATAAATAAACTTTTACTTGATTACTTGTTAGATTTCTTATCGTTAGGTAAAGTTCACTCATTTTGCCGAGTATCAGTTGAAATAATCTTCACTATAATGACAAAGAATATAAACGGACATCTATAGCTAAAACCATTAGGTTATTACCCGACTGCGAAAAAGGAGGGTTATGGGTTTTGAGCGTATGTATGTATCTCTATTTCTTTGGTCACGTTCTGTAGCCTAAACGGGTTGATGGATTTTAGCATACGAGGTGTCGTTAGATTCGTCTTAATTGTGGGAGTGATACAGGCTCCATTTAAGCACTAACTGTGTCACGCGGTTTCACCCGCATTTAATTTAAAAGAAATCACTGAATGATGATTTATAATACTACAATAAAGACAACATTTGTATCGGGCGGCCAGATGATACACATCGCGTCATCGTACGTCAAGTTCGCGCCGCTAACAATACATAGAACCGAACCGTGTGTTGAATTATTTTAATTTTGTATAATCTCTCAAACTATGCGTCCAAATAACATGCTGTAAAAGAAGAAATTTATCTTCATTATAAATTGCCTTTATGAATGATGAAGTAACTTTTTTTCGTAAGGATTAAATGCTATGCGTATAAATTAATTTTTAATCTAATTGCAAAATACTTTATTGTAGCTCATGTATAGGAGATATTTTTTTAGTAGAAATATTGCCGTATCATTAACCATTAAGCCAGCGCATGCGGCTAAAGCAGTTACGAGGGTTTCGACTAATATAGTACGGTGACTTTCGAGACATTCCAATTTTAAAAAGTATTTGCTTCTGTTTTTAAGTAAGTTCAACCTTTTTTGAATAAAATCCGATTAAGTTTTCAAACGTGTCAAAATAAAATGTAATTTAAGGAGTATTCGAAGGAAATCACCGCCAAACTAACTTAAAACCCTTTTTAAACCCGTTATGTTAGGGGATGAATTTCAATAAAATACGAAACACGTCTTCCATAAATTCTGTTAAAAAAGGTTTATGCAAAATTTGAAGTAGATTAGACCAAGGAGTCACGTTGTCCCACACAAACTTTGCCCCCCCTTTTCATCCCCTTAGGGGTAGAATTTCGGAAAATCTTTTTTTATCCGAGGCCTACGTTATACAAAGAACACAGCCTCCAAGTTTCAGTTCTCTACGATCAGCGGTTTAGGCTGTGCGTTGATCCGTCAGTCAGTCATTCAGGACAAAGCATTTTATATGTATAGATAACTTCTGGGAATCAAATATAAAGCAAAAATAGAAAACTATTTCTTTTAGTCAAGTGTGATTTAGTCGTTGTCGGGTTTTTCGTTTCCATTTTAATAATTTACTGTGATATTTTACTGTAATTTATCTAAAAATATACATTGAACACATCATTTAAATCGAAATTGCCTTAAATTAATTACGTGCAATATTTTAAGGCAATCGGTATCACTATAATAACACGTAATCTGACACCGAGGGGAAATTTGATAGATGAGGTGTCACCTTAGCGTAAGGCTGTCACTCCCTGAATATATTTCCGATGTGATTTTCCTATAAAGGTGCATTGCTTCGTCGCTCTCCAGGCTTCGTGTTTTCGAAATGAAAAACAAAATTAAAAAAAAAGTTTTTCAATTTGGTCTACATTGAAGACACTTGTTAACGTTGAAACACTACTACTGGTCCGGAAAACACCGCAGCCTTCGAGAAAAGCTGGTAAAATACTCGATAGGTTTTTTAAATATTTACTGTTAATAAGTATATAATTTTAGTGCAATATATTAGCGAAATTCATTTCATTTAGGGGAATTTTGCTTGAATAAAACCCGGATGTCTATCTTTGGTTTGATATTGTCTGCTGAAAGTTTACGAAAATACTTATAAATACATATGCCTTACTAAGAGAAGTCTTCTTTGTTGATCATTATACTTGGTTTACTAGTGACTTATCATCATCATCATCATCATCATCATTTCAGCCGCAGGACGTCCACTGCTGAACATAGGCCTACCCCATAGATCTCCAGAGCGACCGATCTTGTGCGGCCTGCACCCAACGGCTCCCAGCGACCTTTATATGTCGTCTTTCCATTTAGTGGGGGGCCGTCCTACACTGCGCTTTCCGGTGCGTGGTCTCCACTCGAGAACCTTTCTGCCCCAACGGCCGTCAGTTCTCCGAACTATGTGCCCCGCCCACTGCCACTTCAACTTGCTAATCCTTTTGGCTATGTCGGTGACCTTAGTTTGTCTACGGATCTCCTCATTTCTGATTCGATCTCGTAGAGAAACACCAAGCATAGCCCTCTCCATAGCTCGCTGAGCGACCTTGAGCTTTCTTATGAGGCCCACAGTGAGCGACCACGTCTCTGTGCCGTATGTCATCACTGGCAACACACACTGGTCAAAGACTTTCGTCTTGAGGCACTCAGGTATTTTGGACGAGAAGACGTCGCGCAGTTTCCCGAACGCTGCCCTGCCGAGTTGGATTCGTCGACTGACCTCTTTTTCAAAGTTGGACATACCTAACTGGGCTGTTTGTCCCAGGTAGACATATTCTTCAACAACTTCTAGACAAGAGTTCCCAACTGATACTGGGGTGGGACCCACATGGACATTCGACATGATTTTCGTCTTGTCCATGTTCATTGTAAGGCCCACCTGTTGAGAAACTTTGTCGAGGCCATCGAGCATTGTGCCAAGATCTTCCAGCAATTCTACCATGACTACGAGCTCGTCAGCAAATCGAAGGTGAGTGATGTACTCGCCATTGACATTGATGCCGAGAGTCCTTGCCATTCCATAGTGACTTATAATATATACTTATTGTATTTAAAACGTATTTTTGTACTAGAAAAATAGCCATTAAAATAAATTAGGTGGGTAGATAGGACACGACAAATATTTCCGACTGCATCGCGACCACCATCTAACAGGTATAAAGCCCGCCATAGCGGCACGCTTAGGCGTATCGCATTTCCCGCACACCCACCATGTTCACCCTCTCTTGCGGCATTTGAAACCCCAAATCAATTCCCTCGGTGTGGAGCTCTTGAGTTTAGCAGGTTCGAGCGACACAAGTGACACTGCACCTGCATTCACTAGCAGCCAACAGACACCATTACACTGCACCCCACACAGATACATAGGTTCTGTAAGGGACCCTTTTTGTACAAGTTACATAAAAACTGACAATCACTAAATGCAAGTACACATGTTTCTTCCTTCCTCATAGGATGTAGAAAGTTAGTGAGGAATTCTACAAATAGGTTATTAGTCAGATCGCGATGTTGCTGCAAATATGGCAACAGTCCAAACCGAGGTTCGGCCACTTTGGGACTCTTGAGCATTTTGCCACGCTTTCGCGGCGGATTGCCTTAAGCGCTCGCCCTCAAGCCCGGTGAAGCTGTAAAAGCCGTCTGAGGCTCCAGGGCCCAATAGCTAACAGTATAGACAGTTCTAAAAAAAATCTGCTTTATGGTAAGTGTATTCTAACAGGAAAGGCCCCATAACATAACGACATTCGGCTTGCAAAATCTCCTATGTAAGCATTTTATTTTCAAGTGAATTAAATAACTATTTTTTCACCCATTGGGAAAACGGAGGGTTATGTTGTTCTAGCGTATATATGTATGTAATATGTATGTCTATTTATTTGGCACGCTCTGTAGCCTAAACGACTTGATGGATTTTAGCATACGATTGGGTGTGACATAGGCTATGTTAACCCTTATGGTTAACAGTGTAGTCAGATCTGAATAAATATAGCATTCCGGGATTAGCCGATTTATATCTAGTAATCAATCGGGGTGTTAGGTCTTTGTATTCTTCTGGAACGCGATTTCCGTGGTGTTAAATCCGATAAAGTGATTCTCATGGTTTGTCGTATACGGTATCAGGCATTGTGCTTCGGTATTCTTGATGCGGTATGGCGATGGAATACTGATCTGTTATTTTTCAATTTTACTGTGGTTACATCAGGCAAGTGCTAATACATGTAAGTAAGTAAGTAAGATTTACTGATTTTGGAAAATAATTCGACTGAGTTGTACTAAACGAATTGTTATAAAGTGCATACATTCTGGAAATAGTACTGCTGTCTGTTTGTTGTCAAAGGTCTGATTTTATCATAATAAAATGACGCGTAGCAGCCCTATTTAATGTCTATGAAGACTTCACAAGTGTGAAATAACAACTTTATACGACGTGTCTGAATATAGGATAATATATCATCATGCTATTGTATGGTTTGGGTATAAACAGAAATGTATGGTGTTGAGTCGCGCGAACTTCTTTGTTGACAGTTTTTGTTAGCTTTAGAATTAAAATTTATACAGTTTTACTAAAAAATGGGAAAATATTAAAATATATATTATTAGCTGGTCCGGCAGACGTTGTTCTTCTCTTTCTGGTAGTTAATGGGACGACCACAGCGTCACCAATCGAATCTCCCGATCGTCTCGTTAAAACATAGTGTGTGACTATGAGCTCATTCGGTCAAGTCGATTAGAAGTTATAAAATCACTGACAGACGCACAAAAGTTTCTTATATATAAGACTAGACTAGCACCAACTACGTACATCTAGTAGAATAATACATATAACTCTATCGGTTTATGTGGCACACGTCAGTAAAGCTCCCACTCGGCATGATTTTTTCCGACCTCTCAAACAATCATTGTCATCAAAAAACTTTAATAAATTATACATCTAAACCTTCCTCGTAAATCACTCTGTACATTGGCGAAAACCGTATGAATATCCGTTCGGCAGTTTTTGAATTTATAGCGTTCAGCCAGACAGACAGACGCTATAGGGACTTTGTTTAATAAGATAGTATGATGATATTAAATTATGTACAATTTTTTATCTATAGAAATAGATTCTTTTTCTTTTAAAAATGTATGAAATAAACTTATGTTATAAGGAGGTAAAGTTTAAAGATATGTATATAGGAGTAGATTTGATTCTGAAAAAAATTTCACTAATAAAAAACTACGTTCAGGCTTATGGCTATAAGATACTAGCTGACCCGCGCAACTTTGTCTGCTCTGCTCCTATTGGTCGTAGCGTGATGTTATATAGCTTATGGCCTTGACTATACCCTAGAGGACACGTGTACAAAATTTCGGGATGATCGGTAGAATAATTTACGCGTGAAAGCATAACAAACAAAGTCTTTTTAATTAACACGTACGATGTTACATTTATGATTATTCCACAAAAGTCAGTCATCGGCATGGATTGAACCCGCGAGATGTTATCTCAATGGCAGGATTTTTTATCACTACGTCACGAGTCTCAATAATAATGTGTTTATTTATTTCGTTGAGATTTATTATAACTAATCATATTATATTTTCAATATTTTTATGGATATTTTAACAATGAGTTTAGTGATCCGACCTTGAATGAGGGTTAGTAGCTCTCTATAGAATAAGTTTTTCGTTTATCATTATAGGTTTAGCATTATGATCACAATCTCAGCTGATCTTAAGTCACGATGTGGCCCGAGATAGTAGCACGCTAAGCTTAGTGGAAGACTGGCTGTTAAGTGCAGCTGCCAGAAAACTAAGGAATTTTTTTTGGAAATTCAACCGGTAATGGTGAAAAAGGAATGAAAGTTTGTAAGAAAAACAGTTATTTTTGAAGGCAGAGTATGAAAATTGGTATGTATTTAGCTATTCAGTTAGGAAGTCAAAAAGGTGGGACATAATTCTGACGCGAGCGAAGCCGCGGGAAAAGTAGTGATTAAAAAAGGGTATTTATAACAAATATGACGTTAGAAATGTGAAGACAACTCTTCACGTCCCGCCAGCGTCGCGTCGCCGTCCAGTCCCGTCCGCTGTTTGACCAGACGTTTAGAATTATCAAAAAGTAAAAAGTAAAATTACGAGACGAAAATAACTGCGTAATAAAAAAACGTGTACGGAGCCGCGGGGCACCGCTAGTAATAATACAAAAGTGTACATAATAAGTCTTCTCAGAAACAAATGACCCACGATAATTCTCTAAATCTACGAAAAATCGGATAAAATCATCGATCGGTCGATGTCATTTCTTTCCCCTTCTAATAATTTATCAAAGGGGGACCGTTCGGAAGTGTTACTCAGGGACAATAATCCACAGCTGCCGCTTGGGAGTGAGATCTCATCTCAGAAATGAACGAGGCCTAATGAAAAATCATCCCATACCCGTTTGTATAAAGCACAGAGAAACTTTGTTATCTGTCGAAAATACTTCGCCTTTATAAATAAGTGTGTGAAAGAATCCGGGGAGTAAATAACTTTTGAAAAATTGTTTTAAACACTCTACATCAATCACTTTTATAAGCAGTTTAAAACCGCAGACTTAGCATCAGAGAAAGAGCTTAACACCATTACACTTCTATTCCATGTACGATACTGTGACTCAGCATGATTCAATAATGATTTAAATTCTCTGTTTATCAAAACTATGCACAGATGGCGTACGGAACAACTTCCGCTACAGTATAATTGAAATCGCATAAAGTCGTTAGTATTAATAAACTTTTGTATACAGTCAACACTTTGTATCAACTAATAGGAATAATTTATCATATTATTGATATAACACTTAAATCATTATCAATTGAGAAATGTCATATACTTCCCGAGTACAATATTTTATGAAAATCTACTTGTATTTTTTTTTCTAAAAGTTTTATTGACAGTTTTTAATTATAGCTTTCAGCAAATACACGTTTTAGAATTTAGGTTTCATCAAAACTGATTAAAAACGGAACAGAAATTTTATTTTTCGCATTTAGTTTTTTTAGTATTTTTCATCATTCTTAAAGCATACCAATTAAATCCGGACATATAAAAATACAGGCAGTTGTCCTTTAAATATAATATGTCTTTAAGGGGATTAGAAAACAGCATATATAGACATAACTACAGATTTATTCATATAGATTTACGGTTTATTATTGCAGCGACTCGACTGTGGCTTAGCGGCGTATACGAAAGATGTCGGTACATAATATGTAAATCCTTTAAATAAAATTTTACTTATTCAGAAGATAGTAAAAGATTCTATAAGGTCGCTTTTTAACCCTCGGAGCAAAGGTATTATAAGTTGAACATGTACATCTGCTGTAACATAGTAGTTCGTAAAAGGCTGAACTGATTATGAATAAAAAAAAAATTTGAAAGGCACCTCGATGGAAAATGTTCTTTGCTCTTCGAATCTGTTTGGAAATTATGAGCTCTATTCTAGTTTATTGATGGATGTAAGCATCTTCCACAGGTCAAAAATAATTCAAAATTTGGCGTTCTGTTACTTCTATGATAATAGAAGAACAAGGTAACTTTGAACTGATGCTAGGAGTATCATGTGGAATCTATCCAACTCCTCACTAACTTAAATAGGTTTTTAAAACCTTGTTAATTATGACGTACAGAATTGTAAAAGCATATATCAATAAAACAGATTCACATAAATAGGTTACTGTATCATACTCTATCCAAACAGGGAGTGAGAATAAACGGAATCGACATCTGCCTCGTCATGCGACAAAATGAGATGTGACCTGACCATTTATTTTAATAAGCTAGGATTATCCGTCTTATTTCCCGTAAGCTCATTTCCCCTTATTTCGTGAGACTGTCGTGTCGTGTTATTGCTCGTCTAGAAAAATTTCTAGAAATCATTGTCCTTTTTTAGCTCGTAAAAATGACTTTTCAAAATAACTATGAGAGTAAATCTCTTTGGAGTTTTATAGTATCAAATAATATTATATACAAAGCTGCAGTTTATATGCTTGAGTGCACTGAATTCAGGAAGTCCAACTGGGATAAAACCTCTCCTACAAAAGATCGCAGCTAAATTACCTTGAGTTGTGTTCTTGCTGTGTGTAGAGTTTCCAGAGCTCCTTGAGGAAAGGGGTTCAAGGTCGGCAAAGCGTTTGGTGATACCTATAGTCTTACAAGCGGTTATAGAATACTGTAACCGCTTACAATCAGGCAGGTCGTATGATCGTAAAGATGTGCATTTCACAAGCGGTAGTATTTAAACCTTCAGAAAACATAAAAATATCTTCTTTAAAAAGATTTAAAAATCCTAGATTAGCGGGACTTGAACTATCAACTACCCGTACTGTATATACAACATTGGTCGTCACACCGCTAGGCCAATTCGATGTCGTGAAAATCATTTTCCCGCAGGCTAAATCGTATAGATCTATGTGTTTGTCTCTTTTTAGTGTCACTGTTTCGTTTCATTGCGTTATAAATCACAACGGTACTAAAGAAGTTGTCAATTCCAAAAACTATTTTTCGATTTGTCTTCTAAAACTTCAGTGATTTCGAGGAGTTTCCTAGTGAAGGTCCAGTGCCAATAAAATTCAAATGGGATCAACATTTGAGGTATCCCCTTTCCAGCAAAAAGAGAATCATCCAAATCTGATTATAAACAAAGAAGTTATGACTGAACATCCATAAAAAGATTATATAAATTTTAATTAGAAACCTTCTCCTTTTCTGAAGTCGGTTAAAAAGAATTGTTTCTTACCATCTTTGCAGCTGATGGAACATAAGGTAGATTCTAAATGCCTGCTTGCAAGTTGAAGGACATAACTAATTTTAGCTAAAAACATTTTTGAAGTGAACACTTCTTTAGCATCGTTGTAATTAATTGAAAGTCGATGAAACGAAAAACCGAAAGCGACAGTAAAAAGAGACAGACACATAAATTCATAAGTTTTTACGTGGGACAAAATGAGATAGGAAAGTTTTAGGCAGTGGTAAAATGGTACAAAAGAGGTTTGTTGCCACGCAATAATGAATTTTATTACCTCACCAAAAAGGCACGAAACAAAATCTTTTTATACAACACTTATGACATTCTGTTACTGATTGATATTGTGTTAAGTTACCATGGATATTTCAAATGTGCATTATTTGAAAATGATGAATAATGATTGTGAGTACTTGTATGTACATTTTCATAAGCTTTAAATTTGTGTGTATTTGATCATTTTCTGAATTAAAAAAAACATAAGTGTGAAGGTTTCACTTCTACCAAGTGTGAATTGCATAAGTACATTTTTTTATTAAGTACCACGTTTATTTATAGCATAGCAAAATTAGTACACGGTGTCTAATTGTAAGAACAGTATAAACCAGAAACAGCGGCGAGTAGTGAGAGATCGGGAATTCATTGTCAGACGTCGTTGCTTTGTCGGCCTGTTAACTTCTTGCCAGTTGGATATACACTGGCTTATTGCAAAACGCGACAAAACAATAAAGAGTCGTTGTGATATGTTTTATCACAATGTGGTGGTTTCGACCTACCTAGTTTTGTACAAATCTCTACCACTCCACTTGCTACATATACACAAAATAAAAAATGAAAATTTTTCATAACTAATTTTCTACACCTTTCTTCTTCAAAAATCTTTACACTTAAACGATGACGTCACGTGGCGCGTTTTGTGACATTTTTTAAATTTATTTATATTTAATATCACTTTTAATGCTACCCGATGCTGGAATGACCTGCCCCCTCCAATGCGAGACTTTAATACCATACAAATGCTTAGAATTAATTTAAACGATTTTTTTTAATGGCTTAGAGTCTGTAGATTCTTTTATTGAGGATTTATTTGTGTTTGAATATATTCTAATATCCTGCTTTAAATTCACTTATAACCTTAGATGTATTGTTTTATATAATATTATAATGCACCTATTTAATATTTTCCATTTGTTTACGTGTGCCCCTATTATTTATTTATTTTATATTGTTTTTATTTATTTCTTTTGTTTATTTTTCAAAATTGCCATGAGAAGTGAATTATTATTGTTATTACGTGTTTTATATTTTGATTGATTATTGTTGGTGCATCGTGACTTGCTTTGGGGTTCCAGCTGAAAATCAGCGCTAAGTGCCCCGTGGCACTTTAGCATATGCTGAGCTGAACACTCTTTCTTAATGGCAATAATATACATATATTATTCCTTTTTATGCACATAATGTGCTAGCGTGTTTTGGTCTTAGGAATAAATGTTTTCTTTCTTTCTTTTTTTTTAAACTTGTCTATTCCTTGCATATCTTACTTACCACCCAGTAAGTTTCGATTTCATCGCGACGCGATTTCCGAATGTGCTATTTTTTATTTTACTGATATTTTTCTGAATGCTGTTTCCATCCAGACGCAGTGCAGAACTTTTTTAAAGAGTAAACAATATAATATAATATTATCTCATGGGCATTTATTTGCGGTAAATAAGAACTTTACATTATGTCTAAGTGTAAGACAACGTTTGTTTAGAGACTAGGACACTGCGTTAGACATTCGAGACTCGAACAAAGGCCTCACAAACAATAACGCTTGTGGTAAAAAAATAAGTTTTTGCGCTGGTGACGGTTTATTTTTCTGTCAGTATTGTTATTAAGTTTTCTTTTACTTGATATAACATAGAATTGTGTCGCTACAATGAAACTATTTACGGTGAGCTCTGAAAGGTCTCTGGGATAAACCGTTTTTATTTTTATATTATAGAAGTGGGTAGGTAGATTTTGTAAACGACCGGCATTTGTGGCTAAATCTGTATGTTATATAATCGTGTAATGCCTCCACTGATGATGCCAAAATCTCCGCCAAGTCCTTCAGGCCTTGATGTCTTGGACTTCTGCTGCACCGCGTTTATTCACAGCTAATGCTTCTCCCATATCTTAATCATAGTCGTTGTTAAAAATTTACATTTTTATATAACAAAGGTGCCTTGTCCGATAACTATAAATGATTGTGTAATGAGCCCTTCGTAGGAGTTCCAGATATCACAATAAGCCGGAATCAGTTGAGTGGTTTTGCTTTATTAACGATCGCTCTAAGCTCTAAATTCGAGAGTTTTTGATCATAAACTATTTTCTGTTTGACTTTTGCAATATTCACGAACCTAAACCATGGGTATTATCTATATAATGTTATAAACATGTATAATTTAGTTAATCATCGTATAAATTGATATTGTAAACTTATTAGTACATAATCTGACTTACGATTAATTTGGTATAATGCGGGTAGGACGATGATTAATATGATATAAAGCGGGTAGGACGGCGATTATTTTGATATAAAAGCGGGTGGTCGAGCCTTGATGGAGGCATTCTTGAAAGTAACCTCTTAGACAACGATACTCTGTCCGAATAAACCACGAATATTAAACTACAAGACTCGCAAGTGCTTAACAATAACTTGCTGTACCACTTTTCATTGAGTGACAATGTCAATATTTTGAAGGGTCTAGGTTCAATGGCACTGGACCGGTTAGGATTTGCAGTGTTAATTTATTTTATTTAATATATTAGTAAAAGATTTGAAAGAGAAATTTTAGCTTTCCGCAATTTCACACGGTATTTCTGTTCACCATGTCTTAAAGAGATATAGATTAAACATGTTTCAGATGCGACAATGATGTGATTTAATTATTCATATGTTTAGATAGTTAAATGTAAATTAATAAAATAGATACACATGAACAGAGAATCTCTCGTACAGTAATTTAACTTCAAAATCAAAAATATTTTTATCAATTTAGGCTGTAAAGAAGGCACATATGAATTAAAACTAAAAAACTAATAAAAACTAACGAATAAAAACTACCACAGGTACGGACCACGTCTCAGTCATAGAGAAGAATCGGCGAGAAACTCTATCGGCCTCATCAATACTTCTTTTAGTATTTGATTCAAATAAGAATTGTTCACAGTTATTATAATTTAAGTGAATGTACAGACTAAGCACAGCATATACTGTGGTAACTAAGAAATTGAAAAAATATATTTAACTAGCTGACCCGTGCAAATTCGTCTGCGTCATATATAAGAGAGAGAGTGAGAAAGGGTTAGAGAGAGTGGGTTATAGGCACTGTATTATAAATATCGCCCGCCTTCCACATTATTCTGCATAATAAAAATGCGCTCGCGGTACTTGATCATTATGTAGCTGCAGAGTTATATTAAACTGTGATATCTCCTAAGATATTCATTTAAATTTATTATTGTTAAGGGCAATTTTGTTGACAATTAAATATTTGTAATGAATAACGTATTAATTTCGATAAGGATTAATACCATGTATATAAATACACCTTCACAAATATTCAATTATTTTAGAACAAATTTTATTACCATAAAAAAAAAAGGTTATATTGAGTAAACCTTAATAGATAGCCATATACTGTCGCGGACTTTTTAAGAGAAACAATTTCGTCACACACCATTGTTACGTAACTTTAATCATTCACACAGCGCACGCAGTGGAAGCTCGCAAAAGGAATAAATTTCCCCTGTTTTTGCAACATTTTTCATGACGCTCAGCTGCTATTGTTAGTAGCGTGTTGATAAGTAGCCTTCCTCGATAAATGGGCTATCCCACACTACAACATTTTTGAAGTGAAAACTTCTTTTAGCGCGGGACGCATATTTTTTAGATGAGATAAAATATCTGGACTCGCGACACCGTTACGAGACGCAGCTATAGTGTGTGCATATATGCATGTACATATAGCAGACTGCGAACGCGTTTTTCATAAAATAATATTACATGTATTTTAAAGTCTCTAATAATTAATAAAATACAATTCGTGAATAAAATGCAATTCATAACCCAATAACTAAGTTTTCACTTCTGTCGGCACTCCTGGAGTGCAACCCGTAATTTTTTTTTTCTATTCGAACTAGTAGTTCCTGAGATTAACGCATTCAACCAAACAAACAAACTCTTCAGCTGTATAATATTAGTATAGATATCAGACGCATAACTAACAATTACTATTTTCATCACAATAATATCTGATTTGTACGGGGATCAAATACTCGATAGGCTTTTAAGCCTTACTTCCACTGCACCAAAATATCTTTTATATGAGTGTTTAATGGCTTCTTTTTTACTCTGTTCGTTTTATGTTTCATATCGTAATTATGAATGATGAACTTACCAATTTATTTTTATATTTTCTTTTGTAATTTATACGCTTGTAGTATGAAAAATATTACCTCCGTTTTACCCTATCATATCTCAATATCAGATTTAAAAAGCATAGATCAAATGTTTCTTTATGAAATTGTTTTTTTGTTTTGTGAACCGTATGCCATTTCTGTAATATCATGTTATAACTCTATGACCTTAACTAATTTTGGTTTTACGGCGTTTCAGACGTACCGCCGTGAATGTTTTATGTCGCTTTCTCGCGTGCACGTAAATTATATTAACTACGACATTGTAAAATGTATGCTTGAATATATAGTGTGTTGGTCACATGATTTTATCTATAACTATCTTTCCTCTACGGCCTTGCCTTGTTAAATTCACTTCACTCCACCATTCAGCCATCAACGCACTCGTGTAGCCTATGGTTGTTCTGTCCTCACTTCACATACTTGCATACAGCTTCTTACATTGCTTGAAATTTACGATTACTGCTCAACTACTTTGGGTTTGTAGCGTAAAGTTTCATTGGGTTTGTAGAGTAAAGTTTTATATTAAATAAGCTATAAAAATTCAAAGAGAATATTTGAAATCTGACTGATAGTTGCTGTTAGATATATCACAATCACTTGCCAGTTTTGATTAGGTCAGGAGTCAGGGTACTTGGAAACCACCAGATTTACAGTTTTGATTTTCTTGATTTTTTTATTTTGGCAAAGGTGTCAGTGCCAGTGCGTGCGCGAGAGAAAAGGAAATTGGAATAAGTGGGGAGTTTTGAAAGAGGCCTATCAAAACGGCCCATATATTGAAATGTGTTACGTTTTGTTAAGTTTTATGCAGACTTTGACTGTACAGTTGCAGATTTGTGCGTTTAAACAAAAAAAAAAGAAGTAAATATAACATGTGTCGGATTGCTTCGGATTTACTAAAAAAAAAATTTTTTTTATTATTATTTTTATCTAAGAAGTTAAATGGGAATTACTAAAATTCTTATAAGAATATTCATTTTAATTCAGTCCACAGGCACATATGAGTGAGTGGTCTCAAGAGTGACTGTAGGAACCAACATGTCAATACGATTTCCAGTAAAATCATCTGCTACGGCTGCCCCGTGGCTGCAGAACAATCGGAGTGTTCACAGATCAGTAAAACAAGGGATCTGTGGGAGTGTTACTGTGCTAATTTGTAGCGTTATAGGATTTGGCCATATTTTAATCGAGAAGCATGTTGTTTTTAATTTAATCCAGTTTTCTCTTAATTTTACGGTTTCTTGGGGGAAAAAATTACGTGATATTTGGGCGAAACCCCTCTCTCCCCCACGTGAGATTGACTGAGATTTGGTTCAATTGTCGTCTATACAATTAATAAAATTGAAGTGTCTGTTAGTAATGTAAAAATAACAGTTTTTTACTAAATGCATATGAAAGTATATACGAGACCTATACCAAAAATCCCATTTTTAAAATTGTTGTCTGTCTGTCAGTTTGTTCCGGGTAATTCTGAAACGGTTAGATCTTTTTTGACGAGACTTTCACTGATAGATAGCTGATAATATAGGGAGTAACTTAGACTATTTTATTTTAGAAAAAGAATTAGGGTTTCGCACAAAAAAAAAAACTGGTCATGAAGAACCAATTCGTGCGCTTAAATGGTTTATGCCGAGTAAACCATAAGAGATATAGCAAATTAATGTACTACACAATTATAGGCTTTAAAAAGACCTACAAAAAAGTGCGGGAGAGTATACGTTTATCTTCTAAGGAACACCCACAATAAGCATTTTTGTCTTTAAAATAGCTGGGACCGGGGGAGCAAGATTCGTGCGGGCATTCTGTAGTCCACATGAGCGAAGCCACGGTCACAGCTAGTATTAAATAAGATGTTTAATATATGTTGGAGAAACTTGTCAATGATTGTCGATACATATAATACCAGCTCACCACATCAGCCATGATGCATTAGAGATTTAAAACGCTGAGAACAAAATCGTGTACTGAAAAATGTACATAGATTTAAATTCGGTCTGTTAAAATTTTTATAAAGAAATTAGCTTTGATTTTAATTTTAATATAATCTCAAGAATATTTATTTAAAACAGTTGTACTTTAACTATAATATAATATTTTAAGTGGAAGATCTTAAACAATCAAGTCGGCTCCGGGCATTATCAATAATGGCGGAAGGACAGCGGAAAATCGAGACGAGATAGGAAGTTTGGTATTATTTCGTTATACGAGACATATTGCCGGGGAGTTTGTGCAACTTTAGTGATTCTGCTTGACTGTTCGTAAGTATATTTTCACTTAATAGAGATTGGAGACATATTGCCGGGGAGTTTGTGCAACTTTAGTGATTCTGCTTGACCGTTCGTAAGTATATTTTCACTTAATAGAGACTGTGAAGTTTATATTAACTTCAGCTTCAAAGTTTATATTATCCTTTCAATGTGTTTGTTTGTAACACAAGACAATTTTTAACAAAAAATAAAACCAAGTTCAATGATTTTGAGAAGTTCCCTGGTGTATCTTCTAAATAGAATGTCCAATTTCAATGAAATTAAAATAGAACCACCCTTGAGGTATCCCTTCTCTAACGAAACACGGATCATTCAAACAAAGAAGTTATGGCTAAACATTCATTAAAATATAAACGTCCGAATTGCAAACCGCCTCCTTTTTTTGAAATCGATTAAAAGTGTGACTTAATGTAGGGAAACATAGATAATTCATTCATTCATTCTAAGGCACAGACATTATGATGAATTAATGAGTAATGTAACTGTTTCCTACGTCAAGTCACATCTAAAAATATATAAAAAAGGAAACCATGACTAGCTTATCGACATATAATTGAAAACACTGAACAGATTAGGCTGTTGGACACACGGATAGTTATTATGATGTATCCGTATACAATGTTTCTCTTCTCTCCGTATAAGAACGGAGTTTTGAAAATTCAATTCCTATAAAGGGATGTAACGGAGGTGCCTAATTGGTAAGGTTTTTTTAACACGGGTGAAACTACTAGTTTTATTATAAGCAATCATAACAAACTAAACACATTCAGTAGATAATATAAAATGTTGATACAAACAGTATCATAAGTGATCCTAAAGCCATTCGTTCAATTGCGACGGAACTTAGGTGACATTTTGTGCATAAGCATGATGGTTTAGATATTAGTACAAAAGATGGCGTGTAAGTCGTTTCATTTTCAACATAACTGGAACGAAGTTACAGGCATTTATTATAATAAATACTGTACTTTTTCTATTGTAAAATAAAATTATGTTGAATTTTACGGTGTTCTTTTTACTAAAATTAGAATTACGGATAGAACTACCTATCTCCGATTTTCTGCAAAGATATAACAAGGTGCCTTTATAAATAAAAAGCAACCAAACTCAGTATTCGGAAACCCAAAGCGAGCCTTCATATTATGCTCATACTAATATATATTATGTCATCGCCAATCAGCATAATTAGCGTTTTAATTAACAGTCTAGTATTTTTACTAAATAACGCCGTTCAACAAGAGGCCTGAATGGCATTCAAACAATGCGTCTAATATAATGTTTAGTGAAGAGGCTGGTTTGTGCTTATGCCGTTCATAGAATAGTGTGACCATTTTTTTTTTCTTGAAATTGTACTTTGAATAACAGTAATCAATGATAAAGTAAGTTATTTTAACCCAATCTAAATAATAATAAAAAAATTGAAATGAATTTAAATTATTGTCATTGGTGGCTAGCTTCATCATGTTTTAGTTCCATAGCATAAAAGTGTTGGCAGAACATAGTGTCCCTGTGTGAAAGGGACAAAGTAAGTTCGTGGGTGTAGGACTTAATAATAAAATGGAAACTGTTTGATAAATGGAAAATCAATATTTTAGAGAACATTAAATTTAACTGTCTCTATGTAATTTTACAGTTAAGAAATGTTTGAGTTCATCTTCAAGGTTTATTAGTTGTTCGAAAAATCACATGATGAAATACATATAACGTTAGTGATTTTTTGGAACAAAGTTCTTTATCGCGCGCGTCCCGACCTACACTAAAAACGGATAAACACATACATCTATAGGATTTTCAAGACTAATGACGGTCATCGAATTGGTCTAGCTGTGTGGTGACTTATAGGCACTGTTGTATGCACAGTACGAGTGGTCGGTAATTCGAGTCCCGGTCACTTAGGATCTATATATAAACATTTTTTTAAATGTAGTTTTGAAAATTGAATGCACTGATTACGTTCATTTATAATTTGTTTATATTTTTATAATCATAATTCAATAATATGGCAAAATGTTTCTCTTGGAAACAAACAAACCAATGGTTGTCAGATACAATTGTCGTACACCCAGCATTATTTTTGTCTTGTTAATACAAAGGCGGCAAACAAGCATACGGCCCGCCCGATGGTAAGCGGCTACCGTAGCCTATGGACGCCTGTAATACCATAGGTATCACTAGAGCGCTGCCAACCTTGAACCTACCCCGAAAGCTCTGGAAACCGCAGGAACACAACACAAGGTAATATGACTGCGATTTTTTGTACAGTGGAAATATTCCACCAGTCGGTCTGCCCTAAGTAGAGATAAATCTCTACAGAAATTTCTTTTTGCTCTAACTCTCTTAACTAATGCTAATTTTACTACTAATGCTGATATTTTTTTTTATCTATCTCAAAATTAACTAAATTATATAAAATATATTAACTACCTAACATAAGAAGGTTAATTCCCCTTCAGAATCAAATAATGTCCAAAACAATCCGGGTCTTAGCAGGGATCAACCACAAACACGTTTAATGTCACTTTGTTTAGAATATGCTTCGTAGGAATATTCGCAGAGCGTCCACAGTTTCAAAGTTGTTCACTAACGTAGGCGATAAGCGACTCGCAGCGTGCAAAACGGTGTATACTAAACAAAACTTAACTACGTATAAAGGAGTTGAACAAACATCGGAATATCTCTCAGCACCTAGAAACTAGAAACTTTACTCCATTGTGCGGAACAGAGGATCGCTTAAACGACTCCGATACTAAAAAATGGGTTAAGTGTGAACCTCGGAATGCTCGGAAGGTTTTGTTATTTAAACTAATATTATAAAGCTGAAGAATTTTTTGTTTGTTTGATTGAACACGCTAATCTCAGTAAATACTGGTCGGAATAGAAAAATTATTTTAGTGTTGGATAGCCCATTTATCGAGGTAGACTATAGGCTATATAATATCACGCTACGACCAATATGAGCGGAGAATCAATCAAAAATGTTGCAAAAACGGGGATAATTTATTCCTTTTGAAAGTTTTTATTGCGTGCTTTGCGTAAATGGTTAAAGTTACGCAAAATAATGTATGACGGAATTGTTTCTCTTAAAAAGTTCTAAGAAAGGCCGCGATAGCATTTGTCTATCTTTTAAGGTTGACGCAATATAACTTTTTTTATGGTAATAAAATTTGTTCTAAAATAATGCATTATTTGCGAAGGTGTTTTTATAAACATGGTATTAATCCTTATACAAATAAATACGTTATTCATTACAAGTATTTAATTTTGGACAAAATTGCGCTTTACATTATTTCATATCAATGAATATCTTAGGTGATATCACAGTTTTAAAATAACTCCGCAGCAAAATAATAATCAAGTACCTACCGCGCGTGCAATTTTAGCGGAATGAAAATTAAAAATTTTCCTTAACCTATAAATTTTTATTGTTGGTGCCTACGACAATTGTTTTTTGTCTCTGCCTACGTCCCACTCTCTCTTATGTGACGCAAACGAAGATGCACGGGTCTACTAGTATTATTATATTTATATCATTAGTAATGTACAGATTTACCAAAAAATGAGTTTCTTTTTATTAAGCGTCCTGGGCGTGCTTAATGTCCTGTGTATATATCGAATATACAAGCAGGTTAGTAAGGATCTGAACTCAGCTGGGTTGGGTCCATCATGCGTATGGTGATAAATCCGACACTATAACTCTGTTTTGGTTTATTGCATTTTGGATCAGCCAGTGTAAATCCAGCTGCCGAGAAGCTTGCAGGATAGATAGGATAGGCTTGCATGACAACGCCATTGTTTTTGGATTTTACTTTACTTATTATCAGAGACAGTGTCATCAGTTTGCCGTGCTACTCGTGCTAAAAAAAATAAAAACTCGATTCATTTTTATCGTCACTGATCTAATATTATCGTTAATGTTAATTCGTTTTAGCGTTCAACATGTGTCTTTGTCACCTACAATTTAATTCTAAAACATTCGTATCCGATTACACATCGTCCTGATGTTATTATATACATAATAATAAATATTATATATACATATAATATTTCCAAACGTACTTTATAACCAAGCCGTTAAAGCTAAATACTGACAAAATTCTTACTTAATTCTAGTAGACAACAGTACAGACAAATAGTTTATTGACGTAAAAATTGATTTATTCGATATTAGTGTGGAGACATTAAAAGTTCTTCCTTATTTGTGTGAATTTCTGTCCTCATATTTTTAATTTTTATTTTTCATTTCCGTTTCTTTAACTAAGACTTTCCTCTCATCTTTCCTTTGATCGATATGTGAGAAATTCTAATCATATTCATGCTGTACACAAATGTAATTTGATACGTTACTGATCAGGATTTTTTTTGTAATATTAAATAAAATAAAATATATACTACAGTTCTACCAGAGAATATTTTTTCTTCTTCTGCATAACTTGGTGACTAGTACTCTTTATCAAGTGAATGTGCGATATCCTGTCATATGATTATTTTAGTATTCTAACAAGATATTGTTGGCTCCCTTGATAGTACTTTCCAGTGAGTTTTTGTAGCATCCCAGAATTCATGGTCCATGCCATTTCTGATCCACTTCACTTGCGTACAATACCAAGCTTTATTATGCAAAATGCCACCCGTATTACACATACAAACGATAAATTGTCAAACGATACAAATTTATGAATAAAAAACCAAAAAAAAAAAATTACATGACAGTCTGTGATTCCGCCCAAAAACTCCCACGAGAATATTCAGTAAACAATTAAAAAAAACAACGAAATAAGTCGGTTCTCGAGTGACAAACAAATAGGCTCACGTCTTAAAATATTAAGTTCGGATATAATATTATTTGGATGAATAATTTCAATATACAAATAATTCTGTATGGTAGACAGATTTGAATCGTGACTTCCATCAAGTATGCGGGTTTATTCCTAATAGTCTCCCAGTTAAATCAACCCGAGCCTGTCTAGTCCAGACGCTATTGAATTAACAATGAAGCTTAGAATCGATAATCAATAAAACATTACTGTTAAGTTTAACAGTTTTAAGTTATATTAAGAAAATATTTATGATAACTACCTGAACTGTGCTAAAATTTAGCACAGTAAAGTATGTTTGTTGTTTGCGCCGAAATTTATTTGATAACCTGATGATCAGGTGAATGATGGGACAATATCTGACGTGTCTTTGAGGCATTGCTAATTTCCTTGGACTATCTTCACCGCATACATTGTGTTTGTTACAGCGTCATCCGTGCCGCAATTATCTCTGCTGTTGAGACGAAGAAATTATAAGCTATAGGTGCCTAATACACTCTGAACCATATTCCTGTGATTGAACCTTCGCAAGAGGTCTTTAAATATAAGAAGAAGCTGGCGTAGAAGGTGAGCGATTTTACCTTGTTATGGGATTTCGAAAAATACGTTAAGTGTAAAGGGTTTTCCCCATATTTTGTGTCAAAACTTTGAAAACGTGGTGCAGAGCAAAAATACAGTCCACTAAATGCCCGCGCACCGCCATCCATAGAATGTAAAAAATCTACTAGCTGTCATGCCAGTTAAATATACTTTCATTAATCTCATCTGTTTTTAAAACTATTTATTAACAAAATCATACATTTTAAAACATTTTGTGCATATACAAACAAAGAAAAATTCATTTCTGTGAGTAATTAATATTGAATATTGAGTGATATCGATGCTTTGGGGATGTAAACAAAGACAAATTCACCACTGAGAGTCATCCAAAGCTGTTTATTACTAAGGAAATACGAATGAAGCATGTGGGCTATTTTATATCACCTGTGGTATCTTTATTTTTATTTAAAATTTTGTATCGCATACACTGCTAATTTTACACTTGTCAACAACTTTCTGATATGGATTACAAATCTATAAAGGGTTGTATTGTTTTAAAGAATTGATCTCAGATAATTTTAAAAGTCATACAAGCAAATTAGATACACACAATACAGAGAGTCCAAATTAATTATGTGTCATGTTAAATATTTTCTTGTTCCTTGTATAAATTTTATTTCTATGTCATTGCTCTGTTTTAATCTTTATCTTCTTCTTCTCCTCCTATTTCCTAACCTGGCAGCTACTCCTCTCTATTGAGGACTTTTACTACCATTATTTTTTAGATCTCACGGCTTTTACAGCTTCACCGGGTTTGAGATTATCGAGTGAATATAGAGTGTCCAATGATGATTTCAGTTTCCTAACAAGATGGTGGCTCCCTTGTTAAAACTGTCTAGGGAATTTTTGTGGGATCCCAGAATGCATGCTTTCAATTTATATTTATAATCCACTTCACATATGCACAATAACCAAACTATATCACGCAAAACGCCACCAATATAACGTAATATAGGATCAAAAATAATAAATAGACGGATATAAATAAATAGACGGATGTTACAACTCACCAAGAAAGATTTATTGCTTTCTGTTAACCTGAATTGTACTTTGTGTGTGCCGTTAAAACTACCTAGGTTATATAAAAGCAGCCTGAGGTCAGATTATAGCCCTGTAAGTTGTTTTATGTGGCACATTGCCGCAGGACGGCGCGGCTCAGACCGACATGGGTGAGGTGGGTAAATAGTTACCTTACCTAGCGTGTTGTACACGGCTTGACGGCTAAATTACTGTTTGTTAGACTTTTTTCTTTTAATAAAGTTTCCCTATGGAATACTCTATGCTATAATATATTTTTTTATTTAATTTATTTTGAAGTGAAAACTTCTCTAGCCATGTTGAGTGATTTTTGGTAGGGGAAAAACTTATGGTTTCTCGTGACCTTCGCGTCATTGATGACCTCGCCATGCTCGTGACGTATTGCGCTTGCGTCAGACTAGCGACGTGTAGTATAACGGCCTGGGTACATATACTAAAACATTGTATATACTCGACTGTATCATATCCGTATTTGATTTTTTGGATGGGTAAAATCTTGTGATTTCGCGTCACCGATATGCTCAGCAATAATTCAGACTATAATTGATTTAAAAATTCAAAATTGAGCGTTCATTTCTGTCGGCAGTCCTTACTAGCCTTTGGCGCCTAACCGTAGACGATTATGAGATATACTACCTACTGTAATCATTCGATTATGAAGATATCTCGATTATAGCCATTAATATTAGTAGATATTTTGATGATGATTGATAATTCATAATCGAAGTACGATTAGTAATTACTAATATTAGTAATTCCGGTATTCGGTATTCCGGTAATTACAGGAATAAATAATATTAATAATACTAAATACCGGATAGTACTTCAGTATCCGATTGGATTACGGATAGTAAAATTTAAAAAAAACTCATTGTTTTACACAAGGCACATAACGCAATAAGTTAGGACACCGTTTTTTTTTATAATCGCACGTTAAAAATGTTTGTTTTATTAATTAGTTTATTTTATTTCCGATTTCGTTCACCGCGCAAATATTCAAATCAAACAGATCGCGTCATGTATCGCGATAAAGGGCCAAATATCTGGCATCCGAATATCCGGTGTCCGGTATCCGGCCAAAGCACTATCCGTTTCATCTCTAGTAATTATTACGTTTTTGTTTAGCTTCCCACTCTTCGGTTTTAATAGGTACCAGTCATCATTCATAATCGCCCACCTCTCAGAAATACATCAAGGGCTTGATTATGAATATAATATTATGAAATATCTTGATGATGTAAATTATTCATAATCGAATAACTCGATTATATAAATCATTCATAATCGGCCACCTCTAGACTGCCTCTTGTTTTTTTTCTTAACCTTAGATATATTCGATGACACCTAAGTTATTTAAAACTTCACACTACAACCATAGTATCGAAGTATCCATAAACATTATGCAATGTGGGAAGATGTGGGCAAGTCTGGGAAGTGCTAAGAACGATAGGCTGTATACACAGGTGCGTTGGCGGCAGTACGTATGGAGAGTTGGCAGAATAAATGTAACATGGGTAAAACCGTAGAGCACAGCTAGTTGTATAATTAAAAAAAAAATCACTTTCCCTTGTGGAATACGTAGAGGTTTAAAATTAATAAAACGGAACAATCTTACGAGAATGTTTCATGTACTAACCAACTCTTGAACGCTGAATATGCAATAATACGTCGATCGTTTGACAAGATGTGGTTAAAAGACTCAAATTCACTTCCAACACACCCTTCTACAAGATTAATAGTGATGCACTAATAATACTTGATTTCAGTCGATAATTTTATCAATACCTAATTCATGCTCTAAATAGTCTAAATAATTAAAATTTAGAATTCCATTCGTTTAATTGTAGAATCTCACAAATTAACATAAGTTCAAATTATCTGTAGGCATCTATAACATGTAGAAAAAGAAGTCGATGTGAACGAGTTGTTTTGATCAGCAAAATTACGATTCAATGTCCACAGGTTCGAGAGCCGAAATTCGCGTACATTTATTAACTTATATTTGTAGTGATTACTTTTTCTTAATTATCAAATTAGTGATTTTAACATTACACAGTATTGATATACCTAATAGTTGATTATAACATAGCAATTCATTATAAATTAATGAAAATGTTTCAATTATGCATGCTGAGTTATTAGCTATTTCGGAAGCTCTAGCGTTTGTTCAATCAACTGACTCTATAGAAGTTGTTATACTAACTGACTCGAAAAGTGCTCTTCAACATGTAGCTAGATGTACCTCGACTTTGCCGGCCGTGCCGGTCGTGCGGCCCCCTGTACGCGTTGCGGCAAGGACAATCACGTGGCCGCGCGATGCAGGTTCAAGATGTACTCTTGTGATCGGTGCGGTGAAAAAGGACATTTGAAGGTCATGTGTCGTAAGTACGACGTAGATTCGGACCAAATTCGTCGAGGAGAGTGAAAAGTCAATTTTTTTTGAGTGAATCGAATTCTGACGGTGATATAAGTTTTTACAATTTTCTATGTAATAATACTGATGGTCCTTATTTACTTGATGTTAAGGTTGAGAATTGTTTTATCAAGTTTGAAATTGACACTGGTAGTAAAATTTCTGTTATATCTAAGAGGTATTATGATGAATTTTTCTCACTTAAAAACATAATTAAGGAGTCGCCTAGTTTAAAAACATATACTGGCGATGTGATTAGACCTTTGGGTTATATTATGGTTAATGTTGTGTACGGACAAATAAATATAAATTTAAAATTGTTTATTATAGAGAACGGGGGCCCACCGTTGTTAGGCCGTACGTGGATACGCTGTTTGAATTTGAATGTTACACATTGTCATAATATAATGCCAGACATAAACAAATGTTCGATAGAAGCATTACGTAGAGAATTTTCAGAAGTATTTGCTGATGGGTTAGGAACTTATAAATCTCGCATTAAATTACATTTAACAGATTTAACTCCGATTTATGTAAAAGCGCGGACGCTCCCGTTAGCACTGCGCGAGCCGGTTGAGCGCGAACTTGAACGTTTGCAGCAAGATGACGTCATATATAAGGTGGATCGTTCAGATTACGGAACACCTATTGTTCCTATAGTTAAAAAAAATGGTAACATACGTATTTGTGGTGACTATAAGGTCACAATCAATCCACTTTTAAAAGATTTTCATTATCCGGTCCCTCGAATTGAGGAAATATTTGCTAAATTAGCGGGAGGAGAACAATACTCAAAAATTGATTTATCTAATGCTTATCAGCAATTACTTCTTACGGAAGACTCACAACCGATGACGGCGATTACCACACATTTGGGTACTTTCATTTACAAACGCGTACCGTTCGGTTTAAAGTGCATACCAGAGAACTTCCAAAAATTAATAGAGGAAACCATTAGTGGCTTGCCGTGTACGGTGGCATTCCAAGATGACATCTGTGTTACTGGAGTAGACAGAAACACTCATTTTAAAAACTTACGAGCGGTACTATGTAGATTGAGGGATGCAGGGTTACGTGTAAATTGGTCAAAATGTGATTTTTTTAAAAATAGTGTCACTTATTTAGGTTACTGCATAGATAAGTTTGGTCTTCACACTGATAAGAAAAAGATTGAGGCGATAGTGACCGCCCCCACTCCTAAAGATATATCTCAGTTAAGAAGTTTTTTAGGTTTAGTTAACTTTTACGCTAATTTTTGTAAGAATATTAGTAGTATTTTACATCCATTATATAATTTATTAAAAAAAGACGTTAAATGGAATTGGGATAATCAGTGTGAAAGAGCTTTTAATGAAATCAAAAACATGTTGAGTAGCAGTCCGGTGTTGGCTCATTATGACCCTACATTACCGTTAATATTATCTGTGGACAGCAGTGCGTATGGGCTAGGTGCAGTGCTTACTCACAGATTTCCTGACGGTTCAGAGAGACTCGTTAGCTGTGCTTCTCGCACATTAAATGAGGCCGAACTTAATTACTCTCAATTTGATAAAGAAGCACTGGCAATTTTATTTGGAGTAACCAAACATCACCAATATTTGTATGGTAGACATTTCATATTACGTAGTGATCACCGTGCTTTAAGTTTTATTTTTGGCAAAAATAAAGGCATCCCGCAGACAGCTGCGAGTCGATTGCAAAGGTATGCGATACGATTGGCAGCTTATAATTTTGACATAGAATTTGTACCGTCCACAAGAAATTGTTTTGCTGATTCATTGTCTCGATTACCGTTACAGTCAAGCGATAAATATAACATTAATTCTGAAAATTATATTGGTAGCTATTTGCATTTTATAGAAAATGATTTACCAGTTACATTTTATGAAGTACAAAAGGAAACAAAGAAAGATATACAACTAAACAAAATAGTAGGGTATATTAAATTTGGTTGGCCAGAACGTGTAGAAAGTGAACGAGACAGGGTTTATTTCTCAAAAAAAGATAATCTTTTCATAGAAAATAATTGTTTAGTTTGGGGTTATCGCGTTGTAATACCAAATAACTTACGTTCTATTATTTTGGATGAGATTCATAGTGGGCATATAGGTATTGTCAAAATGAAACAGTTGCACGAAATTATGTCTGGTGGGAGGTGTTAGACGCAGACATAGAGCGAATATGTCGTGAATGTCAGGCTTGCGCTTCTCAACGCGAACAAGCTCCGCCATCTGTAGGCATCTATAACATGTAGAAAAAGAAGTCGATGTGAACGAGTTGTTTTGATCAGCAAAATTACGATTCAATGTCCACAGGTTCGAGAGCCGAAATTCGCGTACATTTATTAACTTATATTTGTAGTGATTACTTTTTCTTAATTATCAAATTAGTGATTTTAACATTACACAGTATTGATATACCTAATAGTTGATTATAACATAGCAATTCATTATAAATTAATGAAAATGTTTCAATTATGCATGCTGAGTTATTAGCTATTTCGGAAGCTCTAGCGTTTGTTCAATCAACTGACTCTATAGAAGTTGTTATACTAACTGACTCGAAAAGTGCTCTTCAACATGTAGCTAGATGTACCTCGACTTTTCGAGGAACACCGTTAGCCTATACTATCTTAAAACAATTACTTGATTTGAAGAAGAATAACAGAGTAATTGTTATGCAGTGGATACCATCTCATATAAACATAGCCGGGAATGAAAGAGCTGACCTCTTAGCCAGGCAAGGATCTTCCGACGGTATTCCAATTAAAGTATTACCAACGCATTTTGATTTATGTTACATGTTAAAAAATGACTGCTATTTTCACTGGAAAGAATACTTCGACGAACGCTCTAGATCCAAAGGAATATGGTACAAAACGATAAAACACATCCTTTAAAGACTCCTTGGATAGAAAATATCACAATTAATCGGCAAGAAGCCATAACAGGAATGAGATTACGCTCGGGACACATTCCATCGAAAAAATTCGCATTTATGATGCATAAAACGCCATCTCCAATGTGTCCGACTTGCGGACTCATAGATGATGTGTACCACATTCTGGTGGAGTGTGTTCGTAGTGAATCCACTAGGTTTAGACCCTTAATGCTTCTAATTCTAATTAGAAACTTAATGCTTCTGGTTCGTTCCACATTGGTATATATAATTCCATTTTGGCCGACCCTTCGTCTTTTTTTGCTAGGGAGCTATTTAAAATTAAGTTAAGTAATTGTTAATATTGGTTTTATGTTGTTTGAAAATTGTCTTGTGAAGTTTAAATTACACAGGCAACATAGTCGCCCAAGCGACTAAGCCTAAAATAAAGGAAAAAAGACATTTAACCGGTATGTGGCGCATCTCTAGTTAAAATTATTGACGTGCAACTTGAAAATTGTCTTGTGAAGTTTAAATTACACAGGCAACATAGTCGCCCAAGCGACTAAGCCTAAAATAAAGGAAAAAATAAATTTAACCGGTATGTGGCGCATCTCTAGTTAAAATTATTGACGTGCAACTAATTGTCTAGGTACGAGACGGGACGGGACACCTTTGTCGTAAACAATATTAAAATCGATGTTGTCGACGTGTACGTAATATGAATTTATGTTATAATTTAATGGGAATTTTCCTTCAAAACTGTACTTTATAATAACTGTAGTTTTATATCTTCATGCATTTTTTTCCCAAATTTTCTACTGTATGATTATTTCATATAGTTTTGTATGTCTGCTTTTTTATCGTTATAAGTTTAGCGCTGTGGCTACAATCTCACCTTTTTTTTTTTTTTAACGTGGAGAAACCCGTCATGGGTACACACCCGCCCGGGGGGACGAGTGGTTATGTGAGACTCCTACTCACCAAAACTCCACGGTGTAGGTACCATCCGCCGCCATACTGGGGCGACGCGGGAACTGCGGTGGTATACAGCCGCGTCGCCCCGGCTGCCGGCCCGGCTAAACCGGGCCCCGGCCTAAGCAGGAGACAGCTCAGTACACCCTAGCCGTCTCCTCCGTCCACCGAACCTGTGCCATGAAGAGACGGGCCCACCGACCCGTCTCCTCTGGTTCAGCTAGGGAGGCGGGACTTGGCGGATAAACCGCCTCCTCCTGCCACCCGTTCGTCTTTGGTGGAGAGGGCCGCTTAAGGGATCCCCCTCGCGAACCCTCTCTGCAGCCTCTTTTTGCAAGATGACGTCCTCACAGAAGGAGGCCATCGCCGTCCATGCCCTCTCGCTGCCGAGCATGGCTTTCACCACACTTCGCAGTGAGAGGTCCTCTCCAATAGCCACGGCCAGAGTGCGGCGCTGTTCCTCCCACGCAGCACATTCGGAGAGAGTGTGCTGCGCCGTGTCCTCTACAGCCCCGCACTCATGGCACGTAGTGTTGGGCTCCCTCCTGGCTATCTTGTGCAGGTACCATCCGAAGCAACCATGTCCAGACAGTACCTGCACAAGTCTGAAAGTCAGGGAGCCACGCTCCCTGCTATACCACTCCCAACACGCTACCAACTGAGCCATCATTGCTTATATCCGTTTATCTTCAAACTTCTATGTGACGGTTGCTTTAATATTGGTTGGTTTAATAATTCCTCTAATACGTGAAGCGAACTAAAAATGTCTGGAATTAATATGAAAAATAATTATTTTTTTCTCAAATTATTGTCCCTTAGCTTCAATACACTTTTTCACACGAATAAACCAATTTTGAAGACATTTATGCCACTCCTTAGTAGTGACCTCGGATACATGGTTTTTAAACTCTTCAACAGCCTCTTCTGGTTTTGAAAATCATTGATAGAGTAAATAATTCTTAATTTTTAACCGCGTTGGAATTCTGCAAACCCCCTACAAACAGTCGACTTGCATGGTGGATCATTTCCAAAAGCAGTTAGAAGGCAAGCGACACTTTGCTAAGGCATCAGAATACACTTAAAATAGCATTAAAACATTTAAAAAAAATCACTAGTTAAATCCACGGTAACGGCAAAATGTAAAAACAAGTGACAAATAGATGAAACAAACTGCGTTTTAAAGCCAAAAAGTTTCATTTTTAAATTTCTTAATTACATAGTTTTTAAATATCCTTAATTTAAGTGGCCAGTTTCGGAAATTTTAGTGCGCCCTATATTAAACACACAACCTTTTTGAAATTCGTTTCTTTACCACGTGTAACCTTCTTTCATTTGTCTTCTTCAATACCCAGCAGGTTACAGACCTTAATACCCAATATTAATTCCAAATTCATTATACCTCCAACGTTTTCGTGAAAAATTGCTTCAGTTACGGACATACAGACGGAAAACGAAATGATTCTACAAGAATTCCGAATCCCATTAGGAAGTTTATAAACGTAAAAAAACAAGAACAAGCGAAAAAGGGATTCACAAATATAACCGCAAAAATACACAAAACAGAACACATTTTTCCCATTGGTAAAATCGAGCCAAACATTTTTGGAGCAAACTGCCAAATTCGATAACTAGTCTAAATTATGACTACTGTAGAACTTTATCGATAAATCGTTTATACTGGCTGCTTGGAATTTAGAGCAACCTGTATCTATTACACCTTTTATATGTGTACTTTTGATGTGAATTTTTTTTAGTAGAGTTTTAATATGAGACTCGATGAAACGAAAAAGCGACACTAAAAAGAGAATACATTACACACGGTTAATAAGAGTCCTGTTTTTCATAATTATGATCAGCGTCGAATTTGCCTAGCTGTATGACGGCTAGACTTGTATGCACTATTGTATGTACATTACAGTAGGTACGAGTTGTCGATAGTAGGAGTCCCGCTGATTTAGGGTTTTAAAACGAGACTTTAATAAAGATATTTTTATGTTTTCTAAAGGTTTTTCTTCTACCGCGTGTGAATTGCACACATGTTTTTTGTTTTGAAATTTTTATAGGTTTAGCTAATGGCCGCAGTCTGACGTATTGTTCAGTGAAATCCTAATAGGGAAACTAGGTCTCAAGTAGAACACCTATAAGTGTTGAGGAAAAAATGAACTCGGCTCCACACCGCCAACATTGGACTAAAGCGTCGCAACGCTACATTTGCCAATATTGGGTCCAACAACTGGTTTGACCCGCCGCATTACATGTTTCACATTAAAAAGATTTTCTAAAACTTCACTTCGCTGTTGTCCCAATCTTTACGATCAGCATAACAAAAATAAGTTATTTTTATGGACAACTTATGCGTCACTATGCGAAAATTATTCTCACAAAAATGATCAAAGAAAGTTTCCCTGTGGTTTCAGATTTCCCTACACGGTCCCGTTAAAAAAAAAAAAAAACAATCTACAAATTTGAATATGGAATTTATTACCATGAACAAAACAACTTATACGTATTGGCCTGAAATTATTTTAACAACAAACAAATTATGTTTATTTCTTCCATAAATAAAATATTTACATTTGGATTTAAAAAAAAAATTAAACCACTTTGGTGTAATTTTATTTTTACCTCATGGAGTTCCTGTAAAATCGTTTCGGCATTAAAACGAATGACGTCGGCAATTTCCCACGCTAACTGTGTAAAATTTGAACGTAGATTAGCGAGTGTATTTAGTCGCTCCGAGCATCTTTGAACGAAGTCTACAGATCTGATTATAAAAGGAAATCTTAATTTCGTAGATATTTTACTATCTTATCTGGGTGGGAACAGTAAGGAGAGTCATGAAGACGATGGCATTAAACTTGGAAATGACACAACTGCACAAAAAATTTAACATTAAGAATAGAAGGGTCGACCTCGAAAGCCAGGGGAAACGTGGTACGGAGGAAAAAAGATGACAATTATTCTGTCTAATTTGCAAAGGTTCTAATTATTGAATAAACGTACTTTTTCTTGGCATTGCCGTATTCATAAATTCACCAAAAGTAATGATTCAAACATTCATATATTTTTAATCAATTTCCAAAAATGGAGGAAGTTCTCAATTCGTATATGTATTTAAATATACCTAGCGATCGCCCTACGATCGAAATTCGACCAGAGACTTGTTGATCATAGACTATTTTCTGTTTGTCTGAAATATAAGTTGAAAGCATTTGTTGGGTACGCGTCACTTCCCCTCTGCGTGAGGGAGGGGGGGGGGGTGTGTGACGTTTCCCCGGTTTGGACGGGCGTTTTGTTGCGCCGGATGCCCGTCTCGTAGATACCCTACGGATGCCAGTGGGCGGCGTGATGTTAGTGGTGAGGGGGTCCGGGGGGGGTGCAATAATGCACGACCGCTTGAGGTGCCGGGTCTTCAATGAAAGTCGATATCTTGTTGATTGTTCGCAGGACGACCAAAGCTTTCTTCTTGTAGTTACTCGTTGCTTGTACTTGTAGACTCGTTGAATTGCACCGTGCCCAATACGGCCCTTCTTCGAGCTTAAGTGGTTCGAGGAATGACCGTAAAGAGAGCCCCGTTTTATTCCGTGTTTATTTCGTGCTTTAACTTTACTTTTCGCTTTGGTTGCCCTGTTAAACTCTTTATATTTCTCTCATTATATATCTTATGTACACATGTCATATATCAAAATGTTCCTCTTTGAATTACCTATCCATTACATATTCACTTATAATATACATTACGTATACATTCCGTACATAAGCCAAAAACAATGTAATTTACGGGCGACATCACTTTTTTCCGCTCGTAAAATCTCTATAACATTCGATATACTTACTCTATTGGCTTACTTTATATGTTAATCTATTCTATGTTAGTTATATTTTCACATATGTGACACACAATACATAATCGTTTATATACATCTTAACATATAACATGCAACTTGTAATGTAGCGTATTCGCTTACATTTTTCTATAATATTGTCAATATTAATCTATTTTATCGTAACACATAGTATATAACACGTAAATATAATAATAACACATAATACCCTAACCTAAGACACGAAAAACAACTGTTCTGTCGCCAACATCATCCCCCTCGTGCGCAGCACCAATCTCCTGTCATGGCGACGCTGCCGTAGTCTGCCTGGATCCGTCGTTCTGTTGCTCGTAGCTCGTTGCAGGAACCAGCAGCACTACTTTGGAGCTCGGTCTCTTCAATGTTCCGCCGGCGGTGCGCACCTCTATCACTCGGATGCGGCCATCTGGTGCAGGGTGCGTTTGAGTAATGACGCCCCGGGGCCATGTGTTTCGTGGCAGTGTGGAGTCAATTATTAGGACAGTGTCTCCACACTGCAGGTCCTTTGTGTTTCGTCCATCGACCCTCCTGGTAAGCAGGGTGGGTAGGTATTCTTTTAGCCACCTGCTCCAGAAATGGTCGGCCATGCGCTGCGCCACCTTCCAGGTCCGTCGCCCGATGAGGTCTTCATCTGTGAAGGTTCCAAACCGTGGAGACCCGCAGGACCTCCCAATAAGGAAGTGATTGGGAGTCAGGGCCCCTTCACCTTCATTTTCCTCCGTGGTGACGAGCGGTCTTGCGTTTACCATGTGTTCCGCTTCCAAAAGAAGAGTGTGTAAGGTCTCTTCTTGCGGACACCTTTCCTTTAATGTCACCGCTAGTGCAGTTTTGATGGAACGGACTAGGCGTTCCCACGCACCTCCCATATTTGGAGCCCCAGGTGGTATGAATTTCCACCGGATGCCCATCTTCTCTGCTGCGGTGGTGAGATCTTCCTTCTGCAAGCCCCTGACTGCTTCTTCTAGCTCTTTACTGGCTCCGACGAAGTTGGTTCCGTTATCGCTGTATATTGTGCTGGGTGTTCCTCGCCTAGCAACCATGCGTCGAAGTGCCAGTATCATCGAATCCGTCGACAGAGACGCCGCCAACTCTATGTGCACTGCCCTCGTGGTGAGACACGTAAACAGCGCTCCCCATCTTTTCTCGTAGCGCCGTACTATCGCGATCGTCATTGGCCCAAAGTAGTCCACAGCGGTGCAGGTGAATGGCGGCTCGCCGAATCGTAACCGCTCCTTTGGTAAGTTTCCGATGGGTGGTCTAGATGGTGCGCTTCGGTATACTTTGCACCATTGACACTGGTATGCCACCGTCCGTACTGTCGATCGCAGCCCCAAAACCCAGTAGCGTTGTCTTATCTCGTTCATCACGGTTGCATGGTTCCCGTGGTTGAACGCTACGTGGTAATGTCGTATGAGCAACCTCGTGATCTTGTTCTTGCCATCCAAGACTACGGGTCGTCGATATGCTCTTTCCATAAACGTAGCCGCGTCGATCCTTCCTTTGACTCGTAGCAGTCCATCTTCATTGATGATGTCAAGCTTCTTCAATTTGTTGTGTCCATCGGAGTCTCTTGATGCCGTAGGTTTCCCGAAACTCTCTTCTTGACTTCTTATCAGCAACAGTTTCTCCGCTTTTTCCAAGTGAGCCTTATCCAGAAGAAGGGACTTCTTTGCTTCTTTTGGTGTTGCTGCCTTCGTCACGTTCTTGAGCTTCCTTTTCCTTGCTCTTCTCCAAATCGGGTCCTGTTTTTCCATCTTACGGGAAACAAGAGTGTGCTCCTTTCGCTTGCGACACAGGTCAATAAATTGAAGCACCCTTGCTGTTGCTCTCCATAGCCTCGTCCAGCTCGAGAATCGTTCAGGTTCTGGTGTAGGCGGCTGATCCTCTGAGATCCTTGCGGTGGCAACAGTGTGCTTCTCTTTCTCTTCTCCCGTTGGTTTCGACTTGAATGAACGAGGTTCAGGCCAACTGGTCTCTTCTTGGCTCAGGAACGCGGGTCCATTAAACCAACGGTGGTTCTGTCCGAAGTCTCGCGGCACCCCTCTTGTTGCGTCGTCCGCTGGGTTCTGACTGGTCGGAACCCAACGCCACTCTTGAGGTTTTGAGAGGTCCTCTATTTCCGCGAGTCGATGTGCCACGAACGGTTTGAACGTCCTTGGATCTGATCTTATCCACGAAAGGACTGTGCTCGAATCAGTCCAGTAGACTCGTCTCTTAATCTTCAGATCCAGTTCTTCTTCCACTGCTCGTGTCATCCGAGTGCCTAATAACGCAGCTTGCAACTCTAGCCGCGGGATGGATACTGGCTTGAGGGGAGTCACTCTTGCCTTGGCTGCTAGTAGTGCGACTTGATAGCCTCCTTGTCCTTTGCTCGCTCTGTAGTATACTGCGCAAGCGTAGGCTGTCTCGCTGGCGTCGGTGAACGCGTGCAGCTCCCCCTCGTCGCTCGAGTCCGTGAAGCATCTCGGGATACGTAGACCTTCCAGGATCTGTACGCTGGTGAGGTATTCTTTCCAGGCTTCTTGATCTTTCGGAGTGATTTCTTCATCCCAATCGACGCCGCTTCTCCATATGTTCTGTATGAGTACCTTCCCTTGTATGAGAACCGGTGACGCCACTCCCATAGGATCGAAGGTGGCCATGACCGCACTCGTTACTTCTCTCTTGGTAGGTCCTCTTCTTATCGCGACGTCCTCTTTGAGTTTGCGAAGGCACGTTCTGAAACCCAGTTCATCATCTCCCGTGCACCATAGCAAGCCCAGGGTCTTCTCTTCACTTGGTCCGATGCTGATCTCTTGCTGCCCGGTCTCTTTGGTGAGGCTTCTTAACACAGTGTGATTGTTGGATGCCCATCCTCTCAATTCAAACTTGGCTTTCCGGTGGATGGTGTCCACATCACTGGCTACTTTGATTGCCTCCTCTTCTGTGTCGAAACTCTGTAAGTAGTCGTCCATATAATGATTATGTTCTATTGCACTAGCAGCTTCCGGGAACTGGTCTTGATATTCGGCGGCATTCTTGTTCTTTACGAAGATTGCAGCACTAGGAGAGCAAGCGGCCCCAAATGTGACTGATGTCATTCTGTATTCCTTGATGGGTCCTTCTACTTGATTCCCCTTCCATAAGAACCTTAAGCTGTCACGGTCCTCTTCTCGTATTCGTATCTGAAGAAACATCTCTTTGATGTCTGCTACCACAGCGATAGGTTTCTGGCGGAAGCGTAGCAGGACACCGAAGAGTGACTGCAGCAGGTCCGGGCCGGGTAAGAGCAGGTCGTTCAGACTCTTCCCTCCTGACTTGGCAGCAGCGTCGAATACCAGGCGTTTCTTCTTCTTGGTGGGATGCGTGACAGCGAAATGTGGCAAGTACCACTTCCTCCTTGAAGTGGATTCTCCTTCGGCTTCTTCAGCGTATCCACTCTTCAATAGGTTCTCCATTTGGTTCTCGTATTCGATCTTCAGTTCTGGATCTTTCTGTAGCTTCTTCATGATCACTTTCAGTCTTACTTCTGCGGCTTTGAAGTTGTCTGGCAACTCCTCAACATAGTTTTTCCACAGAAGCCCGACTTCGAAGCGTCCATCTTCCAAGCGTTGACAGGTTCTCTCCAATATGTCCATTGCTCTCTGGTCCTGGTCTGTGCTTGGTCTCTTAGGTAGAACCCCCAATGATTCTACCGCGAAATGGTCCTTCATCAACTTCTCCAATGCTTCTTCACGTGCTGATACGTATGCGCATGTGGTGAAGTTGACTGGTTTTGACGCGCCTCCATCGAACCCATGCAGCACCCAGTCAAGTTGTGTGAAGGATGCTACTGGTTGGTTCTTCTTTCCTTTGCGCGTTCCTCTTGAGATGATGAGTTCCCAATTGTCTTGCCCTATTAACAACTTGGGAGAACCCTCTTCGTGGTGCAGTTGATTCACCAGCTTCCTTAGGTGTGCGCAGTTCTCTATGGTGCTCCTCTCCAGTCTTTGAGGAGTCAGATGCATGTCATCAATGGTGCGCACCCCGGTGACTGTTCGCTTCTTGGACTGGTGTAGTCCCCTTATCTGCATGTTGAGCTTCATTGAATCCTTGCTTACCATGGATTTTCCACCCACAGTCTCCAAATGAAGCGTCTCCTTAGGTCCTTTGAGGCCAACCTGTTTTGCCACCGTGGAGTCCAGGAGTGTGACTGTTGACCCCTCATCCAGCAGTGCCAGGACTTCAGCTGCTCCTGCTGGTCCATAGATCTCGACGGGAAGCATCTTTAAGTAGGCTCTTGAAGACCTGGTGCAGTTCACTGGTAGCCTCACGTTGTTGGCTACTTCTTTTCCATCTTCTTGCTTGGACTCTTCTCTGTCCTCATGAAGCAAGTTGTGATGCCATCGTTTGCAGGTTGTACATGAAGGTTGACGGCAGGTCTCTTTCCTATGCCTTCCGCTCAGGCACTTGTAGCATAGTCGCGATTCCTTCGCGATACTCCATCGGTTCTTTACAGGTGCTTGACGGAACTTTGGACATTCCCGCAGGTAATGTCCCTCGTGGCAATGTGGGCATGCTGCTTTGTCTCTTCCTTCTCTTTCAATCCCCCGCTTTTCTCTATTTGGCCTCTCTTGGTCTATATGTTCGGTTGTAGTGTGCGCAGCTTGTCTCTTCGGCATCTGCCTCCTTGTTGTGGTGTCTGGTATCGCGTGTGGTCCACAGCGATCCGCCATCCTGTTCAGGAATACCGCCATCATGTTGAGGTCAGGATCCCCTTCGGCCTTGTCCGCTACGTAGTCGTACCAGCGGTACTTCAATATCGCTGTCATCTTGTCGACGATGCTCCTCAGTATCTCTGGAGATTGCAGGTATTGTGGTTTTCGCAGTCCTCGTATTGCCGCCACGGTGTTGTTGACGTTGCCTGCTAGCAAGCATACGTCATAGGCGTTGTCACTGATCGGTGGCAGTTTCTTTATCCTGTCCAGTTCTGCCAGAACCAGTGCATCCGCTCTTCCATAACTCCGCTTCAGGGCTTCCATCACTTCCTCCGGTGTGCTCTCGGAGTACAGTTGGCTGCGAACTCCCTCTCTTGCTTCTCCCTTCAATGCTCTTCTTAATCTTGCCATGTTCTGTGTGGCACAGAAGAGCGGAGCGGTGTCTTCGTATACAGCTTTGAAGGCCATCCATTCTCTTGTGTCACCATCGAATAGTGGTAGTTGGTGCACGTAGTCTGGCTGCGGTGCCTGGCTCTGGATCTGGACTCCCTTCAATGCTTCAGTGAGGACTCTTGCAAGGCTCTGATGACTCTTCTCCATATCGGCCTTAGTATCGGGTTCGCGTGCGGAAGGTGGGCGGGTCCGTATACACCCCTCCTTGGGTGCCTCCCCCTCGTGTCCCTCCTTGGAGATGCCCTCTGCAGCCTTCTGGACCCAGCCCCTGACCTGGTCCACCCGGTCTATTGGCTCTTCAATAACTGAGTCTTCTTCCTCGTTGTCCACCTGGATGAGTTCCAGTCGTAGCCTGGCAGCTGTCGTGGCTGCTTGTGCCTCTCGCAGCTTCTTATCGGCCAGTTCCGCGCGGGCTTCCAGCTCCTTCCGTCTTCTTGAAGACCTGGTGGATGCAGGACGGTTCTTCTTCACCGTTGGTGCATCATGGTCTTCCCTTGAAGCTGTTTCTTGCGTCGTGCCGGTGACGGTGGTCTCGTACGAAGTAACTTCTGTGGTCTCTGTGCTGCTTTCTTGTGGTGCAACCTCAAGCGGCTGCTCCCTCGGAGAGCCCCTCTGGCTCCTGGTGACTGGCATCCCGTAACGGTATCGAGGATCCGGCTCGAAGGACCAACTGTTGGTTACGCGTCAATTCCCCTCTGCGTGAGGGAGGGGGGGGGGTGTGACGTTTCCCGGTTTGGACGGGCGTTTTGTTGCGCCGGATGCCCGTCTCGTAGATACCGTACGGATGCCAGTGGGCGGCGTGATGTTAGTGGTGAGGGGGTCCGGGGGGTGCAATAATGCACGACCGCTTGAGGTGCCGGGTCTTCAATGAAAGTCGATATCTTGTTGAGTGTTCGCAGGACGACCAAAGCTTTCTTCTTGTAGTTACTCGTTGCTTGTACTTGTAGACTCGTTGAATTGCACCGTGCCCAATACGGCCCTTCTTCGAGCTTAAGTGGTTCGAGGAATGACCGTAAAGAGAGTCCCGTTTTATTCCGTGTTTATTTCGTGTTTTAACTTTACTTTTCGCTTTGGTTGCCCTGTTAAACTCTTTATATTTCTCTCATTATATATCTTATGTACACATGTCTTATATCAAAATGTTCCTCTTTGAATTACCTATCCATTACATATTCACTTATAATATACATTACGTATACATTCCGTACATAAGCCAAAAACAATGTAATTTACGGGCGACATCACTTTTTTCCGCTCGTAAAATCTCTATAATATTCGATATACTTACTCTATTGGCTTACTCTATATGTTAACCTATTCTATGTTAGTTATATTTTCACATATGTGACACACAATACATAATCGTTTATATACATCTTAACATATAACATGCAACTTGTAATGTAGCGTATTCGCTTACATTTTTCTATAATATTGTCAATATTAATCTATTTTATCGTAACACATAGTATATAACACGTAAATATAATAATAACACATAATACCCTAACCTAAGACACGAAAAACAACTGTTCTGTCGCCAACAGCATTCATTCTGAAGTCCCACAAAATCTTCCTAGAAAGTTCTAACATGGGTGCCACCATCTTGTTAGAATACTGAATGGTCATAACACTTGAAGTGATAATTCACCCGATAATGGTAGTAATGGTCTTCATTAAAGAAGTTCGGTTGCCAAGTTAGGAAGAAGAAGAAGAATAATGAGTATTACATATCTACATCACTTGCTGTCACTTTTCGTTAAGTGACAATATTTTGGGGGGTCTAAGTTCCATGGCACATGTCGTTTAGGATTCGCAGTATTAATTTATTTAATTTAATATATTAGTAACAGATATTATAGATAAATTTAAGCTTTCTGCACTCCTTCTCCACATAAACTTTAAACATGTGAAATCTAACAGTCTTCTGTGCACGCAATACGCTTAAAAAGGGGTAGAAAGCCTCTGCTTCACGTATTAATATAGCTATAGATTATTTTTTACATATGTTCAGACATAACTTCTTCGTTTATGAACCGATTTTAATGATACTTTTTTTGTTGGAAAGGGGACACCTCATGAGCAATCCCATTTTAATTTCATTGATATTGAACCTCGAACTTCGAAGATACATCAGGGAACGCTTCAAAACCATTGAAGTTAGTTTTCTTTTTTGTTAAATTTTTTTTTTTGTAAAGCCTACGCTCTCTGCTATGACGAAACACAGATAAAATTAATGTTTTGGTTACAAAAATATTAAAAACCATTTCATTAGGATTGGCATCATTTATTAACATTCTGTTTAATTAACATGACAATAATTAGTTGGATTGCTAATATACTATAATGTAACTAAGGGTTAGCTACGAAAAAATAAGATTTCTGTGTGTTACCTATCGATTCACATAATGAAATGAAAAAAATTGCCAGTTAATTCCATTTTTAATTATATTGTCGAAAACGAAAGCGTAAGAGACTTTCATTTAATTATAAATATTTTGATGGACAATAAAATTAAATTAGGTGTTTAAATATTGGCAATTGGAAGTCGTTCAATTTCCCAATTTAATTTGTAAAGGTTCTGAAATAAATTTATTTTTAAAGTGGCACGCGAAAATTGACGATGCCCTGTCTAATGGTAAACACAGTACAATAAAAAAAACAATGGCAATCATCAAGAGACTGACAATTCATCGTCGGTCATTTTTATTTTGTCGGGCGAAAAGCCTCTCGGCAGCTCCGTTATATACTGGTGGATCCTAAAACGCGGCAAACCATATGAACTGTGACGGTTTTATCATCATGTGGCCGCGACCCATTCAACTAACGGAGTACATACCCCTATCATACCAGCTGATGCCGGCACACGACATAACTACGTGTATATCAAGTGTTACATCTAGTGTAACACTTACTGTACATGTAGTTTTTTTTTTGTTAATAATTGTTTTGTACTATTTTCGAAGCGAACCGTTTAGGCAAACTTCGTCTCACTTCGATATGTGATAACATTTAAGGTATTGCACGCGTAATTTTTTGTTTATTATAAAATTATTAAAATAATAAATATTAAGTGAGTAATTCTTGTATATATGTGTATATTTCTTGTATATGAAATATTATATTCAGTCGACATTGTCCAATATATACTCGACGTTGAAGATGAATTGGATATTGAAGATTGAATATCGTATACCTTCTAGGTACATCGTCGACCCATAGAAGATACTAATTAATTAACTACTTTAAAGTTCTAACTGTGAATTTTCTCTAAATTCATGTTTCTTAATTACCAGAAGTACTTACGTATTAGTAAATACATAAAAATTATAAATGTAGGAGCAGAAGTGAATATGCCTAAAAATGTAATTAATTGTCCCATGAACAAACGTTTTGGTAATGGTAATATTCAGGTCTCAAGAAATTTTCTCTCGTTAACATTTGTAACCACCAAACCGCGAAGGAGCCTATATATAAACTTCTTTAATTAAAACGACCACAAGTCAAGAATGATAAAGTTGAGGAAAAAAAGCAACTTTTATAATAAAACCCTGAAGTAATTATAGCCGGAGGCTTAACTTTGTAATTGTTAACATCTCCATGGACCGAAATCTTTTGTACGTGATCTGGAATATAATAGTAAATGCTGAATGAAGTTAAGGAGAAGTTTTTATAAGAGTCCGCGAATATGGTAATGCAACATTCCTGATCTGTAATATATATACCACCACGCCTGTATCCCTGAAGGGTTAGGCAGATGTTCGACGGGTATGTTTTGAGATCCCATGTAATAGTGGGCGAGCCTATAGTTACTAATCCGGCACAAAGCCAAACTCCGAACTGCTACCGAGAATTTCATAGTAAAATCCAATAACGCTTTGCTCTACCTCAAGGATAACAGTCGCGCTTAGGACCATTAGACTAATACGAAACATTAACTGTTCTCGAAATCTCCGGAAAGGTTAAGAAAAAGGCCAAGCAACTAAAATGCACCACGGAACACGCACACACACAAAGCTTATTATTCCGATTACTTAAGTAAACAATGTTAATTAAAGCACACTTTATGCTATGAGAAGATATTTATTGAAGATCTTGGAAATGTAATGAATCACATATAAAACCGCATCGCATCGCAAAATAAATATAGAAATAAAGAAGACATCGCTTAACAGTCAACAATAAATTCAAGAACGTTCAGAAGTTCGAGTTGACCAAATTGGTGAGTACGTATTTTTATTTGGCACCTAAAATTTGATGTCCCACGCTCTTTTTCTCTTTCGTTATTTTTATATTTCATTTTGCATCCGTATTACCACACAAGTAATGTATAAACGATATCTTTGAACTAAAACTACGACTGAAAATATTATAATAGTTTACTACCCGTGCGCAATAAGTTGAGATCTGGGGGCGGTGACGCCACAGACGCATGGTTGTACTGTGCACAAAAAATATCGCAACAAGTTTCCACCCGCAACATCGTCTCTGCTATTTTTTTCAATGTAGCGAGTGTTGTACTCGGAACAACGCCGCCATATATTTATTATACTTGAGCTATTACAAGCGTGCGAACTGAGTCATAAATATTTTTTATCAGACCTTTCGCTTGCACTTATAGGCCTTATGGAACTGCGCTGGTCTCTGTGTAACAGTAAAATGGCTTTGTCAATAACGTGGCAACATGGTTTTCGAAACTCCCGTTGCCATACAGGTTTTTTTACAGCCTGATCAACAGATAAACACAATAGTTTGTTCCGTTTTTTCGTTTTCAAAAAAGTCCACACTTTAACACGAGATTTCTCTCTCCACTGTGTAAAGTTTTACCCTTCATTATAAAAATAAACTTAAATAACAATAAAATATAGCAGTAACTCTAATAACTATTAACGAAACAGTATCAAATAAGATTATAAAATCGGAACGCGTCGTCGTTGCGTAACGTAAGCCAGTACGAGACTAAGATGTTAAAAAAAGGCGCTGCCTACAGTACAACACTGGAGCTTGAGGGGAATTTACAGGTGTAGCGGGCGGAGGCTTGCATTCCAGGAGGGTCTCAACTTATCGCGCACGGGTAGTACTTTGCCCACTTTTATCTTGATGAGTACGGATAAATTATTTTTGTGAAAACAAACGGCATTTTATTACCAACCCAGTATGAACTTGTACAAGAATCGATTCCGGATGCGTCACCTTACCACACCTTCCCTATAAAGTAGCGTTACTGCACTTCGGTATGAAGGGTGTGGCTGGTAGCTTTCTGTAGCATACAATGCGTTTAGACTTCATTCACAAAATGGTCCTTTAACTTTAAGACACTAGATTTATTGCAAGTTTAGCAGATATTTAATAGTGACAACTGAAAGCTACTTTTTTATTTACTTAATGGTGGCTGTGTTCAAGCACAATTCTGCCAATGTCACGTGAATAGAATATTCTCCAATATTTATTTTTGTAATCTTCAAACATAGTTCTAATAAGATGACGGCTCCATTGTTAAAACTGTTTTGGGAGTTTTTGTGGCAACTCGAAATGCATGTTCCTAGTTATTATTTATAATCCACTTCATTTGTGCACAATAACCAAACAAATAACGTAAATTTCCCTCAAAATTACATATAATCTGGGCAAAATAACATAAGTTTATGAATTACAAGACAATTTGTAACAAAAAGAAAACCAACTTCAATGGTTTTCAGAAGTTCCCTGTTTTATCTTCGAAGGCGAAGATCCAATGCTAATGAAATTAAAATGAGACAATCCTTGAGGTAAGCCCTTTCCAACAAAAAAGAATTATCTAAATCGGTTAATTAAACAAAGAAGTTATAGCTGAACATACATAAAAAAATATATATACATTCGGATTAAGTACATAAATCCTCCTTTTTTTAGTCGGTTAAAAATAAAAACTATCACATGACAGATCAAGATCCCGCCAAAAACTCCCGGTGCTGTACTTAGGTAGCATAATATTGGCAACACCAGGATTTTAACTTTGGCAATCCGTTAAATTTAAAATCAATGATCATACCGTTTACGTCGTAACTACGTACACTACTGTAATTTTATCTAAATTTGGGTCTTGAATAAAAAACCTCGCCGATATAACACAAAACTCCTGAAATTTATTACTTATCGATAGCAGAAAATAAACAGCACATTTTCTCTTTGTAAATTGCTGCTAAAAAAATAAACTTTTTCATAGATATAATCATAATTAATCAATTTCGCCTATTATTTTTGTCCATGGTATTCTTTTTTGGGGTCAAGCAGGTGTGATGATGTACTCGTATCTCTGATCTGCAGGGGGTGGACCCACAGGCGCAATACAGCACTCTCTGTTCGGAGAGTGCCTTAGCCTGCCACCTCAAGACCGTAGTGCGTGGTGCAGAGCCACATCCTTCTCGAGGTGACCCTGTCTCGCTGATCACTACGGATCTATATTGGAGAGCCGATAAACACTCCGATGAGGACATCGTTAAGTCCCAGGGGCCTAGTTCCAGATAGTGGCTGGCGGTTCTGTTTCTGTAATACTGGCTCCGACAGGCGCACTGCAAAGTCCATGAAGATGATGTTGTTCTTTTTAAATGAAATCATTTAGCCTTACCTAATGTTAAAAATTAAATAGCCAAATATATAAGTACTTAAAAACTTTATTGTTTGAGTTCCCATATTGAATATTTTACGCTACATAACCAACTCTCGGAGTCTTCATCGTTAATTAAATCTTAATATCAGAACGTAAATCAACTTGTACGAAAACAATTTCAGAGAACGAGTTAGAACACCTAAAAGTTTTCCCGAAGAAGTATTTTAATAAAGATCCTTAAGGTTACTTTATGTTTCCACCAAGGATGTATTCTTTATATAACCGGGTGTTTTATGATCGCGTTCTTAATAACGGGCGGTACATGGAATATAAAGCGTATTACAGACGTGTTGACTTGAAAAATTATAAATATAACCTTCAATTTTGTTTATGGGTCAACCAGCTAACCAGCTGCTAACATTAAACCAGCTAACATTTAGGACAAGTTAGATTATTTAAAATGTTATTATTAGTTTATTCTGATCAAAGACTTTAACAAAGGACATCGGTGCAAGTAAAAGCAAACACAATGGAAGTTACGGCGAAAAATTCCATCTATGAGCCTTCTGAGAAAATTCTTGAATGTAACACAGTATATATGCTTTGTGCAGTATATGCAAGGGACAATAAACGTTATGTAAATGTTTTTTACGTAATTGCTGTTTTGTATTACAAAAGGTAAACTATTGTCATGTCGTCTTGCAAGTGACAAGTAAAAGTTTCAATATAATGAAATTTCCCAAGTTTATGTGGTTTTTGGCCTAGAATATTTTGTTAGGTACCATGAAATTTCATAGAAAGTAGGAAAGAATTTTAAAAACGTAATTAAGTTTCCCGTTGTACCTAATAATCTATACACTTGTTCGAGAAGGTTCGTGTAATATGTGCTGGGCCCTTAAATTAATCAATCGCGAATCAATCCCTCTCGAAGCTATTGCTGCGATACACAGTAATTATTCTAATAACTAACAAAAGAGACTCACCCGTTCAGGAGCGGGTGACCTTGACCTTGCCCCGTCGACCTGGGCTGCAGATTGTGAAGTATGTGTGTGTAGAGTGAACTGTGTGTAATTGTGTGTGCAAGCCTCAAATCCCACAGGACACTATCACGCAAGCAATCTGTCCATCAAAACCCTCTCGGTACACAAACTCAGAGTTATACAATGCAAAAACTTCAACCACCGTAAATCACATATATCTCAGCGCTAACCGAACGTTCGGAATAACGTAGCGCGTACAAAACAAACAAACACGAGTTCACGGCCAAAGCACGAAGCAGACTGGCCTACGTGCTAGCAGAGCCGTCGGACGAAGCTAGGAGGGCAGGGCGGGCCGAACGATGTACCTGCCGTGCAATTCGCCAATCACAGCAATCGCGGCATCGTACGATGCGGCTAATAAATTTGTATTCCAAACAACACTAATACATTAATCTATATTAATATAATAAAGCGAAAAGTTTTTTGTTTGCTTGTTTAACCACATTAATCTCTGGAACTACCAGTCGGATTCGAAAAAATATTTTTGTAATTATGATAGACAGATTCTCAAGTAATGGTTATAGGCTATCTAATAATAATCATTATTATTACTAATAATAATCATTATTATTACTAATAATAATAGTAATAATTATAGGCTATCTAACATTAGGCTACAGCTCTCAGCTCGCCTTAAATATTGATTTTTGTTAAGCAAGTTGGAAAGTGGAATGCCCTCCCGAACTTCTTTATCCACTTGTACTGACGTAATGGTTATTAATGATACGTAAATACATATAATATTCTACAAAAATATTGATCTTTAGAATATTTAATTAAAGGCTGCGATAGTATATGTCTTTCCCTTACACAGAAGCCTAAATAAGGATTTTTTTTTTGTTGATGATTAAAAATTGATTTATGAACATTATTTTTAGATATCGCATATTACTCCTTACGAAGAAAACTTACTTCATCATAAATATAATTTTATGAAGTTAATCCCGGTTCAGAAAAATCATAGTCCCAGGGCTGTATTAATGATTAAGAACGAGAAAAAATCATTAGTTCAATAATTTTTCCAATACTTCGACAATATTCCTCAAGGGTTTCATTCAATGAAAATTGCTAAAATTACGTGAAATTCGAAAACATCGTTCTGTACCTACCGAGGATCGATCTAGGGAGATATGAGATCCGATATCCATCCATCCATCAGTCGAAAGATGTCTACTGTGGCATAGGCATAGCAGACATCGATTTAGACGTAGGGCACAAAGAAATCTCTTTGGAGATGGATATTTCTCTTTAATTGAGGCAGCCCGACTGGTGAATTACTTCCACCATACAGTCTTCTGTAAATCGCAGCCAAATAGCCTTGTGTTGTATACCTGCGGTGAGTAGGGTTTTCAGAGTTCTTTGAGGAAGGGGATTTATAAGTACGGCAATGTGCTAGAGATACCCATTCCAAGTCCGGTGAAGCTGTAAAAGCCGCAGCGGCTCTGTTTTAAGGATAGGGCCCATAAGGCTAACAGTGTAGTCAGTTCAAAAAAAAAATTGCCACCTTGTAGCATTAAGAAAAATAGGCCTTCCCCAAAGTTCATACAATGACAGGTCCCGCGTTTCGCTCGAGTGTACAAAAAAAAATTACTGAGATAAAAATATGTATGATATGTTTTGTTAACTTGTGTGTCAAATTTCATCCAAATTCGTTTAACCGTTTTTACGTGATTGAGTAACAAACAAACAAGCAAACTCACTTCCGCATTTATAATATTAGTAAGGATTCTATAGTCTATTCTATAGTCTTTAGCATTCCACTATCAAGACTTGCCTAATATCCCGTCTCTGTTTATCTCCCCATTAGAATAAAACAGACAAGGTACGAAAAAGGCATAAAGAACGAAGTGTCGGGCTCAAGATAAATTAATGTATATTTTTACATTTTAGTACAGCTATAAAATTTGATAGGCGCTATTTGTTCAGGGCTAATGTAAGTACGCAATAAAACTCGGAGTACAATCACAATTGTGCGAAATAAATGAAACAAAGCCTTATTTAAGGCTATATAGTATACTAATATAACAAAGCTTAAGAGATTTTTTGTTTGAACGTGCTAATCTCCGAAAGTAACAGACACATTTGGAAAATTCTTTTTGAATTCTATAGCCTATTTATTGCGAAACGTTATCTTATTTATAAAAATCTCGTGTCACGATGTTTGTGGTCGTACTCCTCCGAAACGGCTGGACCGATTTTTATGAATTTTTTAATGTATATTTGGTAGTTTTGAGAAAAGGTCGTAAAGTATATTCCTATCTTGTTTTTTTTAAGCAAATTTTTTTTGTTTTTTTATTTATTTATTTGTTATCAAAAAATACATATAACATCAAATTTTCATCCCCCTACACTCACCTTCCCATTTTTTAATCGCAATTTTAGTATGAACAAAATTGAGATCCGAGTACTAGTAGGTCTATAACTTCACGCTGCTACCCTAAGGAACGGAAGAGTGACCAAGAATATAAATAAATCTGGAGATGTGAACTAATTACAAATGATATCAACACTGATTTTCAACCAATTAGCATGAACACGCATAAAAGGAATAAAATATAATAGAAAACTGTTAGGTTTCATTAATTAATAGTCTAATAATTTTAATTCTATTGGAGTCCATACCCTTGCTTTCTTTTTAAATTAACTCGGCCCATTGGCCTTTGTTAATAAATCATTTATTTATGGGTATGTAAGCTCATCACTTCATCTGTATGAATTCTGTATCCTTTTTTCGTATATATATATCTTTTAACGCTATCGATGAATTGTTTAGGAATGCATGGAGTACCTACAGGCATAATATTCACTATTAGGTACGGAGATTTAAATTATTGTTACAAGTATTATATTATGTAGTAATGAGTATGTATCTTAATTTTAATATATTTTTTTAATAATTTAAAGACCAGTAATGACCATATTGAGATAAATAAAGAAATTGTTTTGTATTGTATTGAAGTGCATTGAATTTTATTGCACTGTATTGAATTGTATTGCATTATATTGTATTGTATTAACATAACATACAATAACGCCTGTATCCCCAATGGATTAGGCAGAAGTGTACTAATCACTCACAGTTCGTCGTCGTTATTGCTATTAATCGAGCACAAACTGAGCTGCTACTGAGAATTTCATAGAAAAACCCAATAACACTTTGCTCGATCTGGGAATCAAACCCAGGACCGCTTAGTGCTACGCGCTTACGGCTACTAGGCTAATGAGGTCGCTGCAAACAAAAAATAGAAATAACCACTAACTACTCGTTCAGAGGATCTAGTAGGTGACGGTTTTGATCCAAAGATCAACCAGATCTACCAGAACACTCAGATGAAAATAATTAAAGTATGCAGTAAATAAAAACACTATTATCGCGCACTACAAATTATAAAACATCTCCTGACTCCATCACCAGACCCTTGTTACCAAGGCCAATCTATTGGACTCTTCAAAACAAACCATATGAGCCCAAACTCGATGGATTTGCTGGTAGCCACCATCATCAGATTAACTCCAAGATACCAAATTATAATTTGTCATCCAAACTACAAATTACATAAAAAGTTAAATTTCGATACGACTATTAGAAATAGGTTAAAATTTACTTCTAAGATTTGATTACATTGTTTGTTAGTTAATTATAAGTGATGTGAATTTTAAAGCGAGTTAAAACAATACAAAGAAAACAATTATATTTCATAATATAACACTAATTGGAATCGTTACAATAGAACACTACGTTATGAGTTTACTTAAAATTCGTGCTCGCGGTTATGATGTATGTTTTATTAGACGAATAAAATTACCTTTAATGTTTATTAACCGTGAAAACATAATATAAAGTAAT